>JAUPFV010000001.1:21001204-22395165 GCA_036936605.1 Limnanthes douglasii subsp. nivea | reverse complement strand
ACAGTCATGTCTATTGTAATAGGGAAACACACAATATGTATGCAGTTTTTTTTGTTATTGTATGTTGGTCACATACTTATAAACGGAAAAACATATAGAGAATTGAAATTGCGAAAGCTTAGCTTAAATAATAGTTTGAAATAAAATATACGGGAGACGTTTTGAAGACTTTTTCAATAAATATTTAGAAAAACAGACTTAGAGATTATCTACTCTTATTTTAAAGAGGATACATACATAAATGTGCTAAAGACATTTTTTATATCTGAAGTCAGAGTTGTTGAGACTCTCATTGGTGCTCAGTCCAAACTAAGTATCAAGCAAACATTAGTTAATGTAAAATAATAAGAAATTTTATGCAAAAAATATATAATGAAAATATAATGTATGTTATGATTTACACCGTAAATGATCTTGTATACTCAACTAGTATTTGTAGTAAAGCTATTGAAGATTTAGCGATCCTCTTTAATATGATCTTAAATGACTCGTGATATACTTGAAAGTTATATTAGATATTTAAAATTAATATAATTAGAATCATTAAGATGGTGAAATACCGAGAGA
The DNA here is from genome assembly GCA_036936605.1 of Limnanthes douglasii subsp. nivea. Taxonomy (NCBI): domain Eukaryota; kingdom Viridiplantae; phylum Streptophyta; class Magnoliopsida; order Brassicales; family Limnanthaceae; genus Limnanthes; species Limnanthes douglasii. Next base: position 22,394,598 of record JAUPFV010000001.1, on the reverse strand, counting down.
CTATGTGAACTTTGATTATAGAGGTTTCCTTCATACAAGGAAGTCGAATTCTGACTATTGGGTTAGAGTGTTTGATGAAGTGGTTCATGAAAAGCTAGTTTATAAAAATGTGTTGCCTTGTCATTTACAGAATCTTGATATATGGTTTCACTTATGCAATAAACTAAGTCATATCATTAAAGGATTGTTAAGTGATATAACTAGTATAAAGCAAAAAATTGACATTGTTCTACGATTTTACGCTCTTCACTTGATGAAAAATTTAAATTCTATGAGAGTACTAAGCATGTAGATATTAAGCTTCTTCTCAAATATATAGTGGAAAAAGAGCAAGTCAATGTTGGAAATATTACAATTAAAAAATCATTTGGATCCTCTAACAAATGTACTAACAGTTTTAGTTTTCACTAACACCTGCATGACAACTTGTTCAATTTTGGGATGCAGGTGGACTAAATGTCTTTGGTAAAGAGTAGTTGGAGCACCGAGTCATTAGACACTAAATTATATGCAAATTAAAGTGAGAAATTGTTAGATGTAGGTTTAAAGTGACTGAAAATGGAAAATGGGCTCAACAATGAGTTATGTCTCGACACAAAGAGGTTCAACCACTATAGGGGATCGATCTCATAAAATGTATATACCATTATAAGGTATCAATATCAGAGTAGTGGGGTTCAACCACTATAGGAGGCTTAACCTTGATATAAGTTCAATCTCGACCATGAAAGCTCAATCGTTATTAGTTAAGCCCAAATATTGAAGGTTGGGTATCTAGTTGAGATAAATCTTAACATGGAAGGTTCAGTCTCGGATTAGCTCTAAACTTAGTTTGTTTTGAAACAAATGTCTCAAACTCTTTAATGATTTAATGATTCGGATTTTAATAGATTATACATGATTTATCAAGATGATACAAGTTTGTTATAATTTCTTGGTTTATAATTTGATTATAGTCGTTGATCATGATGCTAGTACAAGTTTGATATATTTGCATGGTATACTGTATTATCATGGTTGTTGATATGGATATGTGAACAAGTTTGTTGTAACAATATTTGTTTGCTATTGTGAGCATGTTGTATGTTTGTGCTAATATATATATAAAGGAGAAACACTTGTACATAAAGAGCGTTTTAAGAGCTAATAAAAGAGTTTTAAGAACATAGTCATCATGAGATAGATAAAAGATTTTAAAATCGATGCATTCTTTTTAGAGAGAATCACAAATAAGATATTGAAACAAATATTTAGAGCTAAGAGAAACCTCTAAAATTGTACTATATTTAAATAAATTTTGTACATAGTGGGTGAGCTCATACTTAATTTCCATGTATTTTTTTTTGTTATTGTTTTATCTTCAAAAATATATATATCGTCCATGAATACAAATATTGTACAATAATCCGAATCACGTAAAATTTTGTGTTAATTATATGATTTTGTTTATGTCAAATTTGTAGACACTGAAAAATAATACAAAAAATCATTCTATTTTTCCAAATTCTCCAATATCATATATTTAATAAATTTTATTTTTATTTTTAACACTAGAATACTTATAAAAATATATATATTTTAATTAATATTTGTTTGGTAATAATATATTAAAAAATTAATTAAAAAGATTATGTTTAAAATAATTAAATTGAAAAATAAAATCATATAACTAACTAAAACACTAAAAATAAATACACATGCCAAATATAGAAGTGATAGAATTTATATTAAAAATACACATTAAAATATGTATATATAAACGAAATTAAAAATATTTTGAAGTTTATTCTTTAACATATTAATTATAATTAGAAAAAATAATTCCAATCAAATTTATTTTTATTTTGGAAAATAAATGGGCATGTTAAAAATACAACACATTTTGATAGATCTCTCACCCTACCCTCTCCTTTTTTGAAACTCAAACTTGAATTTTCTAATCTATCCTTCTCACCATAACTAATTACATTCATGTCATTTATCCCAACAAAAAATCTAAAATCTGAAACCCCTCAAGAATTACCATAAACCCACAAAATTACCCTAACTATTTACTATCCTTAAACCCTAAAATTAACATTTTTCCACCGAAACCCACAAAATCTACCACAAACACCCAAAAATCAGAATATCCATGGAAGATGATGAAATGGGTGTCTCTTTAGAGTATCTATGGAAGATGATGAAATGAGATTCTCTTTAGAGTATCTATGGAAGATGATGAAATGTGCGACAAGTGTACTATATTTATCGCATCAGTACTCAAGATCAAGCCTCTCACTGTGTTTATTTTTTGATTTTGTTGTGTTTAAGTGGTAGAAAAGTATGTTTTTTTATGTTTTTAAAAGTCTAATTTTTGTATGATTTTAGTGTTTGTTTTCATAAATTAGTGTCGTATTGTTGTTTGTCATATAATGATCTGTATTTTTTGCGTTGATTTTGATTGAAATAGTGTTGTTTGGATAAATCTAGATTTTGGGTTCTTGCAGGTCTGCGTTGCACACGTTGCTTGCTACCAGATCTGTGCTCGTCGCACGATCGTGCGACCATGAAGGGTTCTTGGAGCGTGCGACCGTAACACAATCTGGTAGCATGCTACCGTACCACAACTTTGTTTTGCTATCTTTGAATCGTGGCCGTTTCTTTTATAAGTTTGGCTTTATATATATATATATATATGGTTATTAGTTTTTACTAAGTTAATAAGCAAACAACCTCCCACTCTTTGATGTTATTAAGTTTTGGCTTCAATTTTCTAATTTTATAAGTTTGTTTTTTTACTTTATTTCAAGATGTATGGGACTTTGATCAGATGCTACTTTAGGAAAGAGCAAAAGCCATGGTGTGATAAAGAAAACTACTTTAGCTGTTTGTTTGTCGCGAACCGGGTTGTGTCTGGATTAGTGTATGAGGCTGGTGGGTTCATAATGTAATGTTTGTAGTGATCGTGGTTTATGATGTTAGGTCGGTTGGTATGGTTAGTAGTATGTAATGGATAAATGACAATAATTATCAATTTTAACTTCAATAATATGTTTGGTTTTCTTATGGCTTTATGGTTTTGTCGATTTTCCAATAATCTCTTAATGTATAATATATTAAATAAAAAAATAAGCAAGTATAATGAACCGAAAATAAATAATCTCTCAATGTATAATATATTAAATAAAAAAAATAAGCAAGTATAATGAACCGAAAATAAGGAGCAGACGTGGAACAAAAGCAAAAACATCCTAATGACTATAATAATATTTGAATATAAAAAGTTTCGCATTTATTATTTGTATTTTTCAATTCTTTTAATGGGCGAGTTACCCGAAAAAGTCTCACTAACAAGCCTATTAAACCTAAGAAACAAATTCTTCTATACTCATCCATTTTTATATTCGTAAAATGTTTTTTTTACAGATAGTTAGATTTCAATATCTAAATCATCAAATCCAAGACTGCTAAATTTGTAAGTTCGAATTTTAAAAAATTATTTCGGTTAGTTCCGATCAACATCAACTTCTTCAATAAAAATATTATTGATCATCTGCTTTTTCAAAAATCTGGTTCGATTTTGTGTTTTTTTATATTGCAAAATTAGGGTATCAAACTAACTCTATTTCGATTTTTTCGATTAGTAATTAGTAATATAGTCGTCATCGTCTTCATTTGCATTAATTTTGAGTGATATTTGTTAGTTATTCGTTTTACAAAGGATAATTACTTATATTTTTCATCTATCAACATATATTACTTATTCGTGTCTCGCTTCACATCATTTATATGGTTGCACATCTATCATCATTTGAATAGTTTCGCATCATATATATGTTTGCGTATCTATCAAGATACAACCCATCCTGCAGAAAATAGAAAAAAAATATATTAAGAGAAAACATAAATAAAGCAGTCATATGCGACCGTAGTTGTTCTCCCATCGCATGCACCCAAGGTTGTGGTATGGTAGCATGCTACCAGATTGTGCTACGATCGCACGCTCTGGAACCCTTCATGGTCGCACAATCGTGCGACGAGAACATATTTGGTAACAAGCAATGCGTGCGATGCAGACATGCAAGAAACCAAAAACTAGATCTATCCAAACACCACAATTTCAATCAAAATCAACGCAAAAAACATAGATCCGCATATGACAAAAAACAATACACACTAATCAATAAAAACAAACCCTAAATCATACAAAAATTAGACTTTTAAAAACAGAAAAAAAATCCCTATTTTTCTACCACCTAAACACAACGAAATAAAAAAATAAACAGAGTGAGAGGCTTGTAAGGCTTACCTCGACATTTCTTTGTGTTCAGATTCTTGAAAAAAAAAGTTTGATTTTTGGTGAAAATTGGGCGCTTGAGAGGTTTTGTGAGAGATTTAGAGGAAAATAGGAAAAAATGGTGAGAGATTTATAAAATGGTTTTTATACCTAGATTTTATGGGAGGGGAAAATTTGTTCAAATTTAAATGAGAGATATATTAAATGGGTGTAAGATCTAAAATCCATAAACATGTGTTATATTTCTAGCCTGATTCAAATAAAATATTAAAAGCATTAAATAAACGATTATAATTATAGGATTCTTCGTATCACTAATGATCAAATTATGACGGTGTCGAGTGAGTGCCACACTGAAATTCTAAATTTATCATTGAATCAATTTGTAAATTTGAAAATTAACTTAATCCTTTTATAGATAATATATATATATATATATATATATATATATTGAAGCAAATAAAATATCTAAAAAATATGAATTATTTATTTTTGTCCATAATTTGACTGTATTTTTAAATATTATTTACGGTAATCACTCGTCAAACCGCAAAAAATATAAAACATTTTGTAATTTTATTATTGAATAAACGATGATAGAACAAAGATATTTTTTGGTTTGATTTGAGCTCTTAATTATTCTAATTTTTAAAATCTATCGAAAGTTTTAATTTTTAAAAACAACCGATTAAGAAATTTAAAAAAAAAAGAAAAAAAAAATACTCTTCTAATTACAACGTTAGCGGTTGTACGTCTGTTGTATTGGGTATGATTGAAAATTTGCCAAAATCTAATCTTTTTATTTACACGGTATATAAAGTCCATAAAAATCTAATATATATATATATATATATATATATATACTGTTGCCCGTGAGTCCCAGTGGGGTAGCCGACTTGGTTGAGTAAGACAGACTTATGATAGAAGGTTGTGAGTTCGAGTTTTTATATTTACGTTTTATTGGCAGAGCCTATCACTTTGCGTGGTTTACCTTCTAACACTATTGCGTCAGAATGAAGATTTACTCTAAACGCATTGAATAATTTACCCTAAACGCACTCGTTCAATAGCGGCTGCGGATTTTCAACCAAAAAATCGTTATTAGTTGATATCAATTTACACCGTGATTCAAAATGTACAAATCTAAACCAGTTACCTGGACCATAACATTTTTCCTAAATTGATTTTATATTCAGATAAATTATCGCCGATAAATAAATATATTAAAATATATTTCAACAACTTAAATTTATATATGGCGTAAGTTTATAGACGGACCAATGTAAGAATTGTGTTTTACTTGCATAAAAAGTGAATTGTTGTTACGAGAAGGCTGAAGAAGTTGACAGTTGACATGCTCAATTATGCGTAGACAAGCTCTTCCAATTCACGTGTATGCTGGCTCTGAAATTTATGTGCAGCCAAAATCTCGCATTCCCAAAATTCAGATTTATTATGTACAGTTGCTAAAATTAATAAGAATTGCTAACAAATATTGTTTCATTTTTGTGTGAGTAGATACCAGTAGTATTGACATAAAATTCAAAAGTTTATATGACCGGTACAGACAATGATAGTACATTATGAATTTCAGATTACCAGATTTACACTAGTACGATAACGGATAGCAACAAATAAAACCATCGACAAATGTTTTTTCCTTATAGAATAAAGCCAAAAAAGATATTATATAAAATGATATACTCTACTAGTTTCTTGTTATAATTCTACATAGGATTCTATTTTCGCTAATAATGGCTTATATTTGCTCTTCTTCTTTCTTGAAGATTTGTATAAATTATATTTTCAGTATAATAATAAAATATATTGATTGTTTAATAAAACTTATTATAAAAGTTGGAAATAAAAATATTTGTTTAAACGTAGGAGAATAGCTAGTGGGAAGTTTTTTTTTACCTGAATTTTACGTTCGATAATTTTTTGGTGTAAATAAATTGTTAAATTAAATAAAAATATTGTTCATAAATATAAATGAGGCATATTCGGCATTGACTTTTGGTCACAGGAGAATATAGAAAAGTTATTGTTGAATCTAAATAGCTTGAACCTGTAGGTTCAAAACATAAAAATAATCAGCGGAAACAAAAATAACGCGCAAGATTCAGCCCATAACGGGAAAGATACAATCATGAGGTAATCACTTGAACCTCGTCCGGTGAGGTTGCTACAAAGATCAACCTTGTTTCCGGTAACAACTTTGTCAACATGTTTGCACTATTCGCACATCAATATGCTTGGTGCGTGCGTGATACATTGGATTCTTGCTTAAACCCATAACACTCTCACTATCACAAAATACCACATACTCCTCTTGCTTCCACCCTAACTCTTGAAGGAACCTTTTAAACCAAAGTATCTCTTTGCTTGATTCTACTGCTGTAATATATTCTGCTTCTATTGTTGACAATGCTACACATTTTTGTAGCTTAGATTCCTATGAAATGGATAGCCCTGAAAATGTAAACACATAACTAGAGGTAGACTTTTGGTTATCAAGATCACCAACCATGTCAGCATATGTATGACCTTCAAATATAGGTTTTCCACCTCCACAATATGAACTCAAAGTAGAGGTACCTCGCAAGTATCCGAAAATCCACTTCATTGCTTCCTAATGAATTTTACTCGGATTCGATAAATATCTATTAACTGAACCGATAACATATGCAATATTTGGTCTTGTTACCACCATATCATACATCAAAGAACCAACAGCAGAAGAATAAGTAATAAATAACATACTTTCTTTATATTTCTCTGTTGTAGGATACACTTCCTTACTTAACTTGAAGTGTGTATTTAATGGTGTATTAATTGGCTTGGCATTCTTCATATTGAACCGTTCTAGTACAGTTAGAGTGACGACCAAAGTCCCACATCCCACATCGGTTAAACATTAGAAAGATCAGTGTTATATAAGTAAAGACATATCTCAACTAGTATGAGGCCTTTTGGAAGTGTACCAAAAGTAAAGCCATGCGGGTCTTCAGATCCAAAACGGATATTATCATACTCGTGTGGAGATCGATTGTTCTTACTTATATACGGAGGCAGAATATGCGATACCCATATTCTTAACATGTTTTTAGATCACAAACTGAATATTCCTAACAAGTTGTATCAGAGCGTCAGGCCCAGATAAAACATTATATGGTGCTCTATAGATCACAAACTGGCCTAGTTCAGTTTGCATGTGACTCAAGAGTGGCGCTAAATAACAAGGCCGTATGATGATAAAGAGTGAGCATATATAGATTCATTATAATGCTTTATGGGTCAGGTGGGTAGGCATCCTGATTAGAGTGGATGAATGATAAGTCAATTAAGAGAAGGTTAAGTGGTACTTTGTTCGAGATGAGGATTGTTAGAGTGACGACCAAAGTCACACATCCCACCAAATGTGATAAGGTGATTTAAAAAATCTTTGAGTCCATCTCCTACCAAATGTGATAAATGGTTGCATCAAAGTATCCACGTTAAAGATGATGGTAGTTATATGAAGACCAACTCGAAGCCTCCCTATACTATGATGGTCAATCCTCGTCATTAATGTTGAATATGATCTTATTACTGACAATAATCCAGATATTTTGAGTGTAAAAACACTCATAAAAATATATGGTTAATGAATTTCACAAGAAAATACACAATCAGGAGGAGAGCTGATTCTCCAACTAATGAGCTTGTCCCGGGTAGACAACTTATCCACAATGGTGAACCAAAAGATAAAAGAATGGTTGGGGGTATTATATTTGTGTCATACTAACCCCGACCACCCAACTCAATGGGTGGACAAACGAAAGCATTGCATGTATAAATAATTGTGAATTTTACATTCTCAATCTTGACGAACCAATAATGCTCACTAACATTATTGATGCTAGAAGGTGGGAAATAGAACATGTGAAGGTTGATCTCGTAGAAGTTAAATTGGTTTATAACACTAGCATAACTTAATTGCATCGACCATTTCCATATAACATCTCAAATGATGTTAGAAACCTTGAGATTACTACCCAGTTTAGAATCATGAAGTATACTTAGCCTATACTGGTTTACCAATATGGTAGAAAGCAGACACATGTCGTACAATGTTTAGGTATTCTCCCAATTACCTATAAACACAGTGTATAATTTGATAAGTGGAGGCCTAAGATTTAAAATTTTCCTCCAAGTCCAGTATGAAGAAAAGTTAAAAACCAACATTTTTTTATCTTTAATCTTCTCATAGTTAATCTAGTCATACCAAATTGAGTTATGTTTTTACTAACTATAGTCCGTAAATGTTTGAGGACAACCGTCCAATTTCTATTGTTTAGGTTTATAATCTCAAGGCTTCCCTTAGATATGAACAAGGTAAAGTAGACCAAACCACTTTCCCATCTGAAACCTTCCTCTCATGAACAAACGAGAGGAAAAGATGAACAAATTTGGAATTTTTTAAGAACTCTAGCAGGGAGTATATATATTGGGGCCAATCCTCTATTATTCATAATTTGAAACTGAATTATATGTAGTTGAAACTAAATTATTTATATATTTCTTCTTATAACCACTTTTAATGATATGCACCATGTCGGATTCTTTGCTCCCATGAGCATGCTATTCATCCGCATGCATAAGGTTGGAAATGAGAATGTTCATGTCTTTTTTCGTATCAAATAAATTGTAGATTGTTTGTATTATATTGAATCGTAGAGGAGGGGGACATGAATATATAAGACATAACAACAATCTCTGGGGCTCAATGTTTTGTGCCTTTAATTTGTTACAAATACTAGTTATCTCAAAAATATGCTCTCAGACTTTGTTAATCCCTTTGTATTTTATTGTGAAGAGTTTACCAATTAGGACCTGAATTTCAACTCTAAGATATGTAAGAAAACTCTTTTTAAGATGGGAAAATATATCCTTGATATTTTCCACGTCAATGGTATTATAACTTAAAAAGACTTACGAGGCTCCCTTTATGACATAACAACTAAGACAGTTGGAATGTTCCTACCTCTCAAAGCATATCCTCTTATCAATAATGCTTTTGTTTGTAAAATGGGCATATTTTTGCTCCATAATCAAGTTGTATATATCATTTAGTCCCATAAGTAGCATGATCTCATGCTTCCATTCTTTAAATGCTCCTACGATAGTAGAAAAACATGAATGGTGTTTATTAGTCGAGTGACAATGGGTGAACAATAAAAAGAAAACATCGAATTAATGAAATTATTTATGGGAAACAAATTCAAACAAAGTTTGACATACAAACTGAATGTTATCAAGATTTAAGTTTTAAAAGAAATTTTTATGAACTAATTGTAATCCTTAGCGAAGACGGTAGATGTCAACTCACTATATATTACTTATGAAGACTAACTCTTTAGGGAAGACAATGTTGGGTTCACAGCCATATATGAAAATAATCAACCCTTTTGTAAGCGTTATACTTCACTATTTTATAAAATACTTAACTTAAGCCATACAACACTAAAAAACAATTGTGCATGAGTATGGTGCATATGATTACAACAAGTAAATCATGAAATTGGTTCTCACTATTGTGGAAAATGTGAGGTACTCTTCTGTAATGGCCGACCTAGCACTGAAAACATCTAATCCTTGGTAATGATACCCCAAACCTCTTTCTCAGAAGACTCATCCAAAGATAAGACATACCGGTGGTACATATATCATTATTTACATTTCCACGGAATGGACCATACAAAGTGTTCAATTTTTAAATCACACAAAGGAAACATATGAAATGTCAATCTAATTGATTAACCCTTTTGTATTAGATTTTATTACGGCGTGAACATCTGAAGCAATCTTTATGATGTAAAATATCCAGTCTAAAATTCATATACCTTAAGGGAGATTAAATTAATTCAAAACTCCATATTTGAAATACAAATAATTCATTGGTATACATGTCATTACCTCATACATCTCATGGTGAAAGTGCTCAACGACAATGAGAAATCACTTCACATCCCAAAAGTCATATATTTTCAACATTGCATACATATGGGACTACATAATAGTACACTCTTAAATATATAACACTTTGAATATAGATGACAACACATCTAAACGGGTCACTTTATACATTGGAGTTTAAACAAAATTAAAAACTAAATAACATGCAAACAAAATTAAATTACCTAAAAGATAAACTAAATTGTTTGATACATGCAAAATTTCAAAAAATGTGAGATGAATCCTTATACGGTGAGATATTGGTCCGAGATGGTGGTTAATCATAACTTATACAGTTTTACGGTGGTTAGGTGTTGAACTTTTCCCTTTTAGGCAGTTCCCATGCAGCTTTCTCAACCTTATTTAGAACATTATATGCATGTATAAAAGGGGTTCGAGATAACCAATTCACGTGCAAGAAAAGACAAAGAATACTGTGGTTTCTGTGGAAAAAAAGCTTCAGAATTGGGCACCACAAAAAAACCGGGTGCAACAACAACAAAATCGGGTGCTGCGACAATATGGTTTCCAAAGGTAGTAGTCGCTGCGATGAACCAGTTCACCGTGAAAACTGCACGAAACCAAAAAAATTAAAAAATATTCTCTTTTTCTGAATTAGGTTTTCCGTGCTTTCTTAAATTTTAGACATGAATATTTAGTTAAGCATATCATTTAACCAAGTTTGTTCTCTCGATTGCTCCAAAAAAAATCTTAAACATGCATTCTAAATTCTTAATATGAATCTGCTTGGTTCACCCACTATAAATATATGTAATAATCTTTATCTTATTATCCATTGGTCTAATAAACTACATGTTGATTCAATTTAATAATTTGACTTATATAATATCATGCTTGGATACTATGAATCTACATGTGACGAGACATTCCTTACATGTCTTTCTTCATTATTGCTCTTGATCTTGCCTTTTTTCTCTGATATGCCGAATTCCTTTAATGAATCACTCTACTTATCGATATGCTGAAAATCTGTTTCTAAGGAAAAAAAGTCAGATTACACTTAGCTCCTCTTTGTATATGATTTATAAGTAAAGTTTTAAATTAATTCCAATTTCAATCATAGCTCTAAGTTTTATTGATATGATCAGAGACTATAACTTGACTAATTGTGTGTTTCACAAATTAGTGTTAAGTATCAATATGCAGATTTACACCTTCACCAAGTTTGAATTTGACCTTGTATATGCATAATTACCTCAATAAATAAATTTTATATATCAATCATATTCATATTTATTTGATTACTTATGAATTAAAATATTTACTAACAATAGCCAAATACAACGTTAAGTATGTAAGGATTCACAAATTTCCAACAATCTCTCACCTGGATCATTATATGCTCCCAAATGATACAATTACTTAATGTAATTACTATAAGTCAATTGTCCATAGATGAAGTGAAGAGTCTAGTGCATGACGATGAACAATAAATTAATGAAGACCATTTCAATGTAATATGAGAAAATTCACTAAAATAATAATCACAATATTGTCATCAATCAACTACATTGATCTATTATCGTGTGTATTATAAGAATAATATGATAAGTAATTGTACATATCTCGGGACCAATTACAAAACTCTCATTAAATTACAACCAAATAATAAATATATTTCCGAACCTATTACAACACTCTAACTGAAGTCAATGATCTAAGCAAACAACACTCATCATAACGGCGTATTTATGAATAATTTTAGATATTATTTCTTTATTAAAAATATTTGGGGTTTGTATCGATGTACTCTATACTAAATTGACAACTCTACACTAACATGAACTTAATATATATATATATATATATATATATATATATATATATATATATATATATAATTGGAATTAGCCAAGCTCATGCTATGTAAATGTATAATTATTGTCATATTGTAGCCTTAAGGTATTTTATATCCATCCTATAATGAAAAATTCCACATACATAGTGCATGGTTGAACGTCTTAAAACATGCAATAATTTTCATTAATATAATAGGTGATAATACTAATGTTGCTTTACATTTTCCATATTGTTGTGCCTTAACGTAATAAGAATATAATATCGAAGTGGTACAAAATGTATTCAGAGAACCTATTGAAATCTGATTCATAATACCCAATAATTTATAGATTATCCAATTTTTTATATGTCCACATGTGTCATTTTGTTTGTTGCTTACACAAGAGAATCATTTTGACCTCTTCCAATGGTCCAATTCCAGATTACGTATGTATATTCTCATAAATAGAAAATAAAGATAAGGCCCAACATTGTACAATTTTGAGCATATATCAGACTCCAAATGTCTAAGCATATGGATTCTTTTACATATCTTTAATCTTAAATTTTTCGTTGGATATTGACTTAGCTTAAATTTTTATTCTTTTGTCTATAAATATATTCAAAGGTACAATAAAATATGAACCTAATCCTATCAAACCTTATATACACAGTCATCAACCGATTTCATCTCAACCAAAGAAGATTGTTATATTAATGAACTTATAAGACCACTATCAAGAATCATTGGGCCTATAAATCGATTTCTTAGTTCACATATGACTTTGAATTAAAAATTATAGAGTTCTCAAGATGCACCATATGGTATGAACAGAAAGTAACTAGAGAAAATAGAGAATATCTTCTTAGAATCAACAGAGAGATTTTTTAGAAGTGAATATTGTCTTTCTCCTCCAAATATTTCATAGGCGTAATCAACCTCCCCATCCTCTTTAAATAGGCCTAGTAAGTTAGTTACAAGAGTGGTTACATAAAAGGGATATTTACAGTTCAGTCCCTATTCTTCTTATAAAACTTAATTTTACTCTACATCAATAGAACTTATCAATTAAGTCCCTATTAATTACATTTAAGTCCTTTACGAATATATTTCCTTATCACCATATATGTCATTGATGAACTGTTATTATTAAGAAAATAAATATTAACATCTATATGATAAAACTCTAGGTCAAAGCGTGCAACTAGTGTCATGACTTTATTAAAAGAGTCATTCATAAAACTAGAGAGAAAATATTTTTAAAGTTAATCCCTTCACATGGAGTATAACGTATTGTCACAATTCGTATTTTATGTGTCTTCATATTACCCTTGGAATCCTGTTTTTTGTTTTGTAAACTCACCTACGACCAATCAGTTTATTTTATCTTAATAATGAGACAAATACCAAAACCGTTTTATCTTGCATTGACTTATACTCTCCATTCATAACGTGAATCCACAACTGAGAAACAGAACTTCTCACGACTTCACAGAAACACAACGAATCATTTAAAGTTATACCATAGTAATCTTTATGTTATTAAAAATACACTATATTGTCCAAAGATATTTCTATCTTTAGTAGACTTTTTAAAGGTATTATTTCTTCAGTTTAAACTCCTTGGAAATGTAAATTTTGATCTTTTATAATAAATTTATTTGGTTATTTATGTACAAGGAAAATATCATCTTGAGAATATTCGTGTTCTAACGAGACTGAAATGAATATATAAGTATCAATTCACCAACATAAATCATTGTGGTGTGATATATTAGCTTTATATCTTTTTTAAACCTTCACGAATCGATATGAAATCTTTCTCAAAATGAACATTTATTCTTAAATTCTTCCCTAAAACTTAACATCCTAAGAAAACCTTGACGTTCTTTTCTTAAACATACTTATAGTGGAAGAATCATAATATTCAAATATTTTTGTATGTTCTAGATATTTAACAAAATAACAACTAACCCTTTTAATATATAATTTATTTATTCGGCTTATAATGCTATAATTAAGGTAGAAGTCCCCACACATGCATATGATTTAAGTTAGGCTTGCGCCCAATCCAAATTTCACATAAGGTCTTAATGGTTATTTTTTTATTACTATATTGAGAATATATACAACATATTGGATGGTCTCTCCCATAGTGATAGTTGTAGAGTTGAATGAGTAATCATATTATTCATTATATAATTGAGTCATACGTTTTCATCTCTCAAATACACCTTTTTTTAAGGCAAACCAAATATTATTTCTTGAGGAATTATACCAAATTTCATTGGGTACTTTCGAAATGATTCATGCCAATTTTCACCAAAATCTTCAGGTATGTCATAATATTCACTACTACGGTTAGGTCTGATGCATTTAATGTTTTTACCAAGTTGTTTAACTTTGATATTAACATATATGAACTTATCTCTTAGGTATATTGATATTTCATTATGAAGATATAGATGCGCATATTGAGAGAAGTCATCTTAAAACTAGATAAAGTATCGTTACCCATTATATGATGTGTTTGGGAATAGTCCATAGTTATTGTATGCATAAACTAGAAGTTATTGTGGTATGTTTTCCCTTGATATATTAGACGCAAATACCAAAGACTGCATAATCAAGATAATCTAATAAATCTTTCAACAACAAGCTTATTCATTATTTCCTTAGAGATATGACCTAAATGCTTATGTCAAGAATTTTCTAAATTTTCAACTTTATACTTTAGTTTATCATATTTAGGGATGGCAATTGGTCTGGATGGATGCGAGTATAGCTAAATCTATAATCCAACCCATTTTTATCTTTCAAAACTTGCCGGGTTCGGACATTCGCGGAGTATGAATATTTTGTCCACATCCAAACCCGTAAATTTTGGGTATCTATTAATTATTTATTTATGTATAAAAATATTTCTATAAAAAAGTATCCAATAAAAATAACAAAAAATTACATATTTACCAAACAAAAATAATATACCAAGTATAAAATTTCAAACTTAGTAACAAATTTATATACTTAACGAAAAATCAACAAAACACATATTTATCATTTAAAATTTCACATTTACTTAAAATTTCAATAGATTATATTTGTTATTCATATGGGTAAATTTGTTAACAAATTTTCAGGTTCAAATAAAAAATAATAATATTCAATTTAATTTTTTTAGATTTGTTAAATATAGTTATAAATTTAATCAAGTAAGAATAAGACAGAACTACCAAATAAAATCATAAATAGAAAAATCACAAACCATAAAGAATAATTTCTATAACATTAGAATATAATTTAAGAGTTTAGAGAATAATAATACATAATATATTAATGAATAATATTAGAGTATCGAGATTGAGGTGGGTCGGGTATCTGTCATAAGTTTTTTTAAAACTATAATCCATCACAAATTCGATGGGTAATATATTTTAACTTCCACCACCATCCCACACAAAAATTAAATTTTGGTATCCTAATCGACCGGGTCGATTCAGGTTGGGTACCCGTGGGTTCATAAAAATTGCCATCCCCAATCACGTTCATGTATGTGCATTACTCTTTGTGATTCATGTATGTTCATTACTTTTTGTGATGCTTAATAGTATTTGAAATTTTTTAATTGATCATTTAATTTTAAATATACATTGCCTAATGTATTTTCACGTAAAGAAAGAATCATTTCTAAAAAATACATGAATAAATCCAAATGTGTTTTTTATTATAAAAATGATCATTTTTTTAAATAAAATCTTTTAAATATAAGAACATTTCAATAAAAAAGTAGCAATTGAAAATTACAAATGACATAAACTAAGCATGAACTACCTTTTAGTTGATAGATGTGTCTCTCACCATCACTAAGGCTTCACTATCACTGAGGTTTCGACTTCTTCACAAATGTCTTGGAAGGACTTCTTCACAAATGTCTTGGAAGGTCAACCTTAAGTGTATTTAACTTTCAAGAGATTATTGGCATTCCAAAATGTGTTGCCTTATTGTTACCTTATTAATTATCGTGAACTTTTCCTCAAATGCTCGATTGTATGAGTGATATCAGTATAGAGAGCCACACAAAATTCAAAAGTTATTAAGTGTTTCATGATTACCAAACACAACCTATTTTAATTTTCTCACACCTTAATTTTTTTTTTCTCCTTATGAGAACTATCTTCGGATTTTTCTCCTTATGAGAACTATCTTCGGAGAGGGTCATCGGCTGCTTAGTCTTTAATACCAGGTCAAAACCATGACAATTCAAACACAATTATAGTTTTCATTGTAAAAAATCTCATAAAATGAGAGTTTTATTGTTTAATGGGTTGAATGTATTTACTTTCAGCAATACAATAAATAACATATATGCATCGCATTCATTGACATAAAAACTTTGAAATAATATTTATATATGGACACAACATGTAAAACATACCTTACATCGCTAATAAGATATCTTTGGGCAAACATATTAACATGGATTTGTATTAGTTTGAGAAAAGTTATTGTTAATCCAACTTTAATCCTCATTTGGGCTAGTTTCCATATTTTTGGTTAAACAGTTAATGACCGATTAATAATTGATAAACTTATGTTCACGATTAATTATGCCAAATTTAACATTTCTTTGGGCCGATAATTCTTGCAACAATATTAATCATCACCCGATTAACACAATATGTTAATCGATTAACACATGTTAATCAATTCATCAATAAGGATCACCTTGGTGATATGTTGGTTTCATGATTCACTTACCGAAATTAAGACAACTTGATTCATGCAATCCATATAACATATAAACATTGAACAACCACATAAATACACTTAACTTTAAACATAACATGTAGTAAGTTTAAAGGAATATCCCTAAAGGTGCGCACAAGGTGCTAAGCTGCAACAATGATTTTTTGTCGCAACAGCTCAGCATCGCTTCAACAGTTAGAGATGCTGCCACAACCGCATCAAGTTATTATGGCGACAATATCAGGTGTTGCCCCGATGAGTGATAGTGTTGTTGCCGTAGTAACATAAGGGTTTGTTGAATCCTTTCATATTTTTTAGGTTTGTTCGTGATCTTGCCTTTTGTTTATGATTTGCTGACTCCTTTACTGGATATGTCTATATACTCATCTGTTAATTCCTTTAATGAATCACTGATTCAGAGTGGAACGCAAAAGAAGCTAGATAAAGGGATAAACCCTAATTTTATTAATCAAAACAACTCCCCAAACAATGTAAAGAAGATATGTTTATATAAGGTTTCAATTGAAACCCTAAAACTAAAATAAAAAAGTTACTAAAGTATCCTAAATTATTAAAAATTCGAAATAAGCTGATAGATGAGCCCAAATGCCCAAAAAGCCCATATCTCACCAGCAAAGCTCCTGACTTGCGTTTGTGGCGTCGTTTCCTTCGAAACAAGGTGTTGTGGGTCAACCAAACTGTCAATTCACCGCATTCTTCGGGTGATTGCCAGTCTTCATAATTCCAGCGCTAAACTGTCTGCATCAATC
Source organism: Limnanthes douglasii subsp. nivea (assembly GCA_036936605.1). Classification (NCBI taxonomy): domain Eukaryota; kingdom Viridiplantae; phylum Streptophyta; class Magnoliopsida; order Brassicales; family Limnanthaceae; genus Limnanthes; species Limnanthes douglasii. The sequence goes on along the minus strand of JAUPFV010000001.1, from coordinate 22,377,005 downwards.
ACCTTATATACTAATCTATTGAGTCCGTTAAAAAAATTAATGTAGCTACTAATCTGTTCAACCCTTTACTAAATCATTTGTATCTTCTGTTCATGATATAAGATCTTAAAATAAGATTTAGTCTTAGGTTTTAAATATCATCCTTAAATATTACACTTATCTTCGTTTTAATATACGATTAGTAAGTAGATTTCTAACTTAAGCACAATTACAATCACATCCCTAAAGTTTGTTATTGTGATCATCGATCGTAACCTGACTAATCATGCATTCACAAATTAGTCCATAAACTATTAAGTTTATACTTATGTGTCAATATTTAGATTCACTCGTTCTCCAAATCCGAATATGAATTTGTATTTACACAATTACCTCTATGGATACTTTATATATGTACTAGTCATATTCTTACCTATTTCATTTATCCAATAATTAATTTGACCATCTATCGACCACAACTAAATTCATTATTAAACATGTAGCGGACTATTAACTTCCACAAAATAAATGAAAAAATTTAAATTTTATAATAAAAAAAATCAACATAAACCTAATATAGTTAAATTATACATTTATTCAACAATATTGATAAATATTTCAATATATTTAAAACATAATTAAGACCCTATTTCATATCCCAAACGTGGGACAACTATTTCACAGTATGTTTGCTTTAAAATTAATCGATCTTGTCTATAAGAAAATTAGAGCTCTCCTAACACAAATTCTTCAAAAGACAATTTTTTAGAAGTTGTACGCTACTTTGGCTTAGTTGGAAAATGGGTGACTAAGGAGGCCACCGTGATTAAAGAAGGAAAAATAAGTTTAATAACAAAATGGCTTTATGGGTTAGCTTGAACAAGTATCGAAATATAGCGTTAAATGGTGGGCCAAATGAAGTCGAAAGGATATCATCACTTCTTGTTGGTTGGTTAATGGTTGCTCTCGATTATCATAAGACCCCACACTTCATATCGCTTTAACTTAAAGCATCTCATGTGACCCTAAAATAGGGTTTAAAATATTAAGTTAATATGCTTTATGTTTTAAGACAATTTTATATATTTATTCTGTAGTCAAACCACATTTCGCTGGGTGATACCGCCCTACTTTATTTTTCATTTTTTTTTAAAGAATCCATCGCGGCTATTCAGGGAATGCGTATAAGTTAAAGTGTTGATTTGTCGGAATAATTTGTAAATTTTCAGTTAAAAAAATAGTCGGCAAAGTTGTATCTGAAGGAACGGAGGCTGTTACAAAGTTTACAAGTTCTTAGGTTATGGAATTTGGGGATTTAGGGTTTCTGGTTGTAAATTTAATCCAAACTTAGAAATCGATGTGTTGTTTTCTTTCTTGTGGTTTTGTTATTTGATTGATGTTTCTGATTTCGCTATTAATCAAATATCTTGATTTCAAATATTGATTTCTTTGATTTTTTTAAAAAACAATTGCAGCCCTCGTTTTATCTTACCATCAAGATGATCGGTTTCGAACAAGATTGTCATTACCATCAGGTTGGGAAATATTTTCACACTTACTAGTTTATTTCTTAATAGAATATTATACAAATTACTGGGTCCATATATTACTTCATTGTAATATAATTTTGTAAAAACAAAATTTGGCTATTCGACTAGTATGATTCATTCTTTTTACGCTAATGAAAAGTCGGAAAGTTCCACAAGGCGATATTAAAATATAATTAAAAAATAGAGAGAAGTTTTGTTAAAGAAGAGGAAGAAAATAGTTAGATTTTAATGTAATTCATTCTTTTGGGTATTAGATTAGTTTTATAGAGAAGTTTGGTTGGAGAAGAGGAAGAAAATTGTTTACATTTTTGGTCGAAAACTTGATTTTATATGATGGGTAAAACTTTTTATTTTACATAAAGTAAAATAAAAAGTTTGATTTAAGGTCTAGATAGAATTATACGATAGATATTTAAAAATATACGAAATAACGTTTATCATTAATATAAATATACTTTGAAAAATTTAAGTTTAAGTTTTGGGTTGTATTTTGTTAAAATAAATTTTGATTATTTTCGCTTTTATACTTTTTGATTTGATGGAAACATGTTATTTTGAGTATACTCCATCGGTTAATATAAAAAAAGTAGTTAATATAATTATAAGATTATTTTGGTTTAGTTTTGAATTACTGATTCCATTATCCAAAATTCATCTACCTCTAAAAAACTAAGAGAGTCAATGCATCATTAACCGGTATCCATAGCAATAACTCCATCTTAAAATATAATGCACTGACTTTTTGTGATGAAAAAATTTTATTTGTGAAATTGGACATATTTATTTTGGGTTTGGATATGGACAGAATAGTTAGTTGTTTAAATCGAATTTATAATAAACGTAATATTTATTTACAGATCTATTCAAAAATAAAATTGGTTCCATGTTTTCACTTGTTTGTTCTAATTTGTAAAAATGTATATAAACAAGGATTTTATGATGAAGTTTGATTCTATCTAAACTGATAGATACACAATTTAGGCTTGTTTATGATGAAGTTTGATTCTATAAACTGATAGATACACAATTTAGGCAGAATGTTGACAATAGGAAATTGAAGTAGAACAAGTTTCCTTATGAATAACATGGATATAGAAGAGGTATGCCATTTTTCATCTTTCTGATTTTTTTTCGAAATTATGAACTTTTAAGAAACTTAAAAACGGTTCGATTTTGCTAGAAGATTGTGTTTTTCGTCATCGTCCTGATGGAAAAGATTATATTTTTTTAAAAGGAAGATGGCGGAAAAAAGTGAAATTGGTGCCATTTGTATGACGGACACGTTCACCAAGCACCATTTGCATGGCGGCTAAGGTTATTTTTTTCCAAACCAATGATGTTTGGGCGAAACTATTTGTCATACCAATATCGTCATTTTCACTTCCGCTTTATGCATAACGTAATGTTTTTAACTAATCAATTTTGGGTTTGATTGATTATTTTTATTTGTATGTATTGCAGAAGGTTACTCAATGTGAAATATCGATTATTACGAACTATGCTCATCATTTTGTCATTCGCGATGAGTATAGTTTAGAATCGATGATCGAATGAGTCAAAGAAAATCGAAGGCCGTTTGGATTCTCACTTAAAATATCATTTAGAGAACCGAAAAAGAACCAATAGTAAATTATAAATGCTTGTGATCCGGTATATTTAAGTCTACGGTGAAATAGTGTCATAAATGGAAGGCGGTAGTAAAAAATCAATTGTCATTTTCATCTGGTTGGTAATTCGGTTAAAAGTGATAATAAGTAAGCTTTAAGTATCATTTCCGACAAACACAACCATGATCCAATTGAAAAAGTTCAAGTACATTTGGAATGGTCAAAATGAAAACCACAAGAAAAAAAGCTTGTCGACGTTTTAATGGTGAATGGAACAACTTTGCGTCAGATATTTGGTACCTCAACCGGAGAATGCGTCCAACATCCGTCACGTATATGATCATCGTCAAAGAGCAAGTTTGGTTGAAAATGATGGTCGTTTACGAATGCCATGCTTGTTAACAAAATTTCAAATTCACAAATACATATATCGGGATATCATATAGAGTTCCAATGATGGATCCAGTATCATAACTCATTTGTTTTTTTACACCGGTTAGCATCGATTTACTACAAACGTTGCTAATCATGGATAGCACATTATTAGATATTAGGCAAGAAGTTATTATATATTTTTTAGAGTTAGTAAAAAAAAGAATGTAATTTTTATGAAAAAAATGATAACTTCACAAAATAATTTCTTTTAGTCTTGTTTTTACTCTAAAGATATAAATATCAAAATTAGTAATTCCATAAAGTAATTTTGATTTTTTAGTACCATTTCAAAAAATAGTTTTGATAGTCTTTAACAATTTTTAAAATTAATAATTGTATTAAAAATTGTGACATTATATAATATAAATATAAAGAATGATAATAAATCGAGATAAATAACTAACCCTATTTATTTTTAGTTTTTTAACTTGTCAAATCCACATATTTCACAAATAATAATATTGTTTTTTTATAATTAATAATTAATAAACCTTTTTATAACAAACAATTGGTAAATATATAATATAAATTCGTAAAATTTATTAAACTTTTTAAATAATTAATACCAAGTTTTTAAGTTACTGTAATGACTGGATTAGTCTAAAGGTTCATAAGAACCAATAACTCATTATACTAAAAATATTTGAAGATAATAATAAAGATAATGTGTCATACACTTTCTCGGCTGAGCTTGTCATCTTGTGTGCTCATAACATTAAAGTTAAGTTATTAATTTAAGTTAGTACAAAAGTATTTGTTAAGAATATATATTACGTTTCTTTAATAAACATAAATTATAATACTATAAATATATTTATTTCAATTAACAAAAAGACAATTGATTTTTTAATATTTTTTATTTTGTACTTTTTATTTTTATTTTTTTATATAATTTTAAAATTTGGATGTACGTTTAGATACATAGAGTTTATTTTACCAAATTGACGGTGTTTATGAAAACCAACCGATACTCTAAAAGTTTCTTTCAAAAAATCCGAAAAAAAAACAAAACCTACAATTATGAATTCAAACTTAAAGTATGATTCATCTATTGAAATAGAGATCAAGCTTTGACTTTAGACATTTCAATCACTACGATTACAGACTTTTAAAAATTAGAAAAGGAACTGTAAGAGGAGAAAACTATTTATTTTTAAAATTTTGTAAGATATGTTATTCATCCATACTCCACATTTAAGATATAAAATACAATGTCGCGAGGATAATGTTGAAAGAGTTGGAGAAGAAATAGACGATGCAATGATGTAGTTGCACAAGCCCATGACTATATGACCCTTTTGGACAAACGAAAACAAGCTTTATTTGGGGCCCAGATATCAGAATTAGGCGATGCGACCACTCAAATCGAACGCGTCGAGAAGCCCAACAATTTTCGAAAGCATCAAAAAGTGATGAAGTCCAGGCCCTAAATTTAGTCGTTTAAACCCTCGTTTTGCTGTTTTAGTAAATTTTCTGCAATTTCCTATTTTATTTAGATTTTATTAAAATACTTAACCAGCTCCAATCGCTTTGAAATTGGACTGGGCTTTATTTTTTGCATAAGAAAAAAAGCTGTAATTTTGGGCTAGGGTTTCGAGCACTTCTATAAAAGGCTCTCAAACCCTAGTTTTGCCTCAGACTTTTTTTAATACAATTTTGATTTTCTTTCAAGTCTATTTTAATCTAACCTAGGGTTAGAACTATCGGTTATCTTGTCTTCTTCATCTTGATTTCTACAGCCGACGACTGTGTTTCAAAACCAGTCGCTACCATATTGGTATCAGATTCAGAGTTCCTACGGCGTGGGTAACGACGGTATGCCGCCAAAACGATCTTTTCGGGGGAAGTCCACTATTCCGATCACTGAATCGATCGACCGTGATGAATTCGGTCAATTTCAATCCCAGGTTGGTGAACAGATGCACTCGTTGGGAAATCAGTTGAGAGACGTACAAGAAGCACTACACAGGCTGTTGAACAACCAAACCAACGACTTTCGAGCTCCAGGTTCGAGCAACTAGCCGTCGGGATCTGAGAGAGAGATCGGCCGCGAGCAGAATCCTTTTGCTCCTCGGCGAGAACAAGTTAGGGGTCAATACTCACCACAAGACTGCCGTGACCAAGTCTTTGAGCAGCCGCCACCGAGAGATTCTGATCTGAACGCCAACAACCGGTGGGAATCTGGATTCAGATTGGAGATCCCAGAGTTCCAAGGGGGTCTTGCACCGGAGGAGTTTTTAGATTGGATCGCCTCAGCTGAAGAAGTTCTTGATTTCAAGGAGGTTCCGGATGCAAAGCGGGTACAGTTGGCTGCAACTAAGTTCTGAGGCCGAGCTGCATCCTGGTGGCAACAGCTCAAGCAGACCAGATCAAGGCACGGTAAGACAAAAATAACAACTTGGGCTAAGTTTGTGAAGCACATGAGGGCTGCGTTTTTGCCTTACAACTATAACCGCATAATGTATCAGCAGTTCCAAAACCTTAAACAAGGGTCAAAGACTGTTGACGAGTACACTAACGATTTTTTCACGCTACAAAACCGTGTATATATTACTGATTCAGCAGATCAGCTAGTATCTCGCTATATAGGAGGGATGCGACAACAGTTTCAGGACCAACTGAATATGTTCGACCCTGTGAATGTGTCTGAAGCACATCAGCGCGCACTGCATCTGGAGAAAGCCCTTTCACGAAGGCCTTATGGAGGAGACACTGCCAGACCCAATCCATTGACATTCCCCAAAAGGACGGTTCCAAGCCCTAACCCAGGAGTGCCAACTGCTTCTCCTATGCGCACAGGTGCTAATTTGCAGGACCCTAGTCGCACAGTTACTTCCTCATAGGTCCGGTGCTACCATTGTCATGAACTAGGACACGTTGCTTTACAGTGTCCAAAATTACGACAACAACCACAACACCCGAGGGGTCTGTTCGCTGACACTGCTGATTTTTCCCTGGAGGGAGAGCCGCGGTTTGATGAAGAACCAGAGGATGTTGTTGATGAGGTTCCAGAGGACCAGGTTACAGGAGGAGATATTGGTCAGGCATTGGTTCTAAGGCGTATCTGCTTGACGCCGAAAGCCAAAAGTGATGAGGATGATTGGCTACGGAACAATATTTTCCAATCGACTTGTACTATTGGGGGAAAGGTATACAAATTCGTTATTGATTCAGGGAGCTGCGAAAATGTTATCTCTGAAGAAGTTGTCCAGAAACTGGCCCTGAAAACAGAAGACCACCCAAACCCCTACAAGCTTGCTTGGTTAGAAAGGTAGTGAGGTAAGTATCTCTAGAAGATGTCTGGTATCTTTCTCTGTTGGTAACTATAGGGATAAAGCTTGGTGCGATGTCATTGGGATGGATGCGTGTCACTTGTTGCTAGGCCGACCCTGGCAATATGATAGAAGTATCACATATGATGGTAGGAGGAATGTTAGTCTTTTTCTCCCGCAAGTATACGCGGTCAAATCGTAGCAAGTAATAAGTAAGAAAGATCGTTCCCACGAAGACTAGGTGTATAAGACAAATATTTCACTTATGCAACAACGTATGATTATTAAACTAATGCTTGAACGAGTAATAAAGTATGAATGTAACTAAACAAATCAAATACGAGAATATCTAATGAGTTTTACTTATACGAGAGAAAACATGGAACCCTAACTTCATTGTTTATTTTACTTAGAGTATTAATATACTTAATCAATATGTAAGATAGCTACGATTACTAATCAGATAACACAAATTCAGAATACGCTACCTTTCAATACACGTAAACCAAACGACTTAATCAACCACAAAAGAGATAGCAGTTAAGCAGACACCGCATGCATGACAATCCTATAAGTCTATATGAATTGAGGTACAATTGGTTTTAAGCACAACTTATCTATTTCGATTACATAGGGTAATATGATATGGTTAATGACATATTACGAATCATGAACAATCACAATATGAATCATTTAAGAACCTATGCTAGCATGGCAAGTTCTAACCTTTAATTATACTTTCGCATTCATTAAAGATAAACAATCTAGATGTTCGCGACACATCTAACAAAAAAACACAACCATACTAGGTAACCGATAAACATATCTAAAAAAATCAATTAAGCAATAAACCCTAAATATTATTTAAACAAATTCGCTAGGGTTCCATGACAATGATTAGTTCATAATCGAACAAATCATCATCATGGTTTAAAAAATTAACATAGCCTTATAATGAATATAAATAAAAAAAATATAAATAAACGTAGAAGAGTTTAGAAAAAATATTAAACCGAAAAAGAAACTCAAAATCAAATCGTCGTCGCTTATTTTTATATATTAGTAAGTGTTATACTCTATATAAAAATAGATACTGAACTTTAATTCCCATTAATTAATTAATAATAGATATTTTGGTTATCTCTGCAACGCAGGCAGATGTATAATCTTTGTATGTAAATTATACCTACAACTCTATTAAATAGCTTAACGTAAATGACCAGTTTTCAACTATGAAATAAAATGAAAAGAAGTAAAGAAAAAAAAATAAATTTTAAAAAAAATATCTGCTTAGCTTAACGTAAATGACCAGTTTTCAACCATGAAACAAAATGAAAAGAATTAAAGAAAAGAAAAATAAATTAAAAATATCTGCTTTGCTTTTCGAGTCTGACACGTTTTGCTTACACCAATTGGCTTTGCTTTTCGAGTCTGACACCAATTAGCTTTTCGAACAGTTGTCAATTATTCTGACACCAGCAATTGAATAATTGACACCAGCAATTGATTTTTGAACAACGAACAGTCGCCTATTGTATCACAATTCCTTTTTCTTCTTTCTTTTTCTATTTTTTTTTATTTTGTCGAAAGACAAGAAACCAAACGGCACACCCTTTTTCTTTTACGTCTGTCTCTTTATATAGATATTCTGCCGAAACCCTAAAAACAATTATTTACGTTAAATAAAATAATATAAACAATTAAATTACGTAACGTAAATATTTATGTTAAATAAAATAATATTTTAAACAATATAGCTAAATAAAATATTCGGATAAACCTAATATTCTTTTCTTAATTCAGCATTAATTTCCTTTTATGCTTCGTTTTAATATTTTTTTCTTAATTTAATATTTTAAACCATATCTTAGAAAATATATTTTCCTTTTTTTCCAATATTATTTTCTCCGTTCCTTATTATAGGTCGTTTTAAGAAACTAAATTAATTCCATATTAGTTGACGTTTCACAATTACCATAATATTAAATGATATTCAATTTGATAGTCAATGAAACCAATTGCCTTTTTTATCAAACTGCAGATTTTTATTATAATTGACCAATTAAATTTATTCCTGCTCTAATTTTTATTGGAAAAGAGAACTTATAATGAGTTTCCTTAATATTCGTGCTCCCGCCTTAAACGTCCATTAATATTAATATGGAACGGAGGGAGTAATATATTTTTCAAGCATTAATATATATATATATATATATATATATATATATTTTAAATCACTTGTCATAATATATTTTTAGCATTAATATATTTTCTTTTCTTTTCAACTGTTCCAAAATTTTCCTAAATGCATTAATTTTCCAGTTTCTTCAATTTCAACCGAAATTTATTAATATTGTCACAATTTACCCGCGGCACAAGCGACTTTAATAATACTGGAAAAACATGTTAAAACTCAACGAATACTTGAGAGTCGGTGATGATTTTAAGAATAATGGAAGCGTAATAAGTGATATGAAATGCACTTATCAAGGAACCGCTACAGTTTTATATGGAATAATGCCAGGTTCATATTAACACCAACTAGAGAAGTTTCTCTAAAACCTGCCCTTGCAGTATCAAAGGAGTCGGGTAAGAACTTTCTAGCTCGAAAGGCGTTTATAGAACATGCTCATGAAACAGGGATTGTCTATCTTTTGGTGGTTAAAGAATTTAGTACTGATCCATTTGCTGGTATACCTGAGCGAGTTCGGCCGCTTTTAGCAGAATTCTCTGTTGTCTTTCCCGATAATTTACCTACAGGTCTTCCTCCATTGAGAGATATCCAACACCAGATTGACCTTGTACCGGGTGCTAGTCTACCAAACCGACCGCATTATCGGATGAGCCCAAAAGAGCATGAAGAGCTCCGCAGACAGGTGGAGGAACTGTTAACGAAAGGCCACATCCGGGAGAGTCTTAGTCCTTGTGCGGTTCCTGCACTATTAACACCAAAGAAGGATGGCTCAATGAGAATGTGTGTGGATAGCCGGGCTATCAACAAAATTACAGTCAGGTATCGGTTTCCTATTCCTCGCCTTGATGATTTACTGGATCAATTGAATGGTGCTACTGTGTTTACGAAACTGGATTTGAAGAGCGGATACCACCAGATTCGTATTCGTATGGGGGATGAGTGGAAAACAACCTTCAAGACCCGAGAAGGTCTGTTTGAATGGATGGTAATGCCATTCGGTCTTTCTAACGCTCCTAGCACGTTCATGCGGGTTATGAACCAGGTATTTCGCCCATTCATCGGAAAATTTCTTGTTGTGTACTTTGATGATATTCTTATTTATAGTACCACGGAAGAGCTGCATCTCCAGCACTTACGCGAGATGTTGGTTGTTTTGAGGCGAGAGAAGTTTTATGGAGGACTCGATAAGTGTTGTTTAATGACAGATTCAGTCGTCTTCCTGGGGTATGTTGTGTCAAAAGATGGGCTTTCAGTGGATCAGTCGAAAGTAGAAGCCGTGCGAGACTGGCCTATTCCTACTTCCATCACTGAAGTCCGCTCTTTTCACGGATTGGTCTCTTTTTACAGACGGTTCATACATAACTTCAGCACTATTATGGCTCCCATTACAGAGTGTATGAAGGGCAAGACATTCTGCTGGACCCCTGAAGCAGCTAAAGCGTTTGAGAAAATCAAGGTAAGACTGACCACTGCACCGATTCTGGTTTTACCTGACTTTTCTACAGGATTTGAACTGCATTGTGATGCGTCCGGATTTGGCATTGGCGCTGTACTCAGCCAACGAGGTCGTCCTGTAGCATACTTCAGCGAAAAGTTAAGTGGAGCTAAACTTAACTACAGCACCTATGACAAGGAGTTCTATGCAGTTGTACGAGCTTTGAAGCACTGGAGTTCCTACTTGGCCTACAATGACTTTATCCTGTACACCGATCATGATGCCTTAAAACATCTGCAGAGTCAGGAGAAACTCTCTTCCCGCCATGCACGTTGGGCAGCATTTACGCAACAATTTACCTTTTCCATTAAGCATACTTCGGGGACAGTTAATCGCGTAGCTGACGGATTGAGCCGACGCAGCATGATGATTCGTATGGAAGGAGAAGTTGTATGATTCGAGATGATGAAGGATCTACTGGCTATCGATCCATATTTTGGTCCTATTCTAGAGGACGTCAGCGCAGGTTTGAGAAAAGATTTTGCAGTGAGCAACGGTTACCTCTTCAAAGGTAATTTACTTTGTATTCCTGAGGGCAGTTTGAGATTACTGATTGTACAGGAGAGACATAACGAGGGGCATGGGGGTAGAGATCAAACCCTTCACTCTGTATCCAGTCAGTTCTTCTGGCCGCATTTGAGGCGAGATGTTATTCGTTTTGTAGCTGGTTGTCGGGTTTGCCAGGTGGCAAAAGGTACATCCTCCAACGCAGGTCTATACCTACCACTCCCACTACCGGAAGGACCATGGCGAAGCGTCAGCATGGATTTCATCTCTGGGCTGCCAAGAACACAGAGAGGTAACGATTCTATTTTTGTAGTGGTTGACAGGTTTTCTAAGATGGCCCACTTCATTGCCTGCAAGAAAACCACAGATGTTGTGAATGTTGCTAATTTATACTTTCGTGAGGTCTACCGCTTACATGGTCTACCCTTGAATATCGTTTCTGATCGCGATGCGCGGTTTGTGGGGCATTTTTGGAGGAGTTTGTGGCGCCTCACAAACACGAAGCTGAGTTTTAGCAGCGGATATCACCCACAGACAGACGGCCAAACCGAGGTAACTAATCGAACGTTAGGCAACATGTTACGTACAGAGGTCTCTGGGAACTTGAAAGCATAGGATTCTCGTCTTTATCATGTTGAGTTTGCCTACAACAGGCACCACAAGCGCAGTACTGGGTATAGTCCCTTCATGGTAGTCTATGGTTATAACCCACGGGGTCCTATGGACTTAGCTTTCCCAACGCTTGATAAGGTCCCAGCTAAGGTCGAGAACGCCATTGCTGATCTATGGGAGATCCATGCGAACACCCGCAAACACCTGGAGGAAACAACACAGAAGTACAAGATTGCCGCAGATAAGAAGCGCCGCTTGGTGGAGTTTGCAGTGGGAGACTTTGTATGGGCTGTTTTGACCAGGGATCGCTATCCTGCACATGAGTACAACAAGTTGGCTCCAAGGAAGGTGGGTCCGTTTGAAATTATTGAAAAGATTAATCCCAATGCATACAGGTTGAAACTACCCAGCCACATGAAGACCCATAACGTTTTCAACGTGAAGCACCTGGTGCCATTTACCGCTGCTGCTGAGGAGGATGAAGCTGAGAATTCGTGGGCGAATTCTTCCGAAGAAGGGGAGGATGACGTAGTTGCACAAGCCCATGACTATATGACCCTTTTGGACAAACGAAAACAGGCTTTATTTGGGGCCCAGATATCAGAATTAGGCGATGCGACCACTCAAATCGAACGCGTTGAGAAGCCCAACAATTTTCGAAAGCATCACAAAGTGATGAAGTCCAGACCCTAAATTTAGTCGTTTAAACCCTCGTTTTGCTGTTTTAGTAAATTTTCTGCAATTTCCTATTTTATTTAGATTTTATTAAAATACTTAACCAGCTCCAATCGCTTTGAAATTGGACTGGGCTTTATTTTATTGCATAAGAAAAAAAGCTGTAATTTTGGGCTAGGGTTTCGAGCACTTCTATAAAAGGCTCTCAAACCCTAGTTTTGCCTCAGACTTTTTTTAATACAATTTTGATTTTCTTTAAAGTCTCCTATAATCTAACCTAGGGTTAGAACTATCCATCGGTTATCTTGTCTTCTTCATCTTGATTTCTACAGCCGACGACTGTGTTTCAAAACCAGTCGCTACCAACCAACTCAATATTGAGAGAGCATTTCCAAAATGTTACAAATAAGCGCAACTTGCCATTTCAATAAAAAATTGATATTCTTAAAGAGAATATGTATCGCGAATCTTCCAGCAGGAAAAAGAAGCATCAACGTTATAACAAGAAAAGAAACATGACCCCAAATTTCAAAAATAAAAGTGGGAGGAAGAAAAAAGAGTATCGCCGAGAATGAAAACCAATATAGGATGGGCAGAATAGAAATTTAAGCGATAAAAAATCTCATTGGTGGACGTTTCACTTAGGACAAAGGGACAACAAGCTCCTCAACCCTTATTATGGATCCATAAGGGCTATCAAAAAACTTGATGATTTTACTCAGGGATCCAATAAAATTTTCAACAAATCTTTGTGACAGAACTAGGGATCATCTTAACTATCACCAATACCGGAAACCTCCATCATTACATACCTTTAATAAAAACGTTTCTTAATTACCACCGATTTACCAAACTATGCATTAATGATACCTTTATGTCTCGACCAAAATTGATACTAACCATCAAAACTTTCTAAATCAAACTTACATGGTCAACAGAACCCTCTGGGTTCCCATTCAATAATGCAATCAAACCCATATAATGTTGCACCAACACATGTTCATGACTTTCATGGCTATTAACCGAAATTTCTAAACAATAACAATACCAGACCTTCTGTCAAGAAGTGACATAGACCGAGACACTAACAAGTTTATCCATTAATCGGGAAAACAAATATAAATAAAGAAAAAACTCTCATTGACAAAGATGATGATTTGTTGGATGAAGATTCCCCATTAGTGTAAGACATCATGTATAAAGATTTGTCACTAAATTTTAACAACCAAAATATAGACAAGTATAACATATAAATGAACTTGAACATCATATCGAACAATTCAAGAGTGAAAGGGTGCGTATGAGGGATACGGTAAAATAAAGTACATGACATTCTCTATGACTTTTATGGAAAGTGCTTCGATATGGTTTAAAAAACCTTCAACTAGTTTGTAATAAAAGTTATAAGATGTTACGAACGAATTTTAAAAATCATTTTATTGGTCCTAATGTGATTAGTTGAGATGTGGATTACTCTATCCACTTCAAGAAAATCCCAAAATGAAGCTTAAAGAAATATACTCAGAGGTTCGTGAACACAAATAGTGAGTTACATAATTTCTATGACCAGGGGCGGATCCATGATTCAAATTCATGGTATGCCAAAATTATTATAGAGAAAAGAAATTCAACAATAAATAAAAATTTAGTAATAAATACCTTATTCTAAGATTATAAATTCGTTGATGAAAAAATAAAAGAAGATTTTTCGGTCTCTCATTTGAAAGAATTAGAGACCTCGATTGTTAATTATTTTTAGTGGAATTGAGAATTGGATAGGCCATTTTTTTATTTTTTTTATAGTAAACTATTAGAAATAATTAAAAAATTAATTAAAATCAAATCAATTATAAACCATTTAATAAAGTCAAACAAATTAAAATAAATCAATTAAAAAAATTGGAATAAATAAGTTTAAAATCAAACAAAACACTTAACAAATTTAAACAAACCAATTTATATAATTTGGACGATTCGATCTTGATACATTTCATAATTAAAGAAGATCTTTACCATTAAAATAATTTTCCTTTTATATTTTAGAGTATTCCATGACATACATGACTACCTCGTAAATCCTCCAAATACTATAAAAAATGCACTTATTTGGAGACCTACTAACTCAATTAGAGTGTCTTATAAAAGTTGAGGAGATTGTAAGAAGAATAATAGATAAAGATACAAAAACTTCAACTATATACCCGTATTACCATCCATTGATGCATAAGAAAAAGAAACTAATAAAGACAAAAGTTAACTAAAAAACTCATAATAAAGTCTCCAGAAACAATAAAACTAAAGCTTTGTCTCGATCGAAGCCCATGAACAACTACAAACAATAATCTTAGCAACGCCTGAAAAAAAGTATGTTAGATAAGGAACCATATACATAGTTGATCGAGAACTTGTGAGTTGTTTATGAATGAAAATAAATATATAATCAATTATTGGTAACGAGAATAACTGCAAGGTCCTAAAGAACATATAGATAAATACAAGGTCTGTTGATTTCACAATGACATCAGACACTACACCAACGAATGTTAGGATCTACAAGATTCGAGTATATAATATAATTGATGATGAAAAAATCTTGAAGTTTGTTAAAAAGAATAATATAAATGAACAACGGCACCATATCTTCGATCGAGATCCACCACCAAAAAATAAAAGACAAACACCATAAGAAACCGAATAGTTGCGGGCCTTGGAAAAAATAAAATCTTTAAGATATAAGATGAGCATTATCTAGACTTAGAGCTTAATAGACGGAGCATTGATGTAACTGCAAAACAAAATCTATTTTCAAGGATCACCAAGAACACAAAGAAATATATAGCACTAACCTAGAAGTGCAACACCAAGGTTAAACATAACCATACATATACCAAAATGCATACCCAATTAGCATTCACATATGACGATTTGAGAGGAATAATATCGTGGCATAACGATGCTCTACTAATAAGAGTAGAATCATATAAAGTAAAAGTTAAAAGAGTTATAATAGACAATGGAAGCTCGACCAAAATCTTATACAAAAATATGTATAAAAAATGAGAGGTGATTCATTACCGATCTATTTTTAAAGGATTCTAATTGGGTTCACCAGTGCAGATATAAGCGTGTTAGTTGAGCTCACTTTGTATGTAATTCTTGGTATGTAGGAGTTCAAGAAGAAATTTTGTTAATTGTCATGATATTATATTGTAATTTTATGAAGGTCATGACTGGATCAAATGCACGTTTGGTTTCAACATTATATATTCAACATTATATACCCAATCAATATAAATGTATGGGTAATTATAAAGAAGAAAAATATTTTATGAGAATATTATGCAACTAACCTAGCCTTAAAAAATAGCAATAGTGAGGAATGAATTATTTTTTATAATATGGATGATCCCAAAGAACCCACCCGTCTTACAAAGTCAGAGAATGAGGGGGAAACATCATAGCAGAATGAGAGAAAATGTCACGAGTCAACCAAGAAATAACTACAAATTATATATAAATTATTCATTAACAACAACTTTCAAAAAAATAAACCAAAAGAGGAGATCATACTCCCATTAAAAATAAATTTAGTTATAAAATAAGTAGAAAAACTTATTGGAGTGGGTGACATATGCGAATCTTATTATCCATCATGGACAGCAAATCCAATATTGGTGAAAAAGAAGCATGGAAAAAGAAGATGTGCGTTGATTTCAAAAACTTAAAGGAAAGCATGTCTAAAGGATCCCTTCACTCTCCCAATAATTGATCAACTGGTGCATACAAATTCATGGAATCAAATGTTATATATTATGAATTCTTATTAGGATACAATCCCAAATAAAAATGTATGAAGGTAATTAGGAGCACATCGCTTTTATAACCGAGAAAGAACTTTATTATCATAAAGTAATGCCTTTCATGCTTAAGAATATTAAGGTTATATACCAAATACTTGTGAACAAGATTTTTATAGCACAACTACGCCAAAATTTACATGCATAAGTTAATGACATCTTAGTCATAAATATTCAATATGAAGATCATTTAGTAGACTTATCTAAAACCTTTTCAAATCTAAAAAATATCAATTTAAAGTTAAATTCACATAAATTTACCTATAGTGTACGGTTCGGAAAATTCATAGGCTGAGGGAATCATTACTTATATACCTAGTAGTCTGAGACAGTGTTGTTATTATTAATTTAATTAGGGAAGAATGGAGAGAGTCCAAAACAATATACTATGTAAGTAAATCTTTATTGAGTATTGAAACTAGATAGTTATAACTTGAAAACTTGCTTTAGCATTGGTGCTTGCGGCTAGAAAGACGAGATCGTACTTTGGAGCTCACACAATCATAGTACGAACATATTTTCTTTTGAGAAGTACAAAATCCAGATGTGTCTCAGAAGCTTACTAGATGGTCAATAGAGTTATAAGATTATGATATTCAATTTGAACCGAGAATAACTAATAAGGCTCAAAACCCGGTAGAATTTCTGGCAAAATTTAGTTTGAAAGATCTATCACTACAAAAGAGCAATCAAAATCCACTTAGAATATCAGAACAAATGGTTGAAGAAATAACCAAGGCTTAAGAGCAGGGGTCCAACTAATCTCCTTATAATAGATATCTTGACTCACTCTAAAAAATTTAGCTTCCCAAATTCTAATAATAAGACAAAATACGAAGGTGTTATTGTAAGGGTTTTGGCTAATGCATATTTTGAGAAACTATCAGCTTCTCATAGACTCTTAGTTGGCGGTCAATTAAGATTTAAGTCAAGCCAAAGTTAAGAAATAAAATATGATGCATTATATAAAATATATTTGACATTAAGTGATATCATTTGAGAAATTTGATTTTCAAGAGTGCTAAGAGTAGAGAAAGAATTTGCTCATTCTTTCATATTTGTCTTGTACAACATCAGCACCGAATATTATTCTCAAGAAAAAATATCCATCAACCTACCAAACTAGTTTGGATCAACAATATTGGCTTCATGAGTCATGATAAATGAAGGGTAATAAGAAGAAGACCGCAAAACCCCTATTAAAAGATACCAAATAGATGGAAAAATTTATCAGAACAAGGTTGAGCTAAGACAAATTAAAACGAAGCCAGCAATATTTATGGGGATATTTGACATGTTATACAAACAAGGATTAACTAAACCATTTTTATGGTATCTCGGCCATGATGAAGCAAATTTTGTAGTGTATGAACTCCATATTGGAGAATGAAGTGCCCATTGTGGTTACAAAACAATTATAAATAATTTTGCTTTAAGGTTACTACTGACCTATAATAATGAAGGATGAAAAGAAGATATTCAAGCATTGTAATACTTGTCAACTTTTTCAAATCAATACAATTATAAATAGTTTTAGTAGAAACAATATATAAGTCAATTACTTTTGACATATGTGGTACTGATGTTATAGGGCCCCTTCCAAAATCTTCACGTTGAAGATTGTTTTTTATAATAACAGTATATTAGTTTTTTTTAAATGGATAGTGTCACAACTATTGGTACGAATCACATCACATGAGATCATAAATGTCTTCATATTGAACATCTATTGTCGATGCATTATACCAAGATTTATCAAAACAGACAACAAGACTCAATTTGAGATTGAAAGATTCGCATGGTTTTACTAGACAAAATATATTAATAAATTATCTCTTCTGATTTCCATCCACCATAAAACGATCAAGTGGATATTACCAACATAAAAATATCATATGGTATCAAGAAGATATCTGAAGGAACTGCGGGGATCTGTCTTAACTTCTTACGAGAAGTTTTATAGAAATGCATAACCACCCAAAAAAGGCAACATCTAAAATACCATTTAATTTTGTATATGAATGGAAGTAGTTGTATCAGTTGGAACTATTAAGTCATTCTATATAATTTCAACATACGATTAAAGAAGTAATTCAGAAGCAAGGGGTGCCGAACTTGACGTGATGAAGGATTTCTTTTGTAAAATCCCACATTCGATAAAAACACTATAAAATGTTGCGAAAATGTATACAAATCCAAAGTTTGATTTAGAATTATTGAAGTACGAGAAAAATTCCTCACAAGAGTATTCGTTCATAGAATATAGAAAAGTCTTGATAAACAATCCCCAAATTGGGAATGACCATATACCATAATGTTCAAATTAAAGTAATGAATATACAAACGGTTGGATGAAAAAGGAAATCAGCTTCGAAAACCATGAATATTTCTAAATTTAATCCAAATAAGGACTCCACGTGTTCCTTATGAAATTATATGTCTTTGAAATTAATCAGTTCAAATAGAATAACATTGTACTAAATAATAAAATGCTTTAAAAAATAAAAGGCGACAAAAAATAATTATTCATTAATAATAAAATTAGAAATTTGATTTATAAATAATTAAAATAAAGCAAGAAATAAAAGACAAAACTTATTTTAATTTCCGAATAATTAAAGACTTTATAGAAAAACCATACATGAAGACTTACATAACTTGCCAAACATAAGTAAAAAACGGACAATGAGGAATAACTTTTGTTTGACATACAAGAACCTCATCTTTAGCTGAACATAATATTACCTAACTTTTACTTCGACTTACATAAAATCCATCTTCAAAGGGGCTGCAGAAAAACATAAGGCTTGTTTCACCAGGAAGAGCAATTACTAAATTAACATCAATAATATAAGTACTATATCTTCGACATCATCTGAAAATAAAGTATGTGTAAACTTTTGATCTCAACCTCCTCAAAAGGTTTAACGATATTATAAATGACAAGGGAAAATTAAAGATCTAGGAAAGACGAGGGTGTTTTATTGATAAAGAGAGTTTCTTAGGAGAAATAATCAATTATGCAAATAAAAAGGACTAATGTAAAGCAAACAATAGACTTGAGGAAATTACTATAATTATGAAATTGTTAAGCTTGTAGGACTTACTATTTGTACTATAATAGACCCTCCATTTTTAGATAAAAGGTGATTGATCAATGATTAAGAAATTATTATATTGATTTTCTCTCTCTAAAATATGTCTTCCTCTCTCTAAAATATTGTCTAAGTAATCTGAATAACGTTAAAGCTCTCTCTATATAGTTTTATACAGAAAACCTCCTCCAAAGATTTTTGGAGCGATTAGTGGTGCCGTATGTGGGAATGATTTTGTACCATGAATCGTCTTCCAAAATCAAACTAAAGTAAAAGCAGCATCAGAAATCTAAGTAGATTAAAACATGAGTAACGATTTGGAAATTTGAAAAGAATTCACGGAGGTCCCAACGCAAAATAATATGGAAATTGATCAACATACGATGAAGTATTGGAGGAATCTATGCTGGTGGCTCGAAGAAATGAATTGTTAGAAGAAATTGAAAGGTTAAACTCTGAAAGAGATGCATCGGTCGTTGCTAGGAAAATTCGATATGAAATCCAAAGAGAAAATGAAACTGAAAAAAGATGAGCATGATCACTATCATCGATTTGGTAAGAATACCAAATGCGTCATCGCAATTCTCCGAGGTTAAGTTAAAGTCGAGGAGCAGGTACGAATCATCTGAGTCAAGTGATTATTTAGTTTATGACTCAAGTGAATCTTTGTCGGAAAGGAATTATCGTAGAAAAAAATATGCGAGAAAGAAATATTCAAAGATATATAGGAAGGATCATCGAACTAATGAGTTGAAAGGGAAGGACAATATTTTTGAAGAGTATGTTAAGAAAGATAACATGAATGTTCAAAACCAGTTATGAAGTCAGGGTTTCGAATATCGTGTAAGTAACTAGTACACGTTGCCTTCCGAGGAAGGTCTTTATGCAATGACTCGCGATGGACCAACAACTAATGTTTACAGAACGGGCAATAATTGGAGATCTTATCCTTTGTTTGCAGAAATACTTTATGGGAATCTTCCGAAGCACTTCGATATTATTAAGCTGGAGAAATTTGATAGGATTCAAGATCCAGATAGTCACATTGAACAATTTAAAATTTTCATGATTAATTTTGATGATGATGATAAGTTGTTGTGCAGGGTTTTTTCTCAGACTTTTAAAAGGGTTGCTTCAAAATGGTATATAATCGATTTCCGCAGAGTTATATCAAGAATTTTGATATGTTTTGGAGCATGTTCCGTCAATATTTTATAGGGAGTAAAAAGTTTCTTGCAAGCGGAGAAAGTTTTAAAAATTATACCAACCGTTTTGTTAAGGTAAAAACTAATATGGAATATTTTAAAAACTCTATGGGTTTGGCAACATACCGAATGGGGCTTCTCTCTGGACTTTTAAAAATACAATGGAGCTCTACTCAATCAGATTGAGAAAAAGATTTTGGTGGAATAAACACAGGTTTTGAAAAAAGGATCTAATGATCAGTTGGAGTAAAATCAATTTCAAAGATCTGTTACTACAGTTCAACCTCCTCGAATTAA
The DNA here is from genome assembly GCA_036936605.1 of Limnanthes douglasii subsp. nivea. Lineage (NCBI taxonomy): Eukaryota > Viridiplantae > Streptophyta > Magnoliopsida > Brassicales > Limnanthaceae > Limnanthes > Limnanthes douglasii. Next base: position 22,356,225 of record JAUPFV010000001.1, on the reverse strand, counting down.
TGTTCAACCTAAGGCAGTGGTCCAATATCCTCCAAGTCCCCGGGTAAATCAACAGACATATAGTACACAACTGGAAAAACCTATATCTAACAAGTGGGTCCGACCAGATTACTTTTTAGAGCTAACTAAGTGTGTGGCAACTATATTTGATAAAACTCGTGGCCATGTACAATTTCAAAAGCCTTTCCCAATTCGAACTCTGAGGGAAAATAGAAATAGTAGATTTTGCAAGTATCATGAGGATGTTGGCCATGATACAAAAGAGTGCATTGCCTTAAGAAAGAAATCCAAGCGCTAATTAAAAATGGGAAGCTGACAGACTTTGTAAAGAAGAACTCTGGCAAAAATCTGATGATCAAAGATAAGTCTAAAGAAGAGGAAACTGCGTTGGTTATTTCTGAGGAAATTGCTTCTTTTGATATTGCAACTGAGTATCTAGATCCAAAAGAAGGCAGAAATGATATCAGCATGGTAGAGGATATTGTCCCAAGAAAAAAGTTAAGTGATTTATGTGCTTATTTTGAATCTTTGGCAATTTTTGGAGGTGATAATGTGGCAGGAAATTCGAACAGTTCCTGGAAAAGACACATTGTTAGTTTAACTACTTAGCTAGAGGTGGGAGCTTCAACATATCAGCATCGGACTCCTTCTCCGATAATTTACTTCGAGGATGATGATATGAGAAATATGACAAGCCCACATGAAGATACGGTAGTAATTGCAGCAAGGATTGCTGGTGATCATGTACACAGTGTATTAATTGATACATGAACTTCTGCTAACATCTAGTTTATGAGTACTTACAATAAAATTGTCGCCCCTTTGTTATCCAACGGTGTGATAGAACTATTGTAGGATTCACATGAGAAACTGCTGAAGTAGTGTGTGAATTTGAAAGTGTAGTGGAATTAAGTCGAAAACCTTTCAGAAATGAGGTTGAACTCTTATTCATCATCGTAGATGCACCAACTTCTTACAATGCTATTTTTTAAAGTCATAGTTGTAAAAAATGAACGTTGTTATCTCCATGGTACATCAATGTCTAAAATATATTGTGGGTAATAATGTGGGAACAATTGGAAGCAGCCAAAAAATGGCTAAAGAGTGTTATCGAATTGTTTTATCTTCTAAGAAAAATCGAGAAAATGAATCAGATAAAGCATATCAGCTAGTAAGGACTTACTCCGGGCCAACCCCTTTTGATGATCCAAGGGAGTCTCCTAGTTTTTTTTTATTCTTGATGAAGACTACGATGATCATATATTCTTCAAAAGAAAAGTTTTAAAAATTGGAACGAAGTTGTCCCTAAGTTTAAAGCAAGGATTGCTTGAATTTTTATCGTCAAATTTGGATTTATTCGCTTGGTGTTCAGAATATATAACCGGTGTTCCTTCCGAAATTATTTGTCATAAGTTGTCATTTAAGAATAATATAAGACCAGTAATTAAGAAAAGAAGACCTTTCTCCCACGAGAAATCTGAGGCGATAATTGCGGAGGTAAAGCTTTTAATCAGAATCGGACATATACGAGAGTCTCATTATCTGTAGTGGGCTACAAATACAGTTTTGGTTAAAAACAAGAACGACAAATGGCAAATGTGCGTGAACTTCATAGATTTTCATAGAAATTGCCCATAAGATTGTTTTCGAATCCCACAGATTGATCAGCTGGTGGATTCAACATCCGGAAATTGACTACTTTCTTTTATGGATGCTTATGTGGGGTATAATCAGATTAAGATGTATCCGGGGGATGAGGAAAGTACTTTATTTATTACTGGAAAAGGTTTATATTGTTATAAAGTGATGTTATTTGGTCTAAAAAATGCAGAGGCAACTTATCAGCGTCTAGTGAATAAGATCTTCAAATCACAAATCAGGAGAAACGTTGAAGTATATATTGACGACATGTTGGTTAAAAGTTCGAAAGACGAGAATCATTTAGCTGATTAGAGGAAAACCTTTGCTAATTTGAGAAGGGTAAATTTGAAATTAAACCCGAAAAAGTGTACGTTTGGGTCCGTTCAGGAAAATTACTCGGGTACATAGCTAGTGAAAAAGGGATTGAAGCAGACCTAGTGCAACTTAAGGCTCTTACATCTATGACCACTCCTCGGAATATTAAAGAAGTTCAGATATTAACGGGAATATTGAAAGCTTTAAATAGATTTATATTACGTTCATCGGACAAATTTGCTCATTTTTTCCAAGTGTTAAGACATACAAATTGTTTTAATTGGACTATAGAATGTTTAGAGGCTTTTCACCAGATTAAATAGTATATATCTTCCCCGAAAATTCTCACTAAACCTTTGTGAGGAGAGAGATTGTTTGTTTACTTAGTTGTTTTAGATTAGGTCGTAAGTGCTGTGTTAATTCGAGAGGAGGATAATATCCCAAGACCGGTGTATTATATAAGCAAGAGCTGATTAGTTGCTGAGAAACGATATTTGAAGTTGGAAAAGTTGGCCCTTAGATTAGTAATCGATGCTCGAAAAATGAGCCCATATCTCCAAGCTCATTATATTACAGTTCGAACATCTTTTCCTCTAAAAAATATGCTTCAGAGACCTGATATTTTGGGGAGATTAAAAAAATGGTCGGTTGAATTGGGAGATTTCGATATCAAATTTGAACCAAGAAATGCAATTAAAGCTCAAGCACTAGCAGATTTTTTAGTGGAGTTTCATTCTGATCGGTCAGATATGGATGTAAACAAGGATAATTTCGAGGTTGAATTGATAATTTGAACTGACGGAGGGTCAAGTACATCTAGAAATGGATCTGTGATATATTTGATTTCGCCAGAAGGAATAATAATGTTTCAAGCCATTCGATTTGGATTTAAAGCAACGAATAATGAAATGGAATATGAAACAGCTTTAGCAGGGTTAAGGCTTGCGCATTGCGGGGCTAAAAAAGTTAAGTTAATCAGCGGTTCACAACTGCTTATTAATCATGCATCAGGATAATCCGAGGCTCCGAAGGATTATTTGGTAAAATACTTGAAAACATTAAAATATTTATCTCTAAGTTTCGAGAAGATAAGCTATGGACATGTTTGAAATGAGGAAAATTTAGTGGCAGATTCTTTGGCTACTATATATATTATGAGAAATACCCATGGATTATTATGTTGGAAAACCCATCAATCAGTAAAAATTTGGAGCAGATAGTTGGGATTATTAACGAAAATAGCCAAGCACCTAGTTGCGAAAGTAAAGATTGGAGACGAGACATAATTACATTTTTAGTAAATGATGAGTTACCAATTGACAAGTCGTTGTCTAAAAGCGTACATTTCAAATCTCATGGGTACATTGTTTTGGGAGTGTATTGTATAAAAAAATCCTTTAGTAGACCTTTGCTTTGGTGTTTGGGAAAAACCAAATCACAAATAATACTATCAGAGTTTCATAATGGGGAAAGATATGCATACTACAGGTATAAATCATTGATTAGAGGAGTATTTTTGGCAGGGTATTATTGGCCCACGGTATCATCTGATGCAAAATATTTGGTGAAAAATTTGATACATATAAAAAATATGCGAATATAATTCATAAGCTAGGAGTTCCCCTCGAAAGTATATCAGAGGTATTGCCATTTGACCGATGAGGTAATGACATGGTGGGTCTTCTCCCAATGGCTTCCGGGGGGCGACAAACAATAATAGTAGCAGTGGATTATTTTTTTAAATGGGTAGAAGCAGAGCCACTAACAGGAACAAAAGCCAAAGATATGATCAGGTTCATTACGTCAAATATTTGTTGCCGCTTTGGGGTCCCAATGAAAATCACGACAGATAATGGGCCTCAACTTGACAACAAAGATTTGAAGAGATTTGGTAATTCTAGGGGGATAGAACAATATTTTTCAACTCATTTTCATCCACAAGCAAATGGGAAAGTAGAAGTTACTAATCGAACAATTCATGATGGGTTGAAGAAAAATTTGAAAGGAAAATTTAGGAAATGGCCTGATTATCTACAATGAGTTCTTTGGTCACATCGAACGACTCCTCGAACAGTGACGTCAGACTATCCGTTTGCATTAGTTTTTGAGATAGATGTTATAGCACCATCAGAGGTAGTCTTTCCATCGTATTGGGTCATGAAATATTCCGATGAGCCTAATGATGTAAGTAGAACGGTTAAGCTTGATTTGATTGAAGAGAAAAGAAAGCGAGCACAAGTTAAAGCATTACACTATCAAACATTGATGAGAAGCAGGCATGCCTCCAAAGTAAAACAAAGAGAATTTTAAAGTGGGAGATAAAATATTAAGGAAAGTTTTTCTTCACAAAAAAAACATCTTGGGAAGTTAGGTCCTAATTGGGAAGGCCCTTATAAAGTAACTGAGAAGGTGAAGCTTGGAACATACAGAATTAAGGACAAAGAAGGAATAAATCTCAAACATCCTTGGAATATAGAGCATCTTATATTGTACTTAGAGTAAATGCAAAAATGTATATATTTGCTTTTTGTTTATTTTTGTGTAAAACATCGGCGGCATACTCTTTCCTACCCTAATGGGCACATGAAGGTTTTAATGAGGTGCCATTTTAAACCGATTAAATATATATATGAGTTTTTTGCCTTAAAATTTTGATGATTGGACCTAAAAGGTCTTCCGACGAAAGTTGGTCTACGACGATTATAGACGAAAGTTGGTCTACAATGATTATATGTCCGACGAAAGTTGGTCTACAATGAGTATAGACGAAATTTGGTCTACAATGATTATATGTCCGACGAAAGTTGGTCTACAACGATTATATGTCCAACGAAAATTGGCCCAAAACTATTATATTCCCAACAAAAGTTGGTCTAAAATTATTAAGGATGGTTTGAATTATTCGAGGGAATAAGCAAAAAAGAAAAAATATTATGAAGATTTAGAAGTTTTTCTTACAAAATTGCCTTGAATTTTATGAGGACTTTCAACAAAATTACCTCGAAGTTTTCTGGAGGACTTTTCTTACAAAATTTCCTTGAATTTTATGAGGACTTTCAACAAAAATGCCTCAAATTTTAAGAGGACGTTTACAAAATAATTTTTTAACTAGAAACAACTATTTTGTCACTTAGAAGATTCAGACGAGTCATTACCATCGGATTTCGTCTTATCACTTTCACTATCGTTTAGCATTATTCTAGGATGACGAAATTTGCCTGGAACACGCTCCCAAAAACTTCCTATGTTGAGGTCAGAATAGCGTGCATGAATTTTATAGATTAAGGCACACCTAATTGTCGCATCCATCTTATCCACACATTTAACAACGTAATTTTCAACAGTATTGAATTTCTCATTCTCAACATTAGTCAATATGAGTTGTTTTTATTTTACCACCCTTTCAAAATCCTTAAAACATCTATTGAAGTCATCTGTTGCTAAGCTGTTGGAGTCCTTATAATCTGCGATGAGCTTATTTTTAGTTGAATTTTTCTCCGCATAAGTTTCCTTTCATCCTGACAGCACTTTTCGAGGAGCATGATATAATGTTATGATGAAAGGCGTTTTTTGAAGATGGTGTCAGCTTGTCGTTCAAGAGTCGAATGTTCCTTCTTAAGCTCTTCAAGCTCTGATATGACCTTTGAAAGTTTAGATTTATAATGGCTCCTACGATCCTTGAAATATTTTATCTGTTTTCTAATGGTTACTTAGGAGTGGAGAAGAGTTCTGATGCGAAGAGAAAATTTGTCTTCCATTGGAATCAACTGGTTAAAAATTCGTCTTCTATTAGAGCTTAAGGGAGACCATTCCTCGAAAGTTTCCAAGGGCGGGGAGTCAACTGGTTGAACATTTTCTTGAGAACTTTAAATTTGCAGGTGGGGAATTGGAAGTGGATTAAGCCTTGGAAAAAAAATAACTTGTTCTGGGGAGTTGGTGGTTGGAGCAGTTATCTCTATTTCCGGGGGAGTGACATTAACAGAATCCCCTGGAACCTCCTCAGAAATAGTCTTTAATTTTCTCTGCACCTTTTTCTTAGGAGAAGTTGGAACTGGAAGCTTTGGGGGAGAAACTTTCTTGGTTTTATCAATAATGATAGTATCTTTTGTGTCTGAAGTTTTAGTTGTGCTTGTGTCTTGGGTTACTTTCTCAGAAATTTCTTCCATTTCCAAGGGAATATCTGATACTTCATCAAAATGTATTTTAGCCATGTCTCTTATTAGAAGGTAAACGATTACATTGTCCAGTTTATCTAATACTTCTTGTTTAAAAAGAAGAACTATAAGTTCCTCTAGTGTTAGCCATTCCTAAGGGTTAAGTCTCCATAAACGCCCTTTAGCAAGGTTTGTGGGGGTGAAACAAAGTTGAAATTTGTTGAACCGAGCAGTTTTGGCCCATAAACTTAACTTAGAAAAAACATCTTTAGCATTAGGGACAAACTCGGCATACAGCTTAGATATACCCCCCATTGTTGTTAATAAAAAGAATGTATTAGCTATTATATAAAAAAAAAGAGAAAATTTCGATGATTGAAAGACCATACCTTTATTGGTCCATACTAATTTGAGCTTGTAAGGGTTATTGAGAGTGTCCTCGGACCCTGTCTCCCAAAGACCAAAGAAGAAGAGGAAACGTTGTTTTCATTTTTTGTCTCCTTCGAGAATTTTTTTTCACTTTGTGACCGCGCCCAAAAGTAAGAGAGTAAAAAGGGAAGTATGGATTTTTTGCTAGCCCAGAAATACCGATCAGCTCCTCCAATGAGAAATAAAGGATCTATTTATAGTACAAATAGTAGGTCCCACAAGCTTAACAATTTCATAATTGTAGTCCTATCCTCAAGTCTATTGTTTGCTTTATATTAGTCATTTTTCTTTACATAATTGATAATTTCTCCTAAGAAACTCTCTCTATCAATAAAGCACCCTCATCTTTCCTAGATCTTTAATCTTCCCTTATAAGTTTCCATTTTTTGTCTCCTTCCAGAAAATTCTTTATCACTTTGTAACCGCGCCCAAAAGTAAGAGAGTAAAATGGGAAGTATGGATTCTTTGCTAGCCCAGAAAGACCAATAAGCTCCTCCAAAGAGTAAGGGATTCCTGAGATTTTAGAAGCCATGATACATGACATTAAAGTGAACCACATGTTAGGACCATCTTGGGTAGGATATAGGTGAATCTTTGAAAAATGCTCGATGAAGAAGGGATCAAGTGGATAGCGAAGGCCTCATTCTAATATTTCAGTATAAACTATCAGCTCGTTGTATTTAACAGACAAGAGGGTTTCTCTTACGATGGGGAAACAAATAGAAATCGATGAAGGAATTACCCAACGAAGTCTTAATAGTTCTTCGTCGGATGGCTTGAAATATTTATATTGACTTCTATGCAGGCTCAGTAAATTTCTGTTGTCAGCGCTCTTCATATTTTTTCCTACCAAGGCCTCGATCTCCGCGAGAAGTGGGATTTTTTCTTTGAGTTTGTTTTTATTTTTCGGAGAACCAACAACTTCAATTTTATTTTCGAGGAGGCCTATGGTAGTAATCTGTTCTTTAACATCAACATCGTGAGGAACAGTAAAGTGAGAGGCTTCCCCAGGAACCTGCGTATAAATAATTTTCTCATCAGAAACTGAAGGAGCAGTCGATGTCGTTGGTTTCTCTTTGGAAATTGGGGCTACTTTATCTTCAGAGTTTGACTGATATTTTGCTTCTTTTGAGAAGTTAATCTCTGGAATGGCTTCAAGAGGCTTCTTGGTCATCCGAGAAATATCTTCTCGTGTTAGTTTACGGGGAGGAATCTCAGGGTGTTGGCCTTGGATTTCTATGAAAGTTGGCAGAAGGCATTGAGAGAACATCATATGGGGACCCTTTGAAACGCTTTGAATGTTTGTTTATATTATCTTTATGATGTCTCTTTTGTTTCGAAAAAGACCCTTTCAAATTTTTGTATTTTCCCATGACTTTGGAGTCACTCTTGTAAATTGGTAAGCAAGACTGACTAGGGGGCTGACAGAAAATATCCAAGGGAATGATAGCTGTTGAGTTCTCTGTAAGAAGCCAAGTATCGTAGTAAAATATCTATGGGGGCTGGGGCCCTGGTGCAACGTATAAACTGACAACTTTTCTTTCTTCAAATTTTTGGCTAATAGTTAACCACTCCAGTATACGAGAATTTCTTGGTATGCACGACTGTTTCTCTCTTTCAGAATGAGTTTGCTAGAATTTTCTCTCTCTAAAAGTGATGCAAGAGAGTTGTGAGGGACAAATAATATTTATAAAAAAAAGATGGGCCTGAAAGTGTCGAGGCCTAGGGAGCTAACGAGTCGTTTTCCTAAGGGAAAATTATCTGGCGTAGGCTTACTGAGTGCATATGGAACTGATGCGTCGCTCCTAGACTATGTTGTTTCAAGAAAAGAAACATACTAAAGGCTAGTCCATTGACATTTGTCAAGAGGAGAATAATTTTCATTGGTGGTGTCAGAAAAAGGTGTGACGTCATTATTTGGTCTGAAAACGTTCGGTCTGCGTAATAAAGGTCTGTTAAAATTCAAAGAGATTGAATTCGTTCTTAGCATACGTTCAGAAAATTTGGGGAGCCACAATCTGACGAGAGAGTACTACGCAAAATCTGAAGAAGTTAAGAGTATAGAACAGTTCTTGTGTAAAACAATTTCACAAGGACTGGGGGGCTATTGATAAGGGAAGATTAAGATCTAGGAAAGATGATGGTGTTTTATTGATAAAGAGAGTTTCTTAGGAGAAATTATCAATTATGTAAATAAAAAGGACTAATGTAAAGAAAACAATAGACTTGAGGATATGACCACAGTTATGAATTTTTAAGCTTGTGAGACCTACTATTTGTACAATAAATAGACCCTCCATTTTTATGGAAAGGGTGATTAATTAATGATTAAGAAATTATTATATTGATTTTCTCTCTCTAAAAATACGTTTTTTCTCTTTAAAATATTATCTAAGTAATTTGAATAACACTAAACTCTCTAAATATATTTTTTATACAGAATACCTCCTCCAAAGATTTCTGGAGCGATCAATGAACTTCTTTTATCAAAGCCAAAAGAGGCTGAAAATCTAGAGAGTTAGACCATCCACAAGTTTTTAGCTTCTCAATCTTAAGAAAATGGTACCAAAATCTATCCAAGTTCAAATTTTTGTATTTTTTGTGGAAAGTAAGAACCATTTTTTTATTCAACTTTCAATACTACATTATAATCAACTTCAATAAATTCTACCTAAAATGGGATTCAGTGTCAACCGGATATACACGTTTGGCTTCTAGAATTTCTTCCAATACTTGGTTCTTGTTTAATATCGCATCTAGTTGTTTCTGCATTCCACCCCGTTCGGACAAGACTTCTTACTTAAAATTAACATGATTATGTTTCTCATTTGTTCAAATTTGTTGTTCTTCATTCAACTTGGCAACATAATCACTTAAATTCTTGCAACACAACATTGCAACTTGAACAAGGTTTATCTTATGAAGAGAATCCCAAAACATGGACATATATGTAAGTTTATTTCAAGAACTCTTTAGTATATTATGAAGTTGTGTTACCAGTAAATAATTAGATAAGATCAGACTCCCAAGTCGAATCTTGGGATCTATTTTGGTTTATAACTCATTTTTTAGTTTTTTTGTTTCAATACTATTTTGAAGCTCGTTTTTAAATATCTATTCACTATCAATTTTATCGTGAAATAAAATATAGCTTTGAACCATCTTCAAAAAGTTATGTAAAAATTTATAATATCGACAAAAGATTATGAAAATAGATAATATGATTCTCACAATTTTCGTATGGTATCGTGAATGCATCCAGCGAGGGAAAACATATTAAGTACAAAAGTATGTTAACCAACATAGGCCAAAAACAAATAAAAAACATAACATACAATAATATCATAAGTTTACCTCAACTCCTAAATTCATCTGCTTCATAGCCATCAATGGAAGCACCACTTGAGATTAGTTAAGGTAGTTTATGAATTAATTCAAGATTCATAAATTTTAGCAGTAATAGGTGCAACATCTTCAACCCTAAACTTCTAAGAAATTACAATAAAATTGTGATATTTGACTTTGTAGTAGACAAAACTGCAACATTATCAACACTTGGTTTTTCAGGAGTCAAACCTCGACCATCTAAGGTCCTTGGAGGTTTTCGTAAACCCTTATATTTCATATTTCCCGTGAAGTCTCTCATGCATCAGATGATTAGCTAGTGTATAAGCCTTAAAGGTACTTTTCTTCCTTATTTATTTTAAAGCCAGATTTGGCTTGGCTTCATATCATATATGGGATGTTTCTTTTTTTCCAACACAAAATAACATCATGCATAGGTTGGAGCGTTTCAGCTATAACAACTCCTTCAATGATAAAATGAGTATGGTTAGTCATAAATTTAAAATCTTATTCATTGAAAGCTTCACCAATTAAAGTAAATTTGAATCATTCATTCGTACTTGTCAGATGACACATTCAGACCCGTGAAACTACCAATAAGAAATATAACAAAAGAAGGGTTAAAAAATTACAGTGGTTGAAGAAATTGCACAAATCTTCTTAGAAACAAAGCTTAGTCTTAGACCATCACCTTTGTTTTGATAACTATGGCCTTAGAAATAGAATTCTCAATAACCGAAATTTAAGGATACTTAGAATTTGGAAAATCTTCATCTCTAGATTCAGATTTATCCTTACCATGTCCCTTTAGACTATCCATTATTTTTACCATCAATTCAGAATTTTCGATAGATTTTGCGTTACCTTAACATGTTTGACATTATTTTTCCTCGTTGTATAATTTTTTTACATTCGAACCCTCTTCCTTAATAGATTTAGAGTAACGTCGTTTTTTAAGATTTTTTGGGAGAAGTTCCTTGGGCATCATTTTTACACTCATTTAGAGCTATGTAAACTTTAAATCTCTCGATTATAAAAAGATTAGGTCATATGCCAATAACAATAAATTTCTCAGACACCAAAAGAGCGTTATAAGTCATAGCCAATGAACCATCAATAACAGCTAGACTATCTAGGGAAATAATGTTTATTGTTTTCTAGGGAATCAATGTTTATTTCTTTTTAGGGAATCAATGTTTATTGCTTCATTTGAACTGTAGGAGGCTTGTGGTTGCTGGCATTTTTAGAGCGTCTGCATGATTTACTTCCACGAGTATTTAGGGAGTGCCATCAATGGTAACACCACTTGAGATAAGTGAAAGGTAGTTCCTGAATTAATTTAAGCCTATTAGAAATTTCACTAATAATAGCTCCAAATTTGCCTCACCAAATTGGCGTTATCTATGAGAAGATGAGCTCACAGTAAAGATAATTCTTTGAAACCTCTATCAAAACACTTACAGCTTTCACTAGTGCTCTAAAAAATCTGAAAACCTGAAACTTAAAAAAAAAATAATGTCAATTTCTTATGTAATCTTAGAGTCTACTATTGTTCGAGAAGAACTTAATGTACCCGAGGAACCTACTATTCTAGCTGTAGATATTTATTTGAGGATGGTCCAAACGAGGGAGGAATATGCTGGTAAAATTAGAATGATTCGTAATATGGTGGCTAGTATTGGTATGCGTCAACAATCTAAGTTCAAAGTCATAAAAAAGAGAGGAATGAGATTATGCTACTTTCTCTATAATAAATAATGTTATTGATACATTAATAAACACAAAGACGTTTATTTTAATGGTCAAAGGTTGATGATCCTAAGGGGCACTCTGACCAGGAGTCCTCTAGCCAAATTGGAAAACGTCATCGCCGCCATGAATTGTCCCGAAATTATAAGAGAAGGATGATACCTGCTTCTCATCACCATAATATGAGAAGGATGAATACACGTGAATTCGAGAATCACTCGGCTTGACATGAGTATATACAGGATTGGTAGAAAGCTTACTATACTTAACAACTACCATACCAACATGATGTATGAAACAAGTTTGTTGTCGAGATTTATGCATAAGTCGAATCAAATTCATCTCGAAGATGCAACACGAGTTATGAGTTACATCAAACGTACTTTTGATATCGGTATCCGGTATGAGAAGAATACCGTGGTAGAGAAGAATATTGAGGTAAAGCTGCTCGAAAATTGTGATTATGATTGGGTTTGGTATGTTAACGATATGCAAAACACATTAAAAAACGCTTATACTATTGGTTTAGGTTCGGTTGCGTGATCTTCGAAAAAAGAAGATATGATAGCACAAAAATCTATCGATGCATAATATATATCAGTTATATTAGCAACTCACATGTGCATATTTTTCTTCAGTATTAGGTGACTTATGAAATTACAAAGAATGATGGTCTTGGTTTGTATGGGAAGCGTGTAGTTGAATATGGTTGGCGTAAAAAGATGTTTGAAATATTAATTTAAAAAAAATAGAATTTTATTTTGTAACTACAACTATTGTTAATTGATTTATAATTCAAATCGTATTAAATTTGACAGGGCACACGTATTACAGGCAGTTATTTTAACATAAAAATGAACGTAAAAGTATACTTAGCTACATTTACATACAAAGTTTAATACATACAACTACATTTTTGGGTTATATTTTGCATGCAAGTTTTACTCTTGACAATCTAGTGTATTTCAAAATATATAATGCATATTTTCTTCGAAACATAATTATTCCTCTATTAGATCAAGAAAATTCAATACCTATAATATATTTTAACTCGCCAACATCTTTAATGTGAAAATTTTGAAGTGAATGGTTCTTCAGCAATTTGATTTCATGAAAGTCATTGACATTCAATAGGATATCATCAACATATGTGAAAATAGTAGTGAACTTATTACCTTGAGATTTAGTAAAAAGCGAGTAATTCGCTTTTGACTCTATGTAACCTACAGTTCCGACATATATACCATGTCAGTAGAGACCAAGAGGTGGAGACATATATACCTCCTCATCTAGATTTCCATGAAAAAGGAATCATGCACATCAATTTGACGAATATACCAAATTCTATAAGCTGAAATAGTCAACAAACATCGAAAAGTTACAAGTTTAACATTTGGAGAAAAGGTTTCCTCATAGTCAACAACTTCAACTTTGGTGTGCCATTTTGCTCACAATTAGGCTTTATATTTCTCAATGGTTTTATCAGAGTTGTATTTGATCTTATAAATTTAGCAACGTCTGGTAGGTTTGTGTCCCGGAGGAAGGGAAACCAACTTCCAAGTGTTATTATGTTCTAAAGCCTGAAGTTCAGTGGACATGTCTTGGCGCCATAGTGGATCACAGTTAGCATTTTAAAAAGATAAAGGCTTTGTTTGTGCTACTAATAAAATTATGGAAATCACGGTGGTTAGGGGGAGATGTAAATTAGAAATATAAATGGAGAGATGATACCATGTATATTGACGAGAACTTGATTGTGTTGAAGATTGATTGATCTCGATAGACATATTGTAGTCGTAGTGTCATGCAGGAGGCTGTACGTGGCGGGTGAAATGACAAACCAAGATATCATTGGGAACTAGAGAAGAATGATGTGTGGTTGTGGATGGTGATGAAGTACAAAGTGTCGATGAAGCGGAAGGTGATGACGGAGTGATGCGTGAGGGTGATGAATTCATAGCTTATTTTGGGGACGTGTGAGAGGTAACGGTTAAAGGTGTGAAATTTATAAGATTAGGAAATGAAACTGATGATGAGTTGAGGGTTTGATTTAAAGATGATGAGGATGATTGGTTTGGAAAAGACAAAGTCGTGGCAGGATGAAAGGAAATAGATTTTCCTTTAGGTGGACATCTCGACTTATGAAAAAATTATATGTATGTAGATCAAGAACTTTGTAGCTTTTTTCCCGTGTGGATACCTTAAATAAATAAAAATTGATGCACGATGATCAAATTTATGTTTGGGATAAACATTAGTTACATAACATGCACACCCAAAAACGTGCAAGTGTGTGATTGAGGAGGGCCGATTATATAATGTGATAGTAAAAGAGTAAGAATGTAGTTGATTGAATAAACGGTTGTTAAAACACTATCCCCTCCCACTCAAATAAATAAATTAAAGTGTTATATTTGATTAAAACATGAGAGAATGAACAACATTTAAAATATGTTGATGTTTTCGTTGGACAACTTCATTTTCTTGTGGAGTGTAAACACACGAGTTTTGAAATTCAATGCATTTTTTTGGAAAAAAAAAGTATAAAAATGAAGAAATTCAATACCATTATCCACTCTTATTGTTTGAACATTTGTTTGAAATTGGGTTTTGATGAATTGCATAAAATTAGTTAATAAATATTGTGTTTTTAATTTATGGTGCAGACGAAAGGACCAATAATTAAATGTCTCGGTCCCCATTTTATTTTTGCATGAGTTTGTACCCATGCACCTTCTTCATTTGTTGGTATTTGTTCCGCTTAGCTTAAAAGGTGAAAAAGTGAAAAGTTATAAATATTTAATGAAGTCAGCCTTACCAATCATCTAGTGTATGATTTATACATTTGAAAAAAAAAACTGGTTTATGATTCACATATTTAATGAAAGAAGTTGTGTCATTATTATTATTATTGGCATTGAACTTGAAAGTTGATTTAGTGGATACTATTAAAGTGATGGAAAATAAATTATCCTCTTTATGTTCAACGCAACATGTATATCGTCCAAAAAATAATAATAGTCATGCATGCATTTAAATTTTTATTTTATTTTATATATTTAGAGTATTTCCATCACTTTAGTAGACATGCGTTTTAACATAATTTTACATAAATTTAAATAGATTTTCATCTATTTCTGCATATATTTAAGGATTTTGCATCACTTTGCGTGAGTTTTGATGAAGTTTATTTTTGGTTGAGCGTAATTTTGTCCAGAGTTTTGAAGGTATTTAATGTTTGGATAGATTTTAGTGAGAGACTTGAGCTGCCTGATTGTATTTAATTTTCATTACCCTCATTAAATGAAAGTGGTTGAGTATTTATACCATTAATTATGGGCCATATGGGTTTTCAGTTTGACTTATAGATTCTCGTCGAGTTCAAAGACTCATTAGTTTTAAGCAGGTAGGTAATTAGCTTAGTCATGAAGTGATTAAGTTTTTAGTACATTAGTTCAGTTCGGATGGTTCAGTGGGTGGATGTTGTCCGAATTGCCCATGTCCGGTTCTCATTAAGAGTGGCAATAAATTCTGGACTCATCAGTAGCCCCTTTTTTAGGTTGTGTTTGAAGGCCTTTGGCAAGACCTAAAAAATAGCTCAAGTGTAATCATAACTTCGTCCGGACATTTCGAAAATGGGTAACGACTTTATCCGGACAGACTGAAACCCTTAGAAGCTGAGCAGTTTTGCCAGAGATAGTGGGACACGTGTCCTCCTCTGATTCACCTCACCGGCCGTTGGCTCTTCCACTTGTTTCGAAAAAGTAACCTTTTAATTAATGTTGGTGACATCAACGCTGTCTTTAATCATTATACATATCTTTTCGTCTTCTCCAAGGTATCGAAACATCGTTTATCTGATTAGTATAAATCAGTTCACTTTTCACTATTTTATCATCTTTATTATCTCTAATCTGTCAAACTTCAAAGTTTTCATCTCTAAAAAAACCTCTCTTTTGGTGTGAGTTTATGTTCACAGCAAGAAACGCTTTAGTAAAAAGTGGGTGGCTCAATTTGTCTGAGTTGGAAAAAGCTCAAAAGGTTGAACGAGAAAGGCGCATCACTGCATGCCTCCTTGTTTCTCATGTTGATAAACCGGAAACACCAAGCTCAGAGCCTGACTGGGGTTCTTCTTCAACTAAGAGTGCTAAACCTATGAGGTTATTTCAGCTCATTCCTTCTCCAATCGTCTCGGGCTCATCGATTCAAGAGTCAGAGCCTGTCATTGAACCAGAACAGGTGGTTATAAGTCTTAGAAAACCTTCCCCATTCATCGCTATGGGGTCAGATGTTGATATTTCCCCGGAGAAACTAGTAGATAAACGAAGGGGTCGTCTGGTAAAAGGGCAGCCTGCTGGCTCACAACCTAAACTAAAATCCACGCCTTCAAAATCCGGGGCAAAAACTAAAACCACAGGGTCAGAAACACCCATCAAAATTCCCAACGACAAGTTGTCTGGTCCGGAGGCAACTAGCTCAAGTCTTTGAAAAGAGACCTCCGGGTCCGAGCCCCAGCTGGACTCTAGACCACAAGAGGGAAAGGATGCTCAACAATCCGGAGGGCCTACTGAGCCAACTACTAGCTCTTCTCCTCCTAAAACAGCTGACAATCCCTCCATGATAATATAGGATGTAATGGAGGACAGCATCGAAGAATCCCCTTTCGAGACTGACGTCTCTGGGCAAACAAGTGAGACTGCCACTACTAGGAAGAGCAAAAGCAAGAAAAAAGTGTGTTTCAAAGATCCGGACCTGCCGGAGTGCCTCGTGGGAAAGGTGGGGCCTTGTTTCCACAAGGTAAGTGTTAAATATTTGCTGGCCATGCAGAAAATCAAGTACGCTTTCATTCATACAGCTGAACTTGGCCGGATGAGGACGAAGTGGGGAATTCCAGAGAATGTTAAAGTAAGAATTCCAATCGCTCCGGAGACGCCCATAGACTGTAAGCTCAACGAGATTGTCTTCTATACTCAGTTATTCAAATGGAGACTTAGGTTTCCCTTGGACCCAGAAATAGTCAGATATTTCCACCTGATTAAGCTGTGCCCAAGCCAGCTAAGCCCTAACGCATGGTTCACCCTTATGGCATGTATCATGGCTTCAAGGCTCTCCGGAATTCCTCTTCCGATGGAGCAATTTGTTGTTGTGGCAAGCATCTGCAGAAATCATGTCATCCCTTTCTATCACTTCAACATGGGTGACAACTACAAGGTGGTGGATGACTTGCTCGAGTCAGAGAAAGGCTGGATGACTCAATTTCTGTTCGTCAGCGGTGCTTGGAAGAACGGGAAGAAAATTAAAGCTGGTGTCAACCCAAGCATGCTCACCAGTAGATGGCGAAGTGATGGTAACAATCTCACCAAATACTTCTACTTTTACGTATAAAAACTTTTTTTATCTAATTCTTTTTTCTTTTGCTTTTTGGTAGTGCTGCCCAAAGATTTCAGCGATCACTTAGAGGCTAGCCAGACTACCTGCTCCAAGCTAAATGCTTGGGCTGCTGAAACCTGGGGAAACTGCTTCCACAACTGCTTTACCAGAGGCAATCTCACCAGATCCTATCTTTGGAATACCACCGACCGGAGGGATCTGTCTTGGGAAGAATTAACCACTCCACCCCCTTTGAGAGTAATTCTCCGAAAAACAGAGGGGAAAGATGGGAAATTGGCCTTGCTGGGCAGAGCTAAATCCCCTGGCAAGATGAAAGGAAAAAAAGTTAAGGCCAAGGAAGGTGTGGTAGAGGCTAACCCTACCGAGGTGGAGGAAGCTGTCCCAACCAACCCAGAGGGACAAGATCAAGGGCAGATTGATGATGCCTTATTACAAGTGGTGGAGCACGAGAGCACTAAGGAAGCAGCTGGGTCTCCAAAATCTCAAAAGGTCAGAAAACTGGGAGCAGAAGATGGAGACCGGGACGCCAAGAAAAAGAAAACCTCAATGGGAGACGAGGTTTCTCTCCGGGCTCCGGAGCCACTACCTCCTGTTGACCCTACTGACCCCACTCAAGCAGAAGATAACCCTGGTGACTTTCAAACCGGAGAGGGTGCAGGAGGGGATATCAGCATCGATGGTGTCGATATCAGCGGGCTTGAGGGGATTGGTCTTTACTTCGAAAACCTCCCCAAAGATGATTTTGCTCGGCCCTACCTCCCCCCAAGTTCTTCGAACCTTGTCACATTCAATGGTAGGTATTTTTCTGTCTCAAGTGAAAGAGATGTCATTGCTCACTCTTTATTGATCAATGTTTAGTCAGTGCTTATTTTGGAGAAGCAAGTGCGCAATCAGACAACCATCATCAATACCCTCAATTCTGACAAGGAGAATCTGTCTAGCGACCTTCTTAGTGCCAACCAAAATACTGAGGCATTGAGGAAGGAGAATGAGAAGTTGAAGAAACGTCAGGAGGACTTGGCCAACATGTTAGCAACTTCGAAAGGAGTTGTCAAAGAACTCTAATTAAAGCAATCCGTCATGGAAATAGACCTCATTTCATCAAAAGATGAGGTGAAGGCCAAAGATAGCACCATTCAGGCTTTAACTAATGACAAGATCTCTCTAGAGAATAGTGTGTCCAAGGCTGAGCAAGAAAAGGCTGACTTATTGAGGGAGCAGGAGAAAACAATCCAGGCTAGGATGGATGCTTATACCAATGAGGTGATAGATTCTCAGGAGGCAAGGTATGCTGAGGTCAGGTCAGATATGGTTCTGCTTTTTCATGAAAAAATTCCGAAGAAGACCTTGGGAGATTTATGGCGATTCGTGGAGTACGAAGACATTCCTCATCATACCATGTCTGTTGGTGATAAGTACAACTACTCCAGTGATGACACCACTGATGAAGAAGAAGAGACTGGGGAGAGTCCGGATGATGACCCAAAGAAGAAAAAGCCAAGTGAGGCTGAGTCGTCTTCAAAAGCTCAGTCTTCGAGTATCAATTATCTTTTTTAATTTTCTTGTGATTGAACCAAAGTCCTTGGATGGCCAAGGAATTTTTTGTAACTATGTCCGGTCCTTGTCCGGATAAACCTTTCTTGTTTTGACAATTCAAAGTCCTTGGATGGCCAAGGCATTTGGTATGTTTTAATGGGTAGTTTCATTCTGCACAACTCTTACATTCTTTCATAATTTTCCAACTTTGGTGGCTAATATTTAAACAGCCCTTAGTTATTTCACAAGTATTTTAAAGTGAGAGTGTTTAAATTCTCCGATGACAAATGTTTAAGTAGTCATCATTCCTCCAATATAATCCGGTCTGTTTAATAAAAAAAATTCAACGAAAACTACTAACTGAAAATACTCCGAATACTTTAAGAAGGCATCACATTTTATAAAAAAATATTGGACACCTCATTAAAACCTCCCCGAGCCACCATAGAGGAAAGAGTATGCCCCCAAATATTTAGATAAATTTTCAAACAAGTAAATATTTACATAGTTTTTATTCCAAGTACAAACGTAGGTGCTCGATGTTCCAGGGGTGATTCAAAATCCTTCCATCTTTGTCTTGGAGCCGGTATGTCCCAAGCTTAAGCTTTTCAATGACCACATAGGGTCCTTCCCAAGTTGGAGCCAACTTACCGAACTACTTCTCTTTAGTATGTAGGAAAACTTTACTAAATACCTTATCCCCTGGCTGAAAATCCCTTCTCTTAACTTTAGAAGCAAACCTGCTTCTCATCAAACCTTGATAGTGTGCAGCTCTAAGGTGAGCCTTAACTCTTCTTTCTTCTATTAAGTCAAGCTGGCCTCTGATTGCCACTTCGTTAGCGTGTTCGGAAAAATTATGAACTCGAAATGAAGGGAGAGTAGCTTCTAAGGGAGCTATGGCATCCATCCCATATACTAAGGCAAAGGGAGACTCTTGTGTTGCAGCCCAGGGAGTGGTCCGGTAAGCCCACAAAACTTCTTGCAAGTAACTTGGACATTTTCCAGCAGTCCCTTCTAAATTCTTCTTCAGTCCGGACAGTATTGTCATGTTGGCCACTTCGACCTGACCATTTTCTTGTGGGTGGAAAGGAGAAGAGAAGCAATGTTGTATGCCTCTAGAGGTACATAAATTCTCCATTTCTTTGTTTTCAAACTGTGGCCCATTGTCTGTGGTTATTTTTTGTGGAATTCCAAATCTGCAACAGATAGTGGATAAGATGAATTTTATAACAGATTTCGATGTTGTACCTGGCAATGGAGCTGCTTCTATCCATTTGGAGAAGTAATCAATAGCAACTATTATAGTTCTACACCCCCCGGATGCCATAGGTAGAGGCCCAACCAAATCCAACCCCCAACGAGCAAAAGGTATTGGCTCAGAAATTGACTCCAAAAGGATAGCTGGGGTATGAATTTTATTGTTATATCTTTGGCATGGGTCACACTTTTTTACCAACTCCTTAGAATCTTGCATTATGGAGGGCCAGTAGTACCCAACTAACAAAACTCTTCTTGTTAGGGCCCTGAATCCGCAGTGAGCTGATCCCTCACCATCATGTAACTCAGAGAGCACTATTTAAGACTCATCGACCCCCAAACATCATAAGAGGGGTTTATAATAAGACTTCTTGTAAAGAATATCTCTTAGGATGACAAAACCACGAGCCTTGCACTTTACTTTTCTTGCTATTCCTTTTTCTGGAGGCAAGATGCCATCTGAGAGATATTGAAGGAGAAGAAATCTCCAATATTGAGGCTGCTTTATCTGTATATTCAAACTTTCTTCTTCCTTATCCGGACTGATTTGGATTGATGGGTATTCTTGCACATGTATCCAAGGGTATGACTCAGAGTAGGCTATGGTTGCCAATGAGTCTGCCAGTGTATTTTCTGTTCGAGGTATGTGTTCATAAGTGACGCTTTTGAAATTGAGTGACACTTCTTTGAGGATGAATAAATATTTAATCAGTTGTTCTTTCTTAGCTTCAGACTGACCTTGTGCATGATGGATAAGAAGCTGGGAGTCGCTCATTAACCTGACTCTTTTGGCTCCACAAATGAGGGCCAACTTTAAACCAGCTATAGCAGCCTCATATTTGGACTCATTATTGGAAGCCTTGAATGCAAAGCATATAGCCTGGTACATTCTGTCACCGTACGGAGAGGTTAAACATATCCCAGCACCACAACCCATGGTGCTTGATCCATCGTCAGTCCGGATAATCCATACTTTTTTACCTTTTACTCTGGTTGCTTGTTTAGTATCTCTATCTGAGTGAAATTCAACTAAGAAATGTGCCACCGTTTGGGCTTTAACTGTTGTCCGAGGGGAAAAATCAATATCGTAGTCTCCCAATTCCACTGACCACTTGGTCATTCTACTTGAAATGTCGGCCTTTTAGAGAACGTTTTCAAGGGAAAAGACGTCCGGACAATAATGGGATGAGCCTGAAAATAAGGTCTCATCTTCCTCGCAGCAATCACCAGGGCTAGTGCTAATTTCTCAAGTTTCAAATAGCGTTTTTCTGCATATATCAAACTCTTGCTAATGTAATAAACCGGACGGGGATAATTATCTACTTCCCTTACCAACAGTACACTTAAGGCACAACTAGAGACTGCCAAGTAAACGAAAAGAGTCTCTCCATCAACGGGTTTAAAAAACGTCTTGGGGAAGAACAAATGCTTCTTGATTTCATCGAAGGCCTCATCACACTGTAAGGACCAGTCAAAGTCCCTTGCACCTTTCAAAGTCTGAAAAAACGGGGCACACCTGTCCGAAGACCTTGAAATGAAACGGTTTAGTGCAGCCAGCCTCCCAGTCAATCGTTGTACTTCTTTAATATTCTGAGGCGGCTCCATTTGTAGTAAAGCATTAAGCTAGTCCAGATCAGGCTGTATCCCTTGCTCACTTATCACATATCCCAAGAATTTTCCGGACTGCACTCTAAAGACACACTTTTCTGGGTTTAATTTCAAATTTACTCTTACTAAGTTAGTAAACGTTTCTTGGAGATCTGCTAAGTGTAAATCTTTGTCCACACTTTTCACCATCATGTCGTTGATGTAAACCTCCATATTTCTTCCAATTTGATCAGCAAAATCCTTGTTTACCAACCTCTGATAAGTAGCCCCATCATTTTTTAACCCAAATGGCATCACCTTGTAATAATGAAGGCCCCTATCAGTAACAAATGTAGTATGTTCTTGATCCTTCAGATCTACTTGAATCTGATTATACCCGGAGAAGGAATCCATAAAGGATAGCAGCTTGTTTCCAGATGTGGAGTCCACCAACGGATCAATTCGGGGGACCGGGTATAAATCCTTTGAGCAAGCTCTGTTGACATCTGTGAAATCGATGCACATACGCCATTTGCCATTTTTCTTTTTTACCAATACCGGGTTGGCCGTCCATAAAAGGTATTGAGATTCCTTTATGTGCCCCATTTTAGTAAGCCGATCGACCTCTTGAACTATGACATCAGCCTTTTCCTTAGAAAAAGCTCTTCTCTTCTGTACCACAGGTGCTATGTCTCTTCGGATGGACAATTGGTGTGATATAATATCTGCTGGTACTCCGGTAACATCAGCATTGCACCAAGCAAAAACATGCTGATGGTCTTTCAAGAATTTTAACATTTTACCTTTTAATTACGATGTCATCTTGGATCATATCTTGACACTTTTTCCTTCAGTCCGAGAGTGAGTTTCAACTTCTTCAATTGGTATTAGAACACCAGGGGTCTCTCTGGGGTCATCTATTTCACCTTCTCCCCCAGAGGGCCCCTCAAACTGTTATTCCTCATTGATCCGAACTGCCCCTCACGTCCGAGGAGCCAGTGCAGTTTCATAACATTCTCTTGCTACCTTTTGGCTGCTCCGAACAACTCCCACTTGTCCTTGCACATCATACTTCAAGCATTGGTGGACCGTTGAGGCCACAACATGCATCCTAGAGAGCCAAGATCTCCCCAGAATAACGTTATAACAAGTGGGACAATCCACCACAACGAACAGTATTCTAACCATCTTTTTAAAAGGGCCTTTGCCCAACAACACCTCCTCCTGGAACTCCCCGATCACATCTGCTGAGCTTCTAGTGAAACCTACAATTGACCTGTTCGAACGCTGAATCACTACTGGATTCTTCATTTGTTTGTAGGAAGTTAAAAAGAGAATATTGGTTGAACTTCCGGTATCCACCAAAATTCGCCTTATATCATCACCTTATGACCACAGCAACTTCATGTGGACCGGAAATATACCTCAGATCATCCTCGTCAAAAAAAATAAAAAGAAAAGGAATTTGCGATTGATAGGAGGTCATGCCTCCTTCAAGCTGGGTAGCCAAAGTATGAACGCGCCTCTTTCTTGAAGAAGCAGCTGGTGCAATCATGGTGTCCCCTCCAAATATTATAAGTGATTCAAAAAAGTTAATAAGTCCGGACACCATCTTGCAACGTTCCACAATAACACCCACTTTATTCCGGGTCGGATCAGGGTCCAAGTATTCTGATTCTACATCGAACCTCTCGATTATCACCATGGCCCCATCCGGAGCCGATGTGCCTGCATTATTTGGACCAGCCCGGTGAGCACTATCAGACCTATTTCCACCTCTTCTTTTAACATATGCCCCCAACTTGCCTCCTTCAATCAAAGTTCTGCACTTCTTGTTTCAACGCAATACAATCTTAAGTGGTATGACCAGTATCATGGTGATACTGGCGAAAACAATTATTACGGCTCTCCCTATGAGACTGTAATGCAGCCGATCTTCTGTAGTGTACTTCGTCTTTTGTTTTGTCATAAATGATGGCTACATTTTCTTTCAACTCAGCAAACCACTCCGGTTGAACCCAAGGCCCTCATTTATTTCCAGATTGTTGACTCTGGGCTGGTGCAGCTGGTTGAGACTGAGCTTTGGCTCTGTTATGACCCTGCCCGACCTCCCTCGCCTTGTTTCCGGACTGGTTTTGGTTTGGATTTGGTGCAACCGGATCAGACTTCACCTGCCTGTGCACCCTAGTTTTATTTGTTTCATCTACATTAATCTGTTTTCCCACCTGATTCAACAGACCTCCCCATGTCATGGACTTTTTTCTAGTTATTGAAACAACCAAGTTTCCAGGGTTTAAACCCTGCCTCAGAGAAGCTATTGCTACTTGCTCGAAGCAATCAACCAATCCATTTTTGGTATTCACAAAACAACTTATGTATTCTATTAAGGATTCATTTGGTTCTTGGGCACAATGGATAATCGTGTCTCCATTGCCCTTCACTTCCTTACTTCCAACAAACTGCCTTCGAAAGGCTACCCAAAAAGTGTCAAAATTCCTGATACAACCCTGTGGTAAGCTATTATACCATTTCAGAGCACTCCCCGTAAAATATTGGGAGAATGCCCTACAAAGTAATTTGTCGTCATCGTCAAAATTCATCATAAATTTTTTGAATTGTTCTAAGTGGTTATCCGGGTCTTTGCTACCATCATATTTTTCCATTTTCGTACTGGTCGAACCTCTTGGGAAGATTTCCGGACAGTATTTTGGAGGACAATGGAGATTGTCTCCAATTTCGGCCACAACTAAAAACCGTATCTTCGTTAGGAGTTGCAAAGATAAGCTGGTTCATCATGTAAGGCAAAAGGATCCATCACCATCCGATCTACATGTCTCCGGCTATGAGATGATCCTTTGCCTATATGCCTCTTTAACCTTCCATGCCTATCCCTTTTTCTTGAGTACTTTTTTACTAACTTTTGTTTCTTTTTAGAACGGCCTTCATCACTAATGGATGACAAGGATTCTTCGACTCCATATTCACCTGAGGAGCTACTGGAAGATTCTAAGTCTGAATCAGAGCTCTTTACCGGTTTAGACCAGTGAGACTTTTTTGAGCTAGCATGAGTCTTTTTCGTGCTCACATGGGTTTTTGAGGGTTCATGTTCTCTTGGGTTGTCAGTATGATGAGCAACTGACGCCTTAGATTTCTCTTTTATACCAATCTCTGTCCTCTTGGCAGCCCTCAGAGCTTCTATTTCAACTTTTAACCTATCTCGCTCCTCAATGGTATATTCATCATTTTCTCCCACCACTTTGGCCAAAGCTGGTGGTACTTCATGCACGTCCGGATTCATCCGAACCGCTTTTTCCTAATGGTTTTGAATGCTAGATTCAGGCACCTTCTTCTCCCACTGTGGTCGCCAATTTGGTGAGGTTTATTTTTGGTTAAAGGTAATTTTGTCCAGAGTTCTATGGTGTTTTAAAGATATTTAATGTTTGGATAGATTGTAGTGAGAGATTTGAGCTGTCTGGTTGTATTTAATTTTCATTACTCTCATTAAATGAAAGTGGTTGGGTATTTATACCATTAATTGTGGGCCATATGGGCCTTCGGTTTGACTTATGGATTCGAGTTAAGTTCAAAGACTCAGTACTTTTAAACAGGTAGGTAATTAGCTTAGTCATGAAGTGATTAAGTTTTTAGTACATTAGTTCAGTTCGGATGGTTCAGTGGGTGGATGTTGTCCAAATTGCCCCTGTCCAGTTCTCATAAAGAGTGGCAATAAATTCCAGACTCATCAGGTTTAACATGAATTTATTATGGATTTAAATGGAGGCCATGAACAAAATTACGACGAAACTATAAGCTATGATTCTCCATCGTTAAAAAACCTAAAAATTCTAGTTTACTTTGAATTTATATGTTAATCATTGAAAAAATATTTTTGAATTTATTTCACGAATAAAATGACTCTCATATATCTTTAACTTTAAGTGAGCATCATAAAAGTACTCTAACTAAATAAGAAAACTACACATACTCTCCTCGTATAAAATTGAATATATTATTTGTCTCCAAATGCCTTGGTGGGATATCTAAAATTACTCGCGATATGACTTTAAATCAAATTAACCAATCTATGAGATCAAATATCACACAACAAAATCAATATGACATAAAGTCAAGTCAATGATACACGAGATTAAATGTCATACAATAATGACAATATGATTTTAGATCAAGATAAATAATTTAAAAGGTCAAAGGGCATACCATAAAGGTGATAAATGCCATCCATTAAGATCCTTTAAGAAATGAATACAAATTAATGCATCGCTCCATGGGATCAAATTCCATACATCTAAAGATACATAGGTGGATCAGTGAAAGCTCTAACTATAAATTAAGCCAAACATCAACAATATCAAAGGTCATTAGGTCAAACGATAGAATCCATATTAAAATGACTTTGATTCAAGATAATGGGTTATAAAACCATTAAATATGCGAGAAATATCGGAAAATAAGAAACCCTTACGTATATTATCTTCTCGTATACAATGGTAGCTCATTTTGACAAGATGTCTCCTCTTGACGAGGTACCTGCTCTTAACGAGATACCCTTGGCATACTATTTGTTGCTCAACTAATCTTCCACAATGTAGCTTTTGGTACATTATCTCTTGTTTAATTACTCATTTGAACTATCTTTGGTTTGGGTGGAAACTGCAATTTTATACGAGGTGCCCTTTGGTATATTATATCTCGTATATTTACTTACTTATTAGCTTTATCATAAAGAATATACGATGATATGAATTATAGAGTAAAGATTATGGCAAGCAAATAAGGGTGGTGAGATGAAGATCATTAAGATTTTGGCATATACCATCAATTATTATTTTCTTTATATTATATATTAGTTTATTACATGATTAAGCTTCTATCGTAGACTTTTGTGCATGTAAAATTTGTTTGACAAACAGCAGATGAATGTTATTAATTTTGGGCAAGAAAATGATAATAATCAAGATCAAGATCGTATGAGCATAAATCTCAATAGTATAACATGTATCACCATGACGAGGTACCATTTTTTAATGAGATACGTCTTCTTGATGAGATAGCCTCTATGGACGAGTTGGACATGTATCACAATGCCGAGATGCCCCATATTCACGAGCTTTAAGACAAGTGGATTAGATAAAATAAAATAGAAAAAATGAAGACCACAAAGTATAATTCAAGTATGGACCAAGTTTTTTTTTATATCAATCCGCACTCTATCCTACCTCGATAGCGGAAGGAGGTTTTAACGATATATGGTCCCGCATAAAGTTAAAAAATTATATGAGCTTAAATAGTAAAAAACAAAATCGATGTTTAATTTATCCTTATGTTTTAATTGGCATTCCAACTTAATGACTATTGACAACTCTGATGAGAATATAATAATCGAATAATGATATGGAAATAAAAGTGTTTGTGTAATTAAATATATGGATATGTATACTTTGTATTAAGTGTATATATATGCTTAATTTATCCTTATGTTTTAATTGGTATTCCAACTTAATGACTATTGACAACTCTGATGAGAATATAATAATCGAATAATGATATGGAAATCAAAGTGTTTGTGTAATTAAATATATGGATGTGTATACTTTGTATTAAGTGTACATATACCTCACAAATAAAAGATATTATGGATCTTTTATATGTTAAAAGGTTTTATCGAACTGTATATTTGTAACCACATGAGAATTATTATAGTTAGAGGTGCATCCAAAAAGAATAGGAATATTCTACCATTTTATTCTTGAACACTATTTTCTAGCTTTCTCTCCCTAAACTATATTTCTTTCGCATATCGCCTTATTAATCTAGACGATATATTTTCTTGCATAAGACCCATTAATATATGAGACCTATTTCTGAATAATATATATTTCTCCATTTTTTTTACGAGAGACATCTTATAACTCTCATAAAATCATTTATTTTTATACTTGAGTTGCATAGTCCTGCAAATGATTGGTATATCATTTTGGTCAGGTTTTTCTTCTTCATTATGCTTTCTAAATTTGATCTACTCGTACATAATTTTCCTCGACTTATGTTTTATTTTTCAGAGGTTTGTGCTCAAATGAATTGTCAGAATACCATGTACATGCTTGAAATGACAAACTACTTATTACAGACAACATGGTTTCACATGATCTATTGCGACCGGAACCAAATACTTCATTAAAGTTAAAAATATCACGAATGTTTAAATATGATTGGAAGACAACTTGAAAACCCATTAAACCCACTAAATTAATATTAAGATTACGTTTTATAATCTCTCAAATTATGTTTTGTTAATTAAAGTAAACCAATTTTACAAATCAAAATCCTTTAATTTTGTAAATTAAATTAATAAGTATATATTTTGCACCTATGTTTCTTTCAATTTTGCATTTATATATATTCCAATTTAGGAAATATATTTATTTTGACTTTGCAACCTAATTGTCAATTTTCATTCCAGGAACATAAAAAAGTAGGTAGTTCAACTTACGTTAAACTTATCCATGTGGCACAACATAATTTTTTGTTTGATTTTTTATATAGACTCAAAATTAATGTGATACACTTCCCACCTTGTTATTGATGTCATATTAGTCGTATATTTCATACATATAACGGGTCAAAATATAGAGAAACGATCGATAATCTGGGTATCTAACATAGTTAGAAAACCACGCATAGTCTTCATTATGTGTTTTGAATTTTCACCCAAATGATTGTAAATATGCGCCATTAAAAAAATATATTATGTATACGATCTCATACCATTAATCTTTTTGATAATGTCCTCGTTAAGGTTGGGTTTATTATCGTGGTATATAAAGTTGTTAAACCTCTTTTATAGATACTTCAAACTGATTTATACAGTTTTACACTTCCACATATCATCACATAATTCTTTATTCACTAGACCCAACATATTATTAACTCACATCTGAATTTCACTTTAATGATATTGTTTGAAACTTCACAATATTATCGAGACCCTCAACCCGATAATAATATGAACATTATATATTATGATTGTCTTTTACAGAATTTTTATTTAAATGTATATGTCTATAAATTTTTACATATCTAAAAACACATCAATAATAAGAAGGTTCATGCTAAGATTGTCCAAATGATCGATAGATCTCCCAAATAGAATTGTTCCGAAGTAGACTCGTACTCACTCTAATGTGTGAGACTCTACGATCTCAAACCAGTATAATGAGCATATACATATATGCTTATTTACTATAACGTAAATAAAATAAAATATCATATCTTAGAATATATTTCACAAGTTTAATATATCACGTTTCACATGTAATTATATGATCTTTTACAACAAAGATAATTCACAATAATATGTACTTCTTTATTTCATAAAATTAACAAATCAAATTTAATATACGATGTTTCACAAATGTCATTTTACACGATGTTTTGCAATATAATATTTTTACAAGATACAACTCCCATGTTTTGTATGAATATATAATAATATGTTTCGCAAGTGTAATATATTATGTTACACAAATGTAAGAAATTAGTTTCAGTATTGCCACACCTTTCCATATTTGGTAGGTCTTATATGTTTTGAAACTTGGAAATAATCATAGTATATGCTCAAAAGATAGAACATTTTTTAGTTGTTCAAATGTCTTGGTTAAGAAACGGAACCCTTGCATCTTTGAGTGACAACTGGTTCAGGATGTAAAAATCAACTTCTTCAGCCTACGTTGAGATCAACTTATTTTGCTAGACCCGTCTAGTACGTGATTCGTCGATTTGATTCATAGTATTTTTAAAAAAAATTACAACCTCGTTAACTCTAAAACACATAAACATATTCAAATTAACAAAATAAATTTGGTGTTATCTTTTCACAATTTTATGCAAGTTTAGATTTTATGTGTAATAGTTTACCACATTTTAAAATATATATACACAATGTTCTACAAATTCGTTATATGAGGTTTTGTAACTCATTTATACTAAGTTTTGAAAATGTCATCATATACTACAATTTATAAGGCTAGGTTGTAAAATGATTATAGTAATAATCTAACCCCTAATATGACATCAAACTTTTCCTGATCTAGCCCAAAAACAACAAATGAACAAATGGATCAATGGTTAGAATAGTTAAAAATAATTTTCCAGGTCTTTGGCAAAATAGTGAATTATATTTGCCCATTCCGACGCAACATCTATATATAATTCGCCATACATATTTGGTGAAATAGTGTAAATAATGTTTCGTAACGCAATTATATTATGTTTCGTAAATTATGTTATAAATATAAACTGAAAAATTATTTCTCTTGTGTTTGATGATATTCATTATCTCCTACACCACTCTCTTAGCGAAGAACAATATAAAGCTATGTATTTTGTGGTTCGATTTCAATCTGATTATATAGTCATCATAGCTCGTATATGGGTTTAAAACCTCTTTTTGACACTATACAACGTCAATTTCCTTTTAAAAGTTTTGAGTAAAAGAATATTACGTGTTAAATAAATAAAAATCGAAACGAAAAATTACCTACCAAGTGATAGTCGGAGTTGAATTTATGACAAAATAATATTTTAATATTGATTTATCGAAAAAAAACAAATCAATATTAACAAAATTACATTCATTATTGATTTTAGTCGTTTTACTTGGGTTTACTTCCTTCGGGCGAAAGCTGAAGTTTTTTCAGTTTTTAAACGCTTCCTTGCATATCTTGACACTCAATTTTCTGCCAATATAAAAGTTTTACGATCTGATTCTAGGGGTGAATACATGTCACATGAGTTTCAAAACTTGAGTTTGATTCTACAAATTTGAATACATCTTGTTATATCATGGCCCAATCGTGGGTCCAACTATTTACTTTCATATTCTTGTTTTTAAAATTTATGTTTATCTCCAGAGTATGCCTCGAGCACTTGTAAGAACAATTTTAATATTTTGTAATATTGTTTTCTAAAAATAATAGGTTTTTTTTATATTTATTTGAAAATAGAAAAAAAATTATATATATGATTTTGTATCAAAATATATTTTAATTTTAATTTTTGAATATGTAATATGTTTTGTAAGTTTTATTAGTACTGCGTTTAAGTAGTACAAAGTTTTTTTATAGCCGTTCTCAAATATAAATTAGGCATTTAGGTATATAAACACCGTCAACCAGCGATAAGGTTGATAACACGTCGCAAAATCTGTATTAAATATTTCATGCCATATATGGTGAAATATTGTATGAAATTTACCATGAATAAATGAATTTTCAATTGAATTTGCGAGTCTTGTGAAAAAAATTCATAAATTTATCAGACTCATGTGAAACAAATATACAGATATGTCAAGTTCTAATGAATTATTTGTGTATTTTTGAAATACAATATACGGTTGTTGCGAAACATAATATATTTGTAGGATATGTATTACTTAGATTTTTCAATTTACACTATGTTCGACAACTACAATACAATATTTTTCGCAATGCAATGCCTAACATGTAAAACATGTTTAATTATACATTGTTTCGTAACATAATCATATTAAGTTTCATAAATTATGTTATAAATATAAATTATAAATATAAATTGATGATGTATGAATTCTGTGTTTGGCCAAAATTTATCATTTTCTATCCTACTCTTTTAGCGAAAAATAATATGAAACTTTACATTTTTTATTTTATTCCGGTCTGATTCGATGGTCATAATAAGTTGTATATAGATTTAAAAATTATTTAGGACACTAATTAACGTATATCTATTTTTAAAACTATTTAAAAATAAATCCAAATTTTATTTAAAGTTTTTAATAAAAATAATTTTTTTTACGTATTAAATAAAAAATTAAAATAAATCGAAAGTTGAGAGTGAATTTGTCAAAAACAATAAATATTTAATGTTAATTCATAAAAAATAATATTAACTTGAGTTTCTTTCTACAATAACCACTTGGCTAAATTATTATAGTAACTATTTACAAGAGAGTTATCAATAATCACATGACTAAAAATAAAAATGCAGCTAACCATCATGATTTTCAAGTTTAAAGGAAACTACACGCAATATAATATCTTCCAACAATATCCACTCGTGAACCCTCTCGCTCTCTAAAATCAAAATTATCAAATCTCTCAAATTAATTCATGCATTAAAATATTAGTGAATTCTTAAGTAATTCAACATAAATTAACTACTAAATCAGGTTTTTCATGAATAAGGTATTCTATTTTGTCTTAAAAAATTCACATGTTGTGTTCGTAAATAACATGTATGACGTAAGAATAATTCGTGTTTGGTTTTGATAATCTGTAAGTTTTTTTACGCAACAAAAATATAATTTAATATCTTGGGAACTACTTGTGTACATGTTTAAAGGTTATAGATGTTTTTTTTTTCTTTTTTCGTAATTGAATTGCAGATATTTACGTATCCAACTAACAATGAGTTTTAGATCCAGCTTCTATTATGTTTTTCAAGACTAAAATATTTTTTTGCAATAAAACCCTTTTTTCGCAACCAAATTCCATATATTTACGCACTCACCTTACAATAAGTTTGTATACCAATTTTTGATTTTGTTTTTAAACATATAATACTTTTTTCGTAACCAAATTGCACCTATTTACGCACCACACTAATAATAGTTTCCATACCTACTTTTGTATCGGTTTTTCTAATATAAACAATATTTTTTACAACCCAAGTACACATATTTACGCATCTAACTAATAGTTAGTTTCAATACTAATCTACGTATATTTTAACTTTGTAATGTATATAAAAAAATTCAAAAGAATCAGTGCTCTCCACATCATGAATTCTAAATACATTTCTACTTATATAAAAAATAAAAAATCTTCAAAATACATCAACAATTTGAAAAAAAACAATTTGAAGGTAACTTTCGTTTTTTTCGATAAAAAAAACTAATTACACAACAAGTTAAGAAGAATTAGCAACCATGTTTTAACACATCTAAAAATGGATTTCCGCAACATAAATGCACGTAATTGTGCTACCACGGTTTGACAAAGTTTTATTTTACTTCCCTGTCAAAATACCCAAAGAATCAAATGTTAGTCTTAAAGATTATGTTGAAAATTAAAAAGGAAAAGTCAATCTATTTCCACAACATTAACAATGGGATCTTTCGTAAAAAAGAGAGCATATAGTAAAGTCTATATATGCGACAAAAATATTATTACGTAACGAATAATAATAATAATATAATTTCACACCCAAATTAGACTTATATATTTTCACAACAACTTTCTTTTCTGAAAATAAAATTAAAATAATTTCACACCCAACTAACAATGATTACTTTCTTAACTAAAAATGTTCAATTCCAAAATATTTAAGAAAAAATAATACAAATAGAATAAAAAGAAGATATCCAATTAAAAAACAAAAATATATTATTTTATATGTTTTCTTCGCAGGTTCTTCTAATATGACCATATTTTTTTACAACCTCCATACTTTAATTTATGAAGAAACTCTTCACCTAGGTGGAAGAACAACATGAGTCGGATTTGAACAAGAAGCTTCAACAAAAGTAGATAGAGTTGGCATACTCCAACTATAAGTTTCCTTATAGGAACTTGTACAATAGCACGACTCCACATATATCGAAGTATTCCCATATATACTAAATATAACATTACAAGCATCCGACAAGGGAAATATTAAACTACTCAAATACCACGAGTACATTTATAGTTTAAAAGATCAACAACCATAACCGGTTTCGACTGAACTTTGATATATTTTAACATCTCTTTTAATCTTTGGTAGCGCCAAACTACGAGATGGAACAAACGGTGGCAAACACATAGAAAAGAATGACGAAAACAGAAAATTGATAATCTCTAACCCTAGGTCAGAGTATAAGAGACTTTAGAGAAAACTCAAGTTCTATTTAAAAAAGTCTGACGACAAAACTAGGTTTTGAGAGCCTTTTGTAGAAGTGCTCGAAACCCTAGGCCAAATTTACAGCTTGTTCCTTACGAAATAAAATAAAGCTCAAGCCAATTTCAAAGCGATTGGAGATGGTTAAGTATTTTAATAGCATCCAACAAAAATAAAAATATATAGAAAATTCACAAAACAGCAAAACGAGGGCTTAAACGATGGAATTTAGAGTCATGACCTCATCACTATGTGATGTTTCCGGTAATCGTTAGGCCTCTCGATACGTTCGATTTGAGTGGTCACAGCGCCTAATTCTGATATCTGGGCTCCAAATAAAGTCTGTTTCCGTTTGTCCAAAATGGCCATATAGCCATGGGCTCATGCAACTACATCATCATCTCCTTCTTTGGAAGAATTCGCCCACGAATTCTCAGCTTCATTTTCTTCAGCAACTTTGGTATATTGCACCAGGTGCTTCACGTTGAAAACGTTAGGGGTCTTCATGTGGTTAGGTAGCTTCAACCTGTATGCATTGGGATTAATTTTTTCAATGGTTTCAAACAGACCCACCTTCCTTGCAGCTAACTTGTTGTGCTCGTGCACAGGATATCGATCTATAGTCAAAACTTCCCATACAAAGTCCTCTACTTCAAACTCCACTAGTGATGCAGACAGTTCGGTGAATTAGTAGTTTGGAGCTCCGGTGTCAGTTTTTTACCCACAGCACCTTGTTTTGAAGGAAACGACGTCACGAACGCAAGTCACGAGCTTTGCTCGTGAGCTATGGGCTTTTTTAGGCATCCGGGCTCATCTATCCTCGTTTTTTGCACTTTTAATATTTTAGGTTATTTTTGTAATTTTCATATTTTTAATTTTAGGGTTTTGCTTGAACTCTATATAAACCTATCTTCTATTCATTGTTAGGGGAGTTGTTTTTGTTTAATAAAAATTAGGGTTATCCCTTTTTAAGCTTCTGCTACGTTTCACTCTCTTTCATTTGGTATCAGATACATGCAGTCCTGCGCGATGGTACGAGCAAGAACCAGCGGTTGCGGTGGCGCTAGAGTGTACCGAGATACAAGTGATGTAGATGATCGTGAAGATGCTGACCTACGCTGTCAGGTAGCCGATCTTACCCGGCAGGTGGCTGTTCTTACCGCCAAGCAACAAAGCACAGAGGTTGAGGGCATGGTTCACCCTTTTGGGGAGGGGATCGACCAGAATACTTCTCACACCCGCCGCTGGGAGCTTGGATTCAAGATAGACATCCCGGACTTTGATGGCAGCCTTAAGGCAGAGGCACTTATCGATTGGTTATCCCAGATTGAAGAAGTCCTGGACTTCAAGGAAGTTCCCGATGAGAGAAGGGTCGCATTAGTCACCATTCACCTACGCGGTAGGGCACAGGCTTGGTGACAGCAGGTGAAGCAGAACCGCGCGCGTGAAGGCAAGGATAAAGTCCAGAGTTGGGAGAAATTCAAAAGAAAACTCCGCAAGGCTTTCCTTCCCTACAACTTCGAGTGGGATCTCTACCAGCGACGCCAGAATCTTCGTCAGGAACCTAGATCTGTGGATAAATATACCGACGAATTCTATCAGCTGCTGGCTCGCACAGATATGACCGAGTCGCCGCACCAGTTGGCTCGCCGAACCCAGAAAGTCAACATTCCTGACTTTGATGGTGACATGGAGGAGTCGCCGATACTCAAACATCCACTCTTTGATGAGTATGAGGTTGACAACGAAGGTGAAATTTCTGATGAAATTGGTCGGAATTAGGAGATCCGATTTATGATGTATACGGGGATGAGGAAGAAGACGATCCGATTTATAATGTATACGCTGATATTTGGATAACACCAGCAAAAATCGCATCTTCTTTCGATAAGGTAAACATTAATTCTTTCTCGAATCCTAGAAGAAAATCAAAAATTAAGATTAAAAAATTAAAACCTTTGAAACAAAATTTTTGGTCCAATGAAAAAGATAAAAATTTGGAATCGAAATTTTCAACGACAGCGGATAATTTTGGAGATTATTCAACACCGTTCTTGCCGCCATCCAGACCTCCTGACGACTATCACTCAGTCATTATATTGCCACAGATAACCACTGCCGAAATTTTAGTCCGTGTTGCATCATTTGAGTTACTGGATAGAATATTTATGGAATTCGCGACGATTTGGGTGCAAATGAAAGATCAAAGTTATGTTCAAGTTCTCAAAGTTTGGGATTTAATGCCACCGGGGGATATCTCTAATTTGGTTCAACGTCTTGATAGTATTTTTGAGAAATATACGAACGATTTTGTCTGCAGCTGCAGTCTGAAATATCTTGAAGGGGATACTGAAGTTCCAAAAACATGGATCGCCTCTTTGGATCTGGTACGTTACGAAAGAGGCTGCAACAAAGAGGGCGGTAATGGATTCAATGCAGATGGCTCTGATAGTAGATGCTATGTTGAAATTTCCAAAGTTAGGGATAGTCTTTTGCTGATGAAATTTTACTCTTTAACATCTGATCTAGTAAACAACTTGTTATCTAATAATGAGGGTATATGCCTTCCGTTTGAAGTAACAAACGAGGAAAACGAGATGATTTCGTTCCCAAGTAGCACTTTCATATTTGGGCGATCAGGCACAGGCAAAACAACAGTTTTGACAATGAAATTATTTAAGAGAGAGCAAGTATTCCATATGCTAAACAAAGGGTCTCTTAAACCAAGTGGTACTATCTGCAGCAGAAATATTACTGCTGATGCTTTGGTGGAGACTGAGGAAACCGTCCTGCGTCAACTTTTTGTCACTGTCAGCTCTACACTATGTTATGCTGTCAGACACCATGTTTCTCATTTGAAAAGATCTCTATCGGGCAGGACCGTTACGGCAAAACATACTCCGCTGGATGTGTATGATATTGCTTGTTCAGACCAGTTCAAGGGCATCCCAGAATCGTTCATTCACATTCCTTCGGAGTCTTACCCACTTATTATCACTTTAAGTAAGTTTCTGCTGATGCTTGATCAAACTATCGGTGTTTCTTACTTCGAAAGATTTCGTAGTGTGCTATTGCAATCTCCATCTGTACATAATATTGATCAAAGAGAGATATTTTCTGTATACCTTTTCCCGGGAAGTCAGCAAAGTAAGAAGGTATTTAGAAAGGAAGTGGTATTTGCTGTTGATATTAGTGGTAGCATGATTGGGAAGCCTCTTGAGAGTACTCAGAATGCAATATCAACGGATCTCTCTATGCTCACCGCCGACGATTCATTTAACATACTAGCTTTCAATTCAGAAACTAATTTGTTTTCAACATCTATGGAGTTGCCAACAAATGAAGCAATTGAAAGGGCTATTCAATGGATGATCATCAACTTGACCGCAGAGGGCACTACAATTTTGCTTCCGCCTCTAGAAAAGGCAGTCGAAATGCTATCCAATACTAGTAGTTCTGTGCCCATGATATTCTTTGTTACGGATGGAGCTGTTGAAGATAAAAGACAAATTTGTGACGTGATGAAGACTCGTCTTGCAAATTCAGGATCAATATGTCCACGTATATACACTTTTGGAATAGGGACATACTGTAATCATTATTTCCTCCAAATGCTTTCAACGATTTCGAGGGGAGGACATGAAGCCGTATATGATTTAGATTCCATTGAGTTTCAGATGGAGAGGGCATTTGCCCGAGCTTTATCTACTGTTCTGGCAAACATATCAATTGAGGAATTCGATAATCTTGATGAGGTTGAGGTAATCAGAAGTGCCAGTCAGTGGTCGGCCGGAACAAATCAAACTGAAGAAAGTATTCATAATGTTTATTGCTCTCTCATTGAGGAAGTACAGCATTTCATTTACATTGAGAATCAGTTTTTCATTTCGGGTCTTGCGGAAGACGATACGATACAAAACCGTGTCCTAGAAGCTTTATATCAGCGCATTTTACGAGCTCATGACGAAAAAAGTTGTTTCCGTGTGATTGTCGCCATGCCACTCATACCAGGCTTCCAGGGTGGTATAGATGACGGTGGAGCTGCAACTGTAAGAGCCATTATGCATTGGCAGTATCGCACGATTTTTAGAGAGAAAACTTCAATATTACATAATCTGAAGACTCTGCTTGGCCCTAAAACACGAGACTACATCTCTTTTTATGGCTTGAGAGCATACGGTAGACTTGTTGATGGAGGTCCTCTGGCTACAAGTCAGGTTTATGTGCATAGCAAAGTGATGATCATAGATGATCGGATTGCGTTGATCGGATCGTCTAATATAAATGATAGGAGCTTGCTCGGCTCAAGAGACTCAGAGATCGGCGTCGTTATCGAAGACAAAGAATTCATCGAATCAACTATGAACGGAGCGCCATGGAAAGCTGGAAAGTTTTCTTCTAGCCTGCGACGTTCACTATGGTTGGAGCACCTTGGTCTTGACGCAGGAGAGATAAGTCAGATTCGAGGGCGAATCTTTTCTATCCCGGAGGGAATGATGCAGACAGTTCGGTGAATTAGTAGTTTGGAGCTCCGGTGTCAGTTTTTTACTCACATCACCTTGTTTTGAAGGAAACGACGTCACGAACGCAAGTCACGAGCTTTGCTCGTGAGCTATGGGCTTTTTTAGGCATCCGGGCTCATCTATCCTCGTTTTTCGCACTTTTAATATTTTAGGTTATTTTTGTAATTTTCATATTTTTAATTTTAGGGTTTTGCTTGAACTCTATATAAATCTATCTTCTATTCATTGTTAGGGGAGTTGTTTTTGTTTAATAAAAATTAGGGTTATCCCTTTTTAAGCTTCTGCTACGTTTCACTCTCTTTCAACTAGTCAACGCTTCTTATCTGCGACAACCTTGTATTTCTGTGTTATTTCCTCAAGGTGTTTGCGTGTGTTCTCATGGATCTCTCATAGATCAGCAATGGCGTTCTCGACCCTAGATGGAACCTTGTCAAGCGTTGGGAAAGCCAAATCCATGGGACCCCATGGGTTATAACCATATACTACCATGAAGGGACTATACCTAACATAAATCTAATTATGCAAATAATTTTCATGTAATTATGCAACAACTTAACACGTAATCCTGAAACATTTTTTTTTGTATTTAGACGTAACTAAAAACAGATAAAAACTTACCATTGTTATCATCTTCAGAAATTGTAAATAGTATTACTCCTTGATGTGTATAAGTAAAAACGTGCCACTGATAAAGAGCATGAGATGACAAGAGTGCAAGCCTTGATAACATGCTTCAAAAACTATAAAATATCGTAATAAAAAAATGGTTGCCTCTATCATAGTCTAGCAAAAGATCACTTACGATGTCCATACTCTTTGAGTTTTTAAAATAACCTTTTAACATGTTGAAAGAAATATAACTATATACTTAAACTTCTCTTTATCTTTCTCTAAAGAAAGCCATGATGTGCGATAAGAAATATTCAAACTATAATCAGATTTTAAAAAATGTTGAGGTTTTATTTGGAGTAATATCACTTTTTTATCTAATATCTTCATATATCTCTTTGATATTAAATTATACGTCAAATGTATTTTATTTTCTGTCAAACAACCAAGATAACACTTATGATCACCAACATATTTTTTGATAACCATAAATTTACTCAACTGATCAACTGAAGCATAAAGCCTTCATGAATATCCTTTGTTATCTTTTGTTGATTAATGAACGCTTAATCTTACTTTCTGATTACGAATTAATTTATAAATAAATCCATATTGATAGCAAATTGAGATAAACAAGACGCATGGATGTAATACCGCTTTCATATACATGCCATGCACATTAAATACCGTTAACATGACTTCTCGTAGCAAAATGTTTTTTTATGTTATAAAAAATAAACACCTAAACTAGGTTCTCCAATTGATAAATTATCTTCAATTTTATCGATCAATATTCTTCAATGATACTCTATCCAAATTAGTATCATCCATACATAAAAGTCTAGTTTTAACAATTGAACAATCTCAATAACAATATATTGACTATTACCTATAGCCACCCAATGCAACTAATTATATAAAATCATCTTCAGAACATAATAACAATTTTTATATTCACCAAATAAATAATTGAAGCTAAAACAACCTATGACCAGCCAAACTCACTTGCTTATTACAAAATCAACCATACTTTTATAATTTTTAGAAGTACGAATTATTATTGCACTGAAAATTCACATATATCCTCAACCAAAACATGCAAAATTATAAAAAAATACATTATGCAATAAAAGTATAATTACGCAACCCAAATGTACGTAATTACGTAACCTATCACACTAACTAATTATGCAACCAAATTGAATGTAATTATGCAACCCAACAACACTAATTAATTACGCAGTTGAAATAAACGTAATTACGCAACCACACCTGCAAAAACAAAAAATTCTCAAATATGTTTTCCCAAAATCACTATTTTCAGATGATTGTAAAAAAATTACGCGAATGTATGAAGTTAAATAATCAACGCAAGTAAAACAATCATATAAATCATGAAACAAACACACAATAATTCAAAAAAATGAAAAATGAAAAATCACCTGAATTGATAAAAGATTGATAATTATAAAAAAATGGTTGAATGAAGAACAAAGATATGATCACAAATTGTGTAAAAAATTAATCGAAATGAAAAAAGAAATCCAGAATCCATCAAAGAAGAAAGAATATATACAAAAAATATTGTATGCATAAAACAAAAATACGTTTGATATTTAAAAAAAAAATCAAATGATCACTTTATTAAACTTTGAATAATTATTGAAAAATAAGTTTGATGTATGAAATTATTAGTAGATTATCCATTATTTATATTCGGTTTTGTTAAAAAAAAAAAAAAAAAAAAAAAACTAAAATGATATCCCTATTCTTTGAATGAACTTCCAAATCAAATTTTTATTGTGACTCAAATATTTTTGTATATAAAAATTCAAACTAGTAACACTATTATAAATAATAGATGTCTCAATTTTCAAAAAATAAATATCGTTACAACAAAATCTCTTAAAATATATATATATATATATATATATATTAAAGGTATTAAAGGGTGAGTATGTTTAGTAATTGCCATTCCTAGCTACGTTTACTAAAAGGCTTTTTATAGTCGTGCCCAAACATAAATTTAGCCATTTTGATTTAGGTGTGTGTCAACACCTCCAACCAATGACGAGGCTGATGACACTAACGCATAGTCTGTTTGCCTTTCCTGTTCCAATTCTCTCTCTATTTTCTAAAATCGAAATCAGGTGGTGATTTCCCTCTCACGCCTCCCGTCTCCCGTCTCAATCCGATTGGACTCAGGTATGATGCGACTTCTACTCTGCCTTAAACTTGAACCATATCTGTTAGAGATCTCGATGTTATGTGCACAAATTTGATTATCACTGCATAATCTACTGTGTTTGATTCTCTAATGGAACCCTAATTTCGACTTCCCTTTACGTAGATGATATCAGATTTACCAAAGCTAAGCTCTAGAGAATTGGACTTAAGATCCGCTTATTGGTTTGGTTATTGAGTTTTTGCGATTGAATTTCGTTGGATTAGAATCGAGGTGTTTTTGTTGGATTAATGGATGGTAATAAGGATGAAGCGTCAAGGTGTTTTAAAATCGCTGAAGAAGCGATTGCCTCGGGGAATAAGAAACGAGGGTTGAAGTTTGTAAAGATTGCTCAACGGCTGAATCCTGGTTTAGTCGTTGACGAACTGCTAGCTGCATGCGAGAAAATTGATTCTGAGTCGAATGCTGTACGGGAAAAGAGGTTTGATGATGGTAGTAGTAGTAGTAGTAGTAAAGCTGGAGTGCCTAAGGGAGAGAAAATTGTAAAAGGTGAAGGGACTTATACAGAAGAGCATGTTCGATTGATTCGAAAAATCAACAAGAATAGTGACTATTATGTTATTTTAGGTGTGGAAAAGAAGTGCTCTGTTGATGAGATTAGAAAGGCTTATCGGAAATTATCATTGAAAGTTCACCCTGATAAGAATAAAGCCCCAGGTTCGGAAGAAGCGTTTAAGAAAGTGGCGATCGCGTTTAAGTGTTTGAGTGATAATAATTCGAGAATGCAGTATGATCAAGCGGGTTTGGTTGATGAATTTGAACATGTTCAACGGCAGACACCCAGGCGAAGAAGGAGACAGTATGCCCGTGACTTGTTTGATGGTGATATTGACCCTGATGAAATATTCAGGGCCTTTTTTGGACAAAACAATTCTTTTCGGGCTCATGTGAATAGGACGACTAGGGAGAGAAGTAGTCAGCAGCAGCCTGCGGAGCCCAGAAGAGGACCTAGTTTGATGACTTGTCTTCAGATATTACCCTTTTTGCTGATTTTCTTTCTTGCTTATCTGCCTTTTTCAGAGCCTGATTACTCTTTGCACAAGAGTAACTCATACCAAATTCTTCAAACTTCTGAGGAACACGGAATAGATTATTATGTAAAATCTGATTCCTTTGATTCGAAATTTCCTCCTGGTAGTCCTGCTCGTGCAAAGATCGAGGATGATATATTTCGAGATTACAAGAACAGTCTTTATCGTTCTTGCCAAATTGAGATTCAGAAGCGTCGCTGGAGTCGCCAAATGCCAACTCCTCACTGCGATAGACTACAAGAACTTGGACTCATTGATAGGTAAGCCAAAGGCGTCTCTTTAGTTATCGAACTTGTAAGATATACAATTGCTTAAATTTCTTACTGCTAATATCATTATCAGTGCTCTTCGTAGTTATAGTTTGCTGTCTCTTTAGACTGCGTGCTCATTTGCTTAGATTGTAAAAAATGCGTCTTAAACCTGCACAAATAATGGGTCTGTTTTGCTGATTGTATGCAACAGCCTTCAAGCTCCATGCATTTTTGAGACCCAAAAACTTAAAGAGAAAGTGTTTCCCTCTACTTTACAAAGTAAAATTTATAGTCGGAAGTAGCTTTTAGGAAAATTGTATAGCTTCACTAGCAACGCTACAAGGAGATCTTATACTTGTTTATGAATCATTTTTAAACCCATTTTATCTTTGTAATTTATATAGAGAAAAAGTAGGAAACCTTGTGAAATAATTTCGTCACCAATCTGTGGCTTAATTGTTTTCGACTTGAAACCCATATGAAATTAAGACCCAATAACCAAGTCATTTTTTGCTTAAAGCATTAGATTTGAGAAATGCGATACTGAAAGACACTTCTACACTGACCAATAAGAATGTTAGGGAAGAATATGTGCCTGTCCTAAGCCCGAGCTGGGAAGGAGCTCCAGTTCGGTTCTGCCTTTCTTAAGACAATTAAACTGCCACTTACTATGTTTCGATAGGAATCTAAACTGCATGCCTGTGTTGCTATTTTGCTGTAGATGTATTCTAAAGACTGATATATAAACATGAAGTTTTTTGCATACTATCTTTGTTACAACAGGATATATGGCTAAACCCCAAGGAAGTTTAAGTGACTTTGGGATGACAAGCGAGGAACTAATTGATCAAAGGCTTACAAAATGAAGCTGCATATATGTGGCTGACTAGTTTTTTACCATTTGGAAGACTGTCTACTTGTCAAATATAGCAAAGGGTGTTGAATTCATTCAAATTTTGAACTATGCGATGGTGGTGAGGGTTTTTTCGGATCCATATCTTGATACTTTTTAGTAAATGTATAGCTTTATATCTTCGAAGAAGATAAGTATTGTATTCGTTTGAGATATTAGTGTTCCTATATCCATACTCTGATTACTATAGAGGTTTCTATTGCTCTTTGTTGGAAAATTCACTTGCCGATTTCGTATTTCTTAATTCATAGATATGTCAGGTTTTGGTTTTATTATCATTGTTATTGGGTAACTGGGTTTCTCTCAGTCAACATTTTTGTGTCACGCCTCTTATGATGGGTGAGGATATTTGTAAGATTGGTAACAACTGACGATTTCTAGGATTTTGGAATTTTTTTTTTCTCAACGTATTTAGGCCTTTTTTTATAGTCTATATTCATAGACAAATTGTTTTGTACCTTTAAAAATTGAAGGGACAATAAAAATTTTGATCCAAGCAGGCGGCAGTTTTTCTCTCTGATCAATTTTTTTCACCACCTGAAAATAACTTTCCCGGTTTCAAAATTTTCTGATTTAAAACCCAGCTAACTTATCTATAAAACACCCTCTTTAAAACAAAACCATCTCATAGCTTGCACCTAGATTCTCAGCTTGAATAGATTTCATCACTCAACCTAATAATTTTGACTCCAGAACTCCGATTCAGCTCGGCATCCTATTAACTCAACTTTTGACGGTAACTCTTGCTTGAATAAATTGTGATTTTATTTGTAGCTTAGACTTTTGTTCTAATGTATCATGTCCCCTTACTCTAAAGTAAAACTATAGTCTTTAATTAATTAGGGATATTGTTAGGATGTTAATCGACGGTCTTTCCATTATTCAGGGTCTGTTTTGATAGCCAATCTTTGTTCTCGGAATATATGATTTAGAAGCGTTGTAGATTTGATTAATCCCCTGCAACACTTCATCAACTGTTTCAGGTACTATGGCGATTTCCTTTTGAGTATCATTTCAGTTAAGATAATTGAATCAGTTTCAGTTTCCAATGAATTAATACCTTTATCTCTGCATAGTAGTAGCTCGTCCATCAGAGCTCTGCTTTCAGCAACAATACAATTGTAGATTGAAGACATAAATTCTTCCAAACCCAACACCCATTTCACTGTTTTGATTTCTGATAACCCTTCCTCCACTGGCTTCACCCCTCAAATTCCAGGCACAATCAGTGGTAAGTTTGAATCTTCTTGTTTTAAGTAAGTTCCATTTCAGTGATAGAATTATTGTTGGCTTTTCCAAGTGATATACACAACCTAAATGCAGAGCTTCATGACTATCATTTCCCCAATGTTTTCTTTTTAATAATTTTCCTTTGTCCAGACCAGATAGAATCCAAATGGCATGCTCTATCATTGTTTTAGTGCTTGTGGCTACGTTTTTGTGCTTTTTCATGTTCCTAGCATGCTAGATAACACAGGTATTGGCCTGAAATCCTACTGAACCACCCTACTGAACATTGTTGTGAGGC
This sequence comes from Limnanthes douglasii subsp. nivea, assembly GCA_036936605.1. NCBI lineage: Eukaryota > Viridiplantae > Streptophyta > Magnoliopsida > Brassicales > Limnanthaceae > Limnanthes > Limnanthes douglasii. The sequence goes on along the minus strand of JAUPFV010000001.1, from coordinate 22,311,787 downwards.
TTATTGGCCTGAAATCTTCCACGTTTTAAGAGAATCTATCTTAGGAATTAGAAATATAGAAGTAACATAGAAGCCAGTTGGGATAAAATAACCTTTGAAGATGTCTCTTATAGCCTCACAAAGATCATCACCAATGATTTTCCAACAAGACTTGAAAAAACATTCCATTGAATCTATCTGGTCCTGCAGCACCATTAGAATTTAAAGTGTTAATTGCATGTAGAAACTCAATATTTTCAAGACATTTCATTAGAAATTTGTTGTTTCATCTTCAGTCACCATATTAGGCATAATATCTAATATATGATCATCTTCATTTGAGTTGTTGTCAGCAGTCATTATGTTTTTAAAGTAGGCTTCAGCAGAGTCTCCAATCTAACGTTGGTTTTCAATCCATGAAGTACCATCCCAAATTATTGTGAATTTTATTTCTCTTTCTCCTATTTTTTACAAAGCTTGCAAAGATTTTGTGTTTTTATCACCATCATTTGGACAGTTCGAATGAGCTTTCTTGCTCCAGCAGCACTCATCCCTATCTAGTAGTTCCATATGAGTAGCTTTTGCTTTTTCTAACAAAAATTTATCATCATTGGAGTTTAAATTCCGATAATTTGATTCTCTAAATAAGACTTTATCTTCAATTTGTTTCAGAGAGTTGAACATGTTACCAAACACCATTGTATTACATCTTTTTAGCTCAGTTTTCAATTTTCTAAGCTTTCCCCATAAACGATGAATATAATCTCCCGCCATGTCTTCTTCCAAGCTTTTGTTCACCATATCCATGAAACCTTCGTGTTTAAGCCACATATTTAGGAATATGAAAGATGACTTGGTATGATTTTGATTTTCCTACAGGGTAATTATAATCGAGGAGTGATCAGAGCAAGTTCTTGAAAGATGTTTTATTGTAGTGTTCTTAAAATATCTTGACCAAACAGTGTTGTATAATATCATGTCGAGCCGCTTCCACTTCATACCATTTGTCCAGGTAAATCTAGAACCTGAAAACCTTGAATCAATCAAATGACAATCAAGAATTAGATTATTAAAGTCCTTTATGTTTTTTATATAGTTGGTTGTGCAAGATAGTTGTTCATCTGGTTTGGTGATGGCATTGAAGTCTTTTGGTATTATCCATTCTGTAAGGTCTTCATCAACAGTTCTAATGCTATCCCACAAGTATTCTTTCTGATCTTTTCTGCATTTTCCATACACCACAGAGACACTGAAACTTTTGGATAATAAGTGATGTTTCACATTTAAATGTAAATGATGTTCACTATCCATAATAGTCTCCACTTGATACTCAGAATTTCAAAATACCCATGTCTTGTTGTTTATGTTACCCACACACCCTTTGAACTTCAGCTTATTTACAATGGTTATCATCTTTATCTTAACTATTAAAGTTCTTGTAAAGTCATGAAAGAGAAATTTTCAACCTTTTTTATAGAATTTAATCTATTTATTGTCATCATGTTTCTTATCCTTCTATGATTCCAGTTAATGATTAAGATTGTCATTTGGAGTTTGTAAGGAAGAATTTAGCAGACCCTTTCAACTGCAAAATCTTAGTAATTTATAACATTTTGCTTTCTATCTCCTTGGTCTTTTAGGCTTCTTTTTTCCCTTTTTGATGATTTTTTTGTTCTCAATCAACTTAAGTCTTGGAGAGTTATGATAGTTGCCAATACCATCTTTCTTAGGGGAATTACTAGGCTTCTTTGATGTCTCAGATTCTATAATAGAACAAATAGAGCTTCACTCTTTGTTGTTTGTAAAGCTTTCTTTATTTCAGAGTCTTTTACTTTATTAACAAGACTTCTTATTGAGGTATTTTCTGTTTGATCTGGAGATGAATTCATGATGCTATTTCTTTCTTCAAGGATACCACTTTTGTCATTGTTCGCATGAAGTTCTTTTCTACTAAGTGTATTTCTTTGAATCTTTCGAGAAACAGTACTGGTTATATCAACAACACTTTCTTTGTTAGTGTATTTGACCTCAATAAAGTTGATTATATGGGAAATATTTCTTTTATGTTGGTTTCCTTCATCAGCTGAGTTGTTGTCATTCTCTGTAGCTTTAGGTTCTTTGATATCTGACATCTTTTTGCATTCCTTTGAGTCATGCCCCAGATGGGAGCCTATCTTACAGTCGGAAGGACTTCCCATATATATCACTTATTGCCAAAAGCCTTTTTTATCACCAAAATTGATCCATATTCCTTTTATTGGGTATTTCGATACATCTAATTTAATCCCGTAATTTGCAGCAATTGTGTTTTACCCGACTTCTATCTGGAACCCAAACTGCTAAAGTTGTACCAAATACTTTTCCTATAAAATTAATCATCTCATCATTAAACATGTACTATGGAGGATTGGGAAGAAAAATCCATACTCGAGTTAATGGACATTCCACATTCGGATTAAAGTGAGGTGTCCACTTTATTAGCTTTATGGTTTTTGGACCTTAATTTCACATATTTATTTTCCAGATCTTCATAACATCTTCTTTGTTATTAAACTTAATCAAAATGTGCTTGTAGTCTCAGTGAGCAAGGTTATATCCCCCGGGAAAGTTAAAACTATCAAGAATGTTTTTGATCATTTTTTTTTATAGTTTTCCTATCGCAAATTTTCCTATCAAAGTTTGTTTAACCATACCTTCTAATTTCTCTTTGTCTTTGGAGTCAAAAGTTATAAAATATTATTTTTTGTCTTTCTGATTACTGGATTACCAGGTTGGTAAAATCTTGCTTTGATTTAAATAGAGCAGCGAAAGTTTTTTTGTTCCCGATGCCGATTACTATAAGATGTTTGACCTTGTTGTTTCTGACTGTAATCTTCAAACATATGGTTTTCTCTAACATTTGTTATATATTTAGGGATCGACTCATCTTTTTCTTTATTTTCTTGATTTTTCAGGAACTGATTTTCTCTTTTCCTGGAGAACAGAGGAGGAAATTTCTTTGATATCATTTCAGTGCTGAAGTTTATCTCCATATTTGGTGTTGATTTTTTTGAGCTTGGTGAAAGGCATTCACCTTATTCCATGAGGGAATTAGAATTAAAATAATTCACTGAAATAGTGTAACCTTGGAGATCAGAAAATCAAGATACCCAAACTCTGTGAGGGATTTTAGAATTCTATTAATCTCAAATCAATTTGTAAAGTAAAGACCCCATGTGACGGAGAATCTAGACCTATATTTTACTGCAACATCGTTTATTGGTATATATTTGATCAAATATTCTTATACCATCTAATTCTTAGTCTGGGTATAAACCCGACGTGAATCTTGATGAGATTTTGTTTAGTGGGAAAAAATTGTATGCATAACAACTAATGTGCATAATAAACTACATGTGTGATACGAATCGTACATATAGCTCGTGTATCATGTCGCACGTATGAGAAAATGACGAAGTATCTGTCTAGTTTGAATATTTGAAAATTGTTCCAAGTTTTGGGATTTTTGGCATATTGATCGATGCAGGTAAGAGGCATACCAGAGGTTATACTTGCGTATTACTAATTTCATTAAAAAAAATATGATGGAAGAGGTAAATTGACACCTCGTTGAAACAATACTGGAATAATTAGAGTAGGATGTTTATATCCAAAAATAGGATATACATAGATATAAATGTACTTAAATATATTGTTATAGTTGTATTTTTTTACTTCATTTTTCATTTAATATTCTTAAACTATGGTATTTTATTGTAATTTCTTTTAGTTGTCATTATATTATAAATCCATATGTTTTTTTATTGTTTAAGTTAAATGTTTGAATCTAAACAATAGTAATAGAGATAACAGTAGCAAGAAAATATAGTTTAGAAATAATAATAAGAAATAAAACATAGTTTGGAAATAGAAAATATGACAAACCAAAGTTAAAAAGTATACATTTTTAGTAATAGGAAAGGTTCACCACTCTATTACTCTCTTGATTTGCATATAATTTTCAATGTGATCAAATAATGGATTCATCCAACTCGAACTCTATCTCTATACAAAATTATTTCCAACCAATATGAATTAGAGGTAAGAATGTATTTGGATGGATAATAACTTGTTAATCGAATATGACTACATTAACAAACTTATTTTTTGTTCACATGAACATGTAAATATTTTTTATTCTTTTGAAAGAGTGTAAAATACCTTATGGAGGTAATTGTTTTTTGAAAAGCCACATAGAGAAAATCTACACACTATGCATTTAAACACAATCACAATGATAAAATAAATATCGGACACTTGCAACTAGCTTTTCGAGTCGGTGAAGTATTTGAGAATTTGTAAGTTCTTCATCTATTGTTTTGTGAGTATCGTACATATATTCATATAAAGGTAAGCCTGATGAGATTTCGCTCATTAGTTATTCCTTCATATACTGTCATGTCTTTTGATTTTGAAAAAACAAGTGAGTTATATACCTAAACCATAATGACCATCTATTTTCATATATGTTATCACGGAAACGAACGGAATCATAACAGGAAGTCGTGAGACAATAACTTTTCTTTAACTTCACATTTAACATTTTGGTGTTTGTCTTTTGTATTATAAATATTACTTATGTTAGATATGTTTTAGGTTTTCCCATTCCTCAAACTAACCAAAACTTCTCAAGGGGAAGAAGCAACAGTAAACAATTTCTGAACGAATCAAACTAGAGAAGTATTAAATAAGCTTCATACTAATAATGACTTCGAATATGTGAATAATGAGTTCATTAGCTAATGTTCAAATCTTGGTATTGCTAGACACTGAACCGTAAGTGGGACTCCCCAACATGATGAGATAATGAATTGAGCCTTTCTGAGACGAGTTAGATGTATGCTTCATACAACTCGAATGAATCGAACCGTTTGGAGAAAATTCGTGACAACAATTGCATATATCATCAACATGAGTCCATCTACAATGTTTAAGTATTTTTTTATCTCAAGAGGCATTGACTGGAAAGAAACATAAATTTGAACATTTGAGAATGTTTGGATTTCCTACCAATGCACATGTGAACCAATATAATATTAGGTTAATAAAACTAAGATGTTTGTTTTGCGACTATCCATAATGAGTAAAATGGTATAGTATTGTACTTAAACCTAGACGTCATAAGGCTTTAATAAAGTCGAGATGTAGTTTTCAGTGATGAGGACATGATATTGAACAAGATGATGGAGACTCGGCCTACTAATATTGAGAAAAGATATGGAATTAATGATAGATGTGATCTACAAAGTAAAGTTGGAAACACTTTTAACAAATAAAATTTTGGACTTGGTTCCACATCAATTCTTACAAAATAAATTCGAACACTCTATGAGTCTAAAATTAGCCAAGTGTTTGGTGTACCAAGATCTTCAAATGATCATATGAGAGAGCAACATGATTTTGATAGTTATTAACTAGCGAATGGTAAATCATAAAGACTAAGTAAATAGACGAAAATGCATGGTTTTACCGATGTAATTTGTTATGTTTTCTCTATTAAAATGAAATGAATATTCTTGAACCTAAAACATATCATGATAATATGAAGAGAAATAATAAATAAAAATTGCTTATGACCATGAAAGATGAACTTAAATCTAACAGGAATATAAACACCTGGATTCTTGTAAAGCATTTGTATAACCATAAGCTGATTGGGAATAAATGAAGATTTAAGAGAAAGCTATGTATTTCTGGTATTGAGTTACTCAGATACAATGCTAGGCTCGGTTAGGGACTTTACTTAAAAGTAAGGTGTCGATTTCAAAGAGATATTTTCGCTGAATGTGAAACAAACCTCAATTAGAGTTTTGTTATCAATTATTGTTAGATTTGTTCTTAAGCTATATCAATTAGATATTATTTACATGTGTCACTCATAAGTGTTTGAATAAGTGAAAGAATGTGATGTGTGTTTGTTGAAGAGACTCTTATATAGGCTAAAGTAGTTATTGAGGTAATGGAATAGAGAAATATGCATGGAGAGATAAATCATATTGATGTTATTTGTGGATGACATATTAATAAGTAGAAGAGATATGAAGAAAAATGAATGGGTAAAGACTCAATCAGAAATTAGAGTTTTAGATGAAAGATATGAGATATGCTAAAATGTAACCTGGTATTGAGATCAAGATGAACGAGTCGAAGTGGGTATTTATTCTTATCTCAATAAAAATGTATACAAAAGGCCCAAATAAAGTTCTATTTCTAAAGTAAAAGCGGTTGGAAATCCTATATGTTTCTAATTCAAGCTAAATGTCACTCAAGCACCAACTAAAGTACCATGTAAGAAGTATATGTTAGAGATGTCTTATATCAATGTTATTGATAGCATTATGTATGTTATGATTTATACAATACATGATATTGACTATGTCGTAAGTGTTTTGATCGTATTCATGTGAAATCTAGGAAAACTGCATTAGCAAGCACTCAAGTGGCTCATGAGATACTTGAAGGGCTCGACCATTGTAAGGTTGTTTTATAATCATCACGATACATATAATATAGTGCTAAGAGGGTATATTGACTCTGATTATGCATGTTGTCTCGAAACAAAGAAGTATACTTTGTGTTATTTTTTATTGTGCTATGAGAAATTGTTAGATTGAAGTCTTGTATACATAAGGTTGTTAAGTTGTCGTCTACAGAAGTCGAGTATATGGTTGCTATAGAAGTTATAAAGGAAACTGTTTGGGTGAAAAGATTATTGAGTGAACTCACTGGTGTAGAGTAATATGTGGTTTTGTTATGTGATAACAATCATACCATTAATTTGATGAAACTTTCAAAATTATATAAGCGAACTAAACAAATAAACATAAAGTTGCACTTTATTTTATACTTTGTGAAAATATAATAAGTGAATGTGGCTAAGATTTCTAACGAGGAAAACCCTTGGATGATCTAACCAAGGTATTTTTAATTTCAAAGCTCACGAACTCCATGAGACTAGTGCAAGTATGGCATGCAGGTGAGTTGGTCTCTAAAGAGTAGAATATTGGATGTAACGAATGTTGAAGTTATTATAAGCATGTGTAGAGAATTGCTATGTGTAGGTTAGAAGTAACTCGTCAATAGAATTACTGTCTAAAGACTATATTGGCGTAGTTAGATCCGTTGGTTACATACATACGCAATAATTTTTAAACTCTATGGATGAAGCTTGGACCATGACTTAGGTGCATAAACGTCTCCAAAATCTTGAGAGTTGAAACAATATAACAAAAGTGATGATTATTAAGTTGAAATAGATATGTGTTGATCCAAAGCAAGCCGATCCAAACCAGGTTGGACCGAAGTAAACTGATATGATGTAGTTGATCCAAAACAGACTAGTATGAAGTGAGCTAGTCCGAAGTATTGTAGGCCAAAGTAAACTGCACTAAAGCATGAGAGCTGGACCGAAGTAGATTTTTCTATTTGTTACGTTTCTTATTTAATCAGATGTCTTATTTTGGTATTAGTATATTAATTTAACGTCATTTTAGTTAGATTTCTTATTAAATTGGGTCATCTATATTAATTGGGTTTCCTATTAATTTAGATTTTTTATTTATGAGGTTTCTTGTTTTAAAGGATCGTGATCTTATTATATTTTTTAATTAATGAGCTTTAATTTGGCGCGTATGTTGAAGAATTAGGACTTTACCTAAACCTATAAATAATATGATATGAAATGTAATGGTGTATTGAGACGAGTATCGTGAGCAATATATTTCCTACGAGAGAGAAATAATTATATATATTTTGAGAGATAAGTGAGCTGAAAGATAAACACTGAAGAAATAGTTATGTGAATCATATCATATTTATAACAAAAAGTAATTGAACACTTCGTGTTGAGAGTCTTATATGCAACCTACTTGTTTAATAAAAAAATGTATGTTTCTCGTTGATGTAAAAATATTTCCAAAATTCGAACAATATTATGTATGTCGGGTGTGTTTGGTTTATTTCGTGATTTATTTTGTATGTATCTAGTCGCAAATATGGTAAATTTTTATTTTCTAATGGTCGATAATCGCACCTCGATTCTTGCCTCAAATGAATTAAGTTTTTCAACATGGACGTCTCAACGTATGCTTCATGTTTGCAATAAGACGATAAAGATAGTATGCATGTTAGCAAAGAGAACATATGTCTTGAGATAAAACTAATCATACCTATATGAGGATCAAATATAAATGTGATATGAAATCTAACTATGCTGTAGACATTTAGTTAAACAATTACAACTATTTTTTTTTCTGGATAATAGGTTAATGTTTATTTTTATATTTAAATGGCCTATATAATTACCGAGCATACACATGCACAAACAACTAATTTTATTATCTACATGTAATTATTTATCAATACAAAATAGATTGATAAATATTATCCACAAATAGTTACATAATAATTAATTAAAAAACACTTACATCAAATCAAACTTAAACAACCATGTAACATAACTTAACTAAATGTTTATTAAGCAACCACATCGTTGTTGTATTATTGATCTGAATATTTACGTGTTAGACAAAAATTAAATACTTAGATACCTATTCATATGATTGCGTGTGTATATATGAAGATACAATATTTATAAAAAATGAATATACATATTATGTTTACAACATTTAGCTACAAATCATTAACTTAATAATTAAAAATTCAAACATATTTTCAATTTTTGCGGTAAAAACAAAACAAATTTGAAAAGTTTAGATGTTATATCAACTATATAAAATATAACTAGCATACTTCTAACATTAAATTTATACATTGGGACACACAATTGATAGCTGAAAAAGAGAATGCGATCATAAAGTTAAACTATAACTATAAAAAACTAAAAAAAAACGTTCGAACAAAAAAAATAAAGAAAATCACACAAGAACGAAGATAATCAGATATTAGAACAACAACTCAAATGACTACTTAAACAACTACGGAGACAAAGGCTTTAGATAAAACAAAAATTCGCGAGAGATATGGACATTCGAGTATTGTTTGCTATTTCAGAGATTACCTTACATACATGAAAGCCTTGTCAAATAAACAGCCTATGAGATGTAAATATTTTGGTGCTTAATTGGCCACTCAGGAACAACAAGGAGGAAAATATTCATGGTATGCTAACAGTGGTGCTAGCCACCACGTCACATAGAATTCTATTTTTATGAGCCAAAAAGCTGAAAAAATGATAAGAGATCTATTGTTATAGGCAATAAGGATAAGTACATAATATATGTAGGACATGTGAAAGGCATGATAAACGCGGGATAATGTATGCCTGATGATGTGGGACAATATATTTCATGATAGATACTGGACAAGTAACGCATGATAGATGGTTGACAAGTAATGCATGATAGACGCGAGATATATGTAATATTTGATAGCTTGTGGACAATATATAGAAGATATGTGCTAGATATTTATAATAGTATAAAAATCTGTGATAAAAAAGGGAGTTACCTACCTTTATCATTTTATTTATAATTGGTTTGCTTTTTTTTACTTTTCTTGTAGTTTCATAAAAAAAGTATGTTTTCATAATTCTTGATTATTCTTCTTATTTTGTTTCAAAATATTTTGGTTTGAAATTTTTGTTATATAATGACATGTATTCTTTTCTATGCTCCAAACCAAATATAATCTCGACAACGTTGGTTGTAAGTGGTACCAACTTTGAGCCTAATTTAAACATTTCTTTCTCATCATCATCATATGTTTTTATTATTTGTACTAATAAAATCTTAATTTTTTTTTGCAGAAGTATTTTCTTCTCTCAGATTCTTTGTTTCTTTTATAAAATAATAAAATGATGTTTTCTTCGCGACTTCTTGGTGTTTTCATTTCTATCATCGATTTTATAAGTGCAAACTTGCTTGATCTACAAAATAAGCTTCTTACGATATTTTCATGTAAAAATTACGAGATTAGACTTAAAATTAGATGTATGACTCTTTTTAATAGAAGTGGGATTGTACAAAATTAATGCAAAGCGAGTGAGTGATACGAGACCACATACAAAGTAGATGAAGTACACATTAATAGGGATTTCAGTCCATCATTTTTAATTTTTAGTAGATTATGTACAAAATTAGTTCAAAGGCTAGAACTGATGCGGATCCATGAAGTAGTTTTTGAACTCTGTTTTGCAGTAATTACTTTAGAACTACTTAGAATTGAGTAATGCGCATCTCGCAAAACCCGAGTAAGCAAAATACTCGAAAACTAGTTTTATATGTTCACAAATAATATGCAGTAGTAATTATCTTCTGTAAAACTAATAACTAACAATATCACTGGTAAAACATGCAAATGAAGAGGACGATGACATGTATTACTAATTAGGAATTGAATAAATCAAAATAGATTCACTTTGAAACCATATAAAAAGAGGACATCGAATTGGAAACTGTAAAATAAGATAATATGAAGTAGAATTTCTTACTATTTTAATGTAAAGGTAGTCGGAAACTGATCGATGAATTCTTTGAAATCAAATTTCTTATTTTTTCAACCAAAAAATTAGTGACATTGGTGTTTGAAACAAACATTTTTCAAAAAAAGAGAGAGTTGAACATTAGAATTTACAATTTAGGGAGAAAGTTTTGTGGTAGTATTACGCTTTCATTTTTTTTTGTTTTCAATTGTTATTTATAGGATAGTAATTTTGGTTTATCACTAACGGATTTTAGATGAGATTTTAATCCGTAACTCAGCTTTATCTTTAACTAGCTATATTTATTAACTTTTTTTATATTTTATATACCATCTAATTTCAATACACTTATTTTATATAAACTTATTTTAAATAAATATAAATACGAGATATTTATTAATTTTATTAATTATTGATTAAAATTCGACCAAATTATACAATTTCATAGTTATCACATTTAATAAAAATAATAATAATACCAGCACAAATATTAATATTTTCATAGTTAGTTGATAAGACAATAATTAACTATTTATGCAAAGCCTATATATAATATATCTATAGTATTTATAAAAGACCAAACCATATGGGCTTTGAAGATTCATGTTGATCTTGGTTTTGGACTTTGGCAGCCGCTCAGACCTGCAATCCATATACAAAGTGTACAGGGCCCCTATTCCATATCTGTATAAATAGAAACATTACCCTCAGGTATCCTAAACAAAACGTATCCCTAGAAGACCAGCTCTCTCATTATTTCTCTCTCTCGCTCGCTCCTTTCTGCTCTCGACTCTCAGCTCTCTCTGTCGGGTCATTCTTTGCTCAATCAGGTCCGCGATTCTCTCTCTATCGTCTACTTCAAAATCTGATCTTTACTTTAACTTCACTCAATTGAAAGAACTTCAGATTCCTACTCAACATCATAAAACCTAAAACCTAACAGTTTCTTGTTTTTAAATCGGTTATTTTGTGCTTCCCTGATTGTCTTTGTGTTTTCCCTTGCTCGTTATAGTGCTGTTTGTGATTTTGATTCTTTGATTTTGCTTTTTTGTAGAGAGGGGGTTTTTGTTAGAAATCTGGGCACGATGTCGAAGAAGGGTTTAATGGAGCAAAATCTTAGTACTCTGGATGTAACTAAATTGCATCCACTTTCTCCTGAGGTCATATCTCGTCAAGCTACTATAAACATAGGTAAGGGTTTTGCAATGTGCAGGTTTTTTCTTGGTTTTACAGTGCTCAGGCCATTTCTTTTTTGGAACTCTCTTTTTTTGGGTTTGCTGGTAATTAGAAGAAGGCCGGGTTTAATGTTTTTAGGGCTGAGAATAGTAAGCTTTAAACTTTTGTGTGGAACTGATGTGTGTGAAATGAATTTTTCAGGTACTATTGGTCATGTTGCTCATGGGAAGTCAACAGTGGTCAAAGCTATTTCGGGTGTGCAGGTATATCATAGTTACATTTTTTCAGTGCTCTTGGTTTATATCGATTCAGATTGCTTTGATTATGTTAGGATTCCGTCTATTTTGATTAAGTTATATTGATGATCTGATCTTAGCTAGTGATTTTTGAGTCCGAGAGGATAAAAAGTTAGTTAGTCTTGGCTTTGTCATTAGATGTTTATATTTTGTTTCAGTGCTCTTGGTTTATTTCCTGAAATTTTGTGTAATTGAATCAAGTCAGATTGCTTTGCTTAAGTTTGGGTTCCATCTATTTTGATCAAGTTATATTCATGATCTGTTAAGCATGCTTTCATTCTCCAGGTCTTAGCTAGTGGTTTTTGAGTCCTGAGTGGATAAATAGCCTGGTTAGTCTTGTCTTTGTCATTTGATGTTTATCTTTTGTTTCAGTATTTAAATTCTTGTTCTCTTTCAGACCGTGTGTTTTTCGGGTGTGCATATACATCAGAGCTTCATCTTTCGGTGTTCTTAGTGTTCCTCAAATTTTGTGCAATGGAGTCAATTCAGATTGCTTTGATTAAGTTAGGATTCTAACTATTTTGATTAAGTTATATTGATGATCTGTTAAGCGTGCTTGCAATTTCCCGGTCTTAGCTAGTGATTTTTGAGTCCTGAGCGGATGAAAAGTTAGTTAGTCTTGTCTTTGTCATTCGGTGTTTATCTTTTGTTTCAGTAGGTAATTGTTTTTCTCTTTCAGACCGTGTGTTTTTCGGGTGTGCATTTTTATCATAGCTATATTTTTCAGTGCTCTTAGTTTGCTTCGTGAAATTGTGTAGTTGAATCAATTCAAATTGCTTTGATTAAGTTGGGATTCCATCTATTTTGTTTAAGTTATATTGATGATCTGTTAAGCGTACTTGCAATCTATCTTCGGATATTAGCTAGTTTTTTTTTAGTCCGAGCCAATGAAATGTTAGTTAGTCTTGGCTTTGTCATTAGATGTTTATATTTTGTTTCAGTATGGAAGCTGTTTTTCTCTTTCAGAGCGTGTGTTTTTCGGGTGTGCGTGTACATCAAAGCTTCATCTTTCAGTGCTCTTAGTTTACTTACTAAAATTTTGTGCAATGGAATCAATTCAGATTGTTTTGATTAAGTTTGGATTCAATATATTTTGATTAAGTTATACTGATGATCTGTTAAGCGTGCTTGCAATCTTCGGATCTTAGCTAGTGGTTTTTGAGTCCGAGCAGATGAAAGTTAGTTAGTCTTGGCTTTGTCATTAGATGTCTATATTTTGTATCAGTATGTAAACTGCTTTTTCTCTTTCAGACCGCGGGTTTTTTTGGGTGTGCATGTGTAACGTAGCTACATTTTTCAGTGCTCTTAGTTTACTTCCTCAAATTTTGTGCAATTGAATCAATTCAGATTACTTTGATTAAGTTTGGATTCCATATATTTTGATTAAGTTATATTGATGATCTGTTAAGCGTGCTTGCAATATATCTTCAGATGTTAGATAGTGATTTTTGAGTCGTAGCGGATGAAAAGTTAGTTAGTCTTGGCTTTGTCATTAGATGTTTATATTATGTTTCAGAATGTAACTGTTTTTCTCTTTCAGACCGTGCGTTTCAAGAACGAGTTGGAGCGCAATATTACTATTAAACTTGGATATGCAAATGCTAAGATATACAAGTGTGAAGACGAACGTTGTGCGCGGCCTCAATGTTACAAGTAGGTTGGTTAGTTATAAGGCAGTAGTTCATTTCCTTTTTGTGCTCTGGTTTTCATTGTATTATTTAATTCTTTGTAGAGCTTATGGAAGTGGAAAGGAAGATAACCCTATGTGTGATGTTCCGGGGTTTGACAACTGTAGAATGAAACTGTTGAGACATGTTTCCTTTGTTGATTGCCCGGTAATTATTAGTTCTAATTCATGTGCATTGATGTTTAAATCCTTTTCATTCTTTGTAGGATGAGGAATTTTGCTATACATATCCTTATTGGCCATCTTATCTTTTATGGTAATTATAGTTGCCATGCACAATTGTTAGCTCAAAAAGCAGGTTTAGATGTTGAGTACACCTTTTTGGGTCGTTTGGAGCTTATCTCCGCTAAAAGAATTAACTTTAAACTACGCTAATTAAAAAAATTTCAAGTCTTTTAGCGAAAATGAGATTGAAAAAATAACCTGTTTTAGATATAAAAGTGTCTTCGAAAGAATACTGTGTAAGTAAACATCTAGAAGAAAAGGTACCGTATTTTAAAACGATACATTTTTTATTTAGGGGTTATCTTATATGCAAGCTTTTCTTAAGTCAGACCAACCGAACAACTTGTTAGTGCTTTAGAGTTTATGTGGCTATTAAGATTCTCTCTCAATAACATAGATATCTGACTTGCTAACTTTTCAGATACAGAACTTACAGTGAGTCATAAGTATATTATAGTATAATATTATAACGCAAGAATGCTATCAATTTCAAGTCTTTTAGCGAAAATGAGATTGAAAAAATAACCTGTTTTTGATATAAAAGTGTCTTCGAAAGAATACTGTGTAAGTAAACATCTAGAAGAAAAGGTACCGTATTTTAAAACGATACATTTTTTATTTAGGGGTTATCTTATATGCAAGCTTTTCTTAAGTCAGACCAACCGAACAACTTGTTAGTGCTTTAGAGTTTATGTGGCTATTAAGATTCTCTCTCAATAACATAGATATCTGACTTGCTAACTTTTCAGATACAGAACTTACAGTGAGTCATAAGTATATTATAGTATAATATTATAACGCAAGAATGCTATCAATTTGGTAAAATGATTTGTTCCAAACATTGTCATTGTTATATCTTCTTTCTATGATAAATTGCTAAGCAGAGAATTTACCGAGGTTGAGTTTGATGCTGATATGAAATCTTTCCATGGCTAATCAGGGTCATGATATTCTTATGGCAACAATGCTTAACGGAGCAGCAATTATGGATGGAGCATTACTTCTTATAGCTGCTAATGAAAGCTGTCCTCAACCTCAAACATCTGAGCACCTTGCTGCTGTGGAAATCATGCGTCTACAGCATATCATAATACTACAAAACAAAGTTGATCTTATCCAGGAAAATGTAGCAACAAACCAGCAGGAAGCAATCCAGAAGTTTATTACAGTTAATGACTTCTATTTAAAACATCACAACTTTTCTCTTCTTAAATTCAAAAGTATTTAACAGTGTGTTTTGAATTGTTACAGAACACTGTTGCTGATGGTGCTCCTGTGGTCCCCATTTCAGCCCAGCTGAAATATAACATTGATGTTGTGTGCGAGTATATAGTGAAAAAGATTCCAATTCCGGAGAGGAATTTCATATCCCCACCAAATATGATAGTGATTAGGTCTTTTGATGTCAACAAACCTGGATTCGAAGTTGATGACATTAAAGGTGGTGTCGCTGGTGGAAGCATCCTTCGGGTTTGTTTCTTTAACTGCTAAATTATCATTCAAGCTCTACTTTCTCAGACAACTTTAGATTATTAACCAACCAAGTCAGTGTTCAGATGATTGAAAATAGTCTAAGGTCATCACTTGCGTAACTTCATGGACAATTCTTACATGCAGTGATGTTGTATTATTTTAAAATGAAACTAGAATTGTGCCTGAAGTTAATTCTTATATGCATCCTGCACCAAAAGAAGTTTAATGCCTCTTAATCAAAATTAAGAAGATTCATATCTGTGTTGTTTGTCATGCTCATCTGGATTTATTGCTGTCCGTATGTAGGGTGTTTTGAAGGTTAATCAATTTATCGAGGTTCGTCCTGGGATCGTTGCTAAAGATGCAAGTGGAAGCATCAAATGCACACCAATCTATAGTAGAATTGTGTCACTGTATGCTGAACTAAATGAGCTGCAATTCGCAGTTCCAGGAGGTCTTATTGGAGTTGGTACAACTATGGACCCAACCTTGACACGTGCTGATAGGTTGGTAGGTCAGGTGCTTGGTGAGGTTGGGTCACTCCCTGATGTATTTGTTGAGCTCGAGGTAAGAAGTTTAAAAGTTCAAACCTGTCATTTTATATTAATGTAGTTAGTAAAATAACCAATGAATTTAGAAAGAGGAATTTGTCATCTTTATCTTTGTTTGATAATCACTGCTGTATATCTTAATGGGTTGAATGATAATGCAGGTGAACTTTTTCCTTCTACGACGTCTTCTTGGTGTTCGTACAAAAGGTTCAGAGAAACAAGGAAAGGTGTCAAAACTGGCCAAAGCCGAGATTCTTATGCTTAACATAGGATCTATGTCAACCGGAGCTCGAGTTGTCGCAGTAAAGAACGATTTGGCAAAGTTGCAACTGACAGCTCCTGTGTGCACCAGCAAGGGAGAAAAAATTGCTCTGAGTCGAAGGGTGGAGAAGCATTGGCGTCTGATCGGATGGGGTCAGATTCAAGCTGGTACGACTATCGAGGTGCCTCCGTGTCCGCTCTGAGTTAATCTGTATTGGTAAAGACAGAATCAAGTCAGATATCCGGGTGGTAAAATGTGGGAAGGTAGAGAATTATTAGGAACAATTTTTGTTAGATGGAGAAGAAAACAATATTGAAGATAATCATCACTGTTTTTGTACTTTTTCTGTTTCATTACTTCCTTTGGGTTTCTTCTTTTTTAACTTTTTCTTGAACAGTTCAAATTCTTGAGGAGTCATTGTGTGTTACATTTTGTTTATTAGAACTTATTGCTAAAATAAGTTAATAATTTTGTTATTATTTTATGTCTAAGCAATATTTAAGTTACTAAAAGCATATAAGCAACATTGGTAGTAAGGAATGCTATTTTTATTTGAGTTTGTGGCTCTCTTCTGAATTGATTTACTTGGTTTTTTTAGCCTATCTAGAATATATAGACATACTGTTGAACCCTGTCTAATCAGCTTGCACTTAGTCAGAATTTGAGTTCGACAGCTAGGCGAAGTGTTTTGCACATACGGCTATGTCAAGCTGCATTCTCAAAATAGGAGTTAAATAGCAACATTTAGACTGAAAATCGTTGGTGGTATCTTGAGTATCAATTTTAATTGTTTATTTGACAATCTATTATAATTGTTTATGGTAGTATCTTGATCATCCATTTTAATGGCTAAAAAATATTTGGTATGGGTTCAACAAGTTTAGTAATGAGCTGGTCCTAATATTCCTCCCATAGAGTACATTGACATAAATGGCTATAACAAAGTTTCTGTTATTCATATTAATCAGAGGACTGTTTTCATGCGGTGGTAGCGAAATTTATGTTTGACTATCCCTTCTCGGCTACGTTTTTTGAATTTTTTTGGATTGGTGGCTATCTTTTGAGCCAAGTTTACATGTGTTACTACCAGCCAATATCAGCCGAATTGCTCCTATGTGCTGTTAGGGAAACAATTTTGTTTTATTTATTGTTTCAAAATTCGAAACCTTGGTTTCGCAACATAACCCATGAGCTGAGTTTTTTAGCCTATGATTTTGTGGCTTATACCTCTTAAATTCTCGTACATATTCATCAAAGCCACGTGAGATAGGGACTATTTAATGTCAGAAAAAAAAATAACGCATTTGTTCGTGTTCAACATCGCATTGTATCTGCCAAAACCAGTCAAACTTTTCGATGTTGACATTGATAAAAGATAGTTGTTCAACCTTTTCGATGTTGACATTGATAAAAGATAGTTGTTCAGGTTGCTGGTAGTTCTGGACAGATGACTCTGATTCGAGGTGGCCCTGAGTGTTTGGATACTAGAAATATCACCGATGCAATTAATAAATGGTCAGTTTATATACATGTGTTTTAGGAAGGTAAATTGTAATATAAAATGTAATCGTGGGAGGCTATATTATTTGTCTCACATTGAATTTTTCTTAATCTGCAGAAGAGTATCATTGGCTAACTAATTATTTGTTGTCAAGATAAAGAGTCGTAACATCTCGGAGCCGAGTATCATTGGCTAACTAATTATTTGTTGTCAAGATAAAGAGTCGTAACATCTCGGAGCCGTACACTATATTTTTATATAAACTTTTGCACTTATTATTCGTTGGCGTGGTTTAGTCGTTCTACGTCCACCTGGTTAAAAAGTAGTATATGATATTATAATAAAATACACATTGCCTACGGTTTCCACGAGATCAAGACTTCTATCAAAAATGGCAAGTTTTGAGTACCAATGTCAGCTTAACCTCCCGTCGGTACACGACTCAAGCCACAATTATTGTATTATTTTACCAGATTTTGGGAGTTGACCTGAATACCATCTCAATAGTATCTTAACATCAAAGTTTTGTGCGCTAGAGTCCGCATGCTGATGTTCCCTCTACAAGATCCTCTGTGAATCTCTTGGGAAGCATATGTGGGCTAAACACGATTGATGAGGCTTCTGAAATAGACCTTTATTTGGATCCTCGGGATGGTTTCCCACATAGTTTTTTTTTCCATCTAGACATGCTCGCAGGTCACTTTGATAAATGTGGTGCACAAATATTTTACCAAGACAACCTAAGACTTTATCTTCTCCTTTTTTACCTTATATTTTCCAAAGAACCATTTGATCCCCAGTTGCAAGTCACTTCGAAAAACAATGGTTTTAATGCTGAAAACTTGAGCCAACCTCATTCCCGCTACCAAGGCCTCGTACTTTACCTCATTGTTTCATGTTTTGAATCCAAATCTTATGGAGGATAAAGCCTCCTCTTCTTCCTAGTGAGATGATTGTACACTACACTCCTACATCCTTGTATTCTAGAGGCACCATCAACGTACATCAACCACTCCACCATGCATAAGTTGGTGGGGATGCGGATGGCGTAAGTCTGAAAGTACCGGTGCATCTTCTGGGATACATTGACAAGTACAAGGACAATCTTCTCTGTAGATGCATAACGGGTTTTGGTGCTAAGGAACACATTACCAACGTAGTATAATGGTCGATGTACCTTCTGTCTTTATGTTACTAACACTGCGCAGGCAGCACTACTCGAGTAAAACGTGAATACTTCCTTTCTCTAGGGACTACTAGGAGCTCAGAGAAGGCCATATACTTTTCTCGGAATGCAAAGTTGCATTTAGGACTCCACTCAAACTTCTTAGTGTCATATTTCACACAACTCGATGGCAATGTACCTGTTGCATTGCTGGCTTGAAATACCAGTCTTCTTCTTATTCAAATCAAACTTCGTCTAATTCTTTCTTAGTGCCAAAGCTCTAATTGGTTTTGAATGCCGTCAAAGCACCACAAATTTGGTGATCTCGATTTTGGACTATTATCCTCTTCTGATTGTAACTATCAAACGGGGCCAAACATATCGTTACTTTCCCATTAAATCTAGCAACGAGGTGGAAGACTGCTGTAATATTTTCTTAAATTACATCTTCTTAATTGTAGAATGGAATATATCTAACATTGACTGTTGTGTCGATGTCGATCTATATCTAATGTGCCTTGTATCCGATAACCAATGATGTGATAATACGAGCAATGTTAAGTGGGAGACAAATGTAGAGAAAAAATAATACGAAGAAAGATAGAGAAGAAATGATGTGATAATACAAGCAACATTAAGGGGGAGGGAAATGCAAAGAAGAAAAAATACGAAGAAAGATAGGAGTAGAAGAATATTTATATTAGTATATTTTTCGGCTCTAATAACATAATAATATAATATTTTTTTATAATAATAAATAAATGGAAGAAGAAGAAAGTCCAATGTGGTTGTTTCTAATAGAAATATATTTAAAATTGGTTCATTTTGTTATTCCAATGCAGACATTGTTTATTCGTAGACCGACGACGATCAAAGTCTACTCTTTGGTATACCTCCTTGTGTATGTAGTTCATATGGTTTTAAGTGAAGAACTAAGTTTTTTCCCTAAAAAGTGTGATTATGCAATTTTATTCTGACGCGTTTAGACAAATATTGGATACATGTTAATACACTAAAGTTTGTGGTGATATAGTAATCTTGGTGTAATATATAAACGACTTTTTTTTCATACTAAGTAATGATATAAATGAGATTATCATAACAAAAATGTTTTTGTCCTCTATCTTTAAGATGAACGATCTTAATGAAGTATACATTATTTTGGAAATAAAAATGCTAAAAAATAATGGTGGTTATGCCCTAGGTAAACCCCACTATATTGAGAACATATTTGGTAAGTTCAAACACCTGAAATTCAAAAAATAATGTACGCAATGTGATCCAAGTTTCAAACTTCAAAGGAATGAGGGACGATCAGTGGTTTAATTAGAATATGCTAGTGCAATAGGAAGTTTGATGTATGCAACCTTATGCACAAGATGAGACATATTGTTATGGTAAATAAATTAAGCCAATTTGCGCGTAATCAAAGTACATAACATTGGAATGCAATTATAAGGGTTTTATACTACTTAAAGAAGACCAAAATCATGTGTCTATAACATTTAATTTTATGGCACTTGAAGGATTCACGGATGTAAGTTGGATCACCAGTTTAGCCGATAACAAATTGACTACATGGTAGGTGTTCACTTTTATAAGTGGTGTTGTTTATTGGGGATCAAAGAAACAAACATATATATCAACTATGGATTCTGAATTCATATCATTGGTTGCAATGAATAAAAAGTTGAATGTTTGAGAGATCTGTTATTGGAGATACCATTCATCTCTTAGGGGAATATGATAATCCAAATACATTACGATAGACAAACAACTTTTAGTAGAGCCTATAGTGGAATCTACAATGGAGAGTCAAGACATACAAGTCTAAGTCATGAGTATGCTAGATAAATAATTCATGTGTGACATGTGTCTCTAAGGATAACAAAAATAATATAAGAATTGTACCTTGAAGAATGTAAGGGTGATGTCGCATGTCATGTGAGAATGAGTTTCTCTCAAGCTGTGGTTCTTGAATAGTGCTAAGTGAAACATGGACAAATAAATTAATATAACATTTGTGTGTGTAATATCGTTGGTTAGGTCACATGAGAGATTGGTTCAAAGTTATGACTAGCAATATTTTTCGATCTAGTTTTGTTGCCTTCACAATAAAGTTAAACTCAAATAGAAAGATATTTTGCTTTATGCGCAAAAGTTGTCTCAATGAGGAGATAATAAAAAAAATTAATCAACAAAGGAAATTGTGAGTGTTAGGGAAATCAACAACATTCGAACAAGATCATAGCTAGGCCTAAGAAAAATTACATAGGTCAAAACTTAGCCACCTTAGCCAAAGAAATGGCCAAAGTTGGCGAACACTCGCTTCAATGGCAACATAATATTATATGTACAAGGAATGATCTAAACTTAATTCTTCAAATATTAAAATCATTCTTATTTATGAATTTCTCATGGTCAAACTTCATGGAATCTATCTTTATGACTGTGTTTAACTTCACTCAAGATAAAAATCTTTGTCACTCTACTTTATCTTAATCATCAACAACATATATTGTTTGCACATCTCCACGTTCACTGCACCACTTGTTTATGAAATTAACAATATTCGTACAAGATCATACTCATGACTAACAAGAATTACCTAGGCGAAGAACTAAAAACCTCAACCGAAGCAATACCAAAGTTGTTGAACACCTGCTTCGAGGTTGCAGGAGGTAATCAGAGCTTCAGATCTTTATCCTTTTAAGTAAAAAGTTAACAAGAAAGAACACAAATTAAATCAAATATAGATCAAGACATTTAATGTGGTTTAGATCATGAAAAAATCACACATCCATGGGAAAAGGAAACATGATATATGAGGTTACAAAAAAAAATCTTCAAACACCAAACACTGAATCACTCATTTTTTGTTACAAAAAACTCATAACTTACAAAAGAAACTATAAATCTTAAAGTATATCTTTAATTTTTAATCTTCTACTTGTTAAGAAAATAAAAAATATCCGCACAAGATTAGACCCAGACCTAACAAAAACTAGCTAGGTAGAAACTTAGGCACATCAGCCAAAGCAATGGCCAAAGCAAGTGAACACCAGCTTCGAGGCTGCACGGATATTTAACTTTTCAAACACAAAGCTAACAATAAAGATCACAAAGTAAATTAAACACGCATCGAGAGATTTAAGATGGTTCAGATTATGAAAAAATCATACATTCAACCACTAATATTTTGTAAACTAAACACACAACAGATACAACATATATATGAGGTTACTAGAAGACTCTTTAAATACTAAACACTCAACCACTGATATTTTGTTACAAAGCACTCATAGCTTACAAAATGAACTATGGATCTTAGAGTATCTGCAAGTGTTAATCTTCTACCTCACTACGCTACTTAGCACAAGACAAGCTGAAAAAGTCTCTCACTAAAAATTCTTCAAGTCTTACAGCCACAAAAAAAATATTTAGTCTCCTTTATATATTTTATATAGACTCCAGTATGAGAAAAAAACACATATGGCTCATAATAGGGCTTCGACATGTACATACCTTGCCCAACGAATGAGGAATGTCTCATGCCACACTCACACGTACGAATTTCGGGTAGTGGTCTATTTACTAACACAGGCTTTCGGCTAGAGCATGCTTGTAATTATTGTCTCCTCTTTAAAAATAAACGCTCCATATTAAACCCTGTTAATAAACGACATATGTATCCAATTCCTTCATAATATTCTCATACAAGTGATAATGTTTCTTCCAATAACATAGAAGTATATCCAGGATCTTGGACGACCTGTTACCGCACCTATGGTCAATATTGTTCTATTTGTATATGCTCACCTCTTAGGATCTAGTTGACATTTTTTATACCTAAGTCGGGCGAAAATCTAACCACATAGAAAGCCAACAGTTCCAACTCCTTATGTTTTGTCTTACTCACATTTTTGACCCTCAAGGTTCGACTGAACTCCACCAATCACATTTCTCCAGATATAACATTTAGTTTTGGTATTCGAAACATGGTTCAAGCTTCAACACTTAGTTCCAGCTTTAATCCTTAGATTCAGCGTTTGACACCTAGTTTAAGCTACAACTAGTTCCAGCTCCAGCATAAAACTTCAACATTAAGTTATAACTTTAGTACCAATTTATAGCCTTTGAAAATATGATACACCTTAAGCTCTAAGTTACAACTTCAAAACCAAGTTACATCGTTCGACACCAAGTTAAGCCTTCGACAATGTCTTGTTGCAGTCAGTTTGAATGTTAGATGAACCCTTAAGAAAGGTAGCTTAAGTTAGGCAGTTTTCCGCAACAAGAAACACAGGAGGTCGTAGTGAACTTGGAAAAATAAAACATGTAATGCAAGTTACAAGTCCTTACCACAATTACCAAAAGTTGGTTACAATAAATTGATTTTTCTGCGACCACAAAAGGGTTGGTCGCAACAAAGTGCGAATATCTACTATGTTGAAATTATGGACAAGGACTTTACCGCGATCATCAAAATATTTGTTGCAGAAAATTAATTTTTTTGTGACAATAATTTTTTTGCAGTGGTAAAGTGACTTCGACACGACCAAAAGATGCTGGTCGTGACAAGGTTGGGGTTTTAAACTTTGTAGGATGATTTAATCATAAATTTGTTGTTGTCTAAATAAAGTTTGTCGCAATAAAGTCTTGAAATAATAATACAAACAGAAAACCTTCTTGTGATCATGGCAAAACACCTAGTTATGAAAAACACCGACATGTTCTTTTTGGAAAGTTTATGACTTTCTAAAAAGTTATCTCTCCAACTAATGTGACTATACCTAGGATTTTGTGACTGATCTTTATAAGTAGGTAGATGATTCACTAGATGACTAATAATATTCAGAATATCTCCCAAACTCTCTTGAAAACAAAATTTCTCTCCTATTTCAATATTTTGTCAAATTTGATCTTAAATTTCTAGTTTTTTATACATAAAATTATACATCTTGATATATCTTAGAAAAAACTTTCACTTGAGGATTAAATTAATAAAATGATTGAAAAAGGCTTCTTAGAAAGCTCTAATAAGCGAGATTTATTATGTAACTTTATAGTTTCCAACTTCTATTTTTCAAGATTAATAACATTGCTTATTTTTATTGTAGGCTAAAAAATGGACATAAGTTTATTGGTTTCAGCCACTATGATTGGTTTATTTATCTTTTTTTAAAAAAATGACGTTTGTCGTGTGGTTAGAGTGAAGAAGTACTTAAAGTGGTTTGGTCAGATTAATATTGCTGATATCTTTACATTGTCTGAGGTGAGTTAGAAAATTTGAAGAAGGAAAGAAGACGATAACAATGGTGTTTCTCTCAATATTTTGTTATTGATTTCCTTAAATGAAATTTGTTATAGATTGTACGTTAAATACAGTCAATCATTGTATCACGATTTACAAGAATATTTATTTTGTTTTTTATATAATCTAATCGATAATTACGTTACAAATAAATTAATAAACACATGTTTCATCTTTATATTGGTTTCTCTTTGTTAGGCTTGAGCTAGAGTTAGGCCAGGCTAGGACTTAATTCATCGACATAGTTCATGATTAGAGTCTAACCTAATTTGGTATTCGTATAGCTAAACCCAAAAGCCTTAGGTTTAGTTGTACTTATAATAACTCTTCTTGACTCAACCTTAGCTACTTGCAGTTCTGTTCTTCGCTTCTTTGTAGTCCGAATCTCATATTATTCTTCTTTGTCAACTAGTCTTTCATCTTCGTTTTATCATGTCTTAGTTACTCTATCATCCTCCTTTAAACTGAGTGTAAGTATTTGAAGCTCAAATTATTCTTTAGAAAATAAAACCAAGTGCGAGTGAGTGATTTGGTAAATGAATTAATCCTTTTTTATGAGAATAAACAAATTAAATATCAAGAGAACTCCTAAGAAATTTGTCTCAAACAAAGTGAACATCGATTTCTTTATGCTTTGTTCGCACATGGAAGACGGGGTGGGAGGCCAATTAAGCAGCGACCATGTTGTCAAACCACATAATATGAGGCATGACTAAAATAATTTGAAGCTCACATAACACATACTAGAGCCAAATGAGTTCAGAGGACAAGTTAGCTAGGGATTTGTAGTCTGACTTAATAATCGAATGGGCAACAACTTGTTATTTCTTGGAGAACCATGAGATCAAGAAAACACCAAAAAATATGCAATAACCCTCAATAGATTAATGGTCATCAACATAGCTGACCTAAATCAGAGAAGCCAGTGAGTAGAATTGGAGAGGACGGTTTTAGATGAATGTTAAGCCCATTTATACTAGATAAGTTCCTCAATGTACGTTTAGCACTTTATAGATGTATATTTGTTGGTGCTTTCAGAAACTGTGACAGTTTGTTGACAGCAAAAGTAATATAAGGCCTGGTGTTCAACAATACTATAATGAGCCTAAGAAGCTTCGGTAGATTATAGAATCAGGTAGAAGATCACCACCATGAAGGGATGTAGATTTCCCAACAATCTTTAAAATGTCACATGATTTGGAGTTTCCTATTCCAGTGGACTCAAGTGAGTTTTCAATGCATTGGTTTTGAGTGATATATATGCTTTTATATCCCTAATAACCTCCACTTCTAAAAATAAGTGGATGTTGCCCATGTCTTTAAGAGAAAATATAGAGTGTAGATGCCTGATAAAGCCTTGTAGATCTTAAGACCTGTTCCTAGTGATAATTATGTTATCAACATAAATTAAAATGATTAGATTCACATGCTTACGGATGTATAAAAACATATAGTTATTAACTTTAAAATTTTGGAACATCTAACTAATTAAGACATCGCTGATCTTGAAAACCATGTTATTGGGGTTTGATTTAGCCCAAAACATGCCTTAGGCAACCTGTACATATGATGTGGCTTTAAGGGATCTTCAAAACCTTGTGGTTGTGTCATGTAGACTGCTTCTTGTAGGTGACCATTTAGGAAAGCATAATTGAAATCTAGCTGGAAAATGCTCCAATTTCTAGATATAACAATACTTAGAACCACTATTATTATGGATGTCCTAATGAGTGGACTAAATACTCTAAAAGTCAACCCTTGGTGACTGATGGAAACCTTTAGCCACCAGTGTGCGTTGTATCTTTGCAAGGTGCCATCAACTCTATATTTGACCATGTAAACCCATTTGTTGCCAACAATATTCATTTTGGAAACCCAGGGTGCGAAGGACCAAGTATGATTAGATTTTAAAACTTGAAACTCAACTTGTATTTCTTCAAGCTAGTTAGGACAAAAAAAATCTTGTTTGAAACTAGTTGGTACCTTAAATGAACTCAAAATTGTGTTAATTAAACTAGTATAGATGTGTTTGGGTTTTGAAATACTAGCCTTGGACCCGATATTCTTGGAGCGTGTTTTTTTTAATAATGAGATTATTTTTAGTGTGTTGAAAAACTAGGATTAGATATATTAGATCTTTTGAAGATAAGTTGGTTGGATAAAACATGGTCAATATATATCTTAAGTGATTGAGGGTTGGTTTATTAGGTATGAAGTAACTATATTTCGAACATGAGGTGGTTTGTTTGTGGATGTGGACTAGTATCTAACTGATATTAATTCGATGTGTTTTGTACAGGGCTGGCAAGATTAGTGGTACTAGAAGAAGGATGTAAGCTTAAAGAAACACAAAAGATAAGTAATAATTATTCTTCCCTAGGTTGGTAGGAATTTGAGCTTTATTTCACTGATGCACCATTGTACTGAGATGTGCTAGCTATTTAATTAAAGTTTAAACCAATTAGAGTATGAGATAAGGTGTAGAGAGTCAGGAGTCATGGTGTTGCAGAAATAACTACAATATGGAAACTTATTCTCATTAAAGACAACATGTCTAAAGATTATTAGTTTCCTAAGAGTGACACATTTTTACTTCTTAGATGTTGCAGAATATCCCAAGAACACACATTTTAGAGAGTAAAATCTGAATTTGTGTTGTTGATATAATCCGATATAGGGATAACAGGAAAAACCAAACACTCTCAAGATATAATAATCAAGTTCTCTGTGATAAACACGCCTATTTATTATGTAAGTAACTATACTTAAAGCGCATAACTAATAAGAGAATGACAAATGAGACTGGCCTAATAGAGTTAGACCAATCTCAACTATGTGTTTGTGCCTCATCCGTGTCTTACCATTTTGGATAGAGGTGTGAGGACATGAAATCCTTAGATCAATCCCACAACCTTTGGTTAAACTTATAAAGGCTTTGTATTCTCGACCCTCGCCAGTTTGTAGAATATCTTTCAAATTGATTCTCAACATGTTTTTTAAACTCTAAAAATAATAAACTAAACATCATTATATTGTTTTGAAGGATATACCCATGAAAACCTTCTATAATCATCCAAGAATAATATATAGTATTTTAATTTATCTCTAATATGCGTGAGAACTAATCCTTTTATGATGTTAGAGGCATGCGGATTGGAAATAGAAAAGGTAATTTGTGAGATTTTCTCAGTTGACAGAAATCACAAAAGTTGAAATGTTTTTCATTAAAATAAACATTACATTTGCTAAGAAATTTAGATAATACTCTAAGATAAGAATGGCCCAATCTAAGGTACCCTTTTTGAGGTAAATAAAATATAGTATAGGAAACCTAAAAATAGATTAGAACTAAGAACCCTAGGGGATGGATACAGTGGCTTGTCAATACAATACAAGACCTGTTTAGCCTTCCCTCTTAGAAGAACATTCCCCCTGTCCAAATTCTTCACAAAGTACACATCCTTAAAAATACCCAATAAAATATATTATGTTGAGAAGTTAGCATAGAGACAGATAATAAGTTCTTAAAAATCACAGGAATATGAAGAATATTGTTCAAGTTTACTAGTTTATTTTCATAATTAGAGAACCTATAATTACCAATATGTTTAATCAATAATTTTTTACCATTTCCAACTTGAACTGAAACCTTACCTCCATAGTGCATTCTTTGAACCAAGAGTCTAGGATTGTGAGTCACATGATGAGTGGCTCATGAGTTAGAATACTAAGGATTGCCACAACTAGGATCTTGAGTTATCATGTAGGTATATGGATCATATATTTGTTAAAAAAAATTCTGCAAGTATAAGACCTATGTCATTGGGGTCATCTTTGAGGTAGGAAATGAGAGAAACACGGAAAAAATTTCTAAAGAGATGACAAGTTGGTTGGTTTAGGAAATTATATATGTCTCCCTTGCCTCAACGGTAAGTGTTGTTCTGAAATATTCCTTTATAACCACGACCTTGACTCCTAGGATAATTGCTATGTCCTCGTGAGCCTTAAGTGTTGTTTGGTTATTGTTTATCACTTTTGTGTTGTTTCTGTTAGTAGAGGCTAGATTAAGATTGACCATAAATCTTTTTAGGTTTGAGATTTGCTCCAATCTACTCTTTGTTAGACTCACGATTATAGAAGTATAGTATAAGTCTACACCAGAAAGTACATGTGAGACCATAACATCAATAGAGATAAAAGAGGCAGGTAGGCTAAGTTATCGATAATAGACTTCATTTTAGCTAGGTATTCATCCATGTTGGAGGCATCTTTTTTTGTTAAGTAAAACTTTCCCTTCAAATTGGAGATCCTAGCCCTGGTTTGTGAGCCAGAAAGCTTTGACAAAGCATCCCATAATTTTTTAGATAACTCATGCTACAATAAATGTGCAACTATTTCAAGAGTGATGGTGGTAAATATCCATCCATATAATAACTAGTCTTTAAACTGGCAGTCTTCAAATGTTGGATTTCCAGTTAAGACACCATCCCTGAAATGTGGCCAAAAATTTATTTCCTTTGATAACAAGAACACGCATGGCTTTTCATTGTAAAATATTTGTGCGGTGTAGCTTAAAATTGTTGTTAGTGTTGTTTATATGTGTCATATAAGATTTGTTGGTTGTGACTGAATCACCTAGAGGATAACCAAAGATGGTTGAGTATGAGCTCAAGTTTGAAGAGCTAATATTTGCAATTAAATCTCTGATACCAAGTTAGAAAATTTGAAGAAAGAAACAAGAAGATACTAATGATGTTTCTCTTAATATTTTGTTATTAATTTTCTTAAATGAAATTTATTACCGGTTGTACTTTTACAATAAAAAAACTAACCATTGTACTATGATTAATAAGAATATTTATTTTGTTTGTTACATAATCATATATATAATAATGTTACAAATGAATGAATAAACACATGTTTCATTTTGCTATTGGTTTTATTTTGTTGGGCTTGAGCTAGAGTAGAGCCATACATGTTTTGAACTGAGCTTAGTTATTGTTGAAAGTTGAGCTCAAATTATTTTCCCAATAATATAACCAAAATTATAAGTTTATTATCTTACGTCACATGTTATCTTTTAAATATGGTCAAACTTGAACGTATTTTGTGATTCATAAGGATCATTAACTCTTTATCATCTATAGAGCATCTAACTACTACACATATAGAGAAATAAAAATAGAATAGATGAGACTTACGATACTTCTGTATTTTCAAGCCTTTGCAAGCGGAAATGATTATCTCTCATTGATCGAGATCGCGGTAGTGATCTTTCTACAACTTGCTGGCTAGCACACTATACCATTCTTGAAGGAAAGAGAACGATGGTTTTGATAGAATTACTAGAGAAGAAGAATTGTACAGAAAAAATGAAGATAGATAAGAGAGCTGTAGAATTGCTAAAGTGACAATTTTTTTCTTATGCTGAGTATAATGTAAATTAGGGTTAGATCATTCCTTCATGTAGTTAGTGAATTAAAATTCACTAATTGCATACATGTACCTCAATTAAACTCATGTATTCAATTTTCTCAACTCTTTTTTATTCTTAACTTAATTCCACTAAAAGTTTCAATTCTTTCTATATTCTGATGTTCTAGCCGGTGCAGAAGACCATAACCATTATTGGGCTACTAAGGACCAATATTTAAGTATTATACTAGTATGTCCTCCTTCAAGATTCATATTTATCTCAACCAGTATCCACATTTAAATATATTCACAATATCCAAAAATACATAATTATTATTGTTATAATCCGTAAGTCTAATGTTATGTACCAATTATGTTAATCAATTAAAGTTGAAACATCGGTCCTCAATACTCCGTATTTACACATTATGAACCATTCCAATCCGAGAGTTTTTTTTATAATCTCTCACTTCAATCATTCACGTGTACTGATGTAGGCACGAAAACCTTTACAAAAATCTATTTAAATGTTTAAGTTTTATTATCTTATTTTATTTTTTTTAAGGATTATTTAAGATAGAAAATTAAATCTGATTACATTCAGATTTAATAAGATATTATTTTATGATGTTTATTTTTATTCCCATATTCTGTATTAGGGATTTGAGCGATTCCTATTTAAGGCGCTTAAACCTTATTTTTGGGGGAGACTATTTTGATTAAATAAAAAATAGAATTAGGGTTTTATTCCCTTTAGGCTTCTGCTACGTTTCACTCTCCATCATAGTGGTATCAGACACAGGCAGTCCTGCGCGATGGTCCGAGCAAGAATCAGCGGTCGCGGTGGCCCTAGAGTGACTCGATATACTAGTGATGTAGATGATCGTGAAGATGCTGACCTACGCCGTCAGGTAGCCGATCTGACCCGGCAGGTGGCTGTTCTTACCGCCAAGCAACAAAGCACGGAGGTTGAAGGTATGGTTAACCCTTTTGGGGAGGGGAACGACCAGACTACTTCTAACCCACGCCGCTGGGAGCTTGGGTTCAAGATAGACGTCCCGGATTTCGATGGCAGCCTTAAGGCGGAGGCACTTATCGATTGGTTAGCACAGATTGAGGAAGTCCTGGACTTCAAGGAGGTTCCGGAGGAGAGAAGGGTCGCATTAGTCACCATTCACCTACGCGGTAGGGCACAGGCTTGGTGGCAGCAGGTGAAGCAGAACCGCGCGCGTGAAGGCAAGGATAAAGTCCAGAGTTGGGAGAAATTCAAAAGCAAACTCTGCAAGGCTTTCCTTCCCTACAACTTCGAGCGGGATCTCTACCAGCGACGTCAGAATCTTCGTCAGGAACCTAGATCTGTGGATAAATATACCGACGAATTCTATCAGCTGCTGGCTCGCACAGATGTGACCGAGTCGCCGCACCAGTTGGCTCGCCGGACCCAGAAGGTCAATATTCCTGACTTGGATGGTGATATGGAGGAGTCGCCGATACTCAACCATTCACTCTTTGATGAGTATGAGGCTCACAACGAAGGTGAAATTTCTGATGAAACTTGGTCCGAATTAGGAGATCCGATTTATGATGTATACGGTGATGAGGAAGAAGACGATCCGATTAATAATGTAGACGATGATATTTGGATAACACCAGAAACAATCGCATCTTCTTTTGACAAGGTAAACAATAATTCTTTCTCTACTCCTAAAAACACCAGAGGATCTAGAGCTAAGGATAAAGAAACAAAATCTTTTACACCATTTTTTTCATCGAAAAACAAAGAATTAATTTCGAATTCAAGTTTCTCTTCTTTTCCTACGGATGAATCGGTGGATAAAAGATATGATATCCAGTATACCCTCTCCAACTCAAAACCAAAAATAAAAAATAAAAAAAAATATATCAGTGGAGCCAATAGAGAACAAAGATTCGGAAGGTTACGGGTTCGAATAGAGAACAAAGTTTCAGAAGGGTACGGGTTCTTACCATTGTTCTTGCCACCAGCCAAACCATCTGGGACCAATAGAAAACAAAGATTCAGAAGGGTACGGGTTCGAAAACGAGGAAAACGCACACAGGGTAGACGAACACAGACAAAACAAACTGGCCTCATTGATGAGGCTCTCACCAAATACTCCGACCAGTACGAAGCTGAAAAAGCGTCGCTCAGCATTTATATGGATGAGGATATGGATGATATTGACGATGAGGAAGAAGAAGAAGAACCAGAACAAGGATACAGAGAAACGGCGGACGTGGAAGAAGAAGAAGAAAAAGATGATGCCACAACACTAGACGGAATCGAAGCAACACGTAAACTAGACGCTATTAACCTAACACCTTTCGAATCGGAACCCGCATCTGATCTCGATGTAGCTGTGAATCTAACCGGAGAGAATTTCGATAATTTACTCGCTAAGTTTCTCCCGCCCCCGCCTAAAGTGAATTGCTCAGAAGATTTGCAAAAGACAATAGATAAGTTTCTTGCTTTGAAGAAAATCGGAAGAAGCTTCAATGCCGAGGTGCGCAATAGGAAAGCATACAGGAACCCTGACTTCTTGTTGCATGCTGTGAGATACCAAGATATTGATCAGATAGGGTCTTGCCTCAGTGAAGATGTTTTTAATCCTCATGGATACGACAAAAGCTATTACTATGATGAGATAGAGGCTGACTTGAAGTCTGAAAGAGAAAGGAGGAAGCAAAAGAATAGAAGGAATCAGAGAATTGATTTTGTTTCAGGAGGATCTCAATCTGGCGTGCTTCCTGCTATTCCAAAACCTTGCATTCAAGTTTCAGGACTTTCAGCGTCAGTGTCTTCTGGGTTTCCCTCTCTACCGACAAAAATCGCTACTGTTTCCCATGAAGGTCGACAAAATAAGAAATCAAAATGGGACAAGGTCGATGATGATCAGAGGAACACACTGCCTTCTGTGGGAGAAGATTCTGTCCCTTCGGTCAAAGCGCATGATGATGCTACGATTAACATCTCTGAGTTGCAGAAGAATGTGGCCGAAGAGTTGAAGTTGCACAGTTCAGTTTCACATGAGTGGGAAATTCGAAGCTACTTCAAAGACAAGATTTTGTTCCTTACGGTTTCACAACCTCCAAATATTGGACAACTGAGGCGAAAAATCTGGGCATTTCTAACTGGGTGTCAAGAAACGGGTCATATTAATGTTCCAGATCAGAATTTTCAGTTTGCTACGCCTCTGGGAACACCAGCCTTACTGGCAACTGGCGGTATTAATCTTAGCAGGTTCTATGAAGCTCTGCGTGAAACTTCTAGAGCCAACTGGCGGCAAGCGGATTACATGTCACCTGAATGTTTTTGTCCCTTTTTGAGCGAGAATACTAGACCAATGTCAGGTTTAATGGTGGAGGATTCACGACTGATTGGCGAGATGTTTGACTTTGTTGCAACTTACATTCGACGTTTTCTCTATACTCTGGACGATACGACTCAAGGGATAAAGCACTTCCACTCAAATTTTGAAAACTCTCATCTTCTCCTGTCGACAAGAATGGTTTCTTTACCTTGTTTACTTATTTTTAACTCAGACCGGTACTTGGAGTTGGGTTATGAATTAGGGAATTGGCCTATGTTGAGTTTCTACAGTGATATAAGGGATGGAGTAAGGAAGCTTTCTGGATTGGTTGGTGTTGGTCTTGCATGCATTTTGCTACAAAGTTTAAAACGGAGGAGTGTGAATTCGAGGACGAATTCTTTCCGACTTGGAGAGGATGATGTAGGCAGGAAAACCTTTACAAAAATCTATTTAAATGTTTAAGTTTTATTATCTTATTTTATTTTTTAAGGATTATTTAAGATAGAAAATTAAATCTGATTACATTCAGATTTAATAAGATATTATTTTATGATGTTTATTTTTATTCCCATATTCTGTATTAGGGATTTGAGCGATTCCTATTTAAGGCGCTTAAACCTTATTTTTGGGGGAGACTATTTTGATTAAATAAAAAACAGAATTAGGGTTTTATTCCCTTTAGGCTTCTGCTACGTTTCACTCTCCATCATGTACTAAATTATATACACCCATTTTTTCACTATAAAACTTTGTTGTTCATGGATAAAAAGTCTGAATGTTTATTCATTTCAAACGATAATAAAAAATGAACCTGACAGGTTCCACCAAGTCTTATTGTATGCGCAGTGGTTTCACAATAAGTTCAATGCTTATTACCATCTTAATGAACTCTAACTTCTCACGTAGTGTAGCATGAAAGTATGCCACCACTTTTTAATCAACATGTGTCAACTTTCAATTGGTTTTAATTTACTAAATTGATATCACTTAATTTAATGAATAAGAGAAACTAACCAAATCAGTTTATTATAAATAACTTGAATGTATGCAGACAATAATAATACACTATAAAAAATGGAATCTGAAATCAAAATAACACTACTACTAACTATGAATATCCTCTAGACTAAACATACCTACATGAATGATGTATTCATGAAAGACTTTGGGCGTTATAATCTTAGTAGAAGAAATGTAAAAGATAAAGATGGTTTTTTCTACTTTACTATAATCTCAACTAAATGAAAAGAGCTTGTTTTATTTCATCTATCCTAATTTATTTGGTTATAAGGAATTGTATATATTTTCTTTATTGGATGTTCTAAAGTGTGCTGAAAGTATTATTCTCATAAAATGTGTAGGTTTAAATCACCTAGTTGGATTTAACATCCAATTAGCCTATAAATTCATGCACTTAAACGGTCCCCTTAATTTTGTGACTTTTTCCATGATCATGAGATACTGTATACTGAGTATTGGATGACTTAAAGTCCCGTTGTAAAACAATCCATCTTTGGAATACTTAAGTATTTATTTAAGATCTCAATTGTATACTTTATCTTGAATTAATCCGGACATACATCAAGAGTTCAACTATCAAAACATATGAAATATTTTTGTATGTCATAAGTTTCTAAATTAGTCTTGAGATCTTGATTGAGAAGACGTATCTCAAATCATCTTTAAAAAAATAAAAGGTTTGTCATTTCTACACCATAATGCTTTAAGTATGCTACTAATGTATCTATAACCGATCATACCTTAATGTGATGCATCTCAATACTCTTTGAGCATTTGAAGCATTTCGGGGATATGAATCCATCAAGTGCTCATATATTCGAAAGGATGAATTCCAATCAAACTTCATAATCTGGAACAAATAATCTTTAGGAATACAAGACAACACTCCGTACAACCTAGAGTCCAAATGCTATCAACAATGAGTAATTACATCCCATCATGAGGCCATACATTATTCATCTAAACGTTTCTCAATGCGCATATAACAGGGTTACTGATGTAGACAGTGCGAAAAAAGAGGATAGATGAGCCCGGATGCCTAAAAAAGCCGTTTGGCTTGTCCAACGTGCCTAGCACGTTCATGCGTATCATGAATCAGACATTGAGGCCTTTCATCGGTAAATTTGTTGTTGTTTACTTTGATGATATTCTGATTTATAGTTCGAACCATTCTGTGCATCTATCCCATTTACGTGAGGTGTTATTGGTGTTGCGTCGAGATAAGTTTTATGCTGCTCCTGCCAAATGTTCTTTTATGTCCCCAGCTATTCAATTTTTGGGTTATATTGTTTCTGATCCGAGCAAAGTTGCTGCTGTAGACCAGTGGCCTCGACCTTCTTCCATTACCGAGGTTCGTAGTTTTCATGGTTTAGCATCGTTTTATCGGCGTTTTATTCCCCATTTCAGCATTATTATGGCCCCGATTACGGATTGCATGAAGGGCACAAAATTTAGTTGGTCCGCCGATGCTGATGCAGCATTTGTAGAAGTTAAAAGGCGTCTTACCACAACGCCTATTTTGGTGCTGCCCGACTTTTCCCAGCCATTCGAGCTTCATTGTGATGCGTCTAAATTTGGTATTGGGGCAGTTCTCTCCCAATCAGGGCGTCCCGTGGCTTTCTTCAGTGAGAAATTGGCAAATGCCAAACTGCGATTTAGTACTTCTGATATTGAATTTTATGCGATCGTTCAGGCTATCAAACATTGGCGTCATTACTTGTTTCAGCATAAATTTGTGCTATATACCGATCATGATTCTTTGAAGTACCTTGGTAGTCAAGACAAAGTATCTCATAGACACGCTGCTTGGATAGCTTATTTGCAGCAGTTCACTTTTGTCATCAAGCACAAGGCTGGTATTACGAATCGGGTTGCTGATGCTTTGAGCCGACGTCACACTCTATTGACTGAGATGCGCGTTCAGGTCCCTGGCTTTGATTCTTTTGTTGACCTTTATATTACTGACTCTTTCTTTTCTCGGGTTCTGGAACGGATTCAGCCTGGCGAACATTCTGATTTTTTATTGGAAGATGGTTTTCTCTTTCGTGGCATACAGCTGTGTATCCCTGACTGTAGTTTGCGTCCGCGGCTGATCCAGGAGCTGCATAATGAAGGTCATGTGGGCCGTGATCGAACATACCAGTTGCTGTCGTCCTCCTATTTTTGGCCATCGATGCGGAAGGAAGTTGGTCGTTTTGTCGCCCGTTGTCGAATTTGTCAGTTGGCCAAGGGAACATCTACAAATGCAGGTCTTTATTTACCCCTGCCGATTCCGGCTCAGCCCTGGACCGACATCAGTATGGATTTTGTTCTTGGTTTACCCCGGACTCAGCGTGGATTCGATTCTATTTTTGTGGTGGTTGATCGTTTTTCTAAGATGGTACACTTCATTCCCTGTAAAAAAACATCTGATGCAGTGTGTGTTGCGCAGCTTTTCTTTCGGGAGATTTATCGTATTCATGGCCTTCCCAGTACCATTGTTTCTGACCGTGACACCCGGTTTGTGAGTCATTTTTGGCGCAGCTTATGGCGTATGGTGAATACACAGCTCAACTTCAGTAGTGCTTATCACCCTCAGACGGATGGTCAGACAGAAGTGGTTAACCGCTCTCTCGGTAACTTGTTGCGCAGTCTGGTAGGAGATCATCCGAAAGCTTGGGATCAGCGCTTACCGCAGGCGGAGTTCGCCCATAACCATGCTCTTAATAGATCCACGGGTTTTTGTCCTTTTCAGGTGATGTATGGTATTGTGCCTAGGGGTCCAGTAGACTTGTTAGCCCTGCCTAGCAAGATTCGTCCTCATACAACTGCTGAAGAACTTGTCTCACAGATTCGCCAAACACACCAACAGACTCATGATCAGTTGGTCTTGAGCACCGCCAAATATAAGTCTCAGGCAGATTCTCATCGTCGTCCTGTTCAGTTCGAAGTTGGTGACTATGTATGGGCAGTTTTGACAAAGAATCGGTACCCTGCTGGTGAATACAATAAACTAGCCGCTAGGAAGATTGGTCCAGTAGAGATTGTGGAGCGGATCAATCCGAATGCTTATCGACTACGTTTGCCTAGCCATGTCCGCACAACTGATGTTTTCAATGTTAAGCATCTGATTCCTTATGCAAGTGATTCTTCTGATGGGGAGACCGGGTCAGATTCGAGGGCGAATCTTTTCTATCCCGGAGGGAATGATGTAGACAGTTCGGTGAATTAGTAGTTTGGAGCTCCGGTGTCAGTTTTTTACCCACATCACCTTGTTTCGAAGGAAACGACGTCACGAACGCAAATCACCAGCTTCGCTTGTGAGCTATGGGCTTTTTTAGGCATCCGGGCTCATCTATCCTCTTTTTTCGCACTTTTAATACTTTGGGCTATTTTTGTAATTTTCCTATTTTTAGTTTTAGGGTTTTGCTTGAACTCTATATAAACCTATCTTCTATTCATTGTTATGGGAATTTGTTTTTGTTTAATAAAAATTAGGGTTATCCCTTTTTAAGCTTCTGCTACGTTTCACTCTCCTTCAGTTACGTATCTATAAACTTCTAAAAACATAGCACAATACCCAAGATGGCATTGATAAAACTCATGTATTCTCATAAATATACTTAACCTAAGCATGTTATATAACTGAATAGATAAGCGTATACAATTTCATTGATACTTGTTCTAAACATGTTGTACCTAAACATATATACAACATCTATGATACAAAAATAAAAAACCCACCAATCATTCTCTGATCAAACCAAACAATTGTGGGCTTTACGGGGGTTACCACTGAGGTGGTTGGAGAATTTGAAGGAGTGATGGAGCTAGGCCGCGAGCCTTTTATGAAAATATGACAGTATTTTCATAGTTGTAGATGTACCAACATCTTATAATGATTTTTTTGTAGGTTTTGGTTGTCAAAGATGCACGCAGTCGCCTCGATAGTGTATCAATGTCTAAAGTATTTGACTGGAAGCAAAATGAGGATAGTCCGAAACAACCAAAAAGTGGACATATAATGTTATAAAAAAACTTTGACCCCAAAGTAAATCAACAATATTGAGGCTAAAAAAGAATATCAGTTACATGGGTCTGCGGAAAATCTGAGGGAGACCCCTAGTTTGTTAATACCTGATGAAAATATTAAAAATTACGTTTTCCCTACTGTTCAAAGATTGAAGATTGGCACTTTGTTATCGCCAAAAGTAAGAGAGAGATTGATAATATTTTTGTTAGATAATCTACATATGTTCTTTCGGTGTCCCGAAGATATTACAGGAAGATCAACTTATATTATTTACCATAAGCTTACCATTTGACGGAACGTACGTCCAATAATTCAGGAAAAAAAACATCACTTTCTCATGAGAAATATGAAGTAATTATGGCTGAGGTGGAACAATTTTTGTAGTTGGGTCACATACGAGAGTATCAATATCCCTTATGGACATCAAACCCAGTCTTTGTGAAAAAGAAGAACGGGAAGTGAAGAATGTGTGTCGACTTGACTGATTTGAAAAAAACGTTGACCCTTTTCCAGCTATGAGAATAGATTAGCTTGTGGACTCAACTTCAGGTAATAAGATTTTATGGTTTTAAATACTTACGCAGGTTACAACCAAATATATATGGATATGAAGGATAAAAAAACACTTCATTTATAACGAGTAAAGTTCTACACTGCTACAAGATGATGCCATCCGGCTTAAAATATACCGGAACCACTTATCAACAGTTAGTGAACAAAAAATTAGCAAATCAGATCGGATAAAAAGTCGAAGTGTATATTAACGATATGCTGGTGAAGAATGCCAAAGACGAGGACTATTTATCTGACTTGGAGCAAACCTTTTGCAAATTAAAGGCCATAAACTTGAAGTTAAATCCAGAAAATGTAACTTCATGGTACGATCTAGAAAGTTTTTGGGTTATATAGTTACTAAGAAAGAGATCGAAGCCAAACCAGTGCAGTTAAATGCTTTAAATACTATAGATCACCCATACCCATTAAAGATGTTGAGATATAAACTAGAAGGTGGACTACTCTCAATAGATTCACATCGAGGTCTTCAAATAAATGTGGTAATTTCTTTCAAGTGTTGAGGCAAGCAAAACATTTTAATTAGACTCTAGCATGAATGAAGCTTTTTTTTTTTTAAATAATACTTATCCTCTCCAGAGATCTTAACAAAGGCAAATGCATATGAAGAATTGTTTATTTACATATCGGTGTCACATTATATTATGAGTGCAATATTGATAAGATAAGGTGATAACCGTCCTCGACCCGTGTACTATGTGAGTAAGAGTTTGATAGATGTTTGAAAAAG
Organism: Limnanthes douglasii subsp. nivea; assembly: GCA_036936605.1. Lineage (NCBI taxonomy): Eukaryota > Viridiplantae > Streptophyta > Magnoliopsida > Brassicales > Limnanthaceae > Limnanthes > Limnanthes douglasii. Next base: position 22,272,599 of record JAUPFV010000001.1, on the reverse strand, counting down.
ATACCTCAAGCTTGGAAAAACTTACTCTCGTCCCAGTTACAACAACTCAGAAAATGAGACTTTACTTTCATACACACTTGATTGTGGTATGAACTTTTTTCCCTTTGAAAAATCTATTGCAAAATCTCGACGTGTTGGGGTGAATGACAAAGTGGTCAGTGGAATTGAGCAATTATGATAAGTTTGAGACTCGAAAAAAAATCAAATCCCAAGCCTTGGATGATATTTTAGATTAATTTCATTTCGTACGACCAGATGTTAAAACAGATTGTGATGAACTACAAGTTGAATGGATCATTCAAACTAATTGAGAGTCAAGTGCTTAGGGTAATGGATGAGGGGTTTAGTTAATAGCTCCGACAAGAGAAACGATATATCATGAAATTTGTTTTGGCTTGAAAGTATCAAATAACAGAGCATAATACAAATCTAATTTAGTAAGATTACGACTTACACAAATTTGTGGCGCTATGAGAGTTGGCTTAGTAAGTGACTCATAAGTTTTAGTGAATCATGCATCAAGACAATCCGAGGCTAGTAAATATCTTCAGGTGAAATATCTAAAATATTTGAGAGGGTTAACATCACTATTTAAAAGTGTTAAGTATGAACATGTTCATAAGGCTGCAAATTCTATTTTTGATTCTCTAGTAACCACATCATATTACAAAGGCTATCCGTGGATACTTACGCAAGAGAGTCCTTCAATAATAAGATTTTTCGAGCAGAGTTAGAGCATAGATAAAGCCTTTCAAATTTTAAAAAGTGAAGATAAATATTGGAGGCATGATATAAAAGAATGTTTGGTTAAATAGGTTCTATTGGTCGATAAGGCGTTGGCCAATAACTTATAGTTTAAGGCGTATGGGTTTGCAGTCAGCAGAAATATCATGTATAAGAATTGGTCAAAATATCTTACACTTGCCAGCGATTCGTCAATACCATACATATGTCTGAAGTTCCACTTGAATCTATTTTCCAGGCGTTATCATTTGACCGATGGGGTTTTGATGTAGGCAGGAAAACCTTTACAAAAATCTATTTAAATGTTTAAAAAAATAATAATAATAATAATAATTATAGTAGCAGTGAATTACTTTTCAAAGTGGGTGAAGCCAAACCATTTTCAAGGACGAAAGCATATTTTGTGATCAAGTTTATCTTATCTAACATATCCTGTCACTTCGGTGTTCCGAGAAGACTAACACTGGATAATGGTCCACAATTCGACAACAAGGACATGCAAAATTTATGTACTTCCAGAGACATACAACAATGTTTCTCAACACCTTTCCATCCGTAGGCTAATGGACATGTAGAATTTACGAACATAATTTAAAATGAGCTACGGGTAAGTGACCAAACTATCTTCAAGAAGTATTACGGGCCTATCAAATTACCCCTTGAACGGAGACCCAAGAGTCACCTTTCGTTTTGATCTATGGGATGGATGTTGTAACTCCATCAGAATCTAATTTACCTTCATATCGAGTCAGTAATTATTCCAAAGAGAACAACGACGAAGATAGAAGAGTAGAGCTCGATCTAATTGAGGAAAAAAGAATGCAACCACATCTTAACTCATTACATTAGCAAACGTTGATGAGAATAAAGTATGAATCCTACGAAAAGAGTTTAAGGTGGATGTGAATAAAGTATGCATAATAATTATCACTCTTATTTTGGTCCTAATTTTTGAAAAGCTCGAAAATTATGACCAAATTGAGAATGTTCATATACGATCACTGAAAAAATAAAGCCAACAACTTATTGGTTGGAAGATCGGGAGGGGAAACCACTTTGACATTGTGGAACATTGAGAATTTAATATTGTGTCCATGAATAAATATGTAAAAATACTACAGGTGGTTTTTCAACTTATGTAATAACCGATTGCATGCTCTCTCCTACCTTAGTGGCGTATGAAGGTTTTAATGAGGTGCCTGCATAGTCGGCTGGTAAATACAATTCTGTGTTGCCTTCTTATATCTTTTTTCGGATGGAAGAAAACTTTGTTACTTTATGGATTTGAGGAATCTTCCAACATCAGTTGGTATACATAAGATCACTCTTATCTTTTGGATCCGAGGGATTTTCCAACACCAGTTGGTCTACATAAGATAATTCTTATTTGTTGGATCTCAGGGATCATCTAATACCAATTGATCTACATTAGATAATTCTTAATTTTTGGATATGAAGGATCATTTCCAATATAATTGGTCTACACTAGATAATTCTTATTTTTTGTATATGAAGGATCATTTCCAACATCAGTTGGTCTACATTAGATAATCCTTATTTTATAATACATTGTAATTATGGAAGGGTTCTCAAGGTTTCTCTTCGTATTGGGAACTGATCACTCTCAACCAAGAAAAACTTGACGCCTAAATTTAAAAGCAAGCAAGAGTGAAATTGAAAAAAATTAAAAATTTGGCATATATATATATATATATATATATATATATATATATAAAGTTTCCGAGTACAAAATGCCTTGGTTAAATAGAGACTTCCAATGCAAAATAAGGACAAGTTAAAAAAAACTGAATCAGAGTCCTCAGGATCATCTTTAAAGCTTGATTCTTCTGAATATCTTCCGGAATGTTCTTCTCCAGACTCGTTCATTACTTTCAGTATCATTTTCATATGAAACGTTCGAAGGGCGGTCCTCTTTTTGAACCAGTTGCCAATACGAGCCCAAATTCGAACCCAATGTTTTTTATGAATACTAAGAATCTATATAGATTTGGCTTCATGTTCGCGGTCAGTTAATGTTTTTAGTGATTCTCAGCGTAAGATTCAAGCACATATGCCTTATATTTTTCGGTTTTCACATTGAGAGCAGCGAGCACCATTGCCTCCTCTTCTTTGAACTTTTCATTGAAGATAGCAAGCTCTTGAGTGGCTCTGTCCCTTTAGCTCTTTATCTCTTTCAAAGAAAACGTCCATATGAAGGTTGCATTCCTTATCATGCTCCCGCATCGACAACTGACACCTAGTAAGATCTTTTTTATGAGCCATTTTTTGCTTTTCGAGTTATCTTGAAGCAGAGTGAGCCTATATTTTAGCTTTGTTGGAAAGGGAATGCTGATATGAGGTTGATCGTTTGACCTACGCATAACGTTGATTCCAAGCCTCGTTATCATTTCCAAACTGCAAAAAATAAAATTGACTCTTCGCTTTGAATATTCTTCTCTCATTATCTTCGCTTTCTTTTCAAGCATGGAAATGGGGGCTACGAGGTAGTGAAGAGAAACAACACGGGAGTCTAAGTAGCTAAGCTAGAATGATCCATTGGCAACAAAATCGTCTGATAGGCTTGTCAACCTAGATCTTGTGGACCTTGTTCCGAATGATTTGTCGGTTAATCGCATGGGTTCCAGATTGGTGGTGCGAGTATATCTTCACCCGATAATTCTGGTAGATCGGTGAGTAGATCCTTACCTAAGGGAATTTGGGCCTTTAAGTCCAGACACATTTAATTCAAACGACTGTGAACGTCAAAGTTTGGTTGTTTTTCACTCAGAAAGCTCGAAGCTCGGTCTTCAATGGGTTGGTTGTTATCTTTTAATAGATCAACCTCCGACGAAGCGAGCATCTACTCTTTTAGACCATGAGCACTGTATAATTCAAACATAGAGGGGATGGTCTCTTGGTCTACCGCAGGGGCAACATTTTTTGTAGCATTGACACTATATTAAACATAAGGTTTTTTCTTACCAGTTCTCTAACCTCTTTCTTGCCCACACTTTGGTGCGTGTGCCATTTTCTTATGTTTCAGGCTTTGCAAATATCTCTTCTTCTTAGTTGTTGTCAGCCCAACAACATCAACTATGTCGGCCTCTTGTTCTACTTATGGAGTATTAGTCTTTGCTTTTTTCATGGCTGGTCCATCAAAAACTTATTTCTTGAACTTGTGGCTGAGAGCCCTCTTCCTCGTTAGAAGGATAACTCGAGCATCAAGGGCCTTTAGTCTTTGAGTCGCGTCGGTCGTACTGGGAGGGGTCATTAGTTGATCCGTAGAAATATCACATTTGGATGAACATCGTAAGTGGATTTGGACCAAGTTCAGTGTCCTGAAGCACTTGTGAAATTGGTTGGCTCAATTCTCACTAGCCCGTGTGCTCAACGTGGTTAGTGTTTTCTTTGCAACCTTCAAATGATTTTTCCTTAGACTTTGCTGCTGCACTTTAGGGATCACTTCAAGAAATGTCCAAGTTAGAATCCAACAGAGATAATGGATAGCAAATAAACGAATAAGATAAAATTATATGTGCACTTCCACTTCCTCAAAAGACGCTTCAGAATTTTCTTCTTTGAGTGAGGTTTGTCATTCTCCCAAACACCACTGATAAATATTTTTTTTTGCTTCCAGGTCTTATTTACCTAGAGAAGTTCGTTTACTATCTTATAATCATACATGACGGTAATGAATTAGAAAAAAAGTCGGGGGGTTCCTAGATAGTATGGTGATAACTACAAACTCCTCCATCAGTAGTAGAATTTGGGAGAAGCGCGAGGCTATAATTTAGGACATCAGAGTAAACCGTGTATTGGGGTTGGCTTGACTGGGATACAGTCCTACCAGCTCAAATTATTGGATTATAGAGGGGTCCAATGGAAATCGCAGCCCCCAGTTCAGGACGCCCGAATATACCACAAAATCCAGCTTCTTCACAAAGAGTGGTGTTTCTCAGATTTTGGTAAGGCGTATCAAAATATATATTGGGATTCCCCAACGCGTCCTTAGTTTCATACCTTTCTTCTTCGAATAGTTGTAGTACTTGCCAATGGATAATGCGATAAGGTATTTGGTATCAAGTTTGCAAAGATTACTCTCAAACACCTCAGATATTAGAAAAGAAGTGCATCGTTGGTGTCAGTATTTAGATTGTCTGAACCAGTAACTTATTTTTTTCCTTATTTGTGGGTTTCAACGACCTCCTCAGCGTCAACCATTACATTCGTCTCAATCGTATTTTATCTATGAATCTCAACGATCTCTTCGGGCTTATAGACGAAACGTATTGGATCCCTAAAGACAAATTTTTCAGCTTGGACCCTATAATATACCTGAGGGATAGACGGTTGAGCAGAAGGCATTGTTCAAACACTTGCGTCTAATCCTTTAAATTCAACTAATCTCTTGGAGTGAATATTATAGGCTACTCTGATTTATTTTGAGGTACGAAGTCTGGTGCTCAGGGGAGTGGAGGTATTCTTAGTAGAAGTTTTGGAGTCTATATGACCCATCAGTATAAAACATGATTTCCGGGGGACTTCTTAGGAATGAGCTTGTTGAGAAAAATAATTTTCCTATGGTAAAGGTTTAGTTGTAATGGGTAAATATTTGGGATTTTTTGTGAATATCTGGTAATTTTTGAAGGCTCGGTTGTCTTGGGTGAATAACTAGTAGGTTTTGATGAAGGACTGATGGGATTAGAAGAAGAAGGAGGAGCAGCTTCAAGTAGTTTCTTAGTTGGGTCGAAGTTATCATAGGTAAACACTTGAATTACTGTTTTTGGCTCGTAGTCTACTATCCCCGCAACTCTTCTTTCTTCAGCTCTTTCAGCTATCAAAAACCAGTCAAAAGCAATGAATTTGGTTCTCATATAAGGTTTTTATCCGAAGACCTCAAAGATAAATGAGTCAGAGTTGATTTAATGGTGGTTGTTTGACCGAGGAATGGTTTTTGCGGTGGAAGTGCTTTATCTATCTCTATAGAAAATAATGGGAGAAAAGCTCTATCTCTATCAAAAATAATTTTATAAAAATGATTATGAGAGAGAGTATTTATATAGAGGGCAATAAAAGCTCAACGGTCACCTATCTTGGGGAATGGTAAATAGACTAGCATAGAGGAGGAGAAGAGTCTCAACACCAAGTTCTCAAGCAACCTAGCCCAATTACTATCATGACACGTGTAAATGAGTAAGACCATGTATATAGAGTACTGTAGTCTCATCTATTTTTTCAACTTCTCTTTGTTGAATTCTCATACTTTTTTATCTAGAAATTTGACTCCCACAATATCATAGACACAAGAACCCATCAGAGAGTTCTGGAACCATCACGCATAACCCGCTCTCGTACTGTAGTCTGATGGCTCAGATCCCATCGTCGAATAGTGTCGTATATAGAGTACCAACATAGTGATAATCGAGGCTACAATAAAATAAAATATTATTAATCAAACACAACAAAATATTAGTAAAAAAAGTTCTAAAAAAACATACATCATCTTGGAAGACAGTATAAGCTTTGTGCTTCTTGTATTCAGGATACAAGCGAGGAACTTGGGGATTGGTGTATGCGAGCACCTCCTCCGTGGTCTGCATTCTGGATGATGGCCCAACATTACTCTCGCATGTTTCAGAACGTCTTGCACAAGGATGAAGAGAAGAATGAGTACCCTCGCTAGAGGAAGACTCTTCTACAAATGTGCCATAAAAAGTATATCGCACGCTACAAAAAGTAGGGACAACTCCCGTGATGTTAGTATGGGGGACATCAATGCTCGCTTACCTTCCTCGTCACTTACTTTTAACCATGTCTACAAAAAAAACAAAAGTGAGTTACACAAAGTATATGCTTTGAAACTATATACGTAGTGTATTAGTGTCGCATAACATATGAAATGAGTCAACAAAACATATATGAAAGCATATAAAAATCACATATATTTAGCAATTAAGGTTGCTCGCACACACCAATCCCCCTGAATGTCATCTTCATCGCATAGACTGCGCGATGAACCTCATTGTTCTCGCACGTTAGTTTGCGATAAACTACATTGTCATCAGGCGATGTATGCGACGAATACCACGAAAACTTAAAAAACATAAATCACTCGAACTTGAAACATTTTCTACAAACAAATATCATAAACGTAGCTCTATGAGTTCCGCACGCTAATCAATCAACAAGTCATCAAATAAACAACCAGAATGATGGAAAATTTATTTATTTATAAATTAAATTTTCAGACCCAAATAACTACAAAATTAAAAAATGGAATCAAAAATAAATTATACTATTGTATTTATATGGTGGGAAAGTTAGTTTCTTTTAAAAATTTTGAGAATAATAAAAAAATAATATAATATCTAATAATTTATATTTGTGCAATTTTTTTCATAAAAGACTAAAACTATCCAAAATAGATATAAAATCTATGAAATCCAACCAATATATATTCTGCATTTACGATAACAATTTGGATGAAATAAATAAATAGTTGGAGCGTTTAATTGATCAATAATTTTGTTGTCGATTTGATTTGGTAAGTCAAACAAACGGAACCCACACAATAATTGTTTGGGATGAAAGATTATGTTGGGATATTAGCATAATTTTGCATTTTGGGCCTCCGTGATAAGACTGACGTGACCCATCAACGGGACCACTATGTTCCAATCCAATTTAACAAACCCTTCATTTATAATTTTTTTTAAAATTTAATCGTTAATAAATTTGATATAACCCTATAAAAGATTCATTCTAACAAATGAGTTAACTTAGTAAATAAAAATAAAATTATTAATAACAATTTAAAATATATTATCCTATCATGGAAAGGATAATCCATCTAATTTTTATAGTTTTCATCTTAGATCGAAAACCTAGGTATGATTAGGACGTTAAAAAGATCCGGCATATATGACGAAATTTTTGATATCGAATTTAAAAAAAAAATAGATAATATCCGTATTTGAAAGAAAACTGATAATATTTGTATAGGAAAATAATATTTGTATGGAAAAATAACGGATATTGACATATTCATATTCCAAATACCTTATATCTAAAATTTAATAAATAAAGAAATATATTATTATTATATATTTTAAAAAATTATATTTATTAAATTTAAATTAATTGTTATTTAGATATTCAGAATCCGTTATTCGCATAAAAATATATTTAATAAAAAAACTATTTTGAAATTCAGATATTCGGATTCATATATTGTCTTTATTCGGATGATATCCATCGGATTCGATTTGAATATAATTTTTCAAAAAATTCAAATTTAAATCCGGATTTGGATAATAATTTCGGTTTTGGATTCGAATATCAACATATCCGTATGCGGAATAACCGTTTGATTGCCATAAATATGATATACTTATTCCGTAGGTTCTAAAAAAAATATATTTGTTCTAAATTAATTGTCATTTTTAGAATGGTATTAATGATTGTTTACCGTTTATATCCCTTCTCATATTAATTATTTGCTCTAATCTGTTTTCCATACGTAATAATTAAAAAGGTTATCTACGATAATTAAAAATATTTTTATAATTTTAAAATTAATAATAATATGTAACTAAATCATGTATATAGGTATATAAATAGATAAAAATAAGGGTGGAGCTATTTCCTCAATCACATTTTTTTATTTCCTCCATATTTCAAAATGAAAAAAAAGACTTATCACTTGTTTTTACTATCTTGTCTTCATTTTACCTTCTAATTTATAACTTGATACCATTAACCATTATGAAACCTTTATATCATCAAACATATGATTTAGCCAAATTAATTCCAACATATATGATTTAACTTCTAAATTAAACCCTAAAAACAAAAAAAAACTTCAAATTTCTTAAAATTACTCATGGAAGAGGAAAACACCCAAACTAAAGATTTAAGACAGGAGAACATCACCCAAACAACCAACAAGATAACTTAATCTTGTTTTTTAGTTTTACATTCATGTAACTTGAGAATCTCTGTTAAAAAAATATATTTTCGAAAATCACGATTTGTGCAGGTTGTAGCGGAAAACAACTAATTCCGAGACAACGTTAGAAAAAACACCTGATTCTGAGACGAAATCTTGGAATTAGGTGCCTTTAATTTGTTTTAATAAACAATGGTGCATTTTTAATTGTTGTTTTTTTTAAATAACAAATGATTTCCCTTAGACGAATTCGAGAGAGACTACCATTTTTTTGTCAAGATTAGAAGAGAAATCGAGTAGTTGGCCATGGTTTGTTGTTTTTCAAGATTAGAAGAGAAATCTTGAAGAGGAGACCGTTGTTATAGTGGCTAGGGTTAGGGTTTATGGAGGATTGATGTGAGAAGCTAATAGGACTGGTTGGGTGTGTATAAGTTAATATGATGGAGATAGTTGGGATGGTGGTAGAAATCGATGGAGATGGAGTTGCTGGAGAATCAATGGGTTGGGAATAAAAATAAAGAAAATGATAAATATGTTGTTTCCTTTAAGGAGAAAATAACAAAGTGGATTTTTTTTTATTTAGGGGGGAAATAAAAAATTTGAGGGAGGAAATAGCTTCACCCTAAAAAGAATAGAGAGAGTAGTATATATTGGGCTAAAAATTACTGTTAATCTCTATATTTATTTATGGTATCAAACTAGTTTTTCATCTTCACTTTTGTTTCCTATCTTCGTTTGAGAAATTTATACGAAATCTTTGTTTGAGAAATTTATACGATTTGTCCATTGTACATGTAAATTATTCAAAAACTAACATGTAACACATAAATTTTAAATTGTGTATCCCTTTTGGTTTCCAAATCCAAATTTTTTGTCATTTTTATTTTCTAAAATGTGCGGAAAGATAGATGGTACTAATTTCTCAAAAAAAAAATACAAAAAATAAAATAAAAAACTAATTTGATAAAAAAATAAAAAATACAAAACTAAGTGATTTTTAGCCTATCTATTATAATGTGGAGGTGGGAATAGAAGTGAGTAGAAGTAAGAATGGGTCCATCACATTCATAGCAATCACTTGTAGAGCCCATGAAGCAGTCTTTTTGGCTGTCCCTTTGCAATGGTGCCATCATGTGTACTTCTTCAATGCCATACACCTTTTCATCTTTCCCTAGATTTTATCCCCACACACACCTCAAATTATTTCGCTCATCAATAATTTTCGCTTGGATTCATATCCGTGACCATTAGCGTTAACAGTTTATTAAAAGTTATTTCCAAGTTGTTTAATTCTTTCAAATATCTGAATACAAACAGTGCAAGGTTAGACCATCCCAACAGGTAAACTATTTCCACTTAAATAGTTAAATATAATTATTATGTATACAAAATTATTTTCCCAACAAATAATTCAATATACCATATATATATATACGTATTTATATATATATATATATACGTATTTATATATATATATATATATATATAAATATATATTTACGTATTATGTTTTGAATGGCTGATTTATCTAAGGAGTTATAGATTTTTTTATAAACTTTATTTTATTTTATTTTTGTATTTCTAAAATAAATTGGTATTTTAATTGAGATCTGTAAGGGGTTAATGTTACTCATTTTTGGACCCTCAACCCTTTAATTTCTTTTAAGAATCGTCTCAGTTTGGCGCTCAATTTATTCTCAATATAAACTCTAAATCCAAAATCAGAGCTCCGTGATATGAAGAATAACATTTCTTTCGATTGAATATCACACCAATGAATTCCACTCAAAGACTCAGCAATGAGATCGACACAGACAAAAATAACACGAAGAAGCGTGATCAAGATGACCTGAGAAATCTTAAGGAAGAAGAATTTTCTCTTTTGAAGAACTCATCCAATCTACATTTAAAAAACCCCCCATTCTTCATCTGACTCAAGGGAAATCTTTCAAGGATGCGGCCAGCCCTCTAACAACCAGAAATGAGCTCATCCATGAGAGCACAACCTACTCAACCAAAGGGGAACACAACACAGTTCATTTCTCCAAACAAGATAAGTCAAATCTTCTTAATAATTCTAAACATATACTAATTGGGAAGTTTTCCCAATGAAAACCTCCCATGCACATCATAGATTCATTCTTGCATAAATTCAAATTCTCTGGTTCTTTCTCTATTTTTAGTTGGGACCATAGACACATCTTCATTGAACTAGACATTATTGATAAACTTAGACTGTTGTGGAAACGAAATGTCTGGCCAATTGGCCAGCATTTCATGAGACTGCTCAAGTGGGAGCCTAATTTCAATCATAGAAAAGAGTCATCAGTGACCATAGTTAGGTCTCATTCCGTAGAATTCTTAAGTATTTCTATAATAAGGGCACAATAGCTAATATAGCCAAATATTTATGAAAACTATTAGATTTCTGGATCCCTAATAATATATCCAAATTTAACTATTGTCAAGCTTAAATAGAACTTGATCTACCCAAGCCTCTCTCTGAAAAAATCTGGATAAATTTTGATCACAAAAATGGCTAATGGTTAGAAATTAATTATGACTATAAACCTGACTATTGTCCAATATGTCACCATCTTGGACATTTTGTTGATAAATGTATTTAATTTAAAAAATTATTATGTTGACTCTAAAGAGAATATCAATCATCATCTCACAAGACATTCTAATAATGACAATCCAAATCTTAAAACCAATTGGATCCATAAACCAAAGGTTCAATCCATTATAATCAGCAATAACCAAAATAACATTATTGATATTACTGAAAATAACATCAATATTGTTAACAATCAAGCTCAAACTGAATCCCATGACCAAATTATAACTCAAAATCACAAAGAGACTCTCCCTAACAGTAATGAACCCATAGATGAATCCAATCTTAAAATTATATAGGCCTTCCACTCAATAGACCTCAACAATAGATTCACTTCTTTAATTGACTCTTCTGATGAAGAGCCAACTCATGAATCCCTTAAACCAGCTGTAATTTGTAGCCTACCATTTACCCCTTATCCTTCCATATTGATAACCAAATTGCATTAACTGAAATCACCCAAAAAAACCCAGGAAAGCTAAATCTAAAAAAAGAAAAAAAAGTTAACAATGACCCTAAAAAGTCATTTGGAAACTTAATATCACTAGTTATAATGACAGTTAAAATTTTAAACTGGAATACTAGATGTATAGGTAATAAAAATACAATTTAGAAGATTAAAAACCATAATAGAAAAAGAATTCATAGACTTCCTTGCTTTACATGAACCTATGGTTTCTGAAATTAAGCTTCCCTTAATCTTAAAAACTTTAGGCTTTTACCATGGTACCATCAATTTAAATAACAAAATTTGGGTATTTTGGAAGGATAACTGTAAGGTGGATGTTAGTTGTAACCATCAACAATTTTTCCACCTTAAAGTGCATCATATAAACAACAATAAAGAATTCATGACATCTGTAATCTATGCTAAATGCTCTAGAACCAATAGGCTTATCCTTTGGGATAAAATGATATCTCTTGCTAACAATCCAATTGAGGGGGATTCAATTGCATAACCAAGCTCTCTGAGCAACTTTCATGTAAAACCATCTGTCCTAAAAACATTGATGGATTTAATGACATTATATCTTACTGTAATCTTGAAGAGACTAGTTTTATTGGTTCCCCATTTACGTGGTCTCGTAAAAAAAACTTTAAAAAACTTGATAAAATTCTTATAAACAGACACATGAGATACTTTTTTGATAACGTTAAAATTAGGCACTAGGCCAGAACTTGTTCTGACCACTACCCTATTACCATTGCCTTATATAACTCTTTTTTCAAGCTAAAATAATCCTTCAAATTCCTCAATATGTAGACCCTCCACCCTCAATTAAATCAAACCGTTAAGGATTCTTGGGAGGCTCCAATGTTTGGTCAGTTCCTCCAAGCCTGTTGGCTAAAACTTCAGAAGATTTAAAGCCAAATTAAACGTCTAGAATCATGATTGTTTTGGAAAGGTACTCAATGCTATTTCCAAGCTTGAGGATGAAATTTTCTTTCTTGAAGATACTTATCAAAATTCATGATATGATATTGACAAGGAAAATCTCTCTACAACCATTGCCAATTCGATTCTTTTCTTGAAAAGAGAAGAATCTTGTTGGGAGTAAAAAATTGTATTGAATGGATTAACAATGGTGACAAAAACACACCCATGTTTCATAATTATGTAAAACAAAAAGACACAAAAAGAATAAAAATTAATTTTATCTTTGAAAATGGTAATTGGATTAATTTCTAACACCTAATTTCTAATCCTCACCATGTTGATCAATTTAATAACTTAAATATCATTCCTAACCTTATCACTGCCACTACTAATCAATTCCTTATGGATATCTCATCTGAAACTGAAATTGAGAAGGTCGTTACGAATCTCAATCCTAATATTGTTGTTGGACCAAATGGCTTCAACACTATATTTTACCAAAAGTGTTGGCCGATCATTAAACCTGACCTGTGTCTTTCCATTAAGGAATACTTTTTTGGTATAAAATCCCCAAAGGTATCTACTCCACGTACTTATGTTTTATTCCTAAAAAGGATAATCCTCGATATTGGAAAGACTATAGACCAATTAGTCTTTACAATGTCTTTAATAGATAAATACCAAAATAAATAACGAAAGACTTATAATCATTCTAACTAAAATCATCTCTCTTGAACAAAAAGGATTTGTACATTGAATAAATATCCATGAACACATTCTCCCAGGTCAAGAGCTCATTTATGATCTTAATAAGAAATCTCATGGCAGTAATATCATTTTGAAAGTTTACATGGCCAAAGATTTTGACAACATCTCTCATTCTTTCATGTTTAATATCTTTAAATCCTTTGGTTTCAGTAGTAACTTTAGGGATCTTATCAACAATGATATATCTTCAATTTACTTCACCATTATCATTAACGGTGATGTTAAAGGCTACTTTAAGGTCACTAATGGTATCAGACAGGGATATCCAATCTCTCCCAACTTTTTATCATCGCAAAAGAATACCTCATAAGAGGTATTAATCTAATATTTAACAATTGTCATCAAATGATATACAACATTAGAATCAATATTAATATTAATAGTTTGGCATTTAATGATGACTTAATCATCTTCAAAAATGGATATAAAACCAACATTGATAGACTTATCTACTTCTTGAACATGTATCAAAGTTTTTTAGGTCAAATTATCAATAAAGATAAGTCTAACTTAATTGTTCCCACCAATCTAAATACCTCCAGAATTAAATCTATTGAGGAAGCCAATGTTTTCACGAATAATCATTTACCCTTAAAATAATTAGGTATCCCTATTCATAAAACCAATAAATTAAACTTATATGAAGAATTAGTTAGCAAAGTCACAAACAAAATAAGTGATTGGAACAACACCATAATTTTATTTAGAGACAAATTGGTTATCATCCAATATATTCTCATGTCTATCCCCATCTATTATATGCAAAACTCTATTATCCCTATCTCTATTTTTAATAGGCTTGAAGACTAATGAATAAATTTTTATGGGGCTCAAAGGATTTCTCAAACTCTTTAATCTGGACTAATTGGAACAACATAAGTAAGTAATATTAAACATTAGAAATTTTTCTGATCTTCAAACCACTTTCTCCTGAAAATTATGGTATAAATTTATAGAAAATAAATCCTTATGGGCTAATTACATGCATTCCATCTACCGTAAATCATACTACCCCTTACAAATTAGTCAGAACAAAGTTGGTTCCAAAATATGAAGGAGATTCATTTCTTCCAGAAATCATGCTGAACATTTCATCAATTGAATTGTGGGAAATGGTAAGCTTGAATTTTGGATTGATACATGGCTTGACAACAATCCTTTAATCAGTCTTTCTGAAAATGAAAATAACCTTTAGTACAACACAATTAATGTCAATACCTTTTAGGTCAATACTAAATGGGATTTAGAGAGACTTAAACACAATGTCGCTCCTTCTATTATAAATAAGATTGAAAAACTCAAAATAAACAATAATAGAGATGATGGTATCATATGGTCTCTTGACAAGTTTGGCATATATAGTATTAAGAACACATGGAATAATCTTAGAAACAAGCTTTATGTTCAAACCGTTTTTTCAAAGATTTGGGGTTCTTACATCCCTTTTTAATACTCTTTTTTAGTATAGAAAGTCTTGAAAGGCTGGATATTTTTGGACTCTAACATCCAGAAAAGAAAATTAAGTTTGGCTTCTAAATGATGCTTTGGTCCACTAAAAACTAAGCATATTAGACTTATGATCCCTTCTATTATTTGTTGGAACATTTGGTTATTCAGAAATTAATCTAAACATACTGGTATTTCTTTTACTTGCAATAATATTATTGGTAAGATTAACCTCATATTAGATAATATTCATTTCTCTAATATATCTACTAAGTAACTTTGGCATGGTGACCATAATGTGGTTAATCATCCCGGTTACTTCTTTCACAACACCTATAGCAAATACCTGATTGTGAAATGGATAAAACTTAAGTCTAATAGAATGAAACTGAATATTGATGGCTCTTGTCTCCTTAATGTAGAATCAAGTGGGGATGGAATTTCAGAGACCCTAATGGTAACACCCTTCATTCATATGGTAACCTCTATGGCAAGAAATCTTCATTGATTGCTAAATATTGGGCCATTCTTGATGGTATTCTCATGTGTGACCAAAAAGACCTTAGGGATGTAGATATAGAATCGTATTATTCCCTTATTATTGATATGTTAGCTAATAATACTGGCTCTTGGTTCTTAAGATGTATTTTAACGTGATGTAGAACTCTTATAGCGCCTACTATGTCGATCAAATTCATTTCTAGATTCCAAAACCAAGTTGTTGACTGGGTTGCGGGTTGGACTCTAAAATATAAAATACAATTGTCTCTTGATAGTAATCATATCCTCAATCTCTTAAAAGCTATTATATTTCTCAAAAGTCTTCATTATGGATACTTAAACTTAAGCAACTAGGTATGTCTCTAGCAGATCTATCAGTCTGAACATATAATTATCATCTATTGTTTTGCTATTTTGCAGGTCAATAGAACACTTAATCAATTAGAATCATCTGTTGACTCAATTTTACTTGGAGGATCTAAATAATCATTTGGCAAGGGGGAATCAAATGGCCCATTGTGGATGAATTGAGACGCTGATTGAGAAACCCTTTGGAGGAGTCTTTTCTTGGAAGACCATCAATTTTTAATTATTTTAGTATTGTTTTAAAACTTTCCTAAATTAGACAAGTTCTAGTTCTATCAATTCTTGTAAATTTATGGGTTCTTTAGAAGCTTATATACATCGATACTAGAAAACAGTTCACCTATACTAATCTCCTTATCTAACAAGTTTGAACTTAGTACAACACTAAGCAAAAAACACCATCCGTTGGCAGTCAACTGTGTCAGACATATTTGGATATACCTAAAAACCTCGTTTATTAACTTTAGTAAAGGTAGTCGAAGCCTCCAATCGAATAGTGTAGTATACATGAAGGTTTTCCCCTCTCTTGTATGGTGGGGTTCGTCGGGTTTAGGGAGCCTAGTAATTACAGAGTCAGGGGAATTATATACTAATATAAACCTAACAAGCCCTTCATGGCTCAGGTTTTATACAAATGTGCGAGGCGATCGAAGTAACTATTTAAGAATTCTCTATATTCCACCACGTCTGTTGGTGGGGTGTCAGGAACAGTTTTACCGGCGGTTCTAGAGTTCTTCAGTGATCATTTGAGAGTCATTTCTGGGGCACACAGAGAAGTTGATGTTAGAAAAATTGAAACCTATATTGCAAGATTCTACGGTTTATAGGCAGAAGCTTGGGGAAACTAGCGACGACAACATAAATGAAAAAAAATAAGAAGTATAACAACATAGAAATGATAGGTAATAAAAGAATTGCGACATTTACCTTCGATCAATATCTGGTGTTAACAAACAAAAAATTGATGAACACTTAAACGAAGAAAATCCTGCATCGTTAAGGTCCGTTTGAGCGAAAAAAGAAAAAGGAAAGAAAAGGTTCATAATGCCAATTTATACCTAGTAAACCAATAGGTATCAATTGGGCCAACTTACGGGTTATAGGCTAAAGAGAAGAGGGAGGGACGCACTGTTTTGATAAATGGGAGAAATATAAAGCGCCATTTCTACAGACACCTAACTAGGGACGACGTTTGTCAGACATAGAAAAAAAGAAATGAGACACGTGGCGGAAAGAGGCTAACAACAATGATAGTGCGCGTGATAATATAAAAAATAATAATAAAGTTGAAACAGCCACGTGGAAACGATGCACTTAATAAAAAATGCATACCTTGACTGGCGTTGTAATTTTAATCCTTCTAAAAGATAACTTTTTAACAACTGGTCCCTTTTACAAGGACTATGGGGAGCCCTGATAAGGCATAACACTGTCGCCAAGTTATACCCATCGAACAGACCGAGGTACCCCGATAATAAAGTAATAATTAAGGGGCACTATATCAAGAGAAATTAAAGTTGAAGGACGTTATACGAAGAAGGACCATACAATGAATTAATATGACGTGTCACCCTCGATGGAAGAACACGAAGATAAATAAATTGATAGAAGATCCAAGCGTCGCCCGTATGGAAACAGGATTATCATTCTGTGTGATAGCAAACCTATACACCAACCAACGTTGAACAGTAATCCGCATAAAGGTTGGCCAATACATCGGTCGAGGTTGATTAGTGGTTACGAAAAATAAGGCCACTAAAAGAAACAATGAAGCAACCCTCAAGACGTGGAAATTGAGAATGGACCCACGACCAAGCCTAACAAAAAGTAGAGAATTTTTAAGAGATAGTGTAGTAGTGTATTGTAAAGTGTATTATATAAATGAAAGAGTATCCTAAAACAATGTAAGGGTTTTTCTATTAAAGCGATAAGATAAGCATTTTATTCTTCTGTTTTCCATAATTTATACATATCACAAAATTCCCTCACCAATATTTACAACAGTCGATACTACTTATGCTCCATCAATGCTTGAGACAACTCATTCCTCCGCTAAAACAACAAATTCTCTACCTCTCAAGATATCCACTCGTACAAGTAAGTCTACCAAACTTCGCTTATTTTGTTACGCGTCTTTTTTTTCTTCTTTCACAATAGTCATAGCCTTAGTCGTTTAAAGAAGCTATTTGGGATCCTTGTTGGCAATATGCTATAATCGATGAGCTTGTTTCTCTTTATCACACTCATATATTTCGTTTTAGTTTTTATCTTTTTATTTATTTCGTTTAAATTTTTTGTTTTTTTTATAATATTCCACCATCTTAGTTTTGTTTTATTACGAATTATTAATTTTACGTCCACATCATATTTAATTCAAAATTATATAATTGTAATAGTTCTCTATATTTATTTTAACCAAACTAACTAATAAAATAACGTAAAATAGTAATAAATATTCATTTTTTAATATGGTACTTCAAATCCCAATTACATAATGTATATATATTTTTAAAAACTTGAATTAATTTATTTGTATAAATATAATAATGTATAAACTTGATATAATGCATATATATTTTTGAAAAACTTGAACTAGTTTATTTGTATAAATATAATAATATATAAACGTGATATAATAAAATATCAAATTATATTTTGAAGATAAAAACTTATTGAACAAACTTACATTGTAATATTTTATAAGAACACAATCTATTTCACCTCTCATAGACAGTGGCGTAGCCAGGATTTGATCATTATAGGGTCTTGGTTAGTGTCCAAAAATGAAATAGCAGAAAAAAAAATAGGCTTTTATGCACTGTATGATTTTTTTTGGGTTGTTTGGTTAACTAGTGTTTTTTGTATTCATGAATCCATTATGTATTGGTTATTTTCTTCAGTATTTTGCCAATTTATAATCATGAACATACCAAAGTTATCGGGCTTGATGATGCTGCCTCGCATTTAGGTATTTTCATCTTAGTCTTTTTTTACTTATCTTCATGTATTATGTGTGTATCTTGACATGTCTTTGATTGTGTTGAGATCTGTAGGAGTTGAGAGACAAAAAATCTATGATATAGTCAATGTTAAAATTAGGTTCTTGTTAAAGGAAAAAAAAACAGTATACATAGAAAGGGTTTAAAGCAATCCCTAAGGTAGATATGCAATCATATAACTTAACTTTATTTATATTTATTAACTTACTTAGGTTCGTGTTTGATTATGTTTTTTTCTTTTTTCACCTGAAATTTCAACATGTTGTGGCTTTGAAATTTAAATTATCTTTAACTAGTATATAGGAATTTGAAATTTAAAGATCACATTAATTTAGATGGAAGAAATCGTACGGTTTTATAAATGTTTTATGAAACCATCTGCTATGATTCGAAACCATAGTCAATTATATATTTGATAAAATACGTTAACAATTGAATCAAACTTTTATTTATTTATTTTCGTTACATATTCCTAATAGCGCGAAAAGGAAAAAAAATGATACTCTAAATTGTTAAAAAATATTGATCTTGAATCTCTCCATCCTTTTTATTTTAGAATTAGTCCGTTGATAGAATACGTAAACAGTTGAATCAAACTTTTATTTATTTATTTTCGTTACATATTCCTAATTGTGCGAAATGGGAAAAAATGATACTCAAAATTGTTAAAAATACTGATTTTGATTTTCTCCATTCTTTTTATTTTAGAATTAGTCCGTTCGTAACCTCTCGTATTATTTTATAAAAATTTAGTGTAAATATAAATTATCTCAAACCACCCACCTTCATATTTTGAGAATTGAATAAGAAATATGTTTGTTGGGTAAAAAACACCACTCGTCCCTCACGTTTTCCACTTGTAACAAGTTCGTCATTTTCCTTTGAGGCTGTAATAAAGTGGTCTCATGTGTTTCAAAAAGTGGAACAAAACGGTCTTTATTGGCCTCAGCCAAAATTTTCTACCATTAAAGCCCTTCGACCAGCCACATCAGCGATCCAAATGGGACGATGATGTGGCAGCAATAAAAAAATTTAAAACCAGTTTTACTTTTACCCAACCCTTTTAACCCTAAATCTACCCATAACCCGGCCCAACCAACCAAAAAAACCCGATAAGCCCATCTACTTTATTTTAATCCAACCCAGTAACCCATCGAACTCACTTCTTCTTTTTTAATATCTATCTCACTTCTTCTTCTTTAATATCTCTCTCCCACTCATCAATGGAAGAAGAGAAGTTCCACTGTAAAAAAATCGAACTCACTTCTTTGTTATTCTCTTTTGTGTCGATTTTTTAACACCCGGTATCTTTCAAGTCCATTAATTTCATTTCATAAGGAATATGCTTTTCCTCCATAGTAAGCAACACTCATTAAGAAAAGGACATAATATATCACAGTAAGTCATTTCTCAATGCATCAAATTTCTTAAAGACTAAAATGAACTAACTATAAGAGAATTAGGGTTCAAACCTTCATTTTTCTCAGTATCCAAACATGAAATGATTGCTAAATCTCATTACGAAAATTAAATTTCAATAAGTTCTAATTGTTGAAACTAAGAATGAACAAAAGGAGAGAGAGAGAGAGAGAGAGAGAGAGCGAGAGAGAGAAAGAAAGAAAGAAAGAGAGGATTACAGTCGCCGAGCTTATCGGGAACAATCAGTGGTGGGTTGGATTTTGAAGGCCGACATTGCTCTCTCTGGTTTCTTCTTCAACGACAAGCTATTTTTTCATGTCCAGAGATATTATATACTGTTGATGATGATACATACACGTGTCACTCTCTACATGAGTTGTAGATAGTTTAGGGCCTTAAAATACATATTTTGAGTACCAACTGTAAAAAAAAATCGAACTCACTTCTTCGTTATTCTCTTCTTCTGTGTCGATTTTTTTACAGTGGAATTTCTCTTCTTCCATTGATGAGTGAGAGAGAGATACTAAAAAGATAAGAAGTTAGTTCGATGGGTTACTAGGCTGGATTAAAATAAGGTAGATGGGCCTATCAGATTTTTTTGGTTGGTTGAGTCGGGTTATGGGTAGATTTAGAGTTAAAAGGGTTTGGTAAAAGTAAAGTTGGTTTTAACTTTTTTTTAATGCTTCCACACTATCATCCCACGTGGATAGCTAATGTGGCCGGTCAAAGGGCATTAATGATAGAAAATTTGGACTAAGGCCAATAAGGACCGTATTGTTCCGCTTTTTGAAACACGGGGGACCACTTTAAGTTATTTACCCTATGTTTGTTTAAGTTAATGGAAAACATGAGAGGTCTGAGTTTTGAACCCAAAACCTGTTGGTTCCTACCTCAGCTTTTCCCGTGGGACATGATAAACTTTAGTATTTTGTTAGCTTATTACAAATATATAGACAAAATTTGTGGGTTCTTGGGCACCCACAAACCCCACTGTAGCTCCTCCTATGCTCATAGACCACGTAAAATGTCGTGTGTATTTTATAGTTTTTATAATATTTGAATATGTATGATAACTTTTTTCACAACAAACAGTCATCAATGTTATCATCCACATTCATAGTCTCAAGGAATGATGAATCGCTAAATTTTATGGTCGTCGGTTCATGCGATATATAAAAGCTCTTATCATGCATATTTTTTACTCATTTCGACGGAGTCTATAAATCCTAAGATTAAATAATTAGAAATGGATTGGATTAAAATAAATAAAAGACATAACAAGATCCCAATAAAACCTATTATCTTTATTACTCAACATCTTACTATAATGTATGAAAGTTCTAAGAGTTATATAATAAACATAATTAAATTATATAAAATTATATTTGTAATGCGTGTTAAAAGAAAAAAATATTTTAATAAAAGAAGATAATTATGAATATTTAGTATTATTTAATTTTATTTCCTATTTATATTAGGTTATGAGTTTTTTATATTACATGAATTTACTTATTATACAAGTGTAAGTCCAATGATTCTTCAAATGAGATATATCAATAAATAATATTTATTTTTAAATTATTACATAGTACGAGAGTCACCAAATTATTATTATTATTATTTATCCTTTAAATTATGTAAATTATATTGTTAAACATTTTTCACAAAATCACCATACAAATGTGGTCACTTTGATCATGGACTTGTGGGATATCCAAAATAGTGGGATCATATATATGATTATTGGAAGAATAATTCCAAAAAAAATCTATATTGTTGTAGTTATTCAAAAACATATAGGAGATTATAATACTGAAAAGGCATCGACATTAACAACAATAAGTAATTGTGGTAATGGTTGAAAATTTTCTACATATGTTTTGAATAGTGGATGAATAATTGATTTTACTGCTGCGGATCATATAACTTCTTATTATCGACAAGTTTAACATGTTAAATCTTCCTCTCAAAGTTTTGCTTCCACCACTTATGGTACAACAATTCCAATTATTTGACACTAATCAAAATTAGATTCTATTTTGATCCTCTTTTTTAATTGTATTCTTTTGTCAATATCTCAAATAATGTTGTCTTACTTTGTGTCATCATTTTTGTTGTCTAAATTTATGTATTTAAGGATATCCGAACCAAACAAATGGTTTCATCTGATGTTAAGGTTAAGAAGATCTGCGACATGCTTTAAATATTGGAATTTTGGATAAACAAAATATTAGATATAGTAATAACATCGACGTTTCGAACATGATTCTTTTGGGTACATGAATGAATTATTTACTAATTTATTTGAAAATTTTGATGTTTGTAGTTTTAAATATGATATTTGTGAAGTTGTAAAAAATCATTGTGCCTGACTTTTATTAAATTTAAACAAAAGTCTAGTTGTTCTTATGATCATACAATATGATGTTTGGGGCCTATCAAAATTAGCTACTTTGGATGAATTATGTTGATTTGTTAATTTTATTGATGGTTGTTGGACATGATAATGTTGGATGGAGTCGAAAAATGAAGTAAACTTGTTATTTCTAATTTTCATAAAATGGTATGTACTCAGTACAATGGAAAAGTTGAGGTTCTCCAGTGATAATGAAGGTCAATATTTGAGTTTCAAACTGAAGCGGTATTTAGAGGCATATGGAATCATTCATCGAACTACGTGTTTTGATACCACAACTGAATAGGATGTCATAACAAAAAGCTTCACTTATTGGAGGTTATATATGCTTCATTAATAGTTGCACATATATTTTATCTTATTGGAGATACACACTTACCTCTGCAGTATATTTGATAAACTAAGTACCTTCCAACACTATTTGTTTTTGGACACCATCGTATGTTTCATTTAAACAGTTGATGCTTTATTTTTCAGAACATACATCACCATGTATTTGGTTGTGTAATATTTTAATATCTCTATAAACGTTAATGCAATAAGTTGACACCTCGAGCATTGTGGTTTATGTTTTTAGTATATGTTACTTATCAAACAACGGTATCGATGTTATCGTCCTCCAAACAAAATTATGTTTTTATAATGGATGTAGTTTTTTACGAAGGCTCCATGTATTTTTACTCTGATCATGAACTTCAAGGGGACTACCCGAAATAATTTTAATGTCTAGACTATAATTTTCCTATCACTGTAGAAGGTAAATATTGAAACCCGTTAATATTTTGAATGAAAATGAAAAATAATACCCTAAACATATTATAAGAACTTCAAGGGAGATACCTGAAAGAATTTCAATGTCTAGACTATAATTTTCTTTTCAGTGTAGAAGGTAAATATTTAACCTGTTAATAATCCGAATGAAAAAGAAAAAGAATACCCTAAACATGGTATAAGAATGTTGGTGAATTGGAATTGAATGGTATAAATTTAGACCATACTGGTGATATACGAGAAGAAGACGATCCATAATATAAATTTGTAGATTGATCTTTATTTGAATATCTCGCACTATAGACGACTGATATACCAAACTAATAACTTGTTGATGATGATACTACTATAACGTCTAAACCACCAAAAAAATATTTACCACCGCATCAAACCAAGGGTATCCCAAAACCTACATAAGGACCCAAACTTTCTAGTAAAGTTAAATATGTGTGAGTCATTATAGATCCAAACATCTTTTGTCTGAATTTAATAAACCATTTATAAGTTTATTATGAACTGTATATATTCATAAACGTGTGTATAAAAATTTATCTAATCCAAGGTGGAAAACAACTATGGATGATGATATAAAATCCTTGTAGAAAAATATAACTTCGAAGCTTGTTGATCTTCTAAACGAGAAACAATTAATGGGATGTCAATGAGTTTATAATTTAAAGCACAAGCTCACGGTTGAATTTAAAGTTTTAAGGCAAGGCTGGTGGCTAAAAGATACACCAAAATCTATGAAATTGATTATACTGATACATTTGTAAGTGTAGCTAAAATTAATACAAAACAAGTTTTATTTTCTCTAGTTGCGAACCTAGATTGGCCATTACAACAGTATGGTGTAAAAAATTAATTTTATGAAATGGTGTACATGAAATTATCTCCAGGATACATGAGCTTTGAAGTGCATAGTCAGAAATTATAAAAAATTAAAAATTCATTGTAAGGACTAAATCAATCTCCCATAGCATGGTTTGGAAGGTTAACAAAATTTATGAGGTCTTTTGGTTACCATGAGATTAATACATACAATATTTTATTATTAAAAACATGGTCATATAATTTTCCTTATTATGCATGTTGATGATATGGTAGTGACATGAAATGACCCTGATAAAAATAAGGTTTTACAAGTCAAGCGAATTTGAAATGAAAGACTTTACTCGCTTAAAATATTTTCTTAGGAATGAAGTGTCCCGATCTGATAAATAGATTTTCTTACCTAAGAAACATGCTTTAGATTTATGACAAGAAATTATTACATCAACATGTCAACCATTGTTACGGAAATTGAAGAATTATTAAAGTTATGTGTTGAGACTAATTAATTATGTGATGATAAAGAAAGATATTTGAGACGTGTTGGCAGATCGATCTACTTAACACACACTCGATTAGATATTACCTATGTATTGAGTATTGTTAGCCACTTTACCCATAATCCTATAAGAAATATATCAATGATAATACGTGTGCTTTAAGGTAATTAAAATCGATCTTCTAATATATTTTATTCACAAAAAATATAGATTTTCAAATGTGAACGCATATAGTGATGTTAACTCGGCTGGAGAAATAGATGATAAAAGACCCATTTTGATATATTTTATATTTATAGGTGATAATCTCATTATATAGAGAAACAAGAAACAAAATTATGTTGCACTTTCAAACGTAAATATTAAATTAAAGGGGAAGTCATTTGGAAGTTGTGAAACATTGTGTCTAATATTTATCTTGATGGATGGATCTTAGTTTCCGGTCTTGACAATAAATTTGAGTTTTTTTATAATAGATAAGCATATGATATTACTCATAATCCGGTACAACATGATGTTATAGAACATTGGGAGGTTGAAAAAAAACTTATAAAAAGGAAACTCGATGAGAAAAAATTGAATTGTCTAAAATTTGTTCAAAGACGAGTTAATTGATATCCTTACCAAAGATATTTCAACTCGAGTGTTCTTAATATGTTTAGGCAAGTTGGATATATGCGATATCTATACACCAATTTAAATAGGGGATTAGAAAAATTAGAAAATTAAATAACATAATTAGAAACTACAATAATTAGAAATCTATAATATTATTATAGTTTATTTTCTATTTACATTAAAGTTATAAGTTCTCTATGTTGTAAGTATTTAGTTTTTATATACGTATGTATATATCATATAGAGGTATATCAATAAAAATAATAATGATTTAAACTTTTAAAGTGCAATTATGTGACAAATCTCGTACTGAAAATGCAAAATCTTTTTAACTATCATTCTACTAATGCAAAATTATGTGTAATTTGTACTAAAACGGTGTAAGAATTACAAATGTTTTTTAATCCTTATACTACTCATGAGAATTATGTGTAATTTTTACCAAAAAACATTGTAAAAATTGCGAAAATTATAATTTCATCAGGTCTAAACTTAGATAAATTGTAGAGTATGTTAGAATAAATCGTAATCTCACCATTCTAAGAACATAACAAAAACAATATCTCGAGTAAAAAATTAAAAAAAAATTTATCTCGAGATGTTTTTTGGTTAGGTAGTTGGTCCAATTTAGGATAATTAAAACATATTAAAGAAATCATTTTATGTGTTTAACACATAATCGTGGAGTGGTCCTTATAGGTCTTATGAATTTGCCCTCCCACATGGCAACTACCTAACCCTTTGTAAGTATTCCTTTTATATTTATTGCTTCTTGGAATGTACGTGGGTTAAATGACCCCGTTAGGTAAAATGATGTTACTGATTTTATTATGAGTAATAATATATATATATATATCATGATCCTCATTGAAATTAAAGTCCGCTTCCACAAATTTATTAATATTATTAGTAATATGGCCCCCTGCTGAGATTTTACTACTAATCACGATCACCATCCCCTTGGTAGAATCTGGATTCATGGAATCTTAGTGTTATTATTGTCTCTACTCTATCCTCCTCCTATCAACACATCCACTGCAATGTGAAACATCTCAACTCCCTAATATTTTTCTGATTCACTACTATTTATGCCTTCAACGATGACCCTGATAGAATTCCGCTCTTGAAAAACTTTCATTCCATTTCTTCCCAAGATCAGGGTATCTCGTGGGTTACTCTTTGGCTCCTCCGACAAATGGTCTCCAGCTATTGATGACTTTAATAACTGTTGCTACTTCTGCAAAATTAGTGATCTTCGATCCACTGGATCCTTCTTCACCTAGCATATCAAATGCCCCTCTAATCCCATATTTATCAAGATTAATCAAGTTCTTGTCAATAATAAATGTGATGAGGCTTTCATAGTCTCCTCAATCCACTTCGGTATTCCCTATTCCTCTGACCATACCATTTTTACCCTTAATCTTGGTATGTTCCGCAAGCGTCATAAAAAAACCCTTAAATTTTTTTAATATGTGGAAATCTCACTCAACTTTCACTAATATTGTCACATTTAGCTGGAACTACCCTTGTCTCGCTTAGGGAATGAAGCTAGTTTTTTTTTCAAACTTAATCCTCTCCAACTTGCCCTTAGAAATTTTAACTGTAATGCTTACATGGATATCAGCTCAAAAGTTTCTAATGCTCAGAAGGAACTTTTTACTGCTCATGCACTTCTTGCTCAAAACAACAAATCACCTGCTTCCGATGGTTTAACTCTAGTTTTTTTTTAAATTATTGGACGATCATGACAACGATAGTTGCAATGATATTATTGATTTATTTCACTCAAACAAGATGGACATTTCTTGGAATGCCGCTTCCATTGCCCTCATCCCAAAAACCGACTCCCCTACTTACGCCTCTGATTTCTATCACATTGCATTATGCAATATTGTCTACAAGATGATCTCTAAGATTGCTAACAAAATCAGAGACTCATTTCCCTATTTGATTGATAATTACCAATCGAACTTTGTGGTCGGTAGGAACATATCTGATAACATCCTCATCTCCCAAGAGTTACTTCAGGGATACCACCTTAAGTTCAAAGGTAAGAGAGTCACTCTAAAAATTGACTTGATAAAAGCTTTTAACAATGTTAGATGACACATCATACTTGACATCCTTGTCTCTATGGACTTCTCAGAACAGATGATCACTTGGATTATCCAATGTATTGATACTCCCTCCTATAGCATCATTGCCAATGGTGATCCAACTAACTAATTTATTGGGAGAAAATGGCTCAGAAAATTCCCTTCTTCTTATTAAAGAAGGTCTCGACGAGTTCTTTCTTCTCTTTCGGCTCCAAGTTAGTCCTGATAAGAGCCATATTTTCCTGTCTGAGATCAACCCCAATCTCAAGCTTGACCTCATCAACCTGTCTGGGTACAAGGTTGGCTCTCTCTCAGCCAAATACCTAGGATTTCCTATGCTCACTAGTCGGCTATCTCATACATATTGTCGCCCATTTCTTCAAAAAATCATCGCCCGTATTAGCTCTTGGACCTCCAAAAACCTCTCTTATGTTGTTCATTTTCAACTCATTAAGTTTGTTTTCTTCGCTGGACAAGTTTACTAGTCTTCAATTTTCACTCTCCTTTTGAGAATTATAAAAGAACTATTCGAGAACCTCCGCCGGTTCCTTTAGTCTAGCCATAAGATGAAAATCTCGAATGCTAAAGTGGCATCAACTTTTGTTACTGTGCCCACGTTGGAGTGCGAGCTTGGGATTCTAGATCTAAAAACCCGGAATCAGGCGGTGTTCCTTAAACATCTCTAGTCCATCATTAATAATATTTTTATATATATATATGGTGTGAATATATTAAAACCGAAAAAAAACTAAAAACAATAATTTTTGGATATCACCTATGAATCATCCCTCTCCTGGACTTGGAGGAAATTTGTATCATTTAGGCTTCTGACTAGTAATCTTTTGAGGTTGGCGATTGGCAATGGTAAGAATACCTCATTTTGGTTTGACCCATGGCTGCTCACCTCCTCCCTTGCTTCTTACTAAGGGCCGACTATCATCTACGGTCTCAAGGTTAGGTAAGAATCTCAAAGTCTCTCACTTTATCTCTGATGGGCGTTGGACTTGGCTTTTAACTAGGACATCCGTCAGTCTTAAAAACATAAGCAATCTCTTGGAAATCCGCAACACTATTCTCTCTCTTCCTCCTCCAAGTATCCTCCTTGATGACATTCATTACTGGACTATTAAGGTCGGATCCTTTAAATTCACGATTAAAGACACATACAACGCCATCTGAACACCCGTCCCTTATGTCGGATGGCCATGGTTAGTTTGGAATAAATTTAATTTAATGTATTATTCTCATCTTCTGGCTCGCCATCCATGTTAAGCTAACAACCCGCAAAAAAACTATTTTTATTATTACTCCCTTTCACGCGTTCTCTGCAATTGTGCTGACGACACTATCAATCACATCCTATTTGGGATACCCTACCATAATAACTTCAGTTGGTCCTCTTGGCTCTGTAGGCTTCCAACCAGCCTTCATTTAGCTTACGCCACCTATGGCGTGCTTGTTTGGGTGCTATCATTTACCATATTCGGGGTGAAAGAAACAACAAAATCATTGGCTCCCTCTTAGCCTGACCTCTACTATATCGTCTTGTTTGGTATATGATTTATGATTTACGGGAACTAAGATTGCGTGACCTATCCTTCTTCTACTTTCACTCAATTTTGTTTACATTTGCTTCTCCTATAGTGGGCAGTTGACCTCCCCAGGATGGTACCTGTTTGGTCTTGGTTTACCACTTACTCTTCCACTTGTTAGTTACTCATTTTTGCTTTGTGGGCAAGACAATGTCTTGGACAATTTACATTTTTTTTATTGCTCTAACGCCAACCCTCGAAATATGCCCTAGATACATGTACGAACATCTTTTATTTATTTAATGCATCTATTACAACAACAAAATTATATAATAACTAAAAACATTATATTTTATCAATATCTTTGGGTTTGTAAAGTATGAAAAGTTTTTTAAAATGCTAAAAGAAAAAATATGAAAAATATGAATTATATTAAAGATATGTATAAATTGTTATTTTGTAAGTTGTAAATTGTAATTTTTAACTAAATTTTTTAACATATACTGATAGACTAATCAGTAAATAATTTAACTAATAGCTCTATAAAATATATTTTTATAATTTTAAATATTCGATGAGAACTAAATAATTTGTTTTCTAACACTAAAAAGATAATCCTAAAAACGAAAATTTGTATAGCTTAACACTTAACTCCAATATATGTGTTCAATAGTCAATACATTCGTCAGATCCGACCGGTTTTATGTGGCCCGATTTATTATGTCCAACGAAAGTTAAGTACAAACAGAGACTCTACATTCGACCATTGGGTAGGCAGAGTTGCTTGATTGGTAGACGAATTAAATCGCACATTTAACTTTGGAAACCGATAAATCTGACAGGTACAGTAAAAGAAAAATGAATTTAAAAAGTCTATGTACAAAATTAAACTAATTAAAATTTATCTAAACTTCCAAAAGAGCAAATCAACCCAAATTGTATTTAGTTTAACGGATTATTGGAATTTGTTTAGCAAAGAAATTCGTTCTAATTATCGCTGCCAATTTTATTTTCTTTTGAACTAATTATTTTAATTGTCACCTCACAATTTGGAACTTTAAATCTTCACAAAAGTAGTGTGGTTTATAGCAATAACTAAAAACAATTTCTCCAAGAAACAGTTACATTACATTTCAAGAATTGATCTTAATCTTAATTTCTTCTTCTTCTTTATGGTATTCTGGTGGATCAATCTCTGATCCATGGAGGATGATGCGTTTTCAGCTGCGCTTCATCGTTCCGATGAGCTTGATAAACACTTTCCTTTGTTGGCTAATGTCTCTGATAAGCCCAAAATCTGAGATAATCCAGTATTCGAACCTGCAACCAACAGCAACATTCATCCAGAATTGTAGAAAACCTTCGCTGAATTATTTTCAAACAAGGAGGTATCATCAGTACACAAGAACATAATAAGAACCTCTGTTAAAGATCGCATGGAAATTCAGTTTAAGGAAGAAGACCTGACTGCTCTTCGATCAAAATCAAGAGTCACGCTTGTTGGCAAATTTGGGAGCGGAAAGCCTAATTTTATGATTGTTAAGGAGTTCTTGGATGGACTCAAATTGAAAGGTGAGTTCAACATTTCAAGTTATGACTTTAGACATATCTTCATTGAGTTAACAATCTGGGAGGATGTTAAAACTCTGCGGAGAAGGAATGTTTGGCAAGTAGGATCTAAAACTATGAGGCTATTTATGTGGTCTCCAAGGTTCAATCCTAAGGTTGAGAATCCATTTACCCCAGTTCAAATAGATCTGCCTAACCTTCCAGAATTCATGTATAGTGAATCGACAATTGCAGAGATTTCTAAATCTCTTAGGACCCCTCTAAATATATGGATTCCAAACAAGAACAGGGCTTTGCACAACTATTGTAGAGTATGGGTCATTATCGATGTCTCGAAGCAAATTCCAAAAAGGATCAAAGTAAGTTTTGGAACTTACAGTTATTGGCAAGATCTGGTTTTTAGCAGGGTGCCTGAGTACTGCTCTGTATGTTCACACATGGGACACTCTGAGAAAAGCTGCAAGAAAGTTGAGCAAAGGTTGTCAGCAAAGGTTGCTACATCCTTTGTTCCTATCCAGATAGATAACTCTTTAAATCCTGTATTTCAAGTAATGAAAAACAACAACACTGTCAAATCCATAATTGTTAATGAAAAGCAGTTGTCTAAATAAAAGATTGAAATGAATCAAGAAATATCAGTAAACCCACCAGAAGGTCTTAACAACAATGAGCTAATTGGTGCTCTTCATATGCTGGACATGGAGGTGAGCTCCAACAAAGATTACTTCCCTCAACAACAGATGTAGTATGGTTCCTCTCCAACCAAGATCACATCAGGAAGTCTGCCTTCTTCTCCAGTCCACAAGCAAAGGAAAGCTGAAAACAAGAAAATCAAGAAAGTGAGAACCATGAATACCAAAAGGAATAATTTCCTCTAAACTTTTGCAGCATAAAAATGCTATAAAATCAAATAAAGATTCTAAATGACCATAAACATTCTGAATTGGAATGTTCATGGAATAGGGAACAAGCTTACTCAAGCCAGAATAAAGTCTCTAAAAATAATCAGAAAGTTAAACTCCCTAGCAATCCAGGAGCCTATGGTCAGGGAAGCTAAGATGGAAGCTATTGCAAGAAAGCTTGGTTTTCAAGGCTATACTAGTAATGTGAGCAGTAAGGTGTGGGTTATGTGGTCTGGTGAGTTTATGGTGGATATTGTTATTAATAATGAACAGTTCTTGCATCTAAGGGTAAAACACAGCTCTTTGCCTAGGGAATTTCTGGTTACTGTCATTTATGCTAAATGTACGAGAAGTCTTCGTAGCATTCTCTGGGAAAATTTAAGAAAAGTGGATACTGAGGAAAAGGAATGGGTATTGTGTGGAGATTTTAACACTATTGTTGATCCAACTGAACAACTTCATTGTTCTACAAGCTGCTCATCCAGCATGGACGATTTTAATGCCTTTATCCTAGATTGTAATCTTATTTATGCGGGCTATACTGGTCACAAGTTCACATGGACCAATGGAAGACAGAGAAGGAGACTGGATAAAGTTCTTATCAACAACAACTGGTTATCCTATTTTGATAATATTACAATATCTCATCTTGCTAAATCTTGTTCTGATCACTCTCCTATTCTTATTATAATCTCTATATCAACTATCAAAAGAACATCTTCTTTCAAATTTCTAAATATGTGGTGCAGGCATGATTATTTTTACAAATTTATTGAGAGTTGCTGGTCAATGGATTACAATGGGACTCTTCTCTTCAAATTCTGTGCTAAACTCAAGATCCTAAAAGCTAGACTAAAAGTTTGGAATAAAACTGTCTTCGGGAATGTTTTTGAAGCTATTAAGCAGCTTGAGGAGGAAATTATTTATCTTGAATCTAAGGCTGCTAGTTCTAATGATGCTTAAGACACTAGCAAACTAAAAATGGCTAACGAAAAGATGTTGCTTCTATTGGACATAGAAGAAGATCACTGGGCTCAAAAGGCTCACACTGACTGGCATAGGGATGGGGAGAGGAATACTGCCTTCTACCATAACTATGTCAAAAGGAGAGTTAAAAGGGCCAGGATTGATAGAATATGGACTGGTGACAATTGGGTGGAGGAGGAAAAGGCTATTGGTGAGTCAGGTGTGGAGCATTTTAAGGCTCTGATTGCTGAGTTACCTAACCCATGGTATCCCAATCTACTGGATGAGGTTATACCTAAATTGGTCAGTAAAGAGGATAATGATTTGCTGATGAAAACTCCTGATGATATTGAAATTTTTGAGGTGATCAAAAATCTTAATCCTAATGCGGCTATTGTGCCTGATGGGTTCAATGGAATATTTTTTAAGCATTGCTGGGCCATTTTAAGGGTGGATCTATGCAATGCTATTAGATACTTATTTCAAGGTGGAGAGTTTCCTATGGGGTTATTCTCTACGGTTCTATGCTTGATACCTAAAAGTGAGAATCCTAAAAGTTGGAAGGATTATAGGCTCATAAGCCTGACAACGTTCTTGAGCAGAATAATTCTAATATTATAAATCTAAGGCAATCTACGTTTCTGCCTAATCTAGTCTCTCTTGAACAAAGAGCTTTTACTAAAGGTAGAAGCATCCATGAGAATATTATGAGTGCTCGGGAACTTGCATTGGATCTTAATGCTAAAACTAGAGGTGGAAATGTTCTATTGAAAGTAGACATGGACAAGGCATTTGACAGACTCGATCATACATTCAGGCTCAGTGTTCTACAAGCATTTGGGTTCAGTGAAGAGTTTATGAAGCTAATTGAAAAGAATATTACTAACTGTCAGTTCTCGCTCATGGTAAATGGCGTGGCTCAAGGGTATTTCAAGTCTAACAATGGGCTTAGACAGGGTGACCCT
Source organism: Limnanthes douglasii subsp. nivea (assembly GCA_036936605.1). Taxonomy (NCBI): domain Eukaryota; kingdom Viridiplantae; phylum Streptophyta; class Magnoliopsida; order Brassicales; family Limnanthaceae; genus Limnanthes; species Limnanthes douglasii. The sequence goes on along the minus strand of JAUPFV010000001.1, from coordinate 22,239,241 downwards.
TTATCACCCAGTCTGTTCATTCTGGCCTAAGAATATCTAATTTGAAGCCTTAAAAAGAATAATGGCATGGTGGAATCAACAAAGTATAAAGTCAGAGGAGATGTAAACTTATCTTGTCTCTGTTTTACAGATGACATCCTAATTTTCTGCAATGGCTCGTCTGCTTCTGTTAAAAAAACAATGAGGATCATTAATCAGTACGAGGAAAGATCTGGACAATTAGTTAATAAAGGTAAATCAAGGTATATCACTGCAAAGAACTTTTCTACTCACCAGATTAATAAAATTGAACATATTCTGGGGTTTAAGCACTGTATTCTTCCATTCAAGTACTTGGGAGCTGTGATTAACAATAAAAAATGCATTAGTGATTTTGATGGTTTAGTGGCAAAGACTAATGGGAAACTGGCGGAATAGGACAACAAAACTCTATCTGCTGGTGGTAGGCTTGTTTTGGCAAAGCATGTCATAACTATGTACCTTATGTTTTACTTTCAGCATACTAAAATCCCTATGGCTACTATCAAAAGGCTTCAGACTCTATACAACAAGTTTCTATGGGGCTCTAAATCCTATAGGAACACTACTCGCTGGTGTAAATGGTCGAAAGTTTGCAAAAAAATATGAGGAGGGAGGGTTTAATTTTAGAAAGATTGAAGACATGACTGATGTGTTCTCTGCTAAACTTTGGTTTGTTCTGAGGAAACAAGACTCCCTATGGGCCACTATTACTAAAGCAATCTACTTTAAAAATCAACATCCTATGTTGGCTTCTTTAACTACTAAAAGTTCTAATGTGTGGAAAAGGTTATGGAACATAAGGGACAGAGCTGACAAGTATGTTTTTTGGCATATTGGTAACGGTAAAGCTGATATGAAGCTGGATAACTGGTGCTTAAAAGGGGTTATTATCAATCTTGCTGAAGTGGAATACAGAGCTACTATTTCTACTTCTATGGTTAGTGAATACTGGAATGAAGATGGCTAGAATGTACTAAATCTTGAGTCGGTTTTAAATCATATTCAGATTGAAAACGTTCTCAAATTTGGTCTAAACACTACTACTAAGGACACTATTAGTTGGACCTTAAGTTCTACTGGTGATTTTGACACAAAATCAACTTGGAAGGAATTCAGGAAAAATGGTACAGTTTCTAACCTGTAAGGGAAAACCTGGAATAGTGTTACCTCTCTCAAGCATTCATTCATACTATGGAGGGTCTTGAAAGGCTGGATTCCCATTGACAGTATCCTGCAAAAAAGAATATGGTATTAGCTTCAAAGTGCACTCACTGTGATAATTATGAAGATATAAGTCATGTGTTTGTAAAATATCAAAAAGTTTGGTATGTTTGGAACTACTTTGCTGCCTATCTCAGAATCCACATTACTAGTTCCATGACCCTTCCACATTTGGTTAGGTCATGGTACTGGTCTACTGGGAAAAAGGTTCGCATTCGAACTATACTACCATCTATAATTGTTTGGGTTATTTGGCAGGCCAGAAATAAAAAAAATGAAGGACATTAATACTAGTTCAATGGATATGATCAATTCAATCATATAAATTATTACCAGTCTGGACAGATCGGGCCTTCTCAAGAAGAGGCACTTGGGCAGGGATCTAGATGCTGGCTTATCTATGGGAAGTATTAGTCAGTACAATAAACCATGTCTTCATATTGCATTAAAGTGGAAAAGCCCTAAATTGGGTCGTTATAAGCTAAATTCTGACGGTGGCCGTTCTAATATGGGTGAATGTTTTAGTGGAGGATTGGCCAGGGATCACGAAGGGAAGATTCTATTTGCCTACGGGGGTGTATATGGAAAGGTAAAACCTTTAATAGCTGAAGCCAGGGCTATGATAGATGGTCTTCAAATTTGTTACGACAAGGGAATAACTATGCTGGACATAGAAATTGACAGTCTGGTCTTAGCTCAAATGCTTCTCTCTAGCGGAGCTCCATGGTTTTTTAAAGCTCTGCTCAGCTGCTGTTACAGATTAATATCATCGAACATAAAGGTTATTCATGTTTTTTGGGAACAGAATGAATAAGCTGATTTTATGGTTAAGTATACTACTGAACTCAAATAGAACTCTTATTCCAACGGAAATAGAGTCCCAAATGGTCTTAAAGCCATAACGTTTCATGAAAGTCTGGGGATTTTCTATATAAGAGAAACCTCAGACAACGAAGAAGTAGAAAGAAACTAGTAGTTACCTGGTTTTCATCTGCATGCCTGGTTCCTTGCTTAGATCTGCCGGTTGCATGCAAGTTTTCATGGATTTGAAGGATTCTCTGTGTGGGTTTTTGATGTTGTTATATGGATGATCGATGGTCTTATGGGTTTTTCTCAGCTAGAGTGTTCTCAACTAGGGTTTTCTCAATTGGTTTCTGCAATATCTCAAGGTTTTGGCCCCTGGTTTTTGGGTTTTTGGCTCATGATAATCGTTGGTGGGCTGAAGGAAGATTTGGCAAGGGATTCTGGGTTTGATGTTTTCTTTACAGGTATTGGAGTTTCGACAAGGTTCTGGCTGGCTTATTGGAGGCTGACGATCGAAAGGGTAGGTCAAGCAAAGGTTCGATTTGAATTGGGAGAAGAGGAAGGAGAGGTAGGGTTTATTTGGGGCCAGGGCTAAATTGTGTATGTTTTGTTTTCTTAGTCTTAAGGTGCTAGTGCAACTGTTGTTGGGGTTTTCATTAATAAATAAGGTCTGGTCGAGGGTCCATTAAAGGAAAAAAAACATACATATGTGAATATGTTCCTCAACAGTTGGCCTTTAATTTTGCCATCTTATCATTCAATTGACACCGAATCAATTTTCCAATTAAAAAAAAGTAGTGTGCTTTAATAAAAAAAAGTAAATTTATATTTATTAATAATATTGTATGATCAAATTTATTTATTAATAATTATTTAAAAATTAATAATATACGGATAACAAATATCAATAACCACTGAACTTTTTATTAAGGTTAATATATCATTTAACCGTTTTTATAATAAAAAAATATGATAATCTTTGAGTCTATAGTTTCAAAAATATATATAAAACATTATTGATTTTGTTTTTTAAACGAACAAAAATAGATCCATGAAAAAAAATTAGATGCGTAATTACGCATAATTTGGTTGCGAAATAAGTTTGAAAAATCAATTGTGTTCTAGTTGCACGATTACAAGTAATTTGGTTCCTAAAAATAAATGTGTTCAATTGACGAATTATATGTAATTTGGTTGCGAAAAAAACATAGTTATGTGGAAATGTGTTGTGTAAATAAGAAGAAAATAGTTGCGTAAATAGGATTTTTGGTTGCGAAAAAAAAACACAGTTACGTGGAAATGTGTTGTGTAAATAAGAAGAATAGAGTTGCGTATATGTGACTTTTGGTTGCGGAAAAACTATTATGTTCAGTTACAGAATTACGTACAAATGTGTTGCGTAAATAAGAAGAAAATACTTGCGTAACTAGGACCTTGGTTGCGAAATAAGTCTGGAGTAAGCAATTGCGTTCCAGTTGTGAAATTAAGTGTAATTTGGTTGCTAAAAAAAGGGGTTCGAGTTGCGTAATTACATGTAATTTGATTGGAAAAAAAGAAAATAAAAATTCTCAAAAAATATCACTCATGGATTTCGTTTTGTTCATCTTTTAAAATAAAAGTATTTATGTTTTTAGAATATATATTTTTAGTTATGATTTGAAAGAAACAAGAGTTTTGAAGGTTAAATATAAGTAATTTTTCAAGTTATATGTCATTTGTGTGTTTAGGGGTATTGTTATAAGCATTTATGTTGGAGGTGATTTTTTATAAACTTCAAAATCTATATGGGTGTTGTTACTTTTAATTTTCTCATGTAGTTATCGTTACTTTGAATTTTTACGGGTTATTATCGGTAACTTACCTATTTTTATGATATTTATTGGATAAAAATAACAAATTCATTTGAAAAAATATATCATATATTCTAATTAATTGACATTGACGGGTGATGATACAAATCCAGGTGAGTAGTTGGATAACAAATAATATAATTAGTTTCTAAAAGGCTATTATATTTATTGGGAATGTTATTTTTTTATGTTGAATTTTAAAAAATAGAATACATTATTTAACTTTTTAATCCTTCATTTTATTTCAAATTTATATTTTTTTCTCATTCACTTATCTAAACCGTGAACTCCTACAAACAAAAGATTAAATTATATCCGGCCAAACTAATACTCTAAATTTCAAAAATTTAAGCCTCAAAAAGCCAAAATAAAAAATAAAAAACCATATAAAACAAGGGCAGCCTAATAGAGGGATTTCAAACAACAACCTCTCTTGGCCAGTTTGTTGATTTGCATTGTAAGTAACAGATAGTGTAATATAATTATAATTTCATTCAAAAAACTATCCTTTGTATCAAATTTTCATCCAATAAAATTTATGAATGTTAGAAAAAAAACAACGTAATGGAGAGAGAAAATAATTAATCAACACCGGATAATATCACTCAAACCACTAACAAGTTATATTAATCTTTTGTTTAAGTCATAGATTCATTAAACATTAAAAAAATCAAATTTTAAAAAGCAGTGTATAAAAATCGCAAAAGTACATGTGAGATTCCGAGGCAGGCCTTCATAATCAAATTATTTATAACAAAGAATTATTTATTGTTTTGTTTATGATAATTACCCAAACTATACCACTTTCATACGTCTTTTACCAATTTGCTAATACTTTGTGGTTTCTAGGTTAGGAGCCCAAAATTACTTTAGAGAATATGTTATCGATCTCATTCACTTATTCATCACGCACGCACACTACAAAAAGCTCCAACTAACAACATGAGTAAAGGGTGTTGGTAAAGAGATGAGTTCTGAATTAATGATGAGTAATTATGATTATAATAAAAATGACTATGACGTAAATATTATAATAAACCGTTACATTTACCTGATGAGTAATTATGATTACCTGATATTGTTTTGTCTATGAGAAAGTACAGATAGAGGGAAAACCGTTACGTTTACCTGATATTTTTTGTGACAGATAGAGAACTAGCATTAACGAAATCAACTAACAAAATATTTACAAGAGTGGCATACACACTACGTAAAATGCATATAAAAATATCCTAGAAAATACTAAAAATATGTTTATGAACGGAATTGTCTTTGATAAATTTCCAAAATTCTAGGGATATGGTTGTTTATTCTGATACAAAAGTTAAGTTGAACTCAAACATAGCACAGATGAAAGAAGAATACAAAACATGCCACAGAATCCTCGATTATCTCAAACATCTTGACTCAAACTTAATGTTGAAACGTTCATTTACGTTTATGCTAACAAATTCAAATATTTTAGCAACAATACAACGAATTGGTAAGCCAAATATTTTATAATTTAAATCATTTATTATATATATATATATATATACTTAATTTTGAATGAATGGTTATGTTAACGAATATTATGGCGGAAAGTGCATATGCCTCCCTGAAACGTTTCCTCAGGATGAGGCAACTTATGTTTGAATTATTTTGAGGAAAATCATATGTTTTACTGAAGACTCGGCATACAAAGATAAAAAAAATCATTGAAAAAAATAAGATAATCTCTAATTTTGCATTCGATGGTTTGATATTTGAGACTATTAGACATTTTGTTTCAAAAAAATTCTTTAATATTTTGTTACAACTGTACGAAAATACTAGAATAATATGGACCGATGGAGCAAAATGCGAGCGTGTATTAGAACGATGCATGATTTAACTTTTGGATACAAGATTGGTTTACTTGTAAGAGAGAACCTTAAATTTTATGTAAGTATGACCAACAAGAGGTGGAAAACATTGGCCTTGTCCAAGAATGCCCAATATAACGAAGATGATTATACTTATGAGAAGATAACAACCAGTGGTTCTTTGATATGTTGTTACGGTTGCGAGTGTAAGCTCCATATCATAATGAAAATTTGTAAAGTACTTGAACCTAAAAAAATTAAAAGAATTCCACTTGTTGCAAAGGTGAAGACTAAAGGTATAATAAACATGTTAAAAGCAATTCAACCAAAATGGAGAAATCAATTTTTGAAAATGTAAAGTCGATCGAATGAAAACCCTATCATATCTGAGTCATATTTCCTCGGCTATAATAGAAAGAACATTTAGATCATTAGTTAGTCAAACAAAATTTATATCAACTACTAAGAAAATTAAACTTCTAAAGACTCCCATAATTCTTAAGCTGAGAATACTTAGTGATACGTCATCATTTTTGTAACATCACCCCTAATACTTGAATCTATTCATATCTAATTACAAGAATGTGACTACAGATGGTCATTGTGGTTCCATATCTGTTGCACACATAATGGTTTATGATAAACGCATGCATGGCTCAATGTGAAGTCTGTACTAAATGAAGAAATCTGATTAAATTTCCTTTATGCGAACTAGTTTACGGTAGTCTTCAAAGAATTAATTTTAAACTACGTAGGCTCGATTGCATAGAGTAATTGTCAATCGAGAAAATATGACGATGACTCCTGACATTTTTGTGTGATTATGATCGCAATTAAATGCATCATATATACAATTTTTTCATCGATCATGAATATATTTCTACTACTAAAAGGTGTTATGTTCTTCTTATTGAAAGAATAGAGATTATTATACCCCGCGTACATGACAATCATTTTATCAAAGCAAGTAAAGTTTCCAATTGAATACAAACAAAGTAGAATTTTAATTGTATAATATAGTAGTACATTAATTGTTTTTTTACAGTTATCATATCTTCAAATGGATCATTACCGGTAATTTATCCTTCCTAACATGTCTGTGTTTCCATAAAGGCTACGAGTTAGTTGTCTCCATCACACGAGAGTATTTCCGCAACTTTTATAATCAAACTTCTTCATCATTTGACTCAACAAAATCCAAAATTGATGTACTTAACTATAGATTAAAATTGTTAAGTAATATTTTGTTAACTTTCTACTAAATGATCGTAATATTTACTTATGTGATATATACTTACAACTATATGTTACTCAAATTATTTACATTTGGTATTTTCTATCTTCTTTGTGACTTGCTTTATAATACTTCAAATAAATTGTTAATAAAACAAATAATTACAACGATAATATTGAAAAGTTGTAACGATTACAATGATAATGTAGAAAAAATAAACTTCAAGGCATAAATAAGATTGTATAGCTTAACTTGAAAACAAAGAACAAGCTTAATAAAAACAATAAGACAAAAAACATTGCTTATTTATCCGACTAGTCTCATTTTTATGCCATTTTTTATTCTTTGTCATCTTTTTCCTTAAAGACTTCAATGTACATAGCTTTCTCTATCTTGGTGGTGATGTAATCGTTCATGTTATTCATATGTTTTTGGTCATTTTTCGGTGACTAGAATCTTGTACATCTTAAACATAACTCGGTGTTCTTCGTACCAATGTTGAAAACCCTCTATGTTCTCAAGTTCCTTAAATATTTCCATTTTTATTTAACGTCTTGTCGACCGTGTGAAGCTTTTGTTGGAACATAAAAGTCCACACCCATGAGGTAGTACAACTTGGAGACCAAAACATCAAAAAATATTTTTCCATATTTTGGTCATCTTACTTCTTTGGTTGCTTGCTTCAAATGCGAATATTTTGTAGCATTCCATAACCATATTTTTAAAAATGTTTAGGGTTGATTCTCAAAACGAATTAAACCCTTATTATATTGTATCAGTTTAGAATAGCGTAATACAATAAGATTGGTCATATAACGACACATGTCTAGTATGGATATTGTAATCCATGAGTGTTAATCAAATAGCAACAAATGTTGGATAAGAATAAAATAACAAACAAGGACGAAAAAATTATAGACACACATTTTAATGTAATTTCCGAGGCATTTTCTTATCTCCACACGTGATGAGTATATTTCAATAAAGCAAAAGATTATAAATATAAACTAGTCATGAAACAAATTATGAATAACTTTTTTATCAAGCCTAATTATGAGACGCAAATAACACATAGTTCCAAGATGTAAGAAAACACCTAGTTCAGAGAAAAACCCTCGTAATTAGGTAATATCCTATTGTGAATTCACATGTAAAGATAAAGCTTAATTCTGAAGGCTTAATTAGGTGTTGTTTTTGTAAAAACATCAGGAGATGGTTACGTTTGTTACATCTTCTTGATATAAACATAGGATAATTAATTTCTAGAGGCACTAGCTGCTCGATTTCAAACTTTTTTTCTTCCTCATGTGAATAGGCAAAACCTCGAAATAAACTCCTTATCGTATTCATAGGTCTCATCCTATAAACCACAAAACACAAAACATTAATAACGTTAATAACATCAATAACACATGTCGCATTTTTTTTTCAAAATTAAAGAGGGTGTGTCTCATAATCACATTTCAACTTGAAAAACAAAACACTTGATTCTGAGATAAATCCTCGAATTTACATGCCATTTTGAAAGGAAAAATATATGTGATTTTAGGACATACTCACGGAGTCACATACCATTTTTTTAGAATGATATGTAATTTGAGGTCTGTCTTGGAATCATGTACTTTTTAAAAATAAGTGCAGACAATAAATTTTGAGATAACGTCTAGGACATTGCCTGTAATTTTTTTAAAAAACTAAATACACTTTAAAAAAAACTTCAACAAAATAATAAAAACATAACTCAAGGAAACGTACTTAAGCTAAACATACACTAACAAAAAACCGTTATTTTAAGCTAAACAAACACTCAAAATATTGCATTCCTTGCAATTTTTATAAATAACACACTCAAGCAATTTTAAGCTAAACAAACTCAAAACATTACACTACTAGCAATTTTTTATAAAAATTTACTCAAGCAATTTCAGTAGTGAAATGACACTAAATACATAACTCAAACAATCATACTCAAGGTAAACAAATAATAGCGAAGAAAAAAAATTGTAAGCTAAACAAACAAAAAAGAAATGTTTTAAGCTAAACAACCACTAACGAAGAACATTACACTACATGCAATGTTTTCAAAACTAAACATAACTCAATCAATTTTTTTAAGAACAATATAGTAAAAAAAAATTATTATTGAAGAAAATATCAAGCTAACTTAGTGATTTAATCAATAAATGAATGTTAAATACACTAAACAAACATTAACAAAAAACTATTTTAATACTAACAAAAAATTAACAAATTTAACTCTAATGAATATTTAATTCTAACGAGTATTTAAAATGCTAAACAAACACTAATTAGAATTTAGTACACTAACAAAAAAAACAATCGAAAAAAAGAAAACAAGTTATAAAAAAAAACAAAACGAGAACCGAAAAATAGTCGAAGATACTAAACCCGAACAAATATTGATGTAGCCTAGAAAGTCCAAACAAAAGCCTTTTTATTTTATTTTATTTTATTCAAATATCTTATGTATTTAAATCAAATCTAATTATATTAAGATTTGATTTTATTTTATTTTATTTTATTTTATTTTAGAATATTTATTTTATTTCCTTGTATTCTAATTTAGGGTTTTGAGAAGCTATTATATAAAGCCTCTTATGCCTTAAGTTATTGGAAGTCTGGAGAATAATATATTTTTATCAGTAAAATAAAAAAGGCTTTTGTTTGGACTTTCTGGGCTACATCAAATATACTAAATACAAAAAGACACTCAAACAACATACTATAATTTTATAATATAAGTTTTTTTAGTACACTCAATACATGTTTGGGACTTTAAACAATTTTTTAAAAAAAAACTAACGAAACAAAAAAATAGGATTAAATACATTAAAAATATGTTTTCAAAAACATATCGAATTAATAAAACTTATTATATACAGAAAACTATAAAAACTGAAAATAACTGAGAGTGGATTTGAAACAAAAAGAAAGATTATTACGAATAATAACAAATAAATCATCTAAAAATAATAAAAAATTAAATGAAAACTTACGATTTTACAAAAATGTCGATGCTTAAAACGTTTGAGAACAAAAAGATAATTTATTACGTGTAATAACGAATAAATCATCGAAAAACCAGAGTTTTTTAAATGAAAACTCACGATTTTACAAAATTTTAGATGATTTAAAAAGCGTTTAAGAGTAACTCTTAGAAAAAAGAATTCGATGATTTAAAACGTTTGAGAGTAAAGTGATTAAAAAACAATCATGGAAAAAGTGTTATTAAGAGAGGTGTGTTTTTTAAATTTTTTTGCTAAAATTAAATATAATAGGCGATTATATTTAGATGAAGATAGGTTCCAAACCTTTATATTAAGATCGTAATTGCACCCTAAACTCAATTCTTACAAAAAATATTTAGAAAACAAAAAAGACATAAATTTAATAATTAAATATAAACCACTAAACCAAATAGTTGAATGAACATTTCCGATCCGGATTCCCGGACTCAGCTAGTCTTTCCCTCATCAATAATTGATATACTAAAATTTGTGAACTTAACAATCATACATGTAATGACCAAACCAAAAAGGGATTGATTCTAAAAAGTATTATAATCCAAAAGAAAATCAATAGAATAGATTCCAAAAAATAGTCTACTAAAAAGGAGTATCTTTGATGAGCAAGGCAAAATAAAAGTGTCTACATGTTGGCAAATTTGTAGTCCACCATGAAACATGTGTAACCATGTGACTACTAAACACTTGCATACTCACTTCACTTAATTTATCAAATACAACAACAACAACAACTTCAAAATATGAAAACACTTAAATTAAATACTACAGTTTTATATTATTCAATTCAACCCATCCAATCCAATGATAGTACAGATCAAGATCATAACTCTTCTTGGTCAAACTTAGACCACTTTTTCTTCACCTGCCAATTTCATCATAACAATGTTCCATCAGTTTCTCTTCATTGAAACAAAACATAAAACTTAAAGAAAGATATGATTATATACTGTAGTACCATAGAAGTAGTAGTAGTGTCTTTGTTCTTGTTTTGTTGATGAATCTTTTTAGCTTCTAGCAGTCAACAGAGAAGGGATTGCATTCAAATTAGGTTGTTTAGCTTCTCTTTTACCAGAGGAAGGTTTGGTGCTAGTGAAAGCTCTCATGGGACTAGCTAAAGCCCAACCCCAACTTTTACTACTCCTTCCATTATTATTAGTACTAGTGTTGTTGTTGTTGTTGGACCTTCCATTTCCATTTCCATTCATCTCCTGATCAGCTGCTGTTGATGATGACACCCAATAAGATAAAAACCCATTGTTGTTATTACTACTATGATTCGATGATGATAACCAAGATGAAGAATTCAAATTCGAGGAATTATAAATGAACCCACCGAATATCCCACCACATTTCACTTTCTCCCTCATTCCATTACCATTAACACCACCATTGTTGTTGTTGTTCATAAGCTTTGGTTTGCCTTCTCTATGTGATTCGACTCTTCTTAACGCGCAATCACCAAACCCAGTTGAGATTTTCTCAAAGAAGTCGCCAGAGAAGCTTCGGCTTCCACACCCGACCGATCTAGATCTCGAAACTTTTTGCTCCATCGACGAAACCGAAACCGAATCAGACCCACTTGTTTGAACTCTATTCATCGGTACTACTTCTTCATTCAAAGTCCCGTTGTTGTTTGCCGCTGTACAAGGTTCACCTACCGACACGTTTTCTTTCTGGGGACTTTTATCAGTAACCTTATCTGCATTCTTGTAAGTGTTTGATTTCCTGTGAGAAACATATAGAAACGACCAAAACCCACTTCGTTTTTTACCTTCTCTGTAACTTTTACCACCACCACCACCCGCTTCGAACAAATGTCTCCCCCTCGGAGCAACAGCTGTGGATTTGCTCCTTTTGAAAACGATTTCCGCCGCACGATCTGACGAAGAAGATGAAGAAGAGTTCGCCGCCACGATTTTCTTCTTGTTAGCTAAGAGAAAAGGAATTTTGGCCTTACCGGCGTCGGGAAACGAAGAAGAAGAAGCAGATGATGCATTGTTAGCCGGAGCAACAACGACATTAGCAGTGGTGTTATGAGTTTCAGATCTGAGAGAAGGAGGAGAAGAGGAAGATGAAGTTTGGTGTTTGGGTAGTGGGAAAGAAGATGAAACTAATTTTCCAAGCTTTTCTTGAAGACAGAATGCACAGATACCACCTGGGTTGGTCTTGTATGGATGGTTAATACAGTATTGTAAACCAGAATCACCCATGTCTTGATCTTCACCAACACCAACACCAACACCAACACCAACGTCAACTTTCATTTTTTTTGCTCTCAGTATTTGAGATTTTGTAGATGTGTCTGTGATTTCCAGATGAAAATGGAAAAGGGTTTTTTTCTTCTGGGTGTTTGTTAGTGAGGAGTTGCTTGTATGTTTTGATTTGTATTCTTTTGAGAGAGAGAAAGAGAGAGTGACATTGAAGAAAGTGAGAGGTGTGGGTGTGGGTGTGGTAGAGGAGGAGGAAAGAAGAAGAGGGGTAGAGTTTCCCCAGGTGCACGTGGAAGACTGACTTGCCAAATTATAATTTTATTCTACTATCAAAATTATTATAATAAAATACTCAAATAAAAATACTTTTATGTAAAAGCGAAGAAAAGCAAACAAGACAAACAAAACTTTATTGCAAAATAATTATGTGATTTTTATTATATGAAGATATCAAAAATCAAGTTCAACCATCTATATTGCACACAATTATTAGTCTAAACCGGAGTAAGGCACATTTCGAGTCCTTTTATACATGTTTTTTTCTTTTGGCCGCATATCACTTTGTGTAGTTTACTATGTTTTTTTTTTTCGCATGTCACTTCGTGTAGTTTACTTTGTGACGGTGGTTTACAAGTTATCAAATCAGTTCGAAAATTTATCATTTGCGCATTCGTTGAATAACGACGATGGATTTCATCCAAAAAAATAAAAATAAAAAAAATAAAAAAATAATAATAACTATTCTAACTATAGTTTATAAAGGATTAAGCAGGGGTAGTTCGTGTAAAAATTATTTCGTAATTTATACTTAGAAAACAAATTGATTTAGAAGTTTGGATTATATTTTCCTATTTTAAGAGTATTTTTGTACTTTGTTTTCTTATTATTTTAATTTTTCAATTTAATCCAATCGATGTTAAATATTTTTAACAGATAAGTTTAGACAATATAAATGTTTTATAAAACAATTTTTAAAATCAATATAAAAAAGTATTAAAATCTCATCATTTGAACTATTCGATTTTTAATTTTTAATTTTTATTGTTGAATCGTAAGACAATACAATCATTACAATAAATGAAAAAAAAAATTATGTAAAATAATTGTATAGCCGTCATTCATATAGTGCCAACAAAAAGTCGACGTCAGTCGGATCCCTCGTTGGAACACAATGGTATCGTATAACATTTCAATAAGACCACAACGACGAGAAAACATAAAATATCGTTCGTAAGAGAAGATCTTTCAAGACAAACGCTCATGAGGCATATCTAAATAGTGGTCGACTAACGAAAACAAACGTTGTCATCGCAAGCGTTACCTCGCTCGGTCACGAAGCTGATCTCCTATATGTCATCGAAATGACAACGCTTTCACATGTGCCAAACCTAGTAATTGAGAGACAAAAAGGATTAGTGGATCATCTCATAATGTCATCAAACCCTATATTTCATTTTGGAACACCTCTTTTTAGCATGTAGTGTCCTACACATAATCAATTGTAAACCCCTCTAATGAAGACTCGAATCTCGGGTATATCAATCCACAAATACCCTAGATGGGATGAATAACACTCTAAAAATATTATAGTCATGTCCTCGCTAGATTAGGAAATATTGGTAGGTGATTTACCTTGAAAATTCAAGCAATACAAAATGGACAAATACGAATGGACATGTAACCTTCAACATCACATCAAGCAGTTCTGAAACAAAATTTTAGGCTTTGGCAAGAACGACATGCTTGAGCTTTCGACATGACTTTTTGAGATATCATCCTCACATGGTTCAACTTTTTGTCTACGGGCTCCATTCATACATTTAAAGCATCCAAACCACGTTCCCATACCAATTCATCGAAAGTAAATTCGTCCGTGGATATATGGATTATATAATCCACTTTTAACATGAAATGAATGAGAGTTTGTGTGTTATACCAAGAGGTTTTGTCAAAACCAATTGAAACCTCAAAAACTGCTATGATTTGATGGTATATATTGCATTCGTACAAGATATTCTGCAGTTGGCCAAAGATATCATGAAATTTAAAACAAAAAATACTTTTATGTAAAAGCGAAGAAAACCAAACAAGACAAACAAAACTTTATTGCAAAATAATTATATCGAACATCTAGTTCAGCCATATATACAATTATTAGTCTAACTAAATCATAAATCTTTGTTATATTTGATAAGCTTTTAAAGTTATAATTTGGTGTAACTCTGATTTATGAAAGGATTAAATCTGGTTAGATTTTTTTGTTTTGCTAACAATCGGAATGATTGCAATAAGGCCCATAAAGGGCTGAAATGTAATACAAAAGATATAGAAGGCGCCTATTAAAAGTTTTAAAATTTTAAAAGTCCTCCAAATAATAAAAAATTAAAATAGAGATATCAATCTCTAAAGCGAGTTTCCATTTCTTCAACTTCTTCGTATTTGTTTTCGAAATTTCAAATTTTCTTTGATATTTGCTTTTCCAAAATCAACGATTGATGGAGACGAAGAATACTAGAAAATCTGAAAGACAATAAAATTTTGGTAAATTACTTGTGAGATTAATTAAACAGATAGGAAAGGGGATTCAAGAGTTGTCCCTGATGTAGTCAAGATTTTGTTGCTCGAGGTATATTATTGCTTTTAGGAGAGAATGAGCGTCGCTGGAGTTGAAATCTAACTTCATATTGCATTTGTTGGTCCACTTCGCCAACCAATCAGTTGATGTGTTTAAACTCATAGAGGACTTGATAAGACTATGACAGCAAGGATTCTTCCAATTGGGTTATTAAATGAGCAAGAAGCTAATAAGGAGATAACAATCTCGGAATCAGATTCGATGTCGACGTTGAGGAAGTCATTCTGATTGCAAATGAGGAGACCATCGAGCAAAGCTCTAGCTTCAGCATAAAGAGGAAAAAGCTTGTCGTACGGGAAACCATGGGCAGAAATGAGAGAGCATTTACTGTCTCTGATGATAACGCTTCCATAAGCATCATTATTAGATAAGGAAGAACCGTCAATGTTGATTTTGATTCTATCAGATTTGGGAGGATTCTAGTGATGGAAAGTAGGGGGCTTGATGATGATAATAGTGTTGATGCAGCCAAGATCTGAAGAGGTCGAGGTGAAAGGACACCAAATATTGAGAGAGAAGGCGAGTAGAGTCCAGGCCACATATAATTATGTTGATTTGATTGATGGCAGAAGAGATGATACTAATTTGAGTATCCATCTTGGCTTTGTTGCGCAGCTTCCAAATGACCCAACAAATGATGGGATGGAGAATGGAGCAAATGTAAATCTCTTTGTTAGAGGTCCAAAACCATGTTCTGAGTAAGTGAGACAGAGTCATGAACAATATCAATTTTGAAGATTAATGAGAATTGAATCCAAATGTTCTAGGATAAAGAGAATTCCACAAAGAGGTGTTTAATAGTTTTTTGGCTCCCACAAAATTGGCATTTCGAGGCTAATTGAAGACGTCTTTTCTACAGAGAGTCATCAGTAGATACCCAAGTATGGAGCAATCTCGAAACAAGATACGAGCATTTCCTTGGAGTGATTCTGCTCGACATCTTGCCAAAAAGTTTAGACTAGTTATGCTTGGTTCTGAAGTAGTTCCAGGTATCTTTTGTCTTCAAATTTCCATCCTTAGAAATCATCTAGAAAAGATAGTCTTTCTTATTAGAGTTGATTTTGTGATTGTTGATGTTTTGCAGATCAGAGAAGGGAAGAATAGCTTTCAACTTATCTTCGTTCCAATTGTTGAGATTCCAATAATTGTAAACTTTATGAGAGATAATTTTTCCTTCAATATTTTGATTGTTGTCAACTTTAATAAGAGGGGAATCCCTGATCCAAGCATCGAGCCAGAAATTAATGTCTCAAATACCAATACACCATTTACTATGGTGCTCTGCTATATCTTTAATGGAGGACAATCTCTTCCAAACTTTAGAGCTATTTTTGTTGTTGAAATTAGCTAACATAGGGTGCTTATTGTTGTAGAAAACATCATGGGTATATCTCGCCCAAAGAGAAGATTTTAATTTGAATTTAATATGATGATTGTAGGAAGTAACATCCTAGAGATCTTTCAAGCTGTGAATGTTGAGGCCACCTTCAAGGTAAGGTTTGCAGACTTTGCTCCACTTACACCAATGAATTTTAGTTGAAACTGCTTTTTATATCTATCAATTATTCCACTTGGTAGAATATTTCTCTGTAACCAGTAACTAGGAAGAACCATAAGGACATTGTTTATAAGCGTTAGTCTACTAGCAAAAAAGAGAGTTTTGTCTTCCCACATATTAATTTTGTTTCTGATGTTGATGATTAAAGCTTCATAGTTACTAGCCCAATTGTTTCTGCTGATGCTAACACCCAGATAGGTCAAAGGCAAGTAAGCATTTCTGTAATCAGCAATGGTATTAGATTTGGTGTTAGGGAAGTTGTTGGTTATGATAATAGTAGTCTTATCCTTGTTTATCATCTACCCAGAAGCCCCTTGGTAATCCTGTAAAAATTTGCTTAAGGTAGAAATAACATAGGGAGAACTGTTAGTAAAAATTAGAAGATCATCAGTATAAGCCAATGAAAGAATGCATATATTGCCCCTAGTCTTGTATTGAATGAACTTGTTGTTGTCATAGTAAAGCATATTTAGGCCTCTAATGAGAATCTCTTCAATAATTATGAAAAGACAATGAGACAAAAGATCTCCTTGTCATAGACCTCTGTGGGTTTTGAAATAACCCACAACATTGCTATTAATAAGAACATAAATTTTAACATGTTTGATAATGTTATTGATAAGGTTTATAAAACTTTTGCTGAATCCAAAAGTATGTAAAACTTTTTCAATAAAACTGAAAGACATTATGTCGAAGGCTTTTGCCATATCGACTATTTATGATGATGTTGCCATTTTTGTCTTTTTGTTGAGGTCATAGATTAGTTCATTAGCCAGAAGGATGTGATCATAAATTGATCTATGAGAAACAAAAGCTCTCTGGTTTTCAGATATAATGTTAGGCATGATAGGTTATATTCTATTGCAAATGATTTTAAAAAGAATTCTATTAAAAGTAGAACACAAGCTTATAGGTCTGAATTGAATCCAGCAAGTAGGATTGAAAACTTTGAGAATGAGGACTAAACCTGTGGCTATTACACCTTGAGGAAGGGTATAATCATTGAAAAAGGATGCAAGATGCTCCAGCAGTTAATAAAGAAGGTTATGTTGAAACCATTCATGCCTGGGGCACTGGCTTTGTTGAGACCTTTAATGGATATTTGGATCTCCTCTTCAGTGGGAATTGCCATAAGGTTGACATTATCCTGTTCTGTAACTAAATTAGGAATGGCATTAAACAAGTAGATGTTTAGATAGTTTAATCCTGAATCTTTGTTTGTGTAAGGATTTTCAGATAAAATGGTTTGGAAATAGGATTCAACAGATTTGTTTATAAGGTTTTCCTCAGTAACCCATTGAAAACCCTTTTTAATTTTATTGATTCTGTTTCTCTTGACTTTCTTCTTGACACAGGTCTGATAAATTTTGGTATTGCGGTCACCATCTTTGATCCATGAACAATAAGTCTTCTGCTTCCAATAATTTTCTTCCTGAGCCAGAGTTTAAAAGAGATGAGCATTGGCCTTAGACCAGTTAGTTTTGTTTGTGATGTTGTCATTCTCAATTAAGAGCTTTTCTACGTTGTTCACCTCCTTTTTCAGCCTCAGTAACTCTATTGAAAACATTTCCAAATACAGAAACATTTCAAACTTTGAGAGCATCTTTCAACCTCTTGAGCTTGTTCCAAAATTTATAAGTAGGAGAGCCCTGTATATCCATAAGCCAATTAATAGTAACAAAAGGAAGAAAGTCTTCATTTAGGCACCACATATTAGGAATTTAAAGCAAGTTTTTTTATTTGTTATATTATTGTAAACAAAAAATGAGAATTGACATGTGATCTGAGCAGGTTCTAGGAAGGTGTTTGATGATAGCCAGTCCAATCACTATTGTGGAGAACACGGTCCAAATGCTTACATTTGGTCTGATTATTCCAGGTAAAGTTATTTCTCATGTAGCCATGTCATCCAGCTTGCAGAGACTAATGGTTTTGTTAAAATCATCTGCATTGTTGGTGCAATAATTACTACAACCTTTTTGCTCATAAGGGTTGGAAATGGTGTTAAAATCACAAAAAACAATCCACTATTTGACATTGGTAGTAATGATATTGAGAGTGAGCCAAAGAGATTTTATGTTGGGGCAGCTAGCATAAACAACATTCAGAGAGATAGTATTGTTGTTGGTGGGATAAATAATTTCTATATTAATCAACTGCTGTTGATCAATAATAATGTTGATGTTGTGCCAGTCCCTCCAGAACAGCCAAAGTTTGCTGTTGCGGTTGGAGAAGTAGTGATTAAAACCCATTTTAACTGCAAAGGACGAAATTTGATTAGGGTCAACCATAGGCTTCTGAATAGAAACAATACTGATTTTGGTTTTGATAATAATATGATTGAGCCTTCTCAGTGAGGCCTTATTAACGATCCCTCTAATGTTCCAATTAATGATGTTTATCATTATCAGAAATATATTTGCTTTGTTTTTTGTCTCCAAATAGAGACTTGTATATGCCTTTTTCATTCTACTTCTGAATTTAGCCGTTTTTAATCTTCTGTTTAACAAGTTCTGGGAATTGCTGTCAGTTTCTTTGTTTTTAAAGACAAAGGAAGAAGGTAAGCTCCCAAAATTCTACTGATTAGGAGTGTAATTCCCCAAATCATTTTGATTTTGATTGTTTTTCAGACTGCTTCTGTAATCATTCTCCAAATCTCTTACTGCATCGATGATTTCATTGCTTCTGGTAGTGTTGATGTTTTAAGTTTCAGAGTCTTGACTGTGGCATGATGATATCTTGTTTCAATTGAGAGGTTCTTGATGATTAAGCTTGTTGGGTGTTACGATCTCAGTGGAAAAAAAATGGCCAAGTTTCTCAAGATGTTGTTAATCTTTTTCAGTTGTTGATAGATTTATTATCAGAAACTGAAGTTTAGGCTTGTATTACTTTATGGTAACAGGATGCTGGGCATGGTTTTCTGGGTTACAGTCAGTGTTTTTCTCCAGGTTAGTGGTTTTTGTGTCTTCTTATTTTCTTCTTAGAAGTTTTATGCAATTAGATTTGTCATGGCCTATATGAGAGCAGTGAGTGCAGTTATATGTGACATCTTTATAGCTCACATGAAGCCAACAACCAATATTAGCTCAAAATCCAACCCAGATTTCGTGTTGAAGTTTCTGAGAAATGTCAAGCTCAATAAGAACATAACATGCATTGTATAGTGCTCTGTTCTTATTAGGAATCGAGCATTTCAAGATATCTCCTATGGATCCAACAATCGTACAAATGATTTCCTCCTTAAACATATATTCAGGGACTTTTTCTATTCGAATCCAAATTAGGACAATTGAATTTTTGTATTTCGGGTTAAAATCAGGAGACTATTTGATGAGCCTCATGATTTTATCCCCAACAGTCCATAAAGTTCTGGACCAAAGCTTGCACATATCTTCTTTAGTATCAAACTCAATGAGTAAATGTCCGGAATCCCAATTACTAACATTTACTTCACTACTGAATTTTCTCATATCCAAAAAATGATTACATGTCTGTATGTTGGGAATTATTTGAGAAAAAATTGCTATCAACGTGAATTTTCTGCAATTTTCCATAATGTCTTTAACTTCATCATTGAATTGAACATTTATATGAGATTGAAGATGTTTGATTGATAATGGTTTCAGGTTTCCAGCATTGAGATTTTGGTTTTGGAAGCTTGACAAAATCAGTAAATCTCTTACGAAAGGGCTCGGTGTTCATGGTTTGGTTTTGCGGCTCATAAGGATTAGTTGACGGATTACATAGAGCAAGGAATTATCTGTTAAAATTCTCAATGTTTTGCATCATGCGGACTCAACGAAGCAAAATGATAAAGCAGGAGATTGGAAAAGGAAGAGAGAATCAAAAGAATTGATGGATTGACGATAAAAAGGATGAAGATCAAGAAATGGATTTCTGTGCTTTTTGGAGAAGAATCAAAGTCTTCTTCGAACAAAACCTTCCTTAAAATTTATTTATATTATAATTTAATTACTAGGATAGAACGTTACATTTAGAAACTATGATTTAATGTTATTTATTAGATAGTTAATGTAAAAGTTATTTCGTAATTTATATTTATAAAAACAAATTGATTTAGAAGTTTGGATCGTATTTTCCTCCTTTTAGGAGTATTTATGTATTCTGTTTTCTTACTATTTTAATTTTACAATTTAATACCATCAATATTGATTAAATATTTTACCATATAAGTTTATTATCAATTATTGACGTGGTATATAGAAATATGAAAGCTTTATAAAACATTTTTTAAAATAATATATAAAAGAATATTACGATGAATCGAGACAATTTATCATGTTGAGCTACTCAATTTTTGAATCCTTTAATTTTATTGCCGAATCATAAAACAATATAATCACTAATATTTTTTATGTAAAATAAATTTATAGTCACCATGCATATGGTGCTAAAACAAAATCAATGTCAGCGGGATCCCTCGTTGAAACACAATGGTATCGCATTCACGCTTCAGTGAGACGATATCGTCTTGCAGTTGGTCGTTCACCGTGGCGAGAAAACATAAAATATTGTTCGTAAGAGGAGATCCTTTAAGACAAACACTCATGAGTCTGATCTGAATAGTGGATCGTCTAACCAAAACAAACGTTGTCATCGTATGCGTTATTTCACGCGGTCTCGAAGTTAAGCTTCTATATGTCATCGAAATGGAAACTCTTTCACATGTACCAAGCCTAGTACTTGAGAAGCAAAAGAGATTAGTGGGTCATCCCATATTGCCATCAAACCCTACGTTTCATGTTGGAACACCTCTTTTTAGCATGTAGTGTCCTACACATAATCAATCGTAAATCCCTCTAATGAAGACTCGAATCTCGGGTATGCCAACCCATAGATACCCTAGATGGGATGAGCAACACTCTAAAAATATTATAGTCATGTCCTCGCTAGATTATGAAATATTGGTAGGTGATTTACATCGAAAATTCAATATGTACAAAATGGACAAATAAGAATGGACATATGACTGAGCATCACATCAAGCAGTTCTGAAACAAAATTTCAGTGTTTGGCAAAAACGACATGCTTGAGCTTTCTACATGACCTTTTGAGATATCATCCTCACATGGTTATACTCTTTGTCTACGGGCTCCATTCATACATTTGAAGCTTTCTATACCATGTTTGCAGATCAATTCATTGAAAGTAAATTCGTCTGTGGGTATATTGATTACATAATCAACTTTAAACATGAAATGAATGAGAGTTTGTGTGATATACCAAGAGGTTTGTCAAAACCAATGAAAACCTCAAAAACTGCTATGATTTGATGGCATATATTGCATTCGTACAAGGTATTCAACCGTTTGCCAAATATATCGTGAAATTTAAAACTCTTATATTTGGACAACTGACCCAAGTAAAGTAGTAGATAAAGGTGGATGAGACATTGCGTGCAAGAATGTTAGAAAGATCGAATGTCTATCGTTCATTATGTGTCCTAAGTGTAATCCAAGCCTATTTATGTGGTTCCAATTCAATATGACAATCATATTGTCAAGTCGGTTCAACAATGATTTTCTTTTCGAAACAAAATTTCTCGAAATAAAAATAGAAGACCCATAAAAGTTTAAGAGTCACAACAACATAATGGTTCAAAGAACCATTATACTAAGATTACAGAAGGCATAACTACGATCTATGACCAAGCAAAAAAAGTAGTCTGATTAAAAAAAAGATAGAGAAAATATAGTCTTAAAACGAGTCTATAAATCTTAACAAAATCTATAAATACCATAAAAATATCGACCACCACATCAAGAGTGCATGGCTTTGAAAGATAAAATTTGGAACCTAATCGTTGATGGTAAACTTTATGAATACGTCAAGCAACGAGCCTACTTTGCTAAGAAAAGTACAATTCCCCAGTCGTCGGCGTCTAAGGACTCATCATAACAAACCTAAAGTCATCACTAACATGTGAAGTCATAGCATTATACGAGGTCTACAATGAATACTTGGATCTTGATCCAAACATGGAAATAGTATGGACAATTGCTGGAGGGGACATCATATCATGTATAATATTATCCTTAATAAAGTGGCATATTGTTGACCTTGAGGTCCAACAAATAAACTAATACTTTATTTTTCCTTTATAAAATAAAAATTATCTCATACTACGTTCAATGATGATGACTTAAATGGGTAGTATGGTCTCCCGATGATACACATCACCGCCAAAATTTTGAGATCAAAAGTCAGAAGAATAATGTTTGACACTATAAGCTATGTGAATACATTTTTCAAAAAGAGCTACGATAAAATCTGAGTCATAATACCTCTTGCGCCCTTTAAAAGAGTGATGAAGGGATGTAATAAAGCTGAGACATTAGTGCTCAGAGATTTTAAACTAGACTCCGACGATGGGGAATGAGAAAACAAAATAAAAAATTTAAACATGATAATAAATGGTCATTGGTCTTACAAGGTTATCATTAGCCACCATTGGCTCAATTAAATACACATTATTTTATTTATTATGTATTAGTGCATATGATATATTGTCAACAGAATAATATGATTTATTCGCGGTAGTCAGCGCGTTGCCAAAGAATGTTATGTTATTTCCCTTGATCTGTAAAAATAGAAATTTATCGGAGCCTCTGTTATCTCAAATAGTATAAACAACCTAATAAAGTCTCGCTAAATAACTGAGTATATGGAAACTGTTGATAAAGTTCACTTGGAATTGGACGAATAATCTGTATTGAGCTGGACATAAAAGGGGTTTGTAAACTAAATTATTAATATTTTTATCCTACAATTTGGATGTTTTTGCATGGCCACGAGGGAACCGTCCCTGATAGCATGTTATAAGATATGTATCAACACCAATTATCAGTCAATAAAAAAATACGCATACTATTCTCTCACTGTAAAGTTGAGGTTATCATTACTGAAGTCAAAAGAATAAGTCATATTTAGCATATAAGATAAGCATTATATCCTATATGGACAACGAATCTGTTCCCCATAAAAAATAAATAGGAAATGAAAGATATGTATGGATTTTATAGACCTCAATCGAGCTTTCCTGAAGTATTTATTCTCGGCCCCGAGAATTGATCAGTTGGTGGATGCTACTTTGGACAACAAAATATTTTCACTTATGGATGCGTACTTTGGGTAAAATCAATCTGCAATGCACCCATAAGATGAAGAACTTAAAGCCTTCATGACTGAGAGATGTTTTGTTTCTACAAGGTAATGCTCTTTGATCTACTGAATGCATGAGCAACATACCAACATTTGGTGAACAAAACTTTCTTTAGCTAAGGGCAGAACTTTTAGGCATATATCGACGATATGCTAGCAGCCGAGAATAATCTAATCACCTGGCATACTCGGAAGAAATCTTCGACAACCTACAAGTAATAAACCTCAAGCTCAATCCATGTACATTTGGAGTCTCCTATAGGAAACTTTAGGGTACTTGTTTCAGCAAAACATTATTTGAGATAGACACTACTGAGCTATAAAATCTATTGGTTATAAATCCATTGCGAACAATCAAATTGGTCTAAATCCTCATACGAAGTTTGGTTGCTCTAAAACAATATATTTCCAGATCTTTTGAGAACTAGGCCTTATATGTTTTAGTATTCAAGGGAATCAAACAATACAATTGGACATCAGAATATGATGATGCATTCTAAAAAACTAAAGAGCAATTGGCTTCCCCCAAAGTCCTCACATGGTAAAACTCGTGTGATACTATTTATGCTTAACGGTTTCATATCATATTGTTAGTGTAATTCTAGTAAAATAAAAAAAGAGCAATTTATCGAGTCATGAATTACATAAGTAGGTCCTTATTTTCTATTGAAACTTGATATCTGATGTTGGAGAAGTTAGCATTGGATCTAGTCGTGGCTACTAGAAATATGATACCATACTTTCAAACCCCCATGATTGTGATCTATAATTTTTTCCATTTGAGGAATATCCTTTAAAAGAACGATATATTTGGCAGACTAACATGATGATCTGTACAGATTAAAAACATTGACATTAGGTTTGAACCATAAAATTCCATTGAAGCTCGACTTAATGATCTTCCTCATCCTATTTTACACTGAAAGGCCAACCTTTTCGGAAGATAGTACCGAACCAATGTGGATGGTCTGAACTGACGAGGGCTCAAACAAGAAGGGTAATAGATTATTATTCAGCTTACATCTCTCTCAAGAGATCCATTACATTAATCCATAAAATTTGATTTCCCAACCTTAAACAATAATGCCAAATATAAAACAAAAATTATAGACTTCTGACTCGTCCATATTTGTGGGGCACAGCATGTAAGAATTATTATTGACTCACAATTGATAGTTACTCGTGATTTGGGAAAATTTAAAGTTAAGAAAAATACATTTATCATATATCTAACAAAGCTACAAATTAAAGCTTGAATATTAAAAAAGGTTGATGCACTCGTTTTTGCTAAAATCTCCGAAACTGAACGATAAGTATTAATATAATAAAAACCTATCATATTTTAACCCGCATTAGTCGATCCTTTTGAATCATTTTACGAGGTTATGATTATTGATGAGCCACTAGATTAGAAAACTCTAATTAGAGTTTACCTTACAAAAGTTTGTTCCTAAATGATAAAATCAATGATAGAAGCGTCAAAAGTGATATGCGAGCTACATATTATTTGACAACACTCTTTATTGGTAAGGGTTAGTGATACCCTCTTTTAGATGCATGAGATCGGAAAATGGGTTTTTTTACTTAAATAACTCCACGGGTCAACAATACCATATAATGGCTGAAGACTATTATTCCAAATGGGTGGAGATATAACCATTGGCCAGAAACTGAGCCTAAGAAGTTCTAGAATTCATAAGAATTAAATTTGTTGCAGTTATAGGGTCTTCAGAGTCTCAACCTCTAATAATAATACGCATCTGCAAAATGAGGAACTAGCCTTATTTTAAAAAATTTGATGCATTTAACAAAACTTCTTGAATCCCTTCCATCATAAAGAAAATGAGCGAATTGAGATGACAAATCGAGTCATAATGGATTGGATACGCCACCTTTTTGAGGATTTTACAAAAAATGGCTTGAATTCCTCCTAAATATATTATGGTCCTACCAACCCACTCTAAGAATGACAACATGAGAAACTCTATCCGTTGTAGTTTATGAGAAGAAGGTCGTGATCCTAGAAGAAATATTTATGTATTTCTTTTTAATAATGAACTATGATTAAATGACTAACGAGCGCAACTAAAGGGTCAAACTGGACCCACTTGAGGAGAAGTTGATCAAAACACACCTCAGAATGGAGCCATATTAAACGCTAATTTGTAGCTGATATGAATCCAAAATTTTCTCTAATGAATTATAAATATCAAATAAAGTCCTTAGAATGATATTTTTCATACAAAAGATAAAACCATTGGTAAGGTACAGTCAAACTGGAAAAAACCTTACACTGTAACAACTAAGGTAAAGTGTGGTACTTATAAGATGATTGACACTGATGTAAATTCTCTCCCCTACCCATGAAATGTATAATATATAAAACTTTATGTTTTGTAAGAGTATATTCTCTCAAAAACATTTTTATCTACATTATTTAAATACATTTTTATTGTTGTAAGTTGTTTTTATCTCTTATTTTATCTTTATGTATTATTGGTGCGCTCTTTTCTATTTTGGTAACGTGGGTACTTTTTATTGACGTATCTATCATGAATATATTTTCATATCATCTTAATTTACATGATATTATATTTATATATCATAATGTTAAATGAATAGTGCCTTCCGAGCCATAACGTCAAAATATGTTAAGTGACTCGAGAGTCATAGCATCAGAATTGACTCATGAGTCATAACATCAAAATGTGCAAAATATCTCTTATGCTAGAGTACCAAACATGCAAGTTGGCTCTCTTACCAAACGTGCAAATAGCTTACATACCCAAACACTTAATATGCAAAATGACCAAAGGGTCAGAGCCCCCAATTTGTGCAAAGTGACTTCCACATCAGAGCATCATATGCATGACCTCTAAGACATGTTTAAGAGTTGAGCATTAGCCTCTACATTAATGGTTGATCACCTCGAAACAGGTTTGACACAATTTTTGTTGTGTGAAAACACATAAAATCAATAATAATACAATATTTTATCTCCTTCACAAACTTATAATATTTTCATATATGTGTATGCAAAGTCAAAGAAGGCTAGACCGAAACAACCAGAAGGTTACCAAACTAAAATCTTTGTTCCAATCGAACGAACAGTAAAAATAATTGTTTATACTGAACGAGCATCAATAATATTAATCATTATGCATCCAACATGAAAATATAATACGGTAATACATTGTTATTGGCAACACAATACAAATTATTTCTAAAAAACGCTCAGAACACATATTTTAGTATTAAAATAATAAGACTTATCTCAAAATTAACAAGAAACATATGAGAAAAATACTTCAGAATTATAGAAAGAACAATTGAGGTTGATAGACACAAATGTCGAGCTTATTTTATCTCGACTTAATGCGGCTCCCGCTCTTTAACTAACTCTCTAACATAATCATCCAAAGAATTCTCGACTCTTCTTTCTACACAAAAGACAATTGTGAGTTGCTATTCTAATTGAGGTATCATTTAACTGAGAATAACAAATGTGGCCGACCAATACTATAGTTATGCCCTTCTGTTTTTGGTACAAATCCCAAAGGGCCATCATTTTCTCTAATTCGGTAATTTGTCTCTCCAACTCGAGCAACTATGGCTTATCGCTCTCTTCCTTGCAACTAACTCATGTTACAAGTAGTCTTGAGCTTCCGTTATGGCTTTCTGTATAAGATAACATCTTTCGTTAGTTAGAGACTTATTCTCCGATGACATGTCCACCTCGACAGTAAAGGTCGAAGGTCGGGCATTAATGGAATTTTATTAAAAAATACCATTTAAATTAAGTAAATAATGAGAAATATTAACGAATATACTTCAAGTCCGATGTCCACATGTCGAGCTGTAAGATCTAACACAGACCTCTCGGACCTCATGTTCAGTATTACGAAAAAATAAATAGTTGAGAACTTATTTCTCCAAACTGTTCTCGGACCTCATGTTCAGTATCGCGAAAAAACCAATAGTTGAGAAATTATTTCTCCAAACTGTATGGGAATCACCAATGTGGAGGTAGCCAAGGGATCATATTCTTCTAGAAACATGATGTGAGGGGTGCGCAGAGAAATCCTTGCCTTTACAAGCATAATGGGAGATCCCATAATGGTTTTTACTCTGTCGGTTTCAAACTATTGGCTTTGACTATTTTTTTTGTTCTTAGTTAATTTAAGACCATATGTTATATGAATGATCTCTTTTCGACAAGATCCAACCTTCAGATACAACCAACCTCGTTCTGACAATACCAGTCTAAAGTTATTTTTTTATTTCCTCTTTATTTGTGCTTTCATTAGCGATCGACTTATTGCATTTCCCATCCACCAAAACATACTTTTAGGTCACCCATATTAGCAAATAATAATTAATTTTAAATGATCAAATGTCGTGAACACTTTGATCCTCATCGAAGCACTTGTAGGGTTAAGTCAGAGACTGACCCTACAATTATCAAACACCTTTGTGTCTTTAGAGTCAATTGGGATATCAAAAGTTGTGAGCGAGCCCACCATTATATTTTTGCCACAAATAAACATCTAGTATGATCCGTCTTCCCTATGCGAGTATTCAAACATGATGAAGTTTTCGGATGTGAGAAATACGCGGTATGATTTCCCCCACTTCATCAAGGTAACCCCGTTCAAGTAGTGAAAATTATTCTTTACTGAGTTATATCTTTAGGTAAAGAGATCGAGGTATTCTACACACACAATATAGATTTAACATATGAACATACAAAATAGTACTAAGCCTACCCAAACATAGCAATTTATTTTTAAAAGCCCACTCGTTGGTAATAGTCTCCTAAGATCCACTAACAATATGAAGTTTCTTTTAACCCACCTCTCGTAATACAAGATATTTGTGAGCATTTTGTACTAACACATAATAAACACATAGTAATATTAAGTATCTTTGTGCGGATTGATGAGCGCATGACCATTAAATATTCTATCCAAAAAAGAAATTTGATATAATTTTGATAATCGAGGTTATGCATGGTATACAACCATTCATCATCAATTTGCTATGACACATTTTGAAAAATAGAATAAATCACATAACACCGCGTGCAAAGGAAGACACTTTTTTTTGCATCAATCACACAAGTGAAATACATTTCTTTATTGCTAAAAAGGTCCATTAGAGTCTCCTCTCGATGGGAAATATAAGCATTACCGAGTGAGAAGATTATATTACAACAAAAAAGTTTCAAGCAATTGTTATTTGCTAACATTACATGGCTCGTGAATTACTTTCATCTACATGAGTGCATCTATATTTATTATGATCTTTATCTTTAATGAAACTGAGTAGCTGGTAATAACACTCGCTCATGCTTCCATCAACATTGGTATTTCATCACGTAAGAGGGGAAATCCCCATTCTGATATCTCCCAAACTGATACGTCTAAACTTTGGCCGCTTTTGCACTGGTATTTATCTTTCAAAAACTTTGAGTCTTTTCATATTGCTTTCTTCCGAGATATTCTCTTACAAACGAAAGGAAGACAAAAAAAACTTTTTTACAAAAAAGAATCATGAAATAGATTATGATTTAGGTAAAAATAAACCGGAGAAAACAATACAAAGTAATAAAATGATGTATTTTATAAAGAAGTAATTTTCATATTGATCATCCACGTGTCACTATAATCAATGGTTGGGAGCATCCGTCTAATGGTACAAACAATTCAAAGGTCGATATTGAGTGAGTACCACTTGTCAAACACCCTATGAGTATCCTAAAATCGGTTAGATATTGTGTTTCCTTCTTTATACAGAATACTTTACATCAAAATGGTTAGACAAATACAAAAATATTGATATGATCTTATTTTACTATCAATTTTTTTTACTAATAATACTAATGTTATTTTCACTTTGGAGTATTAGGGAGACTACTTACTTAAAAAATTGACAAAAATATTTTTCAACCACGGAAAAAGTGTATAAATTACTTTAGCAATCTAATACCTTCTTTTTTTGTAGTTTTTTCCATTTTGCACAATTGAGATTTATCTTCAAGGGAGTTTTTTTTCCGGCAAAAGATTTTTAACAAGGTAGAAATAAGACCAACACCAAACCGAACTCTGCAAAGTCACGACAATTTGACTGGAGATAATTAGGATCGTGAGATAGCAATAACATCAAGAAATAAACATATTGTCAAAACAGAACTCTCGAGACGGGTCATTCAGTCTAAAAAAATCATAAATTTAAAGATTAAATTCTTATCTAAACGATCCACTAAAGCTTGATCCTATATTATCTTTGACTCAAATTCTGATCATTCAACCGAACCATCAACCCATACCATTTGGGCTTGATAATAACAAGATATAAAGAAGACAATAATTTGACTTACATAAACTATTGCGCTTCTACTTGTAGTATTTCCTCACTTTGTTCACAAGGATTAATAGACTAATAATTAATTTTAAGGTTATAACTTAAACGACTCTTATTTTAAAAAAGATTGGGTTAAATATTTAGCAGCATAAATACATTTAAATATGATCCAACTATGATTTAATGGTTATTTAATGTGTAACTAATGTAATTGTTACTCTATAACCTATACTATGAATTATAACTCTGATTTAGGAGTTCGAAATCATAATTTCATCATTTGAGATTACTTATATATCTTTTTCTTTATTTAATTCCATCTATATAATATAAAACTCTTCGACATAATATATAAATAACGATAATAATAAAATGTTTATGTTCTGAACTGATAAATAAATTTAAAATTATCTCAATATATATCGTCTTTCAAAATGAAAATTAATCGATTGCAAGTATCAATCTATTTTAAATATGTATAAATAATTGTGTCATTATTATAGAAAAATAAATACCAAACTTCTAAGACTAGAATTATAATTAAATTGTAAATGTTTTTAGAAAATATAAAGTCAATACATGATAATATACCATTAAAAAGACAACAACAAATTAACAAAATAAATGATTGGGAAAATTATCCAAACAATAAAAAGAATTATATATATATATATACATATATATATTCTCAGATCGGTTGATAAAATGATCAATAAAAGAATTAAAATGTTGGAGAAAGAATAAATAATGAGTGATACACAACTTGTGTTTACGTTATAATTTATAAATTATAATCCAAGTCAAGCTCTTTTTATGCTTTCCTCACGAGTAGACAAAAATGTATTTATTGGACTATATAAAGGTATTTTCATATTTATAAATTTATTTATCTTGTTCTCAGTGTGTTTAATTGTTTTTAAAAGTTATTACCCCTATCACTTTTATTATTTCCCCCATATAAATTTTCTAAAAAAACTTTCAATACTTGCTTTTACTTTTTTGCTCTTTATTTACATTTTAATTTATATTTTTATATCACTATACATTATACACCTCCATTTCCAACAAACACATCATTTCATCAATTTACACCCAAAATATGTCCTATAACTTCTAAAATTAAACTCTGAAAACCCAGAAAACTAATTTAAAAAAATACTTGTAACCTAATGGAAGATGAAAACACTCAAACCAAAGATTCAACACCGGCGAACATCACCCCAACAACCAACAATATAATATAATCTTGTATTTTAGTTTTACATTCATCTAACATCAAAATCCGTTTTCAAAATGAAAAAAAATTGAAAATTTTGATTTTGCAAATTTAATTCTGAGATACCCACTTAGATTTAGCTATTTTTTTTATAATAAAATAACTAATTTCAAGACAACCACTCAGAATTAGTTAATTAAAAAAATAACACATGATTCTGAGATGCCAACTCGGAATCATGTGTTATTTTTTTTAAAAGCATGTAATTTTCTAAGATCCTAACTCATAATCACATGCAATATCTTAAAAAAATGAAATCAATTTCTAGAATAAAAAGGTTTATGAAAATTTATTTCATGAACCTTTGAAAGATGATTGGACTCGATTTCCTGAAGAAAAAAACAAACAAACAAAGTTTTCGAAAGTTTCATGAAATTGATTTCCAGAAGAATTTCTTTTCATGAAAATCAATTTCATGAACCTTTGAAAGATGCTTGGAATTGATTTCCAGAAGAAGAAAAAAAACAGGGTTTTTGAAAGTTTCATGAAATTGATTTTAAAAACAAGAATCAAAGAGAGATTACATGGGTATGGGTTGCTCGATTATGGTGGCTAGGGTTTGCTTTGCTAAGTTAAATGGTAGCTGTCTAGGCTTAGAAAGTAGAAGAAACAAAT
This sequence comes from Limnanthes douglasii subsp. nivea, assembly GCA_036936605.1. NCBI lineage: Eukaryota > Viridiplantae > Streptophyta > Magnoliopsida > Brassicales > Limnanthaceae > Limnanthes > Limnanthes douglasii. The sequence goes on along the minus strand of JAUPFV010000001.1, from coordinate 22,207,381 downwards.
GATTGGGTGGTTGTTGGAAGAAATTAAGTATGGAGGTAAGTATGGATGTTTGGGTGGAAATTTAAAAGAGATTTAAAATAGAGTTTTTCTTTATTGAGGATATAAAAACGTGGTGTTTATTTGGAAACACAGGGAAAATAATAAAAGTGATGGGGATAATAGATTTTCCCTTATTTTTATATATTTTTCTATGTATTTCTTTCTCTCTTTTTTATACTCCGACGATCCGACTTTTTAATACGACAAACTCTAATAACTCAAACTAACGGTGATCAAGATCATAAGTAAGTATTTTAATTTTTAGGTTTTACTTTGTTTTTTTATGTTCTTGATAAATTATTGATTTCTTATTCTGAAATAGAATTTTAATGTTAGAGTTTATGCTTGAATTCGGGGGGAGATGTACTATATGCACTGAGGGTGCACACTGCACCACCAGTCCCGAGTCTATGCACCCATGGTGCATAGATAGATTTTTATTCTTCTTGTAAGTATAATTTTATTTATTATTTTAATTCATTTTTATTTCATCTTTTGAGTTCATCAGACACACATTAATAGATTTCACAAAAAATTAGTTCGGGACCAGAGAGTTCATGGCCAAATAGTTCATGACTTGGCAAAAATAATGTCGTCATTAAGTCCACCCCTGATACCCATGAGAAAATACGACCACTTCATCGACCAAAACTTTCCTGATCAAACACTAACATAGTTTAAGCTAAGTTCGATTCAATTTAGACAGAGGCGGAGAGTGAACACATAAAAAAATTGCCCCATATCACCAAAGGGTGGAGGCAATTGTTATCGAAAACTGTCACAGAAGATGTCGATGCGAGTGTTGGATCCTCTAGTCATCGTACACAAGAGTCCAATATGTACATCGTTAACAGTGTTATTGATCTCTATTTAGTAAAAAACTTAGGACACCCCTTCAAAGGAAAATGAAGGTAAACATTTAAAAATATTTGATCTTAAATTCGAACAACACTTTTGTAAGGTGGGTAAGTTATATAATACTCACATTTTATTAGTGTTTGAGTTATATATGTATTTCATAAATTATAAAGATTTCCTTATTTTGTTTCGGGTACAGTCTCTTAGTTCTCCAAGGATCATGACTCATTACACGATATTGCGCATATGAGATCTGTCTAACCAGTTGTTATACATAGTTTTTTTGCCATTACTTTATTCGGTCATCTGATTGATCATCTAGTTAAGTTCAACAAGAACCCAATATTGAACGAGGTATTCGTCAAACGATGGCGCCAAAAGAAAAATACATTCAATTTAGCTTCAGGGAGATGCGTATCATGCTAAATGGTGTATATGTCATGACAGACCTCATGATATAATGTAGATTGTTAGAATTTAACCACCGCGATATAAGAGATGATATGCATGCCGAGTACGCTTGATTTTTGGAACTTCCAGTATATGCTGTCTATCACACGTTGGAGAGGCAACGAAGAATTGGTTTAAGTTTGAAATAGATGAGAAATATATTTATATCAGATGAGTATCTTGAATTGAACGATATAGAGATGTTTTATTAAATATGCATTATTATATGCATGATAGAGAAGTGGGAAGTGACTGTCCAATTGGTTTAGAATTTAAAACTATTATTTTTAATAGTTATTTGGTTACTCATATTTGTTAGCTAGTTCTAACCAATATTATAATTTGTATGGATTTTTAGTTTTGTAATAATTAGATATGGTTAGTTAATGTAATACATATCTAAATACCATTTTCTCATTCAATGAATAACTAAGTTTTGTCTATCTTTAATAATTAAAAACATTCTTTATTTGCTATTTTTGTAGATTTATAAAAATAATATCAAAACCGCAATGATAAAATAATAATTCAATAATCACAACCAATAAGGGTATATCACATCAGAAATAGTACTAACAAAAACTCTTCATTTAAAAAAAACTAATGTTCATAAATTATTTTACCATCAATAAATTTTCATGTTTGATTGAAATTACATATTGTATAGCCGGTAACGATCAACTATTAAATGTGCGATATTATTAGAAGCACATAATAAAATTGGAAACATAAAAACTAAAATATTTGAAAATTAAAATTATTATTTTTCGAATATCAATCCTTTTTGAAAATATTTTTAGCACAAATATTTTAAAACAAATTTGAGATTTAATAAAAATAAAATAATATATATATTAAGTAGAAATATGTATGATTATGTGTGTACTATATCAAATTCCACATTGTTGAATTTGTTAATCAATCGATAATATATTTTTATTGTTTTAAATTTTAAGATTTAATATACTACAACGAGGAATAAAATGTTTTTCACTGCAAACAAAATTGTAAACTGGAACGTTAGATAAATAAATAAATAAATAGATAAATAATAAATAAATAAATAGTAAGTGAAAATTAGACTCACATACATAAAAAGCATTACATAAAAATAAAACAGCGAGCGATAAAAATAATGATAAAATTATAATTCAAATATTCTCATCATATTATTTTACCATCACATAGTTATATTATAACTTTTTTAATTTGTTTAAAATTATTACTTAGATATCTTAAAAATTATTATAATAAAAAACAAAATCATTTTAAAATAAATATTTTTATTTGATCATAAATAATTGAGCTTTTTTGATATGATAATTTAGGATTACAAAAGTTTAATATATTGTATTCGGTATAAATATTTTTATTCAATAAAATAAAAATATGTACCCCTAGTTTTATGATTTTAGTTTTTTAGTTTATAAAATTAATATTATAATTAATTTTTAATTATTATTTGTAATTTAAAAGACATTTTGTAAATTTTCATCGTATGAATACCTAATTTTCGGACGAATTTATAAAATTAATATTATAATTTTCAGTCAAGAAAGTATTGCAAAAGGACTCGAACTCATGACCTTGGTCACAAGCATGCCTAACTCCACCAACTCGGCTACCTCTTTTAGGGCGTCAGTATCAATCGTATTGTTATAATGATAGGAGAGGAATTCATATAAAGACTAAATGTTACATAAATAAATTAAAATAATGATGATATATTTTATTGATGGTGTGTAAATCAAATAAGGATCTTATTTTTCATGTTAAAATAATCATATACATTAAGGAAAATATGTATTCTCTGAGCTAGTCGAATCATTATGTAATAATTTGAAGTTTGTTGAAAACTCTATAGTTCCAAACATTAGTAAAAGTTAATGGTTATAATTTAAGATAAAACCATATATATATAACTTGTTTCATATACGTTTTTATTTTTTAAATTTGAGGACGAATTTACTAAGTAGTCAACCTTATAAAAATAATATCCTTACAACATTATACATTCTATTAACAATGAAGTTTGGAGAGTTTAAGTGTATAGTAGGATCATATAGCTCAAATAAACATAATAAGAATTCAAATATTTTTATATATCCTTACAACATTATACATTTTTATTTATCAACAAAACTGGAAAAATGAAATAAGATTGAGACATTTTTGTTCTGAACACTTGTGTTTTAGAAGACTGAAAATAATATAACAAAATAATATGATCATAATTTTTTTTTTAATTTAAGTTTCCATTCGAAATACATGAATAAAACGTTGTTTACAAACAATTTTGAATCATAATTTTCCAAACTAAGTCATAAAAGGCAATGGAATCATTAAACTTGGTTCATTTTAACATTTTCGGTCCAATCATTCTAATTTTCAATAATTGTAAAATAAATTTCATTAATGATTATACGCGGAAAACTTGGATGCATTTTTTTTCATGAAAAGTCAAAGTATTTGAAACTTTAAGAACTTAAAATATTGTTTGAGAAATAGGTAGGTCATCTAATCAAGATTATTTTAAAATGATATAATATATTTTTAATTTTATTAAGACTCATGAAATTATGAATTTCCAAATATTCATCGCCCAAAATAGTAAGATAAAATATTTACGTATTAATATTAGAGAAAACGTAATATATTTATAGTTTGTTGTATGTCGATGATGTCACACTTACTAAAATTTATGGATTAATACTCAAAAGATTTAGAAAACTTTATGATGGATGAGTTATAAATGTATGGTCTTAGCAATATGTATTACTTTTTTGCAAATACTTGAATCAAATGATGAAATTTTAATTTTCTGATAAATGATTAAAAAGCATGTGAACGTTCATACTTAAGTTGACTTAAATTTGAAAAAACATCAAGAAAAATTAGATGTCGATTATCTTGGTTTTTCCTCGTAGTAGAGAAACTAATTATGGTTGGTTATGAGAACCAAAATTGGGTAAAAAATGATTCTTGAAGTTGATATTGCGCTAGAGGTTAAGTGTGAGTATATAAAATATTGTAAGTCTTATCTTGTAAAAGAAAGTAGAGGGTAAAAACCCTATTAGTCCTCTGTATTTCACGTTTGTTGTATTTTGGTCCCCTCATATTCTAAAATGTGGTATATTTGGTCATCTACGTGTTGTGTAACATTTTGATTTTTATGTTTAAAAAAGTAACAAATGTTGGTATTCCTTATTCCTTTACACATGAGACAAATGTTTTATAAAAATGAACATAAGGGACCAAAACATGCCATTTTTTGGAACATACAAGACTGAAATATTATAAAAACAAACACATAATACCAAATAGTGACAAACTTATAATAAATAGGATCAATGATACTTTTTAAACATAACAATACAAGAAGAACAAAAGAACTTCTGTAGACTATAAATAAAAATACAGTTATATAGGTTGTTCAAGGGAATATTTGGAAGATCAAAACTGCTATGATCTACTAATTACTAGAGAATATTTTTGTGACTTTTTTATATAGAGATTCACTCATGGGATTAATGTTCTAATGGTTGGTTCGTAAGAAATTTGAGTTGTAGTGTGGTTGTTTGCATTTGGTAATTTTCAATTTTCAGCAACTACCTTCTTAAGTGTTTGGAAAATCCAAGGTCGAGGTCTTCTCGGTTTGACCTGAAGCTTGCAGAGTTATTCATGAATCTTTTATCTAGGATCTAAACGATGTCGATTCGATTTTTTTATCAAAATTCTCGTGAATAAATAGTCGTTTGAGACTGCATATTTTTAGGTTTTTTTTATTGTTATCTTGATTTTTTTGTGTGTTGGAGATTGATCTTTTAAGCTTAAGTCTATGGATATGTTCTATAAATAGGTGAATGATCATTTTGTAACTAAAATAATTTTGATTATAGTAGACTACGATCCCATGCTTTTATTCCTCATGTCGAGGGATTTTTCATGTATAAAATTTGTCATCTCATTTACTTACGCTTTGTATTACTGCCATCATCTATATATATTTTCTCACAAGTTCATACAAGTGTGGGAAATTTTAGTTTATTGTATGTTAGTACATATTTTCCTCAACATTGTGGCATCATAGTTTTCGGTTATGGATTTTGCTTATGTGACCGATGGATACTATGTGAAAATAAAAATGGTGCTTAATATCAGATATTCAATATGGATTAAGTGATAAGCTTGAATGGTGTTAAATTATCATCTATGGAAAGATAAAATACAAAATCTATTTTTTGTGAAGGAATTTCATGCTTTAAGAGATAAAGCTTTACGATAAAATCAATAATAAATAGAATTTGATACATCGCCAAGAGTGTGATTTGATAAAGCAATTGATATATGATGATAATATATTGAATCATGTCAAAAATGATCATCAGTTCGCATTTAATCCATGGTTTAACCCATGATTCTCGGTTTGTATTTAATCCATGATTCTTAGTTCATATATAATCCACGACTCTCATAATTTTATTTAACCTACGATTCTCAGTTTTCATTTGATCCATAATTCTAAGTTCCCATTTAACCCATAATGTTCAGTTCATATTTAACCATTGATACTTAGTTCACATTTAAGTTTTGATTTTTAATTTAGATTTAACACATGATTCTTAGTTCATATTTTATCCATGATTCGTAGTTTGCATTTAATCTATAATTCTCAGTTCGCATTTAACCCATGATTCCTATTTATCATTTAAGCCATATTTTTCAGTTCGTAATTAACCATTGATTCCACGTCTTAATTATTATCATTATTGACCAACACGATTCTCTTTAGTATAAAAGAAAACACAATTTTAATAAGAACAAAATCAAGGAATTAATGAACTTAATATTCAAAATTCAAAATGAAGTAATATAAATTGCAAAACATAAACTGTAATTAGAGGAAAACGAGAGCTCAACAGTTCTTTGAATCCAACATTGATGCAAAAATAAAATAAAAAAGTTTTAGTCATTAATTCATTGAGAAAGTGTTCGTGGTTTAGTTTTTCCTTAATTCGATATACTTTCATACCAAGTAAACTTTGATGAGCTTGAAAAATAAACATAAGGGCGATGACAACTAAAGAAGAAGAATGACGACAACAACTAAAGAAGAATAATCTAAGGTTTTTGTCATGAGTCCAAAGAGAAGAGAGATAAACATACAATAAAAAGGATGGAAAAAATAACAACCGTAAACGAATGCTTTATATAGTCAATTAAAAATGTATTTAAGATATTAAAAAAGTTGGATATTAAGTGATGATTGATTAACATAAATGAATGGTAAGTGATGTTAATTATTTTTTAATAGTAAGAGGAGAATAAGTTTGGTTTTGAATATCATATAGTACTTAACCTTTTGTTTTAAACCAAATAGAATAGATATGAAATATATCTCTTACAAAATTTAAAGAGTAATGAAATAATTGATCTTATATTTTGTTCAATTGAAAATGAAAACCGTTGATATTCTAAAAAAAATCTTAAATATTTTACATACGTTGAGGCTCGATGGTGGAGCCAAAAAATTATTTTGCCTTTGTAGTGTGGTGAGTCAAACATTTAAATATAACTAAATTGAGTTTTAATATTTTAGTTAAAAAAACTAAGAATTTAATGATTTTTTATATTAAAATATATTATATTTTAACGAATTGAAGTTTTTTTAACAGTTCATATTTTTAAATAAATTGTGAATGCTTGCGTTAATAAGTTGTGCCGATTGTTTTTGGGTAAAATGTAAAGCATTATATAAATAAGTATTTTTTTTCACAAATATATGGGGCATACCCCAAAGAAAGAGACTTGAGACCTAAAAAACAGGTACAACAATCCAAAAAGAAGAATCTAGAGAAGTCTACAAGCAGAACCCACGTATAGTGGACATGAAAACTGAAATAACAGTAGCCAATTCCTAACATAAATCAATGAGTGATAGTAAAATAATTCTTATGGCTAAAGAGACCATGGCCTAAAAGACCAACAACCAATTAGGTAATAAGCATAATCCAAAAACGAATCGGAAAATGCCAAAAACCAATGCCAAACTGGGTATCTAAGAGCGCATCAAATCACAGCCCAACAACTGTAGTCCAGAAAGGAAACATGTAAAGTACAAAACAAACCTGAGTTAAAGATGTTTAAAAAATAAAAGATCAAATAGGTTGGATAAACTTGGTGTCAAAGAATCCAAACCGGAGGTCAGTAAGTATACGATGAGAAATCGTAGAGGCAAGGGTGTAATGAGAACCAATTATTCTTGAGTTCCTCTCCCGCTAGTATGGTAGATTATAGTCCTGAAGTAAGTGCGCCATAAGTGGCGAAGCCGCGAACGAGGCAAGTTAGCAGCCTTTAGTGACCAAATATACCCATCATGGCCAGTAACGGCAAAGTCGAGCTTAACGCTCACCGCCTCCCACATGCTTCGTGAAAACACAATCATATATGATACAATTTAAGGATTCAACATCAAAATAATAAAAAACACAACCAGAAAGGGTATTCAAACCCCACCTTATGAGCCTACGTTGGATCGTCAACTTGCCTTGAATGACAAACAAGAGAACAAAAACATGACATACGATATTATATATATTCCAAACCAACCCTATCTACAGAGGGAGAAAATGAGCGGATCACATGATTTATATCATAAATGATGAACTCAATATTTTCAGTCTTAGTGGTCCAACAATGAACTCCACTAAACACAATACTAAAATATAGGACAATTGTACAAGATTATTAATTTTTCATTATATTATTGTGATTCGTGACATTATCCTATCTGATAGTAGTAGGACGACATCAATAACCATTTACACTGCTATTAAACACCTTAAAAATCGCATATAATCACAAAACAATAATAAACCTTAAATTATAGGATTAATAAAAACATAAATGAAGTCTAAAAATAAAATAAAATAAGTTTTCCGCCTTTATAATAAATAAATAAATATTTAAATTATTTAAATATTCAAAATCATTGGGAATATTATTCTTTATATCTGACCTTTGTAAAATATTAAAAAGTAAACATAAATATTAGTACAATTATAAATAGTAAGTTTATTAGTACTAAAAAGGAAAAATATAATATTATTCCGGTAGCTGTATTACGCCGTTGGTCTGACACTTTGCGTCAACGACACCGCTGCATGCTGCTGCTGTCTCTATTCTGTTACGTATCCAATTTCTAATATTTATTTAACTTTTAATTACTTTATTAATATCATGATACGAAGATTAGTGGTCCTAAATCCTTTCTAATTATTTATTAGCATCCATTTATTTATTCTCAAATCGATTATTTAGCTTTAGAAAAATAAAATTGCAAATAATTCATACCGATTCTGACCGACCGATCAATTATGCTAAGTAATTTGCTACACCTATTTATATCTAACTTTTTTTTGGAAAAAAATTTACCACTATAGTTCAACGAGTGTGCACAGGATAAACCACTAGTACGACGTAATAGTTACATTGATATTTCCAACATAGCTATTTATTAAGCCATTGAAATAACACAAAATATTTAAATTTAAATTTTATTTAGTGTAACGTTACGTATGATCTGCCAATATGAATCGTTAGATTGAGATCCGTCACATGCAGCAGGGCCTTGACCGTGTTGTCTCATGTGTGTCTCCTTTCACTTTCAGTTAGACTTTGCTTGGAACAGACGTTAGTCACGGTCCTTATCTTTTGTCGCTTTTAGCCACAACAATATATGAATTTCTAAATTTATTTTTATTTTTAATCCGTCATTTTGCATCTACGAATAATTGGTTTCAGAGTCCGACAAATCCAACGGCATTGTGATGGTTCACACGCAATAAATAAATAATTATTGATAAACATATAGTTTCCAAAATATGTACAAATTTATACTTACGTATTTGGATTTTTAAGTAAATTATTTCGTGTGATAGTTTTAATCTGTATTTCATGAAATATTAAGTGAAACTCCACCAATTTTACAATCTCATTGCTTTCTAAGGCGTATTATGTTGGAAATTAAAAATTTAAGATAAAAATCTCATTAGTAATGAGATATTTTTATTTATTAAATTCTTTTAAACAACAATAGCTATATATAAATTTGTTAGTAGTAGTAATATTAATATAATTATTTTATTAATAAATATTACGAAAACATTATAAGAACCGTCTTGTTTTCTAGAAAAATAGAGATTCCAGAAGGTACATATCCGCTAGAGTAGACAACCTCTGAAAAATTGTCAAACTACTAATCAAATGCATGTTTCAAAAGTACAATGATCTATGAAGGTAACATACCAAGTTATCATCTCTTTGATTCCATATACATGACAAATGCATGTTTCAAAGGTACAATGATCTATGAAGGTGATATACCAAGTTATCATCTCCTTGACTCCAAATACATGACGGCGGAGACATATAAATTCATTATGTTAAATTATTTTGGAGAACGCATTGTGAACGTCCATCTATTGAATAGACCAACCATAATAAACTGCAAAGATAATAATATAATTGACTAAGATAATTTTAGAATTTGAGAAAGAATGTCATGATAATCAATACCTTACAACTATGTGAAACCCTTAGTGACTAAACGAGTCTTGTACCGCTTAATTTAACCGTCTGAGGGATATTTGATTCCAAATACCCATCATAAGCCAATATGAGTCATGCCGGCTTGAAGTTGGAACGAGGGACCAAAAGTCATTGGTTTGGAGCGCATGTAACTCAAAATTCATGGCATCCCAACAGTGAGGATGTATTGCAGCCTCAGAATATGAGATTAGTAGAATGACCTTACTCATTTAAGAAACAAAAGAGAAATGCACATACATATAACAATGTTGCAAAACAATATATATGAGTAAATATCTCATACCTTTGGTCGGACCAAACATTAAGGAGGATGATTGGTTGGAGAACATTGTGTAGCATACATAATCATAAAGTTTGGTAGGTGAATTGATATGACCGTTAAAACAATGAATTGAAGTTGGGCCGGATGGATTAACGTAACTAGGTGTAGAAAAAGAAAGATCTAACGAGGAATATGGTACTAGAGATGAGGAATTTTCTGGCGGTGGAGAGAATAAAGTAGAAGGTGGAATCAGAGAAGGAAGAAACATGTTTGGCGAATGAAGAATCGCGTATGGAGGAGTTGAGTATGTATTTGGTATAGGAAACGATCGTGATGAAATGGATGTTAAATTTATGAGAATGACAAACTTTAGTTACATAAGTTGAAAAACCAAGAACACATAGGTGGGAGAAGGAATGCGGTTTGGAGTAAAAACATTTGAACGAGGTTTTGTTGGAGAAAATTGGAGAATGAAGCCTTTTGATTATGTGGACATTAGTAAGGGCACAATCTCCCCAAAATTGGATAGGAAGGCAAGTCTGAAATTTTAAAGCTCTAACCACCTACAGGACGTTGGGATGTTTGCTTTTCTATAATCTTATTTTGTTGAGGCTTATTAACACAAGGGTGCTTAAAATGACATCAAGTGAAAAAAAATAAACAAAGGGAAATACCTTCCCCACCATCGTCACTTCATTTTTTTAATGTGAAACCTATATTGTGTATGAAAATAAGTAAAAAACGTTAAAAAATATGTGCCTTATTTTTGCGTCGTATAAAAAATTCACATGAAATGTATGTAATATTTAAAAATAATAAGAAAATAAAAAAGTTCAAAAAGAGAATAATGTGGATAACGATCTCAAATATTGTAATGAATAATTACAAAAAAGTTTTATATAATATATTGTACTAGAGTAAAAATGTAATTTTTTTTGTTTAGCTAAAGTGGATATAGGGAAACTATTATTGGACTCAACAAAAAAAAATAAAAAAAGTCTTAGCAATGAAGCCTAAACGAGAAGGTAATACATGATCAAGACGATTGTGCTATAGATCTCTGGGTGAGATGGCGAGGTTGTACGTTAGGCGTTATGGAGGTGAAGAAGAGTTTGTTACACATTTCTTTGTTTCTAATGTAACTAAATTGAGTAAGCTGTCACGTTGTTTACCTAAACCAATCCTCCTCATCTTAGTCAGATCCTACAAAGCACACCAATGAAGGGAAAAAGTTATTAAACAATCAGATTATCTCTTTAGACGCATAACCGACAACAAATTAACTTTGAAAGAAGGTAAACATAATATATCTTTCAAATAGTAGACGAAATTCAAAAGCAATGATCATCTTGCAAAAATGTTAATTTTTTCTCCACTAGACAATAATACACGAGGTAATGAGCACTTTTTATCCGGGTAGAAAAATAATTTTGATGATGTCGAAATGTGATTTGTCCTCCCGCTACCAATGACCCAGTCGTGGGAAGTGACTTTAGACACAAAATTTGCTTGAGAGTTAAATCCTTTATTTTTTTTATTAAGAAGGGATATAAGTTATTTCAGTTGGATTTTTAAAATTCCAAAAATCAAATTATCATCTTTTTTTTAAAACGTATTCATACACATTATTGGTTGCAGGTCAATTGTTATGGTTGAAACTTTTTAGGCCGCATATATTGTATTTAACATTTGAATAACATATTGGTTACACATGTAACTTATAGAATATTTGAACCCACTCACTCAATTCACCATAAGGTCCATAACAAGTGAAGTGAGGGCACCTTCTATTATTTTTATAACTTGAACATTTATTGTCTTAATCAAACCGGTGATCTCCATTTAAATTTTATGGTGATCTAAAATAATAAAAATTGTATGATCGCTTGATTTTACTTGTTCCAATCGATGGTTCAGAATTGTTATTGACCATGATGGCTAAAAGAGATATAGATAAATAAAAAGATAAATAAAAAAATATAGATAAAAATATATTTTTAAGAGATAAAAATATATAAAAAGATAAAAATAAAAATAAAGAGATATTAATAGATTTTGTTTGGCTTTAATAACATGTGAAGAAGTTTTATTATTTTTGTGTTTTAAAATATACAAACTACAACAAAATATATATATATATATATATGCTAAGGTCAATAAGTGCGACAAAAATATTTACTATATAATTAATAGTATTTGACCAATGAATAAAATAAATACAATCGAAATAATGACTACAATAACTTAGTCTAACTAATTAATGTTATTCATTAATAGATTCTAATAAAATTATTAATGTGTTTCGATTTTTTTTATCTATCATATAATAAAAGATTTAGCCTTTATTATATATAATTAGATATTAAAAGGTATTACTTATTTGTTGTCATCATGAAAATAGAGATCAGTATTAGGTGTGAGACACAGCCATCAAATAATTTCCTAAATGGATACATATTACTTGGACAATTGATTATCACCACGAGAAAGTGACTAGTTATGGCGACCAATGTGCTTCGTTGTTAGTAAACTATCCACCATTTTTTGCAGAATAATTCTGTCAGGTTCATCATGTCGAGTCATGTTTGTTGCCCCACCAACATGCCCAAAAATTATAAGTCAAACCATTTTCTCAGGGTTTCACGATGGTCAATGTTTGTCGCTACGATGTCTATGCTAGATCTCAGATAAGTTCACCATGTATCATGTCATGTCGTAACAATGTCTTATGTTATCATGGTAAACACATAGGTCTCGTATGCTTTACAAAATATAAAACGCGGTACAATTCTATCAATAAACTCAAAGTACCTTTCGAGCTCATGTTCGCTACACCAAGTATCATTGTTTCGATCATGAATTTTTAGTTATGAACTCGTATTTAAATTTTATTTTTTTCTTATTTCTTTTAATCAAATTTCAATAATCTATAATTTGATTAAAATCACATCTAAGATCTTCTTATTTTAGTATTATTTATACATAATATATATATATATATATATATATATATATATATATATATATATATATTAATTTGAATTAATCTTAATGTAATGGTAACAAAACTTTTCAAAAAGCTCAGTAGTCGTACTTTTGAACCAAATTTTCATTGTGCAAAAACCAACCTCACACACATAGATTTTTTTAGACATTTTTATCCTTAGTTTGTCTAACACTATCCCGGTAATCCGTTTATCTCTTCAAGGTTTTTTAGAGTGTTTCATACTCTTATAAGACGGTATCCAATTTGAATTCTTATAAGTATGATTCTTTTAATGTTATTATTATTTTTAGAAATATATGTCATACTTAGACTAAATCATATTTAAAGCTCTACGAGCTTAGTCATTTATTCAATAACGTTATATGTTGATACTCTTTGTCTATTGACTTGTTGATACATATTAAAATTTTGATATTTAAGTGTTTAAAATAATCAAATTAGGTTTTCATCATTAGCGAAAATCTCATTTTAAGATTTTTCATTCACATATCTATGGATGTTGAGTTACATATTCTAAAGCAATGACATGGTAAGTGGATTTTCCAAGTTTCACTTGAACGTAGATATGAGATCAATATGATTCTATCTTGATTTTTTGTCTTGCTTACTCATGTTTTAGACTAATATGCCCAGAAGTTTTGTTATAGATTCCATTGTAGGATTTATCCAATTTTTCTGACTACCAAAAGCATAAAATATTGATGAATTATTAAATACACGTAACAAAAAGTGAAACTCATGTGAAAGTTATTCACCGTTTCTATAACTACATTAAATTTTAATCCTACTATCTAATTGATTTTCAACTTAGGCTTTACATATTTAAAATGCACTAAAAACTTTATATTTGTGAGAAAGTAGACATATGTATAAATAGAATAGTTATATTTCAGGAATTGATAATGTACCTTTTATCACCATGAGCTTGGATACCATTAATATATATATATATAAATTAAATATAGCGAGCTTATGTAACTTTCAACAAAATAGTAAAGCATTTTAATCATTTATGATTCTACATATAATAAAATTTATTATATGGCCATGTTTACGATTTGGAAGTCATGTTTTAACTATTTTTATTTTACTATTCTTAAATGTGATATGTTTTTAGAGAGAGAATGAGAGAAGGTAATGTAAAGTAAAATTATAGAGAGAGTAAATGATTCAGAGTGTTCAAGTACAAATTAGAAAAAGAACCGTCCCTTCAGGCCCTATTTATAAACGTGTTAGACTTCTATAACTCAATCAGTTATATAAATTGGTAAATTGCATTGTTGCCCTTTATCTTTACAAATAATACAAATATATTCTTATAACTATACAATTCATCATATATAACCACAATATTATTACACTATATCCCTAATATTTCATATCCTTATCAGTAGCCCTCCTAGTTCTTATGAGGCGCAACGAATAAGAACTAATTATCATCGAAAATCACAGTATATAGAAATTGTTAATTGCCAAAATCTAAATCGCTTCAGATTTAATCTTTCCATCTCCTCATCAATATGGTTTGTTTCAACATCTTTCATCTTCGAATAAAAGTATATCTAAATTTCACCTCGAATGTAGAACATTCATTATTTCGTCTAAATTGTAAACCATTCATTAACGACTCAACTGCTAGGTTACACACTTGTCATCCTCGAACAAAAGAATACTCATGTTTACTTCGAATTTGATCCAAATATTTCACATAATCCTTTGTTTCTGCTTCGAATATTCACACACAAAGTCTTTCACTAGCCTTGTAACGGTTGGAAACGTTTGGAATACTCTAGTACGCGTGCAAAAATCCACTATGCCTCCATTAGGTTTGACAAAATACAGGTGTCACACTACCTAGTCTAAAAGTAACCGTTTGACGTTCATTTTTCCATCCATTAATTATCATCACCTCTCCAACTTCTATTGTCACTTTCTCTTTTATGAGTCTTTTATAATTACTCTTTCATTCATTTTTTTTGTTTCATGTATAATTTCTAGTGGGAGAAAGTTTGTATGAAAATCCAATTTCTTGGCAACCTTCATCTGAAAATCTAATTTCTTAGCTATCTCCATCTGAAAATATAATTTTGTAGCTACCTTCATCGAAAAATTCATCTTTCTCAGTTAACCTTCAAACTTTTATGAACTAATTTGAATATTTTTCTTCATCTTATTTTATGAGAAAATCCCCAGCTACTTAAAACCCTATTTTTGGCCTTTACGATTACTTATGTATCAGTGAAAAGGTTGCTGAATATAAGGCAGCTTAAGTAATAGATAGTTCTCCAAAATTTTAAACTATAGCTATCGTATACAGTAAGTTCAACCCTAATCAAAGTTCTTCTGAGTTTCAGAGTTCATCCAACCCAGATCTTAATAACCATTTACCAAAATCCCCTCAATAATCATCTTCATCATCACAACTTCAAATCCCATTACTAACAAATTCCTCTCAACCATCACCTTGATATCCTTCTTTAGAACTTTATAGCTTCAAACTTGTTTCTCTTTGAAATA
This sequence comes from Limnanthes douglasii subsp. nivea, assembly GCA_036936605.1. Taxonomy (NCBI): domain Eukaryota; kingdom Viridiplantae; phylum Streptophyta; class Magnoliopsida; order Brassicales; family Limnanthaceae; genus Limnanthes; species Limnanthes douglasii. The sequence goes on along the minus strand of JAUPFV010000001.1, from coordinate 22,191,638 downwards.
ATCGCAAACAAACACAAAGCGTATCCATTATTAGAAAATCAGAAAAAGTTTCATCACCCATTAACACCGCTCCATTTCGAATTTCTCGCAAAGAGACTCATCGAGGTGAGTCAATGGCTCATCTCTCCCAAAACATTCCTATAAAAAAGAAAGCCTTTATATCTATAAGGACCTCGAAGTTGATAATACTCTACAAAATCCTGCCCGAAATACCACAAATAATATTATACCATCGTCTCATCTCCCGAGGGATATTGTTGAGACCAAAACCTGGAGTCACAAAAAACTCCTTCGAATACCTAACATCAGAATCTAGCTTCAAGCTCAAATCCCAACGGCTGGTAGACGAAGCTTATGAAGAAGAAGTTGATTTAGAGAAAATGACAGAAACTAACTCTAATGTCAAAGCTACAGAAAGCGGTTCTACTTTTGAAACTGAAGATAACGCTTCGAAAAAAGGTGCACCAGAGAAAAAAATGAAGAAAAAGAAAGTGCCAACTGAGCTTCCTGAAGATGTTTCCGCTTCAGTCAGTGTAAGTTTAAAACCACTCTTTCCCGAATATATATTATGGTGCTGAAGAATGTGCCATATGACTATTATAGTCAAGCTCTTGCTGGACGTCTAAAGAAACAATGGGGGATGCCAAACAATGTAGTGCTTCGACTACTAGAGAAGGGAGAAACTTCACTTGACTGTAAAATATATGAAGAGGTGGTCTATCCTGAGATCATCAGTTGTGGACTTTGGTTCTCATTGGACCCAATGATAGTGGAGCACTTCAAACTCCTGGATCTTTGCCCTACACAAGCAAGACCGGATTTATGGTTAACTCTCATGTTAGTGATTATGGCTTCTAGACTAAGCCATACCCCTCTCTCCATCAAAGACTTTATTGCTATGACTGGTCTTTCTAAAGGTCCACTATTGCCCTTCTATTATCTAACACTTGTCGATGATTTAAAAATAATTGATGATCTTCTCGAGGTTTCCAAGTTCTGGAAGCAAAGGTTCATCTTCATTTCTGGAGCATCGGAGAATAACAAGGAAATATCAAAGGAGAACCTCTCAAAACTCAACCTTGTTTGGAGAAGTAACCAGTAAGTTCTCTTATCTTTTCTTATACTCTTTACAAATTATACATTAATTTTTCACATGTATTACTACTGTATGCATGAACTCCGAGGAGGTACAAATCTTGCCAAAAGGATGCGAAAGAAATCTTTACCAAGCTGGCCACCTGGGCAGAAAATACATGGGGCAACGGGTTCCACTCATCTTTCATGCTCATAAACTTCATCAACAGTCACCTATGCATGCTATCCTCGGATAATATTCTCCCATAAAATTTGATGGAGCCCCCAAACCCAAACGATGTTTTGAAGAGACTAATAGCACCTGATCGTAAGGTCATTCTGCCTGTTTGAAATAGATATGAAAGTCATATGCCCTCGAAAAAGAAGGATAAAAAGAAAAAGACAATTGCAAGCTCCTCCACAAATCCAAAGACATCAAAATGAGAGAGTAAAAGCAAGAGAAAAGCAAGCAAATCTAGTCTTTAAACCATCTAAAAGGGGATCAAAGTTGAACCTTCTCAAAAAATAAAGAAGACCGCTGCCTCGAAAAAGAAAAAGAGCTCTTCAAAGACTCCTCCAACCAAAAGAGTAGAGAAGAGTACTAAGTTACCTTCCTCAGAAGCTGAAAAAACTGTTCTTAAAGATCGCCAAGGATATGATAACTTTAACTCTGAAGAACCTATTGGTGCAAAAAAACATCAAGGCCTTTACCATAATATCAATACTTTATTTCAACAGATCCAATAAACTTCAAAGGATTGGACATCAACTTACCGCTCCTCTTTTGTCTGAAATTTTAGACTCACAACTTCCACCAGGTGCCTCATCTTCTGTTCTCATGCCTTACAATAATCAGTGGTTCATCCCTATTGAAGATCCATCCGAAGAAGTTGCACTTGCACTGCAACCTTTTTCCAACCTTGAAGCAAGAGCAAAAATGTTGTGCACATAAGTGGACTCTGCTTGAAGCCATTTGGAAATTATGGAAAATTATATGGTTCGATGGAAATAAGAAGCTAAAGCAGAAAAGAAGATTAAAGAAATCTTTGGTAGATACATCATTGACTAGTTTCACGTGTTTCAGGCTAATAGGTCGGAATTCATCAAATGAGACATCACATCAAACGCCATTTGAGATCCATTCATGATAAAAAAATAGATATGAAAACTTCCCACCATGCAGAGCTAGATGATCTTAAGGCTAAACATGTCGAGGAACAAAAAAAGTACTATTCTTTTAAGAATCTCTGAACAAAAATGAAGAAGAAAATAATAAATTGAGTGACGAAATGGAAGCACTCAAGAAGGAATTCGAAGAAGAAAAATAATTTGATGTGAAAACTTCCCAAACTCAATATGGACTGGATACCCTTGCAGCGGTTAAAAATGTCGAGGAGCAAAAAACAATCACATTGCTCAATAAATTTCAAGCAGCATTTCCAAAAGAAATTTTTTCTTGATTTTGGGAATTAATCCCCATATAAAATTATCCCAGTGAGGCCATGGAAGCTATACCACATGACCCCTTCGAAGAAACAGACTCAAAAGAAGATGAGAATGGTTCCGAGCAATAAGGAAATTCATCCGAAAACAACTATGAAGAAGATGAGTAGTAGTTGTTTTTATTTTTGTGGTATAAAGTCATCATTTATAATCGATGACTCATATTTTCTGAGTGCTTAACCACTCATCATTTAAATTTAAATTTTGTAAGATCGGAAAACACACTTCCAATGACCAAACATCCTCATTATTTCCTAACTTTTTGTCAGCTTAAGTCAGTAACACTTCAAATTTGAGTATATCTTAATACTTCAAATATAATAGTATATTTAAATAATATATAGCACCTCAAATATAACCAATGTTTTTTAAAGAAGTTAGCACCTCAAATATAACCAATGAGTTTAAAGAACGTTAACACCTCAAATAAATCTGATGCGTTTAAAGAAAGTATACCCCCTCGAATAAAACTGATGTGTTTAAAGAACGTATAACACCTCGAATAAAACTGGTGCGTTTAAAGAACATATAACACCTCAAATAAAACTGGTGTATTTAAAGAACGTATAGCACCTCGAATAAAACTGGTGCGCTTGAAAAACGTCTAGTACATCGAATAAAATTAGTTACTCTTGGCCAACCATTTCAAAGATGATCAGTCTTTAACTAGTTACCAAGATAATTTAAATGCTTGTATTTAAAACAACCATTGGCCAAAAAATAATTTTATTAATATCCTCGAATATTTACATGACACCTCATTAAAACCTTCGTGAGCCAACATGATAGGAAATAATGTGTCAATTATAAAAAATTATTAAAAGAAAAAATCATTCCCAACATAGTTTCAAATGTTCTATATTTCAAGGATGTTGAAGTAACCTACCCTGCTCATCACAAATGCGATATGCACCCAAATTTATTTTCTCAATTACCACATAAGGACCATCCCAATTCGGGGCCACTTTTCACTTGTCCTTTGTATGAAGGAATAATTTCCTCAAGACTTCTTCACCTACTTTAAAATCCCTTATTCTCACCTTCAAATTATAGCAACTCCTCATCAAAGTTTGAGAATGAATCATATTTAAATGCGCTCTAACTCTTTTATCTTCGATCAAATCTAGGTTTGTTCTCTATTCCTCTTCATTTAACTCTTCTAGAATAATGAAGTACTCTATAAGAAGGTAAAGTAGATTCTGCAGGGCTAACATCATCCATACCATATACCAAGACAAAAGAAGTTTATTGAGTAGTCTCTCTAGAAGTCGTACGATAAGCCCATAACACCTATTGCAAATAGTTAGGTGAAGCACATGTTAAATTTTTCTTCAAACCCTCTAGAATAGACCTATTACTTACCTCCACTTGACCGTTTTCGTGGGGATGAAAAGGTGTAGAAAAACATTGTGTGATACCCCTCAAATTGTAAAAAGAGATAATTTCCTTATTCTTAAATTGAGGACCGTTATCTGTGGTAATTTTCCGAGGAACTCCAAAACGAAAACAAATATTGTTCATAATGAGTTTAATAACATCCTTGACTTTTGTACCAGATAATGGCTCAGATTCAACCCACTTTAAAAAAATAATCCACCTCTACAATAATGATTTGACGCCTTCTAGGGGCCATAAGCAATGACCCCACTAAGTCTATTCCCCGTCTATCGAAATGAATAGCTTTGGAAATAGAAGTAAGTGGTATCTCTTGTTTGTGAATACAATTAGCAAAGCGTTGACAAATATAATAGCCTCGAACTAAAACTTTAGCATCATTCATAATCAAATGGCAATAATAACATGCCAACAAAACCCTGCGCGTCAAAGACTCAAACCCGCCAATAAGATGAACTTTCACAATCATGCAAATCAGATAAAATATCAAGAGATTCTTGTTTACCCAAATAACCCAACAAAGATTCTACTTACAGACTTTTTATATAAGACCCCATCTAATACAACATAACCATGGGCTTTGTACCGTAAATTTTTAGCCAGCTGTGTATCTTGAGGTAACATACCTTTTAGTAAAAAAATGAGTATATCAGACCTCCAATCACTTCGAATTATGTTTGGGGTAACAAATACTTCCTCAACATTCTACATTGTTCTGATCATGTTAAATTGAAAGGAATTTCCTGCATCAATATCAACGGATATTATCTGTTTATGCAATTATTGCCAAGAAATCAGCAACTGCATTGTATCCTCAGTTAATATGCTCGATAACCACTTTGTCAAACAAAAGAGTCAAATTTCAAAGCTCGTGTATATACAAATTTAAATGATCTTTCTTAGCCTTAATTAAGCGTGCCATGTGATTTGACTAACTGTGGATCCATTTCCAAATAAACTGTTGTTGCTCCACAAACATTTTCAAGCTTTAAGCAAGCTAACGCAACCTCATATTCAGCCTCATTATTGGACACATGAAAGCCAATATACCAGAAGGAGCAACTAACTGAACCCCTGCACTAGATCCCAATATGCTAGAACCGCCATCAGTTCAAACCACCCATGATGAAACTTCTGGAACTAATTCATTATCTATCTTTTTTTTATCAACTTAAATGAAATTCGACCAGAAAATCAGGTAGAGTTTGAGCTTTAATCGTCGTTCGAGGAGTAAAAATGATATCAAAATCTCTCAACTTTACTGACCGTTTGGTCATTCTACCAGAAATATCTAGATGATATAACACATTATTTAGGGAGAAAAAAGTCTGAACTACAATAATATGAGCTTGAAAATAAGAGAGCATCTTTCTAGCAGCCACCACTAAAGCCAAAGCTATTTTTCAAGCATCATATATCTTTTTCTCTGATGCCAACAAACTATTGCTAACATAATAGACTGGCTTTGAAACTCCCTTGTCTTCACACATCAAAATAGTGCTCACAGAAAATCAAACACTGCTATATATAAATAGTTGTTGTCCAATTCGAGGCTTATACAAGATTTATTGTGATAACAAAAGTTCCTTAATCTTCGAAAAAACTGTTTCACAATCTGGTGTCCACATAAACTTTTTAGGTCTTCATAAAACTTGGAAAAAAGGAAAGCACTTGTAAAAAAATCTTGAAATAAATAAATTAAGAGCAACTAACCTTCTTGTCAAGATTTGTGGTTTTTTTATAGTTTGAGGTGATATCATCGATACCATGGCCTTTAATTGTTCAGGATCATCCTCTATCCTCACTAATGATAAATCCTAAAACATTTCCTGATCGGACACCAAAAGTACATTTTTCAGGATTTAGCTTCAAATGAATAGCCCTTAAATTTAGAAATGTCTCATCCAAATCTTTCATGTATTCATCATCTGACGGGCGTTCAAACAACATATCATCAATGTAAACCTCCATATTATTTCCTATCTGAGAACCAAAAGCCTTATTAACCAACCTTTGATACGTCCATCCAACATTTTTCAAACCAAATGGCATGACTCTATAACAATGTAGCCCCCAATCAGTGATAAACGTAGTGCTTTATGATCTTTTGGGTCCATTGGAATCTGGTTGTAACCTGTAAATTCATTCATGAAAGATAGAATCTTATTCCCTAAAGTATAATCAACTAGTTGATCTGTTCGAGGAACGAGAAATGAATCTTTAAGGTATACACGATTTAAATCTGTAAAGTCAACACAGATTCACCATTTTCCATTCTTCTTTTTAACTAGTACTAGATTTGCAGTCCACAAAGGATATTGCGCCTCCCGAATATATCTGACCCTAGAGAGACGATCCACTTCTTCCACGATAGCCTCTTACTATTCTATAAAAAAACTCATCTCTTCTGAATAACAAGTTTAATCTTCGGATTTATAGCTAGGCTGTGACATATTATTTCAGATGGAACTCCTGCTACATCATCTTTTTCAAGCGAAAACATCCAAATTATCTAACAAAATATATAACAACTGATAACGCAAAGTAGGAGACACCAATGTTCGTATTCTTAAAGTCTTCCCTTTAGAAAAAGTATATTCCTCAATATCCCCACTCACTATTAATGAACCCGAGGTCTACCTCGGATCATCTATTCCCTCTTCGTCCGAAGTTAACCCCATTGGTTGCTCTTCAGCCATCTGATCCTTAGAATTAGAACCTCGAACTCGGAAAGTTGCTGCATAACATTCTCTGGCTACCTTTTGGTCACTTCGAACCACTCCAACACGATCTCCAATGATATATTTCAAGCACCGATGAACAATAGACACAATATCATACATTATTGAAAGCCAAGATCTCCCAAAAATAGCATTGTAACTAGTTGAACATTCAACCACCATGAACAAGACTTGGAATTTCTTTTTAAAAGGACCTTTTCCCAAAGACACTTCACCTTTGAATTCGCCAATCACTTGAGTTGTCACCCATATAAACCCAATTATAGTACGATCGGATCAAAAAAATTGAGGTGGATTGCGCATCCTATCATACGTACACTTGAACAAAACATTTTCAGAACTCCCCGTATCTATCAAAATAATTTGAATTCCAGTTCCAGATATATCTGCCCCTATACACGCTACATCCTTATGAGGACCAGCTATTCCCCTCTGATCATCCTCATCGAACAAAATAAAAGGAGTATCATACTTTCCATACACGTGAGTATACATTCTTCCTTCTACTTGAGTAGTCAAACTAACAACATGCCTTTTCCTGTAACTATTAAATTTCCAGACATAGAATCTCTCCCAAAGATTGCTAAAAATTCAAAATTCTCACATAAGCTTCAGACTCGTCCCTGCTCCACTAGTTCATCCATAACTAGTAAGATTAATTGATCTGGATTTGTGTCCAGATATTCCGAAGCTACATCAAACTCATCACATTTAGTATCCAGAATTATCAGTGCACTTTCCTGCTTCAAATTTGGATTAACAGTTTGCTGCGTGAATGAGCTTGGAGCTTTCGATCCACTATTTTTTCCTTTAACAAAACCTGCTAATTTTTCATTCTCTATTAATACATATATCTCATTCTTTAAATCTATACAATTGGCATTATCGTGCCTAATATCATTATGATACTTGCAAAATCTGTTATTCGCTCTTCTTTGGTCTGTTTATTGGAGCTGGCTTTTTAAAGCTTACATGACCTTTAGAATTCTTGTAAATAGCAGCAACATTCTCAGTCAAGTCGCATAATACCCTGTCCTTATCCACTGATTTGGCCTTGGCCTATGATGTTGATTGTTTGTTGTTAATTGAAAAGAAGCCCCTCATGTTCGAGTAGGTAGATTGTTATTTGTACTCGAAGGAGGAGATGTGTGATAGCTTTGATTAGTAGGTCCTTGCCCTGATTTTTTTGTACAGAATCAGGTTCACCTTGAACTCTAGTGGACTCATCTACTTCAATCTAATCTTCCACTTGAGCCATAAAGGCCTTAAAAGTTAATGCTCTCGTTTTTATCGTTTCATTCGTCAAATATACTAGTAGCAACCCTTGTCTAAACGCAACCATATCAACTAGCTCTTCGGAATTATCCAACCCCGCTTTTTAAACACAAAAAGCTTCGTATAATCCTTCAATATTTCTCCACAACTTTCTTACACTGTATTATCGTATCTCCATTTGCATGCATCTCTTTGTTTCCCACGAACTGTCGTTGAAAAGCTGTATAAAGGTCCTTAAAGTTGGTAATAGATCCCCTCAATGCAATAGATCCTATTATACCACTTCAATGCAGTTCCCTTGAAGGTATGAGAAAATGCTATGCACACCAGCATGTCATCATCTTCAAAGTTCATCATACAGTTTTTGAATTATTCAATATGATCATCAGGATCTTGTATTCCATCAAACTTTTCAACATTGGATATATCAAAACGCTTCAGAAGAGTAATGAACATAATCTCAGCAGTTAAAGGAGATTTTCTCCAATCTAATCCTTGTATATATTGGTCATCTCCTCTTGTTCTCATAATAACATAACAATTATGATCATATACACTTGTGTATTTTTGGACATATTTCCTTCACACCATACAATATCCCCCATATAATGAGATTCATTATCTCTTTTTTGACTTATATTGCTTGCGTAATTTTTGATGTCGACTTCTTCCTCCTTTCGAAGATCCATGATACCTCTTTTGCTTAAATGATCCTACCTCAGATTTCAAACTATCATATTCATCATCACTAGATATGATGTAACTATGTTTATTATTCTTTTCTTTTCTTGAAGTTCGATGTTCTTTATCAGACTCAAAATGCATTTTTTTTCCAATCGCTTCGAATCTAATGAGTTGTGTACGGTTGATCAGATTGATCTTCCAATTCATTTTTCTCCTCAACTTTTCATACTTTGGATCTTAACCTACCTGACTAAATCTGCTGCTCTCTTTGAACGTATTTATCATTCAAAGCAGTTATCTTATCCATCAATTGATTCATCCGATTTTCAATATCTGAATGATCACATTGTGCCATATTTTGACTGTCTTCCCTACTTTCTTCTTTTCGAAAATCTGATTTCAATGTTTAAATAGCTTTATAAACTATTGGATCAACTTTATGCTCCAATTCTATACTGATGAAGAATGATATTACTGACTAACAGTTCAACAATTTTTAGTTTTTGATGTGTAATCAAGGTACCAATTGAGTCTCTTTTGATGTGGTCGCCAATTTGTTAAGTCTGATATGTTTGAGAGAGAAAATGAGAGAAGGTAATGTAAAGTAAAATTATAGAGAGAGAAAATAATTCAGGGCGTTCAAGTAAAACTTAGAAAAAAAATCATCCCTTTATTCATTACCTCATGCCCTATTTATAGGCGTGTCAGACTTCTATAGCTGAATCAGTTATATAAATGGGTATATTACATTGCAGTCCATTATCCTTATAAATAATCCAAATATATTTTTATAACTATACAATTCATCATAAATAAACCTCAGTATTATTACAGTATGTTCCTACATATCCTTATCAACTATGACCTATATGTGCATATGAGTAAATAAAATAGTTTTTATTAAACGAAATATAATTAATACATAATCTAACCATTTTATTGTACGAGTATCATTTTCCAATCAAGGTATCCGATTTTGATAAAATTAGATTTAATAAATTAATACACTAATCTAATTTTAGATATTCTAAAAATAATATAAAATATACAATTTTATTCATTGCTGGTATACCATGGAGATCAATAAGATTTATCAATTTACCATAGATTGATATTTCTTTATCCAACAACATTTAACTTTTTATTATTGCATTCATACACCATAATATTTTATTTTTTTAATGTTTAAAAATTTGTCATGAGGAACGTGCACTGAAACACGTGTGTCACACTATGTCCAACACTATACATTTTTATTTTTAAGGTGGTATCATTTAGATTATAGGTTTACAAAAGAATTAGATGGGACCAGACATTGAATCTTACATAACATCAAACACTTTAAAACCTTGATAGCAGGGAAAAATACTTTATCGAAAAAACAAAAGCATAACTATAATATATCAGAAAACTAAGGAAATATGTGCATTTTTTAAAATTTATTACCCATTATTTTATCAAGAAAATAAATAACTCATTATAAGTTATGCACAAACCAAAATGACATCGATCATTATACTCGAAATTGCAAAGTTCTAATATGAAGATCAAAACCCTCATCAAAGATGTAAAAATGAAGTAGAGGTTTAAAAGAAAGTAAATCCCGAGCCTAAGCCTGACACCAAAAGGCTCAATGCCCCGAAAACGTAACCCAAATAAGAACAAGCTATGATCATCCAGGAATTCCCCAGAACTTTGGCTACCCACATGAAAAAGGTTACTTAAATATCGATCCATATCAAGATAGAGTCATGAATATTGTTGGGGGTAACTGGCTATTGGAAACCTCTAGTAACTCCAGGAAGAGGCATGCATCTGAACTTTAGTATAAGTACCAGGTACATACGTTGGTTCATTTTCACAGAACCCTTTATCCATTGATTATCATTACATACGATGATCTTCTAGAGGTGACTGAACCCCACAATGATATCATTCTAATCATCTCATGTACCATCAATGTCAAAGTAATAGAGATTATGATTAATATTGAGACCTCAACCAACATAATCTTGAAAATCACTATAGACAAAATAAAGAAACCGCCGGCCTACCAAAAATCTGATAAGACTATAATCGGTTTTACAAGTGAAAATGTTAAGATCTTACGTACATTTGAGGCAGATGTTTATATCAAAAGAGAGAGATACAAGAAAACTAAAAATATATTATTTATGGTGTTGAGAGTCATACTTCTTAAAAGATGATTCTAGTTCAATCATGTCTTGATGAAATGCATTCTATTGGTTCCATTGTACGTCAATGTTTCTAATATATAATGGATAATAATATATGATTAATCAAGAGAGATAAGAAGACGGCTAGAGAGTGTTATGCTACCTTCATTGCTTTAAAAAATAAATAACATTTACAAGGGTCTCGTGATGCCCAAGGTTGGTAATTCGTGGCGAGAGTATAAAGCCATTGGAACTTTCCAAAGGAAAAATCTTAAAGATCGGTACAACTCTTTTAGGTAGTCTCCAGATTGATTTGCTATTTTCTATATATAATAAATTAAATGTATTTACTTGGAGATCAGTATATGTTACATGAGTCCATTCATATATCATATGACACAACCCATTGGTCAATCCGAATATTCGACCCATCATAAAAGGATGAAATATTTATATATAAAAAACTATATAATATTGCAACCAAGGCTAACCGACTATCTAAGACCGAATATATCCTGGAGTCTATGTATCCAATATGGATTGTAAACAATGTGATAGTTTGGAATATGAGTGACAAGTGGCGTATATATGTGAATTTCACTAACTCAAATAGAGCATGCTCTAAAGATCTGCTCCCAGTGCCGAGAATGTATCAGTTGGTATATTCGACTTCAAGAAATAACATCATATCATTTATGGGCGCCTAATTGGTCTACAATCATATACAAATACACCCAATAGATCAAGAGTGCACAATTTTCATCACTGACTAAGGTCTCTATTATTATAGAATCATGCCCTTTGGATTAAAAAATAAAACTCGTTTACCAAATATTTTGCAACTCATATAGGTCAGAACATGGAGGTATACATTGATGAAATGTTGCTTAAGATTCCCAATGATGCAAATCACATAAAATATCATGAATAAATTTTCAAAAACTTAAGGGTAATATATTTAGAGTTGAACCCAGGAAAGTGTACCTTTGGGTTTTGGTCATGTAAGTTTTAGGTTATCTGGTAATCAAAAGATGTGGATCCATGTTAATTGGAACTCTTAGCCTCCATGCACCCTCTTAGGTCAATCAATAAAGTCCATATACTAGTTGGGAGGCTAGCAACTTTGAATAGGTTTATTCGCGATTCTTGGATAAATGATCTCATTTTTTTCAAGTGTTGAAAAAGACCATAATTTCCAACGAACTAAAGAGTGTAACCCTATTTTTATTAGATCAATGAGTATTTATCATCCGCCGAGGTTCTATCAAAATCTCATATATGTAAAATGATTTACATTAATCTAATTTTTTTTTATTATGTTGTTAGTTTCGTACTTGTAAGAGAGGTGAAGAAATGTCCGAGACCTATTTACTATGTGAGCAAGGGATCACCGCATTAGTATTTTAATCTGAATTTACCTCGAACAAACACATCCCATATACTTCAAACATACCAAGATCACAGATTACAATTTCACCATTTAGTTTAAAAACAGATAGTCGAGTTCTACACATCGTAGACCCATATTCAAGAATTCAAAAAGTAAAAAATAAATATTTATTTCGTATCTATCATTGAAAATTACAAAAATCTTGCGTCTAACATTTAAAAATAACAAGTCTTGCATGTGAGAATTAACAAAGTCTCACATATACCATTAAAAAATAACAATGTCTTGCATGTGAAAATTAACAAAGATATGCATTTAATCTCACATAGAACTAACAAGTTTCTCGAATATATAATTGAAAAATAAAATAATCTCGCATGTGAGAATTAACAAAGTCTCACATCTATCATGGAAAAATAACAAAGTCCCACATTTAAAAAATAAAACAGGGTCGCATCACTCAACTATTATAGCCAACAATATGATGTCTCTCATCTCACAACTGCGAGACGAGGGTCGACACATATCGTGAATACATAACTTCATCTTCCTCGTGAAGCATACCTAAGACAAAGAATTCATAACACAACAAATCCTACCTAAAACTATAAAATCAAACTAAATTAAACGTTGCTATCTAACTAATATAGAATAAAAAAATGAGATAAAAAAAATTAAAATTCCACGCTTATATGTGCAGAAAATTGCAAATCGAATGGAAGATAAAATCGAGTCTATATCAACGGCGAAATCAACTGCAAATCGACAAATAAATCAAAATATGCGAAGAATTAGAATGAAAAAAAAAAATCGAAAAGAAGATGAATCGTCGTAAAATCTGCACAAACTGTCGACAACTAGGATTTTAGAGATAAAAAATGTATCAAAATTGTCGGATTTTTATATAATTCATTAAGAGTATTTGATGAAAAAAACTAGGTAGTAGTTTGTATGGAGGAAAGTTAAATGGATATTATTATGAATAAAGGATAATAAAAGTAGTAATTTGTTCGATAATTATTGATGTTTTTTCAATTTTGGTATAAATGAAATTTTTTTTAAAGGGTTAAAACTATATATAAAAAAATATATAGTTGGCTTAGTATTATTTAAGACTATTATATTTAAAAAAAATCAATTTTTTTCTAAATATACACGTTATAATCTATAAAACGTTAAATTTTTAAGATTAAAAAAACATAAAACTATTCTAATCAAAATTATAAAAAGCTATATCTTTTACAGGCAAAATTTAGCCACAGATTTTATACGGTCCTTCAAAATTAGTAAGGGAAATAAATTTTATGTTTCGAAATATTTAATTTTTAATACACTAAAAACTGAATTTTTAAAAAATAAATAATAATAACTAAGAGTTTAGCAGGTGGTCTTATCGAACCATATAAAAAAATTATATTTAGTTTTTAATATAATATAATAATTTTAAGTTACGTACATAATCAAGTATCTTAATAAAAAAATGTGTATTAAAATCTTAATAGAAAAACAGCATCAATTTTGCAATTTAAAAAATTAATACCAATAATGATTTAAAAATTTGGCAGTCCATAAATAATTGGGAAAGCGAATTAAGGTCCATGAAAGGCCCAAGCTCGTCTTATAAGCAAAGTAAGCCCAAACCGATAGACTTTCATTAGAGAAAACTTAATTCGAGCTGGGCCGCAGAAGCATGTAGTTCAATTAAAGTCAATATCAATACAATACGTTACGTGGCTCACATTAAAACCGACTAAAAATATATTATTTTTAGTTATTAATAATTTTATATAATATGTTGTTTAAAATTATATATAAATAGATAAATGCTTAAAAAATTTGATTAAATAAAAATGATTAGAGAATAATAAATTTAGAGATTTAGGTCGAGAAAATAAAAAATAAAATAACATAAACATGTTTAGAAAATGTTTGAGACAAAATATAATCCAAAATGGGACCACACAACATATTGATGAGGAAATTTTTTTAACAAAACATTTTCATTGAAAATAAATTAAATAACTCAGAAAAAAATTCTAAAAAAATTTATTTCACTTAAGCAAAAATATCAACTTATTTATAAATGAGGTTGGGATCCCTATTTGTATTATTGTTGAGTCTTAGCTATATGGATGAATGACATGAATCTTTGTGACAATAGTGTTTTAGTAATACTCAACAATTGATTAGAGGATTTTTGAATGTTTTTGTTTTGCCACGTAAGTTCGTTTTAATCATCATTTTTGTTTCAGCCAACATACAACGTATCTTGCATTCAAGTGGTTTTTCTTTATGTAATTATCCTTATTTTCTTGTAAGTTTTTCTCATGGTCATTCTTCTTACTTTGATCTCCTTCATCTTATATGTTTAGGTCGTTTTTTACCTTATTAACTATTCTTTCTCACATTTAATTTTTTTCTTTCAGGTCGTCTTATTCATTTACCAACACATTAATATTTGTTGCATAATTTTGTGTTTCTCAATTTGTTGGGTCGTCATCCATCTGAAGATCCTTTTCACTAACACAAATCGGTCTTCATTATGAACCTTTACCTTTTAAATAAGGATATGCGACAACAAGAGGAATACAGACTTATCATAATTCCCCGTAGTACTTAAGTATACATTGTATATTTAAAGGATACTTGATGAGGTAATGGCCGGAAGAGTAGTTGCATTATAATTGGGTCGATCAAAACTTGCACCAAAAGGGTGGAGAAACTTGATAAATGTTACGTTACCTTATAGTATTCTTAAATTTTAATAAGCATTATTAACATTCGCTTTCATTGTAAACTTCAAAAGGTAAAGAAAAGTTCATATTATTTTTTTCTTTTGGAATACTTGAACGCACATCAAACTTTCAGACTCAAACCATGACTAGAAGACGAGCTTCTTTTTTGTAAGGGAACATTTAGAATCAAAACAAGAATTTTGTAAGATTGATATACATTAGATGCAAACATATAAGATATGGAACAATGTCTTAAATTAGTATAACAAGAATTTTCCTACATTTGATTGTGACAAAATTTGTTTAAAGGGATTATTATATGCTTCTTTCAATTGTTAGAGAGACGACCATGATCCCATATTCAACAACAATTTCATCTTATCTGGTTTTTGGTCATTTGAAGGATTCACCATGTCAACCGAAAGAAAATTGATCATTCAATAAACTAGAACCAAATCTACAGAATATAAGGTTAATGAAGCTTTATTTGCCCAGATGGGTGATGGTGATATAGCTGGGTTAGCTTTGTAAGTTCCTCATAAAAAAAAACATGTGACTAACAATGAAGACCTCACCCCGTAAAAAACAAAAAAAACATACTACTAAAAAGATAAATGAAAATCCATTTAAACCTTCTCCTAGATTTTTTTTGCTCTTCTAATAAAGAAATCTACTATGTTTGATGTTCTCATAAAGAAACCAATAAAAAAATGACTCTCCACCTCTATCCAAAAACGGGTTCCCAACCATAGTTGGCTCCACACGGTCGTCAAAGGAAATTATTGGACCGTTATCCATTTGTGATCCTTATATTTTACTAGTTCGTCTTTTTGCCTTATGTCCAACCGTAACTTTTGAATCATCCTCACTCCTGCTGATATTTTATAACGCATACATGAATTTGTTTAGAGGTATGTTACACACGTGTATTTTTATTCCACCCTCTTTGCTATAAAATTTATGTCATCTACTGATATCCAAACTCTTAACACTGGAGCTACTTTCCCAATTACTTATTGGTGATTGTTTATTTTCTTTGAAAGATCAGATTAAGAAACATAAATATGAATACAATGAGTTGAAAACCTTGTATGATGACTTAATCAAAGAAATAAGAATCTCAAAATAACCACCATAACTTTAGAAACTCTTAATAACAAGATATCAGAACTTCAATAAATTATGAACAAGGTTGAAGAGGTCAAAGATGAAGCAGTCCGTCATGCTCGTGAAAATTTTAACCACTCAACCATTGTCACATGCAATAAAAAATAATAATACTTGTTATTTAGAAAGATAATCTTGGACTTAGACGAGGTTCTCTCATAGAACATATTCCTAAAGAAGAATACCTTTATACAAATAGAAAAAATAATCGTTCATATGGAGATGACTCAGAAGAAGATAATGGCCTTTTAAATATGGAGAAGAATAATGATCCAAGTCTAGTTGATACTGTACACGACCTTACAACTCAAACTTCTACTAACATTTCTTTTGCCAACAAAAATGGAAAATTAACTATAGAAAATAATACTATCTCTATTGATGATTATAACAATATTGCCACTAGTAAGGAAGATTAATTTTCTTCTTTACCTCTTTTTGAAAAACTACGTCAAGGAATTGACTAACTATACTTATATCTTTTGAAACCGCTATAAATGTTTGATTGTTTATGTTTCCTTTGCTAACTTGACTTAATTTTGTGATGTAGCCCAGAAAGTCTAAACAAAAGCCTTTTAAATTTTATTTTATTTTATTCAAATATCTTATGTATTTAAATTAAATATAATTATATTAAGATTTTATTTTATTTATTTTATTTTCTTGTATTCTAATTTAAGGTTTTGAGAAGCTATTATATAAAGCCCCATATGCCTTAAGTTATTTTAAGTTTTTGGAATAATATATTTTTATCTCTAAAAATTTCAATCTTTGTTAGCCTTAGATTAGGGTTTCATCATGTTACCCTTAGATTAGGGTTTCATCATGTTACCCTTGAATTAGGGTTTCATCTATCGTTGCTTCTTCTTCTATATCTGCCGCGTCATCATTTTGGATACCCACAATCATGTTTTTTATATATTAGTTATCCGTAGTTCGTATTTTCTTATCTTTTTATTCTTAGGTTATCAATGTTTATCATTATATCTTTTTATTTATCATTTGATCGTTGTTATTATATAACCATATACTTTAATTTATTATTCTTAGACCATCATTTGATTTGTATTATATATACTCATTTGTTCATTTTTATTATGTTTATTTATTTTCTTTAATATCGTTCGTCATGCTTGGACCGTCCAATTACTTTATAATAACCAATGTACCTTTATTCATTGTTTTTCATGTTATAAAATAATGCATTCTATTAGAATGATTATAGAAGATATAACATATCAATAAATACTCATATAAAATATTCATACTCGAATTTATTTTCCCGTGTAATTGATCTAATTGTCCGGTAAGTTTTTTATAAATATTAAGAATGTTTGAAAAAAGAGTCATTCCATATTATGTGAAATTGCATAACCTCCAGGGCTTCGCTTACAAGCATGTTTGCGATTTGACATAGTCATGCCACAACATGAGCAATCTTGTAGCCTATGTGAATCGACTTATTGTCATATTTTAACGTTTGGCATAATAATCAGGCCACAATATGGGCAGTTACGTATCCTCTAGGGATTTATTTATAGTCATGTTCTTGTCTGACATAGTAGTGAGAACTCAGTATGGAAAATTGCGCAACCTCTAGGGCTTGACTTATAGCTATATTCATGTTTTCCATAATAGTCATGCGACAAGTATGAGAAAATACGTATCCTTTGGGGCTTGACGTACAACCATGTTCACGTTTGCCATAATAGTTTGCCATGGTAGTTAGGCCACAAATATGAGAAATTACGTAGCCTCGACGGCTTGACTTATAGTCATGCTCATGAATTGATATAGTTTTCTAAAACCAAAACGTAGTTTTCTAATATCTTTCATTTTCAAAATCGTTATATTTCTTTGCAATTTTATTCCATTTTTTTTATTTTATATTACTCATTGATCTTATCATATGTATATTTTTTTATTTTATAAAA
Organism: Limnanthes douglasii subsp. nivea; assembly: GCA_036936605.1. Lineage (NCBI taxonomy): Eukaryota > Viridiplantae > Streptophyta > Magnoliopsida > Brassicales > Limnanthaceae > Limnanthes > Limnanthes douglasii. The sequence goes on along the minus strand of JAUPFV010000001.1, from coordinate 22,173,563 downwards.
ATATAAATATTCGTCAAACTTTGAACATTATCATTTCATAAGAAAATTTATCTTTAACAAAGTAACCTCAGTTTTTGTTTACTTTTCAATTCATAATTTTACAGCTTTATAGTAATTAAAATTGCAAAAATAATTTTTTATTTTTATTTTTATTTTTAGCAGAAGATTTGTATTAATAATAACCCTTATGGTCTCTCATTAAAAATATTCACCAACGCCACCAAAGGGAAAAAAGTACACTAACCTCATTTACAATGTATAATTATTTAGTGTTTAACATTCCAATTATGTTTTAAAACATTTCACTATATACCAGTCAACCTATCTGGTGTTAACTTTCTAACGTTCTTATCCTTTATTCTATGAAAAACATTTCTTAAAACAAGATCACATTCTTAAAACCTTCTTACTTTAAGCTTAGAATTATACCCACATCTCATCAATCTACAATTAGTGTTTGACTTTTACTTCTCTACGCTCTTTAGTTAACTCAATAACTAATTTCTTCTTCTTGTCATTTTTCTTCGAAGAATAGTATTAAAATTTATGAATTGGTATTGAAATCTCAGCTAGGACCATAACTTATATCTCATATATCATAGGAAAAGATGTCTCATTTGTATCCACTTTTGAGTTCGTCATATAATCTCATAACATTTCTTGCAATAATTAGACCATTTTTCTTTTTATTATATCTAGAATGGTTATGTTAGTTACTTCTACTTGCCTATTTTCTCGTGAATCATTATTTGTCATCAGTACTCTAGGAATCCCAAACCTACTCAAAATATTTCCCTGTAGAAATCTCATACTTCTTTCTCGTAAAAGGTTTTGCCTCTATCTACTTTGTAAAGTAATCTACAACTACAATAAAAAAAATGTATTCGTCTTGTTTTCATTGGTAATGATCATACCAAATCTATTCCTCATATATGAAACAAACAAGGGGCAAGATTTGACCCCATATTTTAACTTATAATGTGACTCATATTAGCAAACCTTTGGCATATATCACACATTTTAACCAAATTATTATCATCTTATGCTAAAGTTGGACTATAAAATTATCCTAATGAAAACCTCATAATTAGCTCTTTTTATCCACAATTTGCCGAGTATTCCTTCATGCAAGTCTGTTAAAATCAATAAAGCCTCTTTTTTGCTTAAGAACCTTAGAAATGACTGTGTTAAACTCTTCCGATATAATGCTCCATAAAATAGTATATGTTTTATTGCCCTTATCTTTAAAGCCTTTGCCTCAGCTTTATCTTACATTAACACTTGTTCATTGAGAAATAATATATACTCTTGAATCCAATCATTAGAAATATAAACATACACCACTTCTTACTCATCTTTTTCACCTTGATTGATGAATTTCTTATAAGTATCACCATATGAGTTTCTTCAAATCAACCGAAATTTGCAAGAAAATCTACAATAGTATGTAACCGAGGCACGTGCTCAAAATTTACACCCTCAGAGATTTATTCTAACTTCTTTGAAAAAGTAAAATGTTCATTTATGTTATATGTCTCTTAGATTGACTTACTACTGATGTGTGTAAATCTAGTTCTTGAAATAGAAGGAGAAAGCTTGATTATAGAGAGAGAAATTAAAAATAAAAGTGAGATTGAACTAATACAAAATTTTGTCCCCTTTATTCACAATCGTGGCCATTATTTATAGGCGTATAGACTTAGTATAACAAAGTTAGTTATACAAATAGGTTAACTGCATTCAGTCCCCATATTTATAAATAGTCCAAAAGCTATCCTTCAGCTATACAATATGTCATACAATACTTTAGTTTATTACATTGAAGCCTCCAATATTTTACATCCTTATGAGTTGTATACCTAATTTTGTTATACTAAGTCTGTACGACTATAAATAGTGGCTAAATCTTTGAATAATAAGGATGATATTTTCGTTAGTTCAATCTCACTTTCACTTTTACTTTCTCTCTTTTTAGTAAAACTCTCTATTTATATTTCAAGAACTATATTTACACTCATCAAATTGGTGAGGACAGTGAGAGATACAATCGATTGGTACCTTGATTTCATAATAAAAAACCAAAGATAATTGAATTTTTTATCTGTTATAGTTGTTCCTGATCGATAATGGAGCCAGGAAATGAAAATGATTCTTTGGTTCGAAAGCAATCGAGATGTTGAGTTCCGATTTGTAAAGAGAAGAAAGTAAAGAAGATGATCAAATTCTGGTTCAGCAGACTCATTTAGACATCGAATCTCGAATAAATCAATTAGTGAATAAAATCACAACTCTAAATGAGTAGTATGTTCAAAGAGAACAAATATTCAATCAAGTAGGCTGAAATTTAAGGTGCGACAAGTAGAGGAGAAGTACGATCTGGAAATACAATCTGATCGATCTTATACAGCTCGACACATTTGAAGTATTTGGAAGAAAACACATTTTGAGTCTGATAAAGAGCATCGTACCTCACAAAAAGAGAAAAAAGACAAACATAAGTATATTACATCCAACGATGATGGATTTGATAGTTTGACATCTGAGAAAAAGAGGTAACAAGGATCTTTGAAAGAAGAAAGAGGCTATCCTCGAAAATCGCTTAGAGAATATAGATAAAAAGAGACAATGTACCTCATTGTTTGAGGGAAGCAGAATGGTGTGAAAGAAATACATCGAATCAGTACACATGTATAGCTAATCAAAATTTATACGATGTTATGGGAACATGAGGAGATGATCATTATGTACAAGGAGTAGACTGGAGAAATTCACCTTTAACAGTTGAGATAAAGTCTATTACTCTTCCAGAGCGTTTTGACATTCCTAAGGTAGAGAAATTTGATGGGATGCAAGACCCCGATGATCATATTGAAAAATTCAAGAACTATATGATGAACTTCGAAAATGATGATAGGCTGGTATGCAGAGCATTTTCTGAGACATTTAAGGGCACAACATTAAAATGGTACAATAGGATTCCCAGGGGATCTATTTCCAATTTTAGAGATTTATATACAATTTTTTTTACGATAGTTTATGGGAAGTAAAGAAATGCGAGAAAATAGAGACACTATAATACAGTATAAGCAAGTTGTGGGAGAGGAGTTGAAGTATTATACCAAGCGTTGTGTGTTAACAAAAAGCAAGATTAGATAATTGTAACGAGTTGGTGGTTATGGCTGCATTTCGACAAGGTTTATTACCATGTGATTTAGCGAATGAAAAAACAAAGAGGAGAGCTTTAACTTTTGGAGTATTGATGGCTCAAGTTGAGAATCAAATTAAAGTGGAGGAATCAAATAGGGTTCGAGGAATGGTTGGACCTAGTCAAAAGAATTCAGGACAGGTTTCAAATAATCAAAGACATTCTTCGAATTATCAGCCATCTCGTCCAAGGAATATTAATAATTTGCCTCCTCGAACTGGAGGGTATCCAACTTAAGCTACAGGGTATCAATTTCAAAGACCAAGGCCAAATCAGTGGATAAGGCTAGAGTATTATATTGATTTAACTGAGAATGTTACTACGATTTATGAAAATATCAAATGATATGTAAGCTTTAAAAAACCAGCTCCGATAAATTGACCAATAGAAGAGCGCAACAACAGGTTATATAAGTATCATAATGATATTGGACATGATACTGCAGATTGTATAACTTTGAAAAATGAGGTACAAATTGTAATAGAAAATGGCAAGTTAGCTACTTTTCTTAAAGGGCAAAGTAGTAGATCAAAGGCTCCAAGTGCAACGACTTCACAAGCAGCAAATCCGAATTTGAAGGAAGAAAATGCGTTGATGATTATAGACTCTAAGTTCGATGAGTTTGATGCAGCCTTGAAATATTTGGATACAGATCCCGATCGATTAATTTTGATGGTTGTGATGAACCAGTAAACCAAGGACGAATTCGAAGCTTATGTGAGTATTTTGAGTAATTGATAATTATTGGGGGAGATTTTATGACAAGTATAAGTTTAGCTACTCAAATAGAAGGATGGATGTCTACTCATCTGTATGGAAATGAATATACTCATTTTATTATTTTTGATGAAGATGATTTGAAAGACACTGCAGGTCTTCATGAAGATCCAGTGGTTATTGGAGCAGAAATAGTTTGGATTGAAATCCGACGTGTATTGATAGATATAGGAAGCTATGGGAATTATTTTCTCAAGTCAACATATGATAGGATTCGTAATCCATCTCAAATTTATCAATCAAACCGTACTATAATTAGGTTTACAAGTGTGACTGCTCATGTGATCGAAGAATTCAATGGTGAAGTATGTTAGGAAACGAGCCTTTTAAAAAGAAGGTTCAAGTTTAATTCATGGTGATGGATTGTCCGACCAGCTATAATGCTATTTTAGGAGATTTTGGCTTTCGAGGATGTGTGCAATTGTATCCACTATTCATCAGTATTTGAAGTATGTCATCGGAGACCGTGTTGGGATGGTCTGAAGTGATCAAAAGGTAGCCAAAGAATGTTATACAATAACTCTTCATATCCGAGGTCCTAACTGTGAATATCGAATGGTTGAATAGAAATCGGGGAGGTTGACTTTGGAAGAAGAAGAAGGAATTGATGATCCGAGGGAGACCCCAGGTGTTTTAATAGTAAGTGAAAGTATTGAAGAATATAACTTTTCTAATAGAAAGATTGTTCAGATAGAAACGTTGTTGTCACCAACTTTACAATTTATGTTTGCTAATTTGGATGTTTTTGCTTGGAAAACAAAGGATGTAGTGGGGGTTAAATCCGATGTGATATGTTATAGCTTGGCTATAAATCCTAGGATCAAACTAGTTATTCAAAAAATATGTGCTTTTTTGTTGAAAAATCAGAGGTTATTGTGGTAGAAGTGGATCGTTTGTCTAGGGTCAGACATATTAGGGAGGCGCAAAACCTTTTATGGACACCAAACCCATTGCTGGTTAAAAAGAAGAATGAGAAATAGAGAATGTGTGTTGACTTCACAAATTTGAATTGAGCTTTCCCTAAAGATCCATTTCTTGTTCCTAGAATAGATCAGCTGGTTGATTCTACTTCAGGAAATAAAACTTTGTGTTTTATGGATGCTTTTGCAGGGTATAAATAGATTCAGATGGATCCAAAAGACCAAAAAAACACTACGTTCATTACTGATCGAGGCTTACATTGCTATAGGCTTATGCCCTTTGGATCGAAGAATGTTGGAGCAACATATCAAAGGTTGGTGAATAAAGCTTTTACTTCTCAAATTAAGAGAAATATGGAGGTATATAATTATGATATGTTGGTTAAAAGTCCAGGTGATGATAAACACTTTTCTAAATTTAAGGGCTATTCAATTGAAGCTAAATCATGAGAAATGTACCTTTGGAGTTTGATAATAGAATTTCTTGGGTTCTATTTTTAGTGAAATGGGGATAAAGGTTGATCAAGAGCAGTTGACATCACCTCAAACTATTAAGGAGGTGTAAATCTTGATAGGAAGGTTAGCTGCCCTTAATCAGTTTATTTCAAGGTTTTCTGATAAGTGTTTTCCTTTTTTGCAAGTGTTATGAAGACCAAAAGAGTTGGAATGGACATCGGATTGTGAAGTAACATTTTCAAGGATTAAGGAACTTTTGTTATCACCAAAGATATTATCTAAGCCTCGAACTGGAGAGCAGTTGTTTTTATACGTAGCAGTTTCTGACTCGCTGTGAGTGTTGTTTTGATAAGTGAAAAATAAGGGACTTTCGAAGCCAATTTACTATGTTAGTAAAAGTTTTTTGGCATCGTAGACAAGGTATTTGAGACCTAAAAAATTGGCTTTGGTTTTAGTAGTGGCTGATAGGAAAACGTTCCCTCATTTTCAAGCTCACACTATCGTGGTTCGAACTTACAATGCCCATACATTTCTGGTAGGATGACCAAGTAGTAAGTAAAGTTGAGAGATTTTGATATTACTTTTGCTCTTCGAATGACTATTAAGGCTCAAGATTTAGCTGATTTTATTGTCAAATTTTATTCAAGCAGATAAGATGAGGGGAAATATAAAGAGGTTTTGCCAAAACAATTGATGTGGGTGGTTCGAACTTATGGTGGTTCTAGTATTTTGGGATATAGTGCAGGAGTGCAGTTGGTTGCTCCTTCTGAGGAGGAAATGTTTCAAGCTATTAAATTTGGTTTGCATGTATTGAATAATGAGGTTGAGTATGAAGTTGCGTTGGCTAGTTTAAGGCTTGCGAATATTTGTGGGGCAACAACAGTTCGTTTGGAAACAGATTCATAATTAGTGGCAAATCATATGGCAGGTGTTTCCAAGGCTAAGTAGGATCATCTAATTTTGTATCTTCGTGAGCTTTGAAATTTGGCTCTCGTGTTTGACAAAGTGATTGTAGAGCATATTAATCAAAGAGATAATACATTTGTTGATTCTTTGGTAACAATCGCTTATACAGAATAGTATCCTTGGATATTCTTACATGAGAGTCCTTTGATTTTAACACAATCAGAGCAATATAGATATGCTGAGGAGGTCTTTATCACACCAAATATAATTCGAGGTGATTGGAGAGCTGATATCCTTACTTTCTTACTAAGAGGAACGTTACCTCAAGATGTAAAATTGGCTAAATTAAGATATAAGGCTCATGATTGTGTTGTATTGGATGGGGTGTTATACAAGAAATCTTTGAGTAGGCCATTGTTGCGTTGTTTGGGTAAGCAGGAATCTTAAGAGTTTTTTTATGAGTTTCATGATGGTGAAGGTTCAGCACATTGTGGTTTCAAGTCTTTGACAGTTCGAGTTTTGTTGGCATGGTATTATTGACCCTCAATTATGAATGATTCTAAAGTTTTAGTTTGAGGCTGTGATACTTGTCAATACTTTGCCAATTCTATTCGCATACCAACAATACCACTTATTTCTATATCCGAAGCTATTCCATTTGATAAATGGGGAATAGATTTGATAGGACCATTCCTTATGGATTCTGGAGGGCGACAGATGATTATAGTAGCGGTTGATTATTTTTCGAAGAGGGTTGAAGCTGAACCACTATCTCGGACAAAAGCTAAGGATATTGTTAAGTTCATTATGAATAATATATGTTTCCTCCTTGGATTGCCTCAGAAAATCACCATGGATAATGGTCCTCAATTCAACAACAATAAATGACTGTTTTTGTGCTTCGAATGGAATAACACAGTGTTTTTCTACACCTTTTCATCCTCAAGTGAATGGTCAAGTAGAATTGACCAATAAATATATTTTGGAGGGTTTAAAGAAGAATTTAACAGGTACTGTAGGAATAAATGGCCTAATTATTTGCAAGAGGTGATGTGGGCTTATCATATAGCTCCTAGAGAGCCTACTTAAGAAACACCTTTTGCTTTGGTGTATGGTATGGACGATGTTAGTCCTGTAGAGTCTACTTACCTTCTGATAGGGTACTTCAATATTCCAAAGAAGTGAATGAAGAGGAAAAACGAATAGAGCTAGACTTGATCGAAGAAAAAAGAGTTAGAGCTCATTTGGATATGACTCATTATCAAACTTTGACGACGAGTCGATATAATTTGAAAGTGAGAAGAAAGGATTTTAAAGTGGGTGACAAAGTCTTAAGGAAGGTATTCCTACAAAGGATAAACGACTTGGAAAGATATCCCCAAATTGGGAAGGTCCTTATATAGTGATGGAGAGAATAAAGCCGGGTACATATCGTCTTTGTGATGAGTAAGGGAGGATGCTTCAACATCCTTGGAATATTGAACACCTGAAGCTATATTGGGAATGATTTTATTGTTTTGGAATAATTGGCATAATCTTTCCTACCTTGTTGGCCCAGGGAGGTTTTAATGAGGTGTCATGTAAATATTTGAAGGATAAAGTGGGTGAGAAAGTCTTAAGGAAGGTATTCCTCCATACAAAGGATAAACAACTTGGAAAGATGGCCCGGAAAGTAAGAAGAAGGGATTTTAAAGTGGGTGACAAAGTCTTAATCAGAGCAATATAGATATGCTGAGGAGGTCTTTATCACACCAAATATAATTCGAGGTGATTGGAGAGCTGATATCCTTACTTTCTTACTAAGAGGAACGTTACCTCAAGATGTACAATTGGCTAAATTAAGATATAAGGCTCATGATTGTGTTGTATTGGATGGGGTGTTATACAAGAAATCTTTGAGTAGGCCATTGTTGCGTTGTTTGGGTAAGCAGGAATCTTAAGAGTTTTTTTATGAGTTTCATGATGGTGAAGGTTCAGCACATTGTGGTTTCAAGTCTTTGACAGTTCGAGTTTTGTTGGCATGGTATTATTGACCCTCAATTATGAATGATTCTAAAGTTTTAGTTTGAGGCTGTGATACTTGTCAATACTTTGCCAATTCTATTCGCATACCAACAATACCACTTATTTCTATATCCGAAGCTATTCCATTTGATAAATGGGGAATAGATTTGATAGGACCATTCCTTATGGATTCTGGAGGGCGACAGATGATTATAGTAGCGGTTGATTATTTTTCGAAGAGGGTTGAAGCTGAACCACTATCTCGGACAAAAGCTAAGGATATTGTTAAGTTCATTATGAATAATATATGTTTCCTCCTTGGATTGCCTCAGAAAATCACCATGGATAATGGTCCTCAATTCAACAACAATAAATGACTGTTTTTGTGCTTCGAATGGAATAACACAGTGTTTTTCTACACCTTTTCATCCTCAAGTGAATGGTCAAGTAGAATTGACCAATAAATATATTTTGGAGGGTTTAAAGAAGAATTTAACAGGTACTGTAGGAATAAATGGCCTAATTATTTGCAAGAGGTGATGTGGGCTTATCATATAGCTCCTAGAGAGCCTACTTAAGAAACACCTTTTGCTTTGGTGTATGGTATGGACGATGTTAGTCCTGTAGAGTCTACTTACCTTCTGATAGGGTACTTCAATATTCCAAAGAAGTGAATGAAGAGGAAAAACGAATAGAGCTAGACTTGATCGAAGAAAAAAGAGTTAGAGCTCATTTGGATATGACTCATTATCAAACTTTGACGACGAGTCGATATAATTTGAAAGTGAGAAGAAAGGATTTTAAAGTGGGTGACAAAGTCTTAAGGAAGGTATTCCTACAAAGGATAAACGACTTGGAAAGATATCCCCAAATTGGGAAGGTCCTTATATAGTGATGGAGAGAATAAAGCCGGGTACATATCGTCTTTGTGATGAGTAAGGGAGGATGCTTCAACATCCTTGGAATATTGAACACCTGAAGCTATATTGGGAATGATTTTATTGTTTTGGAATAATTGGCATAATCTTTCCTACCTTGTTGGCCCAGGGAGGTTTTAATGAGGTGTCATGTAAATATTTGAAGGATAAAGTGGGTGAGAAAGTCTTAAGGAAGGTATTCCTCCATACAAAGGATAAACAACTTGGAAAGATGGCCCGGAAAGTAAGAAGAAGGGATTTTAAAGTGGGTGACAAAGTCTTAAGGAATATATTCCTCCATACAAAGGATAAACGACTTGGAAAGATGTCCCCAAATTTGGAAGGTCCTTCTATAGTGATGGAGAGAATAAAGCCGGGTACATATCGCCTTTGTGATGAGCAGGGGATGATGCTTCAACATCCTTGGAATATAGAATTCCTAAAGCTATACTGGGAATGATTTTCTTGTTTTGAATCTTTTTTGAATAATTGGCATACTCTTTCCTACCCTGTTTGCCCAGGGAGGTTTTAATGAGGTGTCATGTAAATATTCGAAGATATTAATAAAAATTGTTTTTGGCTAATGGTTGTTTTAAACACAAGTATTTAAATAATTTTGGTAACTAGTCAAACACTTATCATCTTTGAAGTTGTTGACTAAAAGTAATTAATCCGAAGTGTTATACGTTTATTATCAACAACTTTTGAAGAAACAACCATATTTGAAGTGCTACACTCTCTCGACACACTGTTTTTATTCAAGTGCTATGCTATCTAAACACACTGTTTATATTTGAGGTATTACACTCTTTAAACGCGCTGTTTATATTTGAGGTGCTACGTTCTTTAAACACACTGCTTATATTTGAGGTGCTACGTTCTTTAATTGCACTAAGTTTATTGGAGGTGTTAACTTTCTTTAAACACATCTATTATATTCGAGGTGTTATTTTTTATTTAACAAATTACAAATTTATCATTGACATGTGAGGGAATTTGAGGTAATAATAACTTGTTAATAAAATAAAAAATATTTTTCATAAGGCAAATGAATGTGAACAGAGAAAGGGTATTTTTTTCATTGAAGGTAAATGTCCGATCTTACAAAAGATAAGACAAATATCATACAATAGCAATCCACCACAAAACATCAGATGACTCTGCAACTTAAAAAAGGGAAGAAACACAAGTTAATTGTTTGCTGCTCCTTGGCATTTGTTATTGCAGCTAGTGTGTCTTTTCCACACTCAGTTTTAACAGCTTTTATATAAAAAAACATTTAAGTGTTGTCTTGAGAGCAACTATATCATTTGTCATCTTCTTGTTTTCTTCTTCACTCTTATTTAAAGATTCCTGAAGAGTTAAATATTTTTGCTGCTCCACGGATAATTCTTTGGCATGTTTGGCCTTAAGATCATACATCACAACTTGATGAGAAGTCTTGAATTCTTCCATTTGTTGGTCATGGACAAAGCGTAGATGACGTTTGAGCTGGATGGCTCCATAAATATATTGCGATCTGTCAACTTGGAATACTTGAAATTGATCCTAAATGTTTTGGCCAAATATTTCTCTATGTTTTTTTTCTGCAGCAGCATCATTTTTATATCGAACCATCTCTTTAGCCATGTTTTCTAAATGTCTTTGAGAAGAATTTACTTATGTGCCTAATGCTTTAGCTGCTGCTTCAAGGTTGGAAAAAGGTTGCAGTGCAAGTAAAACCTCATTGGATGGCTCTTGAACAAAGATGAACATTTGGTCTTAAAAAGCATGATAACCGATAAGGGAGGCAGAGGAGGATCTGGATTTAGCCTTTTAGTGAGAGCATGAGCAGTAACATGGGTGCCAATTTTTCGAAGTTGTTCCTAGATTTGTTAAACCCTTGAATCCATATCTTTGTAGAGAGCTTGTAGTTCCTCTTCATTAATGGAATCATCAGGAAATAGATGGTCATTTACTTGGTGATCTCCCGCTTCCATTTCTCTTTCATTATTTTCTGCTGTAATTTATACTTGATGATCTCCCATTGTAGTTTCTTCAGCCTCGGTAGGAGGAACTTCAAAGATAGCTTCTTCATAATTCTTTTATGTTATCTTAAAAGGTGATTTTTTTGAAGTGCATTTTTTCTTCTTCGAGGCAACAGTTTACTTTCTCTTTGAAGGAGGTTCAGCCTCGATTTCTTCTTCAATTTTAGAAAGGTTGGTGTCACTTAACTTATTTTTTGTCTTCTTTTGAGGGCTTGGATTTTCTGAAGGACTAGCACCAGATGTAATAGGTTTTTTCCCTTCTTTATAGGGAATATGGCTGTCAGATCAGTTTCTCACAAGAAGAGTCATCTTACCATCAGATGCTACCAATCTCTTCACAACCAAATTTGGATTTGGTGGCTCAATCATATTTTTGGCAAGGTCAGCACCCAAGGTGATCCTCCATAAGTGGTTGTTGATAAAATTTATAGGCATACAAGCTGAGTGGAACCAATTGCCCCATTTTTTTTCCGGCCTAGGTGGAAACTTTCACAAAGATATCTTTTGCATCTTTCAAATTCCTAAGAATAGTAGCAATACAAGTGGGAAATTAAATATAAGTTATACAACGATATAAAAATTAGAAGAGAATAAAGCTTACTGTTACTCTTACAGACGAGGTTGAGATTTGAAGGATTCTCCTCAGATATCTCTTTCCCATTTTCCCAAGCTCCATAAATGAAGACAAATCTTTGCTTTCCAGAATTTGGAAGCTTCAAGCAGATCGTTGATTATTTTGAAGTCATCTACAACGATTAAATAATAGAAGGGCAATACCAATCCCTTTGAAAGCCCAATCATGGAAATAAAGTCTTTGATAGAGACGGGGATTTGGCTTAGTCTTGAAGCCATAATTACCGATAGAAGTGTAACCTAAATATTTGGTGTTGTTTGTGTAGTGTAGAGGTCCATGAGTTCGAAGTACATTATTATCATCAGATTTAATGGGAACCGAAGACCCCAACTGATGATCTTTAGATAGACTACCAGTTTATTTAGTCCACAATCAAGTGGACTCTTCCTCTATTTTGGCAGTCGAAGTGTAATGTTATCTGTCATTCCCCATTGTTATTTCATACGATCAACTTGAGCTTTGTTATAATAAATGTATGGTACATGTTTTTAGCACCACGCCATATTCAAGGAGAAGTGGTTTCAGGTTTACACTAATTGAGGCAGCAACGTCCTCGGGAATAACAACTGGAGCCTTCTTTTTCTTTTTCTTTTTTTCAACTGTTCTTTGTTTCGAGGCGTCATTTTCTGTATCAAACGTAGTTCCACTTTCTTTAGCCCTAATATTATAATGAGTCACTTCTAAATCTGATTTTTTCTCAGAAGCTTCATATATTAATCGAGGCGGGTTGGAGGTTGAGACTGGGCTTTCCTCTTGAGTATTCGCGGGAGTTTGTTGTGACTCAGTGATAGTCTCATCAATCTTCGTTTGGGGAGGATATGGTGGTGTAGGGTTATCTGCAAGGTTTTGGGTAGTATTTGGTGAAGTGTTGTTAGCATTAATATCTCTCATAGCTATGGATGTTTTCTTCTTGGCATGTAGACTCAGAGAAAGGTTAGCTTTCAATTGAATATGAGCAGTTTCTTTGTGTAAGGTCCGAGGTGGATCAACACTGGTGGGTGATGCGGTTTCTTCTGATTATTTATGAGTAAATATGCTATGAGTTACTTTGTGATTCTTTCGAAGAGATGCAGATGTGGATTTAGAAGGTGGAGGAGGAGGATTTCGACGTGTTGATTGAGGCAGTGATGATGATTTTCAAAGAGATTCTGGTAAATGGGAATTTTCTGATTTTGATGAACCTTGAATCCCAAAAGAACTTAAGTTGGGATCAAAATTACTGTAAACAATAGTTTTAGTAGAAAAAGATGGAGAATTATCTATTACTCCTGCAGCTTTCTACTAAGCAGCCCTCTTGCTGATACACAAGTAACCGTAAGCGCCAAAAAGTGATTTTTAGTTGTTGAGGAATTTTTCATAAACTAAGTTGAAGAAAAATATTCAAATTAGTTCATAAAGGTTGAATGTTGACTGGGAAATATAAATTTTCAGGTGAATGCAGCCAATAAATTAGGTGTTCAGGTGGAAGTAGCTAATGTTTCTCTGGGTTAAATAAGCTTTCTCTCACTATAAGGTATTTGTATAACACAAACAATGAGTGAGAGAATTATTTATAGAAGAAAAGAATGGGGAGGGGGGAAAGGGTCAGAGAAGTAGAAGAGGTGATAGTGATAATTGGGCACAAAAGTGAAATATCAAGTGGTTGGTTGTAAAAGAGATAACATGAAACCTATTAACTGTCAGGCTTAGTGGCAGGCCTAATGCCTAGTAAATCATAGTACACGTTCCATATCATTCCAAAAGTTTCTGACCGTTATGAGAAGGCCATCTGTTCCATACCATTCTAAACGTTTCTGGCCATTATGAGAAGGACATCTGTATTATACCATTCCAAACGTTTCTGACCGTTATGAGAAGGGCATTTGTTCCATACCATTCCAAACGTTTCTGACCATTGAGAGAAGGCCAACTCATGATTCTATATATGAATGTTTGAAGCGCGAAAAAATGTCAGGTTAATTTCGAGGTGAATGCGCATACAAGTTTATTCGAGAATGATAAATATATGGTTAAGCAATTTCGAAGTGATATACATTCAAAGCAGCATTAAGAAATTTATTTATTCGAGGAAAAAATATGTTTCCAGAAATTATTTTGGAAAGGAAAGAGGAAGATCTAATTCGAAGCAAATTGAACTTTAGCAAGGAACATTTCCTGCCTATTATGATTTTCGACGATAACTAGTTCTTATTCATTATCTTTCATAAGAAATAGAGGGGCTACTAATAAATATATAAAATGTTGGGGCTTAAATATAATAAACTAAAGCCTTATATGATAGATTGTATAGTTGAAGGATAGCTTTTGGACTATTTGTAAATATGGGGGACTGAAATATAATTAACCAATTTGTAGAACTAATTATATTATATTTAAGTCTGTACACCTATAAATAATGGTCAAGTCTGTGAATAAAAGGGACGATATTTTCATTTATTCAATATCACTTTCACTTTTATTTTCTCTCTCTATAATTAAACTCTCTCTTTCTATTTTAAGAACTAGATTCACACTCATCAACTACCAACTGAGAATCTGACATTATACGAACCAACTTTTCTCCACAAATACGAGCTAACTGCATTCATGCTTAAACCACTCCGTATTATACTCAATTGTTCATATTTTCAAAACTAAACTTAATATCTTCTTTTATTGTCTCCCTAAACGAAGTGACTAATATAATTCTTGTCTACTTTCATTTAAACTTGAAACTCCGCGAGTTCATATAATCCATTTGTATTCTTAAATATATTTTCAATTAACTTTTCACTTTATTGTCCCTTATATCTTCTTAAAACTCATTTATAAAATCTATTATTGTATGCGATTTAATGTCCATTCTTGATTCAATAGAATATGGTTTTTGCAAAACATTATATTATACTCACCCAATTCAATAGACCACCTCGTCAAACCCTCTAAGATATATGGTTTTTGCAAAACATTTTTCAAAGGAAAAGAAGTCCAGACAATTATAACATAACCTTGAAAATATGATCTCATCTTTCTTAAAACTACCACTATTCCAAGAGCCAATTTATCCAAATCCAAATACCTTGTTTTAGGAAATTTTTGTCAAGATATTGTCAATGGTTATAAGACTGAAAAAACTGAAGATTTATAAACGAAGAAATATTTAGTATATTTCTCTCAGTTAGTCATTCCACCCATTTACACTATGATTACATTCTTATTTGTAATGATTAGGATCACACAAAAATCACGATGAATACCACATTTATCTTATGATACACATAAATAGTCCCTTACATAATTTATATTTATACCCTCTAACCATCATGGAAAAATTAGTAATATAAGTTATCTACATTGAAGCTCATATAACCTTCTTTTATCCATATGACATATCACTCTCAACTCAGCTTTATCCAATCTTTTAGCATCGACAATTTTAATTGAAGGAGATTTTGATCTTCTCTTCAACAATTTTAACTCATCATTATGTCTTTTGTATCATCCAAGAATACCCACAATGTCAATCTCATGTGTTATCTAAACGTTAATATATCATCCATCACTACCTATTTTATCCATCATAGTTATGCCTCCTTAGGTTATTACCACGCATTGTATTCGTTACGTAGGATGCTAACTTAAATGTCGTTTTTTAACATTAACATATTATTTGTTAATAATATTATGTGTCATCTTTTATCATTATATCAACTGATGTGTCAGCTAACATAATTACCTTTAGGCAATACTTTTTCTCTACCCCTTTAACAATTATGAATCCTTACATTTTACAATAAGGATAAGGACGTCTAAGTGGTATGTAGCCTTATAAGCCCCCCCCCCCCATAGTTAACGACTATTAAAAACTCATTGAAAGGTAAGATTTATCAATTTATGAAAACATTTCGCTTGTGACATATAACTATATATACGTCATCATCTTCCAATGACCAAATGACTTACCTATACAATTTCTTACTAAATTATTTAATAAAATGTTGATGTGATATAATAACTTTTAAACCTCTACAAATGCTCTGAAAATATAACACATTCGAAACCGCTCATTTCTTTTTAATCCAGCGACTAAGATTCACTATCATATACTATAAAAGGGATAAAGTTTTTCTTATCACATTCATATTTTTACTTTTACAAATCAAATATTATTTCTCTTATAATTTCTTTTATAATTTCTCTATTTAAATTTTTTATTCTGAAGATGATACTTAATTTTAATTTTGAATGTCGTTTCTCCATCAACCATGATTTTAATATATATCAGGTATAATTTGAATCCTGTTCATTCTTAATTAGCTAGGTAGTTAACATAGATGGTAAAAGTAAATAATTGATTAAGTACCTTCGTCCACCACATAATATGTTTTGTCACTGAAGAATCAAACTCAAAAAATAAACCATCATATCTTAAAATGACATATACAATGGTTAACAAGAAGACGAGGCTAAGTGTCTAAATGAATCAAAATATAATAAATTCAAACAATATTCGTCGTCTTCATCTTCAAGTAGTCATGATAACTCAGTATCAGAGACTGGAAAACTCTCACTAAAAAACCTACACCCAAAAGCAAAGATAAGATGAAACCCAAAACTTACTTTAAATAACCCATGAAGCTTATAAAAAATGATGATGATGCTTCTCTTCTGCTAGAAATACTCAACCCTAAAATCACGTGGTCATCTAATAAACCTAATCCAAAAGTTAAGATGTTGCGAACACTTAGATTTGTTTTAAATATTTTATGAATCAAAATTTTATCAATCCTAACGATGAAACTGGAGAAGAACAAATCATCCGCTTCAAATGGGGTGTTACAGATGATATTAACATACGCTTTCTAAAAGTAGGAGACTATCCAAACATCATTAATGAAATTTTATTTTATTCTATTCTATAAAGCCTTAAAATGTGGTATTAGATTCACACTTCATCAAAAAATCCTCAAATTCTTTAAATAATGTAGAACATGACCCATTTGACTTACATCCATAGTTTATTTAAGTGATAGAATATGACCCATTTTCGTGTCTGGAACGATTAATACCATAGTTTATTTACATGTTATAATTTATTTTGATCTAAAGTCTTGTCATTGAAAAAAATATCCATCGATAAAAATTGCTAATAATCAGTTATGCCACCAATAATCCAACATAAATGTTAATTTGGTCAATCTTTTAAACGATTATCTAAAGGATGTGTCCGAATGAAGTACCAAACGTTCTATCCATAAGATTGTTAGCACCTACTTCTAAAATTTGAAACCATACTAATAAGAAAAAACCAACCGAAAACGAATCATCATCTAAGGAAAAAAACTACCACTTCCATAATTGTAACCTTTACTTTCAAATATACTAACCCCCTCAAACATCAACTTCATAGATCCTTCTCACTTCAAAGCAAAACATCTTAAAATAATGTTTGGTAAAATCGTCGATATCCTCCTCTTTCTGATGTTAATCCTGACATATTAACATTTTTTATCGCCTCTGTCGGATCATCATCCACCTTGAACCTCAAATTCATAACTGGCCATATTTTTTAATCACTTCCATAGATAATACTCATCATCACTATCAACTGCCGATCTTCTCCAAGGCCAAATTAATATAACTTAGAGGTTAAAGTCTATAAATACTTTTAACAAAAAAAACTTTATACTTTTTTTTATTCGTCGTCTTGTTGTTCTTTATAGAGTTGTTTTAACTCTATCATTTTAGCTAATATAAACTCTTCTTCTGGCAAGTCACTTCGTTAAAAGACAGTTCTACCATTGCTATCGAACTTGGAGAATGAACAGTAATATTAAAACAAAAAAACTTCAGACTCAAAGATAAAAAAGATTGGAAAATGTAGAGAAACTTTGCAAGAAAATCAGATTGAAATACAAAAATGATGCCATTTATATCATACTTTGGCTAACAAATTTGAGATATCTAACCAAAATTTGAAAGAAAAAGCTGACAAACTAACGAAATACAATGAAGTTGCTACCAATGAGAAATCACTTAATACTAAGAAGAGAAAGGAAGAAATGGAGAAGTAAGTGATTTCCGAAGTAT
Organism: Limnanthes douglasii subsp. nivea; assembly: GCA_036936605.1. Classification (NCBI taxonomy): domain Eukaryota; kingdom Viridiplantae; phylum Streptophyta; class Magnoliopsida; order Brassicales; family Limnanthaceae; genus Limnanthes; species Limnanthes douglasii. The sequence continues at coordinate 22,155,648 of JAUPFV010000001.1, read as the reverse complement.
CAACTGAAGCTAAAGTCATCATAGAGACAAAATAAACAAAACTTCTTCTTGAATTAGTTCATCACAATTCACCCATCCTCATTGGGCGTACCTAAACTATATTTTTGAAGACCAACAGTCACAACTTGTTGAGAATAACTTTCTTACCAATGAAATCTCTTCATAAGATGATATTTCTCCAGATGATGATTTAAATAACAAAGGAAACAATACTCATATCCTCTATGGTGACGATGCTACCACCAATGCTAATATAAAATCACAAACGTTGTAATTATGATCATACTTGTTGTTTCTATCGAATTTTTTAGAATGCATTTTGCATGTAAAATATTCTATATTTTATCTGAGAACCATCTGATTAGCACCCAATTAGAACCCTTCATTGATAATGGTCATTGTGGTGTCTCATTAAAAAATAAATCTCGTTCTACCAAGTGAGAAAAAATGTACATCGACCAAATTTCATATCATTTTTATATAATTTTAGATGATAGATATATTATGGATATTTTAAAGCATTAATACGTAAGCACCACAATATCCATTTGATATCACTTTGAACAATTTATCCCGGTTATGAGTCAACTTTTTTAACATCTTTATCTTTAGTCCTATGAAATAACTTCTTCAACAGGAAATATCCTTCCTGAATACTTCTCACCCTCAAATTTACATTGTATCATCTTTGTATCAAACTCATATAGTGCTCGACTCTTACTTGTGCTTGATCATTTATCAAATCAATACATACTTGATTTTCCTTATCATTGTCTCTTGCAGAATAATATTGAATACGATTATTAGGAATTACAATCTCTATTGGAATGAAAACTTCCATGCTATAAACCAAAGAAAACAGAAATTCATAAGTTGGTCGTTTAGGAGTTGTACGATATGCCCACAAAACCTCGTTAATAAAATCATACCATTTTCCTTTGGCTAATTTAAGTTTCCTCCTTAGACCATACAAATTATTTCTCACTTATACTTGTCATTTTTTTGTTGATAATATGGAGTAAAAATGTTTTCTTCTATTTTATACTTTCTAAAATAGTTTGTCACCATGTCATTTTGGAATTGAGAACCATTATCTGTCACCAATATCCTCGAACTCCCAAAATGACTCAAAATGTTTAATTGTATAAATTCACAAAATTTATGAGATTTAATGCTTGCCAACGGGTTTTCTTCAACCCATTTAGTAAAATAGTCAAAGACTACTATAAAAAAATCCCTTCCAATTGCCATCAGTGATGAACCTATCAAATCGATTCCCCATATACCAAACATATATGGAGAATGACTCGCCTCCATAGATTCCCTAGGTACATGACTTATGTTAGCAATATATTGATATGAATAAAACATTTGAACTATTATCTTAGCATTACCACCAAGTGTCAGGTAATAATATCCAACCAAAAGAAAATATCGTATAAACCCTCTAAATCCATAATGTGCCCATACAGTTTCTTCATGCAAATAAACAAAGCTTCTTTATTCTACAAACATTTCAATAAAAGTCATGTAGGACTTTTTTTATATAAAATTTAATCAAGAACAAAACAATTTTAAACCCAATAACTGCAAAGCTCTAGCTCGTGATTTATCTAATGATACTATTTGATCGTTTAAGAAGAGTACATATTCCCAACGCCAATCATCAGCCTCTTCAATGGCTAAAACTTCTCGATTGTTAATAGTATCTAAAACCAACGGTATATCTTGAATTATTACTAAAAGATTATCCTATGAGCAACCAAATTTTGCTAAGACATCTGCAACTGCATTTTCCAATCGTGGCACTTGTTTATATGAAAATTTCTCACAATATTTTCCATTTGCTTTACATCATCTAAATATACTCTCATATGTTTCTGTTTGGTTCCAAAATTTCATTAAGACTACCCAATTAGAAACTGAGAATCTGAAAGTAATCGAATAATTGTTTCCTCACATATGTGAGCAAATCTCATCCCAAGCAATATTTCTTCATGCTTAGCTTCATTATTTGTAGCAACAAACTTGAACTAAATAGCTTGTTTAATCTTATCACCTTCTGGAGCAGTCAAAATGATGTCATCACCACTACCATTTGATCCTGAAGCACCATTTGCTCGAACTACCCATTCTTGATCTTTTGAATTAATTTTTGTCAATTTCCCTTCCTATATATCAATTTTCCCCTTGAAATTATTAATAAAATCAACTACATCTTGAGCTTTCATTGTTCTCCTTGGTTAAAATTGTATATTTATTTACGTAACTCAATCGACCATCTTGTTAACCATTATTATACATTTGATTTATGGACTTCATTCCCCTTAAAGGAAAAGATGTTCATACAATTATCAGACGAGCTTGACTTCACCCCAAATTAGCATTTCAACAGTATCAACTTCAAATTTATATTTTTGAATATTATCAAATGTCCAAACAACGTTGATACATGATCATTTGCTTCGTTGATTTTTATTATCATATCATCGATGTAAGCCTTCGTATTATTTTCCAACTGTTTAGCAAAAATATGATTCACAAGTCACTGATAATTAGTACCAATTCTTCAAACCAAAGGACATCATTTTATAACAATATAAACATTTTTCTGTCTTGAAAGTTGTAATATCTTCATCACTTGGATCAATTTTGATTAAATTATACCCTGAGTGCGCATCCTTGAAAAAAAAGACATGTTCAATAGTAGCATCCACAAATTGATCAATTCGAGGTAAATGGAAAACATAATTTGGGCAATCACAATTTAAATCAGTAAAATTGACACACATTCTCCATTCTCCATTGTTTTTCTTAACCAACACTAGATTCACCAACCAAGTAAGATACTTTTATTCTTGTAATGTGTCTCACTTTAAAGTAATTTTTCCATCTTTTTAAATAGAGCCTCATATTTTTCAAATAAAATGTTTTATTCTTCTGTTGTATTTGTCTCAACCTTCTATCAATAGCTAATTCATGACATATGATTGACTGACTTACATTGGTAACATGTGATATAATCCAAGCAAAAATAACAATGTTCATCTTCAAACATATTGCCAACTCACTTTTAATTTTTTCTTTAAAACGACCAATAATTTTCACCATTTTTTATCATTTGAAACCAACTTTTCTATTTGTTCTGTTAACTCAGTTAAATTCAAATATTCTCAAAAATCATTTATTTCTCTTTCATTAAATTACATCAGGGGTTTAACATTTTATATCATTGACGTATCCCTTGAGATATTTTATAATTGTGATCGGATAATATTCTCAAGATCTAAAAACATAGAATAACAATCTCTAGCTATTCTTTAACTTTCTCTTATGACCATATTATACCATCTTACAAAATATTTCACACATTGGTGGTATCCCGATGCTACAACCTCCATCTTATGTAACCAATGGCATCTCAAGATTTCATTATAATAACTCGGAGCATAAAAATCATAAAAAAGTAGTCATTATCTTCTCGGTTACTTCTCGTCCAGCAATTACAGCTTACCCGGCGTAATTAGTCGAACGTACAGTAAAACTCACTAAATTTTAGTCATTCTTTTTGTATGAATCTATACCAATCATCTGATCGTATATTTTTATAAAAAAACATAGTTGAGCTACTCGTATTGATTATTACTCTTCTTCTGATTAGTCTAATAATGTCTACAATCACCAAAAAAAACATCTTCATATGGTGTTACCAATCTTTTCACGTCGTCGTGAGTGAATGACAACGCGAAAGTTGGATTCCTATGCAGATGCATAGATGATTCATCAATGAGGTGAACTTCTAAATATTTTATATATCTTTAAATTAAAGGGTGCATTGTCCCAAATACTGTATATTCTCCAAAAATCATACAAAGTGACTATTTATCACCCTTTTATTGCTTTAGACTATTACCTTTATTTTTTATTTCACTTTCGCTACCCTTCACAGATTCAACCAACTTCTTGTTATCAACTAAACTTCGTATCTCATATTTCAACTCAAATAAATCTCTAGTAAAATTCCCACGATCATTATAGTAAGTATAATAATATGTTTGGGTTTTTTTTATTAACAAGCGTAAATATTGACCTTGGCATCCGGTATATACTTTATCTCTTGTATTATAATAAGTTATAGTCAATTCCATTGTCAATGAAGTAAAATTCTGATTTAGATTATCATATTAAGAACGTCTAAAACCCATTGGGCTTCATTTCATTTCTTCTCAAAAGTATCAAACCTACACTCTAAAAATTTAGCATGTAATATTCCTCATCGTTTTGAATCTTTGACCTTAATAAACATTTATGACCGTCTCGAAATATCTAACATTGAACTAACTATAAATTTGATCAAAACTTCCATTAACTTGTTGTCTAGATGACGTGCGTGCATATATACGATTTTAGATGGCGAGCTATAAAGAAAGAGTGTCGCTGGCCTTAAATGTGATGTATGAGCAAACAAGCATAGCTAATACTTCGGGACATGCATGAGGGGGAGGCATGTGCTCATTTTGGCTATAAGAGATTGATTAGAAAATTTTTACTCGCAGGGTATTACTTTCCCAGGTTGGTCTCAGATGCTTAAGCTTTAGTCCAGAAATGTCACTTTTGTCAACAATTTGCCAACAAGCAATATCTGCCAAATAATCCAATGAGTATGGTGTCGGTTCCATGCCCTTTTGATAAGTGGAGGGGTAGATTTAATAGAGCCTTTTCTGATGGTCACAAGTAAACGACAATTCTTCATGGTAGAAGTTGACTAATTTTCTAAATGGGTGGAGCCTAAGGCTTTGGAAAAAACAATGTCCAACAAAATATGTTATTTCCTATAAAGTCAAATCCGCTTAAGATTTAGAATCTCAAGGATCCTCAAGACCGACAACGGACCGCAATTTAAAAATGAGGTAATGGAGACATTCTGCCATAAGCACGGGATCACTCAACACTTTTCAACACCGTACTACCCCCAGGTGAATGGACAAGGTAAGGTGACAAACCGAATTATCTTGGCAAGAATAAAATGAAGCTAGAATGATCAAAAGGGAAATGGCCAAACAAGTTATCGCAGGTATTGTGGGCATGTCGGACTACACCTGGGTCTGCCACGGGATATACACTTTTCTCACTAGTATATGGGATTGAAGTAGTAGTACCGACATAAGTTATAATACCAAGATATAGAATGGATAATTACTCAGAGGAGGTGAACGATCAAGAGCGACAATCATCAATTGATGTAATAGAGGAAATAAGAGATCAAGTGAAGGTACAATTAGAGTATTATAAAAGCTTAATGAGAAGAAAATTTAACTCCAAGATTAAGCATCAAAGCTTCAGTGTAGGTGACTTAATAATGAAAAACGTTTTCCAAAGAATGGGGACATAATTGTAGGAAAGTTGGGTCTGGATTGAGACGAAACATATAGAATTGCTCTAAATGACATCATGGGCTTATAGACTGGAAAATATAGAAGAATATGCATTAAAACACCCATAGAATGTAAATCATTTGGAAATCTATTATCATGCTACTTTAAGAGCGGTTGTGCACTATTTTCCTTTTCGTGACGCTTAAGGGTTTTAATTAGGCACATTATAAGCCAAAATTATTAATGAAGTCACCTATATTTTGCCATGTTTTTGTGTGCACTATTTTATTCTTTTTTTAGTATTAAAAACATAAATTTCGAGAATTTGTAATTATCTAACAAAAAAAGAGGGGGGGGGGGGGTATATCACCAACTACAATAACAGTGAAATGATAAAAGTGGTCACGCCCATTAGGCTATGCATTGTGCCACAATAAGCCATGGGTAAGTACAATCAATAAAAGTGAAACAGTACATATCGCAAGCCTTGAAGGCTACGCTAGGGGCCATACTGAGCCTGAGCTATATAGCTAAGTAAAATAAACGGACTAAAAACTTATAGTCTATAAGACAATATTATGAGCCATATTGAGCCCATGTCAATCAGAACTATAGAGCAAAAAAAATTATAAGAAATAATTAAAGTCACGCAAAAAAATGCTTATTTAAATAATCATACGAAAAAAAACGATCTCGAATTATATTAGACACAATAATATAAAAAGAGAAAAGAAACAAAAATCATATTGCATATTAAGAATAAGGGATAAAGGTTTAGATAACAACTATAAACTATATAGCAAAAATAATACGAAAAGTAGTTCGGAGATACAGTATAATTATAAATTATTTTCAGCAGTACCGTCTTCCTTTCCATATGGTAGCTTTGGTAACTCGGTCTTGGCAGGCACTGCGTCAAAACAAGTGGTAGGGGAACAACTGCTAACCTCGCGGACGATGGGGGAAATCTGTAATAAGGGAGGTTACAACCTTCTTCACTTTCTCTACAATCTTTTCTTTTTCTTCTTCTTCATCATCAGTCACCCATCGTTTATCATGTTGCTAGGTCCTTAATAGTCTTAGCCAAATACTCATTTGTGGAGATGGCGGCTGCTAGACGAATAGTACGATCGACATTCTTCTTCAATAACTTCTCACAAAACGACTTCGAAGCACCATACCCTTTCTTGTAGTGAGCCAGGTCAGTATAGAGAGTTTTCAAAGACCCAAAGGACATTGGATCAGGCTGTAAATCATCCATAATATTGGCATCCATTAGGTTCATTCTACGGTAGACAAGTACCATTGATTTCTAGTAATTGTGCAAGAAAACAAATGTCAGAAAATCCAAGGAAATCAAAATCCAATCATTACCTAATAAAAATATCAAAGTAAAACAACGTAACTCTACCGATAGTTCAAGCTAGCGTTACAAGAGATCTGACATGTTCATATTATTGTACAAAGTAACTTCAGGATAATACTCCAAATGCTTAGACATCACAGTAGACGGCTTAGGAATACTTACAACAAGAGGTCGGTTGGGCAGACCGGCTTAGGAATACTACCATCCACGGAAGTGCCCCCAGTGATACCTTTACCAGAATCTGTATTTTCATGCACAAAAAGCGGGGTCGTACTAGCCACCATTTCCAAATTTTGCATCCCAGTAAATGACTAGTCCCCAATCCCATCATAGTTATTGTTCACATGGTTCTTGTTCTTCCTAAGTATATTTTTCTTCCTCACAAAGCCCCCAGTGGAAGGAATGCTCTGCCCTGTCCCCTCACCCTCTTTTCCTAGTGAGGATATCATAATGCAATCTCTAGAATTACGATAATCGAAGGTGGTAGCAGTGCCAGTGGTATCAGACGCATATGTAGTGGTGACAGTGCAAACTAATTTCTTCTTCTTGTTTGGTTTAAAGCTTCGTTGCTCTCACAACTAGAGGCCCTCTTTTGCCCAGCAGCAACATTGGCACTGATGTCCATATCTTTAGGCCTCTTAGGGGACAGATCTAATATAACACCCTCGGGTTATTAGCATACACCCTCTCTATTAGGATGGCCCCCGCGAGTTCTGCGGTAACAGGTTCCTCGGTAGAAGTGAGTGTCACGTCTCCATCTTTTGACATTTTTATTTTTGGTAAAAGCCACAAACCGTTTGTAATAAAATTAATGAGCGAGAACATGTGGTAATACTCTAATTCCCACTGAGTATATGTAGCGATAGACAATTGTTCCAATGGGCTTGCTTCCCTATCACCATACACCTTAGTCCACAACTCTTGGTACTTCGCAGAGTTTGTACCTTCAAAAAAGAAAATATAGAAATATATTAAAAGTAATAAAGAATAGGTTGATAAACATGGAAAGCAAATAAATCAATCCAATCTTTACGTGTGCTCATCCATCGTCTCTCTAAATTGAGATTCTATTTGGTAACAAGATGTTCCCAACAGCGTGACAATATTGTCGTTGGTGGATATATAGTAGAATGGGGTCTTTAACAACTTATATACATCTATACCAGAAAACATATCGTCTATACTAACCTTCTTATCTAATAATTTCGAACTTAGTACAACACTAAGTAAAAAATTTCATCCATTAGCATTCAACTGTGTTGGGCATATTTAGATATACCTTAAAAACTAATTTATCAATTTGGGTAACGGAATCGAAACCCCTGATCAAATAGTGTGTATACAGACAAGTTTCCCCCTCTCTTGCATGGTGGGGATGTTCAACGGGTTCGGAGAACCTAGTAATTACAAAATAAATAAAGTTATATATGAATATACACCTATCAATCCATTTCATGCTCAATTTTGTATACAAGTGTGAGAGGAGGTCGAAGTAACTATCTAAGAATTCTCTTTCTTTCACTGTACCGGTTGGTAGGGCACCATAAAGAGTTCTACCGGCAGTGTTATAATTTTTCACGGATCATTTACGAGTCATTTTTGGGGCACAAAGAGAAATTGGTGTTAGAAAATTCGAAACCAATAATGCAAGATTCTATGGTTTCTAGACAAAGGGTTGGGGATACTAACAACGACAACATAACTTACAAATTTAGAAGAAATGACAGAAAACAAAAGCATTGCAACATTTACCTTTGATTGACATTTGGTGTTGGCAAACAACTAACTGGTAAATACTTGAACAAGGAGAAGCATGCGCCTTTAAGGTAAGTATAAGTGAAAGAAAAAAAAGAAAAAAAGTGCATTATGCTAATTTATAGTAAATCAATCGGTGTTGAACGGGCTAATTTATGGGTCATAGACTAAAGAGAAGTGGGAAGGTCACACTGTTTTGATAAAGGAGAGAATTGGAAAGTGTCATTTTGTTACAGACATGCAACTAGGGACGGCGTTTGTCAGACATAAGAAACAAAATTGAGACATGTGACTGAAAGAGACTGGCAGGTAATGATAGCGTGCATGAAGATATAAAAAGATTAAAGGTAAAACAACCACGTGGGAACGGTGCAATTAATGAAACAATACATACCTTGGTTGGCATCGTAATTTTAATTCTTCTAAAATGACATTATTTTACAACTGCTCCATTTTACAAGGTCTATGAGGAGCCCTGATAAGGCATAACACTATCGTTCAGTTATACCCATAGGTCAGACCACGGTGTACTACGTTAAAAGAAATTAAGGATAGAGGATACTACACAAAGCAGAGCCATACGAAGCAGAGTCATACATCGAATTAGTAGGACGAGGGCCCTCGGTGGAACTGCACGAGGATAGAGACATCGAGAGAAGAACTAGGTGTCGCCCGTATAAAAACCGATTATTATCCCGCGTGATACAGACCGGTACCCCGGCCAACACTAAGCAATTATCCGCGTAGAGGTTGGCCATTATCTTGGCCAACAATGAATAGTGGTTATGAAAGATAAGGTCACTAAGAGAAGCACCTAAGAACGTGGAAATCAGGCATAGACCGACGTCCAAGCCCTAAGAGAAAGTGGAGAATTAATAGGAGATAGTGAAGTAGTGCATTGTAAAATATATTATATAAATGAGAAATATCCTAAAGCTATGTAAGATTTTTTTTATCAAAATAATAAGATATTAGCATTTTATTTTTCTATTTTCTATCTCTTAATTCTATCACTAAAATCCCTTACCATCTATACCAATAATCTTCTTCGCCTTTTCCATGTCCTTCGTTTCAAACTCTCTTTTCAATTGAGTAGTCACCGTTTTATTTCTCCTTATGTTTTTTCCAGCTTTCAGTATGTTATTTATATACAACAACAACGTGATTTATCTCTAAATGTGTGTTTTCCCATTACAATAGATAAAATTATCATAGCAACTGCTCACATTCTTGATATAGAACAAAATAAACTGATAATCCTTCCAAATTATATTTTAGAATACTTTTAAGTTGATAAGGTGCAATAACCTTACCATACCATTCAATCTCACACTCCATCAATTATTTATTTTCAACTAAGTGAACCGATATGTTACATTTTAGAATATATATCCAAATGAAAATATCTGGATTAAACCATGATATCTTGCATTCAAACTAGCTTTTTATACTAAAATGAAACCATGAGCCCTTTGCAAACATTCACCAAAAAAAATTAATTTATATTGTATAAATTTTTGGTCAATAATTTTTAAACATTAAACTTTATTAATTAATAGTTTTATGTATGATATATATATAAATATAATTTTAAACTGTTATATATTATAGATAAAATTGTGTTATCTTAACTATTATTTGTTTAATTTTAGTATTTCTCTAAACAATATGATTTCATCATTTTATTGTAAATTATAATTTTTTGTGAAAAAGATATACAATATGATTTCATCTTCTTGTCTCATCCTTTTATTTGTAAATTATAATTTTTTTGTGAAAAATATATGTTACCTATTTTAAACCAAGATAAAACATTACGATTGGTTAAATGATGCATAAATACATTTAGTTTTAAAGTTAAATATTATTGTATATAAAAAGTATGCACTGTAGGGTTCAAAAACACAGTTTTACTTTAATAGATTTTGTATCAATTTAAACCTTAATTTATCATGATATAAAATAATAAAATTATTTATGTAAGATGTGGTTCTGAAGTTCTAAGATTGAAGTTTCAAATGTAAAAGAATTCAATTTAAAATCTAAAAGTAGTTATGATTATTTTCGTAATGGTCTTAAACCGGGCATAATAATATTTTCATTGACATGGAATTTAATTTTTTTATTAACTGAATTTTTTTGAATGTATTTTTAAATATTTAAAAATAGATGATTATAAAAAGTTATGGTCATCATGGTAACAATTATCAAAGTTATGGTGGTGTAAAATATTCTCATCATTATATATTTTCTATTTGAGAATATATATATATATATATATATATATATATATATATATTGTCTCTATAGAGAGAGTTAGTTCATACTATTTGTCAAAAATATAATGTATATTTTTGAAAAAATATATAATACCTTGTTTAAATATGGTAGATTTTCTTTCAGTTTAAATTTAAATTATAGATTGATTAAAAATAAAAAATATTCACACTATTGTGAATATCTATGAAATATAAAACTAATTGAATCAAACTACTTTTACTAGAATATGTTATGGTTATTATTGTAGCAATCGTCAAATATGTTAATAAAATATTTTATAGCAGAATATTAAATATATATTTTTTATTTTGATCTATTTAATGGATTGATTAGACTATTTGAAGCATCTAAAATGCATTTCTAAAAACAATTTCAATAAAGTGAGAGAAGATATAATAAATAATAACTTATATAATCACACTGAACTTATATAATATTTTACCTATAATACATTACTAGTCGAATAAATGTAAGTTCCTCAAAGCTTCATGGAATAAGTTTTAAAAAAAATATAATAATAAAAATCATTAATCTATAAAATTAAAACATTAAAAAAAATTGAAAGAAAAAATGTTGTTAAACATATATAAAGGATATATCTAAAATTTGTTAGGCTCAAAAAAGATTGTCTACTATCTTGTGAGCATTTTGTATTAATATGTAATAATATGCAGAATAGTTGAGCATACCAGTTATTATAAATGATTTCAACTTGGAACATCCAAATTTGATGATGCCGGATGCCTTGTGGGTAATAATTTGAAGCTTGGTCCGTAAAGTTTGACCTCTATTCTTTGATGTTTGACTGAATGTATTTTTGAAATATTTAAAAATGAAACTAAAATAAGATTATTATAAAAAGTTATGGTCATCATCGTAACAGTTGTCAAAACTATGGTGATACATATTTTGTAAAATATTTTCATCATTATATATTTTCTATTGGAGAAAACATATATATTGCCTCCATAGAGAGAGTTAGTTCATACTATTTGTTAATGTATACTTTTTGAAAAAATATACAATGCCTTGTTTAAATATGGTAGATTTTCTTTTCGTAAAAATTTAGATTATAGATTGATTAAAACATAAAAATATTCACATTTGTGAATATTTATGAGACTAGTTATAAATATAAAACTAATTGAATCAAAATACACTCACTAGAATATGTTATGGTTATTATTGTAGCAATCGTAAAATATGCTAATAAAATCTTTTATAGCAGAATACTTTACATATATTTGAATATTTTTTATTTCGACGAAATCGTAAAGGTCTATTTAATGGATAGATTGGAAGATTTGAAGCATTTAAAATGTATTCCTCATATCCTCAAAAACAAAGAAGATATAATAAATAATAACTTATATAATACTTATATAATATTTTATATAATATTTTACCTATAGTACATTACTAGTCGAATAATTGTAAGTTCAGCATATGCTCAAAGCTTTTGAAATCGTCGAATAATTTTTTAAAAAAAATATGATAATAAAAATTATTAATTTATAAAATTAAAACATTAAAAAAAATGGAAAGAAAAAAAATGTTGTAGAACATATACAAAAGATATCTTCTAAAATTTGTTAGGCTCGGAAAAGATTGTGTACTATCTTGTGAGTATTTTGTATTAATATGTAATAATATGCAGAACAGTTGAGCATACTCGTTATTATAAATGATTTAAATTTGGAACATCCAATTTGATGTTCCAAATTCGACATCTTTAGTGATGCATGATGCCTTGTGGGTAATTTGGAGATTGGTCCGTAAAGTTTGACCTCTATTCTTCTTTTGGGTAATTTGGAGCTTGGTATGTAAAGTTTGACCTCTATTCTTTGATGTTTGACTAAATGTATTTTTATAATATTTAAAAATAAAACCAAAATAAGATTATTATAAAAAGTTATGGTCATTATCGTAACATGTCAAAGCTATGGTGGTACATATCTTGTAAAATATTCTCATCATTATATATTTTCTATTGGAGAAAACATATATATTATGATGGTACATATCTTGTAAAATATTCTCATCATTATATATTTTCTATTGGAGAAAACATATATATTGCTCGATAGAGAGAGTTAGTTCATATTATTTATCAAGAATGTAATGTATACTTTTGAAAAAAATATACAATACCTTGTTTAAATATGGTAGATTTTCTTTTAGTTTAAATTTAGATTATAGAATATTAAAAATAAAAAAATATTCACATTTGCGAAAATCTATGAGACTAGTTATAAATATAAAACTAATTGAATCAAATTACAGTTACGCTTACGGTTATTATTGTAGCAATCGTCAAATATGTTAATAAAATCTTTTATAGCAGAATATTTTACATATATTTGAATGTTTTTTATTTTGATGAAATCATAAAGGTAGAGGTGTCAAACGGTTCAAACCGCGAACCGTCAGAACAGAACCGTTTAACAGAGAACCGCGGTGCGGTTTTGGCGGTTCTTGCGGTTTGCAGTTCTGGCGGTTCACTGCTTATGCGGTTCTGGCGGTTTGCAGTTCTAATGGACCAGTTTCGCAGGTTACCGACCAGTTTACCCACCAGAAAAATCATTTAGGCACCGTTTATCAAAATATTTTATAATATTATTTAAAATTAATTTGTAAGTGTTAATTGAATCTAATTTCAATGATTGAGATATGTACAATATAAACGACTTAATTATGTTATTTAATATATTTTAATTTAAATACTATATCATTTTAATTGAAATTCTATAATCAAGCAATTACATTCTAAAAATAATAATTGTAATATGATTTTGATATGTTTTATTATATTTATATATTTAAGATATTTTACTTAATATATACATCTAATTTTATTTTGATTACAAATTTCAATACTATTGAAAATATTTTTACGATTATAAAATTAATAATTTGATTGACTTAAACAAGATATCGTAAACAAGATAATTGTAAAATGATTTGTATATTGTTTCAACATACTAGATATTTAAGATATTTTATTTAATATTAGGTACATATTAAATAATATATACCTATTAGACATATAATTGTATTCTGATTTTAAATTATTAGGTGATTCTTTAGATCTTTCAAGCTTGAAGTGTTTATGTTTAGATGATTTAAATAGTTTATTGTATTTTCGAACTATTCAATATTTGAAGTTTAAATTTAATTTTTTTAGAATTGTATAAGTATATGCATAAACATAAATTACTTATAAATAACAAAATAAAAATTGAAATTGAAATAGATTTAAATAACATTTAATAAATAAAAAGAAGCAAAACAAACAATTCATTAATTATAAAAACCAAACAAGTACCATAGTAGTTGTTAAAAAATATTATTAATAAACTTTCCAAAAAAAAAGTAAAAGTCCGGGCGTCCGGATGCCCCGGACCATCCTGAGATTTCTCTGGATGGTCCGGGCAATTTTGTTTTTACAATTTTTTTTAAATTCTTTTTATGGGTCTCCCCTATAAATAGAGGAGACCCCAACTCCAAACTCACAAACTCACATACTCCTCTCTACATCTCTCTAAGTCTCTCTACTTGTTCTAAATATTCTAGAAAACTCAAATTTCTTATTTTACATATTGTAGTTCTACTTTCAGAATTGTTTGATTTTTTTCCGTAAATTGTTTCTATTTGATAAAAACACTTAAATAACGTTGGGATAACATTATAATAGCTCAATTAATATCTTCGTATAATTTATCAAATTATTTACTTGTTCTAGTTATTTAAATTAGTTCTTTTAATTCTAATTTTATTAGTTGTTATTGTTGATATTGCTTGTTATTAGTTGGTATTAGTCTAAATTTAGTTTTTATTATTTGTGATATTAATTAGTTTCGATTAGTATTTTATTGCATATTTAAAAAAACGTTGTTTAAAGTTTTAAAATGCCTAGACTTACTAATGCTCACCCACCCGCTAATTTTCACTTGTTATGAATAATGTTTGTGATAGTTTTTTACTATTTTGTATTTTAATTTGAAAACATTTGTACGACTCCTGGCCGGCAAGAGTATAAACCGTGACGGCTAAATAAACCAAAAAACTATTTACCTTTTATTATAATAACAACAATTGTATTATGAAAATAATTATAAGATGTGATTTTGGTTTTAAAAATAATAACAAACACTTGTAATATTTATAACCAAATCACAATAGTAATCAAAATGTAATATTAAAATTATAACCATACAATTTTTAATATTTTAACATGATAAGATATAGTTTTGGTTTAAAAAATAATAAATACCACTTGTAATATTTAAAACCAAATAACAATAATAATATTCAAAATGTAATATTAAAATTATAACAATATAACTTGTAATCTTTTATCATGATAAAATATGATTTTGGTTTAAAAAATAATAAATAACACTTGTAATATTTAAAACCAGATCATAGTAATAATATTCAAAGTGTAATATTAAAATTATAACAATATAACTTGTAATCTTTAACCATGATAAAATATGATTTTGGTTTAAAAAATAATAAATAACACTTGTAATATTTATAACCAAATCACAATAATAATATATTTAAAATGTAATATTAAAATTAAAACAAATTTAACTTGTAATCTTTTACCATGATAAGATCTGATTTTGGTTTAAAAAATAATAACAAACACTTGTAATATTTATAACCAAATCACAATAGTAATCAAAATGTAATATTAAAATTATAACCATAAAATTTGTAATATTTTAACATGATAAGATATAATTTTGGTTTCTAACATAATATCAACACTACTAATATTGGATCCCAAAACATAATAATAATATTCAAAATGTAATAATAACATAAGTAATATTTAAAATTTTGGATTATATAATAATTACAACACTTAAAATATTAATAACCAAAACAAATTAATACTAACCAAAATGTAATAATAATTTTATAGTCATATACAATATCTCACTATGTTTTAAATATAACTTAAGATATGATTTTGGTTATAAAATAATTAAAACAGTTATAATATTTACAAATAAACCGCGGTTTGTGGTCATGGCGGTTTACTCCTTATGCGGTTCTGGCGGATTCTGGTTCTAACGGTTTGTAGTTCTAACGATTTGCAGTTCTCGCGGTTTGCAGTCCTAATGGGCCAGTTTCATAGTTTACCCGCCGGTTTACAAACAATTCTCCAGCTTTTAACCGCGGTTCCAGAACCATTAGACACCTCTACATAAAGGTATATTTAATGGATAGATTAGACGATTTGAAGCATTTAAAATGAATTCATCACATCCTAAAAAACAATTTCAATGAAGTGAGAGACGATATAATAAATAATAACTTATATAATCACACTGAACTTATATAATATTTTACCTATAGTACATTACTAGTCGAATAAATGTAAGTAAAGCATATGCTCAAAGCTTTTGAAATCGTCGAATAATTTTTTTTAAAAATATAATAATAAAAATCATTAATTTATAAAATTAAAACATTAAAAAATTGAAAGAAAAAATGTTGTAGAACATATACAAAAGATATCTTCTAAAATTTGTTAGGCTCAGAAAAGATTGTCTACTATCTTGTGAGCACTTTGTATTAATATCTAATAATATCCACAACACTTGAGCATACCAGTTATTATAAATGATTTCAATTTGGAACATCCAAATTTGACATCTTCAGCGATGCATGATGTTTTGTGGGTAATTTAGAGCTTGGTCCGTAAAGTTTGACCTTTATTCTTTGATGTTTAACTGAGTGTATTTTTGAAATGTGTTATTTTCTCATGTAAATGGCTCAGTGGTTAATGGGAGTCAGATTCGTGGTTTCCCGTGTTGGTAAAATAAATACGACGAGAATAAGAATGAATGGGAGTTGATTAGTTAGGTTGATTTATGTAAGAAAAAATGTCTCGAATTATCTAAATATGGATTTTGCGCGAGGTAAATACATAGATGTTTTGAAATGACACAAAAACTATGTATATATTTTCCTTATATAGGAAGAAAAGTTATGTTCATGGACATTGATCACGTCGCATGGGTCAAATGATGAGGCTCAGTGTATGATGTGAGGGAATCTATATCCTTTAAATATATTTAGATCAAATAATCGAAAGTATTCTAAAGGTGAACAAACTAGACTAGGGTACGAGAATCTAGTCACGAAATTTTACTGTTTAAACAACTGCGGAGATTAGAACTCCCATGTATAGCAATTCCAATCCTCAATGATTTATCTTTTTCATATGTAACTATTTTATTCCCTAATTTAATTATTATGTATTAAAAGAGAAGTTTGTTCGAGATTTCAAGTTCTAGCTTTGCCATAACGGTTCAGTCCGGATATTAAGTTATGATGATGAATCAAGTTTGATTTCGGACCCGATCCAAATAGAGAGATCATTCCACTAGACTAAACATCCATGATTTATTCACCACCCTTCAAACATATCCTGAGGTATGTATATCCAACAAGTTTACTTTTTAATTAATAAACCTATAGCCTAAATTTTATTTTGCAAGTGATTTTATATTTGATACCAAACTACGCTTACCAATAATGTTTGACTGAATGAGAAATATTGCAAAGACGATTCATACATTATGTGTCTAAATTCTATAATTCTAGACGAAAACAATATAAGATCATTCAATGGTTTGGACAAGAGTCGACTATGTTTTCAAATTAGATATGGCCTAAAAATCGGGTATCGATAAAGATGTGTCCCAATTTTATAAATTCACGACTTCAACCATATAACTACAAAACTATGAAACATCGATAAATTCAGTTAGCTAAATTTATTCTTGAATATGTATACTCAATGTTTCGGCTGAAAAACGTCAAATGTCATAAGTACCAAGTGTTGGCCTAATGAAAATAATCGTTGGTCTACGTTTGACTTTGTATAATATTCGATTTATATGCGTCCAACCCAAATTATTTCTGATTTATTTAGAGATAAAGTTGATATAATATATTCGGGCAAAATCAATATCCTAGGCTAAAGTGTAGATTCAAATTTGTTAGGTGCGTTAAAAATCCCATGTCTACTAGATGTGTAAAGGATTAATGGTATACAAGTAAGAACATATCTTAACTACTATGATGCTTTTAAAAGTGGACCAAAAGCTAAGTTGCGCGAGCATTCAGACCAAAACGGACAATATCATACTAGTGGAAATATTATATTGTTCATACTTATATACGAAAGTGAAATATATGACATCTATATTCCTAAGAAATTGTATCAGATCTCCATTTCTCGACGGAATGCAATGTGGGTACAATTCTTAGATGTCGAACATTAGAACTAACAACCATGCTTAAGATGAATGATCTACTTTATAGATCACTGGTATTACCTAGTTTAGAGTTTATATGCCTCATCAAGTGGTGTGACTTGAATGGTGTGTATCAAGGCGATGTGACTTGATCGCAATGTATCAAGGGGGTGTCACTTGATTGGAGTGGTGTTAAGGAATATACAGTATGGCATGGTATGATTAAGTATATATATTTGTTATAAAGCTCTATGGCTCAGGTAGTGAATATGGCACAACCTGATTAGACCGAGCGAATGGAAGTCAATTTAGAGAAGGCTAAAGTGGCACTTTGTTCAAGATAATGATTTGTTAGGTGCGAGAAAATTCTCACATTGGTTATACATGTGAAAGATCAATGGTATATAATTAAGAACATATCTTAACTAGTATGAGATATTTTGAAAGTGGACCAAAAGAATCCTGCAGACTCTCAGGCCCAAACTGAAAAATATCATACTAGTGTGGAGATTGGGTTGTTTATACTTATATGCGTAAGTGGAATATACGATACCCATATTCCCGAAAATTTGTATTAGAGCATAGGTTGTTGTAATTGAAGGTTAACAAAGACATGTACATAAACAAAATAAAAAATCAAAAGATTTGATGGGGTATCTAGTTTTGTGTTTTTTTTGTATAAAAAGCTATAAATTATATATAAAAAAGTTTACATAAGTTGAGTGAGCCCCGATGGGCCTGGTTACAAAGTTGGGCTAAACCTTAATTAGGAAACGGGGGCTTAATGATACAATCGAGAGCTTATTACAAGGGAAAATTGACCTTTGTGTCGTGGTAACGATAGTGAAGGTCTGATAGAACATGATTAACGATAATAGAGCTTAATGCTTGCTTCTTTTTCAATATTCCAACATTTCTTTTTGTCCAGACGATGTAAATAGTTTAGCAGAAAGCAGTTTGCTAGATGTAACATTTTTCATTGTCGGAAGTAGTCTAGGCGCTCGTTTCCTCAAGCCAAGAGGCCCAAGAAGTGGGGTTTTAGTTAATGAGAAGTTTACGAGCGAAGACTTCCCAGATCGAGGTGGAATAGCGGAAAAGGATGAGGAGATGCTCCAGTGTTTATAGGCAATTGGAACAAAGAACACACTATGATGGTGTGTCGAGCCCTTAGTCAATTACCTTATCCTGAGTAGTGAGTTTATTGTGGATGGTAAACCATGAGATAAAGGAATTCCTGGGGATAGATTACTTGCTCCAAATTAAGGTAGCCCAAGCGATTGTGTCCCTAGATCAACTAAGGGTGGTGTAGGTGCTACCGACAGTAAAATGCGGTTTGGACTTGTTTGGGATCCAGATGAAGATGTCATTAGCATATGAAACATGAGGAATAGCGATAAATGAGTATCTTATTTTGGTATGGTGGGGTTGTATTTACCTACTAGAGGTCTTAACGTGTGAGGGACAAACCCATCTTCCGTTGTAATAGAGGTCCGCAACTCTAGAGATGTTTTCTAAACTAGCCAAATCGGTTGTAATATTATGACCAAATCGATTGATTAAGCAGGTTGGGAAAAGTCATGGATCATACCAGCCAGAGGTGTCTTTTCCATTTCCTACCAGAACTTTATAGAGGCTCGCATCCTGATTGCGAAGATTTAACATCTTTCTCCAACTCCAACTGGTATCGTAGGGGTTGGGAGGGTCCAAAGGAGTTTTTTTATTTTCTACGCAAGAATTCACTGCATCCATATGGAATTTCTGTTTTTGGTCAATATGGACCAGTATGTTTTTAGAGCAATCACATGATTTTAAACTTTTAGATTTGGGATCCCAAGGTCGCCCTCGTCTATGGGCAAAGTGAATCTTTACCAAGCGTTTTTACCCCCCGATATCTTCAACTCTGAACCCGACCAGAAGAAGCACCGGAGAAGTTGAAATAGCTCATTCCGGAATTTGATCAGAATGATGAAAATAGATGATCAGTAAACCTGGCTGGCGAAGAGAATAGATTTTATTAGTTGGAGTATTCCAGCATATGAGGGGTATTTTGACGTCCACGAGTTAATACGATTAGTCACGTTGAGAAAAAGAGGTCTGCAGTCATTGTACGTGGTCCTGGAGGTGATGAGAGGAACCCCCAGGTATCTGACCTGTAAGGATCCTTTATTAAAGCCGAGAAGGTTTAGGATAGCGTTTCTTGTGCTTGGTGAGGTCCCCGAGCAGTAGATATGAATTTTGTTTGGAAGATTAAGTTTAATTTTTTTTAGTATTGCAAGGATTGTGGAGAATAAGTTACCGACATAAATGAAATAAGAGGAGAAACAAGATCTTCAAGAAAAGGCTCTATGTTGGAACTCAATAAGTGTAAAATAAAATGTTCTTCGCGAGATTACTGGCGAGAAGACTACAACATGTTCATGGAAGAATTTGGAAGAACTTTACCCCAAGAAATCAGTTGTGGACCACTTATACTTGAAGATTCGCTTGTATGATTTCATATTGATAGAAGGTATGTCCATAACTGAACGTTTTAATAATTTTATATCAATTGTTATAGATCTGGAGAATATAGATATCATAATTGTTGATGATGATGATCAATTCTTATTTGTTTTGATATCGTTACCAACTCGTATTAGAATTTCTTGGATACCATAATTTATAATAATGACAAACTATCTCTAGTGGATGCCAAAGAGGGTCTGAAATTAAAGGAGTTGAGACAATTGCAACCAGACAATGTGGCGGGAGGGGAAGGTTTTATGACTAGAAGAATATCTAATAACAATATGAGTTCTTTGAAAAATAGAAAAATCAAAGGGAATCCAAATCAAAAACCAATAATTCAAACTGTTATGAAGGCATTGAACAAGATCATTACAAGATATATTGTCTGAAACTGAAAAGTAAGAATGGAAATCAAAATGAAAATGTAGTGAACCTCGTAGAATGTATGAATGATTATGACAATAGTGGTACATAAAATGTGTTGTTTGTGAGTTCATATTGTACGCAAAAATCTTAGGCACTCGATATTGGTGCTACATACTACATGTGTAGGCTTAAACAATGATTTAATACTTACAAGCCAATGTGATGAACTAGTTATTTGGGGAACAATCATTTGTTGCTTGTTGGTAGGATCAGTAACGTCGGGATCAGAATGTTCTGTGGTGTTTTTAGAATCATGGCGTGTTAGTATGATCATGGGTTGAAGATGAACCTGATATCTCTTGGGACACTAGATTTTCATTGTTACAAGTATCAAGCAGACGATGGTGTAATCAAGGTGACAAAGGGATTGATAGAGTGTATCAAAACGATTTGACTCGATTAAAGTGATGCTAAGAAACACGCGTTGAGGTCTGATAGGAGTGCGTATATAGATCTGTTGTAAATATCTATGGCTCATGTAGTGAACTATGGCCAACTTAATTAGCGTGAGAGGATATAAAGAAATTAAGACGAAGCTAAAGTGGTACTTTTTTCGAGAGGAGGATTTGTTAGGTGCGACTAAAGTTCCACATCGGTTAGACATTAGAAAGATCAATTGTATATATAAGTAAGAATATATCGCAACTAGTATTATAGTTTTTGGGAGTGGATCTTTTTACAAAATCGTACGATATTAGGATGCAAAACGTACGATATCATACTCGTGTGAAAATACTCTAAAGAAGATACAATCAACAACTCTTGTACGATATCATACTCGTGTGAAAATACTCATATACGAAGACTGAATATGCAAACACTCTAAAGAAGATACAATCAACAACAACAAAATTTTATCTTCTTTAGAGTGTGTCGCCAGAATTAAGTCATTTACAGAAGTGAAAGCTTCAAAGATAATAGAAGCGTTACAAACAATTGATAATTACGCCTTATTTGAAACCATTAGAGAAACTGAATAAACTAAAAATTCTCGTAATTCTCCTATGAAATTTAATATAGTAATATGCCAAGTTCTCCAAGAATAAAAAAGATTAAGAAAAGAAAAGAAGCCAAAAAGGTAGAGAGGAAAACACTTAAAAGACCTCAGGGTTGGAAGGCTAAAGGTTCAGTTTCTGCAAAAATAATGCAGTTGGAAGGGTCTGCTAAACCTTTCACCTCTCAATCCAAATGAAAATATTTATTTTAAATTGGAATGTTAGAGGCATTGGAAATAAGAAGACTCGCATGAGATTGAAATCACTCAAACGATCATAAAAAATCTCTTTTATAGCTTTGCAAGAACCACATATATTTGAATCTAACCTGGCTTATATCTCAAATAAAGTGGGGTTTAAAGGTTTTTCTGGAAACATCAATAATAAGATTTAGGTGATGTGGAACTCATATTTTCAAGTGGAAATTCTTTCTAATAATTAACAAATGTTACATTCGAATGTCAAGCATCATCTTATTGCAAAAAACATTAGAGTCGTAGTGGTCTATGGAAATTGAAAAAGAGAGCACATAACTTACATGTGGGACAACATCAGAGCTGTTGAAGATGAGTCTAAATAATGGATCATTCTTGGAGACTCCAGTGCCATCCTGAATCCTGATGAACAATTATCATGTACTACCATATGTGTTAGAAGCATGGATGGGTTTAATAACTTACTGTTTGATTATCATTTAAGTGATACAGGCTTTTCTGGATCAAAGTATACCTGGACAAATGGAAGGAAGTGGAAAATACTGGATAGAGTATTATACAACATGACTTGATCCAATTACTTTGAAAACACTTCTATAAAACACCTTACAAGGACCTGCTCATACCACTCCCCGATCAACATCTTCATGAATGACAATCAAGGTCAGATCAAGCCATCTTTTAAATTTCTGAATATGTGGATCAGGCACCAGGGATCCGTTGACGTGGTTGGAAAAACCTGGGAAGAAGAAATGAATGGTTACCCTATCCAGAAATTCTGGGGAAGTTGAAAAGGTTAAAAATTGAGTTGAAATGCTGGAATAAAATATTTTTGCAAATGTTTTTAACTCTTTGAAGTGGGTAGAAGATGAAATATTATTAAGAGAAAATAAATATCAGACCTCTAACTCTCCTGAGGATAAATCACTTCTTTATCAAGCTAAACTTAATCATCTGGAGTTACTATCTAGAGAGGAGAGTTATTCGAGCCAAAAAGCCCATTCCAACTGGCTAAATCACAGTGATGGAGACATAACTGCCTTCCATAATTTTTTTTAGAAAAAGAGGAAAAAGAATAAGATATATATAATTTAGGATGATGTTACCTGGATTGAAGATTAGACTTCGATAAACTATGTTGAGAACTATTTCAAAATCATCATGGCTGAAAGAATTAATCCTAATGAAGATAAAATCTCTTAAACTTGATTCCTAAGTTGGTTACTAATGAAGACAACAAAAGAGTATGATCAGATCTTTAATCTTATTAACTCTCTTAATTCTAATGGTACTGCAGGTTCTGATGGATTTAACGGAAATTATTTCAAAGCTTGTTGGAAAATCATTGGAGATGATCTTTGTGAAGTAGTAAGGGACATATTTAAGGGCAGTCCAATTACTAATGGGATCCATGCAACATCAATCTGCTTAATCCCAAATACTAACTCTCCAGAGATGTGGAAGGACTTCAGGCCTATTAGTTTGACAACTATGTTCAATAGGATTATTTCCAAAGTTATTAACCAGAGGATAACTTTGATTCTTCCTAAAATAATATCAGAAGAGCAAGGTGCCTTTTTCCAGCAAAGAAATATTCACGAGAATAGTCTAATTACACAAGAACTAAGTTATGATTTGAATTACAAGCCAATATGAGGTAACATAATGATTAAGGTGGATATTTCAAAAGATCTTGATAAACTCTCTTATAAGTTTACTCTAAGGATTTTAGCTGCTTTGGGTTTGATAATTCTTTTCTGGACCTAATCAACAAGAACATCATCTACTCCTCAATGGGGAGCTACAGCGTTATTTTTAAATCCACCAAAGGATTGAGGAAAAAAGACTCTTTGTCTCCTAACCTTTTTATAATTGCGTTTGATCAGGGGAATGAAGTATCTCAATAT
Organism: Limnanthes douglasii subsp. nivea; assembly: GCA_036936605.1. NCBI lineage: Eukaryota > Viridiplantae > Streptophyta > Magnoliopsida > Brassicales > Limnanthaceae > Limnanthes > Limnanthes douglasii. The sequence goes on along the minus strand of JAUPFV010000001.1, from coordinate 22,131,538 downwards.
ATTACAGCCAAATACAAGATCAGAGGGAACTAGCGCTTACCTAGTTAAGCATTCACACACGGCTTTATTGTGTTTTGTAATGGTTCTTCCTCCTCTGTTAGCAAGATTGATAGTTCCATGAACCATTACAAGGAAATATCAGGGAAAGCTATAAATAAAGAGAAATCTAAATTCTATGTGCCTTCTAAAATGACAAACACAATGATAGAAGAATTGGAACATATACTGGGTTTTGAACCATATCAGATTGCCTATGAAATATCTAGGGGTTATAATCAGCACTAATAACAAGCTGGAAAATTATGAAGACTTGGAAAACAAAGTTAGATCCAAGATATTTTCTCATTTGGAGGAAGACTTATTATGGTTCAAAATATGTTCGACACAATCCCTAATTATACAATGCAGAATTCCTTAATTCCCATGTTTGTTATTCAGAGAATTGAAGTCATTTGTAATGAGTTCTTATGAGGATCCAAAGAAATAAGCAAATTTATCTCATGGTCCTCCTGGTCTAACTTTTTTAAACCCTATGATAAAGGGGGTCTTAACATTAGGAAGCTGGAAGATATACAAGAATATATGGCTCAATTTCATAAAATAAAGTTCTCTTTGGTCAAGATTCATGGCATCAATTTATAGCAACAACTACCACCCTTTAACAACCCCAAATCCCAAATAAAGGTCCAATGTGTGGGATAGATTAATGAAATTCATAGATAAGGCTAACAAACTAATCTATTGGAAGGTGGGCAAACATAGAATGGAATTTTGGCTAGAACGGTGGTGCTCTCATTCTCCCTTTATTATACTTGACTCTAAAATTGACAGAACTTGGTACCACCCAAAAGAAGTCATAACTTATTGGGATAATGGGCAATGGTATTTGGAAAGATTGAATGAATGCTTCTACTATTGAGAAAATCAGGAAGATCACCTTGAACAACAGCAAAGACTCCATCAGATGGGCACTTTCTAAGTCAGGAGATTACAATACAAGAGATACGTGGAATGTTATAAGGAAGAAGAATAACAAGTCCAACATGTTTAAGAAAATCTGGAATGCAATCACACCCAAGAAATGTTCATTCTTGGTTTGGAGAAAAATGCATAGTTGGTTCCTATTGATTTTATCTTTCAAAGGAAAGGATTTCAATTGGCATGTAAATGTCAACATTGTGGGGACTCATAAACCATGAATCATGTCTTTATTCAATGCTCTAAGGCATGAGAGACTTAAACTTTCTTTGCTTCTATGTTCAGGATCCTTATAAAATGAAATATATTATACTCTCACATGTTGAAGACATGGTTTTGGTTCACTAGTAAGGACATTTACATCATGACTATATTACATGTGATTATTACATGGGCCATGTGGTCTACAATGAACAAAAAGAAATACAATGATATCTCTATCAATTCTAAATCAATGATTCACTACATCATCAAGATTTTATCTGGGCTGGATCAAGGAAAACTTCTCAAAATAATCCATTGGGTAAGGACTTTAATATTGCTCTTCAGTTGGGTTGTGTATATCACCTGGAAAATCCTAAGATTTCTTTATCCCTTAAGTGGAATCATCCAGAGAACATAAGATACAAGCTTAATATTGACAGAGCTTGCAATTACACAGGTGAAGCTAGTGGAGGAGGGCTAATCATGGACCATAATGGCGACCTGGTTGGTGGTTTTGAAATAACTTATGGGAATCATTCTTCTATTGTAACCGAATGTAGAGTCATGCTTGATGGGCTGCTAATGTGTAAGGCTAAAGGTATCAACGCTCTAGATATTGACACACATTCCAATATATTAATTGAAATGATTCTTAAGGAAAAGGCTCATTAGTATCTTGAACCGCTAGTTTGGTGCTGCATGGGGCTAATTACTTCGAACATGAACATTGTTAACATTTTTCGTGAACAAAATGTTGCTGCTAACTGAATTTCAAAATAGTCTCTGAAAAATGGTGAAAACGTAAACTACAAACCAAAGTAAGTTCCTAACAAGCTCAGGGTTATTATCTTACTGGAAATTTTTGGGACATGGTATATCAGAGTTCAAAATAAGGAATAGGCTTCTTCAAAGATTAAACAAGAAAGTTACCTTTGGAAGATTGATGTGCAAAATTCATCAGCTCTGATTCTCTGGTCACTGGTCTATGCTAACTGGAGCTGATTTGATATCGAGTAGGTAGCTCTCCTTTTTCTTCCTGGATATTGGTATTCCAAATCTTACAAATCCGTCGAATGAGAATTGGTGATGGAGAATGAATTGGTGAAGCGTTGTAGAATTTGAAATTGACGCCTTTGTTTTAGTCAATATTAAATATCCTTCCAACGTACTCATATTTTCAATTTTTGAATCTATTGAACCCTTGCTTTGTTCTCTTCATAATATTTAATAAAAGGCTATATATATAATGCTTGAATGATGTTAAAAGTTATTTTTAGATTGGAGCCTGTTGCACCTGGCCTCCTAAATCTTCCTGTCACTTATCGTATACATTTCGAGATGATAGATATAAAATAAATTTGTATCGTCAATATCCACGTTAACCTGGTCGATTGATGATTAAAGTGACATCTAAGAGTCCGTGCATTCAAATATTAGGAGTTCAAGAGACTTAAAGAGTTGGTTAACTGGAGATTAGTGCGAGAATTAAAACTTCAAGACATGCAGAGTTGGTTAAGTGGAGATTAATACAAACATTAAAAGTTCAAGATATATAAAGAATTGGTTAATTATAGATTAGTGCAAAAATTAAGAGTTCAAGATGCGCAAGAGTTATCGTTTTCTTGGGACAGACAAATTGTGTTTGCTAGTTAAAACAGTAAGGCGACAGTCTCTACACACAAAGTGGTGGAATCAGACGAATCCACTGAAGTCCAAGTTTTAATTTCATTTGGGTCTGAGCATATTTTACCATTCTTCCAAAAATTTAGATGGTGTTCAAGTTTGGTTTAGTTTTAAAATTATTTATTTTCTATTTTTTTAACAAAAAAAATTAATTTTAACTAGAATAAAATAAAATATTAATATTTAATTTGAGTTAGCGGTTTAAATTGTTGACTAAATAAGGTTACCAGAGTTTATTCAAAGATAATTTTGGACGATTCGATTTAATCTATATTAAAAAATCAAATCAGGCAAAACTTGTGATTAGTCATATGAGCAGAAATTTTTAAATGGTTCAGATTATCACAGCGTAAAAAGTGACCGGTGATTTTCAAATGGTTCCGATTATCACATCGCACAAAATGAATCAAGCTTAAATGAGATTAGCTATCTGAGAGCATAAACCAATGATGACTCAGATTATCGCGGTAATGTATAAGGTTAGTCGAGATAATCTTAACAAAATTCTAGATATGAAATTCATGTCCTTAATTGTGGCAATGAGATGTCATTTTCGTTGTAGTTTGGAAATTATAGATCGGGCTTATAATGATGACATAGATAGTCGCAGTAATTAGGATTTCTATTACTTACAGAAAAAATCCAAAAGCTTGTAACGATCTCGATGCTCATCCCCGAGACGTGATACTTTTCCGCGACAATACTCATTAGAGTTTGAAGCAATTGATCACCGCATCAGTAAGCCATGATTGTTGTCATGAAAGGGATAAACATGTGTCTATTAAAAATTTCGTATATTTTCAAATTTGAACATTTCAGATAAGAAATATATGTTATGTTTTTTGTAGACCATTTTATTATGCAATAGATTGTAATCTTTATATGAATAACGATAGTGTAAGTACCGTGGAAAATAAAATTATAGTAATTGTGATGGAAGTTAAGGTTGTGGAAAATAAATTCTCTGGTTGGTGGTATGGTACATTTACATTAATGCATATTTCTCATGATAAAACTCTATTCAAATCAATTAAATAAAATAGTGATGCACATGTGATGCAAATTGACAACACCAATTAATAAAAAATTAGAAGAACGTGGAAATGTAGAGTTAGTATTTACAGGTAGTAAAGTGATAATTTTCACCAATATTTTGTATGTTCGGGAGATGAACGAAAACTTAGGTCTAGTGATCATTTGGTTATAACTTAAACTCATTTAGTGTACGAAGCTCACAAAATCGTTTTGACCAAATGAGTGTCTTTGTTCGGAAATGATACTTAGGTGACTTAATGGTAAAACTGTGTACTTTTAAAGTTTCGATGGAGAAAATCAATTTATTTTGCACATATAGGTTATTAAACAATTAAAATAATTGTTGAAACTTGATTTATAAGTTGTTATATAGCTTCACACACAAAATATAAATTATGTATTGAATTAAAAGGGATTAAGAAGTTTTATAAGACCGTACGAAGATGTATAAAATTATTATATATGAATTAAATGGTATCTCGACATGTAAAGGTAGAATATATTCTATGACTTTCATAGATGGTTACTTTATGTATATTTATGTTTATTTACTTCAATAAAAAAATATGATTTTAGCATGTTTAAGATATTCAAAGTTGAGTTTGATAATCAATGAGACACTAAGATTAAAATACTTCGCAATGATTGATTAAAATACTTTATGTATAACTGTAATTTCTTAGGTTTTATCTATTGAGATGCATGAATTTGTTTTTGAACCCAAAGTAAGATGAGTGATAAAGAAAAGTGGCTTATGGACATGAATGAAGAACTACAATCTATAAAAAAAATGAACATCTTGGTTTTTGTGAAGCAACTGAAGGGTCAAAATTTGGTTGGGAGTAACTATATATTTAAGAGGAATCCAAGTATTCCTAGTGTTGAATTACCCAGATACAAGGATAGGTTTGTGGCTAATGAATTTAGACAAAATAAGGGTGTTGATTTCAATGAGATATTTATGCGGTATTGTTACGTTTGATCTTACGCTAGATCAAATGGATGTTACTACTACCTTCTTGCATGGTGGATTGGAACAGAGAATTTTCATGTGTAAATTGAAGGGATTTGAAGAAGAGAATCAGGTTTTCTTTATTATTTAAAGAGACTTCTTTATCGGTTGAAATAGTCGCTAAAACAGTGGAATAAAAGATGTAATTATTTTATGAGATCCATTAAATATGTCTGTAGCTACTACAACAATTATGTCAATTAGAGTGGAGATACGCTTATGGAGAAACAAGTCCTATTGGTGTTGTATGTGGATGACAAACTAATATTTGTAAGAGATAAAATGAAGATTAAAGCGGTAAAGACTTAGCTGAATAGAAAGTTTATAATTAAGGATATGGGAGAGGTTAAGATGACGCTTGGTGTTTAAATGAAGAGGAACATACATAAGATCCTAAGAAATTTTGTTATGTCTGAAGCAAAAACAATTGGAGCTTTCATTAGTTCTCTATTCAAATTTAGTGCCACTTAAGCACCAACTGAAGCAGCAAAAAAGAAGTACATGCTAGAGATACCTTATGTCGATGTTATTGGTAACATTATTTACTCAATGATTTGCATGAGACTTGACCTTGCCTACGTTGTACAGGTTTTGAACGGATTCATATCATATATAGGGAAAGCCGCATTAACATGCACTCAATTGGCTCATAAAATACTTGAAGGGCTCGAATGTTGTAGGCTAGTGTTATAATCAGATGGATACAAGTGATATAGTGTTAGAGCATATGTAAACTTTGATTACGCAAGTTGTCCCGAGATAATTAAATCTACTTCAGGTTATCTGTTTATTATGCTAAGACGAATGGTTAGATGGAAGTCTTGTATATAGAATGTCATTGTGTTGTTGTCTACGGAAACCGAGTATATGGATGTACTTAAACCATGAAGAAAGCTACTTGGCTGAAGGGATTATTGAGTGAACTCACTGGTGTAGAGCAAAATATGGTTTTGTTTTATGATAACATTATTGTCATTTATTTGATGAAAAATTCGAGGTTCCATAAACGAGCTAAAGATGTAGACATTAAGCTACACTTCATCCAAGACGTGATGGAGAGAAAGCAACTGAAGGTGATTAAGATTGCAAGTGAGAAAAATCCTTTGGATGCTTTGATCAAGGTATTGTCGATTTTAAAACTCACAAATTACATGAGACTGGTGAAATTCTATGATGCATATGCATTGGTCTCTAAAAAGTAGAACATTGCATGTAACAGATATTTGAGTTATTATAAGCTTAGGTGGAGAATTATTGAGTGTATGTTAAAATTAACTCATTAACATAAGGACTACATGGGCATAGATGTCTACTCGAACATAAGGGCTCAGACAAGCTATCAAGAATGGTGACCATTGCATCGAAAAAGATGTGTGCTAATCCAAACTAGGCTAGTCCAAAGCATGTTGGTCTGAAGAAGCTGGTCTGAAGCAGGTTGATCTGCAGTAAGTTGGATCAATGCATGTTGGGCCGAAGCCAATTTTTTTACTGGCTAGGTTTCCTATATAACTGTGTCTCATATTTTGGTCTTCCCATATTAATTTAATTTCCTATTAATTGGGTTTTTATATAAATTAGGTTTCTGTATGATGTTTCCTATATTACCGGATTAGGAGTTATCATAACTGTTGATTATTAGGCTTTAATCTCGAACGCCTGATGAAGAATTAAGGTTTTCCCTAAACCTATAAATAGAATAAATATATAATTGAAACGATATGATAAAATGACGAGTTTCGTGAGTAACATATTGCATGACAGAGAGAAATAACTCTAGGTCTTTTGAAATAAGTGAGGTGAGAGATAAACATTGAACATAGGATTATGTGAATCACGTCATCTTTTGTAACAAAGAGTGATTGAGTCTTTTGTGTTTGAGAGTCTTTCTATAACCTGTTTATAAAATAGTGTATGTTATCTGTGGATGTACGATTTCTTCACAATCCGAACCATATTAAATATGTCTTGTGTGCCTAGTTTTAGTACGTTTTTATTATTATTTATTGCTAGTTCTTCAATAAGTTTTGCAATTACATCGGTATATAAGCAAATAGTGGGCAACTTAATACATCTCACAACCACACGACCTGACTTGATGTTTGTAGTAATTCTTATTAGTCGTTTTTATAGCAAATCCTACTAAGATTTATTTTGCTACTACAAAATGAATGATGGGTATTTGAAGGGAACTTTAGAGTTTAGGATATGGTATCAACATGACGGAATAGTGAAGTTCTAGGTTATATCGACGACAGTGATTGTACGGGAGATGTGGATGACAATTGAAGTATTACATGTTATGTTTTCTTGATAAGTGGATGAGCTGTGGCGTGGTCCTTAAAGAAGCAACCAAGCGTAACTCATCAATTGTTGAAGTAAAGTATGTAGCAACGGCTACATGTACTTGTCAAACTATTTGGATGAGAAAAAAAATTCAAAAAAATATAAAATACACCTAATATGAAAAATTAATCTCTTTTGCAGCAACATATCCACTATGGGTGTCCAAAAAATTCAGCTACGCACATAAAATCAAACATTTTGTACAATTTTCTTAGTGATTGATAAATGCATGTGTCATTGAATTGGTCGGTTACAGCACTGGAAACCAAATGGCAGATATAACGAATCCTTTGAAAATTACATCATTTCAAAAGATAAAAAAAAAAAAAAAGTGTTTGAGATCAGTCAACTTTGATTCAAAGAAAGATTTGTGCCGTTCAACATTTGCTATGGACTTAATTAAGTGAGTTGAGTATTCTGATGGAACACTATGAATTAAGTGCGATCTGGTGCATTTGCAATTTATCACCATAAAATTTCGAAGTCCACAATTTTGGATAATGTTAAACCCCTTATACCTTGTTTTACTTCTAAATATGTACTTATAAATATAAATGGAAGATCAATAAATACAAACAACATAACAAAAACCAGTCCATTCATAGCATAAAACTAAGTTACTTTTATAAAATAAGAATAACCAATAGAATAAAATTACTCCAAACCCAAAAGCCTCCCGTAAATTAAACAACATAGAATATTCTTGTCCTTAAAACAAACACAAGGGCAAAACAGGAACACCAATACTAATTAATTATACTAGAACAACAAAAAAACTCGTTTTCTTCCGGTCTCTGTTTCTCCCTCTCCCTCTCTCTGTCTCAGTAAGCAAAACCACCAACTCTGTTTCTCATTCCTTTCTTGTCCTGAGAACAAGAAGGAGAGTAAAACGACGACGTTTTATGTTTCTTCATATCCTCTTCTTCATCGAGAAAAATCTGCCTGCTTCTACACTCCTCACTACAAAAACCATTGTCTCCCCTGTTTTAGACAAAAAAAAAACATGGTTTTGGTAAGAAACAATATGAAACCTAAAAACTGAAGAGATCTACTAAACAAAAACAGAGTATGATTGATGGGTTTGAGTATATACAAAAGAAAAACACTTACTTGTACATGTAGATGTCTCTTCCTTGTAAAAGTTTCTTATTACACAGGAAACAATTCTCTAAAAAGCTAGAAGAAGCTCTGTTTTGGGTATTATTGATACATAATGAAACTTTGTTGATAACTTGTGGGTTTTTAGTTTTGTCAAAACCACCACCGCCGCCACCAACACCACCATTGTTGGTGGTGGTGCTCATGTCGTAGTGGTTTTCCAAAACCACACTCAAACCCACCATTTTTCTTTTCTGTTCTTTTCTCTTCTTTCACTCTGTCTCTCTGCTGGTGCTGTTTTGGGTATTATAAAGACTTGTAGAGAGAGAAAGATGAGATAGAGAGAGGTTATGGCTGCTGCTGCTGATAATGATAAATTTGATAATATAGAGATGGAAAGAGAGAAGTGACGAGGACGATTAGTATAGTGATGGATTTGACTTTTACGGACCTGATTAACTGCCACGTACCCTAATATTCACTTTCACTGTTTTTTTCTTTTTGATTTTATCTTCGGGTTTTTTTGTCGTTTTGTGTTGACTGTGTACGTACATATTGTGGGAATTTACTTTCTTACTATCTTTTGATCTTTTGTTGTTATTATATGGACTCGTACAAGGTAGTAACTATAAAGAGAATATAGCTATAGTAAAGACGATGGGATGATTCGAAATTGGTAGGAGAATATTATTAAGTGGTTCGATTTGAATTCGATTGTTATGAGCGACTCTAAATTGTATTTACTACCCCTATTCGGAGGGCTAAGTTTTTTAGTTTTTATGCACAAGTTATCTGATGCTTTTAATAAGCTATTAATCAGCGTTCCGTTAATTTTATAAAATTTAATAAATTTAAAATTAATGAATTAAATTTTGAAATATTTTTAAAATTAAAAATTTTAAAATTCATGTCTCGATTTTAAAAAATATAAGATATCAGTGGAAACTTCATCAGTATTCTTAATGGAATGGTGGTAAATGTTTTAATCAACTATTTCTCCAATTTATGTTTTTTTTCGGAATATTTTAAGATCAATAGTCTCTTTGTTAATTTCTATTAAAGTTAACCCCTAAAACATGACTTCGATGATGTGTTTGGTTATTTGCGCTTATATTATTAAAAGCGCTTTTTGAAGTATTGATATCAATAAAGCCTCAAACCAAATTACTTCAAATCAAGTTCTGTCAAACATTCATGAAATATTATGTGTAAATATCTCAGTTATAGTTCTTAATATTCATTAATATTAGATATTTAAAGGCTCAATGTTCGTTCTTAAAATTGGCATGATGAAAGACTTTGACAACGTTTGGTAGCACATAGTTCTAGATATTCTGGTGTCCATGAACTTTCCAGATTAGATGATCACTTGGATTATTCAGTGTAACTCCACCTTATCTTATAGTATTAACATAAACATAGATTCACGCGAAAAAATTCAACGGTATAAAGGGTTTTAGACACAACAATTCTTTGTCTTCTTTCTTATTTGCTTGGTCATTCAAGTTCTCACAAGTATCCTTAAGAAGAAAAACAATGATTCGAACTTCAAATTTCACTAGAAGTTTCAAAAGCTCAAAATTATTAACTTTTGCTCTGCATATGATCTGATGATTTTTTGTCATTGTGACATTAAATCCTTCAACCTTATTAAGAATGGTCTCAATGACTTTTTTTATCTTTCGAGCCTTAAAGTTAGCCACAAGAAGAGTTAGATCTACTCAATGAGGTTAGTTATTAACCAAGAACTGAGTTGATTAATATAATATGGTTCAATGTTGGTTCTCTCCCGGTTAAATATCTTGGATTATAACTACTCACGGGTTGTCTTTCTCATATCGATTATCGTCTTATTATGGACAATATTACTTCTCTTATTAGCTCTTGGACTTTCAAACACCTTCTATTTGTATGTTGGCTCTAACTCATTACATTTGTGTTCTTCATAGGGAAGGTTTATTTGTATTCTATCTTCATACTACCTACAAGAATTCTTAAAGAAATCTCTCAATCTGTATGTCGTTTCATATGGTATGGACATGAGAATAAGGTTTTGGATGCGAATGTGACTTGGTTAATAGTAATATTACCCTTGTCTAGAACGGCCTCGAGTTTCTAGTTCTAAAAATTTAGAATCAGACGATTGTCCTCAAAAAACTTTTTTTTTGGTGTGAAAAATATTAAATAAAATAAAATATGTTCATACAAGTACCTAGAGCATACCCGAGGAGTTATAATCGACATAAGGAGGTCGATAGATAGGACTCCGCTAAAACAAACATAGTAGGAATGACAGAAACAACAGAGATAAACTAGAGTATCTAAATTATCGTTACAAGGGCCAATCGGACCGACAGAGAATAACTCCAAAGAAGTCCACACCAATGGAAAGCAATGGACGAGACCGATGAGGAGAGGACCTGCAATTAAAGCAGAATAAATAAATAAATAAACTCAATTAAAAGCAGTTACATAGGCCAGCCAATCTTGGTGCCATGGAATCTAAACCGAATATCAAAGAAGATTCATTGAGAAACCAGAGAGGCATTGGTCGGAGGGGAACCAAATATACTTGAGTTCTTCTCCTTCCAGACGTGATAACTTACCGCGCCAAAGCAAGAGAGCCAAATATAACGGTTTCGAGAGTGAGACCAATTTGACGCCTCACAGACCCAAAACTACCAACACGAAGCGGGAAAAGGGAAACCTAGTTTTGAACTAGCAAAGGTCCAAATACTCTGAGTGAAACTACAAGCAAAGAGGAGTTGAACAATAGTTTCAGAAGCAGAGTTGCATAAGACATAATCAGGTGGGGTATCGAAACCCCAACTGAGAAGTTTTTCTATTTTAATCCAATCGCACCAAATTGCATAAAATCCTCTCGCATTTACCTTGTGTCGGGTGAACGGGTTTGGTTTGGAATAAATATAATATTAAATTGTTGTGCTTTTATCCTCTGGCTTTCCATTCGGTGCAAGTTGATTACCCAAGATAAACTCATAAGTTGGGTTCTGAATGTCGTCCTTATTATGTTCTTTGATTTTCTGATGTTGAATATTTAAATCATGTCAATTATGACTTTATTTTCACTTAAAGCATTTGAGAGGAGACGAGCATTAAAATTGGTTTTTCCCATACTAACCATGATTGGCCTTATTAGTCTTGGAAGGCGGCTAACTGACCTTCATTACTGATGAGGGAAGAATTTATTCGATTCGCAAGTCAGATTTTTGGAATATTTAACCAATATGTACTTTGTAATAAGAAGTAAATATGTTTTTACTTAGTAAGTTTGTGGAATGAATTAGCCTCTAATGGACCAATTGTTTAAGTCCAATGGCTCAATATGCCAAAAAGCCCACAACAATTGCTATATAAGCTAACTGATCTTTTCTTAAAGAGGAGGGGAGATCATTTCTGCTAGGGTTTCAGTGAGGGTATTTTCTTGCGGATCTTTCTAACTTTTCCTTTTATATATATTTTACAATTATCTTTCCGTTCTTGATATTTTTCATCATCAAATGGCGCCGTTTGTGGGAAGATGACCGGTACCCGGATAACATATCCAAAACCGTTACGAGCATCGTTTTTATCAATTGAATCCTAAAGGATTACCCTCTGACTCGCTGCTATGTACTGAAACTCGCCTTCGAGAGAGCCAAAGCTCCATCGGCCTCCTCGCCATGGCCATCGCCAACCACCACAACCTCTCCCTTTCGAACCCAAGCTTTAACGACGATCATTCTTGCTATTCTCTCTTTGTTCATAATATTTCTTGATTCATCAAACAATTTTGCAGGATCTATTTTTTTGTTAATATCTTCATAGAATTTTGTATTACTGTTTGTGATTGTGTTTTCTTTGTATTTTACAGATATGGATCCAGGTCCTTCACACATGATTCCCAGATCTAGAAATCCACTTCAAGACCAACACTTTCTCACCAGAAGGCCTTCGAAAGAGAAATTGGTCCATAAACCAAAAGAGAGAGGAACCTGAGACTACTTTCTCGCTCTCTAACATCGACCTTCTCTGTTTCCCCCAGAGTAAAATCTATTGTTTTGCGTTTTCGATTCCAGTCTTGTAGTATAGATTTTATTCTCTGTGACCTGTTCTCTTCCGTCACCGTCTCTCTTTATCTCCGTCGGTCGTGTTTTATAAATTAGGGTTTGTCAATAGAGATTAGGGTTTTTCTTTTCGATATCGAGAAGTAATTTGTTTTGTAAGTTACTCGCATTCAGATTGAGGTTCGGATTTCTCAGTTGTGTGTTCGGTTAGGTTGTTGATTGCTTGTTTGTGGTTTTGGTTTAGAAATGGATAAAACTTTCAGTGATTTTTAAAGCAGTTTGGTTTTAATTAAGTTTTGATCCATTTTCCGAATTCACAAAAAGAAAACTAATATGATCTCTTTTTCTAAAAGTTGTACAAGTTCCCTTTGTTTCTGTTACTTATTTGGTGTTCAGGTTTCAAATCTTCAAGTAGCTGAACTCTTGGCGTGTATGGCAAAAAATCATGGCCTATCATACTGCAAAGTGGTCGAAGTCATTGCAGAAACAACCGCACCATTGACTTCTTTCGAGAATCTTATTGCTAAGATTTCATCTAAACGAGTAAACGTTTACTCTTCAAAAGTATTTTCTTGTTCTTTTCTTGTCAATAAGCGCATTTAGTTTTTTTTTAGATTTTTCTTGAAAAAATGTGAATTAGTTTTTTGAGCTATTTTATTTAAATTCCTTGACTTGTTCGAAAGATGTCACTCTATACAGGCGTTCTTGTAACTATTATGAAAGTTTCGACATAAAAACTTGCATTGTGTTTCTCTATCCTGTTCTCAATATGCCAGTACCTACAGAAACCAATAGTTGCAAGTGAGCCTGATTCGTCTTCTTCTAAGACTATTATCTCCAAGGTACCTGCGGAACCAGAAATGGAAGTAGCGAAAACCATGTCTCGGCCACTGTCTCCTTATGCTGCCTATGACAATCTGAAACCACCCATGTCGCCAACTCCAAGCCCGGTTGCTGCTGTCAAAGCAAGTGATTTGGAAGCCAAACCACTAGAATTGAAATCTACTGTTTTATCAGAACCGGTGGTTGAAAATGAAGAAGTGAAGACAACAAGGCCTCTCTCACCTTATGCAAGATATGAAGATTTGAAACCACCGACATCACCTACTCATACGGCACCACCACGTAGCCAGAACAACGACACCGTGCTGAAAACTGGTGCTTCTGATACTGGCACAAGTGCGTCAATAGCAGCAGCTACTTTAACTGAAATGGAAACAACGCCGGAAGAAGTTGTGAGAATAAAGCATCTTTCAACTTTGGAAATATATGACGATTCGAAACGACCAACATCAGCGGAAAGCGTATCAACATGTTGATCTACGTACACCGGCAAGACCTCCAGTAGTGGAAGTGAAAGGGCAAGTTCCGGATATGTCTGGACAAAGAAGTACCCGGATTAGTGAGCTAAAGAATGATGCTGCAGAGGAGACTCTCAGACAAAGGCTTCAAGGGGAATCTGTTATGCATATTCCATCTGTTATGCATATTGAGTCTCTAGCTCCATCTAACCGGAAGGAATTTCCCTAGAAAAAGATGTTGTGGCGATGCAAAAGCTTGTAACAGAACCTGCTAAAAGTACAGCTGAAACAAAGTCCGGAAAGCCAAACTTGAAGGGAGTATCATTAACCGAATTGTTCACTCCAGATCAAGTCAGAGAGTATATTAATGGTCTTCAGAAGTGGGTTGGCCAGCGGCCCAAACAGATACATAATTTGCAGCCAGGCACTACCAAAGCATGCTACTAGTAAATTAACTGATAACCAACACCGTCACTCTCTTGATTTGTTAGGGATACGGGAGTTGCGAATTAGGTTGAAGACATCACATTCCTTGCTTCATTCAGGTATTGATTTCTACTGTTTCTAAATACCTAATTGCGTTTGTTGCTTATTTGGTTTTGTTTGTATCCGCGCAATCGGTGCCTTCGTATGCTTATTAAGTTCGTTAATTTTTAGCAGTAGTTAGATACTCATGTCGAGCTATGCTTGATATTATCTGTTAAAGGTTTTCAATCGATGCTAATACCAAAGTTTGTGTCCATTCATGTTCATTTATGGTTGATATGCAACTGTTTCTTTACTGTGTTGTTGAGGTTTTAAGATATCCCTGTCAAACTTTGCTGAACTGTATCCATCTATTGAATGAATTGGGTTTAAGCCAAGCCAAGTGTACATTAACATATTTTTAATTCTTATTGGAAGACTTGGTCTTCTTACATATTTGAAATTATTAGTAACTAACTAAGATGCCCGGCTGCTGGTTTTCTTTTGCTACTACGTGTGTAATCTTACCTTGATTAGATGTGGGTACAACTTTCCATGAACGGAAAGGACTCTGTCACACCCTTAGTTCTGCCTGATTATTCTGTTGGCTAGTTTTTCTTACCCTAGTACCTTCACCTTCATGTCAAAATTAACTAAAGTGCTACGATTGTTCTGTATTGCTATAGTTTTAAGCTTAATTAATGATGGAATCCCACTATGCATTAAATTGTTCTAATTTCTTATTAATTAAGTTTAGTTCGTTGCCAAAATATCTTGTCAGAAACAAAAGAATTGTTATGGATCATATTTTGTGGCATTTAGAGAATTGAAACCGCAACCCCTCTAGCGAATTCAAGTATCTAAGAAACTGTTGCATGCCTTTCTCTGATATTTGCTGCTATGATATCTCTTATGGTTTGTTACTAAAGATTCACACATGCCTTGTATCCAATCTGGTATTGACTGCCACAAATATAGTATTTTTATATGTTGAAATTCATTATTATTTTGGATCTAAAGGATCTTCCAACAGTAGTTGGTCAACATTTGAAATTCATTATTATTTTGGATCTAAGGGATCTTCCAATTTTAATTGGTCAACACTTGAAATTCATTATTATTTTAGATCCGAGGGATCTTCCAGCACTAGTTGGTCAACACTTGAAATTCATTATTATTTTGGATCCGAGGGATCTTCCAACACTAGTTGGTCAACACTTGAAATTCATTATTATTTTGGATCCGAGGGATCTTCCAACAGTAGTTGGTCAACAATTAAAATTCATTATTATTTTGGATCTAATGGATCTTTCAATTTTAATTGGTCAACATTCGAAGTTCATTATTTTAGATCAAAATGATCTTCCAACTATTAGTTTGTCAACATATGAGATTTGTTATTTTGGATCCGAAGGATCTTCCAACATTAGTTGGTCAACACTCAAAATTTATTATTTTGGATCTGATGGATCTTCTAACATTTGTTGGTACATCTTTCCAACTATTAGTTGGTCAACATATGAGATTCGTTATTCCGAAGGATCTTCCAACATTAGTTGGTCAACACTCAAAATTTATTATTTTGGATCTGGTGGATCTTCTAACATCTGTTGGTCTACATCTGTTAGCCAAAACATTTTATGTTTTCACAGATAACATTTGAAGCAGCGCCAAAATTACTCATCTCTCAGAATTCTTCGCAACGATTGGGGGGCTACAAATAAGGAACAAGTAAAATCTGAAATAGTGACAAAACTAGTCCTTCCTTAGAATTCTTCGCAAGGACTAGGGGGGCTACTGATGAAGGAAGAATTTATTCGATTCGCAAGTCAGATTTTTGGAATATTTAACCAATATGTACTTTGTAATAAGAAGTAAATATGTTTTACTTGGTAAGTTTGTGGGATGAATTAGCCTCTAATGGACCAACTGTTTAAGTCCAATGGCTCAATAGGCCAAAAAGCCCACAACAATTGCTATATAAGCTAACTGATCTTTTCTTAAAGAGGAGGGGAGATCATTTCTGCTAGGGTTTCAGTGAGGGTATTTTCTTGCGGATCTTTCTAACTTTTCCTTTTATATATATTTTACAATTATCTTTCCGTTCTTGATATTTTTCATCATCAATTACAACATCTCCACCTGTGGCGTACTTTCTTCGGGGATAGCATCTATCATGTATGAAAGAGAGGAACTCAAAAATATTTGGTTTCTATTCCACTCATGCCTCTATGATTTCCCAACATATGCTTACTAACCTTCGATTCAAAATTTCTTGGTACCAAAGTTAGATGGCCAAGTTGTTCCCCTATTTCTTAAGTATCACTAACTTACTTTATTTTTGTACTCAAGATGTTTTTGGACTACAGCTGATGTGATGAGATTCGATGTGCTATTAGATACCCAATTTGATTTTGTTTTTTGCATTTTTGTTCCTTTTTTTTATTATTCAAATTTTCAGATTGGTTTCTCGCCTTCCATGTAGTTTTCTCTTAAATTTGAGGAATCGTTTGATTCTTGTTCACTGATGTATGTTAGGTTATTAGTTTCTGTTATGCTAGTTTTAAGGCCATTATACTTGGGATATGTTTGTAGACTTCTCTAAATTCTTTGTTTTGGGTTGTGGTACTTTTGGTTTATAATTTATGCATCTCCCTTCGAGATATGTCTCAAGTACTTGTAAAAACTATTTTTATTTGTTTATTTGAGTTAAATTAAACTGCTAACTTTCAAATTATATATATTACTAGGGGTTAGTATTTTATTTTTATGTTTAAGTAATTTATATAACGATGGTTTCTAATTTAATGTTTTAAAAACGAATATGACTGATATTTTTTTAATACCTATAAAAACTAAATACCAATCTGAATATATGTTTTTAGGATTTAATTATGCAAAATCGAAAGGCGAATCTATTTGGAATAATCATAAGACCATTTTCCGATTTTACAACATAATTCTTAAATAACGAACGCAATAAGTCAAAATAGCTCATTATTGTATATCATATTAGCATTTCATATTAAATTAAGTGTTTTGCGTACAATTAAATAAGCAATCACGTCTAAGCCTAACAGACTATTTAGATTTTTAAGATTTTTTGTTTTACAAAAGTATAAAAGTTATATTAGTATGGATGATAATAGATTTCATATTTAGATTAAATTTGAACATAATAATTAATATAATTTTAAACATAATATTTAGACAAAAATGAAAATTTTAAGAATTTGTGTGATCGTGAGTAAATAAGAGAATTTTAATATGCAATGATTATTGTGTTTATGATATAAATATGCTTGATCAAATGAATGTTCTTATAATTATCAAAGGAAAATCAACTAACATTAAATGGGATGTTTAAGATGGATAAATTTGTTTCTCTCACATGATAAGTTATATTGTATAAGATGAACTATAAGAAATAAAAGATATCCAACTAATTTAACGTGCCATTGTTTTGTAAAAAGACCCGTAAACCATATTATGGTGTTATATCTAATGACATCATCAAGACAAGCAAATAGTTGTGTTATTTCCATATGATTCGAAAAAATTTGATATTTAGTTATCTAAGAAAACAACTCTCATATTTATAACATGTTTATATATGATTATAATATAATGTTCTAAATACATCCAAAAATAAAAAATATTTTTATTTACGTTTATATAAAATATAAGACAAATTTTAGATTTCATGATTCTAAAATATGTTTATCACTAATATTTAATTAAAATTTAATCAAAGCTTCCATGATTATTTAGGCTTGTAACTAAATTAAATATATTATAAACCTTGGGAAAAATAATATGAAAATTAATACATACAAATACATGATATTTTACCCCTTAATATATAAAAATATCAATACTTTATATGAGTCACATAATATACAATTTTTGTGCTATAAGTATTTATTTATTATAATTTAAAATTCTAAATCTATTAAAATTTTAAAAGAATTAAAATTATTTCAATAAACATATTACCCAGAGCAAAAGTTCAGCATATTTAGGTATCATTGTGTCCAACCCAAATAGAACTGTACAACAACAAAATAATATTAGAATCTGAAATAATTAACATATAACTTAGACTAAATAAAGTTAATGAAATATTGATCTCGTAAATAATAACATCATACATATAAATTTAAATTCTATATATTTACTAGTTAGATAATTAAACAACATAGAATATATTTAAATCGATATTAATATGTTTTTCTTTTATTTTTGGTTTGATTAAATAGATGACATATTTTTAACTCATTATAATTACTAACCTATGATAAATTATATAATCTAATGAATTAAAAATGCTAGTAGGTCTTAAAAAATATTTACTAATTTTAGGGTTGCGAGTGGTAACGGGAATAAGACTTCTTTTTGGTTTGAACCGTGGTTGCTCTCGACTTCCTTGATCATACATTATTGACATATTATTATTCTTGATTCTTGTATATTGAGTAATCTCAAGGTGTTTGATATCATTATGAATGATCGCTGGAATTAGCTGATTTATTTAAGGTCTGTTAGTTCTAGTAACCAACAAAACTTCTAGGAGATTAACCATCTCATATTTTCTCTCTCACCCTCGAACATCCTCCACAACAAAGTATACTACCGGAATACTAATATTAGTACTATTAAGTTTACTATCAAGGATACCTACAATGCCATTAGTTCATCTATTCCACGTGTCAGGTGGGTGGGGCTTGTTTGGCATGAATTTAATATTCTTTGATATTCTTTTTCCCTTTGACTTTCTATTTATGATAAACTTTCCACCCCATATAAGTTTCCGAGTTGGGGTCTAAACATCCCTCAAATTATATCTTATGCAACTCGGTCTCAAAAATCATTAATCATATCCTCTATGACTATAATTACACTGAAAGCATCTAGGATTTCGCTAATTTCAAGTTTGGTTTTTCTTTAAGTCATAATAACAATTGGATCTTTTGGATCCATGAGGCGTCTGACTGGCCTATATCTAGATATCGATACATTTGGCGTGCCTACTTTGGCATTGTTGTCTTTCACATCTGGTGTGAGAGGAAGACTAGTTTTTTTAGATCATCTCCGCCCTCGCCTCTGCAATATCTTACCGCATGCTTCCCTAGCTCCGGTTTAGATTTCTTGGCACCAAAGTTGATTGGCCTAGCCAGCCCCTTTAAAATTCTTACTTTGTTTTTATGTTTGTTTGTTGTAGGTATCTCCCCTTTCTGGATTAATGTCTCTTCTCTCTTGTGTTGTTGATGTCTCGTCTTTTTGCACATTTTGATCTTAGAACATTTGTTTGGTTTTGTTATACTTGTTTGGCGAAGTTTAGGCCAATCTTTTGGCCTTAGTTTTTTCGTTTTGCTTGTCGTATATGTTTAACCAATTTTTGATCAACTTTTCGATTTCATTCTATCGCGACTATTAATGCCACTCTTTGAGATATGCCGTGATGTAATTCTATTTTTTTTAATTTAATACATTTATTTATAAAAAAAATCTTCACTAATTTTGAGTTGTTTTGATCGAATATATTATCTAATTATATCTTTAGCGTTTAATTTTATTAATAGTTATGAATATATACCGACTTTAGTTATATAAAAAATTAATTTCTTAGGTAAAAATAAATATATGTTTAGACATAAAAAGAATTAAACTTTTGAAATCAAAATAAATATAAAATTTATATGATTATCAATGGAGAAAGTAGAAAATGAATCAGCTTTTATGATCATCAAAACCCTCGGAAATGATCAAGACAAAAATCAAAAAAAAGTTACAAGCCTAAACCAAAAGCAAATTATAAAGAAGAGAATATATATATGGGTATGGCTATATATACCAAAATGTGATTTAAGTATACCCAAAAAACGCAGTTGACTTTTGTTTGACTTTTTTAGGACGAAAAAACCCTTGAACTTTCATTTAATATCCGAATTGCCACTAAGTAAAAAAAACACTAAGTATATCCTAGATACACCCAATTCACAAAACAATCTATTTGGTTATGTATACCCAAAAAAACACAACTCTCTACTAGATCAAACCCCATATTACTACAATTTTGTGAAATTCTTCAAATTGTTCTTGAACATTCAAAGTTGCCTCAAGAACATTCAAACTCTTTTTAATTTTTTTAAACTTCTTCTAATGAAAACACAAAATCAAAACTTGTTTTTTTGAAGTTTTTTTTTTAAAAATTAAAAATTTAATTACTAAAAAAAATCATAATTTTAGGGTGTTTGGAGGCCATTTTCCGGCCGAAATTCGGCCGGAAAATGACCTCCAAACACCCTAAAATTCTGATTTTTTACCTAATTCAACCATAACCCTAAATTTTGATACTAAGACTAAGTTTTTATATTTTAGTTCGCCGGATTTTAGTTCGCCGGATAAATTAGAGAGAACTTGAAGGTTTTAGAGAGAAGTTAGAGAGTGTAAGAGAAAAAATGAGGTGGATAAGATTAGTAAAAAAAAACCTTATATACCTAGAAAAAGGTATTTTTGTCAAAATTTGGGTATACTTAGATCATCTTTGGGTATACTCAAAATTGGGTATACTTAAACCCGAATTGGATATATATAGCTTGACCCTCTCTCTATTTTTTTTTTTTTTTTTTTTTTCGGAGGGAACCCGCAGCCGCTACTCAGAGTGCAATGAGTGCGCACAGGGTAAACCCTCAGTCTGACGCGATAGCCTGCAAACCAACGCCAGAAGGTAAACCACACAAGGTGACAGGCTCAGCCGAGAAAGCGTATGCAGAGGGACTCGAACTCATGACCTTTTGGTTATAAAAATGCCATGCTCAACCAACTCGGCTACCCCTTGGGGGCCTGACCCTCTCTCTATTTTTTTTTTATTTTTTTTCGGAGGGAACCCGCAGCCGCTACTCAGAGTGCAATGAGTGCGCACAGGGTAAACCCTCAGTCTGACGCGATAGCCTGCAAACCGACGCCAGAAGGTAAACCACACAAGGTGACAGGCTCAGCCGAGAAAGCGTATGTAGAGGGACTCGAACTCATGACCTTTTGGTTATAAGAATGCCATACTCAACCAACTCGGCTACCCCCTTGGGAGCGACCCTCTCTCTATATATATACATATTATGGAGAAACGTTTGGAAAATTACCTAACTAGCTCATAAATTTAGAACTTGATGCAATAAAATAAATATAATCATAAATAAAAAAGCGAAGAACACAATTTTATAGCAATAAAAAAACGCGGAAATAACACATTCCGATTTTTTATTATAACAAAAGAGATATAACTGAGTTCCGTTCTCGCCTAAATTTTGTTTTGGGTATAAACTGGACCTCACATAAGTTATTTTATTAATTTTTAATTAAATCTTTATTTTGGTTTTTCTTGTAAATATTTTATTAAATATATACTTACTTTATTCCTCAACAGTTGGAAATTAAAGTTAACGCGTCCTGGTGTTAAAAGACGACTGACTGCTACATACATGGCACCAGGCCGATAGGATTACGTGTCAAATCTACACGGCTTTTATTTATATTATTCTGAGTACTATTTTATTTTCTCTCTTTAAGCAGCAGTGTGTACGTCCCTGCAGATTCTTTAGATACAGCAGCGCCACCGTAGCAGGTGGCGCTTCTGCCACGTGTCTACCCCTTTTAATCAGATGGATGGCGATCCTTTGCCTTCGTTGTTACTCTTACTCCTGCTTACTCGTACTGACTAGTCTCGGTAGGCCAACAAAGACGCCTTATTGGTCCACGTGTATTGTAATGCAAATCTGTGGGCTGTGCCTGTGGGCTGTGGGTGGATGTCTCATGTCTATAGAGACGTGGATCCAATGACAAGAGGCGGTCTAGTCGATATACTTTTTTTTTTTCATATACTATATATTTTTGCATCTCATATTTATTTTATTAATAGTGTTACGATTTTCAAATTAAAAACGATTGTTTCACTAAAAGAACAACAAAACAAAGACTCAACTATAATTTTCCATTAAAGAAGGAAATTTTAAAAGTTAACTATTTTTATTATATTTTTTAGTCAGAAAATATCATTTATTTATTGAATGTAAAAAATATTATTTTATGAATATTTTATTTTTATTTGTTCGATTTCGAATATTTATCTACATAATCCTTGAAATAATCAAAATACACAACGCGACGGATCGCGAATTTAGGTTTTTCTATCGTAGTTTATATACATTTTTTTATTTGGTGGATAGTTATTTAAATTTGTATTTAAGAAAATAAATTGAAAATTTGTTTTTTTTAATATTTTAAGTAGTTTTTTGTTTGATTTTTTTGTTTTGGTGTGAAGTGTGTTTTAAAATTGTTAAGTAATATTTATTTTCTCATGTTATGAGTGTTTTTTTTTTCATTTGAAACTAAAATAATAATTTTTATTTATTTTTATGAGTATTAGGAAAAGATGTGATGTTGTTTGTTGAAAGTTTAAAAAAGATATCTAAAGTCGGTGTCTCTCCCACGTCTTCATCTTGCCGGAAAATTTTTAACTGATCTGAGGGAGTAGAATCCAAAAACGGAACAACAACCGAAGTTAAAGTCGAAGTCGAAACAATAACATTTTTTTGAGTTCGATCCAAAACATCTAATTTATTTTTCGCTTTGTATTCTTTTGAACAACAACCGTAAGGAAAATGACTTATATTTCACCACATTTGGTGAAGATATTGGTTCACTTTTGCACAAGTTACGAAAGTATCACTCATTTTCACACATGTTGACGAGTTAATTTTGTATAGGTTGAACAAATATTCATTTTTATTTGCACACACATTTGTATAAAATCTCAAGAAATGTGTATTTGTTGTTTGTTTTGTTTTGATTTGATATTTATATATATATATATATATATTTATATATATATATATATATATATATCGTGATAACTCATGCCGCATAAGAATGTAGGATATGTGTTTTGCGACTTTAATCCTGGATTCGGTTAAAAAAATTAGTTTGAAACCTATTTAATTAAATAGGTATCGAAACTCTCATACTTTTAGTTTGTTTGTTTTGATTTGATTAGTTAATTGATTGATTAGTTTAATTAATAAAATTAGTAAAATAATTTGATTGTTTTGATTTTAATTAATTGGTTGACTAATTTTACCTAATGGTTTGTTCATTTTAAATTTTTTTGTTATTAGCATATTCTCAGGTTTTTTCAAAAACGAACCCCAATAGATAAAAGCTCAACAATCATTTATAAATTTGAATTTCTTCATATTTTAAATATTTTTCTTTGCAGATATAACTTAAAATTATTGTATTTAGTTTTTTTTAATATCTCGATAAAATTATAGTTGTGAGAGTTTAACCTATTAGATATGAGCCTATTTAATAAGGTTTTAGGTGTAATTTGGTCTAAATAAGACATGTAGGAACTCTAACTTGTAAAGACTATGGGACTGTAGTTGTGCTTTTAATGGTTGAGAAGTCGTATATTTTATTTGTAGAAACTTGGAATGTTAAGAAAATTAACCCATAACCCGATAGATCAAGAGATATAATTTTCTTTTGGATCGACAATTCTACTTTGCCACTTGTGCTTGAGTACTTTGTTTCTTATAATTAATTTCATGCATAGTTCATGCACTTTAAGTTCCAACATGACTCTAGAATAGTTAGTGCATAATTTTTGTACTGAAGTTTGAGTAAATATTTTAAAACTTAATCAATATAAAAAATAACAACACATGATTTATGTAGTTTGGATTGTGGAGCAATTTTATATCCACATGAAACCAATTTGATTTTATATATGGAACAACTATTAGAAAATACAAGAATACAATATACAACAAAATACATTGTTCAAAACTTCTCAAATAAAGTACGCAGTTTTTAGTTATATCTCTCAACCTTTAGTATTTTCTCAGTGTCTTTCGAATGATTATATTCAAAAATTCATCAATTCCAAAATTAATTAATTCCTTAAGCATTCTCTTTCACCATCATTTGTTTCTCTCTCTAAAACCTCTATTTTCAACAAGAACACATTCTTAGTTATATTGTATACGTGCTACTCTAAGATATATATAGGATCATAAATGACGTGTTGATTAAGATAAAACTAAACCATGTTCACAATAGCAAACCAAGATTGTTACAATAACTTGTACAATAATTCAAATCAAATGACTTTTATCAAATAGTACACCATATAATTATAACAAATTTGTACTATATTCATATCAACGTTTGTGATTAAATAGTACTTCCATTTAATTATAACAAACTTATACCACACTGACATCTAAATTATTATCCATTTAAATCGAACCAATATATTAAACTAGTTACAGACTAAGTCTCCATACCAACTGAAATTTCAAGCTATCAAAAGCTGAGATTTAACTTATGTTGGAAATTCCTGCCAGAACTTCCTACCAAGACCAAAAATTTATGTCGAGACCAGAACTTCTTGCCAAGCTCAAATTTCATCTTCAACTCACTTATAGCTTACATATAACATTTATGCACCTAACCTTTCAGTGATTTTAACATTCATTTCCCCGATCTTCCAACTAATTGTTTTACTAAAGCATTTAGTCCACCTACATCCCAGACTTGAACAAGTCTTATACAATAGGTGAAGTTTGAAACTATCAGTATTTTGGTAAGAGTATCTAAAGGGTTATCTTCACTTGCAATTATTGCAACTTTCACTTTCTCTCTCTCCCTTATATTTGAGACAAACTGAAGTTTTACAATTACATGATTCCTCATTTCATGGATTTAGGAACTCTCAACAAGTGAAGAGCACTAATATTACCACATAATAATGTAACTTCATGTCCATTACCATTGATCTCACTTAGTAACCCTTTTAGCCATATGATTTATTTTAATATATTAGTCGCAGTCGTATATTCAAATTTTGAGATGACAAGGCAACAATATTTTTTAGATTAACTTTCTAACTCACCACTCAACCAAACACTACAAACATATAGCCTAAAGTTGACTTTCTTTTATCAATGCAACCTATTTAATCATAGTCTATATACCCTTTCTCATTTCATCATATCTATGCTTCTGATTATAACATACTCAAATATCTAATATAACTTTCAAGTATCTCATGATCTATTTAAGTGTATTCTAATAAATTTACATATTCAAAATACTAATCTAGTAGGCAAGATCGAGTCTGTATAAATCATAGCATACATAATATTTATTATGACATTAGTATTATGTATCTCTTGTATAAGCTTCTTATCATTTACATCTGCTGGTGCTTGGTAATGGTGAGTTTGAATTCATCACCAATGAGATTCTCATATCACTAGCTTTGAACATTCTGAAACTTGAAGCTTCCTAGAGGTGAGACTTAACTCACGCTAGAAATTTCATGGGAGCCCATCACCAAGAAACTACAATGAAAATGGATGTATCTAATTTCTGTAAGTTCATAATCATTCTTAAAAGCAGAGGCTCATGTTATCCATAATTCCGAAATACATTCATAGTTGGAATATATGAGAGAAAATAATATGGAGAAGATCTAGATGACCCACAATCTAACGACAGATATCAGCCTGACATGTTAATAGACTCTGTTTTGTGTCATTCATCGCCCAAAAAGGGCCAACAAATACCACATATTCCATGTTTAGACATCAAAAGGATAATCATTACAGACATGATCGACCATCATACTCAAAATCGTGATGAGAATTCAAAGGTGAAAGCCTACAGAAAATACTCTAATCACGATTCCGGAAGAAGGTTTGGTAAGTGACATTTCCATCATGATAATTTTTTATATGGTAAGAGAAGAAATAAATCTTATTTTCGTCATCACAAAGATAAAATAAAAATATTGCGTCTATATGACCCTCGTGTTGCGTAACAAAAGGAAAGAACCTCCATAGTCATCCCTTTGCTCCCTCTAGCTAGATATCAAAACCCTCATCTGGCTCCGCAAATCAACTAGAAAAATCCGCGAAACTCTCTAGTGGATCCATTTGTACTTCAGTCAAACTCGTGGCATGTATATTCAATTCAGCTCAGTTCAGCCTAACTTTGGCTTACTTCAACCAATATTCGGCTTAGTTTGGCTCTTCATTAGCTCAGTCCGGATCGACTTCTATTCAACTTCAGATCACTTTGCCTCGGCCTCAGATTAGTGTATTTCAACATTGGCTCTATTCGACAAGGCCTTAGTTTATCTCAGTTCGGCCTCAATACAACTTGGCCTTAACTTGGTTTGTCTCCGTCTCATATGAACTTAGCTTCAGCCTGATTTCAGTACACAACTGAGTTAAGTTCTTCCTATTTAAGTCAGTTGGTCCAATCCTACAAGGATATCTGAGTTTTATTTTTTATTTTTTATCATTTCTATATGTTTTCATTCTTCCCAATAAAAATACATATAATATCAAACCTCTATATGATCCCAATTTGGCTTATCTCGAACCATATACAAAATTATTTAGTGTTTATACGTTTTGAATTGTATTCTTTAACATTCCAGTGAGTTATTGTACCCTTACAAACAATTTCAGACTGGTTGAATGGTTTTAGATGCAATCCTAAACACTCGAGAGAGTCAATCCTGCAAATTTTTAGTGTTTGGATGATTTTAAACATACTCATACACTACTAAAAAATCATGTACTTCTATTCTCCTCGCCTAAAATGACCAAATATTTTAATGCATTAAGACTTCGTTGGCTAAAAAAATCTTTATTAAAAGCAACAAAATTTGAATTTGGTGTGGAAACCAAAATAAAAATTGGTGGGCTAAGACATTGTAAATTATGAAATAGTTTAGGTAGATAAAATATATGGTTCATAAGAGAGGTAAACTTTTCTGAACCTTTGATTACTAACGAGTACTCTAGATAATTTATATTAAGTATCGAGGGTGTGCATCAAAATTCAAAAGTTGAACGACTTCCAGACGTTTGACCTTACTGTGTCGCTTAAATCATCAAAACTTTGGCCATCATAAGGTTCACGTGACTAATCAGTAGTACCCCGAGCTCCAATCAAGCTTCAAAAAATATATTTTCATCCAGCTTCTTACTTTGGCTTGACCATGACAATGATCAACATTTTGGAGACATTCAGAGCTTCAACACTTATATCCAGTTTAACTTCCTACTTTAATATTTTCTAATTTTTGAAAAGGACTATGAGGGATGCCTCTATATATTCATAGACAATGAAAATATGCTTTAGAAAAATATTTTTGGTCAACTTTTTGACAATCCTGACCCGGTTGTAAACTACGTCTACGAGATAACCAACTACTATAAAATAAAAAATAGAGGAGATGTTCCTCATGTATGTACTATTTTACTTTTTGTAGATATTTTTTTTTTCTAATAGTATGTTTGATTGAAAAATAATTTTCAATGAGACAAATATAAGGCTAACAAACCTTAGACTCTCACTAGCCCAATCATATTGGCAGACAAGGAAGATCAAGCATGAACCTCGAATGGCTTAGACTCAACGATGGATGAGTCAACGAAAAATAACTCAAAACTATAATCCTCTCTCAATTCTCTCGCAAAGACATAGGGATATGATAAGGTAATGAGTTGTAAGGGCTAACCTATTAGGTCTATACATATTGAATAAGATCTCAGGTGTAATTTAGCATGAATATGACTCAAATAGAAATAATAAGTAGGAAAAACCACTTGGTCAAAATTGTGTTTTTTATGGTCGAGAAACCAAATATTGTAACCGCATAAACTTGGCATTAAGCTTGAATCCCTCAGTGACTTATCGCTAAATATTTTGTTTATAAATATAACTGAAATTATGAAACCTTCATGATTAAGTGGAAATACGAAAAAAAATTGATAAACCTTAATTCAATGGTAACATGATAGATGAAACCTTAATCTAAGGGTAATAAAGACTTAAATTTTCAGAGATAAGAAATATATTATTCCAAAAAACTTAGAATAACTTAAGACATATAAGACTTTACATAAGAGCTGCTCAAAACCCTAAATTAGAATGTAATAACATAAAATAAAATATTTAAAATAAAATATTAATAAAAAAGGTTTTTGTTTGGACTTCATTATCCTCCCTGGTTGACAACAATTTATCTTCGAATTCACAACACCATCACCATCAACAATCATAATTACTTTTTTTTTTCAATTGTTACATTGAGAATTATAATTGTTTACTATATTGGAATAAAATAATTTTTCTCGAGTGTTCCGTATTTGAAGTCACATTGAACTCATCCAGTTGATGACTTTTTTTTGGTTTCGAAAGCCTTTTCATAGCCTGAAAACAACACTTCATGTCTAGTTGATGAAAAAAATGGTTTTGAAAACCTCTTCATAGCATGAGACAATCTCGAAAAACAAGTTTATCCTTGATCCGACGATTGGTAGCCAATTTACACTCCTTCGAGTAACTGGTCAATACAATCGCCTATGGAAATACTTGGCGTGTCCCCGCATACCAAACGATCTTGGAGATCTTCATGACCATAAATGTTGTTCTCTCCTTTAGACATTGAATCAGATGAAATCAAGATTCCAAAACATGCTTGCTTCGTATCAGTAACTGAGTCGCTGATACCAAACCGATGCAACGGAAAGATTCAAGTGTATCATGATTGATGAAATTCTAATCCAAATGTAGCAAAGACTGAAATTTTTAAAGATAAAAAATATATTATTCCAAAAACTTAAAATAACTTAAGACATATGAGACTTTATATAAGAGTTGCTTAAAACCCTAAATTAGAATACAAATAAATAAAATAAATACTTTAAAAATAAAATAAAATAAAATCTTAATACAATCAGATTTGATTTGAATAATATAAAATACTTGAATAAAATAAAATAAAATAAAATAAAAATTTTGTTTAAACTTCTCACCAACATCGCCTCAGTATAGAAATGACATTGTCCTTTCTTTTTAGGAAATAATTTTCTCTTTAGCTTCGAACCTGCTAATTCACTCTTCTAATTTTCTAGGACACGTTTTCATATTCTCTTTATTTATCTAAATTGCTTATTTTTTCTCCCATTTTAACCACTTTAAAATATTTCTCTACTAGTTCCACCATTATTTTTCATTTTATGACAAAATTTCGACCAACTATTTTACATCAAACCTGATCTTTTGATAATTATTTGTATACGTATTGAAACGATTCCCATCGCGTCAATAATTTGTTCTTACCAAAATTATAGTTCATTCATGAAAATACATCACCATATTTATGTAATATTTTATTTATCTTTAAATGGTAAAATACAAAATATATTTTAGTACAATGATAATATAAATCACAAATGTACTTTGTTTAGTTAATGGTTAGATGATATTAATATATTTCTATATATTTTATATAATTTTTATTAGATAAGCTACTAATAAAGATCGAATTAGGTGTCCAATTACATAAACCTCTAAAATCCAAATTACCAATGGAATCTAGAGTAATTTTTCCTCGTAGATGTATTACAAAACATAAGATGTGTCCGTATTTGAATCATAGACTAAAATTAATATTTTTATTTGTTATATTTAAATATAAATTTTTGTATCTTGATAACCGTAATTCGAAAAAAATATACGAAAAAATAATATTTTTTTAAGGCGAACAAAACAAAATTAATAAATGATGTGTTTTAACATTTAGTTGTTGCAACTGAATGCGTATTTTCACAAATGAAAATACACTTACTTCACAATCAAAACTTCTTTTTGTCGGTTAGCTTGACCTATTTCTATAAGTGAAAATATATATTTTCATAAGTGAAATACATATTTCTACAAATAAAAAATATATGATTATCGTAAATATTTTCATAAGTTAAAATACATGTATTCCCACAAATACGTCATAATAAAAAATAATAATTTTTTTTCCATATGTATAAGCTTCCGCAAGTGACATGTTCACTTACGAATATAGAAGGTAATAAAGATATTTTAGAAAGTTCAACTCTCTTAAAATAAATAATTTAACACTATATACTATTAGATGGTAGTATATGTACCATTTCTACTATAACACTCGTTAGTAAATATTTTAATTTAAAGTAATATTATATATTTAGTTATACACATAAATGAACTTAAATTAATAGAATATAAGTGTAATTTTTAAAAATTTTAAAATAAAATAAGTTATAATTTGTACATGTGTTTTCAGATATATGGTTCAGATTTTTGGGTGCCAAAGTTATGTGGCTGATGTAATCTTTTGTTTGATTTTTAACTTACCTTTGTTGTATGTAGTTATTATCCCTATTTCTTTTTGTCGTAGTTGACTACTGAACATGATGAATTTGGGCTTACATTGCTCACTCATATATGAGTAGTATCCAGTTTTACAACTACTATCTTCTTGTATCCTAGCTTAGTATATTTGAGTGCATCTATTATTTCGTATTGATTCCGTATTAATTTTCTACTGCTTTTTAAGCTTTATGTCGATCTTCAGAACATGCCTCAAATATATCTATATATAATGCAATTTTTACTTAAAATTTTATTTTCAAAAATAAATAAATGATGATTACAAAAATTACTAACTAAAATATATTATAAATAAATAACGAATATCTAATGTTATTAAAATAAAAATAATAGCGACAATAACAATAACAATTGATCTCAATTACTATACATTTTTTTATAGTACCTTAAATAACTTTAATAAATTATATAAGATCTATGATTTACCGAATAATACTTTTTTTTCTCTCTGCATATAATGTTACGCGTTTTTCATTTTTTTGTCGATAATTTTTGGTTTTCTTCATCTTTTTTGTGCTGATTTCAGGTTTTTTAGAAGCTGAACATGTAAGTGTTTATTCAAATAATTTTATTCTAGAAATCAAATTCGTTATTTTAGTTTTCTTTTGAAATCAAGTTCAATTTTTATGTTAATTTTTATGTTTTAGTTTTTTTTAAAAAAATTGTGTGATTCCCTTGATTAATTATATATAAATTCGTAAGTTTAGTTTGGTTTTATGGTTTTAGATAGGTTTTGCTATTTTTTTCAAACATAAATGATTTTGATTTTTATATTTGGACAGTTTTGTATTTTGCAAGAAATATAAAAGATGACGTCCCGCATATCGTATCTTACATATCGCGCCTCACGAGAAACTAGATAACTGAAACTTGGGTATATTAATTGTGAGATATGAAACTTATTTATTCAATATGTGAGACTTAAATCCTTTAAAAAATTCAAATACGATATGCGATGACGTAAAAGAGTTTCAAACGGGATATGTGATACCTTTGAAAAATTTCAAATGTGATATGAGACTTAGATATTTATTTTATTTTTTTAACTGTCAAATGCAGGTAGCCAATGTATAGTACTCGACCATGTATTTTCAAACGAAATGGTAAATTTGCAATCTATGACATTGATTAGTTTGAATATTTTGAAGGTATTCTTAATTTTGTTTCCATTGAATCAGATGAGTTGGTTAGAGGTAATTCTAGATGAATATATTATTGTATTGACCTTAAGAATTGTCTCTTAAGTTTTGATTGTGATTTTTTCGGTATTATATGAATTGTTTATACTTTAGGTTGTTCATTTGTTACTATTGACATAAATATTGATGTTGTTGTTGAAGAAAATGTTAGAAAACTCCTTTAAGCTTACTTGAAGCTTCAAATGAATATTTTGTTAGTAGGGGAAAATAGTTATGGTATTAGTTTTTTCGGTTATAAGAACAACCAACTTGCTATTGTTAGTTGAATTGATGGAACTAGCGGCGTTGGATAAGTTTTTGAAGAAGGTGTTCTAGCTTTAAGATTAGTTTTATCTCGGTTTTTGTTACATAAATATTTTATTTCAAATATTTGCTTAATAGTAGATAATAAAATAATTTTTTATTACGAGAAACAAGGTTCAAATGGATGGTCATTGAGACTTTATGCATCACTTGATATGTCTATGACTTTTTGGTTATTAAGAAGTATGTCCAGTATCAAACTTGTGGAACTGGTTTTTCCAAATAAAGTAAGAAATTTAACATCATATTTTATTGTTATTCGAGAATAATTTATAACCAACAAAAGTGCGAGTTGCGAGATGTGAGATGCAAAACCATAGCATGTCTTATGTGCGTTACACTATGTATTTTTCTTATCGCATTTGGTATTGTTGGGTCAAAAGATTGTGATAACTAGTTCTAATTTCTAGACATGTTAAAACCCTACTTGTTGTATCGTCAAATCACATTTACTTTGGATAATCACTTAGGTATATTTAGTGTACTTATTACTTTATTTCTAAATTTCTATGATGTATAATGTATATTTCATCTTATTGAAGATTTGAAGTATGCTTTGAGTGGTGCATTCGCAAAATTTATGGTTGTTGATCTTATGGATTTTAAATGTTCTTGTGGTATGTGGAAAATTGAGTGTTTTCTATACCTTCGTGCTTTGGCTGCCATATTTTAAATCGATTAAAATCCTATGAAAGACGTTGATCCATTTTATACTATAAGCTCTTATAAGGAAACTTATTCATATATCATACCCGCTTGAAATTTTTACTTCTACGCATTCTCCTAAAATGTTTCTTACAAATTTGACAAGGAGAGCTGAAAGACTTAAAAAATGTATTCCATATGAGAAGAAATAATTTTATGAAAGACAAAATGTAGTCGTTGTTCAAAAGTAGGTCATAATAGACACCCCATGTCAATAAGTCTCGTAAGATCAATATAGATTGATATTTTTTGTTATTAGGCTTATGTAATTTGATATTTTTTATTTAGGTTATTGTTTTTAGACTCTTTTTAACGACTGCAAAATGCAAAACCAATAGGAGTTGTAGATGCGATAGGCCATAACCAACTACATGTGAGGTGTGAGGTGTGAAATATTGTATGTAAGACTATGTATAACTATGTGAGTTGCAAGATGCGAGACAAATTCATAATTAACTTTGTGCAAGGTGTGGCACTAAGTAATAACTAACTTTAGCGAGACCAATTCATAACTAGCTACATACAAGGTGTGAGATGCGAGACAGTTCATAATTGACTCCAACATACCATTTTATGACTAATTACATATAAGTTGCATGATGGAAGAGTAATTCATAATTAAATTCAGATACCCATTCATAACAAACTATATGGTAGCTGCGAGTTATGAGATGCAATATGTGTCCATAGTTCACTTTAGCGAGACCAATTCATAACTAACTATATGCAAGTTGTAAAATGTTAGATGTGGTATGCGAGACCTTGTATAACTAAATACGTTTGAGAAAAATTATTAAATGTGAGAAAATTTACGAGATGCCAAAACATACTATATTACAACTTACATACAATTAGTAACCAAATTTAAAATTTCAAAACTTACAACATAAATACAAATACAAACGTTACATAAGAATTTTACAAGTATCTAATTGTGTTTATATCATTAAGAAAAATAAAAACAACTCCTTTCTTGATTGACATAATTTGATCATCGTACTTTTTTTAAAAATTTCCCGTTTCAATAAAATCTCTATGATACTTGCAAACCAGTGTGCCAGAACCAATAATTCTACTTTTTTGTTGTGGTATATTTCTTGGACCCTTTAATTTCATTTTTTTTCTGATTTCAAATGTTTATTCTTGATGAGGTATTCTAGCTGTAAGTTATATTTTTAATCAAGACTTAAATCCAAAATATTTATGCAAAATGAGGCACACTATTAAAAGTGAGATGCAACATAACACATAACTACACATGAGATGCGACATGCGAGATACGACATGTGAGATACGGCATACAAGATACAACATATGAGATGAGACAAGCGAGACAATACATAACCAACTTTATGTGAGTGTAACTCGTAACCAATTACATGTAAGATACAAGACTAAGACAATGTATAACTAAATTCATGCGAGAGATATTTATAACCAACAACATGTGAGTTATATGATGCGAGCTGTGAAATGTAAGAACAGATTTAACTACACGCGTAACCAACTTTACGTGAGTCTAATTCATAAACATCGACATGCGAGATGCGAGACCATGCATAACTAAATTCATGCAAGACCAATTTATAACCCAACAACATATGATTTGCGTGATGCGAGATGCGACACCAAACCTACTATAAATTGAAATCATATAATACTTAGAGTTATTTCTGAAGTCTTTTTTGTTTAATCTATTGTGTTTTTTGGAATGTGTCACTAATGGGTTTAAATTTATTTATTTATTGTTTTAAAGGTCCATTATTATTTATGTTATATGATTGATTCTACCTCATGGTGTTTCTATGAGAATTGGTATTATGACAAAACCAGCCGATCATCATCTTCAAAGTTCATCAAAAAATTCTTAAATTGTTTGATGTGGTCATCGGGATCTTGCTTCCCATTGAACTTTTCCACTTTGGTAATGTCAAAACGCTTCAGAAGCGTTATAGAGAAAATTTCACTTGTCAATGGAGAATTTATCCAGTCGACACCCTACACAAACTGATCATTTGTTCCCATCGCATATAGATTTCTATCAATCTCAGCATACTGATTCGAAGTGTTTCCTTCACACCATGTAAAACGAGGAACATTGTCCCTTTTAGATTTGTTTTCCTTTTTATGCTTCCTCGAATGCTCTCTGTCTGATTTCTCTTTCGAAGAACCCCTGTATCTTTTAAAACCTAAAGCAGAGCTTTCTACCTCTTCATCACTAGAAGTTATATACTTTTGCTTGTCCTTTTTCCCTTTGCGAGAGGAATAGCGCTCTTTAGGAGATACGAAGCGCGTTTTTTTATGTTCACTTTTAGCTCACCGCTCAGCACAAGAACGATCAGATTAATATCCCATATCAGTATTTTATTTATGTCTCACCTTGGATTTGAGCTTCGCCGAGTGGATTTCTTCTTCTCGTTGGTCATATTTTTCATTTGAAGCATTTATTTTGTCTAAAAGTTGATTCATACGCATCTCAATGTCTGATTGAGTTGGATCAGAGATGATCCATCCAGCCTATTTTCGTTTCTTTGCAAGTCATCTTTTAAAGTTTCCATCGCCGATCGAAGTGATGGATTGTTTTTGGGATTCATTTCATAAGATTTGAACAAAAAAACAACAACAAGATCGTATTAAATTCGAACATATAAAGTCACTGATTCTTAATTGTGTCCCCAGTGGAGTCACCAATTTGGTAAGTTCAGATATTAAGAATGTTGCCTTAGTGAATTGTTATATGCGAATTCTAGAGAAAGAAAAAGAGAGAGAGAGAAAGTTTTTAGAGAGAGAAAGTCTAAGTGCAAATGAGTAAAGTAGAAAAAGTGTTCAACCCCTTTATTAGGTTAGCCTTGCCCT
Organism: Limnanthes douglasii subsp. nivea; assembly: GCA_036936605.1. Taxonomy (NCBI): domain Eukaryota; kingdom Viridiplantae; phylum Streptophyta; class Magnoliopsida; order Brassicales; family Limnanthaceae; genus Limnanthes; species Limnanthes douglasii. The sequence continues at coordinate 22,095,999 of JAUPFV010000001.1, read as the reverse complement.
TTATATAGAGGAGCCAAGAGTTAGCCTTAAACTGAAATCGGTTACAAAAGAGGACAAATTACTCTTAGTCCTTAACAATATTACATAATGACAATTCTTCTCTTAAACTTACATTATTTACAGTTTAGTCCTTAAAATTATATTATTTACAGTTTAGTCCTTAAAATCCTACTTCCATATCAGTGAGCGGATGAAAGTCACTTGAGAGGAGGCTAAAGTTGTACTTTGTTCAAAAAAAAGATTTGTTAGAATACGACCAAAATCACACGTCTCACATCGGTTAAATATGGAAAAGATCAATAGTATATATATAAAAGCAAATCTCAACTAATATTAAGCTTTTTGAAAATAGACCAAAGCTAAATCATATCAACTTTCATACCCAAAATAGATAATATCGTAGTATGATATTCATTATAAAACAAAACATGTAGTACTTATATTCCCAATAAAATTATTAATAAATATAAAGTTTTATCGATACATTTTTCTTAATATAAAAATAAAAAAGCTTAAAAGAAATTAAACCTCAATGTGGTTATGTTTCCCTTAATTCCTGCCATCATATATTATATTTTAAGCATACGAGTATTTATAAATTGAACCATAGTCTAATAATTTGTAACATGGTGTTCACCGAACGGGCAGAGTATTTCGTTTTGAAAATTTATAATTTTCTTGGTAGTCTAGATCAAGAGACTCCAAAAGTTCAAGGGTAAAATCCGTAAATCATTCGTTTCTACACGGTCTCATATTAATAGTAAATTAATTTGCAAGAGAGGAGACGAATAAAGAAACAAAATGTCCTATCTGTGATTGGGACTGGACAAAAATGTTTCTGCAAGTAAATTTTTTCCCAACCCAAACCAAAGGGAACATACTGGAATTACTTGAGATGAATACCCATTGGTTATTACGGACATTCTGTTTATTATATTCTAAGCACGTTATAATTAGTAAGAAAATCGATCAAAATTGTTAATGCTTATGTAGTTTTTTTTTATTATAATTTTTATATCTTTTTCATGTTTAAAAAAAACCATATTATTATTTTTTTCGTAAAAAATAATTTATACTATTTTTTTAATTTTTCATCCAAACACTCAATATTCCGCCTCTGTATATAAGTAAGAACACAACCGATCTCCGATCTCAACACTAGTATGATATTGTCCGCTTTGGCACCCGAAGGCCCTCACGGCTTTGCATTTGGTCCACTACCAAAAGGCCTCATACTAGTTGAGGTATGTTCTTACTTATATACCACTGATCCTTCCCATGTTTAACCGATGTGGGATGTGGGACTTTGGTCGCCACCCTAACAAATCCTCCTCTAGAACAAAGTACCACTTAGCCTCCTCTCAATTGACTTTCATCCGCCCACTCTAATCAGGTTGGAGACTACCTGGACCATAGAGGCACTACGGATGTTACTGCTCACCTCCTATTAGACAACTCTGTCTTGTTCCTTAGTGCCACTCCCCACTCCAATCAAGTACCACCGCTTGATGAGTCACAGACACTCCGAACTAGGATCTCTAGAGCAGATCACATTGAGCATGACGTCTTAACTTCTTCATGTTCAACCTCCGAGAATTTCACCACCATCGCATTCCGTCTGGGCCTAACGCTCTGATACCACGTGTTGGGAATATGCGTGTTGTGAATTAGGGGTCCGATCCGGATATTCCGCCTCTGTATATAAGTAAGAACACAACCGATCTCAACACTAGTATGATATTGTCCGCTTTGGCACCCGAAGGCCCTCACGGCTTTGCATTTGGTCCACTACCAAAAGGCCTCATACTAGTTGAGGTATGTTCTTACTTATATACCACTGATCCTCCCCATGTTTAACCGATGTGGGATGTGGGACTTTGGTCGCCACCCTAACATTTTTTTTATCTAGCAATCGATTTCATCAAACTTTCGAAAACTTTATTTGTTTTTTTAAATCGATTCCAAACATCTTTCGAAGGTTCATGAAATCGATTTACATGAACCTTTTTTTATGGAAAAAATAACACATGATTCCGAGTGTACATCTCAAAATCATGTGTTATTTAAAAAAACACATGTAATTTTGAGATAGCCACTCAGAATTAGTTGTTTTTTTTAAAAAACACATGATTCTGAGTTGGCATCTTGAAATCATGTGTTATTTAAAAAAAACAACTAATTCTCGAAATTAGTTGTTTTTTTCCCGTAAAAACAGTGAAATCCGAGTGGGTATCTCGAAACCGAACTCCAAAATTGGGATTTCCGATTTTCGATTTTTTGAAAACGGATGTTGATGTTAGATGAATGTACAACTAAAATACAATATCATATTAACCTGTGGGTTGTTTGGGTGATGTTCTCTGGTTTCGAATCTTTGGTTTGTGTGTTCTTCTTTTCCCTTTAGGTTATGAGTAATTTTTTTAAAAAAATGAGTTTTTTGGATTTTTAGGGTTTAATTTTGGAAGTTAAATGATATATGTTGGGTGTAAATTAATTTAACAATGCGTGTGTTGAACTAAGAGTTGTATAGTGCATAGTGACATCAAAATATAAATTAGAAAGTAAATAAATAATAAGACGATAAAAACAAGTGTTTAATGTTATTTTTGAAAATCGAAGATGAGGGAAATAATAAAACTTATGGGGAAAATAGATTTACCCATTTATGTATTTAAAAATTGAAAGAATACACTAGTTGTCATGTGTGAATTTATTGAGTATTCCACAACTTGTTTAAAAAATATAAAAACATGCAAAATATAAAGAAGATATTATGGCTCCAAGTTTTGTTTCATAATTCGAAGAGCTTGGAACCAAGAAAACCAAATGTAAGTTTTGTGAACAATTTGGTCATCTCTAAAAGGATTATCTTAAGTTTACGGAGTGGTTCGAAAGAAAATGTAATTATTTTGTGTGTCTCGTGAAGCTGATTTATTAGAAGTTTTTAAGAGTTTTGGTGGCTTGATTCTAGCTGCACTAGTTATGCATCGAATTATTTTCCGGGATTCCTTGCAACTAACAATACAATAAACGAAAGACATGTAATAATAGAAAATATGAAAAAACTTTAGTTGAAGTTGCGAGGATATTTTATCTAACCACGAGTATCGAGAAAAGTATCTTTATTTAGAAAACACTTTTATGCTCCTACCATTTCACAAACTTTAGTATATGTATCTAAATTGGGCGATAATGGTTTTAGTTTTAATTTTGTAAACTCTTACGTTTCATTTAAAAAAAAGATAATGTATGTGTTCGAGAAACCATCGTTCGTGTGAAACTACAACCAATATGTGATTAATAAACCTTCAAAAATAATTCTTCTGTTTGAAGACGATTAAAAAATAAAAGAAAGCATAATAAAACCAATCACACAAGATAGATTTAACGGGGTTCATATTATGGAAATAATTATATATCTGCAGGCAACATACACTATATAATAAACAAGTAGGTTATTGAAAGACTCTCAAACATAATAATCACTTTTATTATAAACTTTTTATCAATCACTTTAATCCTCTCTTAATCGTTTATCTGTCAAAAAGACCTAGAACTATTTCACTCACTTAAGATATATGACGCTCATGAAAACTTGTCACATCACACTTTACAATTGTATACCTTCTTCTACTTATAGGATTATTAAAACTCAAATTTTTCATCAGAAGCTCTAGATTAAAGTCCTTTAATCAATGAGGAAATATGGTATCAAATTCGTAATTGTTGGGAAGATTAAGCAAATGAAGGAGGAAAGTCTCCCACGCAAATGACTTTGGAATTTAGCTAAAAATAGAAAAGACACAAAATTAGTAAACAAGCAAGGAAAAACAAAACCAAGGATACAACCCCATGTCTCGACACATATCAGGCATGTCAAAGGCAGAAGAAAAACAACCACCTGATAAAGACGACCATTTTCCTCTCATAAAAATGAAACTAGGCTTCCATATCGTGTTGAATTGAGACAAACCCCTTACCACACTAAGGTGTTGCTCGAAGTGATAGAAATGAGTATTTTTCTCTTGTTTGAGAGAACAAAAAGAGGTAAACAATCGGATCATAGAAATAATACCCCAAATACAGCATAACACCTGAAAAGCTATCAGAAGACACCACCCGTTTGGGTTAAGTCGGTTCAGAGAAAGGTTAGCCCACGATAAGTAATCTGACGTGAACGGGTCCAACAGTAGTTGAAGGCCATAGCGAAAAGTCGAGTTAGAAAATACGGTCTCCTTGGGTAAACATTACACGGAGTTTCAGAGATAAGAAATATATTATTCCAAAAAACTTAGAATAACTTAAGACATATAAGACTTTACATAAGAGCTGCTCAAAACCCTAAATTAGAATGTAATAACATAAAATAAAATATTTAAAATAAAATATTAATAAAAAAAGTTTTTGTTTGGACTTCATCATCCTCCCTGGTTGACAACAATTTATCTTCGAATTCACAACACCATCACCATCAACAATCATAATTACTTTTTTTTCAATTGTTACATTGAGAATTATAATTGTTTACTATATTGGAATAAAATAATTTTTCTCGAGTGTTCCGTATTTGAAGTCACATTGAACTCATCCAGTTGATGACTTTTTTTTGGTTTCGAAAGCCTTTTCATAGCCTAAAAACAACACTTCATGTCTAGTTGATGAAAAAAATGGTTTTGAAAACCTCTTCATAGCATGAGACAATCTCGAAAAACAAGTTTATCCTTGATCCGACGATTGGTAGCCAATTTACACTCCTTCAAGTAACTGGTCAATACAATCGCCTATGGAAATACTTGGCGTGTCCCCGCATACCAAACGATCTTGGAGATCTTCATGACCATAAATGTTGTTCTCTCCTTTAGACATTGAATCAGATGAAATCAAGATTCCAAAACATGCTTGCTTCGTATCAGTAACTGAGTCGCTGATACCAAACCGATGCAGCGGAAAGATTCAAGTGTATCATGATTGATGAAATTCTAATCCAAAGGTAGCAAAGACTGAAATTTTTAAAGATAAAAAATATATTATTCCAAAAACTTAAAATAACTTAAGACATATGAGACTTTATATAAGAGTTGCTTAAAACCCTAAATTAGAATACAAATAAATAAAATAAATACTTTAAAAATAAAATAAAATAAAATCTTAATACAATCAGATTTGATTTGAATAATATAAAATACTTGAATAAAATAAAATAAAATAAAATAAAAATTTTGTTTAAACTTCTCACCAACATCACCTCAGTATAGAAATGACATTGTCCTTTCTTTTTAGCAAATAATTTTCTCTTTAGCTTCGAACCTGCTAATTCACTCTTCTAATTTTCTAGGACACGTTTTTATATTCTCTTTATTTATTTAAATTGCTTATTTTTTCTCCCATTTTAACCACTTTAAAATATTTCTCTACTAGTTCCACCATTATTTTTCATTTTATGACAAAATTTCGACCAACTATTTTACATCAAACCTGATCTTTTGATAATTATTTTTATATGTATTGAAACGATTCCCATCGCGTCAATAATTTGTTCTTACCAAAATTATAGTTCATTCATGAAAATACATCACCATATTTATGTAAGATTTTATTTATCTTTAAATGGTAAAATACAAAATATATTTTAGTACAATGATAATATAAATCACATATGTACTTTGTTTAGTTAATGGTTAGATGATATTAATATATTTCTATATATTTTATATAATTTTTATTAGATAAGTTACTAATAAAGATCGAATTAGGTGTCCAATTACATAAACCTCTAAAATCTAAATTACCAATGGAATCTAGAGTAATTTTTCCTCGTAGATGTATTACAAAACATAAGATGTGTCCGTATTTGAATCATAGACTAAAATTAATATTTTTATTTGTTATATTTAAATATAAATTTTTGTATCTTGCCGTAATTCGAAAAAAATATACGAAAAAATAATATTTTTTTAAGGCGAACAAAACAAAATTCATAAATGATGTGTTTTAACATTTAGTTGTTGCAACTGAATGCGTATTTTCACAAATGAAAATACACTTACTTCACAATCAAAACTTGTTTTTGTCGGTTAGCTTGACCTATTTCTATAAGTGAAAATATATATTTTCATAAGTGAAATACATATTTCTACAAATAAAAAATATATGATTATCGTAAATATTTTCATAAGTTAAAATACATGTATTCCCACAAATACGTCATAATAAAAAATAATAATTTTTTTTCCATATGTATAAGCTTCCGCAAGTGACATGTTCACTTACGAATATAGAAGGTAATAAAGATATTTTAGAAAGTTCAACTCTCTTAAAATAAATAATTTAACACTATATACTATTAGATGGTAGTATATGTACCATTTCTACTATATAACACTCGTTAGTAAATATTTTAATTTAAAGTAATATTATATATTTAGTTATACACATAAATGAACTTAAATTAATAGAATATAAGTGTAATTTTTAAAAATTTTAAAATAAAATAAGTTATAATTTGTACATGTGTTTTCAGATATATGGTTCAGATTTTTGGGTGCCAAAGTTATGTGGCTGATGTAATCTTTTGTTTGATTTTTAACTTACCTTTGTTGTATGTAGTTATTATCCCTATTTCTTTTTGTCGTAGTTGACTACTGAACATGATGAATTTGGGCTTACATTGCTCACTCATATATGAGTAGTATCCAGTTTTACAACTACTATCTTCTTGTATCCTAGCTTAGTATATTTGAGTGCATCTATTATTTCGTATTGATTCCGTATTAATTTTCTACTGCTTTTTAAGCTTTATGTCGATCTTCAGAACATGCCTCAAATATATCTATATATAATGCAATTTTTACTTAAAATTTTATTTTCAAAAATAAATAAATGATGATTACAAAAATTACTAACTAAAATATATTATAAATAAATAACGAATATCTAATGTTATTAAAATAAAAATAATAGCGACAATAACAATAACAATTGATCTCAATTACTATACATTTTTTATAGTACCTTAAATAACTTTAATAAATTATATAAGATCTATGATTTACTGAATAATACTTTTTTTTTCTCTTTGCATATAATGTTACGCGTTTTTCATTTTTTTGTCGATAATTTTTGGTTTTCTTCATCTTTTTTGTGCTGATTTCAGGTTTTTTAGAAGCTGAACATGTAAGTGTTTATTCAAATAATTTTATTCTAGAAATCAAATTCGTTATTTTAGTTTTCTTTTGAAATCAAGTTCAATTTTATGTTAATTTTTAGGTTTTAGTTTTTTTTAAAAAAATTGTGTGATTCCCTTGATTAATTATATATAAATTCGCAAGTTTAGTTTGGTTTTATGGTTTTAGATAGGTTTTTCTATTTTTTTCAAACATAAATGATTTTGATTTTTATATTTGGACAGTTATGTATTTTGCAAGAAATATAAAAGATGACGTCCCGCATATCGTATCTTACATATCGCGCCTCACGAGAAACTAGATAACTGAAACTTGGGTATATTAATTGTGAGATATGAAACTTATTTATTCAATATGCGAGACTTAAATCCTTTAAAAAATTCAAATACGATATGCGATGACGTAAAAGAGTTTCAAACGGGATATGTGATACCTTTGAAAAATTTCAAATGTGATATGAGACTTAGATATTTATTTTATTTTTTTAACTGTCAAATGCAGGTAGCCAATGTATAGTACTCGACCATGTATTTTCAAACGAAATGGTAAATTTGCAATCTATGACATTGATTAGTTTGAATATTTTGAAGGTATTCTTAATTTTGTTTCCATTGAATCAGATGAGTTGGTTAGAGGTAATTCTAGATGAATATATTATTGTATTGACATTAAGAATTGTCTCTTAAGTTTTGATTGTGATTTTTTCGGTATTATATGAATTGTTTATACTTTAGGTTGTTCATTTGTTACTATTGACATAAATATTGATGTTGTTGTTGAAGAAAATGTTAGAAAACTCCTTTAAGCTTACTTGAAGCTTCAAATGAATATTTTGTTAGTAAGGGAAAATAGTTATGGTATTAGTTTTTTCGGTTATAAGAACAACCAACTTGCTATTGTTAGTTGAATTGATGGAACTAGCGGCGTTGGATAAGTTTTTGAAGAAGGTGTTCTAGCTTTAAGATTAGTTTTATCTCGGTTTTTGTTACATAAATATTTTATTTCAAATATTTGCTTAATAGTAGATAATAAAATAATTTTTTATTACGAGAAACAAGGTTCAAATGGATGGTCATTGAGACTTTATACATCACTTGATATGTCTATGACTTTTTGGTTATTAAGAAGTATGTCCAGTATCAAACTTGTGGAACTGGTTTTTCCAAATAAAGTAAGAAATTTAACATCATATTTTATTGTTATTCGAGAATAATTTATAACCAACAAAAGTGCGAGTTGCGAGATGCGAGATGCAAAACCATAGCATGCCTTATGTGCGTTACACTATGTATTTTTCTTATCGCATTTGGTATTGTTGGGTCAAAAGATTGTGATAACTAGTTCTAATTTCTAGACATGTTAAAACCCTACTTGTTGTATCGTCAAATCACATTTACTTTGGATGATCACTTAGGTATATTTAGTGTACTTATTACTTTATTTCTAAATTTCTATGATGTATAATGTATATTTCATCTTATTGAAGATTTGAAGTATGCTTTGAGTGGTGCATTCGCGAAATTTATGGTTGTTGATCTTATGGATTTTAAATGTTCTTGTGGTATGTGGAAAATTGAGTGTTTTCTATACCTTCGTGCTTTGGCTGCCATATTTTAAATCGATTAAAATCCTATGAAAGACGTTGATCCATTTTATACTATAAGCTCTTATAAGGAAACTTATTCATATATCATACCCGCTTGAAATTTTTACTTCTACGCATTCTCCTAAAATGTTTCTTACAAATTTGACAAGGAGAGCTGAAAGACTTAAAAAATGTATTCCATATGAGAAGAAATAATTTTATGAAAGACAAAATGTAGTCGTTGTTCAAAAGTAGGTCATAATAGACACCCCATGTCAATAAGTCTCGTAAGATCAATATAGATTGATATTTTTTGTTATTAAGGCTTATGTAATTTGATATTTTTTATTTAGGTTATTGTTTTTAGACTCTTTTTAACGACTGCAAAATGCAAAACCAATAGGAGTTGTAGATGCGATAGGCCATAACCAACTACATGTGAGGTGTGAGGTGTGAAATATTGTATGTAAGACTATGTATAACTATGTGAGTTGCAAGATGCGAGACAAATTCATAATTAGCTTTGTGCAAGGTGTGTCACTAAGTAATAACTAACTTTAGCGAGACCAATTCATAACTAGCTACACACAAGGTGTGAGATGCGAGACAGTTCATAATTGACTTCAACATACCATTTTATGACTAATTACATATAAGTTGCATGATGGAAGAGTAATTCATAATTAAATTCAGATACCCATTCATAACCAACTATATGGTAGCTGCGAGTTATGAGATGCAATATGTGTTCATAGTTCACTTTAGCGAGACCAATTCATAACTAACTATATGCAAGTTGTAAAATGTTAGATGTGGTATGCGAGACCTTGTATAACTAAATACGTTTGAGAAAAATTATTAAATGTGAGAAAATTTACGAGATGTCAAAACATACTATATTACAACTTACATACAATTAGTAACCAAATTTAAAATTTCAAAACTTACAACATAAATACAAATACAAACGTTACATAAGAATTTTACAAGTATCTAATTGTGTTTATATCATTAAGAAAAATAAAAACAACTTCTTTCTTGATTGACATAATTTGATCATCGTACTTTTTTTAAAAATTTCCCGTTTCAATAAAATCTCTATGATACTTGCAAACCAGTGTGCCAGAACCAATAATTCTACTTTTTTGTTGTGGTATATTTCTTGGACCCTTTAATTTCATTTTTTTCTGATTTCAAATGTTTATTCTTGATGAGGTATTCTAGCTGTAAGTTATATTTTTAGCCAAGCCTCATCTGGTCCTTTGGTACTGATGAGTCCGAATTCTGCATGCTCCCCGGACAAGGACAGATCGGTCCAAGCCCTCCGGACCGGACAGATCACTTCGAACACTCAGGCCATAGGACTGTTCGAACTATGACAAAAGTACTAGAAAACCTAAACACTTCTTGACTAAGCTACTTGCTCTCCTCCTTAGAGCTCATGGGTCTTTGAACATGATCCGGGTCCATTAAACATGACTCGAAAGCCCATAAGGGCCCAAACATTAGGGTATAAATACCCAACCACCTGCATTAAGTGTGGGTAATGAGAATTAACTGCTACCAGCCAGCTTAATTATCTCTCTACTCTATACACTAAATACTTAACACCCACATACTACTATTAAACACCAACCAACTTACAAGCCTACCCCCAGGCGATAATTATACACACCAAATTGGCGACCACAGTGAGAGAAGAAGGTGCCTGAATCAAGCATTCAAAACCAGCTAAGAAAGTCTGTCCGAATGAATCCGGACAATCCAGAAGTACCACCAGCTCTGCTTGAAGTGGTGGGAGAGAACGATGAGTACACTATCGAAGATCGTGATAGGCTAAAGGGTGAAATAGAAGCTCTGAGGGCAGAAAAGGCTAAGATGGGCCTGAAAGAAAAGTCCAAAGCATCAGTTGCTCATCACACCGACAACCCCAGAGAGCATGAGTCTTCGAAGACTCATGTGAGCACCAAAAAGACTCATGCCAGCTCCAAAAAGTCTCACCGGTCCAAGCCAGTGGAGAGTTCTGACTCAAGCTCAGAATCTTCTGATAGCTCTTCGGACGATGAAGGAGTTGAAAAATCTTTATCCTCAAGCAGCGATGAGGGTCGAACTAGAAAGAAACAAAAGCAGATAAAAAAATATTCAAGAAAAAGGGATAGACATGGAAGGATGAAGAAGAATATTGGTAAAGGGTCATCTCACAGCCGGAGGCATGTGGACCAGATGCTGATGGATCCCTTCGCTTTTCACGATGAACCAGGTATCTTTGCAACTCCCAATGAGGATACTGTGTTCAGTCGTGGAAGGAATTGGAGGCAATCTCCATTGTCTTCTAAAATTCTGTCCGGAAACCTCCCTAAGAGGTTTGACAGTACCAAAATAGAAAAGTACGATGGCAGTACTGATCCGGACAACCATCTGAAGCAATTTAAAAACTTTATGATGAACTTTGACGACGATGATAAACTACTTTGTAGGGCATTCTCCCAATCATTTACGGGGAGTGCTCTAAAATGGTACAACACCCTGCCTCAGGGTTGTATTAAAGATTTCGATACTTTTTGGGTAGCCTTTCGAAGGCAGTTTGTAGGGAGTAAAGAGCTGAAGGGCAATGGAGACTCAATAATCCATTGTGCCCAGGAACCAAATGAGTCCTTGAAAGAATATATAAGCCGTTTTGTGAACACCAAGAATGGGTTGGCTGATTGCTTCGAACAGGTAGCAATAGCATCCCTAAGACAGGGTTTGAACCCATGCAATCTAGCTGATTCAGTGACCAGAAAGAAGGCCATGACATGGGGAGGGTTGCTGAATCAGGTTGGAAAACAAATAAACATTGATGAAACAAAGAAAACCAGGGTGCACAAGCAGGTGAGGTCTACCCAAGTGGCACCAAATCCCAATCAGAATCAGTCCGGAAACAAAGCAAGAGAGACCAGACAAGGGCATGGTAGGGCAAAAGCTCAGTCTCAGCCAGCTGCTCCTGCTCAAAGTCAGCAATCCAGAAACAAGAGAGGGCCATGGGTCCAACCGGAGTGGTTCGCAGAATTAAAAGAAAGTGTGACCACCATTTTTGATAAAACAAAGGAAGAGGTGCATTACCGGAGACCGGCCACATTGCAATCTCCCAAAGAGCATCGTAATAACTCTTTTTGCCAGTATCACAATGATATTGGTCATACCACTGATGACTGCATAGCATTGAAACAAGAAGTTCAGAATTTGATTGAGAGGGGGAAGCTGGGGGCTTACGTTAAAAGAAGAGGAGGTAACAGGCCTGACAACACTCACCGGGTTGGTCCAAGTAATGCTGCTCCGGAGGGAGCCATGGTTATAATTGAAAGGTTTGATGTGGAATCTGAGTACTTGGATCCTGATCCAACTCGAAACAGAGTGGGTACAATTGAGGAATGTTCTAGGTCGGTCTCCGGACTCATTAAGTTTTTCGAGTCACTTACAATTTTCGGAGGGGACACTATGACAGCTCTTACTGCTTCTTCGAGGAAGAGGCACGTGCATACTTTAGCTTCCCAGCTAGAAGGAGGCATGACTTCCTATCAGTCACAAAACTCATTCCCCTTCATTTTTTTTGATGAAGATGATTTAAGAGATATTTCTGGCCCTCATGAGGATGCTGTTGTCATAGGAGCATCTATTAGGGGCAACGACATAAAACGAATTCTGGTGGATACTGGAAGCTCAGCCAATATCCTTTTCTTAACCACATACAAGAGAATGAATCCAGCTGTAATTCAGAGTTCGGACAAATCAATTGTGGGCTTTACGGGCAGCTCAGCAGATGTGATCGGAGAGTTCGAAGAGGAAGTTCTATTGGGCAAGGGCCCTTTCAAGAAAATGGTCAGAATACTCTTTATTGTGGTGGATTGTCCCACTTTCTATAATGCTATTCTAGGGAGGTCTTGGCTCTCTAGGATGCATGAAGTGGCTTCAACAGTCCACCAGTGCTTGAAATATGCTGTTCAGGGACATGTTGGAGTCGTCCGGAGCAGCCAGAAGATAGCAAGAGAAAGTTATGCTACCGCCCTGGCTCCTCGAACGTTGGGGGCAGTCCGTATTAACGAACAATAGCAATTTGAGGGCATTTCTGGGGGTGAGGGTGAAATTGATGACCCTAGAGAGACCCCTGGAGTATTAATACTGGTCGAAGAGGTAGAAACACACTGTCTGGAAGAAGGAAAAAGTGTCAGGATAGGGTCTAAGATGTCACCCGTTTTGAAAAATGATATGTTAAAGTTTTTGAAGAACCATCATCATGTTTTTACTTGGTGCAATGCTGATGTTACTGGGGTTCCATCAGAAGTGATATCACATCACATATCCGTCCGAAAAGACATAGCACCAGTGGTTCAAAAGTGAAGAGTTTTTTCTAAGGAGAAGGCTGGTGTCATTGTGCAAGAGGTTGACAGGCTCACAAAGATGGGGCACATCAAGGAATCTCAATATCCTTTGTGGACTGCCAATCTGGTTCTGGTAAAGAAGAAAAATGGCAAGTGGCGCATGTGCATTGACTTCACAGATCTCAATAGAGATTTCCCAAAAGATTTGTATCCAGTCCCCCAGATTGATCAGTTAGTAGACTCCACCTCTGGGAACAAGCTACTGTCCTTTATGGATGCCTTCTCCGGATATAATCAGATTCAATTAGATCCGAAGGATCAAGAACATACCACATTTGTCACTGATAGAGGTCTTCATTGCTACAAGGTAATGCCATTTGGTTTGAAAAATGCTGGGGCTACTTATCAGAGATTAGTAAACAAGGCATTTGCTGATCAGATTGGGGAAATATGGAAGTATACATTGATGACATGATGGTGAAGAGTGTGGATGAGCAGTTGCACTTGTCCGATCTCCAAGAAACTTTTGCCAACTTGGTAAAAGTGAATTTGAAATTAAACCCAGAAAAGTGTGTGTTCGGAGTACAGTCCGGGAAGTTTCCGGGCTATATTATAAGTGAGCATGGAATACAACCCGACCCGGACCAGCTTAATGCCTTATTTCAAATGGAGCCTCCTCGAAACATTAAAGAAGTACATCGGTTAACGGGGAGATTAGCTGCCTTAAACAGATTTATCTTAAGGTCTTCAGACAGGTGTGCCCCTTTCTTTCAAACCTTGAAGGGTGCAAAGGGATTTGATTGGACTCCACGGTGTGATGGGGCTTTCAATGAGATCAAAAAGCACCTGTCTTCCCCCAAAACTTTGTTTAAGCCAATAGATGGGGAGACACTCTTCGTATATTTGGCAGTTTCGAGTTGTGCCATCAGTGCTGTGTTGGTAAGGGAGGTCGATGGACATCCCCATCCAGTATACTACATCAGCAAAAGTTTGATAGATGCAGAAAGGCGTTACTTGAAACTTGAAAAATTATCATTAGCCCTGGTGATAGCTGCCAGGAAGATGAGGCCTTATTTCCAGGCTCATCCCATCATCGTCCGGACTTCTTTTCCCCTAAAGAATGTCCTCCAAAAGGCAGACATTTCGAGCAGGATGACTAAGTGGTCAGTAGAGTTGGGGGACTTCGACATAGACTTTGCTCCTCGAACAGCAGTCAAGGCCCAAGCTGTGGCTGATTTTTTGGTTGAATTTCACTCCGACAGAGATTCGGAGCAAACTACTGACATAAAAGATAAAAAGGTATGGGTCGTCCCAACAGATGGTGGATCCAGCACTATGGGATGTGGTGCAGGGGTGTGTTTAACTTCTCCATATGGAGACAGAATGTACGAGGCTATTTGTTTTGCTTTCAGGGCATCTAATAATGAGTCCGAATACGAAGCAGCTATAGCTGGTTTAAAGTTAGCCTACATTTGTGGGGCTAAGAGGGTCAAGCTACTAAGTGATTCCCAGCTTCTGATCCATCATGCCCAAGGCCAATCTGAGGCTAAGAAGGAGCAACTTGTGAAATATTTACTCCTCCTCAAAAATGAAGCACTCAAGTTTAAAAGTGTTGTCTATGAGCACATACCCCGGGCAGAAAATGAGCTAGCAGACTCGTTAGCAACCATAGCATATACAGAGTCATATCCATGGATCCATGTGCTGGAAAGCCCCTCCATTCAACTTAGTAAGTGTAAAGAAGAAGAAATTTTTGAAGTACAAGTCAAACAACCTCAAGACTGGATGTTTCCTCTCCTGCAATATCTCTCCGATGGTGTCGTGCCTCCGAATAAGTCACTAGCCAGAACATTGAAACACAAGGCTCGTGGTTTCATCATAATAAGAGAGGTGTTGTATAAAAAATCTTATAGTAAACCTCTCCTGCGCTGTTTGGGGAATGAAGAGTCTCAAGTAGTCCTCTCCGAATTGCATGATGGTGAGGGATCAGCCCATTGTGGGTTTAGAGCTTTAACAAGAAGAGTTTTACTGTCCGATTACTATTGGCCATCTATCATGAAAGATGCTAAGGAATTGGTAAGGAGGTGTGACCCATGCCAGAGGTACAGCAATGAAATTCATGTCCCAGCCATTCCTTTAGAGTCAATTTCTGAGCCTATTCCTTTTGCTCGATGAGGGTTGGATTTAGTAGGGCCTCTCCCTGTGGCGTCCGGAGGACGCAAAACTATAATTGTGGCCATAGACTACTTTTCGAAGTGGATTGAAGCATCCCCTCTAGCAGGAACAACATCAAAAGCTGTTATAAAATTCATTTTATCCAACATCTGTTGCAGGTTTGGTGTCCCACAAAAGATAACAACAGACAATGGGCCACAGTTCGACAATAGGGAAATGGAGAGCTTTTGTGCCTCAAGGGGTATACAACATTGTTTCTCTTCACCTTTCCACCCACAGGCGAATGGGCAAGTTGAAGTGGCTAATAGAACTATACTGTCCGGTTTAAAGAAGAATTTGGAAGGGGCTGCTGGGAAGTGGCCAAGTTATTTACAAGAGGTCTTATAGGCCTACCGGACTACACCTGGGGCTGCAACACAAGAGTCACCATTTGCCTTGGTCTATGGGATGGATGCAATAGCTCCCATAGAAGCAACCCTCCCTTCATTTCGAGTTCACAACTTCTCCGAACACGCTAACGAAGTGGCAATCAGAGGTCAGCTTGACCTAATAGAGGAAAGACGAGTTAAAGCTCACCTTAGAGCTGCACACTATCAGGGTTTGATGAGAAGCAGATTTGCTTCTAGAGTAAAAAGAAGAGATTTTCAGCGGGGGGACAAGGTATTAAGGAAAGTCTTCTTACACACTAAAGAAAAACTGTTCGGAAAGCTGGCCCCAACTTGGGAGGGTCCGTATATGGTTGTTGAAAGGATTAAACCTGGAACATATTGGTTGGAAGACAAAGATGGAAGAGTTTTGACTCATCCTTAGAATATCGAGCATCTCCGGATGTACTTGGAATAGCATTTGTGTAAATATTTACTTGTTTAAACATCCATGTAAATATTTGGGGGCATACTCTTTCCTCCCTGGTGGCACGGAGAGGTTTTAATGAGGTGTCCGGGCTTTTGAATAAAATTTGATGCCTTCTTAAAATTTTCCAAGTGTTTTAAATTTTGTTCTTTGTCACACTATCCGGATTGAAATAACTAAGGGCTATTTAAACTCTAGCCTGAGAACTTAAACACTCTCACTATGAAATAATTAAAGGCTATTTAAACTCTAGTCATCAAAATTGGAACAAACAATGAAAGAAGATGAGATTTGTGCAAAACAGAAACATTCATTGAAATAACTTAATGTGCCTTGGCCTTCCAAGGACTTTTGAATGGTCAGAGTAGAACAAAAAAACCTATCCGGTCAGGTACCAGACACAATTACAAAAAGAATTCCTTGGCCTTCCAAGGACTTTAGTCTGGATAAAAAATAAACTAAGTAAATCATAAGTTAAGGTTGAGCCTTTGAAGATGGCTCACCTTCATCTACCTTCTTTCCCTTAGGATCGTCTTTCTCTTCATCTGGGCTCTCCCCGGTATGTTCTTCATCATCGGATGTGGAAGCGCTAGAGTAGACATACCTGTCACCTTCGGCCATCATGTGATACGGGAGGTCATCAAACTCAACATGAAGCCATAAGTCCCCTAGGTTCCTCTTCGAAAACTTCTCATGAAAGAGTAGAACCATGTCAGACCTCACCTTGGCGAACATTTGCTCTTGGCTTTCGATCATCTGGTTGGCATAAGCATCGATCTTGGCTTGGATCTTGGCCTCTTGCTCCCTTAACAAAGTGGTTTTTCCTCGGCAGCCTTGGACACTATATTTTCAAGGGCAATCTTGTCGTTGGTCAAGTTGGAGATGATTTGGTCTTTGACCTTAGATTTTCCATTTGAGGTAGCAAGTTCTTTCTCCAGACCGGACAGTTTCTTTCGGAGGTCTTCATTGGTATCCTCTAAAGTGGAGACTTTTGTGGTGCTTTCCTCTTGCTTCCTCTTCAACTCCTTGGTTTCTTCCTTTAACATGGCAGCATTGGAGGTGGTAGTGCGAAGGTCATCGGACAACTTCTCCTTGTCAGACTTAAGGTCTTTAATGATGTATGCCTGACTCCGAACTTGTCTCTCCAACATAAGTACAGGCTGCACGTTGCTTAACAAGGAGTGGGCTATAGCATCCCTTTCACTAGAGACAATAAAGGTCTTACCATTAAAAGTGACCGTGTTGAAGCTGCTCGGAGGAAGGTAAGGCCCGGCAAAGTCATCTCTGGGAAGATTGAGGAAGTATTCACCAAGCTCACCAAGACTGGTGATGTCTACTCCATCAATGTTGATGTCTCCCCCCTCAACCTCATCAGTATGAAAGTCACCAGAAATCTCCTCGGCATGCGTTGGGTCAATAGGGTCAGCTTGGATAGAAGGCTCCGGAGCCTGGAGAGAAAGCTCATCTCCCTTAGCAGTCTTCTTCTTCTTAGCCTCCCGGTCTGTGCATTCGCTTCCCTGTTTACGATTTCTCTTGGAAGCCCTTGGAGGTTTTGGGAGGTTCGCTTCGTGCTTTTCGGTCTCTTGCTCCATCACTTCCAGGAGGGCAGCATCAATCTGGCTTAAGGCTGGCCCCTCCGGGTCTATTGGAGCATCCTTCTCTGCATCAGCAGGATTAGCACCACCCCTACCTTCTTACCCTTCTTCTTCTTGCCTTTCATCTTGCTCGGGGCTTTGGCCCGGCCTGGCAGGAAGAGTTTCCCATCTAGTTCATGAGTCCTCTTTAGAACAACGTCTGGAGGGGGCAGAGTGGAGAGCTCCTCCCAATTCAAGTCTCTCTGACCTGTGGTGTTCCACAAGTGAGACCTTGCCAAGTTGCCACTGGTGAAAGCAGCGTGAAATCGGTTCCCCCATTTCTCAGCAGCCCATACATTAATCTTGCCACAAGTAACCTGCCCGGCTTTCAGGTGGTCACTAAACTCCTTGGGCAGTTCTGCTAAGACAAAAGTAAGACCAATTAGTCTAAACTAAGTTTAAAAAGAAAAGAGAAAGAGACAAAAATACAAGGCAGGATACTTACGGTCACTCCTCCACCTGCTTCTGAGGAGGCTTGGGTTCTCTCCGGATTTAATCTTCTTGCTGTTCTCCCAGGCACCACTGACAAATAGGAATTGGGTCCTCCAATTCCTCTCCGCCTCCAGCAAATCATCCACCGCCTTGAAGTCATCCCCCATGTTAAAGTGGTAAAAGGGGATGTGGTGGTTTCTACAAAGGCTGGCCACTGCAGCGAACTCCTCCATTGGTAGAGGGATCCCGGACAGCCTTGATGCCATGATGCAAGACATGAGGGTGTACCAAGCGTTGGGGCTCAGTTCGCTCGGACAGAGTTTTATCAGATGGAAGTATCTGACAATCTCTGGGTCTAGTGGGAACCTGAGCCCCTAGTTGAATAACTCTGTGAACATGAACACTTCGCTTAACTTACAATCCATAGGAGTCTCTGGGTGTATAGGAATCATGATCTTTACATTTTCTGGTATGCCCCACTTCGTACGCATCCTGCCCAGCTTAGAAGTGTGGATGAATGCGTAGTTGATTTTTTGTAAGGAGAGGAGGTAATTAACGCTGACCTTGTGAAAACAAGGCCCCACTTTTCCTTCTAGGCTCTCCGGCAGATCCAGATGCCTCAAATACAATTTCTCTTTGCCCTTGTCCTTCTTGGCAACTATCTCTTTACTGGTCTGACCGGAGGGCTCAGACTCAAATGGGGCCTCTTCAACAGAGTCCTCCATCACTTCCTCCATAATTGTTGAAGGGATTTCAGCAGCTGTAGTGGGGGGAGGGTTCAAGTTTGACTCAACCTTGTCTCCGGACTGATGGGCCTCAGTGCCCCTTTGATTTCTGCTCTCCGGTAGAGTGTCTGGAACAAAAGTTTCTTGTTGAAGACTTGGCTTGGAGCCCTCCGGTCCAAACAACCTGTCCTTTGGGGCTCTAATAGGCACCTCTAACCCGGTGCTGCTGGCTTTTGCCCCCGACTTAGAGGGAGTGTTTTTAGACCCTTGGCCTTTAACCAACCGGCCTTTCCTCCTATCGACTAGCTTCCCTGGAGAGTGCTCCGTATCCGATCCCATAGCAATGAAGGGAGAGGGTTTTTTGAGACTAGTGGCTGTAACTCCTGGCTCGACAGCAGGCTCCGATTCCTGAACTGAGGAACCAGAGATTATGGAGGAGAGGTTGGTTTGAAATAGTTTTCTAGGCTTAGTGCCTTTGGAAGAAGAAGAGCCTCGATCTGACTCAGTAGCAGAGGTGATTGGTCTGTCAACAGGCAAGGAGGGTAACCCTGCTGCAATCCGTCTTTCTCTTTCAACTTTTTGAGCTTTCTCTAACTGAGAAAGGTTGAGCCACCCGCCTTTGACAAGAGCGTTCCTCGCTGTAAACATAAATTATCGAACTAAGTTTTTGCTTTAGAGAGAGAAAGCTTTGAGAGATTTTGCAGAGTAAATTTGAAGGAGATGGTAAAACAGTAGAAAGTGAGTTTGTATTTATAGTAAATCTGAAAAAGGAAGTTGATTCCTAGGAGAATTCGAAAAGATTGGTAATGATTAAAAGACGGTGCTGATGTTACCACCTTTAATTAAGAGGTTGCTTTTCGAAGAAGGTGGGTTCGAAATTCAAGGTGAAAAAACGGCTGAAGCAACCAATCAGAGAGTGACACGTGTCCCACGAACTCTGGCAAAAACCATTTTGAATTCGTGAAGCTTTATCTGTCCGGATAAACACATAGCCCAAATTGACAGACCTGTCCGGATTAAAACTACCCCTGATGTCGGACTGTTTTTCAGATATTTGACAAGAGTATTTGCACAAACACCTAAAAAAGGGGCTCCTGATGAGTCTGAATTCTGCATGCTCCCCGGACAAGGACATATCGGTCCAAGGCCTCCGGACCGGACAGATCACTTCGAACACTCAGGCCATAGGACTGTCCGAACTATGACATAAGTACTAAAAAACCTAAACACTTCTTGACTAAGCTACTTGCTCTCCTCCTTAGAGCTCATGGGTCTTTGAACATGACCCGGGTCCATTAAACATGACCCGAAAGCCCATAAGGGCCCAAACATTAGGGTATAAATACCCAACCACCTGCATTAAGTGTGGGTAATGAGAATTAACTGCTACCAGCCAGCTTAATTATCTCTATACTCTCTACACTAAATACTTAACACCCACATACTACTATTAAACACCAACCAACTTACAAGCCTACCCTCAGACGATAATTATCCACACCAGGTACGATCCTAAAAGAGTAGCTTGCTTATCCATGCAATAATCCTATGATCATTAGTAAAAAACCCTTAGCCTCTATTGCTCTCAACTCCCCCTAGTGCAACCAAAGTGTACAAAAATCGTGTCTAACAACGTACGGAAGCTTTGCAAGATATTGTATGATAAAGCAGTACTCAATGACACACCTCTATCTGGAAGGTATCTGGGAGGCCAGAAAAGACTGCACCAATGAGGAGCTAGTAGCCTAAGACCTCTCTAAATGGAGGCCACTATATAAAGATTAATATTGTATGTGTGAGGTAGGTGAAATCTAGAGTGAAAATAGTAGCAACAACAAGAAATATTGCTTTGTAATCTACATCAGAAATAATATTCAAGTGTTCTTCACACAATCATTTCAAGTATATCATATATTATGGGTGAAGCTATTTCCCCCATAGGATTTTTTATTTCCTCCATGATTCAAAAAAAACTTTATGTTGTTATTTCCTCCCCAAAAGAAATAACATATTTGTCCTTCTTTTATATTTTACCCATTTATTCTACTTATTTCATTTTCAAGAACACGTGAACTCCCATCTT
Organism: Limnanthes douglasii subsp. nivea; assembly: GCA_036936605.1. Lineage (NCBI taxonomy): Eukaryota > Viridiplantae > Streptophyta > Magnoliopsida > Brassicales > Limnanthaceae > Limnanthes > Limnanthes douglasii. The sequence goes on along the minus strand of JAUPFV010000001.1, from coordinate 22,074,971 downwards.
CCATCAACCCATTAACTTTCACTTTTCCATCTTCAATCAACCAACCTAACCCCATTAACTTAACACTAGTCACACCCTCTAGCATATAAATTACTCCTACCTTTTCTTTCCCCTCTTTTAACCTAACCCAGAAACCAATAAAAAAACTCCTCTCCTTGTAGATCGACTAAACAGAAAGAGGAAGGGCTTGTAAAGAACTGAGTTCATGTTCTAACATCATAACCAGGTCTGTATCTTCTAGTCTCATTTTTTTAAATTTTGATTTCATGTCTTATCTTCTAATCTCGTTTTTTTCTTCAGTTTTACAGTTCCATATCATAATCTCGTTTTTTCAGTTTTTCTTATCTTCCAATATGATCTTTTTTCTGTATCTTCTATGTATTTTGGTTCGATTTGAGGTTTTTCATTATGGTTTTTCATTACGGTTCATGTTGCTTCGTTTTAAGCCAAAATCATAAAATTCCACCATTTTTAATAGAAACAGAAGAAACGCACCTAATTCCGAGATGCCATCTCGGAATTAGGTGCAATTTTTTAAAAAAAAGACACATGATTCCGAGACAGCATCTCAGAATCAGGTGTATTTTTTTCTAAATAACGAGCACCTAATTTCGAGATGTCATCTCGGAATTATGTGCAATTTTTTTAAAGAAATACATTTGATTCCGAGATACCATCTCAGAATCAGGTGTCTTTTTTTAAAATAACGAGCGCTTGATTCCGAGATACTGTCTCGGAATCAGTTGCTTATCGCTCTGAAATGCAGAAATTGGGATTAGCTCCAAAAACAAAAGTTTCGAAGTGGTATTTTCAAGTTACGGTATTGTAAAACGTAAAAATAGGATTAAATTACCTTGTTCCTTGCTTGAGTGTTATTCTCCGGTAAAGTTTGGATTTCTTGATTTGCTATGATTAATCTTCGATAAGATCGATTTTTTTTGTTTTAGGGTTAATTTTAGAGGGTAAAATCATATAGGTTGGATTAAAATTGGGTTAATGATGTGTTTTTTTACTATAAGTCTTTCTATTTGATTAATGACATCTAATGTTATATTTGAAAGTAAAATAAGGGTAATCTTGTAAAAACAAGTGTCAAGTGTTTTAGAAAGTTTAAATCAGGGAAGAAATAAAAAATCCTATGGGAGAAATAGCTTCACCCTATCTTTTACTATAGATATTTATTTATTAAAACTATTCAAGTATAATTAGTTAGGGTGATTTTTCTTCACCAGAAATGTTCCTCGTGATATCAATACTAAGTATCCTATTAGCCTCTCCCATATCATTTTCCCAAAACTCTCCTTTCAGCTGAGTTTTTACCGCTTTAATATCCCTCACATCTCTTTAAGCTATTAGTATGTCATATATATATATATATAAATAGGACTTGCCGCTCCATGTGTGTTTTCCCACTCGAATAGACATAACTATCACAACACCTATATATATATATTGATGTATCTCATAAATGAATCAAATCTTCTATTTCACATCTTCAAAGATTGTTTTAGCCTATAAAGAGGTCTTTTCATCACACATACACACATCATTTTCTTTCCATTATTCACAACACTTTGTTTGACACATGTAAATTGTCTTTTCCAATTTACCATACAGGAAGGCAATAGTAACATCAATTTGATCTAGATCAAGATTAAATCTAGCAAGAATTGACAGCAGAACCCTGATGGGGGTTTGTTTTATAACCGCCAAAAAATCTCATTGAAATTGACAACTTTTTTTTCCATAAAAACCTTAGCCACGAGTCTAGCCTTGTGTCATAACAAACTTTTGAACCTTTGTCTGTTTTACAAGTTCCAGTTGTTCACCTTTGTAAGAGATATAGTTATTCTTTTACGTTCTTAAGACATTTTGTTTTATCACTACTCTAGATAGCATTTTTTATCTCCCTGTATTTCAATCGATAAAGCATAACCAGTTATATTGGAAAAAACATACCTTTGAGGATGTTCGCTTGGTCTCCGTGCTCTATTCCTTGCCAATTGATAACTGTTAAGATCATGCTACTCTTTCATCTGATAATCTAAAGGCCTTAGAACACTTAAACCTCTGTATGCCTCAGAATTAATACAATGGTCGAACTTCCTTTATGCGATCCGAAAGAAATCGGGTCCAAAATATTCTTCGACAGAAGCATCTCAAACTTCATATCTGTTCCCGAAAGTAACAGATTGAATATTCATCACCTTCTTCAATAGCATGTACTGCTCAATCAAAACCACATTATTATTTATTGAAGTATTGTATTGTCCAGGTTCAAGGCACCACAACCCATATCCTTTTACTCCTTCTAGTTAGTTGAGGAACAAGCATTTCAGTTCTCTTAGCCTAAGCTTATGTTGCTTTACATGTGCGTAGGCATCACATCCAAACACTCTAAAAAATTTCTAACTTAGGGTTTTCTCCAGTCCAGGGCTCTTGAGGATAAATAAATTTAAAACGCCATAAATGGACTCATGTTGATGTTATATGTAGTCGTTATCACGATTTCTCCCAAAAACCTTTGACCCATTCCAGTTTTACGAAGCATACATATACTCATACCAACATGGATCAATTAATTCTGTCAACAATCTCGTTCTATTATGGAGTACCACTTAAAGTTTGATTTCTAGCAATGCAAAGATTTTCACAATAGGTAATGAAATCATTATTTACATATTCGAATCCATTATCTATCTTAATTTTCTTCATCATTTTCCCGATTTTATTCTCTATCCAGATCATTCAGTTCATAAAAAAAAAATTCTTTATCTTTGGTATTCAAAATTAGAACCCATATTTTCCTTAAATTATCGTTAATCAACGACATAGAGTACATTGGACCACTTATGGTAGGTTCCTGTGCCATAGCCCAAAGATCTGAATGAAGATAATCAAATAATCTATTGGATGTCTGGTTTCTATGATAAAACTTTACCCTCTTGCTTTTACCCAATAAATATCTTTCATAAAAGCTTAGTCTCTGAACTGCGGTACCATGAACAATCCATGTTTACGTAGTTCACTCAATATTTTTTTACTTAAATACCCCGGCCTATGATGCCACAACTTGGTAGAATCCTTCACCACATGAGACACCCCCTACCAATGCAGAGCCTTAAAAAACTTACACATCATTACTCATATTAGATTTCATTATAGTAAGGGATCATTACAAGATCGTATATCTGCCATCTCTAACCCTATAGGTAAACCCTTCCTCATATCAATGTAATTGTCTCTAATATGTGAAACATTCCTTATATCAATGAAATTGTCTATAATAGATGAAACCTTCCTATCATCGCTCAGGGTATGTGTTTGGTCTCCCAAAAACCCGTATGTTTTCAATTTTTCTTCAACGACCTCTGGTGTGGATGAAAATAGCCTGAGGGTAGGCTGGTAATTTCAAGTAGAGTTTCAGGGTGGTGTAAGGGTGTTTCAAGGTGGTGTAAGGGTGTTTCAAGGTGGAGAGAGAATTAAGCAGCTTGGCAGCAGTTAATTTTTGTTACCAGAAGTTAATGCTGGTGGTTGAGTATTTATAGCGTGATGTTTGGGCCCTTATGGGCTTTCGGGTCAAGTTTAATGGACCCGGGTCATGTTTAAAGACCCATGAGTTCTAAGCAGGAGGACAGGTAGCTTAGTCAGGAAATGTTTAGGTTTTTTAGTACTTTAGTCATAGTTCGAACAACCTTAGGCTCACAGTGTTCAAAGTGATCTGTCCGGTCCAAAAGTTCTGTCCGGTTTAAGTCCTTAATGTCTGTCCGGTTTCCGGAGAGATTTACACCGATCTGCCCTTCCGGGGAGTATTCTGAATTCGGACTCATCAACCTCAACTGCAAATAATAACGATATAGGCACCCAAGTTTCCGTCGCCCAAAAGGACCCATTCCAAGTGCAGTCATTTCTTGCTCATGATCCTACCAACTCATTTCTTGAATCAAAAGCCTCAATAAAGATGAAGAATCATTTTTATAATTTTTTAGAGATAACTGGCCCAAAAGTGGAGATAAAAATACTAAATTATTTTACTACAATATCAAAATCTCTATCTAATGTAACAAAATTGGTTCGATTTCAAATAATATAAATGATCTGAAGACTAAATCATTTGGTTTTTCTACTGTTATGGTGAACTATTTCAAATATCTCCATGGTATAAGGGATCCTCCTGGTTACCCGGGTCGTAAAAGGATTTTAAACCTCCTTACTTCTAGGGTTAATATTTTGGATAAGACATCTATGACTCATATGGTAAAGTGAAATGAGATTAAAAATTCATTACTGAGTATGTACAAAAAAAATCCACGGGACCTCATAGTTCAATTTAAGTTTCTTCAAGAATTGCTGGAATATATTGGGTAAGAACATATATAATGAGATCATAGAGTTCTTCAATTCAGGGTGATTGGACCCTTCTTGGAATTCCACTTCTATCACCACTATCCCTAAAAATAATACCCCCACCAACTCTATAGATTTTATGCATATTGCAACATCGTGCACACGATTATCTCTAAGGTCTTGACTAATAGAATCAAAGATTATTTTCCTTATCTGATTGACAAATCTCATTCAACTTTTGTTTCAGAAAGGATAATTTATGAATATATATATATATATATATATATATATATATATATATATATATATATATATATATATATATATATATATATATATATATATTTCCCAAGAACGTCTCAAGTATTACGATACAAACTAGAAAGGTAAGGGGTTACACTAAAAATTGACATTATGAAAGTATTTATTAATGTTCGCCGACACCTCATTCTTGACAGTATTATCTCCATGAACTTCTCTAACAATATAATATCTTGTATTATTATATGTATTACCACCACTTCATATAATATTAATATTAATAATGATCATAAGGATGATTCTCAATGTAGAAAGAGGATTAGGCCATGAGACCCTCTCTTTCCGTTTCTTTTATACTTTGTGATGCAAGTCATATATAGTATCCTCAAAGAAAAAAACAATGACATGAAATTTAAATTCCACTCGAAATGTTATAAGCTCTGTTTTGCTTATGACCTAATGATTTCTATCATGACGATCCAAAATCTTAGGCCTAAATGATTTCTTCTCACTCTCGGGTTTCTAATTCAGTCATGCCAAAAGTCACATTTTTCTCTTTGTGATTAGTCCCACATTTAGGAATGATTTTATTAAAATTTTTAAGGTAAAAAGTAGGCTCCATTCTTGTAAAATATATGGGAGTTCCCATCCTCAAGGGTCGCCTTTCATAAACCAATCTGCGTCCCCTCCTTCATAATATCAGTTCACAGATATGATCCTAAAACTCTAAAAATCTATTCGATGTGGGGTTGGCTCAGGTTTATTAAGTTTGTTCTCTTTGTTGGGAAAGTTTATTAGTCGTCAATATTTATTCTCTCTTCTCGATTTTTTCAATGAGCTTTCCCAGTTTCCTCGCCGCTTCTTTTGGTCCGACTAATATATGAAGCTCTCGGGGGCTAATGTGGCTTGGTCCAATACAACATCTCCAATGATAGAAGGTAGACTTGAGATTGTAGACCTAAAAACCTAGAATCATGAAGTTCTCCTTAAAAATCTATGGTCCTTAATAACTAAAAATAAAAACTCAATATGGTGCGACTAGATTAAAAATAATAATTTCATGGCTTTAGATCTAGAATTCTCTCCCTCCTCGACTTGGAGGAAAGCTTCACGTCTTAGGTCTTTAGCAAGTAATATGTATATGTCGATCAGTAATGGGGATGCTACATCCTTTTGTTATGATCATTGGGTCTTTTTTACCTTACTGGTAACCTATTATGGGAAAGGTATAATCCATAACTCAGAGCTTGTCAAGAATCTGAAGATTTCAGACATCATTCAAGGATGGTCTCTAGAACTGGCCATGCCACATTAGATCTGCAAGCATTATGAATCACAACAATAATAACCTCATTCTCTCCCTCCCACCGCTTGACATCAACTTCAACGAAGTCCATCATTGGATTCCCAAGAGATAAAATACTAAGTTTATAATTAATGGCACTTATAACTCATTTGTACATCCATCCTTTGTATAAGATGGGTCGGGTTAGTATGAAATAAGTATAACATTCCTCGTTACTTTTTTTTATTTTTTGGCTTGTTATCAAAGGAAATTTCTCTACCCAAGACAAGCTTATGAGTTGTGGATTAAATTCTCTTCCAAATTGTGTCTTATGCGACCAAACTCTGAAACTATCAACCATCCTCTTTATGACTGTAGCTTTACTTAGAGCATCTGCGGCTACGAGAGTTCCAAGTTTGGATTCAATTTAAATGCCATTAATTGGATTTCTTCGATTAGTGAGGGGTCAAACTAGCATTCCTCTTGAAATCAACACCTTTCGTGTTCTTTTTTTGGTGCGATGAGCGGAATGCTAAAGTTTTTTGTTCCCTTCATGCTCTTTCCTCTACGGTAGCCCAACGTATTCTTTCTGTTTTCAGTTTAAATTCATTGGTACCAATGTGATCATTAACTATATTCTAGCTTAATTTTGTTGATTATAATTCGTTTGGAGCCACCTCTCCCCTGAAGCTTCGTTACGCTTGTTCACTCGCTAGATATGACATCTGACTTGGATACTGTTGCTATGTCTTCATGAGGCTCTTTGAGCTTTTCATATTTGTCTAATTTAATGTTATCTTTACATCTCGATTTGATAAATTTTTGGATCAATCATCTATCAAAGAACTATTTTTCTTAAAGGCTTGCAAGCCATTCCTCGAAGTATAACCCATGTAGTTGAACAAACTATTTATTTTTATTTAATATATTTTTCTACCAAAATAGAATTTAACATTTTTTAGTATTTAGATTTATTAAAAAATATTGTTTAAATTAGTAAGAAAATACACTATATCATGTTACTTTCCAATTATTTTTAAATTTATAAAACCAATTATATGAAATTGAAAAAAAGTAAACATCAAGAATAATTTTCTTAAACCATTAATTATATCTTTTATGACTGTAGTTACACTCAGAGCATTTAAGGATTAAGAAGATCTAAGCTTGGTTTGTCTTTAAGTCATAATAAAAATTGGGTCTCTTCGATCTAGAAGACATCCATTCGGCCTCAATCCATATATTAATACCTTTAGTGTGCCTGCTTTGGCGTAGTTGTCTATCACGTGTGGTGTGAGAGGAATGCTAAATGTTTTAGATTATCTCTGACCCTCGCCCCTGCGATATTTTACTGCATGATTTCTGACCTCCAATTCATATTTCTTGGGACCAAGGTTGTCTGGCCTATCCAGCTTTATTAATTTTCAAACTTAAATTTATTTGTGTTTATTTGTAGCAACCATCTTCCCTCTTGGATTGTTTCCCTTGCAATTCTATGTCAATGCTTTCTAGTCTCTACGATCATATCAGTTTTAGTACCTTTTCTTTGCACTGTTGTACTCGTTTAGCCAAGTTTTGGTCGACCATATTAGTCTTGGTGCTTTCTCTTTGCTTGTACTTGTTTGGCCAAGAATAAGTCAACTTCTTCGATTCCTTTCCTCCTCCGCTCTTAATGCCACTCTTCGGGGTATTCTTCGTGTATTTGTAAGAACCTTTTTCAATATATTTTCTAAAAAAATGCATCATTTTACAATAAAAAAATCTTCTAAAAAATAATTCAAGAAGATGAGTTAGAAAATAATTTCGAAAATGATAAACTTTTAGTTTAAATTGTTTCGTAATAGTTTCTTTTAAAATTTTAGAGGATAACCTATATCAAAATTTACACAAAAAATTATCTTACTAACTGATACATATACCGTATTTTACAAGTAATTTATATAATAAAATTTACTAATTATATACATTAACCTTTTTAAGTGGCTAAAAATCACAACTAAACTCTTATGTTTCGTGTGTGTATCACATGATGTTCACTTTTGTCTCATACTCGCCCCTTATGTTTAAGAAATTTTTATTATTAGTCTCTTCACACATGTGATACAGAAGCTGACATGTGACACTGCAAAGATCAACATTTTGTCTCTTTACACAGATAAAAAATTACTTATGATTTTTGTATGTTTTTGTACGGGCTTGAAGTTCGATTCTCGTATATCTCTGTTGCCCATAAATAAGTGTGCGAAGGTTATTAATTTGTCAAGAATATTCATGAGGAGATATAATTGAAATTTAAGGCACGAGGATGTATCTTTAGATGATGTTAATTTTATTAAACGAGAAATAGCAAGAAGTTAGAAGTTCCTCAGAAAGAAACTTCGGGGAATGAGCAGATTGCCAAGCAGGTGGGAGCAGATAAGAGTTTACATAAAATGGATATTTTAAAGACAGCTACAACCAGCTAAGCTTCGTTTGTAACATAATCAACGGTTATCGAGTTAGAGTTTGGTTGTTGTGTTGGCGTTGGCGTCAGTATCGGAAGTTGTGTGTCTGGGTGCAGTTGTGGAGATTTCTCTCCATAAACGAGGATCAGTGACAGATACAGATAGTTCAAATAACTAAATTAATGGATAAATTAGGGTATTTAGTGAATTAAAAATCGAAGAGGAAGAAGATAACTTGATTTCCTCAAATTTCTTTGTATAATCAGCATGTGTGGCATAATGATATGTTTTTCTTCTTGGTATTATCATCATTGTGGTGTAATAAATAATGTAGATTTCTATCTTTTGTTCTTGTTTATTTTATAAATAATAGATAACTAGAAAGTTCAACATTCATCAAACAAGAACATTAGATTTAACACGGAGTTACAAAAAGCAAAGAGAACACACTCGTTTTTCTATTGGGTAAGTAAGTTGGGTTTGAGTGGTTGGGTTTTCTAGCCTGGTCTAGCCCAATAAATTAGTAAACATTAAAATAAGGATAAATAGAAAATAGTAAATAATAACAGTACATGATAAAATCTAGGTGGATGTTGACTCGGCAGATGACTAGACAACCCAAGGGGTATTGTTGGACAAAATTTTTGGGACTAATGTTGAAACAAAATATTGAGTTTTGGAATGCAACATGTCAGCATCTCTCTACTCACATGTATAGGAGACTAGTAAAAGAAAAAAAATGAATATCAGAGACTCGTTTTATACAAATATATCTACTCACATATATAGGAGACTAATGGTGATTTTTGGGTATTTTATATAGAAAACCCGAAAGTACCTTATTCAATGTTGGTGACTCAAAATCTTAAGCTTTTCTCGTAGTCTATTTCAGATATTTGAATTTTTGAAAGACCTTTAACACTAAGATTTTTGATCTCCAGACTTAAAGTTTATTTATAAGAATTGTGGTGCACTTAGTCCGCTCTTATATCTATGAGCATTATTTTTCTCAATAACGGTGCTTAGTTTCCTCCATTTTTCAGTGGGACATCCTTTCATACTAGTGGAGTGCACTTGTTGACGTTAAGATAAAAAAATAAGAAGAATATTTTCATGTAAGGTTCTCTTCTTTTACTGCTTATCAAGAGTATTGTTTCATTACTAGAGGTTGTTTTGTACATGAGTTTAAATTCAGTTGTCAATTCTCTTGAGGAATGCAGGAGTTAAAAATTGATAGTTGAAAGAGAATATTTGTTGAAGCCAAAAGATGACAATATCACTTAGGTCAAAGCAAAGAGTTTTTTTATGGAGTATTAATTAGTGGTTCAAGTAAAGCCATTAAAATCCGTTGTTACCCAAAAGTAGAGCGGCTTCTCAAAATTTTCAAATAGTTTACTATTTTTAATTAATAGTTTTTTCTATTAATTTTGTAAAGAATTGAATTTATTAAATATCAGTTTAATATATGAAAAATCCTTTTAATACTTTTAGAGTGGTTATTTTTAAATACTATAAAAGTAACTTATTTGGTAAATTGTGGAACTCTGTTACTCCAATGAAATTTTCTTTTATAATTTGGAAATTTTTTCATAGTTTCATGCATGTTGATACAATTCTCAAAAGAAATCATTTTTACATTGTTTCCAAATATCAGTTTTGCTCTAATGAAGAATCTCATAATCACGTGTTTGTTAACTGCTCTTTTGCGTGGAGTTTGTGGAATCATTATGCTCTTCTATTTGGCATTACAATTGGCAAACATATGACCATTTCCCATGTCATTCGTACTTGGTTATGGTCTGTCTCTAAGTCTGTCCATATTAGAACAATTCTCCATAACATTATTTTATGGACTATCTGGAAAGCCAGGAATAACAAGAAATTTAATAACAAAGATACTAATCCCAGCTCTGCTATTCAGTATATTAATACAATTATTGTTAGTCTTGATTACTCTAATACTCTTAAGCTGAAGCACTGGTCTAAGAATACTAAAATAGTTAGAAATCCGGGTTGTATTCACTGCTATGATAGCAAGAAGCACTCTAACTACCTCAAATGGGCTCATCCTAACAAAGATTCTTTTTACGCTAAACACTGATGCCTCTTGTAATTGGAATGATAATGCTAATGGGAGCAATATTATCAGAGATCACAAGGGTACTATTGTTCAAACTGTTTCATACCTTTATGGAAAAATGACCCCTATCATGGCTGAATCCAGAGCTCTCCTGGATGGCCTGATGCTTTGCAAAACGTATGGTTATACAAAAATCAACATTGAAACTGATTCTCTCTGTTTAGTGAACATGATTGCTTATGGTGTGTCTCATTGGCCTTTAACTCAAATCATTAACTGTTGTAAAAACCTTTTTACTTCCTCTATGACCATTGCTCACATTTACAGGGTCCAAAACCAGACTGCAGACTGGTTGGCAAAATGGACCATGACATGCAAATTAAAAACTGATTTCACTGATTATAATGCTCTTGCTCCTTTAAAATCTATCACGTACCTTGAAAGCCTAAATTTAGGTTATTTCAATATTGATGATGAAAGATAATTGGTTAATGGTGCGTTCTCACAATATGTGGCCGCAAGCTAGGCTTGACATTCAAGCCACTCTTTGATTTCTCTATACCTTTTGCAGGGTTGATTCAGCATAAGGATTTGTGGGTCTATTGAAATGAGGAAGAAGCAGAGTGGTGCTGTTGGAAGATTGTTGAATCTACAAGTCAAGTTTTGGGTCTTGGAGGATACGGTGACTTCTCTTGGAGGCTTGGTGGAATGCTACTATCAAGATGAAGCAGTGTGGGCGTGTTTTTGCTTCTGAAGACGAAGCAGAAGTTGTCTCTTTTTTCTGGCTAGGTTGAAGAAGCTCTCTGGTGCTGGATTGCTTTCTATGATCTCCATGTTTGTTTTGATTTGCTGGTTTCCTAAGTTTTGGGAAGCTTAATTCCAATCGGATCTGTCTTGGAGGAGTAAGTATTTGGGAATTCATTTAAAATTGAGTTAACCCTCTAAATTTGGGCTAAATTTCGAATTTTTTAGCGCTCCGCGCGCTTGTAAGACTAATTTATTTGTTTTGGACAATCAAGTCCTTTTCTTTAATAAGAATATGGTTATTTATTTTTAAAAAAAACTATAAAGCGTTTGATTTGCTAATCAAATGATATTTTTAAAGCTTTCTCAATTTCCAATAATTATATTTGTATCACTATGTTTATTAAATATAAAAATTAATTTTATATTTAGATTTTAAAATTAGGGAAAAATACCACTAAATACCTTTTCAAGTATGTAATCCCAAATAAGTACCCAAATATAAGACCCTTACACTAGTAGTAAGAAACCAATATTTTTATCAAATTAGCCCCAATACTAGAAGAAATAGAAAGTATGTTATTATTAATACTAGAAGAAAGAGAAAGTAGGTTATTATTAGCCCCAATATGTCGACACTGTGTTTTTTTTCTCTCTCTCTCTCTCTCTCTCTCTCTCTCTCCTAGCTTTGGATTTTATTAAGTATCGAACTGGTTTTTTTGTTGCACTGTGTCGAAATTGCTGGAATCATCGCGATTGAAGCTCTCTGACTGGTCCTTTCTAGCTTTGGTGACATCCAAATCTTCTTTAAGCCAGAGACAGACCGGTCAGATTGCAAATCAACGCCAAATCCATCGTCCGAATAAGGGCTTTTTTATTGAATCGATGACACTTCCTTTGATTTCAATCACTGATCGATCCTTCTCTTGCCATGGCATTCTGTTTGTTCAGTCTCCAATCAAATAATTCGATAGAAGCTCTGAAACTTAGTATAAATCTGTCTAGCGTCATAGTCAAATGTTAGGCAAGTACAACTCGTCTAGCGTCATAAGTACAACTCGTCTAGCGTCATAGTCAAATGTTAGGCAAGTACAACTAGTCTAGCGTCATAAGTACAACTCGTCTAGCGTCATAGTCAACGAACATCGCACGTGATGTTGGCAAGTGCAACTTATCTAGTGTCATAGTCAAGAAACATCTAGCGTCATAGTTAAGGAACATCTAGCGTCATAGTCAAGGAACATCTAGCGTCGTAGTCAAGGAACGTCTAGCGTCATAGTACAGGTATCGCCTTCAACCACCGCACATGTAAGAACAAAACACCATTACAGACCGGGTTTCTCTACTCCATTCACACCCGGGTTTCTCGCGTGATGTTGGCAAGTGCAACTCATCTAGCGTCATAGTCAAGGAACATCTAGCGTCATAGTCAAGGAACATCTAGCGTCATAGTCAAGGAACATCTAGCGTCATAGTCAAGGCACATCTAGCGTCATAGTCAAGGAACATCTAGCGTCATAGTCAATGAACATCTAGCGTCATAGTTAAGGAACATCTAGCGTCGTAGTACAGGTATCGTCTGACATCATAGTCATAGTCAAGGAACAACTCGTCTAGCGTCAGAAGTACAACACGTCTAGCGTCATATTAGACGAACATCTCGCGTGATGTTGGCAAGTGCAACTTATCTAGCGTCATAGTCAAGGAACATCTAGCGTCATAGTCAAGGAACATCTAGCGTCATAGTCAATGAACATCTAGCGCCATAGTCGAGGAACATCTAGCGCCATAGTCAAGGAACATCTAGCGTCATAGTCAATGAATATTTAGCGTCATAGTCGAGGAACATCTAGCGTCGCGTAAACTACTCTAACAGCTACAACACACGAGATATAGTATAAAAGAACATGCAACAGTAACTTCAGCTACAGTCTTCACCAAAACAGCAGGTAAACGCCATTAAAGAACCTATACCAAATCTCGACTATGAAAAAACTTAAAAAAAATAGATTCCAGCTCCACATAACCTAAACAACACTTTAATGTAAACAGATGAAAGTTGAAATCTTTGAAAACTAAAAAAAAAGAACTAACAAAACCCAGGAACTAACAAAAGTTGAAAAAGAAACCCAGCTTCCACTACCTCTTTTCTAATTTCGGAAACCAGTTTAAAGAGGAAGAGAAAATAGACTAACACATTTGAGGATAATCCAGGAAGAGAAATATTATCCGGGTATTAAAAAGGATTAGTTTGGAGAGATGAGTATTTAATAGGCATAGAAAATAGTTGGGGTACTAGACGATAATAAGTTTTGTGAGAAGGTATTTAGTGTGACATTTTCTTTTTAATTATTGAAATAATTTGAATTAAAAAATAAAAATTTCAGTTTCTTTTTTTTAAAAGTTACCATTTTATTAAATATATTTATATCAAATTTCATTAATTTTTATAAAATAAATACAATATATATATATATATATTATTAGGCAAATATTAAATAGTATTTTTAGTTTTAGACGAATATTATCTATTCAGCATTGACATAACATAATCGAGAAATATTATATAGCCCCAAAAAGACTAATATTAGTTAAGAAATAAGTATATTTTTGAACGGGTTTGGGTATTATTTTTTGGTGATGAGGCAAATTGTCACTGAATGGACTCTCTGGCCCAATTATATTATTACTTTTTGGGCTAGTCTCATCTTACTTGAGAGGCTGGTCCTTATTAGTGTCCAATCCAAAGCTACTCGTATGGCGAAAATTTAATAAAATTTATAGATGAAATTAGAAATTGTTAAGTTTATCATCGATTAATCGGATAATTGTTTCTCTAAAATATTATAGTAGATATGTATTTATATTATTATAAAAATGAAATAATCAGTTGTGAGATATTGGTAACGACTGTATTTAAAAAAACACATGATACTCGTTGACCGTTTCTCATATAATAAGATAAGAACACCTGTTGTTATATCTAAAATCTCTTCCATGTCGAGCCTACATTCTGTTTTTTAGGTCTTTCATTTTGTTGAAGTCTATAATTTCATTTTGTTGAAGTAATTAATAACGGCTGGTTTGAAAAGTATTATTCATTTATTAACGACTTATATTAACTATTTTTTTCGCACTATCATAAATGCTTTTATAACACCAAATGTTATATATATCTTCATTTATTGGATCATTATATCAAATCATAGTTCGATAGTATCCTCTAAGAGGTGGAGTAAGTCTTATCAAATATATATTACCAAAATAAATAACTCTTTTACTTTTTCTTGAGATATGATTAAAATTTGCCTAAGTATCTAGGAAGCTTGTTATTTTTGTTTTGTAATACTATTGAATCTTGACCATATTAATAGTGCCCGAAATTGAATGGTCCTATTTCTTAGTTGAATGTCAAATTGTAGCGTATTATATTTTCGGGTTTTGAAATATGTTGGTCATGTTGATGGACTCAGTTTGTTTTTGAACAAATTTTGGAGGTGTTTTCGGATTGGTTCATGTTGATCATGTTTCTGTCTCGTTAAATTCTTTTGCGCCCAAAATCTCCATTAAAGAACACACTATATTTTGCCGAATGTAAAAAGAGTACAATTAACATGTATTAGATTGCTAAAGTTATTGGAACACTTTTTCAAATCTCAAACATTTCAGATTTGCTTCACATTGCCATTAATAATAAGAGAGTATCCCCTATTCTTTCAAAGGATAAAAAAGGCTAACAAATGCTTCAGATATAGTAGGTAAGTAAAATTGGAGTTGTAGGTTCGACTGGTCAAGATATTGTATATTCCAAATTTAACCGGGGCTTATGCTTTGTATGTTGTTTCATGGCCGAAACTTGGTAGTTATATATATATAAAAGATGTACGAAGCTATATGTTTGTGAATCATTACTTGGCTAAGACTGAAGGGTCTGCTTCAATGAAGGATGAACATCAATTAAAATATAGGTATTGGAGAGTGAAAAGACAGGCTGCATTTTTTTGAAAATATCCATATATGTCCTAACAATCTTGTGTCGTATAAGTGGAGAATTTTAATGGTAGCTATCATTCTATCACACGAGATATACAATCGTTTTAGTGTTATGAACTTATTAGCGATGAACTCAAATACTGGGTGGATTGTCAATCCACACTTCTATTTTACCATGGGTAATGGTTCTAAGATCATTTGAGACCTTTCTAGATTACAAAAAAAGTTACAAAAGAAAATTGTATATGTTTTGGGTAACTAGAAGACCGAGATAAAATAAAATAAGCGACTTCGCTCCGTGGTTTGGATTTCGAATAGTAAGTCTATACCCTTTTTCATATTTGTAATATGATAATTTTATTTTACGCGATTTTGAGCTATAATTAGACCTTTTATGAGGCGACTGCCAGAAATGTAATGAAATTATGCTAGGCTGAGAATAGAAGCTGCACAATTGAGTTACTAGTATAGATCTCTTTTTGTGCCTGATAATTTTGTTGTCAGGTGGCTTATGACCCTATATTTGTTTTACTTGTGAATTTTCAATCTACATAAACTAGACAAAATTCAAGGCTGATGATCAAAGGGACTCATCAAAAAATAATTCCAAAGCTGTTATTGCCTCCAAAAATACTTCAAAAAATGTTATTACCTCCAAAAATGAAGAACAAGTAGTTAAGAGATGTCCATCCAATCAGCCTATTGTGAAGCCTACCGTGGTTAAAGTAGATGCCTCCAAAGGTGACAATGTGAAGGTGGCAAATAGTACAGTTGGGAAGAAAAACAAAAGTGGTAGACGAAGCTCTAGAGAGGGATATATCGTCTACCATAAAATATCATTTATTATATGTCTCCATATTATTTTGCAAGAACATGATATATTTTCTTTTCTTTTCTTTTCGAGTGACATTTCAACAAAAAACATTAATTTTATGATTTGCAGATTGATTTAGTGATTTTAGGTTTTAGATTTGCGGATGATATTGTCGATTTTTATTGCTTTTGTGAGTTTTTTTAATCTTTTAGTTTTGACCAAATTGTATTTTTATTTGAAGTTGTTAGTTTTAAAATATAATTAGATTTAAGATTTTTATATTCTATGTTTTGTTTGATTCAGATTTTTTCTTTCGAAGTTTTTAATGAAGAATAATTTTTATTAAGTTTTTTATAGTTTTGTTTTGACAGAATCAGATTTGTGTTATATACAACTAGTTTAACTTGAGAAATATGAGTTATATGAGCTTGTGAAATTTAATTAATTGTCCTTTTCAAAATTATTACTTGCAAAATATGAGCTAAATAAACTTGTGACTAATGAATAACTGAACTTGAAAAATTATTACTTATGAAGTATGGGCGAAACAAACTTGTGAAAAATGATTATTGAATCCATTTCATTAGGATTACATGATTAAATGACTTGGCTAAGGTATGGATTTAGGACTTCTGTGAAAATCATGTATATACTAATTTTGTATTGATATGATTTGTGATTTTTTTAACCAAGGGTTGATTGGTTGCTGGAAATTTTCTCCTAAATTTGGAACCAACCAAATCATAATTTTACAAAACAAATTAAACCAATCAGGACATCGGCTCATCAAAGACGTAACCCCTGATGTTATTATCGATCGAAACTTGTCCAACGACTTTCACGTGACTAGTAAACTATTGATGCTCTGGGTGAACGCTGCAGCTTGCGAGAAAATCGCAACCCACTACGTTTATGATAAAAGGAACGAGAGGCTGCTGGATGGGCGAACGCCTAATAATATCGACTGTTACTATTGACTGGGAGAACACACAGTGATATTAACTGCTACTATTGGTTAGAGGGATTTCTCAATGACGACATCATAAGGTTGGAATTTGTTTTCTAATATAGTTTGATATATAATGTTTTAAAAAAAACATTATTTACTGTAATGTTCACTATATTGTTCACAACATTTTTCACAATAATATTGAATGTATTATTTATTATACTATTCACTTTTAAAAAAACGTTATTCATTATTAAAAAAATTTGATTTGTAACTCATGATGAAGAGTTTGGACATGATGTTTTTTGTATGTGTATGTGAAATGAATAGGTTATGTGATTGAACGTTTAAATGGATATACATGACTAAGGTTCAGATTTTGATAGGTGGATCATGAAATCATTTAATCAACCATCCATAAGGTTAACTGATCTCCTTAAGGATTCTAAGATTTGAAAGTTTGAAGAGATTAATTTAAATTCAAATATGTTCGACCATCAATAATGTTAATATTTGGATTTGGTTAATCATGATATGGAGAAAATCTACGGAAAATGAGCCTTGCGATTATAAGTAGGTGAAATCAGTCCTCCGAAAAGTTTCACCAGTACTTAAGAAAATTAAATTAATCCTTATGTTTATTTTAATTAATTAGGGGAAACCCTCACTTAAGAATGTTTCACTTGTACTTAAGATAATTAAAATAATGTTCATATACTGAAAATTGATCCTTGTGATTATCGAATTTAAGTAGGTAAAATCAATCCTCTTGGGGGGGTTTAACCGGTACTTAGGAAAATTAAATTGATCTTTGCATTTTCTTAATTTAAATATGTGAAATTAGCCTTCCAGAGGTCTTCACCGATACTTAGAAAAATTATAATAATGATCAATGACACTGTTTTCAAACTCATAAATATGTATTAGTATGATTCGCCCTTTTGTATCTTATTACCGTAGTATACTATGTTTTAAGTGTATATGCCATGTACAAGCATGATAAGTTGTTATATGTCAAAATTAATTATGTTTTGAGGGCTATATTCATATTATAGGTTAATATCTGATGGAGAACAAACCCCAAATGCTGGATGACACATGTTTTTAACCATTTGAAAGAAGTTATGGAGTTTTCCTTGAATTCTCATGAATATGACGTAACATTAATGAAACCTAAACCGAGAAATCTTACTCAGGAAATTTTACACGAGGAAAACCAAAGAGTATGAAAATTTTGAATGGTCTAATCGATTGTGTTTGACCATTATGCTTCAACGAATATTAGCTGCATTTCGTGGGACTATCCAAAAAGATGCTACCAATGCTTCAAATTTCTCACGGTAGTTGAGAAATACTTTGCCAAGAATGACAATAGAAAATGTGCTATTCGAGAGCATATAATGGGCATGACTATGATTGCACAAAAGTTAAAGGACTTACCTGAAGAATTTATCCTGGGATTCAGTTTTCAATCTCTTACGGGAAATTTTAAACATTTCCAGTTCACTTACAATTGCATGCGGAAAAAGTGGATAATAAATGAATTGATTGCACACGCTTCAAAATATGAGGAAAATCTTAAAAGGAAGGTGTCTGAAATAAACATAGTACTTTCGAAGAAGGCCATGGTGCCAAAGAAAAAGTTTGATAGCAAAGGACAATGAATTTCTCCAGTATAGAAAAAGGCCATAGGAATCAACGGTTGCAAAAAAGCCGGGTTTATTTACAAAGTAAAGGTAATCTCACATATTTGGTTCAATATTTAATCTTATTTATCTACAAAAAATACATGGTAGACTGATTTGGATGCAACAATTCATGTCTGTATTTATTTGTAGAGTACATTAAGAAGTTGGCGGCTAAGTGAGAATAATAGGTTCATCTTCAAAACTAACAGGGGATGGCGCAAAGTGTTGGCAATTGGTGATTTTAATATAAAGCTTACAATATGATATTTATTTTTCAAAATCTTATGTATGTTCATACGTTTCAAAGGAACTTGATTTTTTCCCAGTTTTAGACATGTATGTCTTTTAGAAAATGATGGTTTAAATACATTTTATAACAATATGATTGTTGGTTATGGTAGCTTGATAATGGAACTTAATTTGTATTCAAAATATTGTTGATAATCATAAACTTTCCATTAATTGACAACTTGTAGTGCTTAAGGTTAGAAAATCAAAAACTTTTTTAAACTGTGGCACATGCAGTTAAGTCATATATCCAAAGTTAAGATGGACAACCTTGTAGTTTAAGGTTTATTGGGGTCCCATATACTACTAGATTTTGGTACTTGTATCGAGTGTATGAAGGGGAAATAGGCCAAAACCAAAATGGTAGGGGCATATCGAGCGACTAAAGCCCTAGAATTGATTCATACTGATATCTGTGTACCATTTCTAAAAGAATCATGGAATGGGCAATAGTACTTCATATCATTTATAGATAAATTCTGTTGTTTCAGATATCTCTACCTCCTTCGTGAAAAGTATGAGGCCTTGGAAAAGTTCAAAGTTTTTAGGACCGAAGTTAAAATAAAAATAGGTAAAATAATTAAGAGTTTAAGATCTGACCGTGGAGGTGAATACTATTGTAGATATGACAGGTTGGGTGAACAACATCAAGGAAAATTTAAAAAATATGTAAAGGAGTGTGACATTTTATTTCGGTATACAATGCCAATTTCACCTTGCATGAATGTTGTATCTCAGAGACGGAACCGTACACTAAAGGATACGGTTAGAAGTATGATGAGTAACTCATCTCTACCATTATCTCTCTTAGGGGAAACCATCAAATGTGCTGCATACATGCTCAATAGAGTACCCACTAAGGCAACCGCTAGAGCCCTATATGAGATTTGAAATGAGCAAATACTCAATTTAAAGCATTTTCATATATGGGTTATCCAGCTGAAGCAAGGGTATACAATCCACAAGAAAAAAACTAGACCAAAAAATGATTAGCTGCTTCTTCATTGGTCATTCTAGACATTCTAGGGGTTTTAAGTTTTATGATCCTTTTAGTGGTAGTATTTTGAGACGAAAACGATAAATTTTCTTGATAATATTGATTTTGGGGAGAATAATTTAAGAACAAATATTCATTTGGAGGAAGAATCTGTAGATATTTATGAAAGTTTTAACGAAGATAATGATGTATCTGAAGATTGGACTTTAATGCCAATCATTTTTTCCCCGTTTAGAAGAGTTTATACTCAACAATATTGCTGTACCACTTTTGGGTTTTAACCAGGACATATATATGGTATAATTAGAACAAGATGAACCTCATGGTAATCTTCAACAAGAATATCAAAATGAAATTGTTCACGAGGGTCAAACTCTACCCTCTCAAGAAGTGTAACAATAAGTAATGATGCCATTAAGAAGGTCCGTGAGAGAAAAGAAGACTCTTATACATCCGGATGTTATAATATATCTTCAGGAGCATAATGAGTTATATGATGGACTGTAGATGACCCTCAACCTACAAACAAGCCATGGAAATCTTTGACTCTCGGATGCAGATTAATGATATGAATGAATAATATAAATCAATGTAAGACAATGCGGTATGAGAATTTACTCCATGACTTGAAGTAAAAAATGAAATTGGTTGTAAGTTGGTTTACAAAACCAAACACAATTCCATGGTTAATGTGGAAAGACTTAAAATCATAAATAGATTGATTTTAAATAAATCTTCTCTCCAGTATTGGTGAAAGATTCCTTTAGAACAATCATGGCATTATTTGCACACTTTGATCTTGAGCTTCATCAAATAGATGTACAGATCGTAGTTCTCAATGGTTTTATTAAAGAAATATCGCACAACAAGAACACTTTAATAGAGGTAAATCAAAAAATATGTTATGCATGCTTAAGAAATCTATTTATGGGCTTAAACAAGCTTCTCGTCAATAATAGCACACATTTCTTGAGATGATAGTTTTTTTTTACTTTAAGGTTAACTCAAATGAAGATTGTGTGTATTACAAGTTCAGTGGGAGTAATTTTATATTCATGGTATTATTTGTCGATGATATATTGGAAGTAGCCCATGCATGGAGTGAAATAACACATATTGACATATAGGAAGTCAGAAAGGCTGAAGATCATTTGGTCTTCCGACTTAGTTTTTGGTGGATGTAAGGACACACTAAAAATCACTTCAGGTAATATATTCTTATTAGTTGGGGGTGCAATATCCTGGAAAGTATAAACCAAACACTTAATGCATCCTCCACAATGAAGACAAAACTTGTTGCATGCTTTGAGGCATCGAACCAATTATTGTGGCTGAAAATTTTGTCATTGGTTTGCGTATAATATAGGGGATAATAGGTCCCATGACTCTGCAGTGCCGTACTTTAACAATAATATGAGCTCGTCTAGTTCCAAACACATATACATAAAGTTCATATATGTTAAAGAGAGAGTTTAGATGGGTCAGAGAAGTATATAGCACATCGATACAAAAACTACGATAGCGGATCCTCTTACAAAAGCGATATTGCCTAAGGTTTTCCCAGAACACACCAACGGTATGGTTGTAGTTGCTTTAAATGATTGATAGTGTTAGTGGGAGTGTTTGTAATAAGATATGATGATATTAACGATATTTTATACATAAAGGTTTATTGCAATGTATATGATCGAGTATATATATAATGGCATTTATTACTTTATTAGATCTCCAAATGTAGGATTATTTATAACTAGATATGTACGATTTCAATTCATATTAATCTTAAACTACATACCATAATTGGTTCAAGTAATTAATTGATGGCAATAATTTGATTACTGTTGCATCTCATTGTTCACATTACGAGAAAAATATCTTTAGTCTTTTATTATTTATTGATCATGTACGGGGTTGAATCGTTCACCTGCTGATAATAGATTCAGGGTACTCATTAAAGTTAGATATATTTTTGAGTATCATATGAGTGTCCAAGTGGAAGATTGTTGGAATATTTATGGACTGATATGCTAAATATATATTTGGTCATTATCATAAGGTAGTCTAATAATAAATGTAATCAGATTAATTATATTATATATAATTAATTGGATATTGAGCCTATAGGTGAAAAAATGTTGGACTAATAAGTGTGGCAACCGGGTTAAATTTGGGAACTTTAAACGAGTGAGCCCAAATCTCAACACTTAAGCGTGATAATTGAGGGACTAAATTGATAAAATTAAATTAGTGGGTTGTAGCCCGCGATCACAAAGCAGTATAAGTTATGAGCTTTATACAACTAGGGTTTGAGTTGTATTTTCCTATAAAAAGAATGACTGAGATTCATACATTTCTTTAACCTAAATTTTAAAAAATCAATCTCCACTACTAGTAAAAGAAAGACTAACTATTGTTTTGCAAGAATAGAATCTTGAAAAACTCTAGAGAAAGTCCAAAAGTAATAGAATATGAAACAAAATTATGAATAATAACAACAAACAAAACAATAGGTCTCTTCATTCTATTCTATAGAAGAAAATTATACACATGGTTTAGTAACTTTTTCGCATTTTGATAAACTAATTTGATTGTTCTATTATAAATTACAAAAATTAATCCATAATAAATAGTTCCTAACTTAATGCAAATAAAAAACTGTAAAAAATAATTAAAAAGTAAATGGTTAAAACCCAAAACCAACCGAATATGTTATTATAAGCCGAGTTGATTGAGTAAGACATGTTTGTGACCAAAGATCATGAGTTCGAGTCCTTCTACATACGATTTTTTGGTTGAACCTGACAGTTTGTGTGGTTTACCTTCTGGAGTTGGTTTGCAAGCTATTGTGTTAGATTGAGAGTTTACCTTGTACACACTCCTAAAATAACGGCTACGGGTTCCATGTGAAAGAAAAAAAAAAAACTAAAAAACCTATTTTAGTTGAATCACAAAACAAGAACAAGAAGAAATTCTTTCAATACTAACATAATAGATATTTAGATAAAATTTGTACTAAACATATCTGCCGACAATTTAATTTTATTATATAATAATTTAAAAAATTGGTACGTACATATGGATAACATTAATTTAACCATAATTATTTTTATAATTAAATTTGGGAAATTGCACTTAAAGTACCCACTCAACTATTCAATTGTCACTTACCACCCAAGGTTTGATCAATTGTTACTTAATACCCATCTCAACTACCTTATTGTTACTTACAACCTAATTTTATTTTAATACCCTAACTACCCTTAACCCACTATATAAACCACTTTTTCTGTTTTCTTTCTATTTTTTCTAGCTTTTTGAAGATTTGAATTTGTTAGCCGCTCTAACCACCTAACCCTACCAACCACCACGAGCTGGGTTGAAATCACATTTTCCGGTGATCGGAAGCTGCTAAAGGTTTGTTTCTTTATGTAAGTTGTTGTGTTAGACTTGTCTAACCTCTGTTTTATACGTACAGGAGTTGATCGTCGCTTTTTGGAATCTTATAGCTTACAAGTAATCGTGTTGCGAGCTTTTTAGGTAATTACCTACCGATTTCGAAGTTTTTTATTCGTTTTCTCTGTTGGAATAGGTTCTAGTCTACTGTTTTTAGATGCCATTGCCTGATTTCAAGCTTTTCTCTGTTTTTTTTTGTTATAGTTATCTGTTTAGTTAATATTGTTCGCTATATAGTTACGTCCTTGTTTTCTGATGTTATATTCTAATTTCGTAGTGCTTTAGTTTGTGGGTAATGTGTAGATTACGAGTTTTTAGGTCAGTTAGAGTATTGTATTTCGAAACAAATATCAGGACCGGTGTTACATAGAAATATCAGGACAGGCTGCGAATAGATATATGTAAATATACACAAATATCAGGACAAGCTGCGAATTACTCGATGTATGTACACATTTCGCATGTTATGATGCGAATTGTTTGATGGTGCAGTAAATAATCTACACAGTTTTGTGACTAATGACAAATATCAGGACTTTGTTACCTACAAATATCAGGACAGGATGCGAATAGATAGTTGTAGGTATACACAATTCGCACCTTAGGATGCGAATTGTTTGATGCAGTAGTAAATATTTTGCACCTAGTTTTGAGACTAATAACAAATAACTTGTATTGTCCAGGTTAAGATATGTCTAAATCACGAGTTTGTATTTTTAAATATGGTCACCAAACTGCAATTGTGCCTTTCACGGAGCTTGAAAGCTTTGAAAGTATCCAAGCTTATGTAGAGAACACATGTGAGGAGCTTGCCACAGGTGAGTACCTAATTACTTACTCCTGCGGGGATCACAATAATTGTTTCTTTAATAACCAGAGTGATTTTGTTGGGTTGGTGTTATATCTTGATTTGGAGCGTTTAAAACGGGTTAGTTTTCTCATAGAACAACATGTCTTCGATAAGGGTTCTGGTAATAAAAGTTCTGTTGATAAGAGCTCTGGTGGTAAGGATTCTGGTGGTAAGCGTAAAGAGCGTAGCTTGGTTTTGGTAGAACCATCTCTTGATCAAATAGTTAGCGGGGAGAGTAGTAACGGTTTAGTTAATTCTGATCAGAGGAAAAAACAACTTGCTACTGCTGGTTGGGCTGATGCTATTACAGGGGTGGGTCAAGCTTTTGAAGAAGGTGTTGCCGGTCTGAGGTTATCCTTGTGCAAGTTTGCGTTAGAGCATGGTTTTTCTTTCAAATACCTGCACAACACAACAAATAAGATCACTACTTATTGTGAAAATAAGCTCACAAGCGGGTGCAAATGGAGGGTTTATGCATCTATTGACTCAAGCACCGGCCTTATGACGATAAAGAAGCATTTCCCGTACCATACTTGCAGTCCTGTTTTCTCCCAGAAGCATAAGCATAAGCGGCACAGGCATTTGACATCAGATTTGATTGTAGAGGAAATTCAGGATTCTCTCCGGACCTGCCATTCGTTGACAGCCAAAACCATACAATCGACTGTCAAACAAGATTACGGTCTTGATATCTCTTATTGTTTGTCATAGAATGCTTTAGAGAAGGCTAGAAGGGGAGTTTTTGGAGATAGTTCAAGTTCTTTTAGTTTACTAAGCGGATACTTCAAACGCTTGAAGAGCCGGGATATTACTTCAGACTGCCAGTTGGAGTTGTCAGCTGGAAACCGATTCAAGCAC
Organism: Limnanthes douglasii subsp. nivea; assembly: GCA_036936605.1. Lineage (NCBI taxonomy): Eukaryota > Viridiplantae > Streptophyta > Magnoliopsida > Brassicales > Limnanthaceae > Limnanthes > Limnanthes douglasii. Next base: position 22,049,920 of record JAUPFV010000001.1, on the reverse strand, counting down.
TGTTTTGTAGCATTCGGTTCGTCCCTTAGTGGTTTTTATTCATGTCGTCCAATGTTGTTTGTCGATGGAACCCACTTATATGGCAAGTACAAGGGTACATTGCTCACTGCTGTAGCAAAGGACGGAAACAACGGTTAGTTACATTTATATAGTTAATGAACGATGTTTTTGTGTGAAAATGCTGATGTAATTCGCAGCAGGTGATGCGAATTAAGCAGGGTTGTGATCCTCACATTTCGCAGTTGAGGCTGCGAATTAGGTATTATGCTGAATAAACTGTACTTACATCGCAGCTTGAGTTAGGTATTATTTAAAGTTTCCACAAGCTGCGAATTCACATAACAAGTTGCGAACTGTTTGCATGATCAATTAAAATGTCACACACATTTCGCATGACAAGCTGCGAATTGTTACAGGACATCATGCGAATTGTTTACAATTTTTAAATGTTTGCATACTGTTGTAGTGTTTAATTGATCTGCCTTTTTCCAGGACTATTCCCTGTTGCTGTTGCTGTAGTTAGCATTGAAGATTGGGACAATTGGATGTGGTTTTTGAGGTGTTTGAAACCACATTTGCTGGATCGCCAGATCACATTTATTTCAGATCGTCATTCTGGTATTGTTAATGCTGTTTCTGTCTTGTATCCAAACTGCTATCATGCGTACTGTTATTTCCATCTCATGCAGAATTTGAGAGCCAAGCTGGAACATACTAACAGGGAGTATAAAAAAAAGATGTTGAGTTTCTTCCACCGTCTTGCTTATGCTCCCAGTCAAGAGATTTTTAAAGATATACTAACAGGTTTTTTATGTGAAGGTGGTGAGAGAATGAGTGATTTTCTTGCAAATTTACCCCCTAATAAGTATGCCCAAGCTTACGTAAAAGGGAAGCGATACGGCTCTATGGCTTCTACCGCAGCTGAATCGTTTAACAATCAGATCAAAAAATATTGCGGCTTACCAATTGTTGAGTTTATTGATTGGATTAGAGTCTTGCTTATGACTCAGGTTTCACGGAGATACAAAGAAGGTCTTAGCTGGAGTACTAATTTGGTTCCCGAGTACGAGAAGAAGCTAAAGCAGAATGTTGACATGTACCGAAGTTGGGTAGTACGTAAGTCCTCTTCCGCCATGTTCGAAGTCTTTTCGACTCATGTGGCTGTTGTTAATCTGTTGGATTTCAAATGTTCATGCGGATCATGGCAACAAGAGTGTTTTCCATGTGCTCATGCTCTAGCGGCATTACAATACACTGACCAAGATCCATTGACTGTAATAGAACCCTTCTTTACGGTTAAGAATTACAGAGAAAGTTACTCTTTCAGCATACCAGCTCTAACTGATTTCAGCAAAGGGTCCAGCGCTAACGATCCTTCTTTTGTTGAAGTTCTGCCTCCGAACGTTAAGAGACGCTCCGGAAGGCCTAAGAAAAAGCGAATCCCTTCTAGAGGAGAAATCTCAACCAAGAAGTTAAGGTGTGGCCGATGTTCGAAATCAGGCCATAACCGGAGGACTTGTAATGTTCCAGTTTAAGGACATTTATTTTTTTAGCATAGTTATTGTTCTGTACAGCAAAGTAGACATTTGTACATTCCTGTGTTTTTTGTATTTGCTACTATTGGAGTTGTGATCATTTCGCATCCTGTGCTGCGACTTATGTACAATACGCATACATATTTGTTACAAACATCTATCAGGATTACATGCGAATTATGTACAATTATGTGAAATTTTAACAGGGTGCGAATCATTGGTAAAATCATATCAAACATTTGTCTTATCTTACGTTTCGCATGATAGGCTGCGAATTAGGGCCAGAATTTTGATGCGAATGGAGTTCAGTTAGGAGTCCTGATATTTGTCATGTGATAAGCTGCGAATTGTCATTTAATAAAATACCAGGATATTCAGTAAGGTTGAAAAGGAGGATTACAAGTCGGATTACAAACATCTATCAGGATTACATGCGAATTATGTACAATTATGTGAAATTTTAACAGGGTGCGAATCATTGGTAAAATGATATCAAACATTTATCATATCGTACGTTTCGCATGATAGGCTGCGAATTAGGGCCAGAATTGTGATGCGAATGGAGTTTAGTTAGGAGTCCTGATATTTGTCATGTGATAAGCTGCGAATTGTTATTTAATAAAATACCAGGATATTCAGTAAGGTTGAAAATGAGTAATATAGCAGGTTAACATGCGAATGATGTACAAAATATATTTGGATTACAAAAAGGAGGATTACAAAATATATCCAGAAACTAACAACTGTTTACACATATCACTACAAGCTGCTGTTGCTAGTTAGTTGCATTTCAAAAAAACAAAAAACAAAAACCAACTCTAGCAGTTGGTAGATGATTCATCACCAACTGTTTCCTCTTTCTCCTTTTTGTGCTGATCATCTTTGTCTGTCTCCTCTTTGTCTTCGACTTTCTCTTTCTCTTTCTCCTCTTTATCCTCAGCTTCAACATCAACGTCCATCATGCTTAAAAATTTTGTCCTCGATGGACCAGCTTCGTCTTCCCTCTTCCTTTTGTTGTTTTGAACCTCTGGCTGAGGTGAAACAGGAAGCATTGGAACCTGTTCTGGCTGAGGTTCAGTAACAATCTGTGGAACAACTTCCGATGGTTGAGAGTCTGCTGAGTAGTAGTCATCATATATGTCTAACCCAAAAACAGATACTGGGCTGTTTGGTGGTGCTGCTGGCATGATCAACTCATCACTCCAGTTAACGGTTAAGGATGACCAGGAGTCACCCAGTGAACCGAGTGAACCAGAGTTTGAGTATGAGGTGGTGGTTGTGGTGGTGGAAAAAGACATGACTTTTTGAATTCGAAGAGACGAGGGAAATGAGTTTGTTAAAAAATAGCTCTGGTTTAAAATGTAGAGTTTGTTTTAAAAATAGCCTCTGGTTTTCTAGTGTTATTTATAGGGAAAGGAGGTGATCATTACATAGCCTCCATGTCCAATCAGCAATTAATGGGTTCTGGACATGATTAGATTGTTTTTTGCGTGCTCAATGCAGAAAACGTTTACCAAGGCATACGCCATAGCCGGTTCGTATTCTTGAATGATGTTATTTAATATTTTATTTATGCACCAGGCTGCGAACAGGTTATAAGCTGGTATACCAGGATGCGAATTGTGTGTGTAGTGATAAGCATCTCTCAGGTTAGGCTGCGAACTATTTGATATAATTTAGGCTGCGAAGTATTCATACAGGCTTGGCTGCGAACTGTTCATACATACCAGGATAATAATCAATCATTATATATCAGGTTATGATGCGAACTAAAAGATAATGAATATTCATTATATATCACAATTTGTTTATGTATGCACAACAAATTTTTTTTTTACAACAGACATATGTATTTACAAACAACTAATGTATTTGGAAGCAATACACGAATCAGCCATATGTGACGGTGTCTATGTCATTTAAAAAGTAATAAAACATTTCTGCTCTTAAGGCAGTCACCATATCTGTATCGTATTTTTTCTGGACTGATCCATGCTCAATAATATCCCTTGCATATTTGCAGACGAAGACACCACAGTCCACGGTGCCTTTTTTTTTGTTGTGGGAAGCCTCTTTCCACTTTCACCTTCCACCCTGTACTATATTTGGGTAGGAATCCTCTATCCAACAAATATTTGATCTGTGTATAATAATTAGTGTTAGGAATATGCACAAAAACAAAAACAGTTGGTGACATACAATTCGCATCCTCAGGCTGCAAATTGTATTACAATAAATCATACACAATTCGCATCTTAGGGTGCGAATTGTATGACAGCCTTGATAGGCTGCGAATTGAGTTGTGAACAACCTGTGAATTGTATCCAACATAGATAGGCTGCGAATTAAGTTATGGACAGGCTGCGAAAAAACATCTTGATTACTCACAATTCGCAGCATACCAGATCTCATTTCGCAGCATGCATACTTAAAATGTGTTCAGATTTAAGTGTATAGTTTGGAATATTTACCAGTAGTGCAGGTGTTCTTGCGGTGTTGTCTATGGCATGAAGCTTAGGCAGAAGCGAGTTGTAGTTTGAAATTGTGCAGGCGTCAACGTCGATGACGAGCAACGTCCAGTGGTTTGTATTGTCCTTCGACTCGGTGCACACTGGAACCATGATGATGTTGGCATTTTTGCGCCCCTTCCTAAAAGCCATGTCCACCAGATTTTCCACTTGCCACCCTGCTTTCATTTGATGCTGCATCCAAGCAAGAGTATATTAAAGTGATAACATTTCTGAGAACTTTGGTCTATTTACGTGAGCTAAACTTACCGCAGTCATGCCCGAAATCAGTATGGCGTCGTGATGCTCTCCTTTAGCTTTATTGCATGGAACTTTGTAGTCTGCATCTTCAAGCATCTTTCGAATCCAAGCATCGATAAGCTAACAAAGGAGTTGTAGATTTATGTTAAATATAGAATACATATTTGAAACATTGAAAATAAAGTTGGTTGACAATTGGATACCTTTACGTCCAGCTCCAGTTCTAAAGGTAGTGCCATGAGATCACTCGCTTGCACCCTGATTCCGTACGTAAACTTGGACTCCGGTAACTGCCATACCACTGGATCAGGGGTGTCGCTCTCGTAGGCTTTAACCAACTGTATTTTGTGGTATTGTGCCAGATCGATACGCTCAGTTACTTTGGTTTTCTTTGGCCAGTCGCTGTATTGGCGGTTCCCGAATTGTTATTACGAACTCTTCTTCCTCTGCCACTTGAGGCTGCGTTTGTGTCAGTAGTGCAAAAGTTGGCTCCTCTATCTCATTAACTGTCTTGAGCTTAGTATGAAACAAAAATCAAAAGTAGAGGGCATCAGTGATTATAAGTGCAACGAGTCCAAACAGTTCGCAGCTTAGGCTGCGAAATGTAAGGTAGCAGTTAAATAAATTTATTATTATATATCAGGATAGGGTGCGAACTATTCGAGGTTCCACTGAACAGTTCGCATCATACCCTGATATTTGTTTGTAATACTCCAATCAGCATTTGCCACAAGTCACATGTTATGATGCGAAATCATTGTAAGTAGGCCTTACCGCACGGTCAGCGACAACCACTGCCGTTGACTTGTTCGGCATAGAGGCTGGATCGTGTCGGCAAAAATCATTAATGTCATCCTCCGACATGTTCTCCAGAGACCGTTGTATTATAGAATCGTAATATACATTATCAATTTCATTTAAAAATGTCTGTGAAACTTGAGTACTAATACCATCAACAAAAGCATCAGGTAAACCTACTGTGTTATCGTGGGACTCTGGAGCTGGCAGTTGATTTGTTACCGGGCCTACAGTTTGACGTTGGCTTAGCAATTCTGACTTTGATGACAGCACCGTTGGTCTTTGAGGTTCCACCGAAGAAGTGGTTTTGTCTTCTAAGGATGGTCCTTCCTGGCTGAGTAGTTCTGTCTTCTCACCGGGATGGACAGGTTCTGACTCTTGAGGTGCTACCTCTTGAGTTAGCCTTTCTCTCTTCGCCAAGGTTATCTGTTGCTGCTGTTGTTGTTCTTCTTGTCCTTGTTGCCGGTCTTCGTGTTGAACCTGTGGCTGCTGGTGTTGCTGGGGGTGTTCTTCGTGTTGTTGTTGCTGGGGGTGTTCTTCTCGTTGGTGCTATTGTTGTTGTTGCTGATGTTCGTGTTGTTGTTGTTGTTGCTGTTGTTGCTGTTGTTCCCGTTGTTCCTGTTGTTGGGGGTGTTGTTGTTGTTCTTCTTCTTGTTGCTTTTGCTGGCGGTGTTCTTCTTCTTGTTGCTGCTGTTGTTGTTGTTGTTGCTGTTGTTGGTGTTCATGTTGTTGTTGTTGTTGTTCGTGTTCGTGTTGTTGTTGTTGCTGTTCGTGTTGTTGCTGTTCGTGTTGTTGTTGTTGTTGTTGCTGTTGTTGCTGTTGGGCTTGCTGTTTCTGCTGGTGTTGTTGTTGTCTTTCGGTCTCCTATTTCATACAAAAAAAAAAGAAAAGGGTGGAAGGGTTAAGCATAAGTTAATCATTGTGTAATCACATTTCGCATCCTGACCTGATATCTATGTTATTCACTCCTAACAATTCGCAGCTCAACATGCGAATTGTGTAAAAACCAACCAGTTTATTACATAATTCGCAGCTCAACCTGCGAAATGTTTGGAATGACCAACCAGTAATAACCAACCAGTTTATTACATAATTCGCAGCTCAACCTCATATTTGTTTGATAACATCATATCATCTACTTACATTATCTACCTCCTGTGTATGTGTCTCCATGATGGGTGAATTGTGGGCATCATCGTCCCTTTCTTCCGGCAGTACTCCAGGAAGAAATGTGTGCTGATCAGCATTAGACACGGATGCTTGCTGATCAGTGGATTTATGTCCCTCTGGAAGTGCTGCTGGTACCTGATTTATTGGGTTTTCAGTACGACAGATTGGCAGAGAGATAGCATTGTGGAGTTGTTGTGCTTCAAGTTCCGCTATCTTGCGTTTCAATTCTTTCAGCTGCAAAAATGATAGCAAACTTTTTATGAACATATTAAGTGCTGATTGTAGTGATTATTTAAGGTTCAAGTCATACTTACTTCTCTGGCCTGTTTTTCTATTTTTCGCTCGTACTTGTTCTTGTCGGCGTACGTCTTCAAACGCTTTGATTGAGCAGCAATATCGGGATTAGGGTCTCTGCGTTTGAATAAATAATCACCGATCGTTTCACTCATACTGGTTGTGTCGGTGTCGGAGGGCTCTTGCCTGGATTTGCCTTTGGGTTGTGGTGGAATTGTTTTCTTTGGGAGTCTTGGTGGTGGAATCGATGGCTCGGGTGGTGTTGGGTGTTCGAGTGTGGGAGACATCACCTTATTTGTTACATTTTGTGATGCTGGTCTCATTTTTTTGGTTTTGATGCTGTGCTTTTCGACCTCTTCCTAGGTCTTTCTTCCGGTGAAGGCGGTACCGTTACTTTTGCATCTTCACCATCTTCATCATCTTCTCTTTCTCCGAAAGCTTCAATTTCAGCCTCGGTAAGCTGTAATGGACCTTCTAAAACCTACCAACAGATGCACATGTAAGTAAATTAATTGTTTCGAAAGTATGAGGGTGTAGACAAACAAATTGTTTTTTATAAGCAGTTCGCATCATATGATGCGAACTGTGTGGTTTTAAATCACATTTCGCATGTTAAGCTGCGAAATGATTATGGGACAGTATGATGCGAACTATATGTAAAACATATGATGGGAACTAAGTGTAAACCATATGATGCGAACTAAGTATTAAACATATGATGCGAACTGTGCTGAACATGAAGTTGCGAAGTAAAATTCATATCAGGTTGCGAAATGTTTGAGATATTTTTATAAGCAGTTCGCATCATAGGCTGCGAACTGTATGCTCCCCAAGTTCAATACATATATTAAGCTTATACCCGGTCAGCATCCAGGTAGGGTGTTTTAATAAGATAGTCCATGGTTGATGCGTGGCACTCTAACCCCAACCATTTGAAGAACCTTGGTATCGAGGTTGGCTTCGCTACCTCGTGGCCGATTGTTGTGTGCTCCATGATGAAGGGCTGCATGGGGACAAGTTTTATCAACACGATGCTATGTACATAACTAATTGTTATATTGAATAGATCAATCTTACAACTACAAGGGCGACGCAGCCGACGACTTTATCGGCTCTTTCTACTGCTAAGCAACTCCTGATAGACTGTCGAAGCTTGAACAGAATCGATCCAGCCCAGTCGTAATTGTTTATTCTGTTGAGGTCTTCAACGTAATAAACCGTGCTCCAGCCCAAGATATCTCCAGATACGGAGTAGAATAGCGTGTAGCACAAAAACAGTATCAACAGCCTCGCCACGTCTTCCAATTCATATTCCCCTCGTTCGTTTATGACCTTCTTTATACCCTCCTGTAAAACCAATGACAACATGCTATGTTAGAAATGTACAGAATCTTGCTTTATAAAGATGAAGTCCATTTTAGACGTACCTTTATGATGGCATTTGTTATTGTTTTGGTATTACTAGCTGATACTTTCCTGCCAGTTTTTGACATGAAGTATTTCTTCATCATCCTTGATTCGTCCTCCTGGCCGGCTGCATACTTGTTGTGAAAAGCGCCGGTTTTTGTTAACTCCATTTTCTCGGTGCCATGCCTCAGCCCGAATATGATCTTGATATCGTTTGTAGTTAGCTTTACATACTTGTTGCCAATCCTAAAGGCGTCTCTTTCTAGAGAGAATTTCTCGAGGATATACTGAATGATTGAGTAGAATTTTTTCCTAGGTAGCTCTTCCTCATTACGGATTTCGAACGCCGTTTTCAGAAGCGTGTAGAAGGGTGTGTTTCTTGCAGCTTCAATGTGGGCCCTTGTAATACGCATGTCTTTTAGTAGCTTTAGAAGGCTCACCAACCCTGATCTGTAGTAGCTGGGTTTTGTTGTCATTCTTCCTGCACAAACACAAATCATTTGGAATGTCAAAAATAATTCGCATCACAAGCTGCGAATCGCATACATATAAATACTGGCTTAACAGACAAGCTGCGAAATAAGTCTGACATGATGCGAATTAGATAACTCAAGCTGCGAACTGTATGCAAATAAGTATAAACATTAACTGAGCTGCGAATTGCTTGAATAGTAGGTTATCAGGATGCGAACTGTTACACTTTTTACATGCACGTTGCAGGGATCTGGGAATTATGCAACAAACACCAAAATCAACAATGAACTACCTAATGCAGATCTAACATACATAATATTTCTCAGGAGAGTATCAGTATTACATGCAACTAAAATTATACCCTGGCTTCGACTATAAACCCATAAACTGAGCAACTATCGTCAGTAGATACTTCATTCTAGTATCAACAGCCTCGCCTATCGTGAATTAAGAGAAAAAAGTGGTTCAAATTCGTCAAAAACACAAAAAAAGTACACTTTCCACGATAATGCATACCTGTTAAATTTCACCGGTCGGAGAACGAGATAGAAGCTTTCAGAGACGACTTCACGACAACTTTGTCGAATGAGATTTGAAGGTGTGTAGTCTGTCTGAGTAAAAGAGGCTGACCGGTGCGATAGTGACGAAGGTGAGAAGCTGTAGGGTTTCTGGGTTTGAGAGAGAGAGAGTATCACAAAGTCGAACGGTTTGTTTTCTGGTGGTTTCTAAAATTAGAATTTTGCGTTTGTTTAGGGTGATAGGAGGGTCGAAAAAGTGGGTTGGAATTGAAAAATGGGTATATATATAGTGGAATGGTATTTTTGTCCAATTTATTAGTTTGGGTATTAAGTAACACTATGTTAAAAGCGGGTACCGCCGGATAATAAGATAGTTGAGTGGGTATTTTCAGGTACTTTTCTCATTAAATTTTAAACCGTATAATATAAGTATTTGCTTAAAATGACATTTATATGTTATAATGATGAAATAAAATAATATATAACATGCTATAGATTAGAATCAGTAAAACGGAAAACTAAATTATATTTAAATATATAGGATATGTAGGTTGTTGGAATATTTTCATATACGACTTACATAAAATATAAATCAATTATACATCATTTCTAAATTGCGAGTAGATTCTAATTTAATTGGTTTGTCAAATGGGTTTGTCTCTAAATTGTTTAGATCAAATTAATTTAAGCCAAAAATATATTAAGATGATTTAAGAAAATAACGTCCGATACCACCTAACACCAGGTCGGTCTCAGCTCGCGATTTTTCAAATAAACTTTCGTAAAGCTATTTCTAAAATTTCGAAACTTTTCACAAAATTGGTTAAATACATCGTAATCAATCTTTTGATGAAAGCTCCTCCTTTGGATAATAGAGGTAGTCGAAATCAACTTGGACTCTTATCTTCTTTTTGCGATAGGTTGCTAACTATAGAGTAATAGACACATGTTTCCTATTGTTCATATGTCTTAATTCTTATTCAAATAATAAGCACGTTTCTCACTTTCCACATGTTTATAAAGACTTAATTTCTTAAATGTAACATTAGGACAAAAACATGTGAACACATTAGTTAATGTTATGAAAACCGGAAATCTATTTTCATGTTTGATATAAGACGAGTGGTGCTGGAGCAAATTTAATCACCTCACGGCTCAGGATAGGTTTAAGTATTCGATTGAAGTATTAGAGGTTTACAAAACAATAACGTTGGGATTGAAGACATGGTATCGTCGCAGAAATAGTTAAAAAATCATGTTTATCGGATTTGATCGTATGAATATGTTGATCGTATGAATATGTTAAGGGTGGATTTAAAATGGGTGAGATTAGAACTGAACTAAAATTTAAATGCTTAAATATGATAAGTTTTTTGAAAAAAAAGAGTGATATCTATTTAAATTAGAAATGATGAATTAATGTCGAATCGTTGATTGATTCGTTAAGAGTGAGTAAACTTGATCCTTTATCCCAGATCGCTTAAACTGAACAAGTACTTACAATATATAAGTGGATGAAATATCTCAACTAATGTGAGGTCTTTTGGGAGTGAACCAAGAGCAAAACCGTGCGGGACTAATCGCCCAAAGCGGACAATATCACATTAGTTGGTGGAGATATTTCTGACATGGTATCAGAGCAAGGTTGAAACTTGTGTTCGAAGCCATGCAAGGGGTGTATTGAGTGAGGCAGAATGCATAGACTGTATTATGCCGTTCCGCGGATCAAGTTTAAGGGAAAGTGACTGAACAAGTACTTACAATATATAAGTGAATGAAGTATCTCAACTAATGTGAGGCATTTTTGGAGTGAACCAAGAGCAAAACCGTGTGGGACTAATCGCCCAAAGCGGACAATATCACATTAGTTGGTGGAGATATTTCTGACATGACTAATCGTTTATTTGAGCATATTTGAAGAATGAACAAAAAATATAAAGTCACGTGTCAGTGTGAAGAATGAACAAAAAATATAAAGTCACGTGTCAGTGTTGAAGGTGTCACTATTTAGTGCAGTATACGGTGATGTAAGTGAATGAAATATATCAACTAATGTGAGGCATTTTTGGAGTGAACCAACAGCAAATCCGTGTGGGACTAATCGCCCAAAGCGGACAATATCACATTAGTTGGTGGAGATATTTCTGACATGACTAATCGTTTATTTGAGCATATTTGAAGATTGAACAAAAAATATAAAGTCACGTGTCAGTGTGAAGAATGAACAAAAAATATAAAGTCACGTGTCACTGTTCAAGGTGTCACTATTTGGTGCAGTATACGGTGATGGAAGTGTTGCAGTACCGTTTTCGTTCGGTTGTTTTGGGGAACAAATTATAAGTTGCTATCGTGAGTTTGAGAGGTTCATTTCACATATTATTGGTTCTATATATAGTGGAGAAGATAGATGAAGCCGCTGCTGTAGGTTGTAGTGTGTCATGTGAATTTTGCTAGAGAGAGGAAGTCTCGTGCTTCTATGGTTTTAGACAAATAAGCAATGTATAAGGTAAACACTGAGAATAGTGGCCGTGTTAGTTGGGTTTGAGAAAGTCTCTTCGTAACCTTGTTTTATATAAAATATGTATCCTTTACCCGTGAATGTAGGATTTCTTCACAATCTGAACCACATTGAAATCTTTTAGGTTGTGTGTTTGATTTTAACTTTCAAATTCATTCTTGATAACTTTCTCTATGTAAGAATAAATAACTGAAGCTCTGTTACTTCCCGTTGTATTAACAAGTGTTCATCAACTATAGCCAAAGTGTCGGTCATGGCCAGGACTTGTGAATATTGTGATTCACCCAACAAAATGAATATTTTGTATAAACACAAAAAAGCAAGAGAAAATGGCGATTGTGTGAAATATATAGGATTCAATCTATTATATATTATACTTTATACATTTTAAAGTTTAGCTTTTTTTTGTTTTTATATTTTGAATTTTATTTTTGTTTTTATCTTGAATGTGTTTTGCCAACATTCTTATTAGATAAAAAAAGAATCAAAATCGTCATATTTGTGATATTTTTAAAGTGTATTTTTCAAATAAAAGCTCTCGTATTTGTACTATTTCCAAATAAGAAGTTATCTAAATATAATTTAAGCAACACAAATGACTAAGATGATGATCGGATGAACAATCCAGTGGTCATAGCTTAGCAAACAGGGACACCACAAACATTATGAAGAGGTTACAACTACACCATTGATTTATCTCATCAACGCGGTATCTCAAAATTTTAATAAAGAATGATCCTTAACCTTAGACCTAAAACATTATGCAATGTTTATGCAAGAAACTAGAGACACTTACAGTATGTGCTTGCAACAATATAAACGAACACCGACCTTTTAATGAAGTTTAACAAATTAAAACTAATGAAACTATTATCCTGATGATGTAAGCAACATGACTTTAACAAATTCATTCATGTTGTGTGAGACAATAAACGTGATCAACCTCATAGGATAATATGATCTGAGCATAAAGACTTACAGTTTATACACAACCATATGGTCAAGTACGATTATCCATTCTCACCGAGAATGATGGAGAACATACTAACATCATGAGAAACAAATTAGAGATATTTCTACCAATACCATCGATAGTTGAATTACAAACACCATCTTCAAATCTACGTATTTGATACATGTAATCCTGGATAAAAATACAAGAATTTAAACATCACACAACATACATTGATGGCATCATACATGTAAACGAGGTCTTACTTCAAAATTAATATACCATCGACGTCAAGGTAAGATAAAAAAATATAATTTGAGTAATCTGATAGCATGCGAAGCATGATTGGAAAAAGTACGTAAGATAAGATAATGTTCATCCCAAGAAGATGTCAAAGATAAAAATAAGTAACCTTAAACCACGAAAGGACGAACAAATCAATTACATATACTACTCACCATGAGACAAATTATTAGCAATCAAATCAGAAGAATGACTTGTCGACCAACCATTATTGGCAACCAAGCTCCACATAAATTTAATGAAGTTAATATTAATTTCACCTATGTCCTTAGTTATGCAGCTCACAACAATGCTCATAAGGTTGATTTTAATAAATTAAAACAATATGAAAAAATAAAAAACCCACAAAAACATATTATACTTCAAGCATCTATCGACACCAATGATTGCAATTGTGTAACTTGTTATAAAACTTTCCTAGTATCATTTAAAGATACTTAAAAAGTGTTCGAACAACCTCAACCAAATTTCATTCCTAACTCCATTAAATGTTTTTTCAAAATAACTCAGTACACACATATGATAGGTTTATCATTTAAATACAAAAACAAATAAGCAAACCCCTCATAAAGTACATTGATCGTTTCCTAATAGGTTTGTGTAATTTTGACTTTGTTTAACTCTTGTATTTTGTAAGCTCGATTAATTTTTCGGACCGTTAAATGACATATTTATAATCTGAGGCTTCAGCTGTTGCATCTCAATATAGATTTATTAAGTAACATAATTTCTTTCATATACTGTGTCATTGTATATATAAAACGAATATTTATCCATTATTCATTATTGTTTGGTTTGGTTGATAAATGAATAAATACTCTCACAAATATTTATTTTGGATTTATATTACACTTGAAAGTTAATTATTAATATTATAATAATAATAATAAAATTATTGGTTGAAGCTAAGTATCTAGTAAAGAAGATAAAAAAATATGAAAGAACAACTTAAAGTCTTTGTGGTTTTATTACATGTATATAAAGTAAAACCCATTATTTAAGTTAAAAAGAGAATAAAATTTATATGATAAGGGTCGAAACTAAGCATCTAGGTAAGATCATGGTAATAGAGTCATAAAGTTTATGTTTCGAAAGAGATATTTTAACAGTCTTATATGATCTGAAAGAATTATTATAACTTCCTGACTTGACTATGCGTATGACTAAAGCTAAAGATAACTTAAACAATATAAATGAGTTACTTTAATAATGTTTGAAAGAAATTATTAAACATTATTTACATTAATTAGATTTTATAGTAAACTATTCAAATGAGTAGAAAACGTACTCGATTATCCAACGTAGCGACATTGATAATACCATAACCTTCTTATTATTTTTTACAATCTTCTTTATTGTTTTATTATATTTACTTCATTTTAAATAAAAATATTAATCTTTTTGACTTCATAACTCAACCCATTTATAGATTATATAGTAATCAACAAATACATTTTAGTACTTGAAAAACATGAAATTCTGCGGTTCGATTTAAATGGTATAATTATACTTATTATTTGACAATAAATTGTACGCTTATAAATTTATGCATTAATAATACATTCTAAAAAGTAAAAGAAAATTATCATAAAATAATGGTTCCCGTAATCATTAAAGCAATTAAATGTTCAAATGGTAGATGATGATGCTTATAAATTGATAATACATTAAGAAACTCATACAGAGACAATTCAAATGGATCTTATAAATGTTGTGAGCAATACACTAAAAAATCATAACACATCCATAACCAAATATTATTCGTTACCAATATCTCACCTACTATTTCTTTTAGCAATGAAGACTTACATAAAGAGTCATAATACCGTACAAAAACACAGATTATAAAATAACTAAAAAACCGATAACAAACACAAAATCATCAACAACATATATCTTAATAGGTTATAAGATTCTCTTCATATGAGGATGATATATTGATTGGTTCCATAACATCCACTAAACACTAATGTCCCATATACTACATCTATTAGTTTTATAAAATTTAGTATATTCTATATGCTAATTTGTATTAGATATCGCTTGTCTAAAGTATATTAATTTATAATTTTACTTTATTAATTTCTTTTTTAAATGGTGTTGGTGATGTGTTTTTGTGTAATGGATTTTTTACTAATGGGAAGTCTTCAGAGTGATAAGAATCACCGGAAAATATGTTGGGTAAAGTTGTCAAACAATTATTGGGTTTTGAGACTATTGAGTGTAAATTTTCTAGTAAGTATGAGAAAAACTGGAAATTTTGGAGAGGTGAAAGAATGTAGTTAGAAGTTGAACGATAAATGGCTAAGAGAAATAATGAGAAGTGTGATAACTCAACTACAAAGTAAAAGAACGGAGTTAGCGGTTTAAAAGCTAGAGAGAAAATAATTAATGCAAGATAATATATTAACCAGAAAATATAAGGACCCTCAACATTGAGGATGCATATAAACGAGATAGTGAGCCATGATCTGTTACGGCCTTAAGCCTTACAAGTTCATATATTTTTTTTTTCAAAAACCTTATTTACATACAAATTCAACTTAAAGCCCACCTAGGCCATTTTAGGCAAAATTATACCTAAAGCATTAATTTTTATGCTGAAATTTAATGGGTTAAGCCTTAAAAATATGACCTTATCACGTGTAATTGCAAGAATGTTTTTTAAATAACATAATTAAAAGATGATGTTTTAATCTATTTTTTTATATCTAAGTTTTGTAAAATAATGATCAAATGTTTTATTTTATATTTCAAAATAATATACGTTTTATTAATAATTTTGTAATGTAAACTTATAAAAAAAATCACTACTTGATTTTATGTTAGAAAGATTCGTTTATTTGTTAAAATCAAGGTGTTTTGAAATTAAAATTACGGCGAGATGATTATATGATATAATGATTAAAAAAATATAAAAAATGGTATGTAGTATCATTGAATACAACAAAAAACTATAAAAAATACACATGAGATGAAAAATGCAAGAGAAACTCACGGTTTATAAAATACGGTTGAAAAATAAAGTGTTAACATCAAATAAAATCAAGATAAAAATTTGTGCTAATATCCGTCATCCCTTCATATAAAGAAATAACAATAATAATTGATTTTTAACAGAAAAATCTATGTATTTGCATGAAAATTTTAAACAGTACAAATTTGAGAAACGACTTACAACATATAATATATTGATCAAGAATGATGCACAACTAATTTAGAAAAAATGATAAACATTTTCTCTTGATATAAGTTATTAACAATGACTTTGATAGACTATTCAATGTCAGCTACATTTGTGAGGTCATTTTCCAATCTTGAGTATATAAACCGACAATAGTAAAATAAAAACACAAAAAATGAAAGATTCGTATTGATTTTACAAGAGTTCGAGAAATATTACAAATATACTTATTCAATTTATCACACATATACAAATTACTTTATTCAATAAAATAAATGCAATGAGTTTTTTTTATGTGGATAAGTACTCAAGGTACAATAGATCTTAACGGATAAAGTCGACCAATATCATACATGATAAGACTATATCCTATAGATAACATGTATTCCTTATGCCAAGGTAAACTTATATCAAAGATTAAGAAAATGATAAGTTGTAGGTAATACGAGGCAACCAAAGGATGATGTGGATATATGTGAGACGAAGGTGATACTATATAAGATGAGCCTTATCAAGAAGCTAGCAGATGAGGGTTATGAAGGCCGTACGAGGTAACCAAATATCAAGATGAACACATACGAGACGAGAGTGATACATGATACAAGACGAGTGTCACAAAAGACCTACCAAACGAGGGCCATGAGGATTATAGCCGAGAACATAAAGAGAACATTCAAACGATTATGATGGGATGTCCGATGTCATAGTATTATAAGTTACCAAGAAAATTATCATCACATTTATTAGAGAACGTGACTAATATTCAAGACACGATAACACGTTCGATGTGATAACAGTTAGAAAGTAAATAAGGAGAGAGATAATATCTTGTAAGTTGTATAAATATGGGGGGAAACCTCGATGTTAGGACTGATCACACATTGATAAAAAATAATATTACATTCATAATTATTTTGTTTCTCTATGAAACTCGATCATCTTAGCTCTATATTTGAGAAGGAATTCCCTTATCAATACAACATTTGCCTTTACTATATAAAAAAACATATATTGTTACAAATCCATAACATTCGCCTAAATATTACATGAACGATATATCTTTGATTGTTCTTCAACATGTTCGATAAATATATCATAAAATGTAATTTTTTTATATCCATGATATGTTATTCAAAGAAACTCACAAGCAATTCATGTTATAAATATATAATAAATGATCACATCAATCCAAACTTATAACCTCAAGCTTGAGTCATAAACAATCTCTCTTAGGATTACATCAGGAAAATCTCAAGTTTCTAGTGCCTCAACACAGTTTTAAGGAAAACATTTACATCCACAAGCATTACAGGACATTACCTACCATGTGACAGTCCATAATTCATGTATATATTTTTAAAAAAACTATGTTAAAGCCATTAAAAATATTTATCCTTCTTTAAACTTTTACGAGGAATACATAAATTCAACTTGATAAAAAATGAGATATCACTTTCAGATAACTCAAAAACTATACAATATCACGTGAAATGCTTCAAAATCCTGTATTTAGTCAACCACTATATATTTATTTGTCTGTCCTTAAACATTCAGTTAGCATAACACTCATATAGAGAAAAAAAATACCTAAAAACTAGTATGCTACACCAACAAAGTACTAGATGCAACACAAACAAGCTATACTAAGATGAATTTTTTTGATTCACAATTCGTTGTGAGCGTTTGTAGATGATAATCTTAATTTTAAGTTCATCTTATTTACAACATAAAAACATTAGTAAGACTTCGAGATGTAACATAGATTTGGGAAAATGCGACATATATTTTCAACTACGATCAATAATAAAGAGCTCAAATACTTGTCGAATTCACAGGTCGAATATAACCAGCGGAAGACTTATTTAAAAATAGAAATAAATATGTACACAACATCTGAGAGACGACCATTGACAAAGCCTCAATTAAAAACTTCACGATTTTGGAATCTTATTAATATTTTTTGAAACTATATAAGATACAAACACCAATTAAGTTAGGTTATTGAGCAACTAACAACGAGACTATAAATTCCTAAAAATATGACTACATATATCAATACTATGAAAATTAAAAACTTCATCTAAAGTGAGATTCTCACTTAATAGTCAAAAATTTTCTAGGACAATACAAAACCTTAAATGCAAGATTGATCAAATACATACATAAATTTAACCAAATATGTAATACCATAAATGTTTAATCACAATGTCAGAAAAATATAATATCATATGCTTTAGCATCACTAGCAACCCATACAAAACCAAGTCAAACCATTATCTACAATGAAACTTTTATAATAAAAAATATTATCCCTAACGATGTAACTTTACCAATACGGGAAATATAATCAACCAACACTTAGAATAATCAAATAATCCAATAATTAAGATTAAAAGTAGTACCATATAGAAAATGAGAAACATAAAACTTAATTCGGCAAACATCAAATTATAAAATTATAAATGGGGTGTTATACAAAAGATATTTCTGTAAACCACAAGTAAAATATGTCTTATAATGTAAATTAAAATACATCTTAAATAAAGTTCTCCAAAGCTCTCATATATGATCATGTAGTTTGATACATACCATATTATAGACTGATTACTATTAACCAACTATGAAAAAAGACTCAACATATATAGTAAAGAAGTACAAAAAATGTCAAAGGATTGGAAATCTCATTCATACCCCAATCAAATAAATAAATTGTTTGTCGTACCATGCCCATTTGATCAACAAGACATCAACTATGTTGAACCACTTGCACCTTGCAAGATGCGAGTAAAGTTTATCATCATACGTTTTCACTATTTCACCAAATGAGAGGAGGCATAAGCAAAAAATCTGGCACAAAACATACCATATTATTCATATAAAGGTAAATTATTTTTTGGTTAGTAATTAATTATAAAATGATCGCAATTGTACGTAGTTATAAAATGGTCGTAAAACGTAATACCAAAATTTAGACATAAAAATAGTTATCTTTTATCCATTCAACTCAAGAGAAATGTTCAAGCATAAATCACCAACTCCATAATCTTTAAACGATGAAAAAAATCCTCACCAAATAAAATTAAAATATCTAGACAACCTTCATAATATATAAAATGGAAGCAGCAATACTGGTAGATATATGATTACCAACATCACCTATCGACATTATAAATGAAATACCAAACAATCAAGAATGAAAAATATATGTTTAATTCCATAAATAACAATTATAAAATGCATCAGGTAAACATGAAAATAATGACAACTAATCATCCAACAAATTAATAGAAAATTTAATCATCATGGATTTGACATTACAAATTGACAATAAATCACGTATTACTATACTAAAATTATAGACGATGAAAAATTAGGTCAAAATAAAAAATCAACATAAAAAATTAATAGATTTTTAAGATCAGGGGTTTACAAACTAAGACTATACATGCATCACAATTAAGCATCTATGAAATTGGGAATGCCTACAAAAAATTATGTATAACTTTCATATAACTAGGGTGTATAATCATCTTTTAAGTTTTCTTTTTAATGAATTTCTTGTTTTATGCGTTAATGCATACTTTTATTCTATATAAAAATTTACCTCAACGAAAGATTTAATTTTATGAGAGTTTAACGAGGTATGTTAAAAGTATTTTTAAACTAAAATTATATTATTTAAAATTCTATTCGCATCTATATTCATCAATAAGTTGTTCCATACTAATCATACACACAGATAGATGACAAACCATTATAAAATTTAGGACTAATTGTTTTTATTAAAAGCATGATGACAATTCATGCCACATGTTTGTTTTTTTGTGTAGAAAAATAGGTGGTTAAAATATTTTATATGTATTGAATTTTCTTAAGAAAGGAAACTTTATGTCTAAAAAATATATATTATATATTTTGCAAGATATGATTTTCAAGAGTAAAACCCGATAAATTTCCAATGGAGCATAACTTGAAATTAACCGATGAAGACAATGTGTTATTTCATGATTCGATTAGATATCAGAGATTAGTTAGTACGTTGTTATATTTGATAGTGACCAAGCCTGATATTGTGTATTAAGTGCATATAATGAATCAATTTATGGGAGCACCTAGGAAGGCACTGTGAATCACTGTTAAGATTTATTTGTTACATCAAGAAATCTCGATCATCATAAAAAAAATCTAAAACTTAGTATTTTTTGTGATTCAAATTCTGGTGGATGTCATATGTCAACACAGTTGGTTACTGTATTTTTCTTGGCTCATCACTCATATTGTGAAAATAAAAGAAACATACTAAAGCAGGGTATAAAGTAATGGCGAATATATTTTTGGAATTAACTTGTCCAAGATAGAAACTTAATGATTTAAAGGTCGACTTAGACAAACTGACATAATTATTTTGTGATAATCTAGAAACTTTACATATTGCGGTAATCCTGTTTTTCAAGAGCATATTAAACACATTAAGATTGAATGTCATATAATTTGTAGCCGTGATGATTCGCCCATGCTATATATCTACAAAAATGCAATTGAAAGACATATTTATTAAAGCTTTCTCAAAAGATCAATTTAATTTTTTGTTTAACAAGTTGTTGTGAGTTCTTGATTTACACCTTCCAACTTGAGAGGAAATATTAAAATAGCTTTATATTTATTGTAAAGTGATTCTAAACATATAATTAGATGGATGGTTAAACTAATTATCTCCATATTTAAACATGAAGTGATATTATTATATTAATTAGTTATAACAATAAATATATATATATATATATATATATATATATATATATATATATATATAATATTCTCTCCAAAGTATTTTTTAAAAAACCTTATATTTTTGTTTTTACAAATACTAAATTAAAATATTTATTTGTATATTTTAAAAATTATTTATCTTATTATACGAACAATTTACTTTTCTAAATTAGTGAGAAGGATGTTAGAATATACTTGTAAAAATATTTAATGTTAAATTTACTATCTCAATATTTTTTTGTTTTTTTATTATGGTAGATATTTTTTGATTTTTAGTTTTTGAAGTTTTTAGAGGTTTTACGTGGAATCACTACCCATGCCATGTTTTTTAACCAACTATTATCAACAATATTTTAACATACAACATCATAAATAAAAAATGAGAGAAGTTTTGTTTGGAGTCTAATGATGTCATTGTTAGGGTTACATGCTTGTCAATCTTAATCAAGGACCATAGTCTTGGATAATAAGAAATTTTTTATGTCAATATCATGCTAGACAACAATTGGTGGTCCATTTGTTACAAAGAAGGAAACAACTTAGTTTTCTTAATTTTATAGGTATTTTTCTCTCAAGCTAATCTAGTCTATATACTAGCTAGCCATGGGCCTATACTGGTTTGGTTTGGTAAGTGATTATATATCCAACATTGTCCTTTACCTATAAATGAATCAATTTTATTTTTCCGAAACATGTCATTTTTTGTTTTTAAAACTATGTTAAATGGCCACTGCCTTTGAATGACATAAATTTAATATAAAAATACAAATATGAATAATATATCTAAAGAAAATTTAGAAGGGATCCCAACACAAACAATATTATAATAAATAAAATAAATTCAATATCTATTAATTGGGTAATCCATTCAAATTTGAAACCGAAAAAGAACAGTTGAATTCAACTATTATCCCCAGCCATATACCAACTAAAACATATGATTAGTTTATATTATCGAAGTAATATTGGTTTGAGCACTATTAAATTAAATTAAAACTTTAAATAAAGACGTTAATCCTTGTTTTTATTATTATATTTGTCATTTAATTTTTTTTTAAAATTATTTTGGATAAGATGTTTTAGGAAGAATTAACATAATTAAATTTTAAAATATTTTTATTAGAGGTTTATTATAATTTTTTATACAAATATTATTGCTTTATATTTTATATTTACATTTGTTTTCATTTCCATTTTATAATTTATATCTCCTCCACAAAATTTAATTCCAATTCATTACACATGAGATTGATTTTTTTTTTTCTCTATGAACCAAACCTAATTCGGCACTAGTAGATATTTAGATAGAAAAGTATAACAATAGATAAGTTAAGTCCTTACATGAAAATAGGAAAGTTACACGTAGGAGACAAAGACAATGGGTGTCCTTGTAGGTTGATAAGGAAAACAATGCAACTATTACACATGCCAAGCCATTTAGTGAACCATGCATGCACATGGATGCACATGTGTGGCACCCAATCACTAAGTATAGTTCATGTGGTTAGGCAAATATATTGTCAAAACTATAGTGTCAAAACTTTGGTGTGTTTCAATTAATAAGAAAAGCAAAACCTTTGTTCATTTGTTGGATTGTTTTGCAATTTTAGGAGTGTCTCATTAAGGGTGATAATCTTGATTAGGAAATATGATTAGACTTGAAAGCTAGGTTTGTGTCTGGATTTAATAATTTCCATACTACTTTTATCAGATGAGGACTTCTACAAATTTCTTGTGTCCTAGGTAGGGAAAAATTAATTTTGGTATATTCGTATTAGGTTGCATATTAGTTGTTCAAACCTATGTTAGTTTAGTATAATTTGCGTTTAAGAAGAATATTGTTTCATCTTTTCCCTTCCAATTTAAGATGACTTAAAAAGTTCATAATGAATTTAAATTTACTTTTTAGGGTGCCAAAAATTGTGTAATGTTTTTGCTTTTTTAGCTGTAATTCTTTAAATAACAAAACATAAATATTTAAGAAGTAGAATTATAATTATGTAAATAAATTTGCCATAGAACTTATGGACGATACAAGACAATAGTGAAAACATAATGTAATTTATTTATTTATGCATAATAATAATAGTTATGCCGAGATGTAATAACAAAGATTAAAAATCAAAAAGTAATATTTTTTTTGAAATTATATAAAAACAAAATCTTTAATTTTAGAGACGTAAAATTAATTTGTAGTAGTTATAATTTTATTAATATGTATGAGACGCTTGCTATCATAGTATTGTCAACACTGTCAGATTTCTAAAAAGTTTTTTTTTCTAGATTTCTAATGATTTCGTGCCACAATCTATTTTCCGCCAGATTTCTAAAAATTTTAAGTTACGTTGATGTTGTATTTTGATGAGCTCAACTTATTCTTGCCAAAACAATCTTCAGAGGCATGTTTGGATTGGTTTTGCTGACCATGTTTCTACCTTATTAATAATCATTTGAGAACCAAAACCTCTTTTTTGGAAAAAACTATATTTTGCTGAGAGTAAAAAAGAGTATAAATACCATGTAGTATGATGGTAGGTTTGTTAAAACATCTGGCCAAACATGAATAATCATATAATATTGACGTTGCTTCTAAGTATAAGAGAGTAGCATCTCTTATCATTTTTAAGGATGAAGAAATGACTAATCCACCATAGACGAAATTTTAGATGAGCAAATTAGTGAATTTTAGAGGTTTGGCTCCGCTCAGATATTTTTCTCTTTAAAACTAGATTAGTCGAAGGTGTCGTATGTTTGTTATTGTTTAACATAACTAAAATATATGTAAATATAGAATATAATTGAATCTATTTACCTTTTGAAATAGTACATTGTCATAGTTGAAGTTGTTGTTTAAAATGGAGGGTTGATTGTATTAAGGCAAAAGGTTCTGTTGGAAAGATATTGATGCAACGACGCATAGTAGAAACGTA
The DNA here is from genome assembly GCA_036936605.1 of Limnanthes douglasii subsp. nivea. Taxonomy (NCBI): domain Eukaryota; kingdom Viridiplantae; phylum Streptophyta; class Magnoliopsida; order Brassicales; family Limnanthaceae; genus Limnanthes; species Limnanthes douglasii. The sequence goes on along the minus strand of JAUPFV010000001.1, from coordinate 22,026,299 downwards.
GGTGGTGAGTTAAGCTTCCACGCGTGTGGGTAGTTCACCTCCTTCTAAGTGGCTGAATATAATCCATTTGCCTGTGATTAGATCATGACCATCAAGTTTAAAAAATATATAAGGTTAGGATTTAAGCCTCTGAAATGATAAATATAACTTACATATGTTAGTTATTATTTTTGTTTTCTTCATTATTGTCACTCTTACAAAATTGAAGTCTTATTTTGTCTTTCTCACTATTGATTGCTAAACTTGAGAATTACCAAATTATTTCATGATTATCACTTCCATCTAAGTTAGATAAGTTAGATAAGTTAGATAAGTTTTGTTAATGAGTTAAATGACTAGAAAGAGAAGTCCAAAAGCTAAGATCCAACATGAGAGAGATGACTTTAATAGTTGGAATCTAAGTACTATTATATCGTTTAGTTTGACGTCACCTAATTGTGAGAAGAGACTGAATCAACGTCAGTGTTATAGATAAAAATCTGAAATATCAAAGCACTAGAGGGGATAATAGTACAAGAAGGTTTCACTCCTCTCGTTGGCATCACAATCATAGATCAAGAGAGCGCCTAAGTTGTTGATGTGGCGATGCCACTTGGATTTTCAACTGTTATAGTTCTGGCCGAACCGACACCAGTTTTGTAGAGAAGAAGTAAAAACCCCAAGGATCCAAATGAGAGATCAGGAGAACGCCTTACCTGATGATATGGTGATGTCATTAAGATTTCCTACCATCATAGTATCGACTGAAGCAATTAAACCACCAAGGGCGAGATGTGTATATAATTTCCTAACTTTCCCCAAATTCCAAATAATGACACGTATCAGCTATAAGTATATCGATATGGCCGATCAAAGTTAAAATTTTGAAAAATAGGGAATTCCAGCAAATCTGAAGGTTGGGTTCCTAGTAGAGGGTGAAATTATTTTGAATGCATATGTTGATGAGGTTGTGTTCTTCACATACATCCTCGAAACAAGGTTTTAGTTTCTTTTAAGACAAGACTTGCTGAAATTATTTGAGGACACCCAAATTTGCATCACCCTGCTTGTATCGAACAATTGGAGAATGTTGATAACAACCATCATATTATCCTAAAAGAGTACCAGTACTTTAGTGTAAGGAGATGGACATGAATAATACTATCGATTAAATGACCATTTATACTTTTACTTTGCGATGAACGAGAATAATAAGATTCCTTCATTCTTTATAAATTTGAATAAGATTTGTAAAAGTGAATTCATTTACTTCTTTGACGGTTGAGAGACTGGGCTAAAATAAACAGAGTTACTTTGCTCTCGTACGTGTAAAGTGATTTATCCATAATTTTGTTGTATTGAATTTTGAGTTTGTCATTAGACATAATTTAGATGTGTAACTAGACCTTTTATATGTATCAGTCGTTGCAAGTGGCCCACTCACAGAGAAAGAACCAGATAGTGAAGCTCATTATATTATGCTGATAAAAGAGATTTCCTAATGGAGTTATTCATACAAATCCCTGCTTGTCCTGAAAACTTTGTTCCCAGTAGCTATGGTCACATTTTTCTTCTAATAGAGGATTTTCAGTGTAAAAATTTCAGACAGGAGGCGAAGATGATAACAAAGTGACTCAATCGAAAAGGACTTTTAAAGATATTATTGCCTTAAAATGAAAAAAATAATGATTAGATAAGTAAGGTTGCAATCAGGGGATCTCCAAGCATGAAAGATTATTTGAATCATGTGGTGGTGATAAAGCCATGTAAAGGTGCTAAGACAAAACAAAACATGCAATAAAGTTAATAAGACTTAAATGAGGGGCACGATCGAAGTTCATGATAAGGAACAACTGTTACCAAGTATGCCAAAATATGTGATATCCAATCTGGAGGCTCAAAAGCTTTTGAAGACAATAATAAAGTTGTTGAGCTAACTTCAATGTTGGAGTTGTGAAAAAAAATATATATGCTTACTTCCGAAGCTTTAACCGTGAAGATTTATATTGTAGAAAGGTCAACGATATAATTTTATTGCCAAAGATGCTAGAGAAGAGACATAATGGTATAAAAAAAAACCACACGTTTTTTGAGATTGAAGTAATAATTCCTCATTCTCAATTGAATATGGTAGAAATCCTTATTAATGATGCTCTCGGTCGTATCTCTATGACTACGAGTCTAGTAGTCTATAATAAGAGTGGTGGCTTCATGTTCGATAATATATAAGAAATATTTATATATGCAGATACAGAGTTGGTCGTGATTAATAAATTGCATGTGATCTTTGCCAAAAGTATTCTGATTAATAAAAATAAGGCCCCACAAGAGTATGTGAAGTAAGGTGGACCTTAGATCTATGAGGAAAAAAGAAACCGCTAAGGCTATGTTGGGGCTGTTAATTACCAAGAAGTAAAACATGGTCACTGATGAGGGGTCCTAAACTGCCAGGAAGGCTAGGAGTAAAAAACATGATGTTAAAAGGATCAACTAAGAAATAATGAAAGAGGTTTCAATTGGGACTCCAGCTGGTTGAATGTCGTATCTAATGATAAAGAGTTGGTGAAATATTCCACCATTAAAGAAGTGGTTGAGAAACCCAAGGCCTTAGAGCTTATAGTTGATGTAGCTACAAAGATCAAACATTTTGATCCCTTAGTTGTTGTAATTCAGGGTTTGAATATACTGAATCTAGGGAATAATGATATTCCCCCGACAACCAACAGTTCTAAGCAACCAAAGCTAAGTCTTACATCCATCAAATTACTTTCTAGTTGTGTACTCTTTAAAGGTAATATAAATTATCCAAGTATCAAACCTCATGTGATGGGTATGGTTGGGGCATCCGAACCTCCTGTATTTGCCTTGGAGTAGATCCATGAGTTTCTGATCCAGTTTATAGGTGTGCTTAGTGAAAGAAAGTTTCCAAACCATATTTATCTTGTGGATTTGATTAAAAGATATTGGAACCCGGGTGTAAAGGTATGTCTAAAATTCATTTGCATGCGTTATTAAGTGTGAACGTATTCTGATGTATTTATATTTTTTTATTATAGAAATTGTTGGAAAGCGTTAACCAACTACATCAAGCATGTCAGAATCCTTTCACTTCCAGGGCCAACCTTTGGCCAGTTTTAGAGGTTTATCGTAAGCCGATTGAGGTTATTGCAGAGCTAAATGTAACCATTAAAACATAAAAAGATGATAACAAAAATCGAAGGCTAGGATTAAACATAAATGGATGGTAAAAAAGGTATTGAAGTTTGAGCTTAAATTCCAAATTGAGGCCCTTACTCGACTACATGCGAAATTCTACGCCGAATCCTTAGGTATAACCGATAAATATTTGTCTTTTATTGATTTTGGAGGGTTCTTGCATATAATCTAATCCAAGTCAGAGTCATATTCTCAAAGCATAAGAAGTTTGATGATGTCAATGTTGAATTGACCAAAGTGAAATAGTATTGGGAAGCTGAAAATACCATATCTCAATTTTAAAAAGAGAGGTTGCATGCACAGTTGGACGAGAGATTTAACTAAAAACGAATACAAGAATATAATAGTGGCTGAATATGATGAACGGTAAAAAATAGAGGATGGCTTTTAAGAATAGATGATTGAAGTAGCCAAAGATGTTACATATAACATTGATAAATGATTTATACTTCAATTTCATTTAGAGTATTCCAAGATCAAATTATACACATTGTGGAATTATATTCGTAAGACGAAGATACTCAAACCTTGCGAGTGAGATGGTTCCTCTGAGCAAGATCCTTTTATGATTTCGACAAAAAGAGTTATACATTGTATGACCAGATAATGTAGATTGAAAGGTAAAAGTTGATTCTATTGTCTTACGAAGATGAAGGTAAAGTTGATGTCGTTGGGCCACTGATTGTGCCTCATGGCCAAGTTATTTTGAAGTTTTTCTCAAGTGTATTCGACAATGATGCTGTGAGAGATAATATTATTGAAGGAACAACCAAAAGAGGAGGTTTGACATTTTAGGGTGTCTTGAACCTCTAATAACCTTTTTGTAACTGTGATGACTAAAGTCCATTTTAAATTATTGTGAAGGAAAGTCTCCATGGTTAGGATAATTGTTGTGGTATTGAAAATGTAATAAGTTTATCACTTATATTTTTTATTGATTTGTTCTTATAATAGATTTTTTCTTTGTGGTGTTTCATAAATAATTATTTGTCCCGGTGCTCGAGTATTCTAATTGAAATGACCACTTCCAAAAGGCCGAGACCAAAATAAGGACCAAATTGGATTTGTGTATGAATGATGTCTAGAATAACCAAATTTTACTAATTTGTGCATAAATCCCTTTAGGATTACTTTAAAAAATAATCATATTAGATGTATTTAATTAGGGATATGTGGAGTCTGGACTCCCTAAAGTACTTCGATAATTTTATTTATTGATTGGAAACAGGGCCAACATTCAATTTAGTGCCAAAAATTATATTCAGTTTTATATATTTTTGTTTTGATAAATACGAAGGTCGAAACTATTCAAAAGACTAAATACTATGCTCATGATTATCGTTTGTTATTTGTTATTTTACTTGTATGAAACATGAAGCTCTTCTAGGTGCTGAAGCTTATGTTCAAGTTTATTCATTTTAATTTTAATTTTAATTTTATTGAAGGCCGAAGCTCTTCATGAGGGATGACTACTATTTTTAGACTTATCACTCGTTTTATTGTTGGAGTTAGACCGAAGCTCCAACATGTGTTGTAGATTACCTTAAAGAATGACATACATATCCTTTGTATATTGATTTGTGACTTATTAACTTATAAAATATATTAATAGAGTAACGTAAAGCAAAAATGAATTGCTACGCATGTAATGATTAATAATTTTATTTATAAAATTTAAATATCTCTCGAAAACCTTCTTGTGCCATCATTGTAGAATAGATTACACCAATGTATAATAAATCATTTCCATCTACGAGAAAATAATAAAGATCTGAAGCTTATGGTGAACGATAAAACTTTAAATGGTTAATGTTCCAAGGGTTACAAATCTGTTCCCTTCATCGTTAAAAAATCTGTATGTGCCAATTTTTTTACTTCGATTGCGTAAGCCTCTTCCAAAATTAGCGGTCGAATTATTGAGAATTATATCTTTGGTATGGAGGAATATCCATCTTAGAAAATTGTCTCCCATCTTAAAGCTACGAAAAAAACTTTAAATTGTATCCACTGCGCATTAGAGTTTTCTAATACTCTGACTGAGTCTTAAGTTTAACCATATTTTCCTCAATCATATCAAGTTTGATGCGCCGTTATTTTTGATATACAATCTTCCCAATATTTTGAAATTTTATAGTAAGGTATAATAGTTTGGTTGATACTAATGTTTCCATGTCATACACCAAGGCAAAAGGTATTTCCCCTCTGGTCGAACGTGTAGTAGTTATGTAAGACGAGAGGAGTTATTGAAAGAATTTCTGGCTAATTAGTTACGAAACCTTATAACATATATTTTATCCATAAAATATGGTCTTGTTGGTCACCTATTTATGGCCATTCACTTGACGATGAAAAGTTGAAGATACAATTTTCTTACTTACCTCTTGTGCCGCAGAAGCATGTGAGCATATCATTTTGAAATGAAATTTATGTTCTATTAAAATAACTTTAGGTATGCCATATATGTAACAAAGTTTGAAGTGTATGAAGTGTGTAAATTATTTGGTCGTGATGTTCACCAATTGTTTTGCCTCTATTCATTTTGAAAATTATTCACTACCAAACGTAAGAAGTTTTTGCCCACTTGGAGCCTTTAGAATGGGTGATATGGTGTCCAAGTCCCATCTATAAAAATAAATATGTTTGGATATTTTTTCGAGCATCAAGGCTGAGACTTAAATTAAGTTGGAGAAATGATGACATGTATCACAATGTTATCTTTATTTTTGGATCCTCCATCATAGTAGGCAAACTGTAATATTGTAGTAGGATTCTTCTGTAGAGCACCTTGTACCACAATTGTCACTCTTATCCATTGTGAAGCTTCTCCATCATGAATTTTGAATCATTAGGTCCACGGGCAGCAGAAAAATGGTTTTGTGAGGCATTTCTTGTGTGTGATATCCACAAAAAACTTGCCAATTTAATTTTTATTATTTGAGCTTCGACCTTCCTTTCAAGATGTTTCCCTTCGGTGGGGTATTTGATATTAAGGGGTGACAATCCTCTTCTTCTAATTCTTCCCATTTGATTACCATGATTCCTGAAGCTAAGATTATGAAGATATATGTTGGTAATAATGATGAAATGTTTATCTTGGAAGATAGCTCATGGTGCTAACATTGTACATGCAAAAAATGCCACAACATAATCTACTATATTTTACATTATTAATTTTTTTGAAAGTTACGTCATTGAATACGTCTATACAAAACTAAAGCTCTTTCTAATATTGAATGATATATTATTTTATAGCTCCAACCTGATTGATTGAATTATGAACCAATAGTTGTGAGTTTGTAAGTAGTCTTACCCTCACTGTGCCATATATGTTGGCAAACTCAGGCCTACAAAATAAATTTCATATCTAGCTTTATTGTTGGAAGTTAGGAAACAAAGTTTTATAAACTATGTTAAGATATCTCTTGTGTGGGGGTGTTAGATAGATTCTTTCCCCTGAACCATTTATACCGAGATCAAAACGACATGATTCGAATGAGAATTCTACCATTATTAGAATGACATCATTATAAGGTATCGTCACACATGGTAAATCATCGTTGATGAATCCCAACATAGGGCATGAATTGTTGTAAATGTATAGTGAAGTGTGCCTTTGGTGTTGGATGTCCAAATTGTTCAAATGTCATTTTCTCAAGTACTTTGTGATTCATGCGAAAATATCAGGCCATATCTCATGGTTTATTTATTAGGATCCAAGTCAAGTTATCCTTCTCTTCTAGTTCAAAGATTATATATGTATCCAAATATCCTATTTCATCTGGTGCTACTAAAGCTTGTCTTTTATGCCTTGTTGGGGCATCTCAGTTAGCCGATGTGTTTCTTGGTTTCTTTATATTTTATTTTTTTAACAAACTTTGAGATTTTTCTTTCATCGATTATAAGCTAGATCTGATCCTGCAATGCCCAATAATATATAGTTTATTGTCCAAAGTCATTATGAAACTTATAGAATTTGTGTTTGTCTCTGTGCTCCTCATGGGCTCACAAATTATTTAACATTCTGTTGAGTAAACGAGAGTGTGTTCATAGATAACATTGAGATTCTCGGTGAGTTTGGTGAATGGTGGCTTTGCCGGATGTTCTTGTCGTCGGATATAGTCATTATTGTTGTAGTTGCTCATATGCCTCTCTCTATCGCTTTTATTGTTCCTTGGTCTTGCCAAATGATCCATATTCTTACACACGATCTTTATATGTGGTTTAGAATAATATGAGTAACTGTAATTTGTTCATTGATTTATGCCAAAGAATGGTATGAAAGGTGTTTAGTTAGGATTTTTGTGTCTCTATTAATCTGTGCTCTAGGGATCTTCTCGTATTTTATGTGATGGTCCACCTATGTAAGTAAGTTTGAAGTTAAATGCTTTTTTTTCATGATAAAATCTGATATAGGTCTTTCTAATATTCATAATTTGTATGTTGCGAGCACCATTAAATCATGACCCTCATGCAATTTTTTTATTCACGAACCAATGCATAAATTCTCCCGAAGTCTCATTCAGACACTGCTTGAAGTTGATGATTTATTCTTCATCTCCCTTGATCATCTTAATAACCAGAGGCTTCTAAAGGAATTTCTCAATATCTTAAATTTTATGATGCACCTCAAGGGAAGATTGTTGGAGTATATCAATGCACTTCCTCGAAAAGTTATGGAGAAATCCATAAACTTCTTCTTCTCGTCTTCCCGTATCGCATCATCTCGCTTTTAAATTTATCGACAAGGTGCTCTGGATATCCGTTTCCACTATAATTTTCCATCTTTTGGTGTATGAAGTTTGGTGGTAGTTTCCCTTAAGGATGCTGGCAACTAAAATGAATATTCTATCATAAAAATCCCCATCGTCATCTAGGAGAGTGTCGGCCCAAATATTGTTTCTCTCTTGATATCATGGCTCTTACCATTACTCTGCCAAATGTTTTTCACCACTCATGTTTGAAAATACCGGTGGAAACCCCTTGGGTACGGACCATAGTATGAGTTCGGCTAAGATGGAAGGTTGCTCCCTAGAAGGTTTGTATGTATCTTATAAGCTTGGGCTGAGATGTTTTGCATTATGTTTTCATGACAACTGAGACGTGTGGGCATGTTTGGTTCACGTTGAGGTACATTGGTGCATAATTATGTTGAGGGTGACGCACTGGTGAATCATTGTGGTATTAATTCGGGAAAATTTCATGTGATTATGTTATGTACGAGTAGATGGACAATTTGTGTAACACTAATATGTGTGATAAAATCTGACTAAATAGATCTGAAAGTTAGAACCGTTATGTATGAGAGTCAAATATTCTTTTTCTAAAATCGTCACTACATGTAAGAAATAATTATTTATAGAAAGATGAAACTTATGATATCTTCAAAATATCGATTACATACACTAGCTAATTTTTAATAATTAGACGATGGTGTTGTTAATGATATTGATCACAAATATCTTTTTTAAACATTTTTATTAGCTTTTAAATTATAGTCCAGTAAAACTAACTTACTTTTGGATAAAATAATCTAATGGAACACACCTTCGTCAATTCCAAAACGGTAAAATATTTTTCTAAAAAAATTAACAAAATAAATCATGGTTTTATTTTATCCAAAATAAAAAATTTACACATTATAAAATAAAAAAACTAATGTAATTTACTTACTATATTAATTAATTATACCGAAAGCTATATTAGATAAAAGTTTGAGGAAATAATTAAATAAATTATAAATGATATTCAATTTACGACTTCTTTTGTGGTATAACTTAATAGTTATAAATATTTTTTCTAGTTTTATGGAAAAAATTGAATATTTTTTTCTTTTTAATCATCCATCTTATAATATTGAATTCTGAATGGATATATTTTATATTATGGATCATAATATAAATTTTTTATGGTTATTTTAATAAAGAGTTGATTGTTGTCAAATTTTAATAATATTTTTCACAAATTTTTTCACACTTGATAAATTAAGTTTTATATCTTTTATAATTATATGTTTTTATAAAACCAAGAAGTAGTGAGTAACTTCATCTTCAAAGTTTATCTTTTGGCTTCATCATCATCTATGGTTGCTTGTCAGCATCCTTCGATGGATAATAATGTCAATAATGGATTCATGAGAAGAAATCAATCTCATAACAGAAGATCTAATAAACATAATTCACTTAATGCTCCATCTTTCAGAACTTCTGGGAATGAAAACAGATAGAGAGGATGGAGGGAAACAGAGTTTACAACTCTGCAAAAATCAATAAATTATTTGAATCAGAATAAGATACCCAATATCACAAGCCATGATCAAGAATTAACTAGTAATGAAGTATAAAAAAACTTACAACATGGTCGAAATTATTTGTTGATGCAACAAAAACAACTAAGACCCCACTTTGAATTTGTTCCAAATGATATTCAAGTGAAGTCAAATCACATTCAATGTAGTCCTCAAAGCAAGATAAAGATAAACTGGTGGTTGATTCCAAATTTACCTTAATGGGCAAGGTTTCCAAATGTATGCCTAAACTCTATATTATAAAACAGTTCTTGGATGCCTAGAAATTTTCTCGTGAATATAATATCTATACTAGGGACATTAGACATGTAATGATAGAATTTACGTTAAAAATAGACATGTACAAACTATGGTCTAGAAATGTTTGGACTATTGACAAGTATTTAATGAAGTTATTCAAATGGACAACCTCTTTCAACCATAAACAAGAATATCATGTTACTCATGTGTGGATAATGATTGCTAAGTTACTAGAAGTCCTTTACAATGAAGCTATTATTCATCCAACAACTTCTTCTCTAGATTAAGCTCTAAAGATATGGATTCTATAAAAAAAATGGGGTTACTTATAATGTTTGTTATGCGTCGGTTGAGTTACTTAACTAAGAAAATCCAATACCATTTGTGGGTTAGATTTAGGGAAAATGATGGATGTTGGCTGGACATTAGTTATAAGAATTTACCTCACTATTGTCATCATTGTCTTAACTTTGGATATAACCAAGATATCCGCAAGAAATACCATGCCAAATTTGAATCCAATATGCATGAAAATCAGTTAGTAAACACTCACAATACAAATACTAATATACAAAAAAGTAGGAAACACAAACTTAAGTCTATTATTATACATAAGTAAAATGAAGAAAACATTAATAAAGCCAACTCCATTGAAACAAGCCCTGGTCAGAAGAAGGATAGAAAATTCCTTAAAGAGAGAAGTACATTACTGAACATACCAGCCTTCTACCCTTCTCACTCAGAGTTAAACATGCAAGTTAATGAGAACAACACGAAAAGTTTAAATTAAGAAGGAAATACCACCCCTAGAGAAGATGAAATAATAGAAACTATCCATATTATTTTATGGGTTTTACCAATGTTCTATATTAGAATATGAGAATCTTGTATCTGAGAATCATACTCCAAACCACCAAAACACTGGCAGGTTTTCAACTTCTCCCATTCTAATGGAACAATAGTAGACAAAGGATTTCGGGAGTTGTTAAACAAGAAACCTAAATAAGCTAAATGTAGGAAAAGAAAGGAGCCTTGATATTCAAGTCTCTCCAGTTCAATGAGACTAATATTTCCCCAAACCCAAATCCCCAATGACAATAAGGATCCTCAACTGGAACATTAGGGGCATTGGTAACAAAGCTTCCATGAGAAGACTGAAATACATTAAAACCAAAAAATATTGATTTAATAGCAATCCATGAGCCTCTTATCAAAACAGAAAATTTGGAAATCATTGCTAGCAAATTAGGTTTCAAGCATTTAAAAAAAACATCAATAATAAACTATGGCTTAAATGGAAAGAGGAGTTCAAGGTTGATATTCGTATTGACCATCATCAATGTATTCATGTTGAGTAACTCACTATTATATAGACAAAGACTTTATTTTCACTACTATCTATGCCAAATATCAAAGAGAGAATATGATATTTTTTGGAACAAGATTATATCCATCTCCATAACAACTAAACAATGGATTGTATTTGGGGATTTTAATGTTATATCATCTATTGATTAGAAAATTGGTTGTTATTCTATTTGTCAAAACAACATTGAAGATTTCAATGATGTTATAAGAGATAGGTTCCTTTCATATGCTGGTTATGTTGGTACTAAGTTCACTTGGACAAATAAAAATAGGTGGAAAATGTTGAATCATGTTTTGTATAATCAAGCATGGTCTGAATGTTTGAACGAACTAAGATGATTCATATGGCCATAACATGTACTGACCACACTATCTCTCAAGATAGATACAATGCCCAAAAATCATTTACGTTTTTTGAATATATAGACATTAAACCATGAGTTCCTTAACATAGTTAATTAAGCTCGAATCAAGAAATGCATGGCTTTCCTATGTATATTTTCTGGTATAAAATAAAAAGACTTAAAGAGGCTCTCAAAATTTAGAATATAAATAGATTTGGAAACATCTTTGCTAAAGTCTTGGAAACTGAAGAATCAGTTAAAAATTGTGTAATGTAGTTTCAGAATTCTAACAGTAGTGAAGACAGATTTAACCTTTCTAAAGCTAATTCCCTTCACCTCTAAGATTTAGTTATTGAAGACTCTTTTAAGAAGCATAAATTTTATTCAACTTGAATTAAATATGGGGAAAATACTGCCATGTACCATAACTTTGTTAAGAAGAAACGTAGGAATTTTTGGTATTAAAGAGGGTTGTAATTGGATTATTGACAGTATTCTATTTGGTAAGTTTACTGAAAACTACCTCAAAGGAAATATAACAGATCCTCATTATCTTAATGCTGCTAATGAAACTAGGAAAATGAATGGCAACATCCTCAATGTTATTTCAAAACTGATCACTAATGAAGACAATTACTTACTAATGATTCACCCATCTGAAGAGGAGGTTTACATTGTCATTAGTATCCTCAGTCACACAAGCACAACTCGTATTGATGGCTTCAACAATTGTTTTTTTTTAAAATTTGTTGCTATATAACAAAAAAGACATATGTGCTGCTTTGGTTTCTTTTCTCTAAAACCATCCTATCCCTCAAGGTATCCTGGCCACTGGTATCTGCCTCATCCTCAAATCCAACAACCATACATCATGGAAATATTATAGACCGATAAATTTATGCACATTAATGAATTGAATTATATCTAACCTGCTTAACAATAGACTTACTAAACTGCTTCCTAGAAATATATCAGATGTCCAAGGAGGTTTTGTCCTACATAAATTTATCCAAGATAACATTCTACTTGCTAAGGAGTTGATGCTTGATCTTAATAGGAATAGTAAAGCTAATAATATCATTGTAAAAGTAGACATGTCCAAATATTTTGACAAAATGTCCCATAACTTAATAATTAAAGTCCTTTTCTACATTTGGTTTTAGTACTTCTTTTGTTAATATTATTGAAATAATGAACAAAGTTTTCCCTGCTTCTATCTTTATAAATGGTGATGGTAAATTCTTCTTTAAAACTAGAAGGGGCATCAGGCAAGGGGATCCCGTTTCCCCTAGCCTTTTTATAATAGCTGAAGAAGTTCTAATTAGAGGTCTCAACATATTATATGATAACAACAACACAATAAAATATATTTCCAGGTTTTATATCATCATCCATTGCTTTGCATTTGCGGATGACATTTTAATATTCACCGATGGTCTTACTTCTACAATTGGTACTCGCGGTTCCTTTTTTGAATCCTACCATAAGGATCCTGGCCAGTCTATTAACAAAGAAAAAACTAAAATCATTAATGCAGTTAGTTTATCTTCTTTTATAATATCTAATCTAGTTAATCAAATTGGCTTTAACTCCAGTAGTCTCCCTATTACATACTTAGGTGTAACATTAAATACTAACTACTTGTCTTGAAATTATAATCTTTTGATCAACTAAATCATAAGTAAAGTTAATGCTTGGGAAGGAAATCAACCTTCTTATGGGGACCGACTTGAGTTAATCAACTCAGTCTTGTTGTCCATTCCATTATACTGGACATAAAGTTGCAAGCTTCCTAATAACATTATTTTTAAAATAGAAATTATATTACACAATATTTTTTGAGGCTCTACTTAGGACACTAGAAAGATACATTGGACTAGTTGGACCTGCATTTCTAGACCCTTTAGTGAATGTGGTCTTAATATCAGAAAACTCAAAGATATTCAAGAATTTTTTTTCGTGCAAGTTATAATTTAAATTTAAGGAAAACAACACTTTGTGGGTTAAGTACATGCACAAAATTTACTGTAAGGATAAACATTCCTTACATGCCAATTATACCAAACATAGTTCTCAGACATGGAAAATACTAGCTACCATCAAAGACCTGGTTAAGTCTAAAATTATATGAAAATTAGGTAAAAGGGAGATGGAAGTCTAGCTAGACAAATGATGTCGCTTTATTCGTTTTATTCAGCTGGATGACAACTCTGATAATAGTTTGTTCAGATCTGAGAAAGACCTTTTAGGAATATATTATAAATGGAACATTGACAAGCTTATAAACCTTGTTACTACCTCTGATATCACTCATAGAGAGAAAACTACTATAAAATAGTTGGACAATGATTCTATTAATTGGATTCTCTATAAAGATGGTAAATTGACCATTAAAGATACCTGGAATTTCATTAGAGTGAAGCACAACAAATCCAATCTTTGTAAATAAACTCTCGAACAACATTATACCTAAGAAGTGTTCTTTCTTGGTTTGGAGAGTTTTGAATAACTGTATTGTTACTAACTCTAAACTATAAAAAGACATATTATGGTACCCAAATGTCAATTCAGTGACAACTTGGAAACCAATAAACACCTACTTGTATCTTGTAACTTTGTCTAGCTTATCTGGTCTCATTTTGCTGCTATATTCAAGGTTGGAATTGAGAGATACATGACTACTGATCACATGATAATGAGCTGGATATAGTCTACTAAAAAGGATGTTCATGCCAGAACTATCCTTCCTATGATCATCTGTTAGGTCATATGGCAATCTAGAAACAAAACTAAGTTTAATGGGCTTACTATATCTCCTAGCTCTTCAATTACTTATATCAAACATATTATAACTGGTATTGACCATGCCAACAAGTTAAAGAAAACTCATTGGTCCAAAGATGAATCTTCTGCAACAGATCTTGGGTGTTATAATCACTTGAAAGAAAACAAAAAGCATTTCTTAGTCTCTTCCCCTTCCTGAAAGATTCAAAATAAATGAAGATGCATAATGTTTACCTAATAGAGATGCTAGCGGTGTAGGTATCATCAGAGACAACAAGGTTGATATTGTGCTAGGAGTTTTTAATCTCTATGACAAGCTCACCCCTATTATGGCTGAGGACAGAGTTATTATGGCCTCCAAATATGTAAAAACAAAAGCCTTAACATAGTCGATATTGAAACTTACTCTCAAACATTAGTCACTATTTTATATGCAGGAAAAATCTCTTGGCCTTTTGAACCTATTATTAACTTTTCTATGCATCTAACTATCCCAACAATGGTCCTCTCACACATATACAAAGACCAAAGTTGCTGATTGACTAGCTCAATAGACCAAACAATCTGGTTTCAAATCCTACACTATTGTAATATATATATATATATATATAATATTATAATAATCGTAATAGGGACAATCGTTTAGATTTAATGAAGGAATATATATTTTCAAGTACATATATTAACATTTTAAAATTATATATATATATTCTCTTTCCATTAGCATATGTTGGATTACGTTTGTTTTCGTAAGAGTCAGCAACTTTATAAGCAACTAATTTTCTATCATCATGTTTTACCTTATTTTAAAGTTTATGCATATCCCTATAATTATTATTTAAATATTCACATAATATATTATCATTAAGCTCTACCATTCTAGTTTCAAAGTTCAAAATATAAGGAATTAGAACAAAAAATGATAATCTTGTTAAAACCAAAACCATTGAAGCAGTAAACAATAATTTTGCATTAACAAATTTTACATCAATTTTACTAATTGAGAATGTTATATATATATATATATATTCATATCATATAATTATAAAAAAATTCTAAAAATCCAATTTCAGAGATAAAAGATAACGAACTGAAAATAAGTTAGAAAAATGATAATCATTGTAATTGTGGCCCAATATTTTATTCATAAAAAAATTTCACATTAATATAAAATTTAAGTATGATCTCATTTGAGAAATTTTACATATTTAAATATTCATATGGTTGCAAAATTTACAAATCTAATTTTTATGCGAAAATATTCAACTAAAAAATCTAATTGTTCTCATAATAGATGTTCGGCAAAAAAATATCTTACTATAATTAGATGAGATGTAATAAAAATAAATAGTAAACAAAAAATAATAAACAAAATAAATAACATAAAAAGATCTGTAGTAATACAAACCGTAAACTCACTGATCCTCGTTTTTGGGCTCATCGACGAACCCTAAATAAGGAAAACATGTTTTTCAACCATGCTTTCACGTCAACATATGATGAACCAACTAAAATATTTATGAGATGACGAATCGATCAGCTTCTACTTTCAATCGTCAACCACGATTGGAATATATTCATCAGCATGCGCACGTTTTTCACTGTTTGCATAATTATGATTATTACAAACCTCATAACATTGACATCTGTTACAGAAGGAATATCTTTAACCTCAATCTAATTAGCCTTAAATATTTGGTAATAAAAGAGAAAATAAATGTTAATCTAGTAATACTCGGGCAATAGATGTATCTTACCCTTAAGCAACCAAAGTAGAATGATATTTTTTTATGAAAAATATGATACTTAAATTATTACGCATATAGTTTTGCCTCAAAAATTTATGCACTCACTTATCACTCATACAAATCTAATAAATCCTCATCAGCTTAGAAGTAATATTATCATCGATTATGACCTCATTTAGGAGACCATCATTCTTATCCTCAAAATCAAATTCATCAACTTCTGATTTTGCAGTTTCAGAATCATTACCATAACATCCACGCCCACTAGTGATAGTATTATCACTCCCCCAACCACTAATGCTAACAAAATTTCAAACTCACTCATTAGTGTAGGCATTATCACCATACCTTGTAGTAGCTTATTCGATATTTTTCTTAATACTGATTCAATAAGTTTTCACATTTGTAATTTCATCATCATAAACCTTTTCCTTTTCATCTCTAGGATACTATCGGCATCAAAATCCTCAAAGATACTCCCGTCACTCTAGCTAGAAAATGTTCCTTTGTTGGTTCATCATCAAACGACAACTCACTAAAAACAATACCTAAAAATGCAACTTTAATAACACTAAAATCTTCCTTAATATTACAAACTCATACTTTATCTCTCTTAAAACTCAAACCACTGCAATGCAAAGCATATACAGCTAAATTAAAAATATTCCCTAATGGCCAAGGTGATCATTCTCAATCTACATATAAAATTATATAAACATTAAAGTGATGAATAACGAAAAACAACAAGACAAACAAAAGATGATTAATAAATATAAAATCACTCAAATGAAAACCCAAACTATAACAATGATCAATAATTCTTAATTTAAACCCTAATTGTTTTTTCATATATTAATAAAAAAATAAAACAAAGCCTTAGAGCCACACATTAAAATAACAAAGAAAATAAAAAACGAAATAGTAATATAAAATAACGAATAAAGAATTCAAATCTTAATAATTATAAAGAACTTAAAATTTAAAACAAAAGTACACAATCTTACAACGATTACACAACTAAGAAAAAAAACTAAAACAAAGAGAAATAAATACAAAAAATAAAGGTGAAAATATGGAATAATTATTTAGTATAACTGAACTGTCATACCAATCTAATTCATCGGTCCCAATCAATACCAATATCCAAAATCATCACACGTGTATCGCATCTAAACTAATGCATTTGAAAAAACTCATTATGGGGAAAATAAATTGAACCCAATATAAAATAAATTAAATGAAAGAAAAATATTCACAAAATTTTAATTTAAAAAAATCAACAACAATCTTATTAAAAACAATCATTGTCTTCGGGAGAATCATTGGTGGTAAGAACTGACTGTCTCGTCAGTCTCCTTTATGTTGGAAGAGGCGTGTTCGGTGGCGCCATCTACCGACTCTGTCGGCACATCCTCAAAGTAACTTTCATATAGCAACCAGTCGAGTGATTCACTTACTTTCTCCCCGTGAGCACGAGATTGGTGGTCAAAACAAATAATCGGATTCTAAGAAGTCACAGTCCATGGTGACATGGATTCGACGAATAACTGGATTGTAACACCGATAGCCCATTTGATGGACACAGATTAAGTTTATTTCGACTAGTTTTAGGGATATGAACAAACACCGAACAACCAAAGACACGAGGTGGTAATGTCATAACAGATAGAATTGTAATGGAGTTTTATTTCCTAGACATCGGGTTGGTAGACGATTTACAAGATACGTGGTTGTAGCAAGAGCTTCTGGCCAAAGAGAATGAGGAACTCTAGATTCAATCATAATAGCACGAGTTTTTTCAAGTAAAGTACAATTTTTTCGTTCTAAAGTACTGTTTTGTTGAGGTGTGTTTGGACAAGTGGTTTGATGGATAAGACAATTTGTTTTGAAAAAATTATGCATTGTTTGGTTGACAAACTCTGTTCCATTATCAGAACGGAGAATCTATATTTTTTTAAATTGAGTCAAAATTATTTTGTAAAAAAAACAAATATTTCTTGTACTTCTGATTTATGTTTCATGAAGTATATCCAATTCATTCTTGAGAAATCATCCACAAATAAAACAAAGTATCTGATTTGATTGTTAGTGGAATTTGGTGCTGGACCCCAAACATCAGAATGGATTAGCGAAAAAGCATAATCAACTCTAGTATTACTTTCATTAAATGAGACCCTACGATTTTTTTGCAAGAATGCAGGTTTCACATTTCTCATGAATGGAATTATTAAAAAAAGACTAGGAAACAAACTTTTAAGATAGTTAAAAGAAGGATGACCAAGTCGCCGGTGCCATAACCAAAGTTGCCTTTTGGTTGTTCCGTGAGCAAGCATGACATGTCCTTTATGAACTACCTCATCAACATAATAGAGACCTCCTTGTTCAGTACCATGCCCAATGATCTCCTTTGTACGAATGTCCTGTAAAATGCAAAAAATGGATACATAAGAACCACATAGTTGAGTTGTTTTATCACTTGACTAACAGATAATAAATTCAAGGATAGTGAAGGAATGTAGAGGCAGTTTTTAATTTCTATTTTTTCCGAAACAGTAATTGAACCTCCCCCTTTGACTTCACAAATTTCTCCACTAGCAGTCTCATTATGGGACTTCTTTGGAGATGACATGTCACCAAAGTCTTTAGGATCATAAGACATTGTGTTCGTAGCCCCGCAATCAAAGATCTAATTCATTGATTTCTCAAACCCTTTACCTCCAAGTTTTTTCATAAGAGTTCGCCGCTATTCTCCCAAAAACAGTGCCACTTCCTTGCTTATTTTTAGTCGGATCTTCACCGCCACTTGTAGAAGAAGCCCGTTTGATATTAGATCTGAAACGCTGGTTATTTTTCTCCTTATGACCGTCCTCCCACCATTCTGGATAGCCAAGCAGCTGGAAACATGTCTCTTTAGTGTGTTTCTTCATCCCACAATGAGTGTAATACAACTTGGATTTATCTTCTTTTTCTTTGGATCAGAATTTAAACCTCTGTGCAGAATCTTTAGCAGCCAAACCCATTCCAATTTTAATCGAGTCACTATCAGAAGAACTTGATTTTAGGATATTAAGCATGGCCACTTCCCTTCCTATTGTAGCATATGTTGTTTCCACAGAAGGAAGATGATCCTTTTTCAGGATATCTCTCTTGACTGGTTCCAGCTTGTCATTAATCGCCATTAGCAATTGATAGAGTCTTTGTTCTTGAGTCTTCTTATTGTAGATCTGAATGTATTCTGGGTCTTTTATAGGGTTCAGATCTCACCTATCTATAGACATCCAGATGTTCTGCAGTTTGTTCCACAAGTCTTCTAGTGTATCGGACCCTTGCCTTAATGAATTAGCCCTCTTATGAAGGTCAAACACCTGTAACGAATCTGTACCAGAATCGTATGTGGTGGCTAACCCATCCCAGAGGGCTTTTGTAGTGGGATATTGCGAGACATTATTCACCAAGCTAGATTCAAGATTCCGGATAATCCATGTGAAAACACATTGATCATCTTGTTCCCACTTTGTATATCTGTTGTCAGTTTTGGATGGAGGTGTCGTCTCCCCTGTAATGTGAGAACCTCTCCCCCTTCCCCCAATTGCTTTCTTCATCAGGTTTTCCCATATGGCATAGTTGTCACCACCGAGTTTAATCCCTAGGGATAAATTCTCGGGCTTAGTTGTTTCTTGTTGTGTTCTGAGACCATTTCTCAGAATGGCAACAATCTGCATTGTTAATTCATCAGAGATTTGACTGACCACGACTTTATTGCCAGCCATCTTTGTTGAGGATGTTCAGAATTCCTTGAATCACATGTGCTCGGATACCATGTTAAAATAACAAAGAGAGAAGTAGCCGCAGGAGGCGGCTAGGGTTTTGTGTTTATTAGAAAATGTTCCTTTTGTATTGAACTGTTTTTTTATAATGCAAAACCAAGTAAGGCTCTCAATATATAGAGAACTTAGAGGCCTATACAAGGAAACTTAATACACTGAATATTCTAACATCACAAATTATAATCTATAAATCAAAACTTCATTGAATTTTGAGGTTTAAGCTCTATCGAATTTATCAAATTTGAAAAAGACTAAGACTTAGCTTGAGTATCAGTATGTTGTTTTCAAGATTATGTTAAATAAAAAGAATTACTAGATTTTGAAGATGGTGATTATGATGTGTCAGAAGTGGAACTGTCAGAATAAAGGGCTCCAAGAAAGGCAATCTTGAATCTTAGTTTTATTTCCCTTCTCCACAATGTAACTGCACCACATCACCAGAGCTACAATCGACATGGTGAAAGGATCTCGGCATCCTTTGGCATCCTCTACCACAATACAATAAGCCACATCGGCAACTCTTATGTGTCAACACCACACTGGTGACTTACAATATACCAAGTCACCTCTGCATCTCCTAGTAATCTCTATGATCATCAACAAACCAAATAGATCAAAATACAAGTAACAGAACTGAAAACATTACTCACCAAGGTTTTGATAATCAAGAAAATAAAAACAATGAGTTCCCTCATTTGATATAAGCAAAAAGATCTCTACCACAAGAAACTATAACTATCACCACAAATTCAAGCCAATTTTCAACCTTGAGAATCAACCCAACATATGACCAGAATTCACTTAAACAACCAACCCTTCCCTGAATCAAAATTCATCACCCCCCTAAAAAACATATGTTGACATTATTACGTCTTTACCGAAAGATATCACTTATGAAAAAGTTAAGATCAAGAAAAAATGAGACTTCAAAGATGTAGAATTCCTGGAATGTGATAAAAGAAACTGGAATCAAATGTAAAATCTATGCCTGAAATTTAGAAATTCATTGGGTCTCTTGGTCTAAATAGCAAGACTAGTCTGGCATTTTAGGATCCACATCACTACTAATTGAATTGGAATTTTAAGAAGATTTAAAGAAGCTGTGGTGCAAAAATGTGTGGATAATTGGCCACCATACCACGAGGATACTAAAATAGACACCTCACTTCCATCCCAAGAGAGAATCTCATATAACCTCTACTTGGATATCCTTTTCTAACATCTCAGCTTACATGTATAATGAGAGTACTATTAAGGAAATTTTCAAGGCAATAGGTAACACCCTAGCTGTTTTGGTTGCACACAAAATGATAAAATCACAATAAATGGAATGCATAAAAATAATAAAATTCAAAGCTTCACAAGAGGAAAATCACCAGTATGTTCAAAACAAATCAGATACAACACAACAATGGATCTCAAACCATAAGTCTGTAATGTTAAGGAAGTGGATCAAGCTAACTCAAACAAATATAACAAGGACCAAACAAAGCAAAGCAAGGAAGTTCTTAACCTGGCATATGATGCAAGTGGAAAAGAACATACTCAGAGTAGTTTACAAACTACAAAACCAATATCGAACCAACAATCACCTACCTATACTTGTGAAAATCTTTCTTTGCAATCCACCATCCAGACTGTAACCAACATACATACACCTGAGGTTAAAGAATTTGAGATCTTTGAAGCCTTGCAATTTATAAAAGTAGGCATGAAACTTGCAGAAAACAACTAGTTCGAATCACCTAAACTTGACTACCCTTCCCCAAAATAACAAAACACTAGTAGTTCACCCTCGTTCCCATCTCTATCATACAATCACCAATGAATTCAAAAATTCAGCGAGTAGAATAATGAAAAAAATTAAGCTTAAACCACTAAAAATCCTAAACACCGGCAAAGTTATTCATTAAGTTGTTGATTTAAATTTTACCGAAATTATTTGATATTCTTCAAGAATTACGTAACTTTTACCTAAATAGTTGGTTATGTTGCCATTATATTTTTTTTGTCCTATTTGGATAATTTATATGATTTAATTTTTGGAGATAGTGTTTTTAAAAAATAATAGATTATTTGACTCAATTGTTGGTTTGATCAAATTTAACTTCTAAATATTTTATTTATCTGAAAATGTGTTTGCTCCAAACATAGAAAGACAATAACAAACGCTAATTCATTAACGCAATGATTTTGATCAAAATTAAACTTTATTTTGAGTAATGTCATTGATATTTTACATGTTATATTTACGTGGATCAATTTCTTTTATGTATAATAATTAGTAGCTATAAAAATAATTTTTATTTTTTTTATTCAAATAATAGTCTTTTTATAATTTTCAAATTGTCATGGACTTGAACAAAATTTATAATAATATTATGTAACTTAAAAAATCAAACATTAAAGGATGATAACTTATATCTTGATATATTTTTACCATTCTAAAATATAAATCATACCTAAGATTATCTCTTAAAAGTATCACTTTTATATCCAACACAAACTAAAAACATTCAACAAACTAATTAATTTATAAAAACCAATTAGCATAGTTTTTTGTTTTTAATTCAATATAGTTTTCATTGATGTTGTAATGGAATTGTAAAACATAAATATACTGAAATAATGACCCATTAATAATCCATATCTTCATATAATATACAATATGATCCATGCCATTAAAACTCAAAAATAAGATACACATAAAGCAGAGACGAAAGTGACAACAACAACAACACCTTGTTGAATTGATATTGATATTGATGATCCTAAGCGAGGAGGACCGGTCCATCGGCTTTATTTATGGCACCAACCAATTCTTTAGCCTTTAAAGATTCTCTCTCCCAATCAATTTTATATACAACACCCAAAATAGACACAACACATGCAATCTGCGCCCCAAGCAATCCATAACAAAGACCCAAAAATCCTTTTTTCGAAACAAACCCTAAAACGACAGCCAGTGGTGCCCCCACTAAGTAAAACGAGTAGAAGTTGATGGCTGCACCAACACCTGGTTTTGCACAACCTCTTAAAATCCCACACCCGGTTGTTTGTGGACAATTCCCAACTTCACATAAACCAATCAAGGGTAAAACCGTCATTGTCAATTCCAAAATCTCACTATCATTACTAAAAGCTTCTGCCCATATCTTTCTCCCTAGCGTGGTCCATATCAAACCAAACAACGACGCCACAATCGCTAGACCGAGTCCGACCGCAGCCGATAATCGAGCTCGCTTTGCCCGGCCAGCACCAAGTTCATTCCCGACTCGAGTCGACACCGATGCAGCCAGCGATATGGGTAACGTGTACATCAAGGCAGTCGTTTGGATCACGATCGCAGCCGACGCTAGCGCAACACGAGGATTCTCTAAATAGCCGGTGAGAATCGTCATGAATTCGTACCACCACCATTCTAGGCAAACCGCGATACAACTAGGTATCGCTAGTCGAATTAACGTACCCCATTCGTTCTCCAAAATCGGTGACGAAATACTATCTTTTTGTAACAGTGGTCGCGTGTCGAAACTATTATCGATATTTTCATTATTATTATTATAGTACATGTAACATAAAAGTATAAAAACCGTTGAAAAATCCGTAATGAAATTCGACACGGCCACGCCCGGCACACCTAAAGATAGAGTAAAAGCTAGAACATACGTAATGGGTACGTGAAAAAAAATAGAAATCGAGTAAGACCAAAATAAAGGCCATGTTGTACCTTTGGTACGTAAATAAATACGTATAGGGTGTAAAAAGCTATGAGCAATAAGATCCGGAATTGCAAACAAGCAATAAACTCTAGCCACGTGTAAAATATCGGGTTTCTGATGAAGGGCGAGCATGATAGTTTCGAGATTTAACCAAAGTATAGATATCGGAAATGAGCAAAACATCAACAAAACGATTGTTTTCTTTAAAACATGAGAAGCTAGAGAGTGATTTTTAGAACCAAAAGCTTGGCTACAAAGTGGCTCCATTCCGGTGGCTAAACCCGATAAAACGGAGTAGCCGGTGATGTTGGTGAATCCGATGGCTAATGCGCCTCCGGCCAACTCTAAAGCTCCCAATCTTCCCATCGAGATGACTAGAATCATGGTTTTGAGGTAACTTAGTAAATTCATGGCTAGCATAGGAAAACCTATGTTGCTTATCCTCTTTAACTCATCCATTACCTATAAAGTAATTAAAAGAAGGTAAATAATAATATATATGAGCTGAAAATTTGTATAAAGGATTGAGTTTTGTTTTAAAATTATGTACCTCTGGAATTGTTGAGTATTTATTGTGGTTCATAGTTGCAAATATTTTTGTTTCTTTTTGCATGATAAAGAGAGAGAGGCGAGAGAGAGAGAGGCGAGAGAGAGAGAGAGTGAGAGATGGATTAGTGTTGGAAATTAAGGTGAAGGGTTTTATATATATAGAGAGTTGTGTTGTGTGTTGGTATGAAGAACTTTTTAGGTGCAAATAGTGGACGTGTTGAAATTAATTATTGTATTTTGGAAACTTTTAGATCCAATAATAGTGGTGGTGGTAAAGATTTGATTCAATATTTTTTTTATTTGTAATAAGAGATTAAAATTGGAACAAAATAGTTTAAGGATATCCGGAATGTTATGGTCTTTTTTTTTCTTAAGTAATTAACTTCTTTTATTAATGAACAAAAAATTACAAAAGTTCCGAGAGCTAGAGTTGACAAATTCAAAGCCTAAGGACAAAAGACGCAAAAAAACCATAACTACGACTTCGATCTAGATCTTTGCCTTCTACATAGAAGCTTAAGCCAGCAACAAATACAAAAACCTTCACTGAACCTTCCATTTGTCCAGAAAAATATCAAAACACCAATCATTTGTTTCTAATATCCATCTTAAAGCAAAAATCGATCAGCAAAATCACATACAATTTCATTTGTTTCTAATATCCATCCTAAAGCAAAAATCGATCAGCAAAATCACAGACAATTTCAAAACAGAAAGCCTTAATCGCAAAACCTTAAACTCACTGAATCTTCTTCTTCACAGATAAGCGTCGAAACCAATCTGCATGCTTAATCCATTGAAATATACCCTGGACCAAGACTTTCAAGCAAAACCACAGATAATAACTCATTAGGAGCAGAAAAATGGGTGAATTTCTGGTTGTCAGAGCATGAAAACATCCATTTAGCGATTCAGTCAGAAGCTTGATTCTGGACGCGAGATATATGTGTAATAGACATATTCGAGTGAATTAGCTTCCTACAGATGGCTATAAGAGAATCAATGAACCAGTGGTCAGCTCCCTTCACAATCATGTTGACAAGAAGGGAGCTATCAGTCTTCACATGTACATTCACCCAACCCTTTCGTCTACAGACCAGAAGACCTTCAATAAGAGCCCTTGCTTCAGCGAGCAAGGGATTCAGCTTACCAAACCTAAACCCAGAACCAGCAACAACATCGCTTTCCCAGTTCCTAATAATGATACCTTCAGTAGCTTCCCAAGTGTGTGAACAAGCACCATCAATATTCAATTTGAGCCGATCTTTCTCAGGAGGCCTCCATTTGAAGTAAGCAATTATTCCTTTCTTATATTCCACAGATTGACAACCAAGGTTAATTCCTGCGTTATCAGAATTTGACCAGTGTTTACTAGTCAAATAATTAGTAAAATTGATGCCTTTGATAACTTTAATGATTTTTTCAACAATTGTATTGATAGAATCATGGAAGCCTTTAAATTTGGAAGAATTTCTATTCTTCCAAATGAACCAGTTGATAACTTGGGGAACCATATGGGTAATATGGAACTTATTATTAGAGTGCCAAAACCACACTCTGATAATATGAGTAATAGACATATATCTACCGATTGCGATGTTAAATAAGGAAGTAAAATAGTTCCAAATTTGCTAAGCAAAGCAACAACTAACAAAGAGATGTTTTTTCTTTTCGTTACCGTTGCAAAATTGGCATTTGGAAACAATGGCAAAATGTCTTTTCTTCATGAGAAATAAAATTAGAAATAAGTTTCCAACAGAAGAAAGAAAACTTCGTGGGGATTTTGTTGTTCCAAATTTTCTGAAAAAGACTTGACTTGTTGTGCTTCACTCTAATGCTTTCCCAAGTTAGCTTAGTATTGAAGCTGTTACTTGTTGAAAGCTTCCAAGTTATCATATCCTCCATATTATAATTAACCTTGTAATTGCTAATATGATTCACTTTTTCGCAGGAAAGAAAGGAGTTCAAGCAATCATAAATCCCAAGATTTGTATTTCCAAAAAGTCTTCACAGGAGCCTCAATGTACCAACTGTTATCCTTGGCCAAATGAGGGCCATCATGCCAATCATCAAGCCAGAAGTCAACCCTTCCCTTTCCCAGAATCAAACTGATGTTACATTCAGCAAGCTCCTTCACTTCAGTAAGTCTTTTCCAAACTAAAGAATCTGTACTTTTACACTTAGCTTTGATAGGGTGACAATTAGAACAATATATATTGTGAAGAATATTAGCCCAAAGACATGTGTTTTGTCTGAAAATAAACCAAAGTTTTTTAGAGAAGGAAGTTTGAATATCATTCAAAGCTTTGATATTCAAACCATCTTCCTCAAAAAGCCTACAAATATAACTTCACTTAGACCAGTGAATGGTCTTATCATTAAAAATAGATCTCCATAAAAATATATTAAAAATATTCTCCAAGCTGTTGATAATAGAGTTAGAAATCTTACTATTTTGCATCCAATAATAGGTTATAGGAAGTAAAATAGAATATATTAAAGTCAGTCTCCCACCAAATGAGAGATGATTAGAGTCCCAAGTATTGATTTTGTCTCTGATTTTAACAAACATAAGACTAAATTTTCTTTTTTATTATTGTTACATAGAGTTATTCCCAAATAGCTAGAGGGAAGAATATCAACAGAAAAACTAGTTTTGAGCTTTAAGTTATTAACTCTAGAAGAACTCATTCTGTTACATGTAATGAGTTTATTTTTTTTCTTTATTAATAACTTGACCTGATACTAATTGATAATTCTCCAAATGCTTGCTTAACAGGTCAATTGAAGAGCTTTGGCTGTTAGAAAATATAAGGATATCATCTGCAAAGACTAAACAGGAAACAATAAGGTTAGTTCTAGTAGCATAGAGCATTTTATTGTTATTTCTGAGAAGCTTATAAATCCGTCTAGTAAGAATGAAGAGACTAGGAGATAAAGGATCTCCTTGTCTCAAACCTTTCTTCTGATGGAAATATCCCATGACAACCCCATTAATTAGGATAAATATGTCCACATCAGAAATTAGTTTATTAATAAGGTTGATGAAGTCAATAGAAAACCCAAACTTGGAAAGCACCTTAAGAATGAAAGAGTGAGCCATTCTATTGAAGGCGTTGGACATATCCAATTGAATGATAATATTCCCACTCTTGGGTTTTCTGTTGATGTCATGGATCATCTCTTTTGCTATCAATATGTTTTCGTGAATAAATATCCATTTCACAAAAGCACCTTGATAGCAAGAAATGATCTTAGGCAAGAGTTTAGCCAATCTAATGTTAATGAGATTATAAAATATTCTGTTAACCATAGAACATAAACTGATTGGCCTGAAACTAGACCAAATAGGATTAGGAATTTTTCGGGATCAGGCAACTCCCAGTGGAAAAAATACCAGAGGGAATGTTGTAACCTTTGAGAAAGGAGTTAAAAGCATTGCATAAGTCATGATTAATAACATCCCAACATATTTTAAAGAAATAAAGATTGAAACCATCAATGCCAGCTGCGTTATCATTAAGATATTCTTAAACTATTGAAATATATAATTTTGGGCTGGATAATAATAAAATAGTATTAAGATATTCTTAAAACGTAAACACGGGATACTAAAATAATATGGGTTAAGTACGGTTTAAGACCGGCAACTAATAATAATATCCATTTAAGATTTATATTTTCATATTGCTTTGAAAAAGATCCATTTTACTCAAATATTTATCATTTAAGACACTAATATCCTAAATACTCATACTCAATTATATAAAAAGAATTAATACCCATATTTCCTTCGTTTTGTTACGTGAATAAAACAGTATCTTACCATTATAGGTGATGATAAATTGTTTACTTTATTTCTTGTTTTTCTTTTGTTTTCGTATAATTTTGATTGTGTTTTACTTGATTTCGAAGTTAGATTTTTTTATATATATTTAGAAATTCGATGTTTAGAAAGTCGATTTACTCGAATTCTGAATTCAAAGTATGAGTTTACTCGATATGTGTTTCTTTCTGTCCTAATGTAGTTTATTTATCGCACTACAATTAATTTTTTGTCGATTTTTAGTATGTGTTTAGTGTTTGTGAAATTTCTGTGCGCGTAAAACTATTATGAGTTTGTACGAAGGAGATGAGAAACATGTTTGTTCTGTACTTACTTATAGTTGTGAAATGTGTAAGTTTTTCAGGAATGATAGATGAAAAACATCCTTTTGATAGGTGGGAAACATTATTGTTCTTTTTGTTTTTGAAGATGCGAAACGTCCTTATAGATAGATGTGAAACGCTTGTATTTTTTTTCTATAGATATATGTGAAGCATATGTATTCCTTGTACTGATAAATTATAAACATATTTACTACTAATTGCAAAATATTTGTATTTTTATCTGCTGATAGCTATTAAACATATTTATTTTTTACTGTAATGATAAATTCAAAACCTCTTTATTTTTATGCAATGTCTAGTAGTAGACTGTGTATTTTTAAACTAAATGAGAGCTTGAAATTTTGTGATCTTGGTATGTTTGCCGAGTTTGAAGATATTGTTAAATTTGTTTTAAGTAGATATGATACGTTGGTTCGGGGTAAATTAAAATTAAGATACTTTTGTGATGATCTAGATACGTTATTTTAGGCTATGATGGTGATTTAATTACTTTGGTACCAGTTGTTGATAGTTTGGGTGTTTTAAGTGTTACTATTAAAATTGAAGGTGATATTGTTGTTGGTGCTAATATTAGAGAAACTACTCAAAGTATATTTGAAGTTTTAAATGAAGATATTGTTTGTGGAGAAATTGGTGAAACTTCTGGTCTTAATGTTATTAGTCACAAACACAAAGCACTTGCTACTGTTGGTTGGATGAATGAAATTAGTGGTATTGGGTAGGTCTTTGAAGAGGGTGCACTAGGTTTAAGATAAACTATTAGTTGGTTGGCTTTACAAGAAGGTTTTACTTTTAAATATTTGCATAACAATAAACAAAGAGTAACTGTTTATTGCATGAAAAAAGATTCAAAGGGCTGTCCTTTGAGACTTTATGCTAAACAAGAGAGGTCTACTGGTTTTTATTATTATTAAGAAGTATGTCTAAACTCATATATGTGGGACTGGTTTTAACAAAAAAAAATAGAAAGCATTTGTTATCAGATTTGATTGCGAATGAAATACGTGATTGTGTTAGGAGGAGATTTGATGCTACAACTACACAGATGAAATCATTTTTTAAAAAATAACTACGGTTTAGATATTTTTTACCGTGTTTCGTGGCTTACTTTAGAGAAATCTAAAAGGGTTGTATATGGAGATAATTCTAATTCTTATAAACTCCTTAAGAATTATTTTAAAACATTGAAGATTCTTCATAAGAGAAATGATTACATACTTGAGTATTCTTTGGAAACCAATGTCTTCATATATTGTTTCCTAACATTTGGGTCTTGTCTCTATGGTTTCAATTCTCGTCGTCAAGTTTATTTATTGATGGAACTTTTTTAACGGGGAAATATAAAAGGGTGTTGCTATCTGTCACAGCTAAAGATGGTAACAATAGTGAGTTCTTGTTATCTATTGTTTCATATTGGAGTAGATGTTATCTTTTTTATATTTTATATAAATCTGCGAAAACAGGCTTGAAGTAAAATATGATAGATACGAAACTTTGGTATTGATAAGGAAGAATAAAACTTTGTGTATCAGTAAAACGATAGATGCAAAACACTTATGTCTAATATGATAGATGCAAAACATTAATATATCAGTAAAGTGATAGATGCGAAACGCTTATGTCTAATATGATAGATATTATTGGTACAATGTAAGTAAATTGGTAGATGTGAAACCCCTTGTAATCAGTCATTTATAATATATTTTCTTCTATATATATGTTGCAGGCATTTTCCCTATTGCATTTAGTATTGTTGCAGCTGAAGGTATTGAGAATTGGTGATCACATTTATTAGTGATCGTCATTTAGGTATTATTAGTGTTGTTTCATTATTGTAAGTATTAAAACCCCATTTTTTGGATCGGCTAATCACATTTATTAGTGATCGTCATTCAGGTATTGTTACTTTTGTATCTTCTATATTTCGAGATTGCCATCATGGATAAAGTCTTTATCATCTTTTAAACAATTTAGACATTATTTGACGGTTACATCGACAATATTTAAGGATACTATGGTTCAACTATTTAAAAGATGCGCATATACTGCTAATCAAAATTTGTTTATTTAATATATAGATGAATTTCTTAAACAAAGAGGTGAGAAGGTTGAAATTTTTTGTGATAATTTATCTACCGACAAATATGTGTGTGTTTTTTTTCAAAGGCAAAAGGTATGGTTCTATGACGTCTACTCCAACTGAGTATTTTAACAATCAAGTCAAACAAATTTTTGGTTTGCATATACTGGAGTTAATTGATAGGATTAGAGTTTTACAAGTGAGTCAAATTTTGAGACGTTTCGGTGATGCTGAACGTTGGACTAGCGATTTGATAAAAAGTTTAACTTAATGTGGAAGAAGATCGTCCATGGATAGTTCATTCTTCTACTCCTCTTTTGCATGAAGTGTTTTGTGATCCTGTTATGGTTGTTGATCTTAGTGTACGCTTGTTCTTGTGGTGGCTGGCAACATGATTGTTTCCCGTGCTCTCATGCGTTATTTTATATTGAGGCGGATCCTATGAAATATGTTGAGCCATGCTATTTTGTAAGCTCTTATAAGGCAACATATTCATATGGTATAACTGCATTTAATACGTTTGGTCAAGCTACTTCAACAACTTCTCCAGATGTACTTCCTCCAGTTTTGAAAAGGAGAGCTGGACGACCTAAGAAGAAACAAATTCCATATTGAGGAGAATTAAGTATTTGTTCTATAACGTGTTCTCGTTGTTTTAAATCTTATCATAATAGACAAACATGTGTAGAAGCTTTGTAAAATCAATGTAATTTTTTTTTATATTTTTAGTTTTTCTGAGTTTTTTTGTCATAATGAAAATGAATTAGAACATTTAGATGGACATGATAGATACAATACTTTCTATTATAGATTCATCTGGTAGATGCGAAATATTTAATAAGCATAATAGATGGACTTGATAGATATGAAACAAGCTTTAAAAAATTAATGATATCGCTAGATGCGAAACGTTGTATAACGAAATTCATTTGTTTATTGTAGATACGAGACAATTAAAACAAAATACATGGTTCTGATAGGTGCGTAACCTTGGATAACCAAATATTGAACATTTTGATAGATACAAAACCTTGGATAATCAAATATATTATACTTTGATAGATGCGAAACCTAGATAACTAAATACATTGTATTAATAATTGTTAAACCAACTCATAACTAAGCATATTTTTGGTGGTGATAGATTCAAAACCTATGATAACTAAAATATATGGTTTTGATAGGTTTGTTAAAAGATGTATACAAATAAATAAATAAAATTATTAAGCTCATTATGAAACAAGTACAATACATGGTAAGTTTAATAAACCAGATACCAGCTTCACGAAAATTCAAAAACATAGTCTCCATGTTTAGATTCTAATTCTGACTCTTTTTAGTCAGTGTTTTCTTGTTCATTATGGTCATCAAAAAACAAAAACCATAAACTTGCTTCTACCCTATGTTAAAACAACAAAAAATCAAACCAGACCCTTCCCCTTACCATCAGTCAGAGTCTTCTTGATCCTCCTTGGAGTCTTATTTGTATGATTCATCTTCCTCTGAATCTTATTCTTGCGAATCTTTATCTTCGTCTTTATCTTCAGACTCTTTATTTTCGTATTCCTTCTGGTCACGTTTCCTCTTTTTTTTAAAAGGATACCAATAGGATCCTTATTTGGATAATCATCATGTTTAGAAAATTCATCTTCGGAATATTGTTTATCATAAAAAGAACTGCAGTCATCATCAAAGATATCATCAGATAATTCCTCTGTTGTGGTCTGTTTCCAGTTTTCTTTTACTTTAGCGGAATGAGCAGGAGAAATGAAATCACTGTAAACAAAGTCATCATCTGAAGAAAAATTAAGACTTGGCCTTTTAAAAAAAATTGTGTATGAGAACTCAAAGTATGAAGTGAACTTTATACGAGTAACTAAAATGTTTAAGAAGGTGAAAAGTTTAGAAAATTTTCACATTAATAATATCTTGGTTGATATTCCACAGTTTTGTAGTTATTGCAATGCACTAATGAGTATCTATTTTTTGTCAAATCATGTAAGTAAATAACCAATCAAATTTAAGTTACTAGTTTAACTTTTGATTTGACAAAATAGTTGGGAGATTGGTATAGTACGGTAATTACAAAAACATAATACTTCTCTAAATAATAGTTGTATGACAAATAATTAGGTTAGAAGATGGGAAACAATCCCCAACAAAAATAAGGACTAAACATAGATGCGAAACCTTACTTACAAATCAAATAGTAGTTGCGAAACACGTTGTTTATATACTTCTGATAGATGTGAAACCTTGTTAACAAATCAAACAGTAGATGCGAAACACGTTGTTTACATTTTTTGTTAGATACAAAATAGATCGATATGCTAGATGGGTGACATTCTATTTACATCTCTGATAGTTAAAAAGTTTAAGTAGGTGGAAAGTTAGAAGCTTTGACAATAATAATATTTTGGTTTTTATTGGTTAGGTTTGTAGTTAATGCAATGTAATCATCAGTATCTACTTTTGTTAAATCATATAAGTAAATAACTAATCAAATGTAATTACTAGTTTAAATTTTGATTTGACAAAAATATGCGGGAGATTGGTAAAGTACATTAATACAAAAACATACAACTTCTATAATTAGAACATAAGATGGGAAACAGTCACCAATAAAAATAATGAGTTGATAAATACGAAACACGTAATATAGACATGAAACCTCTTTACATTTCTGTTAGATGTGAAATGTTATCTACAAACCAAATGATGGATACAAAACTCTTTGTTTACATTTTATGGTACATGCGAAACCTACAATGTTAGAGTTTATTTTCTTTGAGATATATTGATTGTAGACAAACTGTAAACAAACACTTATTACAAGCATTAAAACAAATATTACAAAACATCATCAATATTACAAAACACCATCGCAAAATATGTTAGTGTTGGTTTCATTAAGAAACATGTAAAACATTTACGTTTTTCTTAATAATACAATATCATAAGTTTTATGTAAGTCAAGTTTTCCATGCAAAACATAATCTTTGAAGTAATCGCAGACCATTACACCGCAATCAAGTGATCCAGGTCTTTGTTTTGGAATTTTTACAGGACAATATATATTTATGTTTGCTTCTGCTCGTAAAATGTTTTTGCGTTGGAGGTATAAAATTTGTAATTTAATAGACATACAAATAAATTAGATGATGTGTATATATATATATATGTGTTCTATGAAATTACATTAGAAGAGAGATACTTACTAATCTTTCTGCAGATTTTCTTGTTGGATCTGGACGTTTGGGTACTGGGTTTAGATTTACTGTTGTTTCATGTTCGATATCTATTACCAATATTGTCCAATGGTTAACATTCCCACGTAAGACTTCTGTTAGAAGTGGAACAAAGATGTAACCTTCTGTGATGCCTCGTAGCTTATCATCAACATATATTGTTACATCTATATTTTGGTTTAGCATATGCTACATTAAAGAAATAATATTTAGAATCATTTTTGTTAATAAATTAATACGTATTTAAAAGTATATTATTCTTACCATTACGCTTCCAGATAAGTATGTTACTGGCATTAATTCTCATGGACTTTTAGCAACTGGTATCCAGATAAGTATGTTACCGTATAGTCGATTTCATCTTCCTCTTCTATCTCTATCAAAGTACTAACAAAAATATTACATCCTACTATCTCTGGATATGACAATACTGTTGGATCAAAATTGTTTTCTTATTTTTCAATCAGTTCTAATTTGTGGTATTCGTGTATGTAGCTGTTACTTTTTTTGTAAATGGTCATAATATTCTGGTAATTCCCATTTTAAGTAGTTCTTTAAAGATTTGATGTTGAGTATGATCCAAATTTAGTTTAAATGAAGGTTCTTCATCTAACGTTTTCTGCACAAATGGGAAACAATTGAAACTGTAAGAGGAGATAGATGCGAAACGTTCAGAAATACAATAGATGAGAAACAATAGAAACTATGCTAGATGTGAAACATATGTAAATTTGATAGATGAGAAACCTATGTAATTGCAATAGATGCGAAACCTGTGTAAATTTGATGGATGAGAATCCAGTGAAACTAAACTAGATTTGAAACCTAAGGAAATTTGATAGATGAGAAACTTGTGCAATTATGTTAGATGAGAAGTTAGTGAAACTATGATAGATGCGAAGGCGGTTCAGTATGATAGATGCGTAAATAGTGCAATCACTTACTTTTCTGTTTTGTATATCCTTTTCAATTCTTATAAGTTCGTTCTCAATTGTTGCGTGTAAGTCACTAACTTGTGACATTTGGATTTCTTGGACGTCAGAGGCATGATCCTTTACAAAAAATAAAACGGGACATTAGATGCGAAACACTTGTAAGAACAATAGTTGTGGATCAAATGTAAATATAAGGCATACTGAAAGATAGATGCGAAACATGGTGTTTTTTATAGATGTAAAATGTTGTATTATATAAAACCAGCATACAAGGAAGATAATACACAACTGTATATATATTTAAATACATAGGTTTCTTAAAACAGGTTTTCTTAATTTTGGGTTATCTGTATTACCTCTTTGTCCATAACATCATCCTTGGTCACTTTAGATACTTCAGCAACATCCTTGGTCACTCCAAATATTTTAGAAACACTCTTGCTCTCTTCAGATACTTCAGCTACATTCTTAGTCCCTTCAGGTACTTCAACAACAGATTCTTTAGTGACATGAACAATAATATTAGTATCTTTATCCTGTTCTTCCATAAAAACATTTACACCAGCAAATATTAGGATTTTATTCTTCCGTAACATTAACATGAACAGAGGGATCATCTTGCTTTTCAACATCAACTTCAGTAGGAGTAAGAAGCTCTTTTCCCCAACAACAATGAGGTTAGATGTATCAAAATCATTATTAACAAGGGGATGATCTTGCTTTTTTGCCCTAACTTGAATAGGAGTAACATGCTTTTTGTCTGCAGCAACAATAATTTTAGTAGTAACAATATCAACATTAACAAGAGATCATTTTGGTTTTTAACCTCAACATCAGTAGGAGTAACACGCTTCTTTTCAACAGCGACAACATCCTTAGATGTAGCACAAGCAACATCAAGCTCAACCGTAACAACATGGTCATCTTCAACAATAACAACATTAAGATCCTATTTTTCCGCACCATCTTCACTATTCTCTTATTGTGGAGATAGAAACTTGTCTTCAACAACAATATTAGGTGTTTTATCTTGGTTTTTTTACACAAATAGGGTTTTTTAATACAATATTAGGTATTCTATCAGCATATTGTGTTTTTCTGATTTTATCCAGTGATTGTTAGGCTTGATCATTCAAACTTTTTATTCTTGCATAACTTTTTGGTTGTTGTTCATTTGTTTTGTTAACTTCATCCTCTATATTTGGCTTCAACATAGATAGTTTAAGTGTGTTTTGTAGGTCAACCTCAATGTCCATCTCTGCATCAGCTTTCATTTGTGTAATGATCTTCTCTTTTTTCTCGAGTTTCCTTTGTAATTTTTCGATTTGTTATTAAAATTTCCTATGTTCTAATTCATTTTGTCCCATTTTATGAATTGTTGATAAGTCAAAGCTCTGGCTGAAGACATGTCTGCTTGTGCTTTTGGTGGGGTTTGGGCTAAGGTTGGGGCTTGTGGTATGGTTGGGGTTGGGGTTGAGGCTGGGTCTGGTGGTATGGTTGGGGTTGGGGATTTATTGTTAATTCTCTGCAAAATAATAATTCATGTAAAATATGCAAAACCTTTTATATAATATGATAGATGATAGATGCGCAACCGTAAAAAAAATTGATTGATGTGAAATATATATACACGTGATAGATGCAAAACCTTTTCATGAGATTATTCATGTAGATGTGTAACGTTAATAAGCATGTAACATGCGAAATTAGGTCTAAATGATAGATGCAGAACCTTAATAGACTTGATAGATGCAAAATGTGAATTAAAACAATAGATGCAGAACCTACATAGAAATGATAGATTTTGAAACGTGAATAAAATGATAGATGCGAAACCTTAAGTAAACATAATAGATGTGAAACGTGACCTAAATGATAGATGCAGAACATTTAGTAATCATGATAGATGTGAAACCTACATTTAATACCATACATGTTAAACACATTAGAACATTATGGATGCTAGATGCGGAACCAAAAGTAAAAATGATAAAAAAGGAGATATTTACCTTTTCTCTTGCCAATAATTTTTTCAACCTTCTGTTTTATGTTGTGAGATGGTACAATTTGTCATCAATGTTGATTGGTGACTTCTTTTTTATGTTCTTTTTAGGTTTCCTTAGATTCCTAAGAATCTGTGATGTTGAATTTTGCTTTCTTGCAATAGGAGCACATCCCGTCTCTACCGTATTTTGTTTGTTCAGAGGACCAGTTTCCACTAGTAAAGTTTTCTCTTTCACGTTCTTTACTGATTTTATTCTTCGTGTTGCAGTTTTTTTTAGTTTTTGTAACTTTTTGACGTGGTTGAACTATATATTGGTCTATTGTCTTTTTTGCTATCAGTAGAATCTCTTGCACCTGGGTCTTATTGCGTATCCCAGTACAAACCATCATCATCTTCATTGAGGTTTACTTGTTCATAATCATGTGGTGGAACATTATTATCTTCTTGAGGCGCATATAGGTATCTTGTCTTGAATTTCAATATTTTGACATAATGTTGTGTGTTCCATGATGAATGGCTATACATTAACAATACTTTAGATACCATTTATTGAATAAATAATATTTAAAATAGAACAAAGAAATATACTAACCAGTAAAAGGGAAACACAAGCAACTAGTCTTCCAGGTTTAGTTTCATGACAAGCTATTATTAAATTCATCAACTTTTCCCGGATTGCTTCGTCCCAATTGTAGTTGTTTATTTTGTCTAGGTGTTCTACGTAATATACCATCGTAGAAGCTAGTACATCTCAAGATGTAGAGAAAAACAAGATGGAACAGACTAATATTATACAGAGTATAACAACATCTTCTATTGTCTCTTGTCCAAGTTTTTTTGCTTCTTTATTTATAACAATCTATCACCAAGCAAAAGCATTAGTTAAAAGGGATAGATGCGAAACCTATGCTAATTTCAAACATATCAAATTGATAGTTGTGAAACTTATTCAAATGTGAAAGCGGAGTTAAAAATCTAGATGCGGATCCTATGCAAATACTAAAATGATAGATGTGAAACCAATACTAATATCAATAGATGCGAAACCTAGTTTAATGTGAAACAGTTCTAATGTGATATATGATTGAAATGTGAAATAGAGTAAAATGATAGATGCAGAACCTAATGCAAATTTTAAAGTAAAGCATAAATGGTAGATGAGAAACCTATGCAAATGTGAAGCAGGGCAGAGGTAGTAGATGAGAAAAATTTATGCAAATTTGAAAACAGTGCAAAAATGTAAGAAAAGTTTTAATTGCATACATTTATCATTTGTTTGTGATTGGTCTTGCTCGGCTTGTATCAACTTTTGTTGATGTCCTATTAGAAAAGTATTTCTTGGTTATCCTTTATTTTTCTTCGTCTTCTAATTCAGAAAACTTAGGTTCAAAATACTTGGCTTGTAGTGGCATAATTTCGTTTCCATGTTTTAAGCCAAAAATGATCTTTATGTCATGGTTTGTAAGCCGTAAAAACTTTTTACCCAACTTAAATTCTTTATTTCACCATCATATGTCATTGTTATCTGCTCAATTACATCCCAATGATTTTTGTACGCAGTCTTCCTTATTCGAAGATCATAGACTGCTTTTAAAAGTGAGTAAAAGGGTGTCTTCTTTCCTGCTTCTATATGTTATGGCCTCACTTTTGTCTCTTCCATCTGTTTTAACAGTGCAAAGAGGCCTGACCTGTTGATACATGTTTTTGGTACCATTTTACATGTAAAAGTAATAAATGAGAAAAATAGATCAGCTATGATAAATGCAAAATTATTGGAAGTTAGATAAATGATAAACGTATGCAAATTTGAAATTATTGTAAAAGTGATAGATGTCAAAACCTATGTTAATGTATATGAACTACAACACTGATAGATGCAAAACCTATGTTAATGTATATGAACTACAACAATGATAGATGCAAAATCTATGTTAATGTATAAGCACATACACACATAGAAATGTGAAACTTATGTTAAAAATTAAACAATAAACACTGATAGATGTGAAACCTATGTTAATGTATAAGCATTGACACACTGATAGATGCGAAACCTACGTTAATCTATAGCTAATACACACCGATAGATGTGAAACCTATATAAAAACCTGCAATTATTGCGAAATGATACATGCGAAATCTATACAAATATAACAAAAGCAAGTTTGAATTGCAGTAACAATAGTAAGGCGATTTGGATACGAAATTGCAGGTCGTTTAAGCAGTTACTATGAGCGTCTCGTGTCTTGCTTTAGCGAGACACGAGTAAGCAGTATTAGTTACTGAAAGCAAGACTGAAAAATAGTCATAAATGAAGCAAACAAGAAGATTTATCACAAAAAACATAGATATATCACACGAAACAGATAGACTATCACTAAACTAACTCAAAAACTCGATGAATCATCGCAATGAAACCCTAGGTTTCTCAATTGTGCTAGAAATCGAATTGTTTTTCGAAGAAAAAAATAGTCAATCTTATTGATTTATCGTTGATATAGTTGTTGATTACTTGAATCTCCAATCAAAAGGTAAACGAAGTTGAATCAGAGAACGTTCAGAGAAAATGAAATCATTGATATCAGTTGAAATTGGATGTTAAAGAGTTTGGAGGAAGAAAAAAGATAATAGATGTGTTAAAACGAGTATTTATATCGGAGTAATTTTGAAAAGAAAATTGTAAAAAAATAAAAATAAACCTTATTTAGTAATAGTTTTTAGATTACAGGTCTTATATGATAAGTTTTCCGAATAATATTGATATTTATTAATCGGTGAAAGTTCAATGGGTTAATTAGGTATCTATAAATTAAACAGTATCCTAGGTGTAACTCCCGTAAGAATTCTACTTACGAAGGTGAAGCACTTGTTTTATTATTTTTGGATCCAATTTAATATTAGATATGATTTTTTTTTCAACACGTACACATCGGATGCGATTGTTTATAATATTCTAACTATATTCTTTTATCGGTTATGGATTTGAAATTTAATTATCCGTCAGATTTTGGTCGGGTTATTAGTTTTGATAGTTTTGTCCGGATATTCAATCCAAACCCGATCTACCGAAATAATATGGGACAAATATCTATTAATTTAATATTATTTATTAAAAATAAATAAATTAACATCTTATCAAATAAAATATTTATTGTTGAATAAATACTATCGAGTAGGTGTTGATGAATATACGAATCCGATGGTTCTGGATATAAGAAAAAAAAATGCTTTTACCCGTTCAGGTTTGGATTCGAAACAACATAAACAGGTTTTGGTTTAGTTATACCCGGATCCATCCTGCTACATTGTTATCCTCATTTAGTATTAATAGATTTTTAGGAGTGAAATTTGAAGTCTATAAAAGTTTGAGAACACATGTAACATTTATAAATATAATTTTATTTTGGAGCACATTCTTCATGTCATTTGTCCATTTTTATGATTTTATTTCTTACTTCTTTTACTATTTCTATCATTTCACTAACTTTTGTAACTCATTCAATCACTTTTATAACTTTTTACTTTTATCCATCACGATTTTGACGTTTTAACGTTACATATCAGACGGAACTCCAACTCTAATTCCTCACTCTAGCGAGCAACCTTCGGCAAAAATCAACCGAACACATAAACACATCACCAAACTGACAATGTATAGGAAACAAAGGTTCTCAATAGATCCAGATCTTAAAAACACCCATAAACCAAACTTATGTTCTCAACTAATAGCACATGGACGTGATTTTTATACAGTTGACATGCAACAATATCTAGACGAGAGGAAACACTATCATGCGCTCGACATGTTGACAAGCCTGACGTTATGTCATTCATCACCCTAAAGACGTCTACAATTTTGAGGAATGAGACAACACAATCTCTTCCATTATCAGGCAACACTACTAACCTTCCTCCGAACGTGAACATAAATCTCACCGTTTTCATGCTGAGCACTTAAGTTTGAGAGACGATAAACAACATATAGTCGTGAGTATTCTTGCAAATCTAAAATATACCATTGTAGATACTCCCTTATTGTTCCATATCTGGTTGGAGGAGCCGAACGTCTTATCTCACCATCGCAGCGAGAAGAAAGACATAATGGGCACGTATGAGCCACGTCTAACCCAACATTTAGATCTAGACTACCAAAATTATCCAATAGTTTCTACAAGTATGTACTGAACTCCTAGTGCATTGGTCTAGTGCCCCTTCTGAGTCCACATATACATCTATCTACCATTTAGAGGAACTATGCCTTCTAAATGACCCATTATTGGCTTATTCATCCCTCAATAAATAACAAAATAATATCCTAGACCAGCGCACCTAGCCTACCATAAGTATATCAT
The DNA here is from genome assembly GCA_036936605.1 of Limnanthes douglasii subsp. nivea. Taxonomy (NCBI): domain Eukaryota; kingdom Viridiplantae; phylum Streptophyta; class Magnoliopsida; order Brassicales; family Limnanthaceae; genus Limnanthes; species Limnanthes douglasii. The sequence continues at coordinate 21,985,428 of JAUPFV010000001.1, read as the reverse complement.
AGGTGAGCCCAACTTTCGCATGTTATCAACCCTTTTAGTACAAAAATTCTCCAAAGGGACCTGGCATCTAATTTTAACCAATACAAGATGGATAAGTACGATAGTAGTAGAGACTCTAAGAATTTCATCGAGCAGTTCAGAAACGAGATGTTCAGATACGAGGAAGACGATAAGCTCTTTTTGGCACACATTTGTATGACGTGTAAAGACATTACTCATTCAATTATATACTATATGACAACATCTATTACTTACAAATGTTATGGGTAATTTTCTAAAACTAACTTATTAAAACCAATAAAAACCTAGAAGACATCTTGTGCCATGCGTGCTCTCACTTGGTTCAACCAACTACTATATGACAACATCTATAGTTTTGAAATATTGTTGATAGTTCTCCGAAACCAACTTATTAAGAGAAAAGTCATTATGGACGATAATGACTACATCTGTTACGATAAGTACAAACCCTACGAGAGCCTCTAATATTATAAACACAATTTTTCTGGAACCAAGAAAAACCTAGAAGACTGTGATGATCTTGTAACCTACGTTTTTACAAATCCATTCCTTGGCTAAAATCAAGTGGCAGAGTGATTTTTAGATATATGGCATAAACATCTCATGTTGACATTATTTTCCTAGAAAGTAGGACAAAGTTGAAGAACTGTACGTTAAAATTACTTAAATATTTTGGTTATGGAATAAAAAAATTGGATGACAAGAGGATAAGTAAGAATACGAGTTACCACTAAAGTACTTCCATAATATCTTTTTAAGATTTCGGAAACTATTTTTAAAAAACGAATATGAGCCTCCAAGACATAGTGCAAGGTAACAATCTAGAATAAAATTGGCTCAACTTTTGGTGACAAGCCAACAGAGTCTATCAAATAATTTGTTATCTTAAAAGGATATGATCATAGGATATAGATGCCAAAGATTTTATTTTTATGTTGTATTCTAATAAAGGTTTTATAGTTTGAATTTTTATATTTTTTTTATCCTATATGGTTTTTTTCTTTTATATTTTTTGACAATATACAACTTATATCAGTGATATTTTGTTTTTAGAGGAACTTTTATTTTTTACAAGAATTAATAGTTTCATTCCTTCTTCATTACTCGAATCCATGAGGTCTAAACCCACTTGACAAGATGGATTCCCAAATACTACTAACATAAAATAAACTTTGTTTCTATAAATGATTAGAGTTATAGAGTTTAATGATACAATGCTTATTTTGAAGAGAGAAGTAGTAAAATAGTATTTTGGATACTTTGTGAAATTACACTAGGAAAGGATTTCTAGTATAGTAACATGAATTTTTATTATACAATCAAATAATATCCTCCATGCATTTCAATTTAAACTGGTGGAAAATTCTTACATATTTGAAATATTATATCAACATATAATTGAGAAACAATCGGACACCCTAGTTCAAGATGCTTTAGAAAAAAACTTCATTATCGTTTATATGCAAGGGGAAAATATCTATCTTTAAGTAAAAGAATTATCAGTTCATAACACATATTGTTTTCCTCAACATATTTAGGGTATATGTACCATTTTTACAACAAAAAAACTATTCGAAAGCATTGGTTATGGTTAGAATTTATGATTGTTACAAAGTATTTTGAACAACTATATCTAACAAAGTATTTGCTTTTATTAGACGAGGAAATGATGTTAGGTTTAATAACCTCAAACGGATAGTCAAATTTCAATCCGTTCAAATTGTATTTGCACGTTTAATGGACTATCATTTTTGTTATACGTCCTACGGTTGGTAGGAGGATTATTGATAAGGTTCGTTCAAATAATGATCCTAGACTAATGTTAGATGAGATACTAGATCTGTAATATAAATCTCAATATTGACCATTTGTTTGGTTGTTTTAAGAGTCTGATTGAGAAACCTGCATACTACAGGGTGGTCGAAGAGATTTTATAGATTTATGACTTTTACGTACTATTATACACTATAAATATTTGAGAAAATGCTAACAAAATGACGAACGAACCTGACTAAGAACTGAGATTAATAAAAAAAAGAGCCTGATATCTCTACATTATATGAATAAGGGATATTCCTTCTAGAACTTTTCACTTAGGGAGAGAAAATTCCAAAGAGAGAGAGAGTCTTTTGCAAAATGGATTTGTAAAAAAGTTACCACAATTAGACATTTCTTTATATAAGAAATCAAAACAAATTTTCATCGTTGATTGAAAAAGAGATCGATGCTTTATAAGTATCCTAACATAAGTAGCTAGGCTAGAAGGTGATAAGTATTTTCAGCCACATCACTTAATTTTGGTTTCTTAATTATCGATTTACCACAATACCGAATGATGTTGAATACATATGATTTTATAGTATAATAAGTGTAAGAAGAATATAATACAAGATATATAATAGAACATATCTAAAGTTATTAAACATGTAAATAAGGTTAATGAGCTAAAAACGTTAGAAGAGCTAAATGAATCGGACGAGCTAGCGATATGAGTTATATGAGCCAAATGAACTAAATAAAAGCTAAATAGAAAGGAAGATCGGGGACTTTGAAATGAGCTAAATAGGTAGCAATACATACAATATTGAGTTTAATAAGGGCACGATGGACGACCTAATTGAAAAGCAAAGTGGGCAATCTAGATGAGCTAAAAATGAGCAAGATGGACGATCTTTGACTAAATAAAAATCAAGAAGATCGACCTAAATAAATTGTTAATGGACGATCTAAATTCGAAAAAGTTGAGCACACTAAATAATCAAGATTAAGGGAAGTTTGAGGCTTGTGTAGCATGAAATGTATTCCATAAGCTTCTAAATTATGTTAAAATTGATGAATGATTAGAGGTTAAATATATAACTATAAATAGAATATGTAATAGATGAAAGCCATCTATAGAAAAAATATTTTTATCACGAAGAGGAGTAAACATAATTTGAGGAAACAAAAATCCTCGAGAATACAGTGTAGCCATATAATTTGAGAAAAATTAATAGACATGGGACGATACTTGACCTCAATAAAGGTTTTCAAAACATTATATATTTTTTACACCTTCAATAAATTATAGTATCACTTAAAAACAAACTTCAACCTATAATAGATCAATGTCTATCAAAAAACCCTAACCCAATCAACATCAATATAGGTGGTGAGTTGAAGAGATTAGCTAGTAGGAAAAAATAACCCACAAGTAGGTGAACCTAAAAAATTATGAATGATGCATCAAGTTGGAACAAAGTGGAGATGCCAAAAAGAGAACATACACTGACTGACTTGATAAACAACATGGGAGATATCACGTCGAGTAATGGTCAAGTAGATAAGATTTCTAACTCTGCGTTGACAAAGAGTATGATAATTTAAAATGTTTTCTTTATCTTTCCTATATTTAATATTTACCTTTATATGAGTCTCAAGATAATAAGTGTCTTCCAAACCAACCACAATGATATAATCTAGAGTATACTTATGTTGGCTCACAAAAATATCATTGTCGAGATGATATGCTTATATTCCTAACAAGTATGTAAGCCAACAAAGATCTTTTATATGGAAAGTTACATATAATAACTGTTGTTGCTTAGTAATCAAACTAGAGTCAGTACCGATAATGATAATATCAATATACGTAAAAGAAAGGAAGGGTTATAACCGAAGATTTTGAGTTAAAAAAAGAGAAGACTCATATTAATTTTATGTAAAACTGAAAGAAAAAAGTTTACCAAACCAATCCTTAGATGTTTGCTTAAGCCCATACATAAAACGTTTTAGCTTGCAGATCTCAGGATAAGAAGAAGTAGTCATACCGTAGAGAAGTTTCATATAAGTCTTTTTTCAGGAAATCATCATGAAGATATACATTCTTCATATCTATTTGAAGTAGCTGCCATGAATTTAAAGCGGTAGTAGCTAAGATGATCTGATCCATGATCATTTTGGAAACGAGAGAAAATGTCTTCTCATAATCAATCTCATATTATTGTCTGTCTTTTTCTTTTTTGAAGCAATTGAAATTTTCTTTTTGTTTAAAGATTAATTTTTTATCATCTGATACTTTTGATTTTTATAGTATTTGTAAAGTATGCAGTGTTCGTGGTGGAGCACTTTATTATCAGAAGATTGATTATTTATCATCTCAGACTTATTAATGTTATAGATTTTGTGAAGTCTATTGTTCTTGATGGAACATTTTATTGTCTAAGGATTTACTTGTGATCATATTTGACTTGCGGTATACTTTAAAGAATCTTAGTATTCCTGATGGAATCCCTTATTTTGGCATGTTAACCTTATATTTCTTAATGTATGTTTTGTTTGAGAATATGCAATGAGATTATTTTTTTGGTATGAAAAATATTTTATTAATTTGGAAGATCTCTTTAAGACATTCATATATTAATGACACTGACTTTCAGATTTCGTAAATTGGTATTTGTTAGAGAACCATAATTATATGTTTAGAGTTTTATTTGATTAAGTCCTTATAATGTTATTAAATTAAATTGTCTATATTTTTTAACAAAAAATAATATAAAACCATGTATAATTCTTTTATAAATAAGTTAAAAAATTGAATTAATATATTAAAATAAGAAAAAAGTATCAGTAAATACCCACTTAACTACTAATTACCAACTAGTATCCAAAAATAGGATAGTGTCAATTGGTACCTGAACCTAAAATTTGGACAAAAATACCTTTGAACCATACATAACTGTTTTTCTTTTCAAACTAATTTGCCCGCTTCTAAGTCCTCTTAAAATACAAAATGCGATTTTCTTTCTTTCTCCCTAAACCGTTTGTATACCCAGAGAACACAGCAAGAAACCCCCAACCATCGTCGCCTACCGTCACCATACTTTCTTACGTTCTTCACCAAATTTTGACCATCGAATGTTGTCTCCTCTCTGTAAAAAGTAAAAACGAAGCCTTCGACGACTTGCCATTGAGTTTACGTCGGCCGGGGTTAAAAGAATATTTTAGGTTTCTTTTAAGCCTTATATATTACATTAAATATTTTATAAATGGATAGTTAAAAATTTTAATATGGTTTTTAATAACGAATTAATATAAGTCAAGCTTAATATTAATTATATATATTATATAATAAATGATATTAAATTCGTAGGACTATATTATATATATATATATATATATATATTCCATATTATAAAAGGTCTTATATTGAATATGTATTTTTTTAGTAAATGTTAACAAAATCTGTTAGAATCAATGTGTATTTCTTTTAAGTAAATGTTAACAAAATCTGTTAGAATCAATGTGTATTTTTTTAGTAAAGGTTAACAAAATCGGTTAGAATCAAACGAAAGATGTTTGAGTTCTCTTAAAAAGAAGAGAAAAAACAATCAATTTTCAATGAACAAAATGAAAGATCAACTACAATAAAAAAAAATCTTAATTAACAATGGCTGACCTTCAGACTCCTAGCTATCTTGACTATGAAATGCATGTCTATTTGATTCAAACATAATATAAAAAAGTTGGATGGACTGTATGAGTCCTCAGCATCAATCAGACAAACCATTCTCCTTCTTTTTTTGGTGTAATAAAATTTTATATAAAATAAACATATAAGTACATGGGGCATACCCCGGATGATACAATCGATGTATGCCGGTCGATATAGACAACTAGAATAATCAAAACATAGAATAGATCTCAGATCATCTGATAGTCTAAAGTACCGAAGAGAAAAAAAAGTGGCCACCAAGGAAACTGAAGAAGCCTCCATGCGAAAACCACAGCAGTAGAAAACTCGTACAACACTCGTAGAGTGTAACCTACAAATCAGAAAAGTGAAGTAAGATATCATAAATTAATAGTCTCACTAATCCTAATATCATGAAATCTAAACCGTAAATCTGTTAAGATACAGTGAGACACCAAAGAGGCGATAGTCGGGGGGAACAAAAAATTCTTGAGTTCCTCTCTTTCCAGACATAGTAAATCACTGCGGCAAAGCAAGAGCGCCATGACTGCTAGCATGAGGCAATGAAGGCGAATCTTATTTTAGAGATAATATTTGTCCAAATACTCTGCGAGAAGCTACAGTCAAATATTGCACAAGGTGCATTCAAACGGGGTATTGAAACCCCAGTTGAGAAGCTTATCTCTAGTCGACAGCTTGCCCAATATAGCGAGCCATAAGATAAAGGAGTGATGGGGAATATTTAATTTATTCCATACTAACTCAGCCCACCCCACGTTAGGGGCAAGCGTACGAATAGCGTTGTACGATCCTTGATCGAGAAGGAGGTGCATCCATCTCTAGCCGTCCAGAAGGGAACATCATTAGAGATAACGTTGGGAAGAGGTAGAGAGAGAATAAGGTTGTTAATCTCCAAGAGATTAGCACGACTCCTTGTTCTAGCCGATCTGATGTTCGAAGGCCAATTCCATTTACCATCGAGGATGATATTAGAAACCTTGAGGTGTTTTCCAAGTCTTGAATCATTGATAATGTTGGAGCCATAGTGAGTAGCAAGGGATGTAGGAAGAAGCCATGGGTCGTACCAGAGAGAAGTACTTGAGCCATTTCTGATTGCAACCCTGTACAATTTACAAGCCAAAGGGCGAAGACGAAGATTATGGTTTTTTCTTTTTTCTTTTTAATCCAATCACACCAGATGGATTGGTTATTGTTACTGATTATAGACCAGAGATGCTTAAGGACAGCCGCCTGATTCCAGATTTTTAAATCTGGAATCCCAAGAATGTCCTTTATAGTCGGAGAGGTGACAGTAGTCCAAGCCACCTTAGCACCATGGACTTTCATATCAGATCCCGACCAAAGGAACCGAGGGTGGTAATAGGATAGCAGGTCTCCATGTCTAAGTCCCTTTCTGACTTTGAAGTTACCATAAAGATCACCATTAATGTTAATTGAGAAAGAATGAGAGGAAATGCAATTAATGATCTATGTAATCATCTTCTCTGGAAAATGAAATGGAACAAAATCGAGGATGAGATGTCGTCTGACATTATCAAAGGCTTTCATAAGGTCAATTTTGAAAGCGACTCTTTTGCCACGACCATTAGAGTGGTACCCACGCAGAAGCTCTTGAGAGAGAAGGATGTTATCAGATATTCTCATTCCCGCAAAAAACACAGATTGAGAATTGTCAATAAGGTAGGAGAAAGAGCCTACTAAACACTTTATTTTTCAATAGTGGCATTGTTTTTTTATCGTGCTTACTAAACACTTTCTTGCCAAGCCTATCATTGGGATATTCAATAGTGGGAATGCTAAAACATATTCCCTCGCACATTCGGCATTTACAGGCGTAGCGCCTCTTCTTGAAAGTGATAATGGCGGTGACTCGTGAAGAGACGGTAGCAGTATCGCTCGGTTTGTTGAGTTTTTATCTCTGGCTTTTATGTTGCTCTTCTTAAGGAGTGCGTCTTCGGCCATGGGGTTTAGTTTCTGAAAATCTCTATGCAGGCGGATCCAGGAATCAAAATAAGGGGAAACAAAATTTTATAAAAGTCATTTTACATTATTCCTTCGTTGTAAAAGGGTTTATTATTAATTTTAAATTATTATTTAAAAAAAATGTTTCCATCATCGTATATAACTATTTTAAGGTATTTTTAATATATTATTTATTAAGATATAAAAATAATATTTAACAATAAATCTTAATATTTTTTAATATATTATTTTAAAAGATATTTAAAAATAAAATATAACAAAATCATATTTATTTTATAAAATATATTTTTGAAAATAGATTGAATAAAATAATTTTTTTTATGTAAAAGATAATTTTTAAATATATATATATAAATGAAATCAAATTTGTATCAAACATAATTTATAATATAAATAAATTATTTTACTCAAAAAAAATTAAAAAATATTTCAGTATATATTGTTTAAGTTTAACCATAATAAAAATAAAATTAATTATTTTATAAATGCAAATCATAATATATTGTTAATTAAACTATATTTTAGAAAATATAAAGGAATAAAATGAGAATTCTTATTTAAAATATACTTTAAAAAATATTTTTAAAAATATGATTGAAGTAAATATGTAAGTTTTTTATATTTATGGTCATGTTCTTCCTTTTTCTTCGTCATGTTTAATTTATTTAATTAAAATCTCCATGTTGTTTAATTTATTTTATTAAAATCTTCTTCTTCTTCCTTTTCCATATCTTGTTTAATTTATTTGATTAAAAACTATCTTTTTTAATCTATTTTATTAAAATTTTCTTCTATTCTTACTTTTTTTAAAAAAATTATTCAATTACAATCTATTCTTGATAAAGATTAAACCATAATTCAATTTTGGGAGAGAAATGTTAAACCAAATAAAATCGAAACAAATTACTAAAAAAAAATTAAATAAAGAAAATAAAAATACTTACATACCAAATTTTTTATCAGTGGTTCTAATCTTAAAGAGATTAATATGTAGATGCCGGCTAGATCTTCCAATTTATAAATAATTTTACTTAAAATTTATTTTAAAACCGTTATTATCCAAAATTTTAATTTTAAATTTTGTTTAAAAATATTCATTATTCAAGATTTTAATTTAGAGTTTTCCTTAAAAAGAGATTATTTCATATTTTAAATTTAATTTTTTTTAAAATAATTTTTATATCACATTTTTAAATGAAATTTTACTTGAAATCCTATTATTTTACATTATACAACGTAGAGAGATAAAGACAATGTATCTGAAAAGATGTGAATCATTTTGAACATAAATTGAAAAGTTTTATAGATTTTTTGGACACATTTATTTTAAATCTGGATGTAGAGTGTTGAGGGGTAAATCCGATTGAAATACATGGTACATAATTTTTTTTTCTTTTCTATAAAAGCATATAATTGAGATTTATATTTTATAAAATTATGTTATTTTTTAAAATATATTTTGTTTTTATTATTTAATGGTTTAAATAAAATATTAGAATTTTTGGAATAAGATTGAGAATTTTACATATAGTTGCCCGCCGTTTCTCACAGCTCAGCCGCATCAAACATCTTATCTTCCGTCGTCGATTCTCATCCGCCGCAGCTATGGAAGAGGGAGAAAGAAGTACGAACCATTATTTGATTACTTCATGGAGTTCTCTGATAAGGCATTTAAGATTGTTGCAGACACCTATGTGACTATGTCACTGATGACAGTGGTGCAGGGATTGTTCATTGTGCCCCTGCATTTGGTGAAGCTGATTACCGGGTCTGCCTTGCTAACGATATTATAAAGAAGGGTGAGAATTTGATCGTGGCAGTTGACGATGATGGCTGTTTTACTGAGAGAATTACTCACTTTATTGGCCGCTATGTTAAGGATGCAGACAAGGAGATCATTGAAGCTGTGAAGGCTAAAGACAGGCTTGTTAAAACTGGAACTTCTACTCATGCTTGTCCCTTCTGTTGGAGAACCGATACGCCCGCTCATTTATAGGGCAGTTCCTAGTTGGTTTGTCCAGGTGGAGAAAATCAAAGACAAATTGCTAGAAAATAACCAGCAGGCATATTGGGTTCCTGATTATGTGAAGGACAAGCGCTTCCACAATTGGCTTGAAAATGCAAGAGATTGGGCGATTAATCGAAGTAGATTTTAGGGTACTCCTCTTCCAGTATGGATTAGTGAAGATGGTGTGGATATGGAGGTCATGGATTCTGTTGAGAAACTTGAAGAGCTTTCTGGTGTTAAGGTGTTTGATCTACACCGTCACAATATTGATCACATTGAGATTCCATCTCCTCGTGGACCTAAATTTGGTGTTCTCAGACGTATAGATGATGTATTTGATTGCTGGTTTGAGAGTGGATTGATGCCTTATGCATATATTCATTATCCATTTGAAAATGCTGAGCATTTTGAGAAAAACTTTCCTGGGAATTTTGTAGCTGAAGGACTAGATCAAACTCGAGAATGGTTTTATACTCTCATGGTGTTATCTACTGCATTGTTTGATAAACCTGCATTCAGAAATCTTATCTGCAATGGTCTCGTGCTGGCTGCGGATGGAAAGAAAATGAGTAAAAAATTTAACAACTACCCTGACCCTATGGACGATATTAGTGACTATCACTCTCCAGTCGTTCGTGCAGAGAATTCACGCTTTAAAAAGGAAGGAGTCTATAGTGTTGTGTGAGATGTGTTTCTTCCATGGTATAATGCTTACAGATTCCTTGTTCAAAATGCGAAGAGACTGGAGGTTGAGGGTTGTGGATCCTTTGTTCCTATTGATCTTGCCAATCTTCAAAAGTCTACGAATGTTCTTGACCAGTGGATTCATTCAGCTACGCAGAGTCTTGTACACTTTGTTCGTCAGGAAATGGATGGATATCGGCTCTACACGGTTGTTCCATATCTCCTAAAGTTTCTAGACAGCCTGACAAATATATATGTTCGATTTAACCGAAAGAGGCTAAAGGGTCGTACTGGAGAAGAAGACTGCCGCATAGCTCTCTCAACTTTATACAATGTGCTTCTAACTTCATGTAAGGTGATGGCTCCATTTACACCATTTTTCACTGATGTCCTGTATCAAAATTGGAAGAAAGTTAGCGAAGGAGCAGAGGAAAGCATCCACTACTGCAATTTCCCCCAGGAAGAAGGCAAGGGAGGGGATTGAATTCTGTTAAGAATATAAAGCCCATATAAAGCCCAAGCCCGTTAGCTTTCTTTTATTATAAATAAGAGCGTATACACTAATTGATATACTTCTGAATAATACAAAAACCCTAGCCGTCTAGCGGTTTGTTTCTTTTGTTCTTTCTTTTGTTCTTTGTTCCTTTTGTTCTTTCTTTTTTACATGGTATCAGAGCGAGGTATGTGTGTTTGAGAGGTATGTGTGTTTGAGAGGTGTGTGTGTTTGAGGTATGTGTGTTTGAGTAAAACAATTTCAGTGAGAGGTATGTGTGTCTAAGTAAACAATTTGAGTGAGAGGTATGTGTGTTTGAGTAAAACAATTAAGAGTGCGGTATGTGTGTCGGAGTGAAACATAAAAAGAGTGAGATATTCTAACATTGAAATAGTGGTAAAATTGCATTGTTGAATTCTGTTGTTCGATTGGGATATATTCTTTCTGGAGAGAATGACAGGAAAGGACGACTCTATGCAGTCGATTGGAACTCAGCTCAATGGAAAAAATTACTCTTACTGGAGCTATGTTATGAAAAACTTTCTTCGTGGCAAACACATGTGGGGATATGTTTCAGGTACAAAACTTCAACCTTCTAATACACATAGTAGTGATAGTAGTGAGAACTATGCTACATTGCTTGACACGTGGGAAACTGATAATGCGAAGATCATCACTTGGATCAACAATTCTGTAACCCAGTCAATCGGTACTCAGTTGGCCAAATACGACACTGCAAAAGAGGTTTGGGATCATTTAGAAAGACTGTATACGCAGTCTAATTTCGCTAGACAGTATCAATTAGAATTTGACATCCGCTCCTTACAGCAAAATGATTTGCTTATTTCTGATTTTTATGCTGCTATGTCTGATTTATGGGATCAATTAGCTTTTACAGAGTCTGCAGAACTGAAAGCATGCAAACCTTATATAGCTCGCAGAGAAGAGCAAAGATTGGTACAATTTTTGATGGCCCTACGCTCCGATTTTGAAGGATTGCGAGGAACTATTCTTCATAGATCTCCTCTTCCGACGGTTGATTCAGTTGTCCATGAACTCATTGCTGAAGAAACACGACTAAAAACTCATATTGAAAAGGGGTCCAAAACCAATGTTCATAGTGTGTTTGCTGTTCCAAACCAACGATCTTCTGCTTCAAACCAGTCTAGATTTACACCCAATGGAGCAAGAGTTGCATTTGATGAGTGCGCTTTTTGTAAAAGTAAGAACCATTGGAAATCACAATGCCCACTACTGAGAGAAAAACAACAACAATCATCTAAGCAGCGACCCTCTCAGCAACGTTCTTTTCAGCAACATACACGTCCTATTCAACAATTTCGTCCTCAATTTCGTCCCCCACAGTTTACTGCTGCTGCTGCATCTTTAGAAGATCCTAATAGCACCACACCACCCTCTGGAATGGACCCTCAGATTCTAGAATCTTTTAAACAGTTTCTTGCTTCTAATCCTGCTGCTATGTCTACGTCAATATCTCACACAGGTCTGTCTACGTCTTCTGCTTTAGGTATTCCTTCTTCTTTGTGGATTTTAGATTCTGGGGCATCTCGTCATATGTCGTGTAAAAAAGAAAGAACAAAAGGAACAAAGAACAAAAGAAAGAACAAAAGAAACAAACCGCTAGACGGCTAGGGTTTTTGTATTATTCAGAAGTATATCAATTAGTACAGTATACGCTCTTATTTATAATAAAAGAAAGCTAACGGGCTTGGGCTTTATATGGGCTTTATATTCTTAACACCTTCCCTCAAACTTACAATGCAACAGTAATAGGCATTGAGAGTTTGTCACAAAGAAAACGAAACCGCGCTGTGGACTGAGCCTTTGTGAAAATATCAGCAATCTGCAAAGCTGACGGAACATACGGAAGCGAGATGGTGCCGATCTGAAGATGATGTCGAGTGAAATGACAATCTATTTCAATGTGCTTCGTCCTCTCATGAAAAACTGAATTCTTTGCTATCTGCATGGCGCTTTTGTTATCACAATGTAGGGAAGTTGGTTTAGTAACATTAACCCCTATATCTGCAAGAAGCCATCGTAACCAAACAATCTCACATGTGGTGACAGCCATAGCACGATACTCAGCTTCAGTAGACGATCTAGAGACAACATCTTGTTTCTTGCTTTTCCATGATATCAATGAATCTCCAAGAAAAATACAGAAACCGGTAGTAGATTTTCGATCATGAGGATCACTATCCCAATCAGCATCGCTATAGGCACGCAGTTCAAGTGAAGAGGTCGAGGGAAATAAAAGGCTCTGGAACTGAGTGCCACGAAGATATCTCAATATTCGAAGAACAGCTCCCCAATGAACAGACGTAGGAGCAGTAACAAACTGACTGACCACATGAACAGCATAAGCTATATCTGGCCGAGTAACTGTAAGATAGACCAAGCTCCCTACAAGAGTTCGATATAGACTTGGATCTGACAAAGGAACGCCATCAGTTGGAGAATACCGAGCATTGGTTTCAAGAGGAGTATCTACCGTTCTGTTATCAGAAAGCCGCGCTCGTTCGAATAAATCAGATATATATTTTGTCTGAGAGAGAATATAACCTTTTGGAGAGTGAGCCACCTCAATACCTAAAAAATATCGTAGTAGTCCCAAGTCTTTCATTGCAAAACGCTGAGCCAAATCACGTTTTAGTGCTGCAATGCCATCAATATCATCACCTGTAATGATCATATCATCTACATATAGGGATAAAATAATTCGTCCTACACTAGTACATTTGATAAACAAGGCCGAATCGTGATTACTAGCAAGGAAACCAAGTGAAGTTATAACCGTAGAGAATTTTTCAAACCAGGCACGGGGAGCTTGTTTGAGTCCATATAAGGCTTTCCTAAGTCGACAAACTTCACCTGGTTGGTGAGCAACACCTGGAGGAGGAGTCATGTAAACCTCCTCATGAAGATCACCATTCAAAAATGCATTTTTGACATCTAGTTGGAAGATTTTCCACTGGCGAACAGAAGCAACCGCAATAAGAGTACGAACAGTCGTCATTTTTGCCACTGGGGCAAATGTTTCATCATAATCCATACCATACTTCTGTGAATACCCTTTTTCTACAAGACGAGCCTTATATCTTTCAACAGATCCATCAGATTTTGTTTTAATTTTAAAAACCCATCGAGAACCGATTATATGCTTACCGGATGGAGGCTTAACTATATCCCATGTATGAGTTTGGTAAAGAGCAGTGAGCTCTTCGACTATTGCATTTTGCCAACGAGGATCATAAACAGCTTCTTTAAATGACTGGGGTTCATATAAATCATGTATGTTTGCTATGAAAGAGGCAAAAGGAGCTGAGTAAGAAGAATACGCAAAATCTGGTAGTTTGGTAGACTTACTTGGGCGAGTAGATCTTCTAAGAGGCGGATCTGTTGGTTCACCAAAAGAAGGAACTGATTCAGGCATTGATGGAGGAGAACTAGTATCATCTGTCATAGAAATATTACCAGGCACATCAACTTCAGCATGTATGGTGTCATTATTTTCAAAAGGATCAATCGGTCGAAGTTTGGTACTTGTTATATCATGTGATTTCGCCGGAATCGAATAAAACGGGATATGCTCAAGAAATGTAACATGTCGAGAGACATAAAGTTTCTGACTGGTGGGATCAAAACAACGATAACCTTTCTGTCTAACACCATAACCCAAGAAAACACATATTGCGGTTTTAGGACCCAATTTATTGCGTTCTACATGAGGACGAAGGACAAAACATGTACATCCAAACACTCGCAAGGAAGAATAATCTGGAGGTTGTCCATATAATTTTTGAAAGGGAGACAGACCTGAATTATGTGCAGTGGGTATTCGATTAATCACATATACAGCAGTATGAATTGCTTCTCCCCAAAAAATTGTAGGAACCTCAGCAGATAAAAGCAAAGAACGAGCAGTCTTAACAAGGTGACGATGTTTTCTTTCTGCAACACCATTCTGCTGAGGGGTGTCAGTGCAAGAAGACTGATGTATTGTACCATCAGATGCAAGTAACTGAGTAAAATCATTGGATGTATATTCACCTCCTAAATCACACCTGAAGCATTTTATGACAGCAGAATGTTGAGTCTTAACAAGTGCCCGAAATTCTCTATAAACTCCAAGAAAATCTGATCTCCGTTTCATAAGATAAACCCAAGTATATCGAGTATAATCATCGATGAAAGATACATAATAGGATGAACCACCCTTTGTGGAGACAGGAGATGGACCCCAGACATCAGAATGAATTAAATCAAAAGGAGCAATGGAAATAGAGACACTTTTATTAAAAGGTAAAGCCGAAAATTTGGCAAGTTTACATCCACTACAATCAGAAATATTACAGGTGTTTATACGGCCTAAAACACCTGTGGAGACTAAAAATTTTAGACGTGATGCAGAGACATGTCCTAAACGGGAATGCCAGAGATAAAAATCAGATGACGACGGACTCAAACGAAAAGAAGACAAATCAACACTAGAAGCTGCGACATTAACGACTTTAACTTCATCCAAGACATATAGCTCTCCCAATCTACGGCCTATCCCAATCACTTTCTGAGTACGTTGATCCTGTATAACACAGACGGAATCAGAAAATAAGACCCAATGACCAGATTTACATAACTGACTAACCGAAACAAGATTCAAGGCAAGTTTTGGAACATAATAAACATCAGGAAGTGATATATGTGGAGTAAAAATAGACCCAACACCCTCTACTGACATTGATGTATCACAAGCAGAAAAGACTGATATTGGTGAAACATGTGACAAAGAAGCAAAGTATGGTTTGTAGGGAGACATATGACGAGATGTCCTGTATCAAAATTGGAAGAAAGTTAGCGAAGGAGCAGAGGAAAGCATCCACTACTGCAATTTCCCCCAGGAAGAAGGCAAGGGAGGGGATTGAATTCAACGTAGTGTTGCAAGGATGATGACAATTATCGATGTCTCAGGAAGATATCTTAGCATTCGAACAAGCTGGAGAAGTAACAATTGCGTCACACTGTTTGAAGCTTACTGATATCAAGGTTGTCAGGGATTTCAAACGTCCAAATGGTGTCGCAGAAATGGAGATGGATGCAGCTGGAGATGGTGATGTTTTGGTGATCTTGGATTTGCGTGCTGATGAATCTTTGTTTGCAGCTGGTGCTGCACGTGAGATCGTGAATAGAATTCAGAAGCTGCGCAAAAAGGCTGGTCTAGAACCTACAGATTCCGTCCAAGTGTTTTCCGAATCTCTAGATGAGGATAAATCCGTCTCTCAACGAGTTCTCTCGTCGCAGGGAGACTACATCAGAGATGCAATTGGCTCTCCTTTACTTCCTTCAACCTCTATGCCACGACATGCTGTTATTATCTGCACCGAGGAGTTTCATGGCGTTTCTACGTTATCATTTAAAATTGTTTTAGGAAGACAAGCTTTGATGTTCAACTCACGTAACACAAAATACGCACTTGGCCTGGATACTTTTTATCAAGGGACCACTCTAACTTGAAGTCCGAGTTCCTACTGGCGATTATGTTCTGAGCAAACAAGTTTGGTGATTGCTACACTCTGATCGAACATACATTGACCTCATTATTGGTACTTAATTTTGTTTTGATATTTTTATAGATGTGTCTTTAGCTGGTATAGTACTGTGGATATGAATTCTCTATATTATATAAAAAAATCTTAGGATGTTTTCTTAGTTTTGGTATATATTACTGAATATTATTAGCTTCACTACTAGTTATTTTTTTTAAGTAAACGGGGCTTCTATTAAAAGTAAAGAGGCGCAAGAAAAGCCTTAAGAATTTTATAATTATGGGCAAGTGATTGACCCGGTTTAATTAATAGTAGTCTCAGAAACCCTAGATTTCGAGACTTTACTCTAGTGTGCAACCTAATGTCTTTCTCATAACGTAAGATTACTTTCTTCTCTCCAAAGCTATGGCGAAATAGTAGCAGAGACGCTGTTTTCTACGTTGATTTTTAATGTTGATTAATCTTTCTAATTGCTTTGTAGGGTTTTCTGAGGTACAAAGCGTTTGACAGTACTTTAATCATGGTAAAATTGGGTCCGATTTCCTTCAATGACGAAATTCACTGAGTATTTGTTCTCAGAGTGGCTAACTCGTCATTTGAAGATGTCACCCGATCTTTGTTGAGCTTTCATCTTAGCACGGTTTCCTTTTGTAGCAGAGAAGAGATTCTTTAGGAAGATTATCTCTCTATTAAGAAGATGACTTAGTGGTTGAGGCGTTTTTATCTTATGTTTGGAGATGATTCTTCAAATACCGAGAAGATTCTTCATTCCACCAGCTTTTGTGCAGACCAATTCAGTTTGAGGATCAAAGATATTGCATCAGCTATGTCTCTTTGTTCCATATGTCCTGTCATTCATCAAAATAATTTTGATCTAATGTAGCCTAAATGAAGTCTTTCTAAGAAATAGATTGCTTCCAAATAAGATAGGGTTTTAATTTTTTTGAAATCAATCTTCATTTTACATATCAGAGTCCATCGAGCGAGCCAATCGGCTGCTGGATTTTGTTATCTGAATATGTGGTGAAGAATCATTGAAAGCTTAATTAGTCTTTTTATGTTTTTCAAAACAATTTCTAAGTTACTTGGGTAATTTCCAAAGGCAATTAAATGTACTAATGTTTCACAATCAGTTTCAATATCAACTTTCCTGAACCCCATGGATTTTACAAATTTGCAAGCTGTCGTGGAGTGCTCGTGCTTCTGCCTTTATTGGTAAAATCATGCCATGGGTATTTCCATAACCATGGATGATGGAGCCTTGGCTGTCCCTAATAATAATGGCACCACTGGCTTCTCCCGAAGGAAGGCAACTTGCATCTGTGTTGAGCTTCATTCTACCTAGTAGAGGAGTCCAGGAAATATATGTGATCTTTTTCTTTATTTTTAGGTGGTTTATACAACCTAACATAATTGCAACATCCTCCACATTTTTCCAGTGTTTATGTTTAAATTTGTTTGAATAATCCATTCTAGATAGAATGTTTGTGATGTAGTTAATAGTTGCCTTAGCTGAATAGGAAGACCCTTGCATTTTTTATTTATTCTTTTGGTGCAAAGTGAGACCACATATTCAGAGAACAAACCCTTATAACTAATAGCTTCACTACTAGTTAAGCAAATATAAAATGAGCTATATAATTTTTTAGTAAGAATTATTACAAACTCCATATGATAATATATATATTGTCTTATATTGAAGGGTGATAAGCCGAAGTTGTCCACTAATAAAATATTAAAGATAATAAATTTTCAAAACTTTTCAGATAGATTAAAAGATATCCATGTATGGTACATGTTTATGGTCGCAAATAATAAATAATATTTTGTATAAAAACATACAAAATTATATTTAATTAGGATTAATAAAAAATATATAGTATATTAGGTTATAATTTATGTTTTGTAAAATTTTGTTATTTTTATGACATATCTCATGCTAAACTGTCTTATTCCGAATCATGATATCTTATGTCAAATTCTGTATAGGATAGGACTGCAAAAATGGTATGGCTATATATACCTAATTCCGGTTTAGATATACCCAAAATCCTCTTTTGATTTTACTTTGATTTTTTTACCAAATTACCCTCAACGTTCCAATTAATCTAGTATTTGTCATTAAGTAAAAAAACTACTAAGTGTATCATAAGTATACTCAATTCACCAAATAACCTATTTCGTTATCTATACCCAAACAAACACTCTTCTTTAGTGAATTTATCATCCAAATAGTCTAGTTTTCTGAAAATCTTAAAAATCAACTTCAAACTTCAATATACAATCAAGAACAATCAACCTCATTCCAAAAGAAAAACACAAAATCGATCATGAATCACTCAGAACTAGGGATTAGCGTTGAGGAATTGATGTCGTCGGAGAAACAAGATGATGAATTGTCGACGGAGAAGAAGTCGTCGTCGCCGGAGAAGGTGAGGTTTTGTCCGGTTTCACCAGGCACCATCGGTTCCGGGCCATGGAACCGGTGGTACATAGGTCTCGCACAACCGGTTCTAGGCCTTAGAACCGGTTGTGTGTGACATACGCACCACCGGTTCCATGGCCACGGAATCGATGGTGCTGGGGCCTCAGTCCGCTCGGTACTGAGGCCCCAACACCACTGGTTCAAGGCCTTAGAACCACCGATTCTAATGCCCTGAACCGGTGGTTCGCGCAAATTTTCCAAAAAAACGTTTTTTACCCCATTTTTAATTATACCTGATTGCTTATTGTGTTTTGTTGTTGTATAACAGGGGACGAATGTCGCCCATGAGACTGAGGAAACTTTCACTACTGACTACAGTCATTTGTTCTTCACTACCGAGTTCTATACACAAGAACCGTTGATTAAGTGGGTGACGAAGACAGGAAAATGCCATGGTTTGGTTATCAACATAAGTCGGCACGATAAAGTAAATAGTAGAAAAAATCTTAGGATGGTTTTTCCAATGTGAGAGTTCGGGAAAGTATACTCCAAGAGTAGCTGAGAAAGACCGTAAACGGAAGTCTACAGGAACCAAAAAGATTGGCTGCCCATTTGAGCTTCTCAGGTTAATGGTGGAACCAGATCAATGGAAGTTAGAAGTGAAATATGGTATTCATAACCACGAGAGTTCAAAAAAGTTAGACGGTCATTCTTTTGCTGGCCGTTTGAACGATGAAGAGATGGAATATGTTGAACGAGCGACCTACATTGGAACTAACCCCAGAGATATAGTGAATAATGTTAAGATACTCAACGAAGATAATGTTTCTTTTATGCGCACCATCTACATTGCACGACAGAAAAGCAGGGTTTTGAAGAAGGCGAGTAGGTCACAACTACAGTTCTTGTTGGGAGAGCTTAAGTCACATAATTATTATGAATGGCATAAATCTGGTGAAGACGATGGACAAGTCATTACAAATATATTTTTTGCCCATCCAGTCAGTGTTGAACTTTTGCGGACATTTCCAACAGTGTTGATCATGAATAGTACGTATAAAGTCATACGATATGGTATGCCATTGTTTGAGATAGTGAGTGTGACGTGTACCAGTTTGATGTATTGTGCGGAATTTTATTTAATGTCCGGTGAGAAGTTAAACAACTTCATATGGCTGTTAGCGTGTTTGAAGTCGTTGATTTTTGTTAACGGAATAGAAGAACCTTGTGTCATTCTGACTGACAGAGATTTAGCGCTGATGAACGCCATAGAAGTGGTATTCCCGGAGACAACGCATATGTTATGCCGCTGGCACATAACCCAAAATGTTCAGGGGCAAACAAGAAAATATTTCCCCGAGAAAAGTGATCATGTGAAGTTTGTTTCTGCTTGGAAGAAGATTGCGTATGTAGCATCAGATATTAAATTCGATCACACCCGGTGAGGCATGCTATTGGAGTACAAAGACTATCATCTTGCAATCGAATACACTGAAAAATCGTGGCTTGATAAATACACGGACAAATTCGTTGTTTGGAAGACGAACAATAACTTGCATTTGGGACATTGCACGACTAACCGCGTCGAGAGTACTCATTCTAACCTAAAGCGTTACCTACGTACAAGAAAACTGAACTTTGAGTTATTTTGGGGGAGGGTTCATTCACTAGTCGAAATCCAACATGTTGCCATTAGGTCGTCGTTTGAGAAGAGTCATTACATAGCGCTGCATAAGTTTGCCGACAAACTCTTTGACGAAATTAGAGGCAAGATTTCCCACATGGCGTTAGAACTATTTTTTGACGAAGTAAAGAAGGCCGAAGATAGCAAGATGATCGCTATCGAAGATGGTTCAGATACTAAACACAATGACGTCTGTATATGCGCGATAAAATCTACCCATGGTATACCTTTCTACCACCAGGTCCGCAAGTGGCGTAAAAACGGAAAAGTTGCATCGTTAGAAGCATTTCACAGCCACTAGACAAGGTTAGAAGTAATGCTTCGTTCATACCGTACGACCATGGATATTCTCAAAGATGATCTTGAAAAACTAGTAATCGATGTTATGGAGACAAAAGACGAGAACCGTATAAAATACATTTACAAGAAATGGTTTGAAATTGTTTATCCTAAAACATCCTCATTGCTAGAAGCATTGGAGAAGCAGAAACACCGAGGCCGTTCGCAGGTTAAATGAAAAATTGTTGTCGATACATCATTCACCAAACGGGACAAATGTCAATGGAAACATGTGGATGATGCTGATAAGGCTAGTCTTGACTCAGTGATGAACTCTTTAAAAGTACCAAAATTTAAAAAGGGTAAAGCGGTTGCTAATGCAAATACGATTCGGGCAGATATGCCTAAAGTACCTTGTACTTGTAGTTCTTGCATTGCCTCACTTGCTAGCAACATCGTACAGTCATCTATTGTTGGAGTCAAAGAACTTATATATGACCCGGAATGTTTTTTGTGTTGGTTTCTAACTCACTTCAATCCTTTTATATCGGGCATAAATGATGTTAGGCCAGATGGTCACTGTGGATATAGAGCAGTTTCGTTTGGGTTGTACAGTCATGAAGAAGGTTGGCAAGGTGTTCGGAAGGAAATCTATAGTGAACTAATGGACAACTATGACACATACATCAAGATATATAACGGTAAAGAGGAGTACCTGAAGGTTTCAGAAAGTATATACTACTACGACACACTAGCATCCCCCAAATATTGGATGACAATGCCGGAAATGGGCATTGCGATTGCAACCAAGTTTGAATGCATTGTTCATTTTGTGTCACTCGTGGGGTCTTACAATTATAATCAAACATTTTTACCTTTGCGCGTTAAACCACACATCATGGCCCAAAGACGTGAAATTGGGTTTGGATTCGTTGATACTAATCACTTCGTCAATGTAAGTAATTCGATTTATGGTTTTGTTATTAATTACAATTGTTTTACTCAATGTTTAGTTCTAATTCTAGTATTATTTAACAGCTATCAATCAAGCCCTTATGCCCTTGCGCACGCATACATCCTACGCGGTAAAAGTTGAAGACTGAAGAGGCTACATATTGGGAGCTACCAATAGTTGGTCGCTGCAAAACATTCACGGAGCTCAAAGGGAGAAAGCCAGTTTGTTCATTCCTAGAAGTAACTAATCTTGATGAATTTGTTTAGTCGGTATATGTCTTTTGGTCGGATTTATGTTGTTTAGAACTTTGTTTACTTTTTCATAACGTTTTGTACTTCAATTGTTTGTGGTTTGAGTTTTGGTATTTTTTTTTTAAATATTGACGATAATTCATGATATTTTCCAACTTATAACATTAAGCAACTCATCGTTCCATAACTTAAAATTAAACATTACAAATTAGCAACAATAACCTGAAAAAACAAGAGTACATAACTTAAAATTAAACATTACAAATAAGCAACAATAACATCGCAAAACAGGGGTACATAACTTAAATTTTCAAGATTTCTATTTTATTTTATTACCATATTCACATAGAAATTCTAAAAGTATATCATTAAAAAAATCTGTAGTGAGAGCGTAAGCACATTGACTAAACAAACATAGCATCCTAGTTTTAAACTCTTTGTTAGTATGATCCACAATACTCTTCAAATTCTGAACAAGATGGAAATAACAGTACGCATGATAACAGTTTTGATACAAAACATGAACATCATTAATAATACTAAATTATGATCCAAAATAAATATGATTTAACGCTCCAATAAATGAGGTTTCAAACACTCCAAAAACCAAAACCAAATATCAGAATCCTCACTATCCACGATACCAAATGCAACAGGGAATATACCTGAAAAACAAGACAAGTAAACTTGTTTTACATGTCAAGTATTGTCAAATATACATACAACTCACAATGTCTATTATAAAAACAACTTGCAATAACATATAAATGTACATAAAATAACTCACAAAGTTAATCATGTAGACAAATCGCATGTTTAATCATGTAAAGATGAACATAAAGAACTCGTTTTGATTTATACACGAAGAAGTTGTAAGATTAGGTAAAAAATAACTAACACGTTTATCTTATACTAAACAATTCGCACATTTGGATTACAAATAACACGCATTATAATTTCTAATTTTAACTAAACCCTCGCAGTCCATCAAATTATAAAAAAGCATGAACTTAACCGTTGTTACTGTCTTTTCCTACGGCAAACAACAATACACCCCTATACTTGTCGTTTAAATAAGTTCCATCGACATACAACATCAGACGATATGAATGGAAACCTTAGAGATATGAACTGGATGCAATAAAATAATGCGTGAAGAAATTTCCAGCTGATAATTCCAACTGGCAGTCGATAGTAATATCATGACTCTTCAATCGTTTCAAATATCCCTTTAGTAAACTAAAAGAACTAGAACTATCTTCGAAAACCTTCCTCTTTGCCTTCTCTAAAGCCTTCCATGACATACGGTAAGAGATGTCTAAATCGTAGTCTTGTTTAACAGACGATTTTATAGTTTTAGTTGTCAATGAATGGTATGTCCTAATAGAATAATGAATTTCCTTCGCAATCAGATCTGATGTTAAATACATCTTATGATTTTGGGAGAAAGCTGGGTTGCAAGTATGGTGCGCAACATACCGCTTAATCATCATGAGGTCGGTGTTGGAATCAACTAATACAAAAAGTCTCAATTTACATCCACTTGAGACTTTATTTTCACAATAAACAGTGATCTTGCTTCATGTATTGTGAATGTATTTGAAAGAAAACCATGCCTTAGAGCTGCAACACCTTCATCAGAAGCTTGAATAACCCATGTGATAGCATCAACCCAACCAATAGTAGCAAGATATTATTTTTATGATCATAATTAACTAAACCATCACTACTCTCCCCATTAAACCATACAAATACCAATAGGTTAATTAATACTAAACACAACTCGTAAAACCAATGACCAAACAACTCTCTTAGTAAATCAACAAAGAACTCGTGTATAAGATAACATAAAGAACTTTAGTGTTTAATAATCAATAAAACTCTCAAGTTGTAAATGTAATATACACAACTATCATAGTGAATATTATACAAAGAACCACATGCGTATTAATGCAACAATGTACACAACTCTCAAGTTCTAGTTTAATCAGCAAATAACTCACATTATCAACATAACACATATGCAACAAAACTCGCAAGCTTGTATACAAATGTTTGATGAGGGTACAATTTATTCGATCCGCGAGTCAAACAGGTGGATTAATTGTCAAGGCTAACAGGTCAACGACCTAACAGACCCAACAGACCAACATACCCAAGAGGCCTAACATGCCTATCAGTGCTGCTATATAAGGCAACTTATATTTTTTTGATGAAGGGGGCGATGATTTTAAGGTGTGACTCTAAGGTTTCCAATTGACGTTTCTGGTTCATGTCTTTTACTTATCAATGTTATTTCATGATTTAACGCACAAAACTCACATTCTTAGATTACATTAAACTCCTATGTTCCTATACAATAGATAAATCAAATAACTTGCATTTTCAACACATTAAAAAAATCAAACAATTCACATTTTTATCGAACAACTTGCATCATCTATCACGCATGCCTGAACAACTATAATATCAAGTATATATATATATATATATATATTGTTTCAAGCCCAAAAACAAATATAATACCCTAAAAACAGTATATAAGTTATTAAACAACGATTAAAGTCTTAAAATCAAACTAAAGAACATTTATGCTATAAAAACAAAAAAAAGAACAAAAATCACACCTAAGTAGTACACGATGCGCACAAAACTAACCAAACACGTGGATTAAGAGAGAAATCAAGAAATAACCACATAATACTAGTCTGTAATCCTCACCAACTCCTTGTATGCTAAGATGAAAAAAATCATAAATAAAAAAACTCAGATGAACCTCCAATTCGGCTTCGATAACCTGAAATCCAGTAGTTATAAGCAGTTAAAATATATACATTACCAAAATATAAAGATCTTAAAATCGCCAATCATCTGAAAATTGTGGTTTTGGGTGCAAGATTGAACTCTGTTGGAAGGTTGTTAGAAGACGGCTATAAAATATTCAAATGTTTAAAAGGTAGAAAGGGGAGAGAAAAATGGTTTCTAACAAAAATATTGACCTTATATAGTTGGTATATGGTATTTAAGATATTAAAAAAATTGGATATTAATTATGAGTTAAATAGTTGAGACAGGTATTAAGTAAACATAAATCATAAGTTGGGTACTAAATGAGAATATGATAGTTTAGTAGGTCTTTTATAGCTCATCTCACTCTATATTATTATAATAATAGTTTGTGTCAATATCTATTGAATTTTTGTGAATGGTTATTTGGCTATATTGTTGTATTAATATTTTTGTGTTAATGTGTATGTTGAACTTGCCACTGCATTAATACTTTTTTAACTTAAAGTTTTGATTTTGTTATGGATCTAAGTTGTAGTTTTGTAATTTGTGCGAATGAATTATTTAACTATTTAGTTTTTGTTCCATTTGGATTATGTTTGATTTAAAATTAATTTATTTGGGTTCGTTTCGAAACAGATTTTTTTGTTATAAAGTGATTTTTTCAAGCCGAATCCGAACATAAACTATCTCGAATGAAATCGATATTTTTTTTTCGGATTCACATATCGAGTCGAACCGAAAAAAACTGAACCAAACCAAACTAAGTTTTAATAATTATCTAAATAGATATTAAATTTAATAAAATAAAATAAAAAAGTAAAACCAAAACATATATATATATATATATATATATATATATATATAAAATACCATACCTAAATCTATTTATTCTTAATTAATATTATATGGTTGTACGTAGTTGATGTATAACGAGTTTATAACGTGATATTTATTAAATGGGCTGAATATTCTTTTATATAAAAGAAATAAGGTACACAAAATATAATTTAAAATAAAAATCTATTGGAAAGTATAGTATATTAAATATATTCTGGTAATAAAAATGAGATTAATTAAGGTAATATTTAAGCAATCTCATTCTTGATTATATTTTGACTTATTACATTTCATGTGATTTGCGGGGATAAATCAAAGATTGTAGTGGTGATTGATACCATTTTTAGAAAACAAAAGTAAGATATACCCTATCAATGTATCAACAAAGTTAGGCAGCCGAGTTGGTTGAGTATGGTATTTTTATGACCAAATGTCATCAGTTTGAGTCCCTCTACATACGCTTTCTCGGCTGAGCCTGTCACCTTGTGTGGTTTACCTTCTGGCGTTGGTTTACAGGCTATCACGTCAGACTGGGAGTTTATCCTGTGCGCACTCATTGCACTATGAGTAGCGGCTGATAATTTAATATTTCGATTTATTAGGTTTTATGCATACCATATCAAAATCAACTATTTAAAATTGGTAAGAAAAGTATAGTTTAATAAACAATTTTATTCAATTAGTCTAATTCAATTTGCAGATAAAATCTATTAAATTTATCAATTTTATAATGCAATCAAATGGAATGATTTGGTTTATTGAAGACACAATATGATAACACAAACTCCAATCAAATGGAATGGTTTGGTTTATTGAGGACACAATATGATAACACAAACTCTAATACAACGTGATCATGTGATCATTTTCTTTTATACCCATGTACATTTCGCGGATAGATTGTTAACTCATCTCCATGTATCATTGAACATCTTCTCCACGGTCAAATTAACTAACAACAAATATTTTTAGCATTTTTATTCTCATCATGAACCATGCTTTCACCGTAAATAGAAAATTGATGAAACATCATTGCTTTTATGTGTGTAAAACCAAGTCCCAAGGGATGAAGTTGGCCAAATAAATTTAATATTTGGCAAAAGATTTATAAAAATAAAAAATAATATTGAATAAAAAAAGAGTTAGATGTATAAAAACTACGAGACTAAATCAAAATAAATAAATAAATAAATAACATAATAGATAAAAAGTAGTTATAGATAAAAATAAAAATGAGAAGCAGAGTTAAACAAAACTCTAGTTTAATGTGATTTAATTATCTATGATTTAAATGGTATCATCTAATAATATATAGAAACTGTTGTCTGATATCCTTAGACCGATTATTTTATTTCTATATAATTCATTTTTTTTATAATATCATTCGTATCATATTCACTATATAAATTCTTTTCATCTAGTGAGGAAGTTCTACCATATCCCTCTTAGTAGTTTTAAAAATTTATATTTAAAATTTCAAAATTTAAATTAAAAAAATTATAAATATCTTATTAATTTTAATTTTTTATTATGTAAATGTTAAGATCATTATTTAAAAAAACCACCAACAATGTGGAGCATGACTTTCTAGATATTTCTATAATTTAATTTAAAATAGTTTAGTATCTACATGTCATCATAAATGTGTTTGTCGATATATTTTCTCTAATAAGATAAAAAAAAAAATAGATTATATAATTACATATGAGTATTTTAATACAAAATAAAATAAAATTATACAATTCACATATATGTTGTCTTTAGATTCTAAAGTAATTTTTTAAATATTATTAAGAAAAAACTATTTTACTAATATAAATTTTACTTAAAAAGTTAATAAAACAAAATTATTTCTATATGCACCATTTCCAAAAAGAAAATCTTTTACATAAAATGTATTAAATAATTAAGTTTATATAAACAATTAAATATTAAAAATATTAGAAGAAATATAGTAAATAATTATTAGTTAAATTAGTTGAATCTTAAATAATAATAATAAATAAAATATTAAATATTAATATAAAAAAATCAGTTTATTTTGGATCTAATTTTTTCTAGAAGTAAATATATGAAAAGTTACTAATTAATAACCTCTAAAATGTAATCTTTGTAATCCAAAGATGTAGAGTAGTTTGTGTTAAATTTGTGTGTTAATGGGCGACACGTAGTGTTAAACAATATTTAGCATTTTTTTAATTAACAAACCTTTTTTGGTGAATTAATTAACAAACTTAAATTTACATCAATAGTATTTGTTAAAATATCTTTTAAATCGTTATTTATTTTTTATTTTTTTATATTATATTTTTAAATCGCTGGTTAAAATATTTTTAAATAATAAATTTAATTTTTATATACAATTTTAAATATTTTATTTCATTATTTTTGTATTCAAAATAAAATAAAATAGTTTTTTAGAATTTGAGAATACGAAGAAGATGATAAAGTAAAAATATCGAAAAGATAAAAATATACATCAAATATTATAAATGATATTATTTTTAACAAATATTAAAATAGTGAAATTGAAAAAATATATATATTAAAATAGAATATTTTTAGTTTCATTTAAAAGAGAATTTGAGAAAAATAAGAAGATACAAATTTAATTTTATAGATTTTATTTCAATATAGTTTTCCACCATATCTTTTAATATAACTGATTTTATTTTCATATTTTTTTATTTATTTATTAACAAGACTAAAAATCAAAACAAAAGTTGATTATGGAACTGCAGTATCTACCAGATCATTAAGATTTGAGCAGCCAAATCTAAGAAGGTAATACATTGGGTTGTCCTCCTCCTTCACAGGTTTGTCGCTAGTCTGTTTAAATTTTCATCTTTTGTGTTTTTTAGATTTTTTTGTTTAATTTTTGTTTTATGAACTTGAGATCTCCCTCTTGCTTGGGTTGTAAATTCTTCAAGTAGAAATGTTTGGTTTTATCAATAATTTTTTTTCTATATTTTAAGTATGTCGTGTGATTCTTCAAGAGTTTCATGCCCAAATGGTCAGTTCCATCAGTCTTCTTTTCCTTGTCTTTTTTCTTCTTTTTAGGTTCATGGGGACTATGGCTGCTTCGTGCATGTCTCTTGCGATCCCTACTTCTACTTCGGCTCCTGCATCTGGCGCGATCTGTCGCAGCTCCCAATCATGGTCATAATCTCTTGACTCTCTTAAACGATAATGGTGTTGGAATTAATTTAAATTGGTTTTGTATCTTACGTTTTGTATTTTGTTTTAAATAAGAGACGTTACCAGCTTGTACAAGTGGGTGATTAAGTCGTAGTGTCCGTTATTATTTCGTGGAAGTAGTGGAGAGTTAATAGGGAGCAGATGAGTCTTGAAGTGTTAGTCTCTATTTATAACGCTGTAACCTTCTATTCAAGACGATCCAAGAAGTTCTAACTCTGCTCCTCTCAGTTAAACGTTTACATCTGTCTGTGTGTTGTATATACCAGTTTGTGTTTCTTTCATTTGGTATCAGAGCACGGCATTCAGGGTGTTCTCTTTCAGATGGACGCGGGGAAAGGCAAGGCTGGATCTTTTGGGCTAACGTATCCAATGTTGTCTAAGGGGAATTACACAGCGTGGGCGTTAAAGATGAAGGTTTTTATGCAGGCCCAGGGAGTTTGGGCAGCAGTAGAACCGAGTGATGCCGAAGCAGTGATTCATGAGAAGAATGACAAGGTCGCTTTGGCCATGA
The DNA here is from genome assembly GCA_036936605.1 of Limnanthes douglasii subsp. nivea. NCBI lineage: Eukaryota > Viridiplantae > Streptophyta > Magnoliopsida > Brassicales > Limnanthaceae > Limnanthes > Limnanthes douglasii. The sequence continues at coordinate 21,956,269 of JAUPFV010000001.1, read as the reverse complement.
TCTACCAAGGCATACCTGAAGAGATGCTGTTATCCATTTCTGAGAAGAAGACAGCAAAGGATGGCTGGGAAGCCATCAAGGTCATGTGTCAAGGGGCTGATAAGGTGAGGAAGGCCAGAATTCAGACGTTGAAGGCGGAATTTGAGTCGCTGCGTATGGATGACAGTGAACAACTCGACGCTTTCTACATGAAGCTCAACGGACTGGTGTCCACTATCCGAGCCTTAGGTGATGAAATGGAGGAGTCGTACGTTGTCAAGAAGCTACTTCGGGCTGTTCCATCTAAATTTCTACAAATTACTTCAACAATTGAGCAATTTGGAGATTTAGAATCAATGACAATCGAAGAAGCTATTGGGTCTTTACAAGCTCATGAGGAAAGGTTGAAAGGTCAAAGTGTGACTACGGGAAACAAACTGTTATTGACAGAAGAGGAGTGGTCCAGGCGCGAGAAGAATGAGGACAAACTTCTTCTCACTCGAGAGGACTGGATGAAACGGAATCGAGAAGGAGGACGTGGGGGACGCGGTCTCCAGGGTACTGGTCGTGATAGAAGCACTGTAAGGTGTTTTAATTGCAGTATTTTGGGTCACTATGCTATAGAGTGTAAGAGGCCACGACGAGAACGGGGTCAAAGAAGTGAAGCAAACTTGGTGCAGATCAAGGACGACGAACCTGCTCTGTTACTGTCAGAATCAGATGAAAAGCTGACTGAGTTGGCGTTGGTGAATGAAGAAAGGGCCATCCCAAAGTTGGAGAGAAATATAACAGAGAGAAAAACGTCACACCTGTGGTACTTAGACAACGGCGCTTCAAATCACATGACTGGGGACAGGTCAAAGTTCTCACAAATAAATGAAGACGTGACAGGCGAAGTAAAACTTGGAGATGGGTCAACGGTATGCATCAAAGGAAAAGGGTCGATCACGTTTGTTTGCAAAACCGGAGAAGAAATAGTGTTTAACAATGTCCTCTACATTCCAAATCTGTGCAACAACATAATTAGCCTTGGGCAAATGTCAGAAGAAGGTAATAAAGTGGTGTTACATGGTGAGTTTCTGTGGGTGCATGACGGGGATGGGAAGCTATTGATGAAAGTTAGACGATCAGCAAATCGTCTATACAAGATCTTGCTGGAAGAATCCAAGGAATCCAAGGGTGCTTGTCTACTTGCAAAATTGGAAAGGGACTCGTGGCTCTGGCACTCTCGCTTAGGCCATGTGAACTTTGATGCATTAAAACTTATGACTCGGAATAAGATGGTCTATGGCCTGCCCAAAATGATGCATCCAAAGGCACTGTGTAAGGACTGTTTAATGGCAAAGCAAACAAGAACTCCCTTTCCTTCACAATCGAGTTACAGATCAACCAAGGTGCTGGAATTAGTGCATGGAGATATTTGCGGACCAATCACACCATCAACACCATCCGGCAAGAGGTATTTTCTACTTTTTGTTGATGACTTTAGTCGTGCAATGTGGGTTTATTTTCTGTCAACCAAAGATGAAGCATTAGGAGCATTTATAAGATTCAAGCGTCTTGTTGAAAAAGACTCTGAGGAAAAGATTAAAGCCCTGCGTACGGACAGAGGAGGAGAATTTTGCTCACATCAGTTTACAAGTGTCTGTGAAGACGCTGGGATCATGAGACAATATACGGCCCCTTACTCTCCACAGCAAAATGGAGTGGCAGAGCGAAGGAACCGAACGGTGGTGTCAATGGCTAGAAGTTTATTAAAGGAGAAGCATGTCCCATCTAGATTTTGGGGCGAAGCAGTACGACACTCTGTTTATGTGCTTAACAGACTGCCCACACGTGCTCTCTCTACTGACACTCCATACGCAGCTTGGTCAGGTAAGAAGCCAGATATTAGTCACATAAGAATTTTTGGCTGTTGTGCTTACATGAAGGTGCCTGGCATTCATACAAGGAAACTGGATGATCGGTCAAAGTCAGTAGTTTATTTTGGAAGAGAGCCTGGTACAAAAGCACATCGACTGTATGACCCAGAAGAGAACAGAGTTCATGTTAGCAGAGATGTGTATTTCGACGAGCTTAAGTCATGGAAATGGGCTAATGATGACAGTGCAGTTGGAGAGACTCACACCCATTTCGTGGTGGTTGACTCTGTAATCTCGACGGAAGCAACAGAAAACGGTAATGAGGAGCCTTTGACAGAGCTCGGTAATGAGGAGTCTTCAACAGAGCCTAACACTCCTGTACAGTCCTCTCATTCGACTGAGTCACAGGCAACACAGGCAACACCGACTTCATTAACACAGTCGAGTGAAGTCAGTTCAGCAGAAACTGGGAGTAGCAGTGTGCCAACGCGCTTCAGGTCTTTGCGCGACATTTATGCTGATACAGTCGAAATCGAGCTTGGTGAAGATGAGTTGCTGTTTCTCAGTATGGAGGAGCCAGTCACATATAAACAAGCTGTCCAAGAAAGATCATGGGGGAAGGCTATGGAGAGCGAAATAGAAGCAATAGAAAGAAATTGCACTTGGCAGCTTGTGGAATTGCCACCTGGGCACAAACCCATTGGCCTGAAATGGGTGTACAAACTAAAAAGGAACACAGAAGGTGAAATTATAAAGCATAAGGCGAGGCTCGTCGCGAAGGGTTACGTTCAGAAACAAGGGGTTGATTTTGAGGAGGCGTTCGCACCTGTCACACGATTGGAAACTGTAAGGCTATTATTGGCGTTGGCTGCAAATCGTGGTTGGGAAATTCATCATCTAGATGTCAAGTCAGCTTTCTTGAATGGCGACCTGCATGAAGATGTGTACGTACAACAACCCGAAGGTTTTGTGAAGCAAGGCAAGGAGCATTTGGTCTATAAGTTAATAAAGGCTCTTTATGGGCTTAGACAGGCGCCACGAGCCTGGTACGAGAAGTTAAACGAGTGCTTGAAAAGTTTGGGATTCACAAAATGTCCTTATGAGCATGCTGTGTACATAAAAAGGGAGAAGGAAGAGGTCTTAACCATTGGGGTATATGTTGATGATTTGCTGATCACGGGCTCGAGTATAACAACAATTCAGAGGTTCAAGGAACAAATGGGCAGGAAATTTGATATGACTGATCTAGGAAAGCTTTCTCACTATCTTGGGATTGAGGTGAAGCAAACTAAGGAGTACATCGAATTGAAGCAGTCGGCCTATGCTCGAAAGGTCCTGGAGAAGAGTGGCATGGCAGAATGTAAACCGACGAAGTACCCTATGGAGCCAGCGTTGCAACTGCACAAAGATGAAACTGGACAGGCTGTTGATTCAACTATGTTTAAAAGCATTGTGGGAGGATTAAGGTATCTAGTTCATACTAGACCAGACATAGCATTTGCAGTTGGTATAGTCAGTCGTTACATGGAACGACCAACTGAGATGCACCTCAATGCTGTTAAGCGAATTCTGAGGTATTTAAAAGGTACTTTGAGATATGGTTTGGTGTATTCAAGGGGAAGCAATAACAACATGTTGTCAGGATATTCCGACAGCGAGTTGGCTGGGCAGATTGAAGATAGGAAGAGTACTGGAGGGATGGCTTTCTACCTAAATGAGAGCTTGATCACGTGGGTGTCTCAGAAACAACGTTGTGTGGCATTATCATCCTGTGAAGCGGAGTTTATGGCAGCTACAGCGGCTGCTTGTCAAGGCATATGGCTGCGTAATTTGCTTGGTAAACTTACTAATTCTGATGTTGGTCCTGTAGTGCTCTACATAGACAACAAGTCAGCGATAGACTTGGCTAAAAATCCAGTTTTTCATGGACGTTCTAAGCATATTGACATCCGGTACCATTTTATTCGAGAGTGCGTTGAAAAAGGTGAGATCGTGATCAAACACATTGGAACAGAGGATCAACGTGCTGATATTTTGACGAAAGCCATGGCCACTGTGAAGTTCGAAAAGATGCGTGCACTCCTTGGCATCAGGAAGATTCAAAACCAGGTTTAAATTCAGGAGGTGCTTGTTGGAATTAATTTAAATTGGTTTTGTATCTTACGTTTTGTATTTTGTTTTAAATAAGAGACGTTACCAGCTTGTACAAGTGGGTGATTAAGTCGTAGTGTCCGTTATTATTTCGTGGAAGTAGTGGAGAGTTAATAGGGAGCAGATGAGTCTTGAAGTGTTAGTCTCTATTTATAACGCTGTAACCTTCTATTCAAGACGATCCAAGAAGTTCTAACTCTGCTCCTCTCAGTTAAACGTTTACATCTGTCTGTGTGTTGTATATACCAGTTTGTGTTTCTTTCAAATGGTACATGTTCCAGTCTCATTCTCCGTCTCTTTCCCTATCTCTTTCTCGACCACGTCGATCATTATCTATTTCTTTATCATAGTCTCTGGCACAGTCAAGGTCCATATACCTGTGATTATCATGTTTTCTATTTTTGTCTCTATCCATGTCCCTGTCTTTATCTCTTGCCCTTGCGGGACTCGTGCGGTAATGGTCCCTTTCATTATCCAGAATATTAGTAACCCCATCATTCTCCTCCTTCTCTTTCTCCTCTTCACAATCATATTCATGACACTTTTTCTAGGTTCGAGAGCAGTAATCTGTTCCAAATTCGATATTTTCTTTATACGAGAAAGAGCAATGTCACATGAGTAATCACCGGTCAAGAGTTCCCTATAAACTAGTCCACGCGAGTAAGTGCAAATTTCCCGTCAGCAACTCTTGTCCTCAATTTCTGGTAATCATTGTACAAAGGCTCCAAGTAGTGGTAGACATCAATGTCAGTCCCTGTCAAACGTAGATAAAAGGCATCAAACACAAGAACATACTCCCTCCGTTTCATAATATAGGTCTTTTAAGATTTTTCACAGATATTAAGGAAAGTAATAATGATTTTGAAAGAATTAGAAATTTTTTTTTGATTGATGGAGTGGATAACTTGTGTAGAATGTTAACTATTTTATTGGTGGAAAGTGGAATATGTGTAATGAATGCTGCATTGGAAAATGAGAACGACTTATATTATGAAACAAAAACTTTTTCCTAGAAAGACTTATATTATGAAACAGAGGGAGTATTTGTAATCGTCATTCTTAGTAAACCTTACAACTATTTCTTTCTGGGGATGAATTTGAAGCATCTTTGTGACAGGACACATGAAGGGAGTTGGTTTTCCATTGCCTGCAAAAGTCCCACCCACGTGATCGAGCTTGATAGCCTTGTCAACTAGGGTTTCTACTGTTAACCTGAAGCATTGTTCTTTCAGGTGAGCATTCTGGTAAATCTTGGTGCGAAGAATCTTCTCCATCAAATTCTACGAATTGGTCCCTCTTATATTCCTAGCTAGCCAAAGGATATGTCTGGTTCGCCATTGCCAACACGATTTTTGTTTCCATAGTTAAACTTGTTAAATAAAAAAGAAAAAAGAGAAGAAGAAGCCGCTTAAAAGCGACTAGGGTTTTCGTATTTTTTAGAAAGTATATCTACTACATAGTGTATAAGATCTTATTTGTAGATTTAATAAAGGGCTAACGGGCTTGGACTTTATATATTTAACACCCTCCCTCAAAATTACAATGCGACAATAATAAGCGTTGAGAGTTTGTCACAAAGGAAACCGAACCGCGATGTTAACTGAGCGTTCAAGAAAATATGAGTAACCATTAAAGCTAATGAAACATATGGAAGTGAGATGGTGCCGATCTGAAGATGATGCCGAGTGAAATGACAATCTATTTCAATGTTCTTCGTCCTCTCATGAAAAATAAAATGGTATGCTATCTACATGGCGCTTTTGTTATCACAATGCAAGGAAGTAGGTTTAGTAATATTAACCCCCATATAAGAAGCCATCGTAACTAAACAATCTCACATGTGGTGACGGCCATAGCACGGTACTGAGCTTGACAACATCTTGTTTCTTTATTTTCTATGATATTAATGGATCTCCAAGGAAAATACAGAAATCGGTAGTAGATTTTCGATCATGAGGATCACTATCCCAATCAGTATTGCTCTAGGCACGCAGTTTAAATGAAGAGGTCGAGGAAAATAAAATGCTTTCGAACTAAGTGCCACGGAGATATCTCAATATTTGAAGAACAACTCATTTATGGACGGATGTAGGAGCAGTAACAAACTGACTAACCACATGAACAACATAAGCTATATATGGTTGAGTAACTGTAAGATAAACCGAGCTCCCTATAATTGTTTGATATAGAGTTGGGTCTAACAAAGGAACACCATTAGTCAGAGAATACCGAGCATTGGTTTCAAGAGGGGTATCTATTGTCATGTTATCAGAAAGTCGTTCTCACTCGAATAAATCTGATATATATTTTTCCTGAGAGAGAATATAACATTTTGAAGAATGAGACACCTCAATACCTAGCAAATAACGTTATACTTCTAAGTCTTTCATCGCAAAATGCTGAGCCAAATCACATTTTAGTGCCTCAATACCATCAATATCATGACCTGTAATGATCATATCATCTCGTCTTGTACTCGTACATCTGACAAACAAGGTAGAATCATGATTACCAGCAAGGAAACTAAAAAAAGTAATAACTGTAGAGAATTTTTCAAACCAGGCACGAAGAGCTTGTTTAAGACCATATAAAGCTTTCCTAAGTCAACAAACTTCACCAGGTTGGTAAGCAACACCTCGAGGAGGAGTCATGTAAACCTCCTCATGAAGATCATCATTCAAAAATGTATTGTTGACATCTAGTTAGAAGATCTTCCACTGGCTAATGGATGCAACCGCAATAATAATTCAAACTATCTTCATTTTTTACACTAAGGAAAATGTCTCATGATAATCCACACCATACTTCTATGAATACCCTTTTGCTACAAGACGAGCCTTATATCTGTCAACATGCCTATCAGATTTTGTTTTAATTTTAAAAACTCATCAAGATTCGATTATATGCTTACCAGATGAAAGTTTAATTATATCCATGTACGAGTGTGATAAAGAGAGGTAAGCTCTTCAACTATTTCATTTTTCCAACGAGGATCAGAAACAGCTTCTTTAAATGATTGAAGTTCATATAAATTATGTATGTTTTCTATGAAAGAGGCGAAAGGAGATGAGTAAGAAGAATACGCAAAATCTGGTAGCTTGGTAGACTTATTTGTACGAGTAGATGTTCTGAGGGGTGGAGCTGGTGGTTCACTAAAAGAAGAGCTGATTCAAGCCTTGATAGAGCAGAAGTAGTATTAGATGTAGTCGATGTCTCGGGAGCTGGCACATCAATATCAATGGATATGCCGCTATTATTTTCAAAAGGATCAATAGTCTGAAGTTTGGTACTTGTTATATAATGTGATTTCGCTTGAATCGAATAAAACGGGATATGCTCAAGAAATATAAAATGTCGAGAGATATAAAGTTTATGACTAGTGGGATCAAAACAACGATAACCTTTTTGTCTAACACCATAATCCAAGAAAACACATATTGCATATTTAGAGCCGAAATTTGTTGCGTTCTACATGAGGACGAGAGATAAAACATCTACATCCAAACACTCGTGAGGAAGAATAATCTGGAAGTTGTCCGTATAAATGTTGAAAGGGATACATCCCTGCATTATGAGCAGTGGGAATTCATTTCATCACATATACAACAATATGAATTGCTTCTCCCCAAAAAATAGTAGGAACCTCAGCAGATAAAAGTAAAGAACGAGCAGTTTCAAGAAGGTGACGATGTTTTCTTTCTGTAACACCATTCTGTTGAGGGGTGTCAGTGCAAGAAGATTGATTATGGTACTATCAGATGCATGTAACTGAGTAAAATCATTCGATGTATATTCAACCCTAAGTCACACCTGAAGCATTTTATTATAGCAAAATGTTGAGTCTTAACAAGTGCCCGAGATTCTCTATAAATTCAAATAAAATACGATCTCCATTTCATAAGGTAAACCCAAGTATATCGAGTATAATCATAGATGTTTGGATGCCTTACAAACTTTAATTAACGAATAATTTAACAATTAATATTCTTTTTAGAGATTCGGTAGATCTTATAAATTCAACTTATTTTTTAGAAAATATATAATAAGAAGATCACTGTTAAAATGAGACTCCGAATTTATATATTGAGATTTTAAAATATAATTTTTTTAAAAAAATGAAAAAAACCATTTTACTCTTCACATATAAAAACTAATTTTTTGGACTACAAATTCATATTTCTCTTTCTTCTCCAACCCAACAACTCCTAAAAACTAGCTCTAACTTAAAAAAAACATAAAACTATCATAGATTATGGATTTGAGTGACTTGAATGAAGATTTTTCTTGAAACATTGATGATTTTGCATTGGAGGAGGATGAACCTTTAACGGACCACCTCAAAACACAAATAGATGTGATTTTTGTAGTTGTTTTGGGCTAGTAATAATATCGCATGTATCACGCGCTAGGATGGATGAACCGCGAATCCAGAGCGTGGGATCATGCGTAAAATTGTTTTAGTATTTTTGCACAATTTTGCCAAAAGTCATACATGGTACTTACAATTTTGCGCAATTGTGTATATGCTATTGGGCAATTTGTTGTTGAATTAGTTTACTGTAGATGCGCGATTTTGCGTAAATTGGTTGTGTTGTACGCGCAATTTTGGCTATTGACATGCACTATAATGTGCGATTTAAGCAGATTTCGATATAATTAGTTAGAATTAAGTATATTTTGAGATAATTTCATGTGTTTTGTAGGAAGCGGAGCAACCGCCATGTTCCATGGCCAATTACACACAAATTTTTACTATTAAAAGCTATATACATAATCCGGTTTGGTCTCATGCACTGATTCGGAAAGCACCAAGTTAGGATTTATTTTTTGTATCACTAAAGACGACGATGATAGCAAAATGAGAAAAATCCAATGATGTATTTCAAGTGCGAGAGGCAAGGTGTTTATAACTCTAACCTCAAACCGGGGTATGTGAAGAAGAACCGAGATTGTTCATCAAAACAATCTGGTTGTCCCTTCATATTAAGGGGAAATTTGGTCCTAGAACTACACGGTTTTTGGAGATTGGTAGTGGTAAACAAGAAATATAATCATCAACCATGTTTACACTTGGATGGTCATTCACGAGTCGCTATGATTAAAGACGACGAAAAGGAGATTGTTTATAAACTCAGGACAATCAGTTCTCAACCAAGAGAGATATACCATGGTTTGAAGATAAGACGCCCGAAAAATGTATCTAATATGCGTACGATCTACAACATGCCTCAAAAACACAATTTTATCGATAAAGCGGGAAAAATAAAAATGCAATATTTGTTCGGTAAGTTAAAAAAAAATACGAGTACTTCGTTTGTTCGCTCCCAAATGAAGCAACGAAAGAGATCCTCGAAAAAAAATTCACGCACCCTAAGGGCATTGAGTTTTTGCAAACTTTTCCTTAAGTTCTTATAATGGATATCACATACATGACGACAAATTATAAGATGCTTTTGCTAGAAATAGTTGGCCAAACATCGACGAAGAATACCTTTTTGTCGCTTTTATTTTTTGGATCCGATAAACAAGCAAACTACACGTGAGCATTGAGTGTATACATGGGCATTTTAACCGGAACCGAAAGAACCGAACCGAAACAGATTTGGTTCTTTCATAATACCCGAATGGTTCCAGTTTTCAATTACTAACGGTTCTCGGAACTGAACCGAAGAACCGTGGGTACCAGTTAGGAACCGAACCTATGTATTAACCCTCAGTTTTAATTTTTTTTTAAATATATTTTCTTTTTTAAAGTTAGATTCCCCTAAATATGTCTTTTATCATTGACCTCTAATTATGTTCTCTTTAAAGTAACTCATATATATCATTATATATTTGGGGGAATCCATCAAATTTGCAGCTTATATACTCAATGGAGTACCCACGAAGGCTACTATTAGGAACCCATATGAGCTTTAGAATAGGTTTAAACCCAATTTAAAGCATCTGCATGTGTGGGATTTTCCAGCTGAGGCGAGGCCTTACAAACCTCAAGAAAATAAACTTTACCCAAAACCAGTCAGCATCTTCTTCATAGGTTATTCCATACATTCCAAGGGGTTTAAGTTTTATGATTCTCTCATTGGTACAGTATTTGAGATATGAGTGACTACGTTTTAGAGGATGTTGAGTTTGGGGGAAGAATAAGGGAATATATGTTGATTTTGAAGAGAATCTATAGATTTTCATGAAGGTTTTAATATGGATACTCAGGTATCAGAAAATTGGGTTGTAATACCAATTATTTTGGTCCCATTAGAACAACGTGATCTTCAAATTAACACTGATACTACACTTTAGGGTTCTAACGAGAATAAATATATGGTCCAGGTTGAACAAGAAAAACCTCAAGATAATTTTCCAGAAGAACAAAATGACATCGTTCATAATTATCAAACTCTACCTCCTCAAGAAGTGCCACAAGAGGTAATAGTCCCCTTAAGAAGGTCCATGAGAGAAAAGAAGAGTATTATAGGTACATAATTTATAGTATATCTTTAGGAGCATAATGTGTCATGTGCTGGAACTGTAGATGATCCCTCATCTTACAAACATGACATAACAAGCTCTGACTCTCGTAGTAGATTGGCACTATGAAGGAAGAGTATAAATCAATACAGGACAATTCAGTATAGGATCTTGTCCCATACAGGTTATTCAAACAGGTTATATGAATAAAGAGCACATCGGCACAAACTCCATGATATCATATCCTCTAATAAATGAGGGACACACCATTAGTATGGGTGTAGTTGATTTAGACCATTGCTAGTTTCAGTGGGAGAGTTTGTAATAGGATCTGATGTTATTTTGCTGTATTTTGCACAATAAGGTTTATTGCAATATATATATATATATATATGCTTGAAATTATTTATTGATATTTGAAAAGTATTGAATCTCCAAATATAGGAATCATTTAAGAGTAAATATGTACGGTTACAAGTCAAAGTCATATTACTCATAGGCCACACTCTATAATTGACATAAGTAATTAATTGATATTGGTAATGTAATTACTGTTGCATCATATTGTTCACATTACGAGAAATAGGTCTTTAGTCCTTTATTGTTATCAGTCATGTACAGGGTTGTGTCGTTTACCCATTGGCAATGAATACAGGGATCCCATTAGAGTTGAATATGTATTCTTGAATAGCATTTGGCATTCCAAGTGAGAGATTGTTAAAATATGTTTATTTTAATATATTTATGGAACGACAATAATTTGGATCGACATGCTAAAAAAACATATTCGGTTAATGTCTTTAGAAAGTCTAAATTAAAATTAATTGAGTTAATTATTTAATTAACTAAATTAGACCTATGAGTGTAAAGGCGTTATAGGCTCAAGTATGGTAATTGGGTTGAATTTGGGCACTATAATGAAGAAGGTCCAAATCTCAACACTTAAGCGTGAATTAGTAAATTAGAGAATAAATTCATTATGGACTTATAAATTATCAACTAAATTATCAATTTAATAAACTAGCGATGACAATGGGTCGGGTTGGGACCGGGTTCGGGTTAACCCATTTTAGCCTGGCTATTTTTTACTTGAACCCTATGTCGGCCTGGCCCGCTGCGGGTTTAATATTTTTTAGTCCAAGCCCGAGTTGCACGTGTTCGCGGGTCCGCCCGACCCGACCAGCAAATAATATTTTCCTTCGGTTCGGTTGGATTTTATTTTTTAATTTATATAAAAATTAATATGTAAACTTTTTAAACAAAAAAAATATACACTTCAATAAACCATAAAATGTTACTTAAATAATAAATTAAAATCTTCATAAAACACGCAATCTAAAACATGTATTAAATAATATGAAATAAAACATTAAAATAAACATAGATATCTTTAGAAGTTTTTTTGGTTTCCAATAAATTATCAATCATCACCACCTTTTATTACAATGTTTTCATCTTCATATTCACCGTAAGAATATTTTAAAATGTCGATATTGCTATTGGTGATAAACTTAACAAATAATATAATGTTAGATTAAATCATAAAGACTAATGATAAATTTATACTAAAATAAATTAATAACTCTAAAAATTTAAATATTATTGATTAAATTCAGTTGGATAATCTAATTACTAACAATATAATTGAAAAAAAATATTTAGTAAAAAAAAATTAATTAGTAATTATTAAAATTACAAAATCTATATATTATTGCAAATAAGTTTTTTAGTAATTAGTAAAAAAATTATATAATAATATTTTTTATTATTTTATTACATATATATATATATATATAGTTTATATTTTGTTGGATAAACTAAAAATCCATATCCAGCTCGATCTGCATATATACCATAATTTTCATTTTCGTATCCGACCCATTATAAGTTCAGGTCATCCGACCGGTTTCGCACTCAGACCAACATTGACATCCTTAGATGGGCTTTACCATGCTGGGTTTCCTATTGTAAAGTTTATAAGTAAGGGGTTAGGTTTACAAATTTCATCATCCTAAACTGTAAACACAAATCTATGCTCGTACGGTGTTTGTAATTTCAACCCCATTTCTTGTCGAACTTGGTTTTGGAGGTTTTTCAAGTTCATCTACAATTTTTTAATTAACGAGAAGTAACAAGAATATAAGATGAATATAAAATACCCGTTGGTAAATCTGTGAGTAATTTTGTTTTCGTGAATTTTCTTAGCTGAATCTCAATTAAAAGTTTAATTATTTTTCGTGTTTTATTATATTCATTTCATGCGATTTCAAATACCACCTCCCAAGATTTTGATGATTTTTGGGTATCGGAATTAGGGCCTTTTAGAAATGTAAATCGATAATAAACTGTTGGAGAAGAACAAATTGCAGAGTCATACTTCTATTAGATTCTTCCTAAACATTAATTAAACACCATATGCTCATATTTAAAAGAGCTTGTCCTTGGAAATCATGAAGTATTTATCTTTTTGGACAATATTTAGAGGTAAGATTTGTACATCTGTTTGTCAAAAGTTTGGAATTTGAATTCATAAAACTCATTAAATTAAGGTGGAAAATATGGACGGAGAAATTGAGAAACAAGAAACAAAGTTGAAGAAAAATATATCTAAAGTTGCATATAGGTGACGCTTGATTTGGGTGTTACTTTTTTCTCCTCATAATAGCATGAAAGAACCCTAACCGTAAATCCTCACTCAATAAAAACATAGTATCATAAGTTAAAGAAGTATATGTTTCCAGTCAAAAAGCCTTGTTTCATCAATAAAATAGCTGGAGGTTTTAACTCAAAAGCCATTGGGCTTATTTTAATATCTTTGTTTTCATGTATCAATGGAAATATAAGGCTGGATTGATGCTCGAGAAACTTTCTATGGATGTGGTGATGACTCTGGTATAATAGATATGTATTCTTTAGCTCTATATATTCAGAGCCTCATCAGGTGCTTTAGATGTGGAATGACTACATCGACCCACCACAGTCATAAGCAGCACAGACATAAACAGATAAATTCAGACACGTAAAATAAAAATATAACTAAATAAATATATGTATACATTTGGTCACATATATTAAAATTAGAAACTAGATTTGTAGAGGGCATGTGGGTATGGTAATCTGTATAGCCAAGGATACGGAGAGAACACATCGGCATTAAGCATAACCTTGTTCAACCCACCATATTATGCACTGCCTAACAATACCGGTGGCTGGTGTAACCCTCCTCAGCAGCACTTCGATCCTCAGAAAATTTTCTCTTTTTCATACTCCAGGCAAGTGGTGTAGAGCTCTCAAAGTTCCAGATTTTGATTTCAAAATTACTTTTACTCTTTCGATTTTTATTGAATTTAAGGTTTGTGTTTTGGTTTTGGCTTGTTTGATTGGGAGATGGTGATAATATATCTATAGGACTAATGAAGGAATATGAATGTGATGTAGAACTGGTGGAATCTCTATATTTAGGTAGAGCAGTCGTTATTGTTAAAATAATTTAACTTCTTTAGCATCACTAAGAGTTGCCTGACGGTGAAGATCATATTGGCTGATTTTCTTTTTTGTCATTGTTATGTGTTGCACATCATTTAAGCTTTCTACCATTATCTCTCTCGAGGAAGCCATCAAATGTGCCACTTATATACTTAACAGAGTAACCACTTAGGAAATTGTGATCCCATATGATCTTTGAAATGGGTGCATGCTCGATTTAAAACATATGCATATATGGGGGGTATCCATCTTAGGCTAGAGCTTACAAACCCTATGAAAAGAAAGTGGACATAAAAACACTTATATGCTTCTTCATTGGTTATTTGAATACTCAGATATACGAAAAATTTGATTTTATGCCAATCATTTTGGTCATGTTAGAACAAAGTAATACTCATACTAACATTGATGTTCCACTATAGGGCTTTAACCATGACACAATTAAGGTATAGTTAGAATAGTAGAAACGTCAATATAATCTTTTACAAGAATATCATGATGATATTGTTCATGAATATCAAACTTTAACTCCTAAAAAAATGAAATAAGAGTTAAATATTTCATAAGAAGGTCCACGAGAGAAACAAATAATGTTATACATCCAGATTTTATAGTATATCTTTAGAAAAATGATGAGTTATGTGTTGGAAGGTTAGATAATCTCTCATCCTACAAACATGTTATGGAAAGCTTTGACTCTCGGAAATGGATTAACATTATGAAGAAAAATTATAAATAAATTCAAGGAAGTACCGCATGAGAACTTGCTCCATTAAATGAACGGAAAAATGCAATTGGTTGTTAGTATGTTTACAAAATCAAATACAATTCCTTTTAAATGGTAAAAAGATAATTAATAAAGACATATAACAAGTTTTGTAGCAAAAAGTTATACTCAGTGTGAAATAATTAATTTTAAAGAAACTTTGTACCCAATATCAACGAATGATTCTTTTATAAAAATCATAATATTAGTTACGCACTTTGATCTCGAGCTTCATTAAATGGATATAAAGACTGCATTTTTCAATGGTAATTGAGGAAACGATCCATATGGTTCAACTAGAATACTTTTGAAATTATTAACTAAAAACATTTGGTATGCAAGTTTAAAAAATCTATTTATAGACTCAAACATGCTGTCGTGAGTAGTACCATAAAGTCCTTGAGGTGATAGTCTTTTTTGACTTTGAGGTCAACTTAGTTGAGAATTGTGTGTATCACAAGTTGAGTGAGAGAAATTTCATATTTATGATATTATATATCGATGTCATACTAGAAGTAACTCAAGCATAAAACAAAAAGGCACATATTGATATATATGAAGTTAGAAAGGCTGAAGATCATTGGGTATTAACTTAGTTTTTGGTGGATGCAATAACATACTAAAAAGAAATTTGGGCAAGATATTCTTATTCGTTGGAGGTGCAATATCATAGAAAAATGTAAAACAACACTTATTGCATCATGCACTATGATGGAAAAATTTGTTGCGTACTTTTAGACATCAAAGTAGTCATTGTGGTTGTGGAATTTTGTTATTGATTTGAGCATTATACAAGAGATTGAATGTCATATGAAGTTTTACTACAAAAATAATTCAAGTAGTGAAATACTCTAAGGGTAATAGAAGCTCGTCTAGTCCAAAAACATAGATTTAAATCTCATATATGTTAAAGAGAAAGTTCAGATAAGTCTAGAGAACATCGGTACAAACTCCATGATATCAGATGTTCTTACAATTGCAGTTTTGCCTAAGGTTTTCTAAGGACAAACCATTAGTATCAATGGGTGTAGCTGGTTTAGAGTATTATTAGTTTCAGTGGGAGTGGTGGTAAGATGATATAATGATATTTGAAGTATAGTTTATATAAATGTTTATTGCAATATATATGCTTGGTTATATTTATTGATATATGTTCTTTATTGAATCTACAAAGATATGACTATTTAAGAGTGAATATGTACGATTACAACTCACATTACTCTTAAACTGCATGTCATACTTGGCCCAAGTAATTGATTAATGATAATAATATGATTACTATTGACATCCCTAGATGGGCTTTACCGTGTTGGATTTCTTATTGTAAAGTTTATAAGTAAGGGATTGGGTTTAAAAATTTCATCATCCTTAACTTTAAACACAAATGTGTCGCTTGAACCGTGTTTGTAGTTTCCAACCCATTTATTTTCTAACTTGGTTTTGGAGGTTTTTCAAGTTCATCTACAGATTTGCTAATGCACAAAAAATAACAAAAATCTAAGATGAATAGCCGTTGATAAATACATGACTAATTTTGTTTTCGTTTATTCGTTTCATACGATTTCAAATAAAATATAACACCGCCACCCACCATTTGATGATTTTTAGGTATCAGATTTAAGGTTTTATAGAAATGTAAATGAATAACAAACTATTAGAGAAGAACAAATTACAGACTCATACTTCTGTTAGATTCTTCATAAACGTTAATCAAATATCATATGCTCATATCTAAATGAGCTTGTCCCTGGAAACCATGAAGTATTTATTTTTTGACAATGTATTACGATTTAGAGGTAAGATTTGTACAACAATATGTCTATTTGTCAAAAGTTTGGAATTTGAATTCATAAAATTCATTAAATTAAGGTGGAAAATAATGGACGGAGAAAATGAGAAACAAGAAACAAAGTTGAAGTAAACATATCTAAAGTTGCATATAGGTTGACGCCTGAGTTTGGGTGTTACTTTTTTCTCCTCATAATAGCATGAAAGAACCCTAATCGTAAATCCCCACTCAATAAAGAAATAGTAGCATAAGTTAAAGAGCCTTTTTTCATCGATAAATAAGATGACGGTTTTAACTCTCCACACCTCAATACTCTGACGTAACTATCAAAATTGAAAGTGACCAAATACTACTATTATGGTTGTTTCACTTTCACTTCTTTTAATATCTTTGTTTTTATGTATCAATGGGAGTGAAAAAGGATGAATTGATGCTCGAGCAACTTTCTGTGGAGTAGGTGATGCCTCTGGTACAATGGGTATGTATTCTTTAGCTCTATATATTCAGAGTCTCATCAGGTGCATTTGATGTGACGTGACTACATCGACCTACCATAGTAATAACCAGATAAATTCAGAAACATAAAATAAAAATATAACTACATTTGGTCCATATATAAATTAGAAACTAACAGTCATAACCAGATAAATTCAGAAACGTAAAATAAAAATATAACTACATTTGGTCCATATATAAATTAGAAACTAGATTTGTATATGGGGCATAGATATGGTGATCTGTATAACCAAGGATACGGAGAGAACATAGTGGCAAACTTGTTCAACAACGGGCTAAGTTGTAGAGCTTATTTTAAGATGTAGTGTCTCGATGACCATCAATATTTCTATTGCACCTATTCAAATTACTGCAACCAACTTGTGTCCACCAAATTATGCACTGCGTAACAATACCGGCTGCTGGTGTAACCCTCCTCAGTACTACTTCAATCCTCAACAACTTTGCTCCTTTTCATATTCCAGGCAAGTGGTTTAGAGTTCTAAAAGTTCCAGATTTCGATTTCAAAATTACTTTTACTCTTTCGATTTTTATTGAATTTAAGGTTTGTGTTTTGGTTTTGGCTTGTTTGATTGGGAGATGGTGATAATATATATATAGGACTAATGAAGGAATATGAATGTGATGTAGAACTGGTGGAATATCTATATTTAGGTAGAGCAGTCGTTAATGTTAAAATAATTTAACTTCTTTAGCATCACTAAGAGTTGCCTGACGGTGAAGATCATTTTGGCTAGATCACTGATTTACTTTTTGGTCATTGTTATGCGTTGCACATCATTTAAGCTTTCTACCATTATCTCTCTGGAGGAAGCCATCAAATGTGCCACTTATATACTTAACAGAGTAACCACTTAGGCAATTGTGACCCCATATGAGCTTTGAAATGTGTGCATGCTCTATTTAAAACATATGCATATATGGGGGTATCCATCTTAGGCTAGAGCTTAAAAACCCTATGAAAAGAAAGTGGACATAAAAAAAGTTATATGCTTCTTCATTGGTTATTTGAATACTCAGATATACGAAAAATGTGATTTTATGCCAATCATTTTGGTCATGTTAGAACAAGGCAATACTCATATTAGCATTGATGTTCCACTATAGGGCTTTAACCATGACACAATTATGGTATAGTTAGAATAGTGGAAACGTCAATATAATCTTTTACAAGGATATCATGATGATATTGTTCATGAAGATCAAACTTTAACTCCTAAAAAATGCAATAAGAGTTAAATATTTCACAAGAAGGTCTGCGAGAGAAACAAATAATGTTATACATCCAGATTTTATAGTATATCTTTAGAAATATGATGAGTCATGTGTTGGAAGTTTAGATAATCTCTCATCCTACAAACATGTTATGGAAGTTTTGACTCTAGGAAATGGATTGACGTTATGAAGAAAACTTATAAATAAATTCAAGGAAATACCGCATGAGAACTTGCTCCATTACCTGAAGGGACAAATGCAATTGGTTGTTAGTATGTTTACAAAATCAAACATAATTCCATGGGTATTATATAAAGAAATATAACAAGTTGTGTAGCAAAAAGTTATACTCAGTGTGAAATAATTGATTTTAAAGAAACTTTGTACCCAATATCAACAAATTATTCTTTTATAACAATCATGGCATTAGTAACACACTTTGATCTCGAGCTTCATTAAATGAATATAAAGACTGCATTTTTCAATGGTAATTGAGGAAACGATCCATATGGTTCAACTAGAATACTTTTGAAATTATTAACTAAAAACATTTGGTATGCAAGTTTAAAAAATCTATTTATAGACTCAAACATGTTGTCGTGAGTAGTACCATAAAGTCCTTAAGGTGATAGTCTTTATTGACTTTGAGGCCAACTTAGTTGAGGATTGTGTGTATCACAAGTTGAGTAAGAGAAATTTCATATTTACGATATTATATGTGGATGTCATACTAGAAGTAACTCAAGCATAAAACAAAAAGGCACATACTGACATATATGAAGTTAGAAAGGCTGAAGATCATTGGGTATTAACTTAGTTTTTGGTGGATGCAATAACATACTAAAAAGAAATTTGGGCAAGATATTCGTATTCGTTGGAGGTGCAATATCATAGAAAAATGTAAAATAACACTTATTGCATCATGCACTATGATGGAAAAATTTGTTGCGTACTTTTAGACATCAAAGTAGTCATTGTGGTTGTGGAATTTTGTTATTGATTTGAGCATTATACAAGAGATTGAATGTCATATGAAGTTTTACTACAAAAATAATTCAAGTAGTGCAATACTCTAACGGTAATAAGAGCTCGTCTAGTCCAAAAACATAGATTTAAATCTCATATATGTTAAAGAGAAAGTTCGGATAAGTATAGAGAACATCGGTACAAACTCCATGGTATCAGATGTTCTTACAATTGCAGTTTTGCCTAAGGTTTTCTAAGGACAAACCATTGGTATCAATGAGTGTAGCTGGTTTAGAGTATTATTAGTTTCAGTGGGAGTGTTGGTAAGATGATATAATGATATTTTAAGTATAGTTTATATAAATGTTTATTGCAATATATATGTTTGGTTATATTTATTGATATATGTTCTTTATTGAATCTACAAAGATATGACTATTTAAGAGTGAATATGTACGATTACAACTCACATTACTCTTAAACTGCATGTCATACTTGGCCCAAGTAATTGATTAATGATAATAATATGATTACTATTGCATCTTATCATTAATATTACGAGAAAAATGTTTTTAATCCTTCATTGTTTATTGATCATATACGAGATTGTATTGTTCGCCTAGTGATAACTGATTACGGAGCCTCGTTAAAGCTAAATAGATTCATACGTAGCATATGACGTCCAAATGGGAGATTGTTTGAATATATATGGACCAATATGATAAATATATTTAGTCATTATCATAACGTAGTCCAATAATAAAAAGTAATCGGATTAATTATTTTATATAATTAATTGTATATTGGATCTATATGTGAAAATGCATTTTGGACTTATAAATGTGGTAAATGAATTGAATTTGAGCACAATGAAGGATTGTGCTCAAATCTCAATACTTGAGACTAAACTAATAAATCATAGATTAAGTTGATAAATTCAGTTTACTAGGTTGTGGTCTCCAGTCACAAGCCATTATATGTTAATTGGATTTTATAACTTTGGGTTTCAAGTTGTGATCAGCCATGTAAGAATGATTTAGGATTGTGTATTCCTTCAATCGAACCTAAACAAACAAATAGTTGCCATCTTTGGGACTGGAAGTACTAATAGTCGTTTACAAGTATCTCTAAAACAGGTCTTGAAGCCTATTGAAAACTGTATAATACAGAAGACTGGATTAATGGATAGCGATAACGGGAACGATTAGTGCATTTTATGTTTATTATATAATAAAATCATAAGAGGGTTTTTTTATTTTTGTGCAAATTTGATGATCTTTAATATGATTCACTCGGTAATAATCAATCAACTTATCCACATTGGCATCCTACGTGGACACTAACGGGACGAGTCCAAAAATATTAGTGAGTAGAAGCAATTGTGGGAATTATTTTGTTGTAAACATAGAAGATTATATTGAGACAAATGACAAACGTGAGGGACCAATCATATGTTTTTAGCCAAATTTATTGGGCACAACTAAAACGAGACCCTTTTTTTATTTTTTGTGTGAACTTGAATTTTCCAAAATACCCCCACATATAAAAACCATCAATTTTTCTACCAACTCATTTTCTTCTTATTCTCCTCTCTTTCCATACCGCTTCTCTCTCCAAAATTTAAAAAAAAAACACAAAATCTAACAAACCCAAACTCTCACTCAAACATTTAATAAACCTTAATTATTAAAAGTAAAAACCCAACTACTCCAACAATGGATTTAAGTGACTATAACGACGATTTCAGCTGCAACATTGATGATTTCCTTTTGGACGAGGATAAGCCGCTTACTACCATATGGAGAGTATTTTTGAGGTAAATTTTATTTTATTTTCTGCACAGAACACATATTCACACGAAATCGTGCTTTGAATTGTACACTTCCACGCAAGAACACGCGTGGAAGGTGCACAATATTCGCACGATCGTGCGAAGATTTTGCACAATCTTTGAACGATCATGCAAATATTGTGGTAGATTTACCACAATCTTCGCATGATCGTGGGAAGATTTACCACAATCTTCGCATGATCATGCGAAGATTTGAATTGTCTTTGTTTTAGATGCCCGTTTTTTGCTGAATATTGCGTTTTTCTTCATTTTTTGAAGTGTTTACAATTGATGGAGTTATTTTTGTTGTTGGTTACATGAAAGAATTGTGATTTTTTGTGAGTGAAATGATATTTGCTTGTTTAGGAACCGGCACAAGCACCATGTAACATGGCCGATTATAACCAATTTTTTACTACCGATAATTTCTATACCATGGCGGAATTGATAGAATGGGTTGATAAGGAAAGCAAGAGTATATGATTCATTTTTGTGGTCGATAAAGATGATGATGGTAGTAAAAATAATAAAGCTCTGTGGCTATATTTCAAGTGCGAGAGGCGCGATGTTTACAAGCCGAGGCCGAAACCGGGGATTGTGAAGAAGCGACGAGAGGCATGATGTTTGGGCGAAAAATTTTTAAAGGTGGGAGTTTTTGGCGGGAAATTCTTTAAGGGTCTCGTTATTGCAATAGAAGTTCCGCTATAATGAGACCCCTATTATTGCACTGCAACATTTGCGTACTTTTGTAAGTATTAGGTGTCGCAAAATCATTTGTCAACTTGGATTACGTTATCCTTATCTTACAAGTGTCGTTTATTGATAGGTCTACTTGGATTACATTATCTGAAGTATAAAAGTGGTATAAAAAGTCGTTTTTGAGGCAGTAAAAATTATAGAAAATATATCAATTGTAAAAATATGTCCATTGACTGAGTTGGAAGATCAATATCTGATGAGGGCATCAGTTGAAGTTGGTAACACGAACATGTTACAGGGGGATAAAAGGTATTTCGAGGTATTGCTATGCCAGATGTACTTCCTATACGGAAGGGATGGTGTTCAGCCGCCTAGAATTTCAAGGCGTGCTGATGAGGTGAAAGCTAGGTGGTCAATCCTAGTCCCATTCCGTCAACATCCAGTTTCTGGCCTCACCAAATCGGAACGTCGTGTTGCGTGTAACCGGTTCAACTGTCAAGTCACGGATTCTATAACAGAGGACCAACTGGATTCGGTCCGTTCTGATATTATTGACATCTAACTAGTGGAAATGTGTGACTACCAGAATGCAAAAGAATAAATGAAGTTGATGAAATGGAATTGGTCTGATAGATAAACTCTGATTTGTAAAAGTGGATGCTTATGTTGAATTTCATGTTTCAGACTATGTTTTACCATGTGTTTTAGTTTATGTTTGAGTTTCTGATTCGGTTTATGTTTGAGTTTGTGTTGGAGTTTGTGTTTCTAAAAATGTTTGAGTTTGTGTTTCAGCTTATGTTTGAGTTTATGTTGCAGTTTGTGCACTTTGATACTGTTTTTAAAGTTACAATTTGAACAAATGTTTGAAAGTTATATCATTCAAATGTAACAAAATACCATAATACATAATTAAACAATAACACAATACCATAACACAAAATTGAAACTAGTCGTAAAGTACATAACACATAAAAAGTCTTAAATTGTCAACTCGGAAAACATAAATAATAATCAATCTCTGTCCTCATGAGCAAGATGGTAGCACTCGTCCAAAGGCCCACGAAGGTCCTCCAAACTAATGTTGGGGTGGCTCTGCTTGTACGCCTGTAAATCGAGTAGGTGCGTAGTCAGCTCGTGCAGTCTGGTGGCATGTGTGGGTGCGAAAGGGTTCACCCCTAACTCTGCATCATCTTGGTCAGCCTCTGGATCAGATATGATGTACCACAAGTTGTTCGTAATCCATGAAGAGTAGATCAAAGTGGTACCATCCTCCTGGCCAGGAATAAACTCTGCACCTTTCAAACTCTGGTGAATACAGTGTGACTCCCAGTTGTCCCAAGTGAATGCATCCCAGTTGTAAAGGGTGTTCGCACGATGAACCCTACTAGAACCGATAAGAATAGGATGCAATGCACCAGGAACCTGTATTTTAAAAAAACTTCTATAACACACATGCGCAAAACAAACAATATATATATATATATATATATATATTGAGTATCCCAAAATATTACTTGCTGGATGCGACCCAACTTTCTACCCACCCGTAGCGGATAGTATGCCTCGACAATGTCTGACGCCTTCAGTGCTGCATCTATCCAAACTACATCAGAGTGACCTCGAGCATCCCTCATGCTCGTATACGGCATGAATGATACCTACAAAATATTAACAAACCATTTAACATTAGCAAATTATGTTAAATTTAAATATCACGATAATTAAAAAATAAACTAATGATAACTTACATCGTGCTCGGTGAAGGTAGCTAGGTAATCTCGAACACCGTTTCGAGCATGTTGGCTTTGTCGAAACTGTAGAGGTGCATGCTTTCACAAAGTAGGATGTGTGATACTATACCTCAGGTACTAATGAACTGAAAATGACGAGAAATTGTCGTAAATCCACGTCTCTAACAAGCCCAAAAATCCAGAAATACCGGAAATAACGTGTAGGCATCCTCTGCCTAGCTGGTAGTAGAGCTGCGCGAGTATTATCTGTCCCCAGTTATACCTGCCCGAGCTACTGTAATCATCTATGAACTATAAGTAATCGAAGCTAATGGTGTTGCCCGACTTGTTGGCCAATATGGTACAACCAAATAAGTGCAACAAGTAACCCCTAGTAGCTCGACGAACATCCGCATCAGTAATATCATCGTCGTAATACTGATCAGTGCAGAATCTCCTCTTCAGCCATGCAAGGTGAACATGCCTCTTACCACCACCTTTGTTCTCCTTAATCTTTACCACAAGCTTCTTAACGAGCGAGCGTTGCCGCGTTACGCTCATCAGCAGTAGGGTACTCATATATCTCACAGTTAACACCCACAACTGATAGCCCTGTGATCATGTAGACATCATCGAGGGTGACAGTCATCTTCCCGAAAGAGAAATGAAATGTGTTCGTCTCAGGATGCCATATCTCCAAAAATGCCTCTATCAGATGAACATTTGTAGCCCATCGACCCATAGCGTCAACAATGGGTCCGAAGCATGTGGCCATCACGTGCTCATGTACTCGTGTCTGGTGGACTTTCAAGTCCCAACCATGGTGAGTGTGGTACATAGCATAACACCGTATATGTACCATCGGCTGATAAAAAAAATACAATATATATAAACATATATGCAATCTAACATTTAAGATAAACCAATAACCAATATGTTCAATATATGCAATATAACAACTAAGATAAACCAATAACCAATAAATTAAATCACAAGTATAACATATAAGATACACCAATAACGAATAAATCCAATAACAAATAAACCATATAAGATAAACCAATAACGAATAAATTTAATAACATATAAATTCATTCTAACCTAAACTAATAATTCAACAAGAAATAAAAGTTATAACATAAACTGATAACCAATCCGATGCAATAGACAATGTTATAACTAATCCAATAACTAATCTAATGCAATAGACAATACACCCTATAACTATAACACATACCACATTACATCTAATAATAATAAATTTAACAAATAAATTAAACCTAAAAAACTTACATCACTTTGAATACATTGTAAGCCTCATGCTCTTTGTAGGCATGGAATGTCGAGTATAGGTCGACCACATGACGGTTATATCTACAGAAGCGCTGGTTCGTAGTGCCGCGACGGAGAACATGGAGAGGGGCGACCTGTAAGTCCCCTCTAGTACGGTGACAGACGCTCCGAGACGTCTCGCCTCGTACAATCTCCTCGGTCTCATCACCTGTATCTCGGTCCGTATCCGTAGTGGGAGAACGGGGGCGTGGAGGCATCCTACACGAGACAAAAAAATTTACTTAAACGGATTTTAAATTAAATTTTTTATAAAATGATATAAAATATGTATCATAACACGCGAAAAGGTTCAAATTAATCAAAATTGAGGGGGAAAAAGGCTCGATTACAGAGCAACGCACTCAATTGCATAGATTTGGACAGATCCACACATTGCGGATTTGCCAAATCCACGCAGCGTGGATCTGTCCAAATTCACGCACCGTGGATTTGGCAAATCCTCGCACCGTGGATTTAGCAAATCCTCGCACCGTGGATTTGGCATATCCTCGCACGATTTAGTGCGTCAATGTGGTATTTCCACGCACAATTTCGTGCGTGGAAATACCGGATGCACGCGTGTTCTTGCGTGCATCCGGTATTTCCAAGCATGAAACCGTGCGAGGAAATACCAAATGCAGCAGCCTTCCTCCAACTTCGAAACCCTACTCTAAACTACCCCAAATCCCAAAAACAAACACCCCAAAATGAACATAATCTCCTAACTAAACACATACATGCATTTATACTTCATGAAAACACCTGCAAATACATAAAAATCCGATTTTTCTACCCGAAACTTAAACTCTAAATATCTTTAAAACAAACCATGGAAATTTAAAGAAAATTACACCAACAAGTAGAGAATGCTTACCTTAACAAGTCTTGGGTGTTGGATTTGAAAAAACGTCGCTTAAAAATTTGAGGGTTTAGAAAGGTTTAGGGTTTGGAAGAAGAGAAAAAAACTAAAATTTGGAGTTTTATTTTTATTTACATCCGTGACATTTTCATAAATAATTAGGGTCTCGTTATAACCAAGCCGGATCTCACTATAACCAGGTCTCGTTATAGAAAAAACGGATCTTGAATTAGCTTAGTCCAAATTTATTACCACAAAAACCTACAAATATATTGTTGAATATATATGGAATACATTTTTCAACAATAATTATTCATGTATATTTTATGCTTAGACATATTTAGAAAAATTCTTTTAAAATATAATAATATTTTTATTTGATAAAAAGACAAAAAGACAAAGAATTGATAATTAGATTTTATGTATTGACGAACTATGGAGCAATTTTTTTAATTTTTTTTTATAATCAATCGTTTAGCACGTTAATTTTAATATATGGATTCACATAAATCTTAAATTCTGTTATGTTAATATTTTTAACCATCTGAATTTGAACTTTCAAATTTCAAAGCCTAACGAGATAAAAATGCGAAGTTAAACAAGTTCAGGACCGGTATTGAAAGCTTTCAAGATGGTTCTAAAAGTCAAAACGAATTTAAAAAAATTACTTAATCAACTATTTTCCATAATTACCTTACGAATCACAGAGATTGTTAGAGAAATAATAAAGACGGTTGATAAACCTAAATCCGACTATTAGGAAAGACAAAGATGCTTAAAGCAATAATAGGGACCGTTGATAAGCCTAGATATGACGGCACACCTTTTTATCTTACGTTACTTGATTATGACCAAAACTCTATCTCTAACTGACTATACTCTGACCAAAACTCTATCCCTTGGTATTCTTTGTACCAAAACACATGTCGTTTTAAGATTATACACGAGTTTTAAGGAATGTCATAATTACACCTCTTTTTCATAAAAGTAGAAAAAAAAAATGGTTTAATTGGTAGATGATTATAAATAATATTAAAATTTACATTGGTAAATGAAAACGACATGTATTATGGGATAAAAAATATTTCCTAAAACGACAAGTATTTTGGAACGGAAAAAATACTATTTAGCTCAAAAAGTATTGTTCTACAGAATACATAAACATGTTTGGTTTTTAGAGCCTCTACTCCGACAATAAAGTCGCCATGAGATGGCATCTACCTTATAGATACTTCAGATTTCAGATTAGAAGTAAGTTTTTTTCTCGTATTCAGTTTATAAGTTTAATCTATAAGCTTCTCAGGTTTCCTATATGAAATATAGACTTTTTTTTTTTGTTTTCTTACAAAATTTTATATGCGGCAAGTTATTTTTCTACGCACATCTAATTATTAATTTGGTTTATTTTTGTCAAATAATCATCAGAAATATCCAATTTACAATTTGATAAATTAATTCGTACTATTTCTTTTGAAAATTACTATACATAATATAGTACTTATAGTTTATCTAGTATATTCAAATATATAGTAATAGAATAATAATTATATATGCATTTCTATTCAAATTATTATTATTATTTTTTATTTTTTTCGGAGGGAACCCGCAGCCGCTACTCAGAGTGCAATGAGTGCGCACAGGGTAAACCCTCAGTCTGACGCGATAGCCTGCAAACCAACGCCAGAAGGTAAACCACACAAGGTGACAGACTCAGCCGAGAAAGCGTATGTAGAGGGACTCGAACTCATGACCTTTTGGTCATAAGAATGTCATACTCAACCAACTCGGCTACCCCATTGGGGGCAAATAATATACTGAATGTGTGGATCTATATTAAGTTTACAAAATTATTAACTCACCCGGTTCTTTTCCTTTTTGTATTAGTCAATAATCACCGGTTTTATTAATAATATCACTTACATCTTTTAAGGTTAAAATATTCGCAAATAAGCTGGACGCGAAAGGTGAAGGCACCGCCGACCACCATGGATGATTTTTAGGTATGGGTTTAGGGCTTTGTTATGTATCCATTTGGGTCATAAACTGGTAAAGCAAGAACAAATTGTCTATTCAAACACGATTTGCGTATATTCATAAGAGGTTGGCCCCCAATGTAGCCAAGTTAGTTAAATAAGATATGTTTGTAATCAAATGTCGAATATGTAGAAGCGTTTTGGAATGAGTCTGCCACTTTATGTGGTTTACCTTCTCGCATTAGTTTACAGACTATTGTGTATACTGGATTTTACCGTGTGCACTCATTGAGCAGTGGTTGCGGATTCTAAAAAAAAAAATTTAAATTGTCCATAGGAACCCTGAACTATCATCTTTACACTACATTGAAATATCTAGATAAGATTGGTTTGAAAATTTATTTATCAAAAGTTTAAAAATTGTGTTTTCATTTTATTCCATGAGTATTATTTTCTATTTGAATTAGAGTTTATAAAGCAAGGCTTAGGCAAGTGGCATTAAGGTCTCAAAGTTACGGAATTGAATCTCAAGGTTACTTTTACTCTTTCGTTTTTTACTAAATTTATGGTTTGTATTTAGGTTGTGGCTTGTTTGAGTGTAAGCCGGTTATAATATATCATTAGGATTAATGGAGGAATATGAATGTGACGTAGTAGAACTGGTGGAAATCTGCCGAAAGAAGTCAAGCAGTTGTTACTGCAAAAATAAAATTTTAAAAAAAATTATATGGAGTGTTGTAATCCTATTCTACATTGCTAAAAGTATATATGAAAATGTTCATATAAGATACAAAGTAGAAATGAACTTTCTTGCTAAGTGTTCCACGTCCACGTAAGGGTGTTGTATACTGTCGACTGAGGAGTTATATTTCAAACATTGTTGTTATAAATTTTTATGCAGGATTGTTTTAAGTTTTCTATTTTTTGTTTTGAATATTAAATTTGTTCAATAGATTAATATTTAAATATTTATTATTGTTAAAGAAATCTCATTTCTTTATACTGAACCATAACCAAACATGATTTCTTTAATATGATAAATATTTAAATATTAATTGATCGAATAAATTTAAATTTCAAAACAAAGATTTATAGGAAATTCCAAACAATCCTTCGTCAAAATTATAACAATAATGTTTCAAACATAACTAGTCATACAATAGTGGACAACACTATTACATAGACTTCCAACACTTGCCAGGAAAGTCCTTCGAACTTTAAACTTTATTCATACATTTTCAAACGTAATTTTCGCAGTCTAAAATGTAGGATTACAATTATTTTTATAGGTTTTCTTTTTGCGCAAAGCTTTTGTAGTTGCTGCTTTTGTAAAAGCTTCACTTCCTCGACCTCTCCTCCGGTTTCCCTTCGGACCTCTACTGCCTCCCGTAATTCTCTAGCAGCAAATGTGGCATCTTCCGTATTAATTAATGTTTTTTATATATTCAATCTCTTCTGGAACGACAAGAGGTGGTTATGTTATAGAAGTACATATATTCAATAAGCATGCATGCATCTAGCATTTTTTATTATCTCACGCTCATATTTTTATTACGTAGAATCAGTGGTATATTGAAATAATGTGGATATGAACTCTGATTACATCAAATAGATTTGAATAAAAATTGTTGCTTACCGTTAAAGCAATACCGTCGAGGTTATTTTACATATGAAACTCGAGGTTTTCATCGAACATAGCAATGTTTCATAAATAAAATTACCAACATTCGGTCCAATAGAAATTATAGGTTTGGAGATATCGTCCATGGTTTGGTCGGCGCCAAAAGTGGATGATAACTGGTTAGAAATACATTGATACACAGACTAAATAGGCATGAAGATAGTTCACGTTTTATACGATACAATATTTAGGAGATGGTCTCATTCGGCTTTGTTCACTAAACACACTTGACAGTTTGAAACAAGTGGTTGTTTTCGTCAATAGTTCATTACAAACCTAAGATAGTTCACGTTTTATACGATACAATATCTGCTAGATGAATAAATATGTCATGCTTAAATAACTATTTATACACAATTGAAATATGGGGGCCAAAAAATAATATTGACGAGAATTGAAACATTGACGAGTAATTAGGTTTCAACACGAGAAATCAAATATTACGTAATTAAATACGAGATTATACTAACATAATACAATAATGCGTAAAAAAGTTTAATACCGCACTGTTATATAATTAAACGTCATCCTTCATCAGATCCGTAATTATTTTCTCTTCATTACTCCTCACGACTTTGGCCCATATGATTTGGGTAAATTTATTTCTTATATCGTAGTATAAAATCTACTAAAAAGTCGTTTTACTGCTGCAATACCGAGTATATGTAGTTTTTTATGGCGGCAACGATTCATCTAGCTGAGTACTAATCTATACAATTAAATCGATACAATACAAACTCAAAAATAATAAATATGTCATGCTTGAGTATATCGTTGACATATTTACATGTACGATTTCCATCTACGAAATAAATTTCAATATCTATAACCGTTGTTGAACAAACGCGTGGACGACCATATATTTGTAGATATGTTAAACACACTTGTAGAGATGTGTCGTGTACAAGATATTGATATCAAGTAGCTAGCACTAATTTGATCTTGAGAAATTTCATCTAATAGTGGCTTCTTAGATGACTTTTGAACCAATTTGACCTACGTAGTATATTATCTAAAGCATCGTCTGAACCATAAACTTCCAAATATAAATTACACTCACCGTCTAATTTTGATATTAAATCGCATCTAACTAATTCCCAAGTGTCCTTTTTACCGTATATTATTCTCGATATGGTTTGACAATAGCATTGTCCTACTGAAATAACTTCTACCAACCTAGTAATATAAATATATATAAATATCGGGATGCATTCCATGTATATAATTATTGTTCCGTTGTTAGTACTATTTTTGGCCGACCTACTCTATTTTGGAAGTGAGAGGTATATGTAATATAAATGAAGGCACTCTTAGGGAAGACGTCCTACATAACATGTTCATAGGTGTGCTAGCACTCGCGGTTTGATCAATGTCATATTTCGAGGAACTAGTGTCCCGTTTAGTCGATTAATCTGGACCATATTTTTATTGAAAATGAGAAATGACATGGGGAATAAATGGTATATAGGAATGACATGGAATCAACGGTACATGAACTCCGATTGCATCAAATAACTTTAAAGTAGAACCATTGACTACCGTTAAGTCATTTCCAACGAGGTTATCTTATATACAGAAATCGAGGTATTCATCAGACATACCAACGTTCATTAATAAAATTACTAACATTCGGCCCGATAAAAATTGTAGGTTTAGAGTTATCGTCCATGGTTTGACCGGTGCCGAGAGTGGATGACAACTTGTTAGAAAAAACATTGGTACACGAACTAAAGAATCATCAATAATTTTATTTAAGTGTTGCATATTGTTATGAAGATGTTGAAGTCGATAAAGAACTACACCGGTTGAGATATTATAAAGAGAATGCGTCGTGCGATAAACTAATCATCACCATATTTAATTGTTTTTTATATTACCTAGTACCCGAATATTTTATAATATATTTAACATTTAAAGATGCACCATCAACGGACGATCCTCAAGAAGATACTAGGGTCGCTTTCGTGAACCAAAATCATTTTGTTCAGGTACGTAAATAAATTTTCTATTGGACGTATCTGTTAAGAAACAAAAAGAGAAAAGAAAGAAGTAGCCTCCAAGAAGCGGCTAGGGTTTATTATTTAGAAAGTTAATGTATTACATAGAACATAGGCTTATATTTATAGATAAAATAAAAGGCTAATGGGCTTGGGCCCTTATATCTCTAATACACCCTCACAAACTCACAATGCAACAATAATATGAAACCGCACTGTTGACTAAGCCTTTGTGAAAATATCAGCAACTTGCAAATATGATGGAACATATGGAAGCGAGAAAGTGCCAATCTGAAGATGATGCCGACTGAAGTGACAATCTATTTAAATGGGCTTCTCCTCTCATGAAAACCATAATTCTTTACTATCTGCATGGCGCTTTTGTTATCATAATATAAGAAAGTCGGTTTAGTAAAATTAACCCCTATATCTGCAAGAAGCTATCGTAACAAAAAAATCTCACATGTGGTCACAGTCATAGCACGGTACTCAGCTTCAGTAGACGATCTAGAGACAACATCTTGTTTCTTACTTTTTCATGAGATTAATGAATCTCCAAGGAAAATACAGAAACTAGTAGTAGATTTTTTATCATGAGGATCACTATCCCAATCAGCATCGCTATAGGCATGCAGCTCGAGTGAAGAGGTTGAAGGAAACAAAATTCTTTGGAAAAAGTTCCACGAAGATATCTCAGTATTCGAAGAACAGCTCCCCAATGAACGGATGTAAGAGCAGTAAGAAACTGACTAACCACAAGAACATCATAAGGTATATTTGGTCGAGTAATTGTAAGATAGACCAAGCTCCTTACGAGAGATTGATATAAGTTGGGTCTAACATAGGAACACCATCAGTCAGAGAATACCGAGCATTGGTTTCAAGAGGTGTATGTACCGTCTTGTTATCAGAAAGTTGCATTCGCTCAAATAAATCCGATATATATATTTTCTGAGAGAGAATATAACCTTTTAGAGTGAGCCACCTCAATACCTAAAAAATAACGCAATAGTCCCAAGTCCTTCATCGCAAAGTGCTGAGCCAAATCACGTTTTAGTGCCTCAATACCATCAATAACATCACCTGTAATGATCATATTATCTACATATAGGGATAAAATAATTCGTCCGGCACTCGTACATCTGATAAACAAGGCTGAATCATGATTGATAGCAAGAAGAAGTGAAGTAATAAACGTAGAGAAGTTCTCAAACCAAGCACAATGAGCTTGTTTGAGACAATATAAAACTATCCTAAGTCGACAAACTTCACCTGTTTTGTGAGAAACAACTGGAGAAGGAGTTGTGTAAATCTCCCCATGAAGATCACCACTCAAAAATGTATTTTTGACATCTAGTTGGAAGATCTTCCAATGGCAAACGGATGCAACCGTAATAAGAGTACGAACGGTCGTCATTTTTGCTACTGGGGAAAATGTCTCATCATAATCCATACCATAGTTTTGTGAATACTCTTTTTCTATAAGGACGAGATTTATATCTTTCGACAGACCCATCAGTCTTTGTTTTAATTTTAAAAACCCATCGACAACCGATTGTATGCTTACCGGGTGGAGGTTTAACTATATACCATGTATGACTCTGATAAAGAGCGGTAAGCTCTTCGACTATTGCATTTTGCCAACGAGGATCAGAAATAACTTCTTTAAACGACTGAGGTTCATATAAATCATGTATGTTTACTATGAAAGAGGTGAAAGGAGCTAAGTAAGAAGAATACGCAAAATCTGGTAGTTTGGTAGAATTACTTATACGAGTAGATCTTGTGAGGGGTGGAGTTGGTGGCTCACTAAAAGAAGGAGTTGACTCAGACCTTAATGGAGTAGAAGTAGTATCATCTCTAATCGATGTCTCATGAGCTGGCACATCAATGTCAATGGGTATGTCGTTATTATGTTCAAAATGATCAATAGTCTGAAGTTTGGTACTTATTATATCATGTGATTTAGCTGGAATCGAATAAAACAGGATATGCTCAAGAAATTTAAATGTCGAGAGACATAAAATTTATGGCTAGTGGGATCAAAACAACGATAATCTTTGTCTAACACCATAACCCAATAAAATACATATTGCGAATTTAGGGCCCAATCTGTTGTGTTAGACATGAGGAAGAAGGACAAAACATGTACATCCAAACACTCGTAAGGAAGAATAATCTGGAAGTTGTCCGTATAACTTCTGAAAGGGGGAAATTCCTGCATTATGAGCAGTGGGAATTCAATTAATCACATATGCAGCAGTATGAATTGCTTCTCCCAAAAAAAATGTAGGAACCTCAGCAGATAAAAGCAAAGACTGAGTAGTCTCTACAAGGTGATGATGTTTTCTTTCTACAACACCATTTTGCTGAGGGGTGTCAGTATAAGAAACTGATGTATGGTACCATCAGATGCAAGTAATTGAGTAAAATCATCGGATGTATATTCACCCTCTAAGTCACACCTGAAGTATTTTATTATAGCAGAATGTTGAGTCTTAACAAGTGACCGAAATTCTCTATAAATTCCAAGGAAATCTGATCTCCGTTTCATAAGGTAAACCCAAGTATATCGAGTATAATCATCGATGAAAGAAACATAATAGGATGAACCACCCTATGTGGAGACAGGAGATGGACCCTAGACATCAGAATGAATATCAAACAGAGCAATAGAAGAAGTAACACTTCCACTAAACCGTAACGCCAAATTTTTTGCAAGTTTACAACCACTACAATCCAAGATATTAAAAGTGTTTAACTTACCTAAAACACCTGTAGAGACTAAATATTTTAAACGAAATGTAGATACATGTCCTAGACGAGAATGCCAAAGATAAAACTCAGACGATGAAGGATTCAAACGAAACGATATTAGTCAAGTATGTTTCAACACCATATACATCCAAATCTGTTACTTCGAGTTTCTCTAAAACATAGAGTTCCCCTATTTTACGACCTGTCCCAATCACTGTATGAGTCTGTTGATTTTGTATAGCACAAACAGAATAAAAAAACAAGACGCAATAACCAGATTTACACAATTGGCTAACCAAAACAAGATTCAAAGCAATGATGAGAACGTAGTAAACATCGGATAGCGATATGTAAGGGGTAAAAATAGAGCCAATACCCTCTACTGACATTGGTGTAGCACTAGCAGACAGAACAGATATGGGTGAAACATGAGACAACGAAACAAAGTTTGACATGTGAGGTGACATATGATGAGATGCACCCGAATCCAAAATCCACAATGATCAATTAATACCTGAAGTGGAAGACGAAGAGAAACCTGAATGGTATGCAGATGTAGACATAATAAAGTTCTTATTATTCAATTTGTTACCAGTAGACTGTAGAAAATCATCTTTTCCTATCATATTCGCAATACGATCCATAATTGCTATTCAAATCAAAATCTTAATCAAACCCCAAATCCAAAATCAAACCCAGTCCAAATTTAAAACCTCAATGGTCCATTGAAATTACATCGAATACTAAATTTAAATCCAAATCCAAAATCATGTCCAAATACCAAACTAAATCCAAATACCAAGTCCAAATACCAAACAACAAACATGTTGCACTGTTCCAGTAGCGATTTCTCCTGAACCGTAGCACCGAATCATAATCCAACCAGTCTGATTGACGCATTGGATGTCTTGAACACGTTCTCCAAAATTCAGAAAAAATAGACACCGTTTTCCTTTTGATCGGACCATTTTACTGGAGCTGCATACAACAGATCCGAAAACCGAAAACTGTATCTATTCTGACGAAAAACAGATCAAAATTTCCAACACAAATCCAATCGAAACACAAGAGTAAAAATTGGAAACCACACAATAGCCGATCCAAAATAAAACTAATTCCAACTAAAATCACAATCGAAATCCAAATAAAAAAAATTAATGCAGCTTTTACGACAAATGTCTTTTCTATTCTAAATCATAATCCAAATTAATTCTCTGTAATGAATTTTACCAATTAATTTCTTTCAATTTCATCAATTAATTCTCTCCAATTAATTAACTGATGCAATTTGACCAATTAATTCAACTTACTATCAAAATTCTACCAATAATTCAATATTGCAATTTTACTGATTGATAGCATACTAGCAGATTAATAGCAATTTTATCAATTAAGATTAGACAATACTTATTTCTATATCAGCAATTTCACCAATCAATACGTTCATGACAATACTTATTTTTTCTATCCGGTTTGTGATGGACCGACTTCCTTGCTCGTAGATCTACAAAATAGGAGGATCCTTATGCAACAAAGAGAGAAAAGAAAGAAGTAGCCTCCAAGAAGCGGCTAAGGTTTATTATTTAGAAAGCGTATGTATTACATAGAAAATGGGCTTATATTTATAGATAAAATAAAAGGCTAATGAGCTTGTGACATTATATCTCTAACAGTATCTAGTTGTTATAATTTAAATTTGTTCTATATATTATTTTTTTTTTCTTTTGGTCTTAAATTTATAGGTTGATATGGTTACATTTTCGCCGTTACCAACGATAAATCCTACGTGGATGCACACTACTAGAGACACTGCTAAGTCTTGGTCGATCCTATTACATTCAATATTTTATGCTTTTTTTTACGACTACAACAACCCACACGGTTACAATCCGGAGAATGCGGGTCATTAATAATAGACTTACAAAATACCTTTAGGTGTATTAGTTTTTAAAATTTCCATAGAAGTAGTAGTATTTTGCGTTTTTTTATTTATGAATTTGTTTAATTATATTTTAAAACGAATTATGTTGGCAATCATGTATGTTTTTGCATTTATTTTATGTATAGGTTTTACAAAAACAATTATTTGAGTTAATTTTTTCCTAATGTTGCCGTCATGAACTGGCATCGTTAGCCATCATGGCTCTGACAATTGGCGCTTGAAATGACCTCTCCGCCAACCGTTGGCACGCATGGCTTGACGAATAGGTACTTATAAATATTGTACGTCTGGCGGTAACATAGATTTTTTTTTTCGTCATTAAAATAATAATATGAAATATTATATTCAAACTACAATAATTATACGATTGACGATTGTAAGATCGCACCAAAATATTAATAAACATTTAACAACTAATGAAATGTGCATATAGAAAGTTTCACTCATAGGTTACTTGTTAATTATGAGTTATGCAAAAATTAAAACCACCAAAATTTTGCTTGCCAAATCATTACCCGCTAATAATAAATCCACAAATTTTATTTATCTACATAAAGGTCATGAGTAACATAAGTTTTAAAAAAAACTAAATCTACTGAAATATAGTATATAACGAATTACATACCTCTGTTGGATATGGAAGGAACTGTAAACGAATACTTTTATCTCCTCAAGTCATCGAGCTTTTGAAGATAAAGAGATAGTATGAGACTACCGATGGGTTTATCAATGAAGTGCTATGTACGATATACTACATCTATGGTTACATGTACGGGAGTGTAGGAGCAAAACCTATGACGTATCCATGGAGGCGTGAAGAAGTATCGACAAGGTAGAATTATTTTAAATCGAACCAACATATCGTGTGTTTGAACTCCCATGGGCGATTAAGAATGAGGCATATAAATCGTTCCATTTGAAAGTAACTAATTTTTTAACAAATAAAGTGTTACATTATGTTATGTGAATGCGAAAATCATTGGAAAATAGGAAGCACTTAGGAGTTTCACTTATAACGAATGATATGACTTTGACTAATTTCTTTTTAGTTTATATTATTTTTAAATATTTAATGAAATGTATTTGCTTTATGTTTCCATTAGTTCTTTATGTTATTGTAGTTGTTTTATGTTCCTTTTAGTGCTTTAAGTTATTGTATTTGTGTGTTTGTTTATCTTAGTTTGAGTACTTTAAAATAATTTTTACGCAAACATCGAACGTATAGGTATATAAGTAACAACATCTAGAAACAAATGTAGAATTTGAGTGAAAACAACCATTGTTACAAACTAAACAAGTCAAGTAGATAATTTTACGTAATGTATTATAATGAAGTGACACCAAATAACGTAAAATAACAAATATAAAACATTAATGTTTAGAAACATGTATGACAACCATAGTGTCTAACATAGTCTCCTCCCGATATAAAAAAGTACCCTCATACGCCTCAATGCTCGAAACCCCATTAAACTCATTAGATATAGGAAACAATTATATCCTTAGCAGACCCGCACGCAAATGTCGTATAACAACACCTCTGTGGTATTCGTGCACATAATCATCTAATTGGTATATCGCTGTATTAACGAGATTGTATCAACTAACCAACTAATGAGATAAGATACTCACGAGTACGAAACGACTCCATAACGTCTATAATAATAGGGCTTCTCAACAAAGAACTAGCATATGAGTAAGCCACTACTACCAATTGTCTTGATCGAATACAAAAGCCATCAACATGGGTTTTCTTTTTCCCTTGTTCTGCACCATGTATAACCAAAACGGTGAATAGTCCTAAATGTGTTCGAACTACCTCAAAGCTCGATCGAGATAGTACGTCTAAGTATGCTCGACACCAATAATGATACGATGATACCAAACTATTTCTTCTAATGAGAAATGTTTGTGTATGGGAGGTAAGGCTAAGATAATACCTGCAAAATAAAACCATAAAAAATAACACAAATGAGGTTTTCTAACTGTTACCATATACACCAGAATACCAATAATAAAACAACACCAAAATAATATCAAACCTAGTTGTTTTAGTCTATTCTTATAAACCTAGAAGTATAAAAAAAAGTGTAACATGTTTGCTACTCATATATTAAACATGTACTCATTCTATTACATTTATATTACTAAAATTATATACTAATGATCATGTATCAAACAAGAATTTCATACTTAATATATTTTAAATAATTAAATATTAGAAAAATACAAAACTTACGTTTTGACGTTGGTTTGCAGACTATTGCGTACCGAGGATTTACGCTGTGCGCATTCCTTGAATAACGGCTGCGGATCCCCACTAAAAAAATTATTCATATAAAGTACAAAGTACGGATGGATTTTCTTGCTAAGCATTCGAGATCCACCTAATAGTATTTTCCATTGCTTAGATGAGGATTTTCTTGCTAAGCATTCGAGGTCCACGTAGCAGTCTTGTCCAGACGAGGAGTTATGTTTCGAATACGGTTGTTATAACTTTTTTGTTATGGAGGGCTGTTATAAGTTTTTTATCTTTTTGTTTTGGATATTACGTTCCTTTAATGGATTAATATTTAGGTATTAATAAAAATTTCTATTTTGTTATGGTTCAGAACCAGTTGAATTCGTTTATGAACAGTAACCAAACAAGACTTATTTTCATATTAATTGACCGAGTCACCGAACACATTTAAATTTCAAAACAAGGGTTATAGGAAATTTCAAGCGATCCTCCATCAGAATTATAACAACACTGTTTCAAACATGACGAGTAGTCAGTAGTCGACAACATTATTATGTAGATTTTGAGCGCTTGCCAGGAAAGTCCCTTAGCACACTTTGTAATTTATTTGTATATTTTCGGATATAGTTTTAGCAGCGTATAATAAGATTAGTATGGTCTTTATAAGGTTTCTTATAAATATCACAAGTTCAAACACTTCGGTATTTCTTGAGTTATTTTCTAATAACAAATATAAAAGCTCACCATTCTAGTTTTCTTTTAGCGTGAGGCATCTGTTGTTACTGTTTTTGCATATCTTTCGAGTTCTCTCTGGACCTCTACTGTCTCGTCGAGTGCTCTAGCAGCAAATGCGGTGACTTCAACGTTCATGTTTTTTATATTTTCAATGTCCTCAAACGACATAGTTACATAGGTAAATATAGTTTTGGCTATAAAAATAAAGGTATCACTTAGACTAATACAGTGTGTCAAGTTATAGTACATGTGAAACATTAAAAATCATACACTCAAAAACCATACACGCATGTGTCTAGTATTCTTTTATCATATGAGGTTTATATTTTTATCGAAAATGAGAATAACATGGAGAATCAATG
Organism: Limnanthes douglasii subsp. nivea; assembly: GCA_036936605.1. Taxonomy (NCBI): domain Eukaryota; kingdom Viridiplantae; phylum Streptophyta; class Magnoliopsida; order Brassicales; family Limnanthaceae; genus Limnanthes; species Limnanthes douglasii. Next base: position 21,916,931 of record JAUPFV010000001.1, on the reverse strand, counting down.
ATATATAGGAATGATGTGGAATCAACAGTACATGAACTCCAACTGCGTCAAATAATTTTAAAAAAAACCGTCGCATTTCCGATGAGGTTGTCTTACATACGGGACTCGAAGTATTCATCAGATATATCAACAATAAAATTACCAACATTAGGTCCGATTAATATTTTGAGTTTAAAATTATCGTCCATGGTTTGATCCGCATTGAAAGTGGATAACAACTTTATTCACTTCACTTGTTAAAGTAACATTGGTATACAAACTAAAAAAGCATAGAAAATTTTATATAACTGTCACATATTATTGTGAAAATGATGAAGTCGATAGAGAACTACATCGGTTGCAATATTATAAAAAAACTGCGTCGTCCGGTAAAATAATCATCGCCACATTTAATTGTTTTTATTTTTTCATTACCTATCATTTGGCGGTTTTATAACATATTTAACAATTAAAAACGCACCACAAATGGACTGTCCTCAACAAGAGATTGAGGTCCCTTTCGTAAACCATAATCACTTTGTTTAGGTACGTAAATAAATTTTATGTTAGACGCATCTACTTTTTAAAATATAAATGTGTTTTTATATTTAAATTTTTTCTTTTGATCTTAAATTTATAAGTTGATATGGTACATGTTCACCTTTACCAAGGATAGATCATACGTGGATGCACATAACTGGAGACTATGCTAAGTCTTGGTTGATCCTATTGCATTCAAGAGTCGACACCTTATAAGACTACAACGACCCACACCGGCACAATCTGAAGAATGTGGATCATTAATAGTAGGCTTACAAAATATATTAGGTGTATTAGTTTTTGAAATTTCTATGAGAGTAATAGCTATTTTTTATTTTTTTATGAATGTTTTTAATTATATTTTGGAACAAACGGTATTTGAAAATCATGTGTGTTTTTGCATGTATAGGTTTTACAAAAAAAATTATTTGAGTTGATTTTGTCTTAATGTTGCCGCCATGAACTATGTTGCCGCCATGAACTGGAGTCAGTAGCCATTATAGCTCCGACCATTGGCGCCTCCCATGACCTATCCGACAAACGTTGGCTCCCATAGTACACCATCCGTCAGCAGATGACAGACATATTAGCACGGATGACACAACCATAAAGGATACAAAATGGAAAAAAACTATAATTCAAAAAAAAAATTGCATATAGCCACCATAGTTTGGTGGATATGACCTTATTGATGTCGTGCTTGGCCGCAACATTAATTTTTTTTTTTCAGTTTTTAAAATAATCATATAAAATATTATGTTTAAACTATAATAATTACACGATTAACGATTGTAATATCTCACTAAAATATTAATCAACATAAATTCCATAATTAACGATTAATGAGATGTACATATAGAAAGTTTCACCCATAGGTTACCTGCCAATTATATGTTACGTAAAATTTAAACCGTCAAAATTTTAATTGCCAAATTGTTACCCGCTAATAATAAATTCACAAATTTTATTTATCTATATAAAGGTCCCGAGTAAGATAAATTTATACAAAAAACTAAATCTACTGAAATATAGTCTATAACGAAGCACATAAATCTGTTTGATATGGAATGAACTGTAAGGTAATACACTTATCTCTTCCAAGCCGTCAAAAAGGAATAATAAGTGAAAAAGGAATAGAATCTGACCCTGATCATATCTAGATATCGATGACTCATCATCGGTCGATTAAAGAGGTGCAAATTTTGACATGAAGGTTGGCAACTCTAAATAGGTTCATATATAGATCTTCAGATAAGTGTGCACCTTCTTCCAAGTGTTGATATAATCAAAATAATTTTCTTGGACACCAAAGTGTGAAATGTCATTCTCCAAAATTAAAAAAGATTTATCATCCCCATAATTTTTGGCTAAACCCAGAGAGTAGAGCATCTTTTTTGTATGTTATCATATTAGATTATGTAGTCAGTGTTGTGATGGTAATGGAGGTATATGGAAATCCACGACCGGTGTATTATGTGAGAAAATGTTTGCTTGCATTGGAAAAAAAGATATTGAAGCTCAAAAAGTTGGCATTGGCCTTGGTTATCGCCGCTAGAAATATGCGTCTTTAATTTCAGGCTCATTCGATTATTGTTCGAACGTCATTTCCATTAAAATATACTACAAAGACCATATGTTCCTGGAAGGATGACTAAGTGGTTTGTGGAATTAGGAGATTGCGATATTGATTTTCTCTTCGAGTTGTTATCAAGGCTTAGGATTTAGCATATTTTCTTGTTAAATTCCATTCGAGTTGTTCCAATAAGGAGTAGAATGATAAAAGTAAATTATCAATAACTGAAGAGTGGATAGTCCTAACTAACAGAGGCTCCTGTGTTATGGGATCAAGTGCGGGAGTACAATTACTCACTCTAACCGGTGAAGCTATGTATCAGGCCATTTGGTTCATATTTAGTGTGTCCCATACCCAAGCATAATATGTAGCAACTTTAGATAGGTTAAGGCTTGCAAGTATTTGCGATGAATTATATATGGTTACCGAGGAAGACCAAAGAGATTGAAAATCCAAAGATTTGGATCGTACACTTCCATCTTACAAGGTACTTAATTATTCTGAGGATAATAGCGAGGAGACTCGACGAACATATCTTGATTTGATTGAGGAAAAAATAGTTAGAACACATTTGAATTTTATTCATTATAAAACTTTAACGCAAAGCTGTTATAATTCGAGAGTGAAACGAATGGACTTTAAAGTAGGTGATAAATTTCTAATGAAGGTTTTTTTAACATACAAAAAAAAATGTTGGGTAAAATGGGTCCGAAGGAATGACCATATTCAGTAATCCAGAAGGTTAAGCGAGGGACATATCGCCTCCAAGATAAATAAGGAATATTTTTGCAGCACCCTTAAATTTTTAAACATTTACGATTTTATTGTGAGTAATTCTTTAAACTCTTATGTGCATGTTATTTTTTCTCATATATGTTTGACCGGTGGAATAATATTTTATTTTCTAGTGCCTTATGAAGGTTTTACGAGGTTCCCATATAGCCGGAGTTATAAATACAATCGTTCTTTTGCCAAAAATGTTTTGAGTATAACAATTTTTTATTGGGAAACAGAATAACATTCATATTACTGTAAGAAAATTAAACTTTTTATTTTGTAATTAAACAAGTACTAATCACCCTTGTGATAATTTAAAAAAATATAATTCAAAGAGCCAATGTGTGTGGTAGTATAATTCGAACTGCTAATGTGTAGGGAAATATAATTCGATATGCTAATGTATGTGGCAATATCATTCGAAGTGCCAATTTGTGTGGAAATATAATTTGAAGAGTCAATGTGTCTGGAAATATAGTTCGATTATGTTTTCTTTAAGACAACTTGTAAAAACAGAACAACATTTAACATCTAAAACAACTAGTTCTATGTGATTAGCATCTACGACCAAAATAGTGATAAGTGATTAGCATATACGAACAAAACAGTGTTATGTGATTAGCATCTACAAATAAAACCGTGTTATATGATTAACATTATGAACACAAATTAAGTCATGTGATTAGCACTTACAAGTACAAAAAGTGTCACGAGATAAGCACATACACAAAGTTTTGAGGATGACATGTGATAGTCATCAATACCAAACCACAAGTTATAAACACAAAAGTACATTTGATTCTTATTTGTTTTGACCACCACCTGGTGATTCATCTGAACTGCCTACCGAGAAGCTATCATCACTTTACGAACCTTCACTACCTGACAATGTGGATTTGATGCTTTCATTTTCTTCGAATCCAGACTCCTCTAAATCACTTGAAACAATGGTGAATGCATCTTTAGACCGCCCGTTCTCTAGCACTAAGTGCTAATATTCTGCCATGTTTGCCTTCGGAAACCTATGATGGAAGTTAATGATCATATAAATTGTTGTTTCCTCTTTAGTCTTTATGGGTCTTTAAAGCCTTGAGACAATCATTTGCATTAGCATTCACGTCAGCCTTTATAGCAGTAGTTTTCTCCTTCTTGGATTCAAATTTGTACGATTCTAAGTCGTGAAGGGCCTTCTTTTTCCTTTTTTTACTTTCTTCATACAGTTTTTTGGGTGCTATCTGGTTGGCATACTTTTCGTCTAATCCTACTTTGTGCTTCAAATTCAGGTGCTCTAATTTTTTTGTACTTAGAGGCCAAATGTTTATTTATTTGGAGAGCCCTAGTGTGAAACTCTTACCTATTTTTTCTATGGGCTGTTTCATTTTTCCACCATACAACATCGTTGGCAAATTTTTCCAATTCACTCCGAGAAGCTACAACTTCTTCACTCAATTTTATGGTAGAATTTTTGAGGTTAGTGAAAGGGTGAAGTAAATTCAAACATTCTTCAAACGGTTCGTTGGAGGGGTATAGAGGAAAGCATTTTTCCAAAACTGAAGAACCGGCCAGAGTGTCTAGAGGACATGATGGCAAATGTGTTTGGCGTAATGTAGGTCGTGTGTCAACCAATGCTAGTTGATTCTCTGGAGGATTATTTCCTACATTGTTCGATGTCGTTTGGACAACCTCATTTACAATATCAATAACATGTTGCTCATTCTCATGAAAATGTGGTCTGTGTCGAAGAAATCGTTATCTTCATTTTCCATTTCTTCCCCCTCAACATTCGACGATGAATTTAGGGATGAGAAGTCAACAAATTCCTTAGAAATAGTTTCATTAGTTTTATTCGAGGAGGAACTTTTCTTTTTATTTGAAGCATCTATTATTTTCTCTTTTTGGATAATTCGGCTTGAGAGTGCTGAGTATTATGGGTAATGAGTTTTGTAACCTTCCTCTTAGATTTTTCTTCGGGCTCACCTTCTTTATCCTTTATAGGCATAATTGTGAAGATGGGTATAGGCTTTATGAGGGAGAAGTTTGAGAGTTTGACAAGCGTTTATTAGGTAGAATTTGATTTAATTAAAAGCGTGTGCCTAGTAAATAAAGGGAGTAACGTGTCAAAATGAAGCGGTACGTGTACTTGAAAGCTTCTCTTACCTTCTACACCATTATAAGAAATCCATTGTTATACTCTCTATGAATTTAGAGTGGCTGCTAATGTATGGTGAAATGAATTGTTGCGAATCTGTTACGTGTCAAAGTGTGTAAATGACTAAATATATAATTTGTAATGAATATGTTTGTACTGAGTAGTAAACGTGGGTGAAATATCCACACCACTAACTAATTTTGTTACGTGTAACTACGTCACCTATAAATATTTGTACTTTCCTTGGGAATAGGATTAATTGACACTTTTTTTTCGGAGGGAACCCGCAGCCGCTACTCAGAGTGCAATGAGTGCGCACAGGGTAAACCCTCAGTCTGACGCGATAGCCTGCAAACCAACGCCAGAAGGTAAACCACACAAGGTGACAGGCTCAGCCGAGAAAGCGTATGTAGAGGGACTCGAACTCATGACCTTTTGGTCATAAGAATGCCATACTCAACCAACTCGGCTACCCCTTGGGGGGATTAATTGACACTTTGAACACTTTAGATCTTGATTATTTTATCTCTCTAAAAGCTTGAGCATCATTATCTCTCTAAAAACTCTCCCAATAATTCTTGTTAGACATCATATTCTTCCTCAAAATATTCAATACCTATCAGTTGGTACCAAATTCAAATAATTGTATGTCGTAATGACTTTTTCATGACTATATGGAGGATTAAATGGAGCTTCGTTGTGCTTATAATTGTAGTACATTGTACAAATATTTTAATAAAAAACAGATCAGTATTACATTCCGGTCATTGACGTCAGTCAATAATTGGTAGTCTTCTCCAATACTCCATTTAAAGTTTGAGTATTTATGATATATATTATAATAATAAATGCGTTACATTTGTGAAGTTATTTATAGGGGGTGGAGTGGGCCGAAACTTTAATTGGGTGGAAAACTGATGTTGGATGGAGAATAAAGTAGGAAGGAAAATTAATTTGGCGCGAAGTTCATTGTTCGGTTCAAGTTTGGGAGGAAAAAATATTCTTCAAATTATGTAATCTTTTCTCTTTAAAGTTTAAAAACTGCAGAGGCTATGCAAAATATACGCCCTTGTCTAAACTTTAGCCTTGTCTCGTGCATTTTGAGCGACATAAGGCAAAAACAATAACCTAAAGAAAAAAAAACTCAACATAAGATTATATCGCACAATTTGCGCAGCAACTGGACCAAATGTCACAACATATATGCGAAATTCATGTTGATGTCTAAACTTTAGGGCGAAATTATTTTCCTTAATTCGCGTAACTTGTTCCAAAGGTTGGCCAAAATCGCATGTATGCGCGATTATAAGTATTAATTGGAATTTAGACAAAAAAATCACAGATTAACCATAAATTGAGATAATTTTAAACATAAGATGAGAATACATCAATAAAATCTCAATAAAAATTGAGACAACTTATCGAAATAAGAGTTAACATCAAAATACAATAAACAATAAAGAGCTTAATTCAAGATGAGCATAATTTGTTATTGTATCTTCTTGTTCTACAAGACGTTCTTCGAACTAAGCTATCATATATTTGTAATGAAATTAGTTATTTCGCAACTACCAAAATATGAACGCCTCTTGCCTTACTTCATACGCCAAGTCGAACATCCGAACGATTGGTTTAGATTTCAAATTATTATACTTCTAAACGATTGTGCGTAGGTGGAGAGGGAGCTTGTTGATACTTGTACATGTAGTATACTATACACAACACTTCATCAAAAATAACATAAATAATCTCATCTGACCTTGTTCGTTGAATACATTTGATGACTTGAAGGATGTGGTTGTCTTCATCAATGGTTCCTTTTATACCTAAGATAGTTCATGTTTTCTACGATACAATATTTGGTGGATAAATAAATATAACACGCTTGAGTAGTTATTTAAAGAGAAATGAAGTATGGGGGTAGGAAATCTAACTTGGCAGAAAATCTTACTAAAAGATAAATAATATTAACAAGAATTCCAACATTGGCTAGTAATTAAGTTCTAATATAGCATGTAAAATACAAAAATGTACTAATATAATATATTGATGAAAAAAAAAGTTGATAACGCATGATTTTCATCATTGGTCATATCGGTAATTATTGGCTCTTCGTTACACCTGACGTCCTTGGCCGATATGATTTTGATAAATTTATTTAATATATCGTAGTATATAATCTACCAAATATTCGTTTTGTCGGTGCAATACCAACTGTATGCCGTGTATAATGGCGACAACGGTTCATCTAGATGAGTAGTAATTTATACACTTAAATTCAAGAATTAGATAATTAAAATACAAACTTTAAAATAATAAATATTCCGCGCTTGAGTGTATCATTGACGTACTTACATGTACGAAGTGGTTTCCATTTAAGAAATAAATTCCAATATGTATAACAGTTGTTGAACAAACAGGTGGACCACCACGACTTGGTAGATACGTTAAACAAAATCGGAGACATATATGACGTACAAGATATTTATATGGAAGGAATAATACTAATCCGATATTGAGAAATTTTTTCCAATAACAGCTTCCCATAATGACTTTTGAGCCAAATTAACCTGCGTAATATATTATATAAAGCATCTTTTGAACCATAAACTTCCAACTATAAATCATGGTTGTCTTCTAATTTTGAGATAAAATCTCGTCTAACTAATTCTCTTCCAATTATAAATCACGATTGTCGTCTAATTCTGAGATCAAATCTCGTCTAACTAATTCCCAATTGTTCACTTTACCGTATATTATTCTTGATACGATTTGATAACCGCATTTTCCATCTGGAATAACTTCTACCAAACTAGTAATATAATGATGTATAAATGTCTACATGCATTCCGCGTACATAATAATGTTCCATTGTTAGTAAAAAACATTTACCGAGTTATTTTTTTTGGTATGGAGAGGTTTATGTATTATAAATGAAGGCACCCTTGGGGAAGCCATCCTACCTAACGTGTTCATAGGTGTTCTAGCACTCGCGGTTGGATCAATATCATATTTCCAGGAATTGGGGTCCCATTTAGTCGAATGATCCATACTAATTTTGTTTCCACCTCTTGTAACAACATATTCTTTAAGATTTACAACGTGTCTGGTTTGGGGATTTATGTTTCATAACACCCTATTAATCATATGATCTGATGTTCAAGCTCGTAACCACGTATAAAACTATCTATGATTTATAGTTTTTTTAATTGAGCACCTTCATCAGTAGTTGCATATCTTTGAACGATATATAGTATTCACCGAAATATATCCAAATATCTTTTATGAATGGGTCTACCTTGCTTTTCTATAAACATATATTTCACATGCGAAAGGTAACTCGTGTGTTTTCCTGAGGGCACATCCACGTGCTACTCGATTTATGATTATTTGTCTAGCACGTCTAATATCATGTGATATTTATTCTAAGCCTGCATGGGATACATAACTTAATAGTTTCAACTTTAATGTCTTTATATTACCCCCTTCAATACAAAACTTACTTTGTTGGAAAGACTAGAGAATCACCAAATATTGCTTACTTAGAAGCTGGTACACTTTATCCCCTAAAAGTTAAAGTTGCATTAGTTAGTACCAAGGAATATTTTTAGGTCCGCATGAGTACTCTTACACCTAAAAATATAAATTATTATAATATTGATTTTTTATGATTAAAATTGTAACTTTCATAACTAAAATAGATCTTACAAATTGGTTGTACTATTGTCATAATGTTTGATCTTGTTGTTAAATAATTAAGAAATTTATCGCGGTATTTTGTTATCCATGATGACGTAACATATTCTATATTGTAGGTAATCGACGAACAATTAACGCAGTGATGTTAGATTTCTCTCTAAGCTTATAATTTCTGATTGTGTCAAAAACATTTTTGTTAATATGAAACTTTCATAGCAAATTCATTGCATCCATAAATATATCTTCCTAACATCAATGCTAACTCATAATTCTTCAAAATGAAGCTAGCAAGCGCACATATATTATCCATCATCACACCTCTTAGAACACTTAAAGCTCATGGTAGTTGGCTTTATTTTCTGCACCCATAAACATATAACCAACACTCAATGTAAGTTTGTTAAACTTGCTCCAACGATATAGAGCAATACCATTATATATTTCTTGAAACATAAATCTGAAGTCTTTGGTTTGCTATTAATTAGGACATAATATATACTAAATATATAAAAATACTTTATATTCTATCATCTATTACGTACCTAGCATGAAAAAAACATATTTAGTTTGGGACAATTCCTAGAAAAATACTATGATATTCACATGAAAATTATAGTCTTTTATGAGAGATGGAAACTAAAATTTAATTGCTAAAGTTCAAATGTCAAAGAATATAATTTTTCATTTGAATATTCAAAACAATGTTGTAAAATGTCTTAAGACTTGTTACAAAGATGCATCGTGGCTATGGCATGTTTGATTGGGCATCTAAATTTTACAAGTTTAGAGTTTATTGCCCAAGAAATAAATGATATCGTGTATTAATCACCCTAACCAACTATGCAAAGGATATTTTCTTGGCAAGTAATTCAGAAAATATTTCCAAAGGAGTCAGAATCAAGAGCCAATAAGCCTATCAAGCTCATTCATACCGATGTGTGTGGTCTAATCAAGCCAAGCTATATTGGTAAAAGTAGCTACTTCATTCTCGTTATTGATGATTTTTCAAGAAACATTTGGGTATGTTTCTTAAAACATAAATCTGAAGTCTTTGAAATATTCAAGAAGTTCAAAGTAGTTGTTAAAAGAGAGAGTAAAAATAAGATTAAAGCCATGAGATCTGACCGAGGAGAAAAGTTCACGTCCAATGAATTCAAAGATTTTTCTGAATCAAATGGAATTCTTCATCTCTTGACAGTTCCAGATCTTCTAAAAAATAGTTTCGCAGCAAGGAAAAATAGAACAATCCTCGATATGGCGTGAAGCATGCTCAAAAATAAGAAATTGTCTAAGGAGTTTTAGGCCGAAGTAATCTCATGTGCTATCTACTTGTCAAACCGATATCCAACAAGAAATATTTGGGGAAAGACACCATAAAAGTATTTTGAAGCGTAAATCATGCACGTGTAATAGATGAACAACGAACCAAACTGGATGATAAAATCAAGACTTTTATCTTTACCGATTACGACTCAAGTTCCAAAGGCTAGAAGTTATACAACCCAAACAATAAAAAGGTTGTGATAAGCCGAGATGTGATAGTTATTGAAGAATACGAATGGGAATTGGCGTCTTATACAAATGATTTCACATTTTCCCCCAAAACTGAATAAGATGAGCAGACACTGACTGAGCAATCAGAAAAGCTCGCAACTTCACATGATTCAACAACATTGACTACCCATGGAGACTCGTCATTTTCCTCATTGTCAAATGGTAGTCAAAGTGAAAGAGTTATGGAACGTACAAGAGGCATTGATGATAGTTATGAGTTAATTGAACCAATGGATAACCTTACGCTCTTTTATCTCTTTGTTGATTGTGAACCAATGACATTTCAAGAATCTACACAAGAGAAAACAAAATGCGTTATGGATGAAGAAATTAGAACCATCAAGAAGAATGAGACATGGGAACTCACCTCACTTCCCAAACGATACAAGACAATAAGTGTCAGATGGTTATATAAAACAAAGCGAAATGTTAAGGGAGGATTGAAAAACACAAAGTTAGGCTTGTTGGAAAAGGATGTAATCAAAATTCAAGAATTGACTATGATGAGGTATTCGCCCCCATTGCTCGATTATAAACTATTAGACTAATAATTTCTTTGGCAGCTCAAAACAAATGTGAGATACAACAAATGGATGTAAAGTCTAAATGGTGTTCTTGAACAAGAATTTTATATTTAACAATCAATAGGCTATGAAGTCAAAGGTCACAAAGATAATGTGTTGAAACTAAAGGACATGGAACAGTAGATCGACAAGTATTTCCAAGAGAATAGATTCAAAAATGCCCCTACAAACACGCTTTTTATACCAAGACGAAGATGAAGATATTTGATTGTGTGTCTTTCGGTGGATGATTTAATCTTCACCTGAAGTAATCCAAACATGTTTAATAAATTCAAAGTAGTAACGAATAATGAATTTGAGATGATAAACATAGGGCTCATAGAGTATCTTGGTATTGAATTTAAGCATCAAGATGATGGAATTTTCTTCTCACAAGAAAGTTATGCAAAACATATCATTAAAAAGTTTAAGATTGAAGAATTGTAAGCCGATAAACACACCCATGGAGTTCGGAGTCAAAATATCCAAGTATGAAAATAGAAAGTTTAGACCCGACATTATTCAAAATTTTGGTGGTCAGTTTATGTTATATGACTTGTAAGAGGCCCGATATCATTCATGCAGCTGGATTGGTTAACCGTTACAAGGAATCTTCAACAATAACTCCTTTCAAAGTTGTAAAGAGAATTCTTCGTTATCTAAAAGGTACCATCAACTTTGACTTACTCTATTCAGTTTCTAATGATTACAAGCTTGTTGGATATGGGATAGTGATTGGGGGTGGAGATATAGATACTCGAAGGTATAATTGTATTCTTCATGAGAAATATTGTATTCATATGTATGTAAAATGAACATATTCTTGTCACTAATAGTTCCAAACATTATTTAGAGAATAATTTCTTATAGTAAAAAGAAGCGTGGATGAGTAAATCATAGAGAGATAAGTACGAGATAATTAGAAAGAGAAACAGGTAAAATGTATTGATCTATAACAAATAAATCAAAATTTCCAACGAGATGATGTATTTTCTTATAGTGCATTTAATCGATCCCAAATGTCTAGCAAATAATTAATTGTGATCCTTCTCCCCAAAATTAAAATTAATTGAAAAAAAAATACTTTATTACTACATTGTCGTCATATTTCTCCTATGAAGTTTTCCTTACAATAAATTACTCCTCTATATTGCCTATCCAAATTCTCACTCCTATGATTTTTACCTTATCAGTAGACACTCAGTCCTTGTGAAGATATTTGAGCGATGACTGTAACTGGCCAACCCTTTTTATTTATCCGACTTTATTTTTCTCATCGGAATGACAATGTTGGTCCTAACCACTCCTCAAATTTTATTGGTATCATTCTCAAATTATTATTATTTTCCCAACATATGTCAACATTTATTAGGTATGATGTCAGAATTCTCTGACACAATAATGTATCATTATGAGCGTGACATCACTTGCCGATTGGTATTCTTGACGCGTGCCTATTGGTGTGACATAAAGGAAACTGGAAGCGGCACACCCCTACACTATGCATTCATTGCCTCTTCTCCAAGACGTTTTCCCCCTAGGATACATCTTCTAGAGACCCAAGGGCTTGAGTTTATTGAGGTCCAATACTTTCTTATAAATACTCCAACGTCTGTCATTGTTCTCACTCAAAAGTTTTTAGAGATAAAGTTTTCAAAGAAATTTTTAAAGAGATAAGTTGTTTATGCCTAAAGTCTTTCCTATCTTAGATCGGTTTTCTATTAGTCAAAAGGCCGAGAAGAGACGATTTGTTGGGTCGTATATTGAACCAGAACCTCAACTAATTGTTACCACGTACTACGATATCTAGCCTCTAGCCAACAATTCATCTGACGTGATAATCCTCTCAAATATTTATTCTCTCGCCCCCGGTCACGCTTGCTCGGTAATTGACAAGGGTGAATAAAATACACCCATGCAAAAATATGGTGGGTCCTCGAAGTGGAAATGAGCCCCTAAACCTGTAGAAAAAACTCATACTCAAGCCTTATCAGATGTTCTGACTACTCTATCTGCTACACCACAAACTACTTCACGTCTTACTCTCGAGGCTTCCCCTCAAAAGTTAAAGAATACGATTGTGGCTCCTTCCGTGAAACGATCTCTTGAACCTATCTAAGATATGTATTTGAGTGCTTCAACTGATGAGCCTACAAATATAGATCCAACCCTTGTTAATACTGCTTAATCCGAAGAGATTCTTGTTGTTGAAAAAGTTGTAAAAACACATTATGTGAGGAAGAACTAGCAGTCTCAAACCCTCGAATTGCTGAGGAAGATTCTCCCTTAAAAATAAATCCAAATCATAGATAGAACTTACTTCATTTCCTCTATATATCGACACTCTCGTTGGAAACAATCTTCGAGTTGTTGAGAACAAACATATTTTAGCCTTGTATAAGGTAAAACATAAATATTATGATGTATCCAAGAAGGCTAAGCTGAGGGCCCGATGGGGAATCCATTCTTCAATTACCATCCAAATTTCCAACTACTAGGGAGATGCCATTATTAGTTTCAAGATCATGAACTAACTGTTTATCCAAAATTTATGAACTGGGGCTCCAATTTCCTTTAGACTCTGTCTTCGTCGAGTATTTCGAGATGGTCGACCTTTTTCTAACCTAAGCTAGACCCAATATATGGTTTACCTTAGTGGCTTGTATAATGGCCTCATGAATTTTGGGCACATAATGTTCTTTGGAACAGTTCGTCGGTCTTACTAGGATGGTGAAAAATCCCTACTTCCGATTCTATTCTTTAACTCTTAAGAACAAACTCAAAATATTTGATGACCTTCTTCAAGATGATAATAAAAGGAAGCAGGGATTTTTCTTTATCTCTAGTCCTAAAGAGACCGTGTATGATGTTATAGCTGATAGACCACACAAATTGTCCATAAAACGGACGAACATAGGTACCTTTTTTTTACTTTTTTTATTTTTCTTGTATCTTTCTTCATCTCAACTAATGTATTTACTTGTTACAAAAAAGCAATGACATGGGTGTCGAAACCATTTGTGGGTCATGTACCCAAGGCGACAAATGTTTTTGCCAAGTTGAGTAAGTGGGCTAAGGCTTCTTGGTCCAACAAATTTCGTCGTTGCTTCACTCCGACCAACCTCAACAAGAGTCATCTTTGGAGGGCTGATCCATCCAAACGCATATCTTTACAAGAAATCATGGTTCATCCTACTCAAGACGAGGTGTTTAATATATTAGAATCTCAGGATGTACTCGTCTTTCTACCTTCGATGGCTAGAGCTCTAAACCATCGTAAAAAAGACACTTGTGATTCTTCGAGGGAGGATGAATCCCCGGAGACTTCTTGCCCATTAGCCCAAAATACTGATGTTGATGTTGAGAGAACAAATTTTGTGGAGAAGAAAGTTTTAAAAAGACCATCTCAAGAAAACCTTCCTAAATAGAAACGTAAACAGAAATCAAAGGAAGATGTTCAACAGGATACGTAAAACATCATTTCCTTGCAAAAATGAAGTTGTTGATCCTGATTTCCCTTCATGGAAAAAGTATTTATTAAATCACATTCCTCTTAGATTTCAAATGATAAGTTGATTGTTCAAGACCATGAAAGTAATATTGCTTGAGGGGATAATTCTTTGACGGTTGTTTTGTCTAAAGCTGGTTCCTTATCTGAATCATTCAAACTGTTTTGTTGGTATCTTCTTTTTTTGTATTTGTAAACTTTTTCGTTCCTCTGTTATCCTTGCAAAGAAAAAGAAATATTTGAGAGATAAAAAAATCATTATAAATATAGTTTTGCAATGGAAATCAAAGATCAAGGAACTTTAACAAGAGCTCTCCATGCTTCGAACACAGGTTTACGCTATTTACGAGAAGCTCGTTTGTGTAGAAGATTACATCATGATTTTTGACAAGTGTTGTCAAGATGAGTTAGACTTCTACGTTGAGCAAAATGACAGGAAGTATTTTCTCATCAAGGCTTACAATGAAGGGAATGATAAATTCTCATCATATTTTGAATGATGTTGTAAAGATTTTGAGATATTTGTAAAAGAAAAATAGGCCCTTCAAATCCAAGCAGAAGTTGATAAAAAAACCTGCTCTTGAAGCCTATGATGCCAAATGTGTCTCTAAAGTGGATTCGAAGGATATGAAAGTTAAGTCTCGGTTGATTTTGGATATTTATGAACATTACCCAGACTTGAGGCTAGGTAGCTTTTAGGATCTTGTTCCCATCAAACATAGCCATGTTGGAGTTTCTTTGGACGATGATGAAAATTCTTCTGAACCTTCATGATGATCCCCTCACATCCTCTTCCGAAAGTTTTAAGTGTTTATATTCAAATGATGTTTTGTGAAGTCCTCACTTTGTTCGAGGTGATTGTGTGAATGATAATCGGATTTTCAATTTTGTTTTGAAATTAATAATTTAAAGACCAACTTTTGTTGGAAGACCCTTTAGATCCAAAATTAATTGTTAAAGACCAACTTTTGTTGGAAAACCCTTTAGGTCCAAAATTAATAGTTAAATACCAACTTTTGTTGGAAGACCCTTTAGGTCCAAAATTAATAGTTAAAAAACAACTTTTATTGAAAGACCCTTTAAGTCCAAAAAGATAAAAGTTATTGACCAACATTTGTTGGAAGACCATTTCGGTCCAAAAAGATAAAATTTATTGACCAACATTTGTTGGAAGACCCTTACGGTCTAAAAGATTAGAATTTGTTGACCAACATTTGTTGGAAGACCTTTACGATCTATTTATTGGAAGACTCGGGTCCATAAAGATAAAAGAAATGCAAGTTGTTCTAAGATGGCAAAGAAATATTATATATAAGTCGGTTATGAGGGCACCTCGTTAAAGCTTTCATGCGCCACCAGGGTAGGAAAGATTATGAAACTGATGCTTACATAAATTTTCAAAAATATATAAACTTTTACGGTCATTCCAAATACAATTTGAGGTGCTCAAGATTGCACGGGTGATAAAGATCCCTTCCTTCTTTATCTTTGAGTCGATATGTCCCCGGATTTACTTTCTTAGTTATCATGTATGGACCCTTCCAATTAGGCCCTAGGTTTCTAAGCCATTTTTATTTTGTATGAGAATATACGTTTCTCAATACCTTGTCCCGTACTTTAAATTCTCGTCGTCTAACTTTGGAAACGTACCGGTTCCTCAACAAAGTTTGATAATGTAACGAATTCAATTGCGCTCTTCCTTGCGATATTCTTCTTTTTTATTCTATTAAATCTAGCTCTGCACATTTTCCCATATCGTTGGCTTCTTCAAAATACTCTTATATCGATATGAAGGGCAGATTACTTCGGATGGCACAATGGCATCCATCCCATAAACCAATGCAATGGATACTCTTGGGTTGATGTTCAAGGAGTAGTTATATATGATCACAAAACTTATTGTAAATAATCCGACCATTTCCAAACCTTGCCTTTCAAATTCTTTCTCAACCCATCAAGAATCATTCGACTAGTAACCTCGAATTGGTCATTCGCTTGTGGATAGAAAGATGCTGAAAATCATTGATGTATTCCTTTAGCATAACAAAAAAACATTCATTTTCTTGCTGTCAAACTGTGGCCTATTATCCATCGTCATTTTCCTTGGAAACCCCCAAAAGACAATAAATATTAGATACAATAAACCTGATCACGTCCTTAGCTTTTGTTCTTGCCAATAGTTCATCTTCCACCAACTTAGAGAAGTAGTCCACTATAACAATTATTGTTTGTCGTCCCCCTTATGCCATCAGTAAAAATGTCCGACCAGATCACTATCACATCAGTCAAAAGGTAATGACTCGGATATTGATTCAAGAGGCACTTCTGGTAAGTGAATTGTGTTAGCATATCTTTGGAAAATATTTCATTTTTAAATCCAACTCTTTCTCATTTGAGGAGATTGAATCTAATAATACTGTGCCAAAAGAACTTTATGTATCAAAGTTTTATACCCACAATGTGCGGATCATTCCCCAACATGCAATTCTGAAAATATCATTTGTGATTCATTTTCTTCGAGGTATGAAAGTAAAGGCTGCTAAAAGACTTTTTGTATAGGATATCTTCGAGAACCATATAGTCATATGCCTTACACCGTATTCTTTTGGCCATTACTTTATCAACGGGTAAAATATCATTTATCAAGAATTCTTTAATTTCAATCCTCCAATATTTTTATGTGCTTGAAGAAATTTGAAACGCTTCGACTGACCCTTCTACTAGCTCAGATCCCTTAGTTATCAAAGGATTTTCCTGTGTAATAGTCCAAGGTTACTCTTCAAAATACAAAGCAGTAGCCAAAGTATCAGCCACATAACTTGCAACACTATGAACATGTTCGTATCCGATGCTTTCGAAGACTAGTGTTAAAGCCCTTAATGCCTTCAATACTTCACTAAATGATCTTTTCCAGCCTCAGATTGACCAAACTCATGATTTATAAGAAGTTGCGAGTCACTTATCAGCCTAACATTTTTAGCCCCATAATTTTGAGCAAGTCTCAATCTTGCCAAAACGGCTTCATACTTTGCCTCATTATTCGATGCTTTAAACTCGAAGGGGGTAACTTTATACATGACAATTCCCTCTGGAGAAATCAATTGTACTTGTGCCCTGCATCATGATGCACTTGAACCCCAATCTATTTGGATTGTCCAGTCTGACTCAAAGTTTTCTTCATCTACCTCCATATCCGACCATTCAGAATGAAATTCGACTATGAAATTTGTTAAGGCTTGTGCTTTGATTGCAGTCCAAGGTTCAAATTGAATATCAAAATCTTTCAATTCAACCGACCACTTGGTCATTCTTCCTGATACATCATGCCTTTGCAACGTAATTTTCAATGGAAAATATGCTCGTACAGTGATAGAGTGAGCCTGAAAATAAGGCCTTATTTTCGAGCAACAGTTACTAGTGTGAGGGCCAACTTTTCTAACTTTAAATACCGTTTCTCAACATCCAAAATAATTTACTGACATAATACATTGGTCTTGGGAAATTACCTTCTTCTCAAATCAAAACAGCATTTACAAGACAATCTGATACTGCTACATAAACATACAATTTTTCCTCTGAATTTGGCTTTGTCAAAAATTCTGGCGAGGAGAGATATTTTTTAATTCAATGAAACGGTTCGGAAAATTCTTGGGTCTAGTTAAAACAATTTCCTTGTCTCAACAAGCATATTAATGTCCGCTATCACTATATAAAAGATTGTGTTTCAAAACGATGTGCAAGTTGAATATGTTAAGACACAATATCAAGTTACCGATATTTTCACCAAACCACTGAAAAGCCAAGACTTCAAAAGATTAAAAAGTTTAATATGTGGTAGCGCTGAAATATGAGGTTGAACAGACAACGACAAATACAAAGAGAAGAATACGAAAACAGAGAATAGATAATCTCTAATCCTAGGACAGAGTATAAGAGACTTTATAGAAAACTCAAATTATATTCCAAAACGTCTGACGACAAAAATAGGGTTTAATAGCCTTTTACAGAAGTGCTCAAAACCCTACGCCAAAATTACAGCTTGTTCCTCGTCAACTAAAATAAAGTTCAGCCCAATTTCAAAGTGATTGGAGCTGGTTCAGTATTTTCATTAAATCCAATAAAAATAGAAAAATGCAGAAAATTCACTAAAAGAACAAAAAGAGGACCTAAACGATGAAATTTTAGGCTTAGACTTTATCACTAGGCTTTTTCTCACGTGGCTACTGTAAATGCAATCGCAAAAAAAAATTGATGTTGTTGAAAATCGTTCGGAAATAATGATGAGATTTTTACGACTCTAATTATCGCAGTCTAATTTAGGCCGTAGCATACTACGGACACAAAATATGAGATGCTTCCTAATGGTAGACCTTACAGAGATGTTCCACAATGGTATTATTCGGCCATTGGAGGAATTTCCTAATGCCGCTTGGTCTTTCGGAAGTAGACTCCGCTATATAAATTTTATTAAATTCAGCATTAATTATCTTATTCAATAATTAAATATTATATGAATTAATATTTTATGTTACTATAGTGGTTAATAAAAACTATTATTTATTAGTTAGAATACAAAACGTTTTTTTGAAGATTATTTTTGTGCTTCGGTTTACTACATTGACTTTTATTCTCTATATTACTATTTGATAAACCTGCGTTCTAATCAATGCGATGAGTGAAGTGAATGAGGCAAAATGAATTCTGCGAATCAAGTTTAAAGAAGAGTATTAAGAGTGAGTAAATTTGGTCTTTTATCCCACTTTGTTTATGATGGGAAAGTATTCAGAATACATAGAATGAGGCGGAATGAATTCTGCGAATCAAGTTTAAAGAAGAGTATTAAGAGTGAGTAAATTTGGTCTTTTATCCCACTTTGTTTATGATGGGAAAGTATTTACAATACATGAGTGAATAAAATATTTCAACTAATGTGAGGCATTTTCGTAGTGAATCAAGAGCAAAGTCATGGCTTTATATGCCCAAAGCGGACAATATCACATTAGTTGCTCCGATAGTTATCATCTGGCGTTGAGAAAACAACTATAGTCAGACACGTCACAACCATTATAAGTTTTTGTTCATACCATTTGGTCTCTTAAAAACAAACTCCACTTTACAAATTTTACTAAATTTGAAGATATTATAAAAACATTTGGGATCATCATAGAACATCGGATTCCACGATATTTTGATCTCCTTTTGCCATTGTCAACGATAAAACCTCAACCATTAAATACAATATAAAAACAAAACTAAAAATTTACATGAAAAATAATATTTTTTGTTCACCTTTTTAATATACTCATTTCTCAAATATGCAAGCACTTCGATAATCGGAATAAACAAATCAACCAATCTACAAACAGACCGAGAATGAGACCCTCACCATGTATCACTTGCTCTCGCAATAGACTACTGTTAGTTCAAACAGGTGCCCGTTTCCACAAACTCATTCTCAATTCGATTTGCAAAATGAGAAATTTTTGTTTTTGAAGCAAAAATTGTTTTTCATTAGAAAACCTTACAAAATTCACAATATCCGGCACATCAATAAAAATCATATCAATGTATTCATGCTTCCGAGCCATAGAAACAAAAGCTAATTGAAAGTTTATGAGCAAAACAATGCACATAATAGGCTTGCGAATTTCTTTTTAAATCAAAATCTTCAAACTACCAAATTCACCTCTCATATTGTATACTCTTTCATATCATTCCCCGAATTTTAGATACACAATCTAAATCCAGAAAACAATTTTTTTATAAAAACACCCTCAACATGAAGAATGCCAGTAAATCGTTCAACAAAAAATTATCTACCATCCACCATCCACAAACCGTTCAACTACAACCATTTAGTTTACCTGCTCAAAATCCCAAACATCTGAATAACAATAAGTTGGCTACTTGAGGCATGTAGTTTCCCAAGGATGGATCAAAGTGGTCTGCAAGCTTTTAGGCTTTGATTGTGGTGTAGAACTTCTCTCGGGATGTCGCCACAGCTCTCCAGTGGAGGATGCATCAGTCGTGGAGAATAACTATTCTCCACTCCCCAGTGGAGGATGCATCAGTCGTGGAGAATAACCACCAGAGGCAAAATGCAAGATTAACGTATTCAAAGAGCATACAAAGATATTATGGCACGTGTTCGGGTAGAGATCGATGAAAATTCCACCTTTTCAACTCGCAGAGGTCAGATTATCAAAGGAGAAGAGGCGAGTGTGTTAGAGATAAAACTCAGGCTCATTTCCACCAAAGCATGGCCTATATTGCCAAAGGTTTAACTTTAACTAAGGATACCATCCGAACTAATAAAGAAGACAATGGCCAGGATAGAAAAATATCGGTTCATAACTTCATACAGATTTTTAAACATGTCGGCAGGACAGATAAGGCACTTTGGAAACAGTTGACCGTCTACAACCGTAGCATGTTCCCACACAAATTTGGGCAAATATATATGGATTTTATCAAGACATTACCAAAGGTGGACATAAGATCTGTAATTTTATCTTAATTCTTTTTAGATCTTCTAAAGACCTGATTTAGGCTTTTATACCTTTTTAAGACTAAATTTAGAGTTTTCTTCTGATTGCAATATCAGCAAAACAAGTTCATCAATCATCAGAATTCAAAAACTATTGACTGTCATCGGATAAAAAAAGAAAAGAAAACTAGTACAGAGAGTTATAAGAAACTTAAAACAATCCTTGATCGAAATTATAACAATAATGTTTCAACATAACCCCTCACCCAGTAGTCGTCGACAACACTCTACATAAACCTCGAACGCTTGGCAACGGCCCTATACCTTCCACGATAGAGTTTCTGTTGATATCACAATTTCAAACACTTCAATACTTATTCGGTTATTTTCTTATAACAAATTATAAAAGCTCACCAGTTTGGTTCTCCCTTTGCGCAACACCTTTGCCCTTGCTGCTTTTGCAAAAGCTTCATGAGCCGCAGCTTCAGCCTCTGCTTCCTCTGCATCTCGTTCGGCTTCTTCAGCTTCCCTCCGAGCCTCTTCTGCCTCCTGGAGTGCTTTAGCAGCATATGCGGCAGCTTCTTCAGCTTCCCTTCGAGCCTCTTCTGCCTCCTGGAGTGCTTTAGCAGAATATGCGGCAGCCTCTTCAGCTTCCCTCCAAGCCTCTTCTGCCTCCTGGAGTGCTTTAGCAGCATATGCGGCAGCCTTTTCAGCATTCATTTCTTTCATCTTTTCAAGCTCCTCTTGAACAACAGCATCAGTAATCTTCAGTTTATTCTACAAAAGTAAAGGTAGATTTCACTATAAAGATACTGATATCACTTACACTAATGCAGTGTGTAAGACATTGAATACTGAACAATGACATGCTGAATCCATGGTAGTATTTCCGATCTTAAACACTCAGAATATATCAGCAGATTTCCGATTTAAATCGTATTCATCCTGAGCTAAATATCATGTAATGAATCAATCCTAAACATCACTTCATTAACTTTCAGAAAAATAGATTACCTCTATGTATTCAGATATCTTGCTCTCGTTAAAACAGTCGGGCTCGTGCACCACTAACATAGGCTTACTTATGAAGTCATCCAGCCAATTCGTCATTGCAGGGGAAGAAAAGAAAAAGTTTGCTGAGCGAAATGAGGCAGAGCAGAAGTGCAGACCTTATATTCCCAAAAGATGCTGAAACCTACAGCGCTGATGGATAGCAAAAAAAAACGCATGGCGAAACGAATGGATAGCAAATAAAGGCATGACAAAACTGAGGGCGCTGACAAATACCAGATAAAGACATGCCGAAACGGACGGTGCTGATGGAAAGGCATGTTAAAGTGGATGGTTCTGATGGATACCAGATAAAAACATGCCGAAACAGATGGCTCTGATGGATACCAGATAAGGAATACTATTGACAAAAACATATACCGAAGATACTTAAACGGTGCGCAAAGCATAACACTTAAACGGTGCGCAAAGTATAACACTTAAACGGTGCGCAAAGTATAACACTTAAACGGTGCGCAAAGTATAACACTTAAACGGTGCGCAAAGCATAACACTTAAACATAACACTCAAACGGTGCGCAAAGCACAACGATGACGAAAAAGAGAATCAGTGATTTAGGCAAAATGATGTGCCCCATCATGTCACTCTTACTGATGCCAAAGAAGCTAAATTATATTAGCAGTAACAGCTGTTCTACCTCTTTCTGCAGATTCCCACCAGTTCTACATCACATTCATATTTTCCTCCATTAATCCTATAGATATATTATAACCATCTCACAATCAAATTAGGCACAACCAAAACGCAAACCCTAAATTGAATAAAAATCGAAAGAGTAAAAAGTAACCCTCTGATCGAGCTCTGGAAATTTGAGAAATGTACGCAACTTGCCTGAGCCATGGTTTGTAACCTCTACTTCAAATAGAAAAAGCAACCAATTAATGAATTGAGAACACAAATTCAAAACTTTTGATAAGTGGACTGTCTTACCTCGAAATTGCAATGTAGTGTGAGGAAGATACTTCATGGCTTCTATGGACAAGCTCTTATAGATATCAGCAGATGGTGTTTGATCAATCATGGTTCAAGAAGAATCCAATAGAAGTATGAGTCTGCAATTTGTTGTTCTTTACCAGTTTGTGATCCAAATGGATACATACATTTCTACAAAACCCTAAACCCGATACCTAAAAATCATCAATGGTGGCTGGCGATGCCTTCACCTATGGCGTCTGGCTTCTTTGCGAGTATCTCAGCCTTAAAACACGTAAGATGAGTCGCAATAAGAAACTACGGTGACTGTGGCCTGTGGGTAATCATGAAAAGAAAAGAACCTGGTGTCGATAGTTGGTAATTTTCAAGACAAAACTGAGTACCAAAACAAGATGTTATTAAGTCCTTTTAGGCTCATTTGAGAAGATTTCAACATTAGTTTATGGGTTCGAAACGTTTGATCAGGCAAGTTAAGAATTAATATTGCTTTTTACGATTGGATCATCCTTAAGGATTCGGTATATTTAATAAATTTAATTTAAATATTTTTTTATAAAAGAAAATAATAATATTACCGTACATATATTTTGGCTATATTCAATAATATATTTGTTACCGTAATAGGAAAAGTGGATAACAACAAAATCTCGATATTTTAGAGAATCCTCGAATTAGTTTAATTCTAATTTGGTATTATGTTTGAACTGATTTTGTCAAAGAGTTGACTAAGTACATGAATTTTATTACGCATTAGCTAATGGAATATTAGAGTATCAGGATGGCGTAGGTCATCGCACTATACTCGTGTTTCATTAGCTATATTTCAGTGTTTGTGATCGGACCAACCATATAGACTATATGATAAAGTTATATCATATAGATAGTTTATATTCCTCATAATGACGAGGTAAGCTTTTACAAAAGACTAAAGAAATGATAAGTTGCAGGTAACACTAGGCAACCTGATGACGAGGCAGACACATACAAAACGAGGATGATGAGTGATACCAGACGCAGGTCATATATAAGATGTAAAAGAAAGATCGTAAAGGTAAATATGAGGTAACTAAAGAAAGAAGTGATACATAGAAGACGAGGGTAATACACGATACGAGACGAGGAACATAAATAAAGCAATATGAGGTAGTAATATGAGACAACAAGAGGACGATATGGATATATACAAGACGAGGGTGATGAGAATACTAGAGGAGGATCATGAAGTATGAACAAGACGAGCGTGTAGAGCATTTGAACAGTTATGATAAAATGACATGCGCCGCCATGTTATAAGTTACTAAGAAACGTATCTACACATTTATTACAAAATGTGGCCAACATTTAAGTCACGATAACATTTTCAAACGTGTATTGAAAAGATAATAAATATGGAGAGATAATGTTTATTTTAAACGGTATATAAAAGAGTAGAACTCCAAGTGTAAAGTTTGATCATGATTTAATACAGATTAACTAATAATACTCATAATCGTATTTTGTTCATATTTCTCTCTCGGTTTACTTTCATCACCTTGTATTTATATTTGAGAAGGAATTTTTTTATCAAATTTGGCACCGTAGTATTTCTCTTTACAAGGGTTCGAGTTTTAACATACCAATGGTGATGACAAGATCGAGAACTGAAAGAGAAAACCTATGAACTCGTCCTAGTCGAGGAAATCTGGTGGCTATCTTAGAGATTACGACATAATCACCAGCTGACTTGATAAATTTGGGATGAGACAAGCCTCAGGGCGAGCTGACTGCGATGCGCACCATAATTGGAAAAGAACAGGGACTCAAGCGTTCATAGTGGCCATTAATGGTAAACCAATTAGAGTAGTGTTCGGAGCATAATATAGGGGAAATCAAGCCCAAGATAGTCCGATTGATGTGGCAACTCACATGCAAGTTGATCTTACGCCAGTTCAAAGAGAATCTCCTCCCAAGCAAGGTATATCGGCTACTATGTCTAATTTCCAGCTTTTAAAAATGCAGATTAAAGAGCTAAAGCAAGAACAAATTAAGGAAAATCAGTTTTAAACTAAAGTAGATTGTGAGGCCAAAGTAAGAATGAAATAAATTACTAAAGCACTACAATTGTTGACAGAGAAAGTCTTGCCAGTAAATAAAGGAAACCAATAATTGGATAAAGAGTTTAATAAGGTGAGTTGCACAGAAATGGTGAAATAAAAGGAAGAGCACAACTAGAACGTGGGTGAAAGTAGCGGTAAAAAACTGAAAAGTGTCAAGTATGAGAATCAGTCGCGTAACATGGTCTCTAAAATAAGCAAGGAAATGAGTGAGGTAGAGTGCAATGGACAAATACGTAAAATGGAAGCCCATATACTCCTGGAATCTCGCTTCGTGAGAAAGATTCTAGAGGGAGAAATTCCCCCAAAAATTTGATCCTTACAGAATGGATACTTACGACGGTTCAAGGGACCCGAACAACACCTAGAACAATTCAGAAATATGATGATGGGGTTCAACCCAAAATATATTATACTATTCAAAGCCTTATCTGCGACGTTTAATAGGAACGTGCTCACTTGGTTCAATATAGCCCACCAAAAGGGACGATTTGGGATTTTGAAGGCCTCTATAGCGCTTTTTGTAAACAAAGAGCACAAAAAGATAGGTACATCATAAAAAATAGTGGAATCAAAGCCAGTCTCAGCCAATTAAAAACATTTCTAACCATATAGCCCACACGCAACATCAAGAAGTTTCAGAGACTTACGGGTCATCTAACAACTTTATCC
The DNA here is from genome assembly GCA_036936605.1 of Limnanthes douglasii subsp. nivea. Classification (NCBI taxonomy): domain Eukaryota; kingdom Viridiplantae; phylum Streptophyta; class Magnoliopsida; order Brassicales; family Limnanthaceae; genus Limnanthes; species Limnanthes douglasii. Next base: position 21,891,332 of record JAUPFV010000001.1, on the reverse strand, counting down.
TGGTTTATTTTCAAAGCATCGAACAATAGTATTTATTTTTTTGAAATACTTAAAAGAGAAAATAACTTTTGTTGGAATGACGAATGTGATAAATTCTTTGAATTTGAATTGTATCACCTCTTTGTATTTCTACATATCTGTCTTCAATCACACTGCGAGTTCCATCTTGGTTAAGGAGAAAGAAGGGGAACATATACCATTTATTATGTTAGCAAAAGTTTAATCGGCGATGGGGAACTGAAGGAAAATTCAAGGCTCGGGTGCTGAAAATACAAGTTGTTAAGTATGTGTTTTTTACGACGTTCCATACTAAAAGAGTGCTACAAGATCGATGTTGTGTTGCTTAAGAAAACGAGGCCATATTCAGTCTCAAGGACTTGCACTACGGGGTAATTCTAGCTCATTATAGACATTAAAGTTTAATCTTGCATTTCATATTGACGAGTTTTTATTGGCAAAATTTAGCAGTAGATATTAAGCCCATCATATACATATGTGACGCTTGTCAAAGTATGTTTATATGAGCCATTTACCCATAAAACAAATGATTATTTTCCTAATACTTTGTCCTTTCGATAAGTAAGGGCAGCGACATAGTAGAATGTTTACCTATGGCTACCTGAACTAAAAATTTTGGTGGTGGTTATTGACTATTTAAAAAAAATAGGTTGGAGCAAATGCTTTATACATGAAAATTCCTCCATAAATTTGTGACTTCTTGCAAAGTCAAATTTAATGTTCGGTCCCTAAGGATCTTGATGACAGATAACAGACCTCAGTTTCAAAACAAGGTGATAACAACGTTCTGTAGACGATATGTGATGGAGTAAACAATTTCCTATGGTTTAATTTGTTTGTTGATTTGTTGATTTGTGATTGTTTGGAAGTGATCGATCTAAGTTTATGATGTTTTTTTAATAAAATGGTTAAATTTAAGGGAGTTAAGGTTTGATATTGGGGTTATTAGAAACTGGTGTTTGTCACTTATATTGTGTCACATTAAGAGAGTTTATCACACATGTCTCGCGATATATATGTTTTTTATGCAATTTAAAGTAGTGTCTTCATTTGTTTATGTACATGTTTTGTTGACTCGTATCCTACATCTTCCGGCACTTATACGATGTATTTAAAATATATAGTTTGTGCTAATATTGGAAAATTCATGTTTTATCTCTTTTATTCATTCATAAACCGCTTATTTTGTAGATATGGGTGAGAAAAATTCGACAACGATGAAGGTAAGGGATTTCTAAACATCCCTATATGATCACCATCATGGAAATCAAGGCAGATTGCTAGATTTGATCTGAATTTGTGTAGCATGCGACATAATTAGCATGGCACATATGTAGGGTCATCTGTTACATATAGTACTAGTTAAATAGGGTGGACCACTAATAGTAGTGTTGCACCATCATCATCATAGTGCAACCCGAATGACGTGTTTGCACTTACAAATTCCCATGTCCCAGACTTACATGCCGGATACAAGAAGTACGAGATTTATAACATCTTGCAGGATGATGTAAGTTTATTTAAAATTTTAGTATTTCACTATTAAATAATTTAGATTGTCTTAGAATAATGGATACTTAAAATCAATTTAAATCTTCAAAAATGTAACTAACATGTATTTTTGGTTGAATGAGCATGATCTTGATCTTGATGGGTCTTATATATGATGGATAGTAAGTGTAATATATTTTCTTGGTAAGACATAATTGTCAGATATTTTAGATTTGATTTTCCCAAAAGATATTTTTGTTAAGATAATTATTTTGATTTGTATCATATATGATGAAGAGTAAGATATAATATTTTGGTATCATATATGATAAGATTATGACCTTAATATTTTGGTCATTTACTGATCTTTACTATTGATTCAATAGATTTATGAGAAGATCATCGCATGATATGTGTTGATTTTGGTGTTTAAAAGATGAGAGTATGATTTTCATACTTATTAAGAATGATTATCTTTGTTATAAAAGAAATCTTTGTAAGGGATTATAAGTAAAACAGGCTTAGATAATTTGATATATGACTATAATTCTATAAGTTTTACTGTAATATCACCTAGATAATTTCTGTAAAAATTGGTCGACTAACTTTTTTTATAAAATTTTGTGGTACTTTAATAGGCTCTTATAATATCTATTAGACTTGGTTACATTTATGGTATCATCAGTTCCATGTTGTTTGTATTTAACTTTTAATAATTCATATTGTGAATTTATTTTAGTTCATGTTGTAGGCTCAGGTGAACCTAAGTTCATATTTTGTGTACAAATTTTTTTAGAAACTTGACTTGAGCGACCATCAGAGTGGAATAAGCGCGCAGGTTATGCGTACTCTGATTGGGCCACTTATCGACGCTCTCTATCGTTTATATACCAGCTTCCACATAATTAAGGTATTTCTCGAGCGTTAACCTAGCCTATTTCGTTTATTTAAAATATTTCATTTAGAATCTGAAGTATAGTCCTTATTGTATAAAAAGATAAACAAAGAAAGACGACTACAGTTTTATTATTTAGAAAGCGCATCTATTACATATTGTACATGTTCTTATTTAAAGATAAAATATATGAGCTAACGCGTTTGGACCTAATATATCAAACACATTTTCTCAAACTCACAATACATGGAGAGTTTGTTACAAAGAAAATGGAACCACGTTGTTGGATGAGCCTTTGTAAAGATATCATCTTCAAATGATATGTGTGAATAAATCAGTAAGTTGTCTTCAATCTTTAAAACTTCTTCTTCCGTCTTCTTTACATCGCTCACAAATAGTCTCACATGGCTCATCCTAATTGAATAAAAAAAACTTAAGAGGAATCTAAACACTTCAATAAGAAGAATGGACTCAAATTTTTAGAGAAACCAGAGGTACGCAAGGAAGCACAATCATGAACGCATTGGAGGACTCTTCTCCTGATGAGTAGAAACTTAATATTTTTCCTATCTTCTTAATAAATCTTCTTAAAGTACTCTTCTTCACGCATCTTCTTCAAGTATTCTTCTTTGCATTTCTTCTACCTAATCATCTTATGCAACCAATATTCAATTCACACATTAAATTTCAAATACCCAATCCTAAATCTTAAACATTCAACCCTAAATCTCAAACCTCCAGCTCAAAATCACAAACCTTCAAATTCCAAACGTCAAAAGAAATCCAAATACCATATGAAATCTAAACATCAAATATCCAAACTGAATCTAAACGATAAAAGATGATCTAAGAAAATGTAAAAAATAATCCAAACATAAATCTAAGCACCAAACAATACAAACAAATCAAAACGACAAACGTCAATCTAAACAAATGTCAAACATAATCCAAACGTCAAGCAAAATCTAACCACCAAACGAATCCAAACAAAACCTATACCAAATTTGAATCCAAACAAAATATATACCAAATCCAAATCCAAAACTCAATCTACAACTCATTCTAATACTAAATCCAAATACCAAACGAATCCATACAAAATCTGAGTCCAAACAAAATCTATACCAAATCCAAATCCAGAGCTAAATCCAATACTGAATCCAAATACCAAATCCGAACAAAATCTATACCATTTGAATCCAAAAAATATATATACCAACTCCAAATCCAAAATTAAATCTGATACTAAATCCAGATACAAAATTCAAATTCAAATCTAAATTCCAACCAAAACCAAAACAAAAATCAAAATCAAAACTGAATCCACGATTTTACCTACAAAATAATCTACACTGCTCCAGTAGCGCTTTCTTCCAAAGTGTAGCGCTAAATCATAATCCGACCGTTCATATTGAAGGATTAGATGTCCCGGACATGTTGTCCAAAATTTAGAAAAAATTGATATTGTTTGCCTCTTAATCAATTCTGTTGATTATGGCTGCACACAACAGAACTGAAAACCAAAATTTTCTCTATTTTTTGTGATGACTGAGAAATCGAAAGACAATAAAAAAAAAATTATTCCGGCAGACAGCTAAAACAACTGTCTGTCAAGACAACGGAAGACATAAAAACCTAAACTCAAGATCTAAACCTACACTCTGATACCATGTAGAAAAAGATAAACAAAGAAATACGACTATGATTTTATTATTTAAAAAGTGTATTTATTACATAGTGTATAAACTCTTATTTTATATATATAATATATCAGTTAACGGGCTTGAGCCTAATATCTCTAATGCTCACTTCATTTTATTATTTCTATCACATATCTATTTCATCAAAAAAAACCTTAGTCACTTTTTTTTAATTCGACTTATTATTTTCTTTTAGTTGAGCTAAATTATGGTCGATTCTTTTGAGCTGAGTGAAGTTTTATCCTTAATGAACCATAGACAAGATTAGAATGACACTCTTATTTTTAATTAAGTCTGAAAAATATATCCCATGCGACCACACTCGAGTGTCCAAGTTGTCTTAAAATTCGAGCCTTAGCTTTCGATTCATTTGGTCTCATTAAAGTTATTGAAGTTTATGATAAAGTAAAGGAGTTCATGAGTTTGTTAATAGATGGAGCGATCCATATTTCTCTAAGAGCATAGTGTCTGCTTCTATCAATGACAGCAAATAGGACCCGTTAATGGTTATTGCAAGAAAGAATGGTGCAATAATTTTTTCAATCTCTTTAACAGAGATCTTCTTTTTTCCATATCAAATATTGGTGATATGGCTGGTCAAAAATAGCACGATGATGTTGTTGTGGGTTTACATTCATTTAAAAAACAGAAACTAGATCAGGAAACCATGACAAAAAATAGACTTACAAACGAAATCTTCCTTCTTGTACTAAATATGATTAGAGATAATGATCCCAAACAAAATACAAAGTATGTACAAAATCAACGCAAATAACACAGAATACTTTTTACGTGGAAAACCTTTCCATTGTAGGAAGTAAAAACCACAAGACTGATTTCGGAGTCCAACCAGATAGCCACTATCAGAAGACGGGTTACAAAAGTATTCACTAGATAAAGATCATACACCACACAAAGTATGACAAATTTATACACAACCCCAATACACAAGATAGTAAATTGAAATCAGAAAACTCGCTGAAATATCTCCAAACATGCAATTAGAAGAAGCTGATCAAAAATATACTTAGAAGACTCTAAATCATCATCCCTTCAGTCATATTTTAGAGGATAAATAGACGAGACCACGGAAGACAGTCCGATTGAATGCACAAATATCTACCTCAAATTGTTTTTTTCTCTCAAAATTACACTACTCAAAACACTATATAAATTTATATTTATACAGAAACCAAAATCCTATGTGTTATTCTTTTTTGGCCTTAGCTCATATGATAATTAGGCTCACGCATAAGAAGAGCCCAAAAAATCTCCCATTCACGACTATGTGGGAGGATTCGTCATCCCGACAATCAATCTATAATGTTCAAGATTTTCCCTTGGCAATGCCTTTGTCATCATGTCAGATCCATTATCATCTGTATGAACTTTATAAACCTCTAATAGTTTAGCATCAAGAATATCTCAAATCCAATGATATCTCACATCAATATGTTTCGACTTTGAGTGGAACGATGAATTCTTCACGAGATGAATAACACTCTGATTATTACATGAAAGTACATACATGTGTTGCTCAAACCCAAGTTTTCTCAATAACTTCTTCATCCATAGTAGATCTTTAGTCATTGCTGTCACTACAATAAATTCAGCTTCTATCGCTGAAAGGGCAACACACTTTTGTAGTCTTGATTTTCATGAAACAACACAACCACAAAAGTTAATCAAATCTCTAGAGTAGACTTGCGAGTGTCAACATCTCCAGCCAATTTTGAATCAGAATAAGCCAAAAACTCAAGTTTCTCCATCCCAAAAATGAGCTTTAAATTAGAGGTTCCTCGCAGATACCTCATAGTCCATTTTACAGCTTCCCAATGCTCTCTACCCAGGTTTGACAACAATCTGCTCATAACACAAACACTATGAGCTAAGTCAGGACGAGTACATACCATGTCATACATGAGACTTCCAACTACAGATGCATATCTCTTTTTTCTTCATTAGTTGAAGAACATTGTTTCTTGCTTAATTTGAAATGACTAGAAAATGGTGATCTAACCACTTTAGTTTTGTCCATCTTAAACTTCGGAAGAATTTTCTCAATGGATTTTTCTTGTGACAAGAACAACTTCTTCGAATCTCTGGCTCTAGTAATTCCAATCCCAAGAATCTACTTTGTTGGGCCTAAATCTTTCATTGCAAAAGACTTACTTAAATGTTTCCTTAAAGAATCAATCTGCGAAGTATTATTCCCAACACTAAGCATATCATCCACGTAAAGTAAGAAAATAGTAAAATCAGCATCGACAAATTTCTTTACAAATACATAATTATCATAAGAAGTCTTCTTGTAGTCCTACTCCCCCATAACTGACATGAACTTCTTATATCAGTGTCTCAGAGCTTGCTTCAAACCATATAAACTCTTCCTCAGTCTGCACACATAATCTTCTTTTCCTTCAACCACAAAGCTTCATGTTGTATCATAAAAATCTCTTTTCCAAGTCATCATACAAGAATGTGGTTTTTACATCCATTTTCTCAATTTCCAAGTCTAGATTACTTGAAATAACTGGAAACACATGAATAAACGATATTTTTACAACTAGAGAAAATATTTTATCAAAATCAATCCATTTTTCTGACCAAAACCCTCGACTACCAATATTTCTTTGTATCAAGGTTGCAGAGAACTATTATCTTGCTTCAACTTATACACCCACTTGTTACTCAATATTTTTCTCCCTTCAGGTAGCTTTACTAACTCATATGTGTAATTCTCATGAAGTGATTACATTTTTCATTCATTTCTCCAGTCCACTTATTTTTACACACACCACTAACAACCTCATCATAACACTCAGGCTCACCTGCGTCGGTCAACAAAATATATTGATCAGAATGATATCTAGTAAAGGGTTGTCTATCCCTAGTTTATCTTCGAGTTTGAACTTTAGGTTGTTCAACCTCTTCTTCATTCTCTTGTTTATCCACAAAATCATTATCATGATCACCAGTATAAAATATATGTGAACCTCTTGAAGGAGATGAGTCACCATATGAACTTTCTTCAACTACTATAGGATTATGTGCAAGCGGAATATGCCCCAAATCTACCAATTCATTGTTAGACATATGCACTGAATTTTAAATCTTATCAATATCATAAACTATCTGATCTTCCACAAACACAACATATCTGCTCCTAATAAGCTTCTTATTAAATGGATCATGAAATTTGTAACCAAACTCATCAAGGCCATAACCAATAAATGTATATTGTCTTGTCTTCAAATTAAGTTTAGACCTCTCATATTTAGGAATATGCACAAAATCTTTGCACCCAAAGATACGTCAATGATCATAAGAAACATATTTACTTATCCAAACTCTAATTGGGATATCTCCATTTATAGGTACATAATGAGTAAGATTCAAGACATGTACCATTATATTAAAAAATTCACCCCAAAAGTATTTATGGAGTTTTGATTGTGAAAGAAGACATCCCACCCTTTCAATTAATGTTCGGTTCAGTCTCTCAGCTACGTCATTCAACTGAGGGGTCTTGGGAGGTGTCTTTTGATGTCGAATACATTGCTGCCTACAATAATCATCAAAAAGACCAATGTATTCTCCCCTATTATCACTTCTAACACACTTCAATTGTTTCATAGTCTGTCCCTCCACTGAAGCTTGAAACTACTTGAAGATATCTAACATTTGATCTTTTATTTTCAAAATGTAAGCCCAAACTTTCCTGGAATGATCATCAACAAAAGTAACAAAGTACAAAAAACCACTAAGTGTTATAGTTTTGAAAAGACCACAAACATCAGTATGTACCAAGTCAAGCAAACTTGGTTTTTTTGAAGGAGTCGAGCTCTTGAAAGACATTATATCATGTTTTTTAGCCAAACAATGTACACACTTCTTTAAATGAGATTTATGTATCCCACAAATATATTGTTTCTTCCTCATAATATGTAATCATTTTTTGCTAATGTGATTGGGTCTTTTATGCCATAAATCAAACATTGATTCATCATTAATAACATTGATTTTCTCAGCAGGCACCTTTGCAGATATTATGTAGAAGGCATAACATTTATGTCCTCTTGCCACAACCAACGAGCCTTTAGTAAGTTTCCATTACCCATTCGAAAAAATACTGCAATAGCCTTCATCATCTAGCTTTCATGTAGAGATCAAATCCAAACGAAGATCGGGTATATGTTTAACACCCTTCAAAATTAATCTTGCACCCATGTTTGTTTCTAGATAAACATCACTAATACTAACCACTTTAGACAAATCATTACATCTCATCATTGTAAAATCAAAGTCACCAAAGGTGTAAGATGAGAAATATTCTTAACAATAAGTGGCATGAATTGTAGCACCGTCGTCAACTACCCAACTACTTTCATCATATACAAAATTCACAACAACATCATCAATAATAATGAAGTAACTCTCTGAAACCGCAACAACAAGTTTCTCGTCACCACTTTCATTATAATTTTCTCCTTGTTCTTTTCTTCCTTACCATTGTTGGATTTCCCAAAATTATTCTTCTTTCTCAACTTAGGACAAAATTTATTAGTGTTCCCGATCTCATGACAATAGTAGCACTCTCAATTAGCAAATTTATTAGACTTGTTTCGACACTTGATCCTACTTTTACCTCTAGTTTTCTAACCGGGATTTTCATTTGTACCACGTTTCTCAACGAATAGAGTTTCTAAATGTGAAGAGAAGCCAACTTTTTCCTCTCATATCTTCATTCAGCACACTACTTTTATCCAATATCATTGAAATATTATCTTTAGAAGCTGAATTAAAAATAGACATTTTAAAAGTATCTCACAAGTCTAGCAGCGAACCAAGAAACCATAACGACAAAACCTCATATCATCAAATTTGATACCCATAGCATCCAACTGATCAATCAAGCCTTGAAAGGTATTCAAGTGATCTGTAAGAGATGATCCATCTTGATACCTCAAATACATCAAATGTTTGAACAAAAATAACTTATTGTTTCATATCTTCTGAGCATATAACTCCTCAAATTTACTCCATAATATCTTTGCATCCTGTTTTGTCTACAACATGATTCAACACATTATCATCAACCCATTGCCGAATAAAGCCACAAACTTGTCGATAATTAGTTATCCATTTTGCATCAGACTTATCTGTAGATTTTTCATCACCAAAAACTGTTAAATATAAACCTTTAACATAAAAAAGATATTCCATCTTTGATTGCAATATATGATAATTCGAACCATTCATTGTCACCATTCTGCTTGTATACACCTTCACATTTGATATAAGACAAATACACAACCAGTAGCTCTGATACCACTTTGACAGAAAATAGACTTACAAACAAAATCTTCCTTCTTGTATCAAATGTGATTAGAGATAATGATCCCTAACAACATACAAAGTGTGTATGAAATCAACGCATATAACACATAATACTTTTTACGTGGAAATCCTTTCTAGTGTAGGCAGTAAAAACCACGGGACTAATTTCGGAGTCCAACCAAACATTCACTATCAGAAGACGGGTTACAAAACTATTATCTAGATAAAACTACAGTATACACCACACAAAGTATGACAACTTCATACACAACCCAAATACATAAGATAGTAAACCGAAATCAGAAGACTCACTAAAATATCCCCAAAAATACAGTTATATGAAGCTGATCGAAAATTTACTTAAAAGACTCCAAATCAAAATCTCTCTAGTCAAATTTTATAGGAAAAATAGACAAGAATTTTCACCAAAATCGAAGCCGATCGGACTACAAAAGACAGTCTGATTGAATGCACAAAGATCTGTTTCGAATTTATTTTTCTCTCAAAACTGCACTACTCAAAACACTGTATAAGTTTATATTTATACATAAATTGAAATTCTATGTGTTATCCTTATTTGGCCTTAGCGCATGTGATAATTAGACTCCTGCATTGGAAAATCCCAACAATCAGGTCATGCACTTTACTTACATGCACTACCAGAGGGAACGCAAGCTTGAGGTCTTTCAATCTTTTAGAATCTACACACGAATACTTCATGTACTGGGTGTTTGAAAGCCTGAAAAGTATGTTCTTGTGGTAACATATTATGTGTTAAAGTGGATGCAAGTGAAAACCATATCGTATTTGGAAGGATAGGTGTTGAAGTTAATGTGTGGGATCTTGAGATCTCCACCAAAGTCTAGACAACAAAATATCCTCCTAATAACAACTTTAGTGTATTCACTCTGATATGGTTTACATCTGCATAATTTATGATTCATAACGATCACCTAAGTTTGTGGCAGAAACTAATAACCATCTAATGTGATATTGTTTGGGTAAAAGACCAAGTTTACTTTTAACACTCATCGCATCTCTTAGAACGGAGGTTTCAACCTCGCTCTGATACCATGTTAGAATATATCTCACCAACTAATATGATATAGTCCAATTTGGACCTACAGGCCTGCACGATTTTATTTTTTTGTCAAATTCCAATGGGCGTCACATTAGTTGTGATATATATATTAGTCTAAGCGACATGTGTAAAGAACCAAATTTACTCTTACTCTAGAAGCCTATTTTATCATTTGATTTACGAGACACCACTATCAAATCTGTCGCTGAATATCTAGATGGTCATACAATCTATGTAGGACATGGATATGGCGATCTTGCTTCCTTTGATATTTGCATAGAAAAACATTTGAGTTAGTTTTTGGAAAAGTATTCCGAAAGCATCAGGTCGATTGATAATCACCGAGAGCAATGTAATCATATTATTATGTGACTTGGATAATTATCTGTCTCTGTGGATATAAAGTCTGAGGCTACTTTCGTCAACGATTTGTTTGAAAGTATATTTTTTAATATTATTTTTTATTCTGGCTTTACCGACGAAAAATGCTAACTTGGAAAAAAAATCAAAATAGAAAAAATAGAGAAAACGAGAAGTTGAATCATAAAATTGATTTTATGGATCTAATCTTTCATGTTATTAATTTGGAACTTGATTGGCAGTTTATAGTTTTAATAATTGTTTATAATTATTGTAATTGTTTTTGTTAAATTATTATTATTATTAATTAAATAATTTATATATTTTATTTTTAAATATAACTTTAAAATATTGAAATGACACATTTTTTTTAACTTTTAATTATTATTTCTTAACTTCATCTTAAATCAAATCATAGATTAATATGAGACGCATTACAACCATCAGATATTTTAAAAACTTGATATCAGTAAAATTTATTTTAAAATATTTTAATATATACTTGATATTTTAATGATGTTTCTAATTATAATGATGGATCCGTCTACAATAGTAAGATTCATTTCTTACTAAGCCTATGGCTAAATTGATTTGTGTGATGTACATGAAAAGTCACATAGAAGCTTTCCGGTATATACTAAGCCGGTGTTGCTGAAAGATTATTAATATGGTTTGATCGTTTTTTTTATCATAATAAAATGATGGATTTCATTTAAACTAATTCTTTTTGTTTGAAAATGTATTAGTATTTCTGAATATAAAACATTTGAACAGAAAAAAGTATAAAAAATAACCATGTATGACAACCATTCCTTTTTTACATATGATAAGTTTTGATGTGATATTAAGATGGATATATAGTATATTTTATTATTTACATTATACGAATTCACATAAATGTCGTCTTTGAATTTTATATTCATTTTATAAATTTCATTTTAAAATGAAACAAATTATAATATTTTTTAAATATGAATTTAACTGGAAAAGTTAATAAAAACATTATTTTACTATAGATACCATTTCGAAAAATATAGCTAACATAAAATATATTAAAAAATTGTTTTTATAATCCATAAAGATTTTAAAAGTATGAGAAGAAAAATACACAGACTGAATCTTAAATAATAATAAATTAATTTTTCTTCTATCTTGAAAAACAATACATGAAAAGTTACTAAATAAAAAATATATTAAATAAAAAATATATTTTTTCTTATTTAGTCCAAAATATATAAGTATATATTCTTCCACCATTAAATTATGATTTTAATAAAAATCACCTCATCTAATATTTATGATAGAATAGTTCAATCCACAAAATTTTATTATTTGTAAAATTTTCAAAATTATTTGTTCTTAATTAATATTAAAACATCATAGGATATTTATAACTATGCAAAAGTAAAAAAATTATAATGTATTGATATTTATTAAATGTGTCGGATATATTACTATTTTCTATATTCAAGAAATAAAGTTTAGATAATGCGTTAAATATATTTTTATATTAAAAAAAGGGAAATTGTATTTAAAAAGTACCCACTCAACTATTCAATTGTCATCTAGTACCCAAGGTTTGATCAATTGTTACTTAATAACCAACTCAACTACATAATTGTCATTTACTACCTAATATTATTTTAATACTCTAACTACCCTTAACCCACATAATTTTCTGTTTTCTTTCTATTTTTCTAGCTTTTTGAAGATTTGAATTTGTTAGCCGCTCTAACCACCTGACCCTACGAACCACCACGAAGCACGGTTCAAAGCACAATTCTGGTGATCAGAGTGTTAGAAGGTCTGTTTATTTATGTAGTTTGTGGTGTAAAACCTATCTAACTACTGTCTTCTACGTACAGGAACCGATCGTGCTTTTGGGAATCTATTGTTTTGCAAGTAATCGTGTTTCTGTTTCCAGGTAATCGTAATTACCTACTGATTTCGAAGTTATTTGTTGGTTTTCTCAGTTGGAATAGGTTATATTTTACTGTTTTTAGACGCCATAGCCTGATTTCGAGCTTTTCTCTGTTTTTTGTTCTAGTAATCTGTTCTTGTTTTGTTAATATTTGTCGTTATATACTCATGTCCTTGTTTTCTGATGTTATATACTAATTTTGAAGTGCATTAGATTTTTATTTCAGACGTTAAACATGTGTAGATTGCGAGTTTTAGTTGTCCAGGCGTTCCACGCAAGATGCAAATTGTTTGATGTATTCAATGAGGAAGATGCTAATTGTGTACCAATTCGCATGGTGACGTACGAATTACATGAAAGAATTTCAAAATTTGCTTACAAATATGCTACGAATTGTATGGATGTTCAAACATATATAAGGACTCTTAGTTGCTTACAAAACTCAGGATGGGTTGCGAACTATGTGGAACTTTAAAGTATTGCATTTTCAAACAAATACCAGGACTGTTTTAGTTACTTTTTTACGTTTCGTATGTTATGATACGAACTGTGTAGAACTCTAAAGTATTGCATTTTCAAACAAATATCATGACTTTTTTAGTTACTTTTACGTTTCGCATGATAGGATGCGAACTGTGTAGAACTCTAAAGTATTGCATTTTCAAACCAATATCAGGACTTTTTTTGTTACCTTTACGTTTCGCATGCTAGGATGCGAACTGTATGAAACTCTAAAGTATTGCTTTTTCAAACAAATAACATGACCGTTAGTTACTTTTACGTTTCGGATGCTAGGATGCGAACTGTCTAGAACTTTTTTGAGTATTTTATTTCGAAACAAATATCAGGAATTTTTTTTAGTTGATTTACAAACAACTCTCAGGAGAGGATGCGAATTGTACACAGTTCGCAACTTATAGATATACACACATCGCAAGATAGGATGCGATATGTTTGATGCAATAATAAATAATTTGCATTTTATTTTTGGGATTAATAGCTAATAGCTTGTTCGGTGCAGGGTAAGGTATGTCCAAATCACGAGTTTGTATTTTTAAATATGGTCACCAAACCGCAATTGTGCCTTTCGCGGAGTTTGAAAGCTTTCAAAGTATCCAAGCTTATGTGGAGAACACATGGGAGGAGCTTGTCACATGTGACTACCTAATTACCTACTCCTACGGGGATCACAATAATTGTTTCTTTAATAACCATAATGATTTTGTTGGGGTTGGTGTTATATCTTAATTTGGAGCGTTTAAAACGTGTTAGTTTTCTCATAGAGCAACACGTCTTCGATAAGCGTTCTAGTTATAAGTGTTCTGGTGAAAAAAGTTATGGTGATAAGAGCTCTGGTGTTAAGGATTATGGTGTAAAGCGTAAAGAGCGTAGCTTGAGTTTGGGAGAACCATCTCCTGATCAACTAGTTAGCGGGGAGAGTAGTAACGGTTTAGTTAATTCTAGTAACGGTTTAGTTAATTCTGATCAGAAAAAAAAACAACTTGATACTGATGGTTGGGCTGATGCTATTACAGGAGTGGGTAAAGCTTTTGAAGAAGGTGCTGCAGGTCTCAGGTTATCTTTATGCAAGTTTTCTTTAGAGCATGGTTTTGCTTTCAAATACCTGCACAACACAACAACCAAGATAACTGCTTATTGTGAAAATAAGTTCACAAGCGGGTGCAAATGGAGGCTTTATGCATCTATTGATTCCAGCACCGGTTTGATGACGATCAAGAAGTATGTTCTGCACCATACTTGCAGTCTCGTTTTCTCCCAGAAGCATAAGCGGCACAGGCATTTGACATCAGATTTGATTGTAGAGGAAATTTAGGATTCTCTCCGAACCTGTCATTCGTTGACAGCCAAAACCATACAATCGACTGTCAAACAAGATTACGGTCTTGGCATTTCTTACCGTTTGTCATGGAATGCTTTAGAGAAGGCTAGGAGGGGAGTTTTCGGAGATATTTCAAGTTCTTTTAGTTTACTAAGCGGATACTTCAAATGTTTGAAGAGCCGGGATTTTACTTCAGACTTCCAGTTGGAGTTATCAGCTGGAAACCGATTCAAGCGTTGTTTTGTAGCATTCGATTCGTCCCTTCAGGGTTTTTATTCATGCCGTCGAATGTTGTTTGTCGATGGAACCCACTTATATGACAAGTATAAGGGTACATTGTTTACTGCCGTAGCAAAGGACGGCAACAACGGTTAGTTACATTTAATTAGTTAATCTGAATGTGTTATGATGCTTTGTTTGAAATTTTTGTGCAACATTTCGCATCCTATATTTGCACACCATTGTGATGGAATCCTGATATTTGAGAACGATTCGCATCCGAGGCTGCAAATTAGGCAGTGTTGTTTAGGTAATGATATTTCGTAATAGAGGATGCGAATTAGGCGATGAAATTTTGGGCAACAGTTCGCATCCTATATATGCACACCATTGTTGTTGGAATCCTGATATTTCAGAACGATTCGCATTCGAGGTTGCGAATTGATCAGTGTTTGAAACTGTGATTAATTCGCAGCTTATGCTTGTACACAGTTCGCAGCGTGCATTTCGAGAACAACTCTCAGGACAACATGCGAATTGTTTACATTTTTTAAACGTTTGAGTACTGTTGTAGTGTTCATTTGATCTGTCTTTTTCCAAGACTATTCCCTGTTGCTGTTGGTATAGTTAGCATTGAAGATTGGGACAACTGGATGTTGTTTTGGGGTGTTTGAAACCACATTGTTAGATCGCCAGATCACATTTATTTCAGACCGTCATTCTGGTATCGTTAATGCTATTTCTGTCTTGTATCCAAACTGCTATCATGCGTACTGTTATTTCCATCTCATACAGAATTTGAAAGCAAAACTAGAACATTCTAACAGAGACTATAAAAAAAGGATGTTGAGTTTCTTCCATCGTCTTGCTTATGCTCCCAGTCGAGAGCTTTTTAAAGATATACTAACAGTTTTTCTATGTGAAGGTGGTGACAGAATGAGTGATTTTCTTGCAAATTTACCCCTGGAAAAGTATGCGCAGGCTTACGTAAAAGGGAAACGATATGAATCTATGGCTTCTACTGCATCATAATCGTTTAACAATCAGATCAAAAAATATTGCGGCCTACCGATTGTTGAGTTTATTGACCGGATTAGAGTCTTGCTTATGACTCAAGTTTCACGAAGATACGAAGAGGGTGTCAGCTGGAGTACTAATTTGGTCCCCGAGTATGAGAAGAAGCTAAAGCAGAATGTTGACATGTGCCAAACTTGGGTAGTAAGTAAGTCGTCATCCGCCATGTTCGAAGTTTTTTCAAATCATGTGGCTGTTGTTAATCTGCTAGATTTTAATTGTTCTTACGGATCATGGCAACAAGAGTGTTTTTCATGTCCTCACGATTTAGCGGCAATACAATATACTGACCAAGATCCCTTTGCCAGTAATAGAGCCCTTCTTTACGGTTAAGAATTACAGGGAAAGTTACTCTTTCAGCATACAAACTATAACGGATTTCGGGGAAAGGTCCATCGCTAACGATCCTTTGTTTGTTGAAGTTCTGCCTCCGAACGTTAAGAGACGCTCCAGAAGGCCTAAGAAAAATCGAATCCCATATAGAGGAGAAATCTCAACCAAACAGTTGAGGTGTGGCCGTTGTTCGAAAGCAGGCCATAACAGGAGGACTTGTGATGTTCCAGTTTAAGCACAATTTTTTTACAGTTGTTTGTTCATGTACATATTTTTTTATTACAGTAAAGGAATGCTAAGTGTTTTGAGTTGCATGCAATTCGCATCCAGTATTGCGAATTGTGTACAATATGTTGATATCATGTTGCAAACATCTATCAGGTTTCCATGCAATTTGTGTGAAATTTCACCAGGATGTGTATCGTTAGTAAAATCATATCAAACAACTATCAGTATTTATGCTGCGAATTGTGTTGAGCTCTAACGTAATGTTTTTTCAAACAAATATCAGGGTTCTTATTTGCTTACGATTCGCATGCTATACTGTGAATTATGACCATAACATAACTTTTTACTTAACTACGGATCACATGCTATGCTGCGAATTGTGACCAGAAAAGATATCAGGAATTCTGGCTGCTTGTGTAAAGAGATATGATGCGAATGAAGAACAACCAGAAGTCTTGATATTTGCTCACGTGCTAAGCTGCGAAGCGTACTTTCATAAAAATACCAGGATTTTCACTGGGTTGCAAATCGCATGGTATGCTGCAAATTGCATGGAAAACAGTAATATTGATAAACAAGTAATATATCAGGTTACGGTGCGAATTATTTGCAAGTGGTAATTGGATGCGAATCGTATATATGATTAAAACTCTGTAAAAAAAATTAGATTACAAAAAATAGGATTACAGTCTTCATGCACTAACAAATGTTCACACAAATCACTACAACCTATTAGTGTTAGTTAGTTGCATTCCAAAAAAGTAAACAACAAAAGTCAACTCTATCAGTCATCAGTAGAGGATTTTTCACCATCTTTGTCCTCTACGTGCTGATCATCAGCCTTTTCATTTTCCTCTTCTTCTTCGTTATCTATGTCCATCATGCATAAAAAAAATTTCCTTGATAGACCAGCTTCGTCATCCCTCTTCCTTTTGTTGTTTGTAACCTCTATCGTCTAAGGTGGAACCTCTTTTGGCTTAGGTACATCAGCAACCATTGGAACCTCTTCTGGCTGAGGTTCATCAGCAACTATTGGAACAACTTCCACTGGTTGAGAGTCAGCAGAGAAGTAGTCATCATATATGTTTAAATCAAGGACATATACTGGGTTGTTTGGTGGTGCTCCTAGCATGATCAAGTCATCGCTCCAGTTAACGCTTAAGGATGACCAGGAGTCACCCAGAGAACCAAGTGAACCAGATTATGAGTATGTGATGGTGGTTGTGGTGGTGGAAAAAGACATGACTGTTTGAATTTGAAGAGAACAAGAGGTGTTTTAAAAAAAATATAGAGTTTGTTTTAAAATTAGCCTATGGTTACTAGTGTTATTTATAGGGAAAGGAGGGAGTCTGAGCTTATGAGGTGGTGTGGCTATATTAATCATTATATAGCCTCCATGTCCAATCAGCAATTAATGGGCTATGGACCTCTCGTGATTAGATTGTTTTTTGCGTGCTCAATGCAGTTAACGTTTACCAAGGCATACCCCATAGCATGTTCGTATTCTTGAACGATATATTTTGAATTATAGTGTTGATGCAAACTGTTTGTTAATGTGATATACCAGGAGTTGCTGCAAACTGTTTAGTGATAATTAAGCATCTATCAGGTTAGGATGCGGATTATTTGGTGAGGATCCTTTTTTAAGATATACCAGGGATTGCTGCGAAATTTTTGGTGGGGATTGTTCGAATATTAACTAACCCTTATATATCAAGTTATCATGCGAACTATTTGATAAGAAATATGTCCTACATATATCTGGGAATTGCACATTTCTGAAATTTAAAAAAGTCTATGTACAACAAAAAAATACTGTAAATGTATGTACACAAAAAATTTACAATCAATGTATTTACACAAAAAAACCATAATGTTTTACTTCGAATCACTCGTACTTCACAGTGTCTCTGTCATTTAAGAAGAAAATCAAACATTTATGCTCTGAAGGAAGTGACGATATCTTCAACGTATTTTGTTTGCACATATCCATGCTAGATAATATCTCTGGCGTATTTGCAGACAAAAAATACCACAGTCCAGGGTGCCACGTTTTTGTTGTGGAATTTTTCTTTCATTTTTCACCTTCCACCCTGTCTTTGAAGTATGTAGGAATCATTTATCCAGTAAATAGTTGATCTGGTTATAATAATTAGTGTTATGAATCAACACAAAAACTTAAACAGTTGTTGTCACACAATTCACATCGTAGGTTGCGAATTGTGTGAAACCAATCCAACATGTACATGTCAAGCAATTTGCAGCCTAGGTTGCGAATTATTTGGTATCTAATCCATTTTGTCTACAAGCATTTTGCAGCCTATTTTTTGAAATGTGCATAATCCAAAATGATTCGCATCTTAGGCTGCGAAGTCTTTTATGGATACGCTGCGAATTGCAACGGATTTGCTCATATTTCGCAGCATATCTCGATCACAGTTCACAGTATGTATTGATTATGCATAATTAAAAATGTGTTTAAACGTAAGTGAATAGCTGGGAATATTACCAGTTTGATAGGTGTCCTTGTGGTGTGGTCTATCGCTTTCAGTTTAGGCAGAAGTGGGTTGTAGTTTGTTATCGACCTGCCGTCGACGTCAGTGACGAACAACATCCAATGGTTTATCTGGTCCTTTGTCTCGGTGCATATTGAAATGATGATGATGTTGGGGTTTTCGGGCGCTTTGCTAAAAGCTGCGTCCACCAAATTTGTTACTTCCCAGCCTGATTCCAATTGATGCTGCATCCAAGCGAGAGTACATTACAATGAGAACATTTTCTGAAACTTTGAAATTTACCTTGGCTAAACTTACCGTAGTCATGTCTGAAATCATTACGGTGTCATGTAACACTCCTTCAACTTTTTGGCATGGAACTTTGAAGTCTGCTTCTTCAAGCATCTTTCGAATCCAAGCGTCCACAACCTAAGAAAGGAGTTTTTTATTTATGTTAAATATACAAGACATGTTTGAAACATTAAAAAGAAAATTGGTTGACACTTGAATACCTTTACGTCCAGCTCCAGTTCTAAAGGTAGCGTCATCGCATCACTCACTTACACTATAATTCCGTATGTAAATTTGGACTCTAGTAACTGCTATAGTACTGGATCAGGGGTGTCACTCTCGTAGGTTTTAACTAACTGTATTTTGTGGTATTCTCTGACATCGATACAGTCAGTTACTTTTGTTTTCTTTGGCCAGCTGCTGTAGTTTACTTTTGGCGTTTCCCGTTCTGTTATAAATATCTCTTCCTCTTCCTCTACCACTGGAGGCTGTGTTGGTGTCAGTAGATTAAAATTTGGCTCATCTGTCTCTTTACTTGGCTTGAGCTTAGTAAATAACAAAAATCAAAAGAGTGTGTCAGTCATTATAATGTTAACGACCTCAAACAGTTTGCATGCTAACATGCAAACTGTTTGGTTCTAGCTGAATACATTTCAGAGTATCTATCAGGATAGCATGCGAACTGTTCGAGGTTCCACTGAACAGTTCGCATGCTACCCTGATATTCGTTTGTAACATTTAAAATAGATCCACACAATTCTCATGGTATGATGGGAAATCATTATAAATAGCCCTTACCATACGGTCAGCGACAACCAATGCCATTGACTTGTTCGGCGTAGGATCTGGAACGTGTCGGTAGAGATCATTAAAGTCATCCTCCGACTTGTTCTCCAAAGACCGTTGTATTACACAATCGTAATATACATTATCAATTTCATTTAAAAATGTCTGTGAAACTTGAGTGTAAATACCATCAACAAAAGCAGCAGGTAAACCTACTGTGTTATCGTTTGAGTCTAGAGCTTGCAGTTGATTTGTTACTGGTGCTACAGTTTCATGTTGGCTTAGCAATTCTGACTTTGCGCACACCACCGTTGGTCTTTGAGATGCATCTCCATATGTGGTGTTGTCTTCTAAGGATGGTCCTTCATGGCTGAGTAGTTCCATCTTCTCACATGGATGGACATGTTCTGACTCTTGCGGCGCTATCTATTGAGTTAGCCTTTCTCTCTTTGCCAAGGCTCTTTGTTGCTGCTGTTGTTGTTCTTGTTGCTGTTGGTGGTGTTGAACTTGTTGTTGTTGTTGTTGTTGTTCGTGTTGAACTTGTTGTTGTTGCTGTTGTTGTTGGTGGTGTTGTTGTTATTGTTGTTGGTGTTGAACTTATCGTTGTTGCTGCTGTTGTTGTTGTTGTTGTCTGTCGGTCTCCTGTTTCATACAAATTCCAAAATAAAAAGGTGGAAGGGTTAAGCATACTATAATCATAGCTGTGAACGATTCGCAAGCTGACCAGATATTTGTTTGGTCCATCTCAAACAAATCGCAGCTCAGCATGCAAATTGTAAAATAACCAACCAACTAGAGTAAAACACAATTCGCAATATACGATGCAAATTGTTCGGCCATGACTACACAACAGTCCTGATATTTGTTTGATATCATCATATCATATGATGCATTGTTTGAATATGTATTCAACTAGAAAACTCCGCTGACTGTTTTAAATAGATACACTGACTTTATTTGAATATTTATACAACAGTAAATATTATTATAGAAACAATTTCATCACAACAAATAAATAAGATATTTTAATCTTAGTGAACTTTGATCCACTTACATCTTCTAGGCTGTCTGGTTCTGCCACTTCTTTCTCACGATCTTCTATCTCATTTGCCCTGTGAAGTACGAGCTGTTTGTCATTTGGAGGAGACTCGTGTATTTCTTTCTCCGTTTGTGTCTCCGTGGTGTCCATCTCTGTGGACACCAACAACTCTTCTTGCATCCTTGCAGATGGTACTGGTATGGGTGAATGGTTCCCATTATCATCCCTCTCTTCTGGCAGTACTCCATCAGCATCGTGTTGATCAGCATTAGACACAGATGCCTGCAATTCAGTGAATACTGCTCTATCTGAAAATTTCGGTACCTTCTCAACTACTGGGCTTCCAATCTGGAAAATTGGCTGAGAGATAGCATTGTGGAGTTGCTGTACTTCAAGATCCTCTATCTTCCGTTTCAATTCTTCCAGCTGATAAAATGATAGCAGACGTTTTATAAACATATTAACTGCTGATTATAGCGATTATTTAAGGCTCAATTTCATACTTACTTCTCCGGCCTGTTTTTCTATCTTTCTCTCGTACTTGTTCTTGTCGGCATATGTTTTCAAACGCTTTGATTCAGGAACAGTTGCTGACTTATTTAGAGTAGGTGCTCTGCGTTTGAGGACAAAATTACCGAATTTTTTCACTCATACTGGTTGTGCCCTCGCCGTCGGGCTCCTGCCTGGATGTGTCGATCAGTTGTGGTGGAATCGTTTGCTTGGGGAGTATTGGTGGTGGAATTTTTTTCTCGGGGAGTCTTGGTTGTTCGGGTCTGGGAAATATCACTTGATTCGTTTCTTTTTGTTTCTGTGATGCTCGTCTCCTTGGTTTTGGGGTTGTGCTTTTCTTCCTCTTCCTTCGTCTTTCTTTCGGTGAAATAAATTCTTCATCTTCATCTCCACTATCTACTCGTTCTCCGAAAACTTCTCTTTCAGCCTCCGTAAGACGTAGTGGACCTTCGAAAACCTACCAACAGAGGCACATGTAAGTAAATAGATGCAAGTGGGTTGTTTTGAAAGTATGAGGGTGTAGACAAACAAATTGATCTTTACAAACAGTTCGCACTATATGCTGCAAATTGTGTGAAATTGTATCCATGTTAGAGTTGCAAACAAATCGCATCCTGAGCTGAGAATTATGTGTAAACCATATGCTGCGAACTGTGTGGAAACAATAAGCTGCGAACTCAGTACTCATCTCAGGTTGCGAAATGATTGATACATTGTTCTAATATAACAACAATCAAAACGCATGAAATGCTGCGAACTGTTTACAAGCCTAATTCAATACCTATATAAAGCTCATACCTCATCATCTTTCAGGTTTGGTATTTTAAATAAGGAGCGCCATGGTTGCTGCTTGGCACTCTAATCCCAACCATTTGAAAAACCTTGGTATCAAGGTTGGCTTCGCTACCTCAAGGCCGACTGTTGTGTGCTCCATGAAGAAGGGATGCATGGGGACAAGTTTTATCATCAAGATGCTCTGTACATAACTAATTTTTATACATAATAGATAAATCTTACAATTAGATAGGCGACGCAGCCGACGACTCTATCAGGTTTTTCGATTGCTAAGAAACTTCTTATAGATTGTCGAAGCTTGTAAAGTATTGATCTAGATCAGTCATAATTGTTTATTTTGCTGAGGTCTTCAACATAATAAACCGTGATCCAACCCAAGATATCTCCAGATACGGAGTAGAATAGGGTGGAGCACAAAAACAATATCAACATCCTCGCAACGTCTTCCAACTCATGCTCCCCCCTTCGCTTATGGCTTTTTCTATACTTGCCTGTAAAACCAACGACAACAGGCTATGTTAGAAAAGTACAGCATCCTGCTTTATAAGATGAAGTCGATTTTACACGTACCTTTATAATGGTATTCGTTATTGTTTTAGTATTAGTCGGTGCTACTTTCCTGCCAGTTTTACCCATGAAGTATTTTTTCATCATCCTCGATTCGTTGTGAAATGCTCCGGTTTTCGTTAACCGTATTTTCTCCGTGCCATGCTTCATCCCGAATATGACCTTGACATCGTCTTCAGTTAGCTTTAGAAACTTTGAGCCAATATGGAAGGCGTCTCTATCAACAGAGAACCTCTCAACGAGATACTGAATGATCGAGTAGAATTTCTTCTTTTGCAGCTCTGTCTCATTACAAATGTCGAAAGCCATTTTCAAAAGCATGTAGAAGGGTGTGTTTCTTGCAGCTTCAATGTGGGTACGGGTAATACCCATCTCTTTAAGAAGCTTCAGAAAGCTCACCATCCCTGATCTATAATAGCTTGGTTTTGTTGTCATACTTCCTGCACAAATACAAATCAGTTGGAGTGTTATACACGTCGCATCACAAGCTGCGAACTTCATATGCATCAGTTAAAGTGTCACACGATTCGCATGACAAGCTGCGAATTGCCTATATATCAGCTTGTAAATACAAGCTGCGAAATGCATGGCATAAACATTCAATCAAGCTGCGAATTGCTATGAAATATAAACATATATGAAGGTGCGAATTTTTTACATACTGGGTGATGAAGATGCGAACTATACTACAGCGCACACGTACAGGCTGCGAATTGTTCTATTTTTTACATGCACGTTGCAGGGATCTGGGAAATATTGAAACAAGACCAAAATCAACAATCAACTACCTAATGCACATCTAACATACATCATAGCTCTCAGGAAAGTATTAACATTACATGCAACCAAACTTCTACCCTGCGTTCAACAATAAACCCGGAAACTGACCAACTATCGTCACTAAATACTTCATTCCGGTATAAAAAGCAACGCCGATCGTGAAATAACAGAAAATAGTGGTTCGAAGTCATCAAAAACGCAAAAAGTACACTTTCCACGATAATTCTTACCTTTTTACTTCTAAAGACTGTACTATTCACCGGTCGGAGACGACTTGACAACAACTTTGTCGAACAGAAGGTGGTTACTCGTTGAACTGAGTAAAAGACGGTGACCGGTGCGATTGCGTTGTAGGTGCGAACGGAGACTGATTTTGAACGGTGAGAAGCTGCGGGTTTTGGGTTTGAGAGAGAGAGAGAGAGAGAGAGAGAGAGAGAGAGAGAGAGAGAGAGAGAGAGAGAGAGAGAGAGAGAGAGAGAGAGAGAGAGAGAGAGAGAGAGAGAGAGAGAGAGAGAGAGAGAGAGAGAGAGAGAGAGAGAGAGAGAGAGAGAGAGAGAGAGAGAGAGAGAGAGAGAGAGAGAGAGAGAGAGAGAGAGAGAGAGAGAGAGAGAGAGAGGAGAGAGAGAAGAGATCTAGAGATGCAGACGAGAGAGAGAGAGAGAGGAGAGAGTATCACGAAGTCGAACGGTTTCTGGTGGTTTCTAAAATTAGACGTGTTTGGGTTTGTTTAGGGTGATGGGAATTGGGTTTGAAGTGAAAAATGGGTATATATAGTCTAGGGGTAATTTTTTTCTAATTTTTTACCTCGAGCACCTAAGTAACACTATCCAAAATTTGGGTACTACCGAGTAATTAAATACTTGAATGGGTATTTACCAGTACTTTCTCTTAAAAAATGTACTAAACTGCTTAAGGTATTATTTTGATTTTATTATAAATACAAACACTATTTTGATTCAAGTAAATTAATCCAAACCTTTTTTATTGTTTTAAGATCACGGTATGCTTTGGGTTATTTTTGGTGATTTTAACGTTATACATAAGACATAAGATAAGGGAGCGCATTGAATGTTTTTTAAATTTGATGAATTCAGCAATTGTTGTTATAAGTGTGAGCTTAGTGACATTCGCCTTATATTTTTTGACTTTACATGGGTTAACAATTAATCTACAAATTCTATATATTCTAACATCGATTTGTGTCTTAGTTTATAATGATTTGGACGATTCTTTCCTGATGTCTTCTGTTCATTACAAGCTCCTTCAATCTTCAGACCATACAACTATTATTCTTAATCTTGGGACCTCGTGAGTGTTAAAAATCGTTCAATTAATTAACATGTGGTAATCACACTCATAGATTGTCTCCGCCAACTCTATGGTATGAGTTTGGTTTCTCAAAAACTCAACCTTCTTTAGCTGGAGCTGAGTTGCCTTAATCACAAATAGTTAGTGACGTAAGCTTATGTGTTTTGAATGCTCATTCAAATTTTTTCGAAGCCTAATCCCTTCTTGTTTGAGACTCTCTCAATCGCGCACTCTTCTCTAATGAAATCGAGGCCACATCCTCATTTATATTCCTTAGCAGGGCTGAAGAATCTTTTACTAAAATCTAGAGAAAACTAGCTCAAAATTTGCTGACGGGAACATCAAATTCTTTCAGAATAACATAAAAATATGAATTTATGTAACAAGGTTGTCTCGATTTCTAATTGCCAGTCTGTGATGATTTCCCACCCTATTAGAGCTTATAATATTTTGGTGAGCTGTTTCAAAAATCTTATCTGAACCCGACACCCTTCCGGTTACCCTGGCTTGGCCATGGTCTCGGCTCTCCTCACCACTAGGATCAATGATTTGGATAAAGAATCTATGAATCCCACTATAAAGTGTGATAAAATTAAAAATACTTTATTCAATATCGATGGTAACAAGTCCTCTAGGCCAAATGGTTTATATTCTTGTTTTTCAAAGAATTTTGGAATATAATGGGCAATAATATTTTCAACGAAGTTTTTGAGTTATTTAACACAAAAGCTTTAGATCCTCTTAGAATTCTACTTCAATCGGTCATATTCTCAAAAATTACTCCCCCTCTCGTGCGGCTGGTTTTAGGCTTATTGGGCTTATCGATCTTTGCAATGTGGTATATAAGATCATCTATAAGATTTTAGCAAATATAATCAAAGACCCGTTCTCTTACTTGATCAATAATTCTCAATCGGATTTTGTCTCCGAGAGGAACATTTATGATATAATATTATCCTCTCGCAAGAACTTCTCAGGGGTTATCACACCAAAAATAAATGCAATATGGTCACTCTCAAAATCGATATTATACAATCTTTGATAACGTCCATTGACACTCATTATTGATACACTCATTGATATGAATTTTCCAGAAAAGATGATCACTTAGATTATGCAATGTATTTTCACCCATTCTTATATTATTATCAATAGTGGTAACGGTAACCTCCAAGGTAGGAAGAGGCTCAGGCAAGACAATCCTCTCTCTTTGTTCTTTTACATTCTAGTATTCCCAAGGAAAAAAGAAGCATAAAAAATTATAATTTTTACTGGAAATGTCTTAAGCTCAAATTCATAAATCTCTGCTTTGTAGACGATCTCATGATTTTTCGTCATAGTGATCTCAATTCTCTCCAACTTATTAAATATGGGCCTAGATGATTTTGTCTCGCTTTCAGACCTCCAAGTTAGTCCCGCTAAAAGCTACATCTTTTTTAGGTCAATCTTATCCACCATATTAACTATAAACCCAATGAAAAACTTATTTTTATAACTTAAATTTTTTATTTTTTATGGAGGTAAGTTCGAACTTTGTAACTAGAATGGACTATTTAACTTATTTTTTTCTATTCGGATTATGTTCAATTAAATTTTTTGTTATATTCGGGTTTGGTCCCAAATGGACATTTTTGGTTACAAAGTAAATTTTTAGAACCGAATCCGAACTAACAAATTTCAAACGAAACCGATTTTATTTAATTTTTTTCGATTCTACCGGATCGAACTTAAAAAAAATAGTACCGAACAAAACTAAGTTCCAATAAATATTTAAATCGACATCAATTTTTGAAAAACAAAAAGCCCCAAAAAACGAAACCAAAAACCTAACATAACTAAATGTCCATTCCAAATTATTTGATATATCTGTATATATATAATATTATATGATATTTATAACTACGATGATGTATACAAAATTTATAATATATTAATATTTATTAAATGTGTTGAATATTTTTTTCATATAAAAAAAATAAAATATACAAAATATAATAATAACAAAAATCAATGATCAGGTCTGGAAGTTGTCTCATCTCTTCTAACCTCTAAAGTTACTAATACGGATAAGGAATCTATGATTCGTGAGATTTCTTGCGATGAGATAAAATCCGCTATGTTCAGTATTGACAGTAACAAAGCTTTGGGTCCTAATGGCTTCAACTCTTGCTTCTTCAAAACCAATTGGAGCATTGTTGGCCAAGACATCTGTAATGGTGTCCTAGACTTGTTTCATTCTGAATCTTTAGAGGCTTCTTGGAGCTCCACCTCTATAGCTCTCGTCCTTAAAATGGACTCTCCTTTTGGGCCTACCGACTTTCGACCCATTGCTCTCTGTAAATTTAGTTACAAGATCATCTCCAAGATCTTAGCCAATAGAATCAACGATTCCTTTCCTTATCTTATTGATAATTCCCAGTCGGCGTTTGTAAAAGGAATGACTATTTCAGATAATATCCTTTTATCTCAAGAACTTTTGCGAGGTTAACACTCTAATCGCAGAGACAAAAAGGTTACTCTCAAAATCGATCTAATGAAATCCTTTGATAATGTCAGATGACATTTCATCCTTGATATCCTTGTTGCGATGCATTTTCCTGATAAAATGATAACCTAGATCATCAAATGCATTTCTTCTATTTTGTACTCCATCAATATTAATGGAGATCCTCATGGCAACTTCAAAGGAAGGAAAGGTCTGAGTCAATGAGACCCAATCTCCCATTTCCTCTTTGTCCTTGTCATGCAGGTACATCCTAGTATTCTTAAGGTAAAGAGTCATGATAAGAATTTCTGATTTCATTGGAAATGTCAAAAGCTCAAAATCATTAATCTATGCTTTGCAGGCGATCTAATGATTTTTTGCCATGGAGACGCCAACTCCCTACCAAAGAGGCTCTAGATGAGTTGTATAATCTTTCTGGGATAAAAGTCAACCCCTCTAAAAGTCGTATCTTTTTTCGGGTATTGATGAGTCCCTCCAGTCGAATCTTATTACTATCATGAGATATCCTGAAGGATATCTACCAGTTAAATATTTGGGTGTGCCCCTTCTTATTAGCCGTCTCACCCACTCGGACTGTTGCCCTATTCTTCACAAAATTACCTATAGAATTGACTCTTGGACCTCTAAGCATCTTTCTTATGCAGGTAGACTTCAGCTTATTAAGTTTGTCTTATTCGCTGGTCAGGTTTACTGGTCCTCCATTTTTATCCTTCCCTCAAGGATTATAAAAGAATTGTCTCAATATCTCCGTATTTTTCTATGGTCGGGCTCGGCTATGAAAATCTAATGTGCCAAAGTAGCATGGGTTATGGTCACCTCGCCCACTATAGAGGGCAACCTTGGGATTCTCGACCTAAAAATCTGGAATTATGCGGCTGTCCTCAAGCATCTTTGGTCTATCATCAGTAATAACAATCACTCCATTTGGAGTGACTGGATTAAGATGAAAAATATTACAAATAATAATTTATGGAATCCCCCGATGTGATCCTCGCCTTCTTGGATCTGGAGAAACATTCTTCGTCTCCGTTCTTTGGCTTGTAAAAAATGTGTAGGGTGGAAATTGGAAATGGTTCGAGTACCTCTTTCTGGTACGATCCATGGCTCCTCTGTTCTTCGCTTGCTTCCCACTATGGTGAAAGAATCATCAAGGACTCTAGATTTGGGAAAAACCTCAAGGTCTCGAATATCATTCTCAACGGGAACTGGAACTGGCCATCTAATATTAGATCCGCGAGTGCTAGAAATTGCGTTAACCTGTTGGAGATCCACAATCTTATTCTCTCCCTCCCTCTTTCTAACATCTTCTCCAATGATATTTCGTACTGGAAGGTGAAAGAAGGATGCACCATTCTCCTTCTCGTTTGGGAGTCCTACTCTCAGCGAGTTCAAAGCATACATTGCTGCATTTAGGTTCATAGGGCCATTTAGCATATATAAATGGGATTAGAGGCACTACTACTTCATAGAATTTGAAAAAATAGAAGACGTTAAAACTTTTTGGAGCAAAACCATTAGATCTATAGGAAACCTGTCCTTCAGAATTCTTAAATGGTCACCCGATTTTAAACCCAAAAAGGAGTCACCTGTGACTCCTCTTTGGATCTCATTACCTAAACTGCCTGAAATTTTTTACAATTCTGATTCTGTTAACCATATTGCTAAAGCAATCGGATTGCCTTTAGCAGTATGTGTCCCTAAAAATAACATTGTTATGTATAATAATTGTAAAGCTTGGGTTCTGGTTGATGTTTCTAAGCCTCTTCCCCAAAGTATTTGAATATGCTTTGGTGCAGAGGATGGCTTTTGGCAAGATATTTCTTATTTGAAAAAACCATTCTACTGTAAAACCTGTAAACACATAGGACATAAAGAAAGTCAATGTAAAAAAGAAGAATTGGAAGCAATAAAGATCATATGAAGAATATATCAAAAGAAGTTTGGATACCAAAAGTTCGTACAGATATTAACAATGAAAAACACACTGAAACTGAGGTTGTAAATGTTGAAAAACTTGCTGCAAATTCTGAAGCTAGCAAACAAAGTCAAAAATTTGAAAATATTAAGAGTTTAACAGAAGGTAGAGTATATGGAAATGGATTTGAAAAGGTTATAGTATCTAGTCTATGTAACAATCAGATTGATATTCAAAACTTAAATGTAACAGAGACAGATAATATAGAAAGATCACCACAAACGATTAAGGAACCTATTGAAACAACTAATAATGATATAACTGAAGTAATTAGATCACTACACCAAAATATAGCAGAAACAAACAATGTACACAGTCAATGTAACAATCAACTTGATATTCAACACTTAAATGAAACAGAGACAGACAATGTACATAGATCACAACAAATGAGCATCTCACTAGAACATCAGAATAACAATGTAAAAACTGTTAATCAACTAAAAGAATCAAGGGAAGTTACTAATAAGGAAACACCTAGTGATACTCTAGAGCATCAGATTAACAATGTTAATTTTTTTAATCAATTGAAAGAATCTGTTGAAATCACTAATGAGGACATAATCAATGAAATTGAAATTATAAAATTAAATAACTCATTTAATGTATTAACTGATGAAGAATTAGAAGATATTGCAGAAACAGAGCAGTTACCTTTAGTTAGATCCAGTTTAAGTGAACCTAATTCACCAAAGCAAAGAAAACAAAAAAAGACTCTTTTAATGTTAATGTGAGAAGATCAGCAATAAGTAAAACAATATCAAACACAAGAAACTTTAAAGGATCAATATGATCCTCAAATAAAAGCTTTAAATGACTGTATCTTTACTTAACTGGAATATAAGAGGAATTGGTAATCGGAAAACATTAAGAAGAATAAAGAATTTGATTAAGAAATTTGCAGTTGATATCATAGCTCTTCAAGAACCTATGATATCAGCTGAAAATATTACTTCAATCTGTTTAAAACTTGGATTTGAATCTCAATATGCTAATATTAATAACAAAATTTGGTTGTTTTGGAGAATTGGTTATGAAATTGATATCTTGGATAATTCAGATCAACTTTTAAACACTATGGTAAGTCATCCTTCTACTAAGATAGTAGTTCTGATTACCATAGTGTATGCAAAATGTAACAGATCTCATAGAATGCTTCTATGGGATCAATTAAGAAACATTATTGTCATTAATCTACCTTGGCTTATTGTTGGAGATTTTAACACAATCTCCAACACAAGTGAACAATTGGCCTGTAGTACTCTTTGCTCAAAGGAATGGATGAATTTAATCTTATGATTTTAGACTGTAAGTTAGAAGACCCTGGATACATTGGATCAAACTTTACCTGGACAAATAATCATAAATGGAAAAGGTTAGATAGAATATTGCATAATGATAAATGGAGAGAAAATTTTAATATAACACTTGTTAATTTCAGTCTCAACTAACTCTGCATATAAAAAACCATCATTTAGATTTCAGAATATGTGGTTAAAACATGAAGAATTTCTTAAGACTGTTAATGATAACTGGACTAAGTAGATACATGATTCTTCTAATATGTTTATCTTTTGGTCAAAACTTAAAAGGCTTAAGAAACATTTAAAAACTTGGAACAAGGAAACATTTGGAAACATTTTTTAGTACTTAAGTAAAGTGGAAGAAGATACAAAAACTGCTGAATTAATGTTAGAAGAAAATGATTGCCCTGAAAATTAATCTAAATTAGCTAGTCTAAATGTAACATATTCAACATTGCTTGAGAGAGAAGAAATTTATTGGAAACAGAAGAGTTATACAAATTGGATTATAGATGGTGATAATAATTCTGCAATGTTTCATAACTATGTAAAGAAAAGAAGATCTAAAAACATTATAAAGGAATTCAGGATAATAGTAGTTGGATTGAAGATGATAGTCTTATTGGGTCATGTGCTGTAGAATACCTTTTTAATCTGTTAAACAAAACTCCTATTCAAAAAGATCTTTCTTCAGTAAGAAATATTATTCCTAGAGCTATATCTGCTGTAAATAATGACAATATTTTAATATTGCCCACTTTAGAGGAACTTTATATTGTTATTAAGAGCTTGAACTTTGACAGTGCTTCTGAAGTTGATGGATTCAACTCCAGATTTTACCTTTCTTGTTGGTCAATTATAAAAGATGATCTTTTAAAAGCTGTTATAGATTTCCTTTTAGATGTAACATTACCAAAAGGTTTATTTGCAACATTAATATGTTTAATACCTAAAATCAAATCTCCTAAAACTTGGATGCATTTTAGACCTATTAGCTTATGTTCTGTCCTTAATGTTATCATTTCAAAGCTTATAAACTTTAGATTAGCTAAGTTACTACCTTTAATTATATCTAAGGAACGAGGAGCATATGTAGAACATAGGACCATTCGAGAGAACATTTTAATAACTCAAGAGTTAGTTAAGGATCTGAATAGCAAAACTAGAGGGGATAATATAATTATAAACTTGGATATGTCAAAAGCATTTGATAACTTAGATTTTAGTTTTATTTATGAAGTAATATTGTCATTTGGTTTTAGTGAACAAGTTGTTAAGCTGATTAAGAAAAGCATAGAAAATGTTTTGTATTCAGTTATTGTTAATGGTAATTCAAATGGTTTCTTTAAATCTGTTAATGGTTTAAGGCAGGGAGATCCATTATCTCCCTGTCTTTTCATTATAGCTAATGAGTTCTTAATTAGGGGTGTAAATAACTTAATTAATCAACATAGATCTATGTCATATAACATGAAAAGTTTAGTGAAAATAAATTGTCTAGCATATGCTGATGATATCATTCTGTTTTTAAATGGATCTCTAACAAGTATAAAGAAGTTAACTAA
Organism: Limnanthes douglasii subsp. nivea; assembly: GCA_036936605.1. Lineage (NCBI taxonomy): Eukaryota > Viridiplantae > Streptophyta > Magnoliopsida > Brassicales > Limnanthaceae > Limnanthes > Limnanthes douglasii. The sequence goes on along the minus strand of JAUPFV010000001.1, from coordinate 21,858,911 downwards.
GTTTTTAGATACCTATCAATCTCTATCTGGTCAGCAAACAAACAGACAAAAGACTACTTTTATTACATCTTTAAGCATGAACAGAACAAGAATAACATCTTTAGAAAGGGTTTTAGGTTTTAAGCATGCAAATCTTCCTTTTACTTACCTAGGAATCCCAATTCACTCAAACAATCATTCAATTCACTTTGAGAATTTAATTGATAAGATAAGATGCAAAATTTCAGAATGGAACTCTAAAAACTTGTCAGTTGGAGGCAAATTAACTTTAATAAACTCTGTTCTAATGTCATACCCTATATACTATTTGCAGTCTATTAAGCTACCTTTGAAAACAATATCTAGGATTGATAAACTACTAAATAAGTTTCTGTGGGGGTCTAGTGAAACAAACAAACATATAATATGGTCTAGTTGGGAAAAATTGTGTAAACCATATAATGAAAATGGATTAAACATTAGAAACATTAGAGATATTCAAAGTGCTTTTTCTTTTAAACTGTGGTTTAATTTTAGGAATAATAAAACTCTCTGGTCAAATATGATGCACTCAAAATACTGTAATTGCATTCATCCATTGCAAACTACATTAAGTATATCAGATTCTAAAATTTGGAAAAGAATGTATGAAGTTAAAGAAAGAGCAGAAAAATATTTAAGATGGAAGTTAGCTGATGGTAATTCTGATTTTTGGCTAGATCATTGGCACAACTCTAAACCCTTAATAACTTTAACAACATCCAATTCTAATCATTATACACAATCAAAGATAAATGAATACTGGATAGATAATGTGTGGAACATTGATAAACTTATAAATATGCTGTCTGCTAAATATGTGAATGAAATCATTAAAGTAAAATTTAATACTTGTGCTCCTGATTCCATTATTTGGAAACTTTCAACTGATGGAACCTTCAACTTAAAAAAGACTGTTAATGAAGTAAGAATCAAAACCATAACATCACAATTAAAAAGATAAAATCTGGAATAATACTTCTCCAAAGAAATGTTCTTTCATTCTTTGGAGAATATTGAATAACCTATTGAGTGTAGACACAAAGCTTCAACATAAAGGTTTTTATTTAGCATCTAAATGTACTAGCTGCCAGAATTTAGAAACTCTTAATCATATTTTTGTATCTTGTGAATCTGCTTGGTGTATTTGGTCTTACTTTTCTGCTAAGTTTAATATAGACATAGGCAAACATATGACAGTAAATCACATTATTAATCTTTGGCTGTTATCTACACCTAAAAGAATACATATCAGAACCATTCTGCCATCTTTGATTGTATACTCTATATGGTATGCTAGAAATAGTTCCAAATATAAGGGCAAAATCTTATCTTCGAAAAGGATTATTAATCATATATTATTCATTCTTTCATCCTTAGATTCAGGATTGCATTTGACTAGAAAGCATTGGTCAAAAGACCTGCATTTAGCTAAGGAATTAAGATGTTTCAATCATGTTAAAACTTCTAAGCCTTGTTTGTATGTTGCTTGGTCTCTGCCTATTCATAATAGAATCAAATTGAATTGTGATGGATCCTTACTATACAATGGTGAATCTAGTTATGGTTTTATTATAAGGAACAACCTTGCAACTAGTTTAATAGCTAAAGGTGATATAATTGGGAAGTGTTCTCCTTTATTTGCTGAAATTTTAGCTCTTATAAATGGCCTCATGTATTGCAATGATCAGAGTTTAACATCTGTAGATATAGAGATAGATTGCCTTAGTTTATTTAACATGCTTGCAATAGGTAGATACCCTTGGAATTTAGATCAAATACTTCAATACTGCATATCATTGATAAGACCTCATATGACTCTCAAACACATATATAGAGAGCAGAATTCTGCTGCCGATTGGGTGGCCAAACATGCATTAAAGACACAGTCTGAATTTACAGTTGAATCAACTCACTCACTGAATGAATTGAATGCAATTACATTGCTTGAATCCTTAAATTTGGGTTACTTTAGGTTCTTTTGAGGATGACTAACTTGGTTGGCAAGTTGAAAAACTTGACCTATATTGTTTCTGTTTTGCAGGAAAATGAGTATGTAGATGGTATGCAACAAGAAGATGGATTGAAGACACAAGGACACTTAAGAGAGATGAGCCACAAGAATGGATTAGGGAAGATTTGTAACATAAAAGATAGTAGTCACAAAACTGTATTAGAAAACTGTTAGGATATTTGAAAATGTATTAGAAATTATGAACATATGTAATATTTTTCTTAACATCAATAAGATCTTATTTCTTGGGAAAAACAATATATATATATATATATATATATATATATATATATATATATATATATATATATATATATATATATATATATATATATATATTATACATTCCAAAATGATTTAATAACCTCAATTTATCTCATATTTTTATTGATTATCCCTGCCTATCTATGATACAGTAGCTAATAAAAAATCTTGAATATTGAATATTGAAACATTGTAGGATATTTATAACTAATATAAAGAATTTATAATGTATTGATATTTATTAAGTGGGTTATATACATTTTTTTTTATTTCTTTTATATATAAACGAAATAGAGTTTACATTTATAACTTCAAATATATTTAATATATTATATTCCGTTATTAAAAAAATCTAAAGTAATTAAAATATTATTTTGATTTATTATAACTAAATTGACATTTTGATATTAGTAAACTAAACCATAACCTTATGAACACATCTCATGTAACTTATTTTATTTGTTGGAGTAATTATCATATTAAATTGTATATAAAAAAAGTAATGGAATAATAATAGATTTAAGATCTATAAAGTCTCTTGGAATAGACGATAAATTTTAGATTTAAAATAATCAAGCTCTTCTGGAAAATCCACTTAATATGATTGGGAGCCTTAAATATAAGTCAATCTTTTAAATTTTTAACCCTAACTAAGTTAGAACTTATCATTCCGTCTCTTCAACTAAGTAAACCTCAACAATCTTTTTAAAGCTTTCTCTTCTTTTTTTTCATCACAAACTTGTTTCTTATATATTTATATATAAAACTTTAATTAATTGACTCTTTTTTTCACACAAATAAAAATACGATATTAAAAATTGATCGAAATAGACACCATCCACAAGGTTACATGCACGAGGGAAGCAGGTCATACTAATACTTATAATATCTACACATTAAACCATATTCTCTTGCTTAGAGTGCATCCTCCTAGCCCTTGCTGATACTTAAGTTTCTTTTTAAAGCTTAAAGTGAAACATAATTTAGCATTTCAATTACTCTAGCTTATGTAATTTGAATTTAAAATATAAATCCATATATAAGCATCTTCATGATCATTGTCTTTTACATATATCTACACTTGGTATTTTCATGATCATTGTCTTTTACATATATCTACACTTGGTGATGATATCCCATCCTAATTACAATCCTAACTTTGTATTCAAAATTATATTTATTTTTAATTGAAATCCATTTTTATTTAGATTATTTGGTGACGATAGCAAATTATATATTAATTTAAAGTTATCACGTTATCCATTAAAGTGAAATGGAGGCCAAATCAAAATAAATAAATAAATAAATAATAATAATAATAAAATATTATACATATACTAAATAAAAGACTATTCTTTAGAATGTCTAGTTTAAAAATTTATTAATATTATTTAATATAACGTTCTTTAAATAAAATAATAATCGTACGTAACCACAATTTCTTTTCTAGTTTCGTTATTATATATATATATATATATATATATATATATATATATATATATATATATATATATATATATATTTATTTATTAAGATAACCAACTTGTATATTTCGTTATTTATATTATACCATTATACAATTCACAATAATGTTGTGGTTAAATAATATCCAGAGTATTCAAGGAAATATGTAGCTCTTTAACTGCATGGATCTCACCCTAATTACAATTCTAACTCGTATTCAAAATTATATTTAAATATTTTTTAATTAAAATCAATTCTTATTGGGTGAACGATTATAAATAATATGAGATATAGAAAATTGATATATTAATTTAAAGTTATCTTATTCTCCATTAAAAATTGTAATACATGGGATATGGTAAAAGATTTTTAAAGATAAAAAAGTAATACCGATGGTAAAAAGGGGGTTAAATGTATAGAAATGAGGAGGCCAAATAAAATAAAATAAATAAAAAACACAAAATGATATAGAAGAAAATATACTATACTTTTTTTCTAGTTTTATATTTTTTATATTAAGAAAGCCAATTTGAATATGCTATTATATCGTTATACAATTCACAACAATAAAACTAATTCTTAAATTTTATTTTAATATAAAATAAAATATAATGTTTTTAATATAATTTTTAATAAAAAAATAAACCAAATTATTTTACTATATACAACATTTCAAGCTCATCAACGTATAATAAAAATACACGACAAACTGCAAACACAATTAAATTCGTTATTAAAAATAACAATAACGTCCATATAATAATTATAAAAAGTATTTTGAAAATAAAGTAAAGATAAATTACAAATTATATAAACAAAAATCATTTTGTGAAGATTAAAATATCTTTATATTTGAAGATAAAAACAAATTTATTCCATATATTACAAATTATATAAACAAAAATCATTTTGCGAAGATTAGAATATCTTTATATTCGAAGATAAAGACAACTTTAAATTTGTCCAATTTATTGAACATGATAAAAATATAGGAATCTTATGCCAAGATCATGCTGTTGGTAAATTTTCAAATGGTATGCTTCAATTGTTAGAAATCTGAAAAAAAATTGGGTCATTGAGTTTTACTGGTCAAGTCAGTTTGCCCTTGTGGGATCATAGGTTTGAGTCTGACCTCCACGATGAGATCAAGAAATTATGGGGAATGAGTTTCTTGGACATCATACTACGCGCATACTTAAGTGGATTCCTTTATTTAATCCTAAGAAAAAGTCTTCTATTACCCCGATATGGGTTTCATTTTCAAATATCCCACCATATATGTATAATGTTGACACTATTAGGGTTCTAGACAAGGCAATATGTAGCTCTTTAACTGCATGGATCCCACACAAAAACAAGACCATGCATAATTGTTGCAAGGGATGACTCGAATTGGACATCTCTAAACAATTAATGAAAAACGCCTGGGCAAGTTTTGGACAATCTGAGGGATACTAGCATGACATTGAATACACTGAAATGCCTAGATATTTCCAAGGTTGTTGCCATCTAGTTCACACTCAGGAAAACATTGCCAGTCAAAGCTCATTAAGATTCAAATGCACTAAAGATCAAATGACATCCGTTTCAACAAATCAAAAGACAACAGACACAAGGATTCCTAAGCTCAGATCAATTATTGTCAAGAATGCTGACCAAAACGAGACTCAAAGCAATAAAGATGTCTGCATCAAGAAAGGTCAAGATGTTAACACTTTTAGCCAAGCCTCAACTCAACAAGTTTCTACAACCTTAACCTCTTAATTAAAGATACAACAAAACTCTCACCTCATATGTCTAGATCAAAACAAGCTATATCTACACAAGATATCAGGATAATGATATATCCTCACATGAAATCAGAGATGATGAGATTAAGAAAGCTTCTCACACTCTAGAAACTGGAATAATGCTGACAACATACAAGAACTTGGACTCATCAACAGCTGATCTTGTATCTCCTCAATTCGAATTCATAGGCAGCCTTCATTCTTCACATATTGATATAAGAGAAGATTGTAAAGCATTAGATAAAATTTTGAGAAAAAAAAATTATAAAAGCCAAGTCAATTATAAAATTCATGTTTTGAATATCTCGTAAAGAAAACAATTATGATATTACATTATTATGGTATTAACAATTTAAGTTATATGAAGTGTATAATTTTAGAAAAGAATAAAAATATGACAACTCAATTTTTATTTTATTTTGAAAGTATAAAAACAATTTAATTCTTTTAATCAAATATTAAATAAATAATATTTAAGTGTTTATGCAATATTATGATTATTTAGACTATGATTAATCATTTTATTTTATTATTTGAGATTTTAATTATTTATTTATAATTAACTATTTTTATAGCATTTCAACTTTTTTATATTTTTTGGCTAGTGGTAATTATTATTTTGATATATTTTATATTATGTACGAAATAAGTATTACATGAGATCGAAGATGTGTTATAGTTTTTTGGACAAATCAAATTTATCTTATTTGGGATTATCATAATCTTTGTTAGATGCGATCAAAGTTCCATATTGGTTGGACATGAGGATGATCAATGATATATATGAAACCATATTGTGGTATGAAACCTCTTGGAAGTTGACCAAAAGAAAATTTGTGAGGAAATTTTGTTCTAAAAAGGACAATATCATACTAGTGTGGAGATCATGCTGTTCATACTTATATCAGAAGCGAAATATGCGGAACATATATTCTATACAAGTGGTATTAGAAGATGAGAAGACTATTGTGTGCGCATGGAAGAAGTTATGATAATTTTACTCATAAAAATTAGCTAAAAATCGCGTATACATGAAGAAACACGTAAACAATTTCAGGTTGAAAGAAGGTATGTCCATGTCTAAACATCTTGATTATTTTTAGTCAATTATCATGAATTCCCATGATATCGATATCACGATAAATAAGGATGATAATAAATGGTTTGTTTTGAGATCGTTATCATCTCACGATAAGAATTCCATGTATATTATCATATATGGTAAGGATTAGTTATCTCTAACGGATGTCAAAATGACTCTGAAATCAAAAGAGGTGAGAGGACTGCAACCAAAGAATTAGCTGGAAGGGATAAGTCTTCTGACTATGGAAGATCTAACAACAAGGTGAGTTCTTCAAAGAAGAAGAATTTGAGACGGTCGAAGTCAAAGTCCAGAAATTCAAAATTTTATGAATACACTGAGCAAGGTCACTACATAAGAGATTTTTCTGAAGCTGAAACGTAATACATGAAATTAAAAGGCAAATATTATGACCCTCGTAGAGGGTGTGAATGATTTTGATGATAGTGGCAACTATGGTGCATAATAAGTATTGTATGTGCGTTCATACTACAGGAAAAACTCTTGGGTAATTGATACTGGTGCTATATGTGAGTTCAAGCAATGGTTTGATACATACAAACCAATTCAAAGAACAATTTATTCCGAGAACAATCATTTGTTGCATGTTGGTGGTTGGTAACGTCATAATCATACTGTTTGGTGTTACCATAATCGTGACGTGTTGATATGTTCTTTGGTCGAAGAGGAAACCTAATATTTCTTGGGACACTAGACTCTCGGGATTACAAATATCATATAGATGTGAGATTATAGTTAACTTGGCTAGCGATTTTTTTTAAAATTCGAAAAATTTCATGAATGAATCTAGTTTTGTTCGCCTTTAAAACAACAAAACTATGGTATTTTCAAATTTGTTTTCTAAATTACCGTTTAAAAGATACAAACCCTTAAAATTTTATATTATAAAAATTATATACAAATATTTGATGATTTTATATACAATAGTAAATACATAATTTGTTAAAAAAAAATTAATCTTAATCTATAATAAGTTAGAAAAACGAGTAAAACTCACTAATTAAAATTCTAAATATTAAATAAAATTTGTATTTCTTAATATATATTGATATTTAGTCCAATTATATATATTGACCTGATTTAATCTCGTACGTTTGCTAAATATCCTTTCACATCAATATTAAGAAAAACTGAACACATATATTATTATTTACGAAAGTCTTAAAACGTATTTGGTTTTAACTAAAATCGAACATTGTATGACATTTGTAAAATTGAACCCATATATTATTATTTACAAAATTTTGAAATGTATCAAAATCCAAACATGGTATATATATATATATATATATAAAATAAGAGAATCGTGAAAGTGTATGAGACAGAAACAGTACACAGCTTGAGTTGAGCGGGTAGGATCAAGAATTGAATTAATCCAAAATCTGCATCCTATAATCACAATAATAGTGTATATATATAGTGTGACAGAAAGTAAACCCTAGAAACCCTAGCCCATATCCAGACTAATATTAAATAGCCCAGATACATTTTAACACTGCCCATATATTATTGATTCTAACGTTGACACTCTAACACCCTCCCTCAAGTTGGAGCATGAAGATTATGAATGCCCAACTTACCAAACAAAAACTCAAACTGCTGTTTGCCTAGTGCTTTGGTAAAAATATCTGCAAGTTGGAACTTAGTGGGCACATGAGATGTGCAAATAACCCCATCAAGTATCGCATCTCGTAGAAAGTGACAATCTACTTCAATATACTTTGAACGCTCATGGAACACAGGATTGTGGGCAAGATGTAAAGCCGACTGACTATCACAGAAAACTTGCATAGCCCCTAAGTGTGAGACCCCAAAATCTTTGAGCAAGCCGTGCAACCACTTCAACTCACAAGTCAATCCTGCCATAGACCGGTACTCTGCTTCAGCGGAAGACAATGCAACAACACCTTGTTTCTTAGTCTTCCATGAAACATGAGAATCACCCAAGAACACCATCCAACCACTCACACTACGCTGAGTCTTAGGATAGCCAACCCAATCAGAGTCACACCATCCTGTTATAGTGAGATTACAACTACTTGGCAGAAGAATTCCCTGACCCGAGCTTCCTTTTAGATAACGAACAACTCGCAATGCAGCTTGCCAGTGATCCTCTTGTGGTTTCTGAAGAAACTGAGATAAAATATGTACCGAAAAACAGATATATGGACGTGTAAATTCCAGATAAATCAGTCTTCCCACCAACCTGCGGTACACAGACCCGTCAATTAGTACCGCCGACTCGCTTTTGCCGAGCTGCTGATTTTGCTCCATGAGAACCTGTGCAGGCTTGCTGCCAAGTAAACCTGTCTCAGAAATAATATCCAGAGTATATTTACGTTGGCAGAGAAAGATACCCGTGGGACTCCGTGCTACTTCAACTCCAAGAAAATATTTGAGATGACCTAAGTCCTTCATATGAAAGCAAGTGCTCAAGTATTTCTTAAACTCCACCAATGCACTAGGGTCATTCCCGGATAGAATGAAATCATCAACGTACACCAAAACATGCATACGACAACCACTCGTGGAATAAGAGAATAAAGAATAATCTGAATAGGACTGAACAAACACACACCTCTTCAGTGCAGCCACTAACTTGGCAAACCAACACCAAGGTGCCTGCTTCAGCCCATACAATGATTTGCGAAGGCGACAGACCTGTCCTTCATGCCCTTTATCAAAGCCTGGAAGAATTTTCATGTAAACCTCCTCATCTAGATCACCATGCAGAAAAGCATTGTGTACATCCATCTGATGTAGTTCCCAATTCTTAGCTGCTGCAACCGCTAAGAAAAGACGTACAATAACCATCTTGGCAACCGGGGCAAAAGTCTCTGTATAATCAACCCCTTCTACTTGATGATTACCAAACACGACCAAACGAGCTTTGAGGCGCTTTTTTTTTTTTTTTTTCGGAGGGAACCCGCAGCCGCTACTCAGAATGCAATGAGTGCGCACAGGGTAAACCCTCAGTCTGACGCGATAGCCTGCAAACCAACGCCAGAAGGTAAACCACACAAGGTGACAGGCTCAGCCGAGAAAGCGTATGTAGAGGGACTCGAACTCATGACCTTTTGGTTATAAGAATGCCATACCCAACCAACTCGGCTACCCCCTTGGGGGCCAACTTTGAGGCGCTCTACTCTCCCATCCGCATGATATTTAGTTTTATAAATCCACTGACTCCCCAAAGCTTTCTTCCCTGGAGGTAGATGTGCCAAGGTCCAAGTATGATTATCCTCTAGTGCCTGAATCTCCTGTTGCATTGCCTCTCTCCAACCAGGATATCGCATAGCCTCTCGGAATGACTTAGGTTCATCCCCAGAGGTAATAGCCGCAAGAAAATAGCGGTGTGCCAAAGAAAAACGAGAACTATCTATATAATGAGTGAGAGGATAAGGCATACCGTGATCAGGAGATGGACTAGGACTAGGAGCAGGAGAAGCAGATGGTGTTGAATGTATTACTGTAGTCATCACAAAATCCGCCAAACGAGTAGAAGGAATAATACTACGCTTTCCTTGTCCAAGGTCTGAAGAAATACCCCGAAGTATCTGAAATAACATCAGAAACTATTGGCGAATCTGAGACACCGTTGTTACCAACTTGAGGCGGAGGTTTCACATCACCAACCTCGGCAACCTCCGCGAGTGGTGCTACCAAAGGGATGCCGCTATCCGGTGACACTTCATCGTCAATCGTTGAGGTCTTCTCAACCTTCTCCCGAAACTCAGAAGCAGTAGGAGGAGGTGCATCGACTTCAGTCTCATGACGACCCAACTCAGAGAACACAGGAGTAGATGCAAATGGAAATATATGTTCAAAAAATTTCACATCTCGGGAAACAAAATAATCTTGACTCTCCAAATCATATATTTTCCATCCTTTCTTTCGATACGGGTAGCCCACAAAAACACATCGACGACTACGACTCAAAAACTTGTCACCCTTAGACCTCTGATCATGCACATAACATAGAGACCGAAACACACGAAGCTCAGAGAAGACGGGAGGCACACCGAAAAGTATCTCAAATGGAGTCTTAGAACCTAAAAATTGAGAAGGAGTTCTATTAATCAAATACCTGCCAGTCAAAATACACTCCCTGCAAAATTTAACAGGTAAGTTACCCTGAAACCTAAGAGCACGGGCAACATTCAAAATATGTCTATGTTTCCGTTCGACCCTACCATTCTGCTGAGGAGTACCCATGTATGAAGATTGAAAAATAATACCCAACTCATCAAAAGTACAACGTACAGAGAAACATTCAGTGCCATTGTCACTGCGTACTGTCTTAACAACTCCATTATATCGTTTCTAAGCCATTGCAAGAAAATGTAAAAACATGGAAGTTACTTCTGATTTCTCAGCCAATAAATAAATCCATACAGCACGGGAGTAATCATCAAAATAGAGAGAAAATATCGCGCACCACAAGAAGACAAAGTATGATAAGGACCCCACAAATCACAATTAATTAATTCAAAACAAGCAGCCGCTTTAAAATCACTGACAGAAAAACATTCACGAGTCAGTTTAGCTCGAAAATAAATATCACACGGGTGAGCTACACTCATATCACGAGTACTAGAAACAAAAGGTAAAGATTGAACTATCTTAGCTGGGGGATGTCCCAACCTACGATGCCACAACTCATCATCACTATAAACCACTGCAGCACTACAAACTTTGATCTTCACAACCCTGCTGAAATAGTACATTTCACCTCTCCGCTCACCCAGTCCAATCACCGTCCCTGATCGTCGATCCTTAATAAGACAACCAAACTTAACACAGTAAACAATACAGTCTAGATCATCAGTCAAGTGGGATACTGAAAACAGATTACATGTAAGCTTGGGAACCAAAAATACATTCTGCAAAGACAAATGACAAGATAAACGCACACTACCACAATGTGTAGCAGTAACCTGAGAACCATCACGCAGAGATATTACACAGGCTGGCATTACAGTAACATTGTGCAATAAAGAGATGTCACCTGTCATATGATTAGAAGCCCGAGTATCAATAATCCAAGGGGTACTGAACAACTCACCACTTAGAAGCTCATCAGTATGGGAAACTTTGTCTGTTGAAAAAAGGGAAAGAAACTGCTGCAACTGACCAGAAAGACGATAAGCCTCACCAACAGGCAACTTAGCAATAGTTGCAGTCGATGGACCCACGGTGGCTGTCTGTGTTGTTGCGTTGCGTGGCCTTGGAGCAACGCCACTGTGTGGCGGTCCGCGCGGACCCCCTTCTCCACGGCCGTAAGCTAGTGTAGTACCCGGACGTAAGGCGGTGGTCTGCTTTCCAAGATACCCATGTTTGGTGTAGCAATTGGATTCTTCATGACCATTTTTGTGACAATAGGTAAAAAAACACTGAGAATAACGTGGGGCAGACAAAGAAGTACCTCGAGGAGTAGACTGAACTGCAAATACCATCGGAGCCTCTGAGAGGTCTGTTTACAAGCAACCAACTCCTCCTTCAACTCATGTTTGCGCTGAATATTTCTAACAACAAAACGACGCTACAAAACATCCCACAGAGGTTTAACCTCCCCAAAATACGAAACATATTTGCGCTGCGACTCATCAATAGTGTTCAGAATCCACTGAACGAGTGTGGCTTGAACAACTTCCCAATCCGCCAGAGACTTCGGATCTACTGGTTTCACAATACTTCCATCCAAAAAACCAAGCTTTCTCCTACTTTTCATAGATAAACGCTAAGAACGAGACCAAGCCTCATAATTAGTACCGTCAAATTTAACAGTGGAAATAATATTACCAAGATTATCATTGGAACCAAGATAATAGGAAGAAGTCGGATCAATCTTCCGGAACCCCACTACCGCATCACGTGACGTACGAGAGGTTGTCTGGTCCATTGTAGAATGTGATTCGTCTGCCATAAAAACTACCAAAAACACCCCGGCTAACGGAGGTTACGCCGGAAACACACCGGCTGGTGGAGGGTACGCCGGAAATACGTCGGCTGATGAAGGGTACGCCGGAAACACACCGGCTGATGGAGGGTACGCCAGAAACACACCGGCTGATGGAGGGTACGCCGGAAACACGCCGGCTGATAAAGGTTACGCCGGAAACACACCGGCTGATGGAGGGTACGCCGGAAACACGCCAGTTGATAAAGGCTACGCCGGAAACACACCAGCTGATGAAGGCTAGGGTTTTTGAAGGCTCTGGCTCTGATACCATGATAAGAGAATTGTGAACGTGTATGAGACAGAAACAATACACAACTTGAGTTGAGCGGGGAGGATCTAGAACTGTGTTAATCCAAAATCCTCATCCTATAATTACAATAATAGTTTATATATATAATGTGACAGAAAGTAAACCCTAGAAACCCTAGCCCATATACACACTAATATTAAATAGCCCATATAAATTTTAACACTGCCCATATATTATTGATTCTAACGTTGACACTCTAACAATATATCTAACAATATACTAATACTCTATTGATATTTATTGCGTTGTCTATATAATTTTTTCTTATATAAAAAAGGTCAAAGCTATTTCCTCCATGAGAATTTTTATTTCCTCTATAATTTGAAAAAAAATCCATGTTGTTATTTCTTCCATAAATGAAATTACACATTTGTCCTTCTACCCATTTATTCTACCTGTTTCATTTTCAAGAACACCATTATTCCACCCATTTATTCTATTATCCTACCCATTAACAAATTAAAAAAAAACCATACTTATCTATTTCTTCAGTTTTCTACCTTTTGTTTTTCTTTATTTTTCGGTACTGTCTTTTGGCTATGGCTGTTCTTGTTAGGTTAGGGTTCTTATTTGGGAGATTTAGGGTTCGATTAGGGTTCTTACTTGGTAGATTTAGGGTTCTATTAGGGTTCTTATTTAGTATATTTAGGATTCGATTAAGGTTTATGCTGTTTGTTTGGATCTATTTTCGAGTTTGGTTCGGTTTTGTGTCTATATGGTTGTTCTACTGTATTCTGTTTTTTTTAACGATAGCATATGATTCCAAGAGTCCATCTCAGAATCATATGCTTTTTTTTAACTGCAAAACACCTGATTCCGAGTGACCACAGGTGTTTAAGGACGACCGCCTGATTCCAGATTTTGAGGTCCAGAATCCCAAGACCGCCCTCCACAGTGGGCAAAGTTACTGCGCTCCAAGCTACTTTAGCACCATGGGTTTTCATAGCCGATCCAAACCAAAGAAAACGGCGAAGGTATTGAGTCAGTTCATTTAAAATCCTCGAGGGGAGGATGAAAATGGACGACCAGTAGACCTGACCGGCGAAAAGAACATACTTAATGAGTTGAAGCCTACCAGCATAAGAGAGATGCTTTGTGGTCCACGATTCAATTCTAGAAGTAATTTTATGGATGAGAGGACGAAAATCTGAATGAGTAAGACGACTAGTGATAAGGAGAACCCCCAAATATTCAACAGGAAGGGATCCTTCCGGGAAATTCAGAATATTGCTGAGCTCTATACGAAGAGGTTCAACAATACCGGAAAAGAAGATGTGGCTTTTGGAGGGGTTTACTTTTAGACCAGAGAGAGTATAAAACTCATCGAGTCCATCTTTAATGAGCTGAAAAGAGTTCACATCTCCATGGAAAAAAATCATAAGATCATCAGCAAAACATAGATTGATGATTTTGAGTTTTTGACATTTCCAATGAAAACGAAAGTTACTATTTTTACTTTTCTCCTTAAGGATGCTGGAGAGAACCTGCATGACAAGGACAAAGAGAAATGGGGAGAGAGGGTCGCCTTGCCTGAGGCCTTTTCGGCCTTTAAAATTTCCATGAGGATCTCCATTAATATTTATGGAATAGGAAGGAGAAGAAATACAAGTGATGATCCAGGTGATCATTTTAACAGGGAAGTGCATGGCTACAAGAATATCTAGAATGAGATGCCATTTGACATTGTCAAAAGCTTTCATTAAGTCAATTTTGAGCGCGATTTTTTGTCCCTAGAATTGGAGTGATAACCCTTCAACAGTTCTTGAGAGAGAAGGATATTATCAGAAATATTTCTCCCCTTGACAAAAGCCGATTGTGAGTTATCAATCAGGTAAGGAAGAGAATCCTTAATACGGTTAGCTAAGATCTTGGATATGATCTTGTAGCTAACATTACAAAGCGCTATCGGACGGAAATCAGAAGGTTTTGAAGGAGTGTTAATTTTAAGGATGAGGGAAATAGAGGTTGAGCTCCAGGAGGCTGCCAAAGAATTAGAATGAAAGAAATCAAAGACACCGTTACAGATGTCGTTTTCAACAATACTCCAATTTGACTTGAAGAAACAAGAATTGAAACCATCGGGGCCCGAAGCTTTGTTACTGTCAATACTGAATAAAGCCGATTTTATTTCCTCACGAGTGATCTCGCGAGTCATAGAATCTGAGTCCGAAATGGTAACTTTAGAGGTAAGAAGAGAAGATATAGTTTCAAGGCCAGGGTATCCATCAGGATGCCTGGCTCCTAATGAGTTTTCAAAGAATTTCACAAAGACTTTTGAGACACTAGCTGGAGTAGAGACTGTTACTCCATTCTCATTACAGATAGAGATGATCTTATTTCGAAAGAGGCGGGACTTAATGCTATTGTGGAAGAATTTTGTGTTTTTGTCTCCCAGCTTGATCCAATTCTCTCTGGATTTTTGTTTAAGAAACGATTCCTCAACTCTGCTAAGAAAGATATATGAAGCGGAGGCTTCACATTATTCAGCGACCAAAGAAGGATTGAGAGGATCTCTAGCGAGATTGGATTGAGCTTGAAAATTCTTTCCTGAGCTTTAATTACACGGGTTCCAATATCACTAAATTCTTTACGATTAAGGTCGATAAGGTCAGTCTGAAGGCGACTCAGCTTTTCCGAGACCAGATTCATCCCGGTGGAAGTAGCTGGGCTATTCCAACTGGATTTAACGATCTCTTTGAAAAGCGGGTGTGATTGCCACATGTTAAAAAATTTGAAAGGTTTTTTGCGCTTGGGGCGAGGGAAGCCAAGGTTAAGCAAGACAGTTGTGTGGTCAGAAGAGCGAAGAAAACCATAGTGCGCATAAGACACAGGGAAAATATCATCCCATACAGGATTTACAAGGACTCTATCAAGCTTTGATAAGATCGGGTTATTAGGCTGTTTATTAATCCAGGTAAATTGAAAGCCAGTGGATCAAAGATCACTAAGGTCAGAATTGAAACAACAGTTATTAAAGTCCTCAATAGCAGTAGTCCAGTTTTCAGAGGAACCCACACGCTCATTTGGGTGATGGATGGCGTTGAAATCTCCAAGTAAAACCCAAGGACTACTATTATTTGCAATGGAAAAGGTAGACAAGTCATTCCATAGGGGAGTTCTATCAACGGCGTCATTAAAAGCATAAATAGCCGTGAATCTAAAGGTAGAATTATAATTATGACACTTAGCTATACAGTGAATATACTGCGGGGATTGGGATTCTCTAGAAATGGTTATGACACTAGGGTTCCAGATAATCCAAATTCTTCCTAGGTGGTGAGAGTTGTGGTTAGTGAGGACATGCCAGAATGGTGCCATATTTCTAACTATAGTATCGACTTTATTCAAGGTCACTTTAGTTTCGACAAGAATTAAAAGGGAGATACTATTACTTATTATGAAATCAGTAACATCTTTTTGTCTAACGAGATCGTTTAATCCCCTAACATTCCATGAAGCAATATTTATAAAAAGGATTCTTACAGTGCTCTAGACGATGGTTCTGTCGGAGGACAACTCCATAATACCCTTGGCCGTAGTCTTTGCTAGGCGGTGATCTTTAGGAGGCGAATCTACCTCCTCCCCACTTTCCAGCTCCATTCCTTCTTCAAGAGTATCCAGCTTCTTCCTGCTCGATAGGGTCGACTCGATCTCAGATGGGTCAGACTCCTCTGAAGTGGATACCTGAATGGGCACTCCTTTTTTGCAAAGGCGCGAAGGATGTCCAAAAACAGCACAGACCGTACACTGCGGGGGGAGCCCTTGATACTCAAAATTCACGGTGATGAGTTTGCCACTTATCTTGAAGGAGAGGGAAGAGCGGATTTCTGCACCTGCAGAAATCATAATGCAGATGCGAGCAAACCGTAGTTTTTCCATTCTTTCGGTTTGAAGGTCCACATAAAGCGGGGTTCCCAAGACCGAACCAATTTTGCTAAAACCATCCGCAGTCCAAAGCTCCAAAGGTAGGTTAAAGACTTTGACCCAGATAGGGATCTCCTTGAGAGGGTCTTTGATGAGAGTGGAGAGTAGGGCCCAATTTTTTAGAATGATCAAATTTCCCCCAAAGTGCCTCGGGGCATGATCCAAGACCCTCTTAGCCATTTCTTCCGATTCGAATTTAAACAGGTAGTACCCTTCAGGGAGGGGCTTAAATTCCTTGAGACCAAATTTTCGCCAGAGGGATTCAACATTGGCTTTTAGGAGAGTGAAATTTTGGGGATGAGAGAGGAAGTATCCCGAAAGACAGGCCTTCCATAATTCCGGAGGACCCATTGCCGACTCATTCAAAACATAATCCACTCCATCATGATCCATATGGTTAAGTCCAATTACCAAAGGGGATCGATTGTCTACATGACCCGCCACAACGCTAGCATAGGATGGTAAAGAGGGAGCGAGCGATTTGGGCTTAGATATTAGGGAGTTGGAATTTTTGGATGGAGGGTTTGAGGTTTTTGACGGGGTTTAGTGGATTTGGGCCAATTTGTTCTTCAATTTTCTTCCTTTTGGGCCCTTTCCAGCATTACCAAAGTTTCGAATTAGGGAATAGGGTTTATAGGTGGAACCATTTCCAAGCAAGCATTTTCCTTTATTTTCCAAAGGCCCATAGTGAGATATGATTTCAGTTGGCCCAATAAATTTTGAAACCCGACCCATAAAACCAGAACTATAAGCATCTGAATTCGAATTTGGACTTTGGCCCGATACATGGGGGATACCCAATCGAAGAGACTGCTGGCCCAGATTTTTATTACCCAATTGCTCGCCCAGTCTCGTTTGCTGGCCCAAATCATGACCTGGACTTGAAAGAGGGAGGTCCACCAAATAAGCTGGATCTGGGCCAAGAAACTGTGTCGAAAGACCCGGATGCCCTGACTGACCCGATTGAGCTGAAAGAAGAGGTTTAGCTAATGAATCTGCTTCAAATCCCGATTTAGGGTTTCCACCATCGCTCATAGAGGGGAAAGGGGTGCGACGGTTATGGAAGTCTAGGGAGTGGACATGGAGTCTTCTCTCACCTCCAGAGGAGATTCTCAAAGAAGATCCACCACTGGGAGGCAACGAATCGGAGGAGGCCGGAGATGCATGAGCAAATCAGATGTTGGAGGCATTCTGATCAGGGTTTCGACTTCTAGGATTGAGAGGATCGAGGAAGGGAGGAGGAAAAGGGTTCGACGGAATCTTGAGTGATGGTGAAGGGCCTTCGATGGCTGCTACCAGGTTTCGATAAAGGTCGGGGGAAACGGGTAGCAGATCGTCGATGGGGTTCGACAAAGAGAGCTTCAACTGACCGGGGACCTGAGCTGAGGAGAAGGCAAGCGAGGGTATCACCCCATCAAGCAAAACTGGAGAGGAGAGGAAAGTCTTGACCACCGGAGACTCCTCATTCTGGAACAGAATGAGGCCTTGGCCAGACTCCATATGGTGTCTGGCCAAAACCAAGGTATTCCTGACGAAGGATTCATGCTGGCTGGTGATGTTGTGGAGGCTCATAGGTGGGGCTTCAGAGGGGAAAGTGGTGGTGGTTAAAGCAGCTTGGGCAGGAGGCTGATCAGAGGGGAAAGTGGTGGTGGTTAAAGCACCGTGAGAGTTTTCTACATTTTTAACCATGCGAGTTCTGTACTTTTTTAATCACGAGATTCCTGTATATTTTTAACCATGCGAGTTATGTACGTTGTTAACCATGAGATTTTTGCACATTTTTAACCATGAGAGTTTTTGTACATATTTAACTATGCCAGTTTATTGAATAGTAAACATGAGAGTTTTTCCTTATAATCCAACCGTGCGAGTTCTGTACAATTAAACAATGAGAGTTCTGTACGTTATGTTTCGAACCATGAGAGTTCTATACATTATAAACCATGCGAGTTTATTGAATATTAAACATGAGAGTTGTTCATTATAATCCAATTGTGCGAGGTCTGTACATTTGTTCATCTTAAAAAACAAAGTCGGTTGTACTTTAGATTTTTTTTCTGAGCAACGGTTTGAAAACTACAGACTTTTTAAAATAAAAATAAATAAAAAAAAGAAACATAAATTTGGTTGAAAGAAGAAAAGAGGGTTACTTGTGGTTTTTCACTATGTTGGAGGTATCCATTGGTAGTATGCAATTTTTAGGTATTATGTGGTAATAAGATAGTTGAGTGTGTATTTATGAGTACTTTTCTCTTAAAATCAATATGTTATGGATCCCTACCTCACTTAAATACAATTTGGTCTCTTAAATTAAAACCATAGCTGAATAGAATAACTTACTTAAAAGTAACTCGGTCTCTTAAATTCAAACCCTAGCTAAGTAGAACCTTATCATTCCTTTGATATGAGAGAAAAATTAGCCCGGGGTACGGCTAAATCGAGACCCAATTTTCTAATAATGAGACCTCTAAACCAAAGTTTTTATACTAAAATGTGAAATGACCAAACTACTCTTATGATATAAAAACTTCATTTTTAGCATTAAAGTTTTTAGCATTAAATACATATGCTTTTTTGATTCCAAGTATGATTATCCTCTAGTGCCTGAATCTCCTGTTGCATTGCCTCTCTCCAACCAGGATATCGCATAGCCTCTCGGAATGACTTAGGTTCATCCCCAGAGGTAATAGCAGCAAGAAAAGAGCGGTGTGCCAAAGAAAAACGAGAACTATCTATATAATGAGTGAGAGGATAAGGCATACCGTGATCATGAGATGGACTAGGACTAGGAGCAGGAGAAGTAGATGGTGCTGAATGTACTACTGTAGTCATCACAAAATTCGCCAAACGAGTAGAAGGAATATTCTTACGCTTTCCCTGTCCAAGGTCTGCAGAAATACCCCGAAGTATCTGAAATAACATCAGAAACTATTGGTGAATCTGAGACACAGCTGTCACCAACTTGAGGCGGAGGTTGCACATCACCAACCTCGGCAACCTCCGCGAGTGGTGCTACCAAAGGGATGCCGCTATCCGGTGACACTTCATCGTCAATCGTTGAGGTCTTCTCAACCTTCTCCCAAAACTCAGAAGCAGTAGGAGAAGGTGCAGCGACTTCAGTCTCATGACAACCCAACTCAGAGAACACAGGAGTAGATGAAAATGGAAATATATGTTCAAAAAATTTCACATCTCGGGAAACAAAATAATCTTGACTCTCCAAATCATATACTTTCCAGCCTTTCTTTCCATATGGGTAGCCCACAAAAACACATCGACGACTACGACTCGAAAACTTGTTACCTTTAGACCTCTGATCATGCACATAACATAGAGACCGAAACACACGAAGCTCAGAGAAGACGGGAGGCACACCAAAAA
Source organism: Limnanthes douglasii subsp. nivea (assembly GCA_036936605.1). Classification (NCBI taxonomy): domain Eukaryota; kingdom Viridiplantae; phylum Streptophyta; class Magnoliopsida; order Brassicales; family Limnanthaceae; genus Limnanthes; species Limnanthes douglasii. The sequence continues at coordinate 21,838,682 of JAUPFV010000001.1, read as the reverse complement.
GTATCTCAAATGGAGTCTTATAACCTAAAAATTGAGAAGGAGTTCTATTAATCAAATACCCGGCAGTCAAAATACACTCCCCGCAAAATTTAACAGGTAAGTTACCCTGAAACCTGAGAGCACGGGCAACATTCAAAATATGTCTATATTTCCGTTCGACCCTACCATTCTTCTGAGGAGTACCCACGTATGAAGATTAAAAAATAATACCCAACTCATTAAAAGTACGACGTACAGAGAAACATTCAGTGCCATTGTCACTGCGTACTGTCTTAACAACTCCATTAAATTGTTTCTAAGCAATTTCAAGAAAATGTAAAAACATGGAAGTTACTTCTGATTTCTCAGCCAATAAATAAATCCATACAGCACGGGAGTAATCATCAACAATAGAGAGAAAATATCGCGCACCACAAGAAGACAAAGTATGATAAGGACCCCACAAATCACAATTAATTAATTCAAAACAAGCAGCCGCTTTAGAATCACTGACAGAAAAACATTCACGAGTCTGTTTAGCTCGAAAACAAATATCACACGGGTGAGCTACACTCATATCACGAGTACTAGAAACAAAAGGTAAATATTGAACTATCTTAGCTGAGGGATGTCCCAACCTACGATGCCACAACTCATCATCACTATCAACCACTGCAGCACTACAAACTTTGGTCTTCACAACCCTGCTGAAATAGTACATTCCACCTCTCCGCTCACCCAGTCCAATCATCGTCCCTGATCGTCGATCTTTAATAAGACAAACAAACTTAACACAGTAAACAATACAGTCTAGATCATCAATCAAGTGGGATACTGAAAACATATTACATGTAAGCTTGGGAACCAAAAATACATTCTGCAAAGACAACTGACAAGACAAACGCATACTACCACAATGTGTAGCAGTAACCTGAGAACCATCAGGCAGAGATATTACACAGGCTGGCATAACAGTAACATTGTGCAATAAAGAGATGTCACCTATCATATGATTAGAAGCCCAGTATCAATAATCCAAGGGGTACTGAACAACTCACCACTTAGAAGCTCATCAGTATAGGAAACTTTATCTGTTGAAAAAAGGGAAAGCAACTGCTGCAACTGACCAGAAAGACGATAAGCCTCAGCAACAAGAAACTTGGCAATAGTTGCAGTCGATGGACCCACGGTGGTTGTCTGTGCTGTTGCGTTGCGTGACCTTGGAGCAACGCCACTGTGTGGTGGTCCGCGCGGACCCCCTTCTCCACGGCCGTAAGCTAGTGTAGTACCCGGACGTAAGGCGGTGGTCTACTTTCCAGGATACCCATGTTTGGTGTAGCAATTAGATTCTTCATGACCATTTTTGTGACAATAGGTAAAAAAACACTGAGAATAACGTGGGGCAGACAAAGAAGTACCTCGAGGAGTAGACTGAACTGCAAATACCATCGGAGCCTCTGAGAGGTCTGTTTACAAGCAACCAACTCCTCATTCAACTCATGTTTGCGCTGAATATTGCTAACAGCAAAACGACGCTGCAAAACATCCCACAAAGGTTTAACCTCCCCAAAATACGAAACATATTTGCGCTGCGACTCATCAATAGTGTTCAGAATCCTCTGAACGAGTGTGGCTTGAACAACATCCCAATCCGCCAGAGACTTCAGATCTACTGGTTTCACAATACTTCCATCCAAAAAACCAAGCTTTCTCCTACCTTTCATAGATAAACGCTAAGAACGAGACCAAGCCTCATAATTAGTGCCGTCAAATTTAACAGTGGAAATAATATTATTGGAACCAAGATAATAGGGAGAAGTCGGATCAATCTTCCGGAACCCCACTACCGCATCACGTGACGTACGAGAGATTGTCTGGTCCATTGTAGAATGTGATTCGTCTGCCATAAAAACTACCAAAAACACCCCGGCTGACGGAGGTTACGCCAGAAACACACCGGCTGGTGGAGGGTACGCCGGAAATACGCCGGCTGATGAAGGGTACGCCGGAAACACACCGGCTGATGGAGGGTACGCCGGAAACACGCCGTCTGATAAAGGTTACGCCGGAAACACACCGTCTGATGGAGGGTACGCCGGAAACACGTCGGTTGATAAAGGCTACGCCGGAAACACACCAGCTGATGAAGGCTATGGTTTTTGAAGGCTCTGGCTCTGATACCATGATAAGAGAATTGTGAATGTGTATGAGACAGAAACAATACACAGCTTGAGTTGAGCGGGGAGGATCAAGAACTGTGTTAATCCAAAATCCTCATCCTATAATTATAATAATAGTGTATATATATAATGTGACAGAAAGTAAACCTTAGAAACCCTAGCCCATATACACACACTAATATTAAATAGCCCATATACATTTTAACACTGCCCATATATTATTGATTCTAACGTTGACACTCTAACAATATATCTAACAATATACTAATACTCTATTGATATGTATTGCGTTGTCTATATAATTTTTTCTTATATAAAAAAGGTCAAAGCTATTTCCTCTATGAGAATTTTTATTTCCTCTATAATTTGAAAAAAATTCCATGTTGTTATTTCTTCCATAAATGAAATTACACATTTGTCCTTCTACCCATTTATTCTACCTCTTTCATTTTCAAGAACACCATTATTCCACCCATTTATTCTATTATCCTACCCATTAACAAATTCAAAAAAAAACATACTTATCTATTTCTTCACTTTTCTACCTTTTGTTTTTCTTTATTTTTCGGTACTGTCTTTTGGCTATGGCTGTTCTTGTTAGGTTAGGGTTCTTATTTGGGAGATTTAGGGTTCGATTAGGGTTCTTACTTGGTAGATTTAGGGTTCTATTAGGGTTCTTATTTGGTATATTTAGGGTTCGATTAAGGTTTATGCTGTTTGTTTGGATCTATTTTCGAGTTTGGTTCGGTTTTGTGTCTATATGGCTGTTCTACTGTATTCTGTTTTTTTAACGATAACATATGATTCCAAGAGTCCATCTCGGAATCATATTCTTTTTTTTAACGATGGTTGTGGAATTTTATTACTGATTTGAGCATTGTACAAGAGATTGAATGTGCCATAAATTTTTACTATGAAAATAATGCAATACTCTAACGGTACTAGAAGCTAGTTTAAGTCCAAACACATAGATATAGATCTCATCTATGCTAAAGAGAAATTTCAGATAAGTCAGATAAGTATAGAGCACATCGGTACAAACTCCATGATATCAGATGCTCTTACAAATTCAATTTTGCCTAAGGTATTCCAGGGACACACCATTAGTATCGATGGGTGTAGTTGGTTTAGAGTATTATTAGTTTAGTTTGAATGTTTGTAAGATGATCTAATGATATTTGAAGTATAGTATACATAAATATTTATTGCAATATATAAGTTTGGTTATATTTATTGATATACGTTCTTTGTAAAATATCCCAAGATGGCTATTTAAGAGTGGATATGTACGATTACAAATCATTTTACTTCTTAAATCGTATGTCATATCTGGCCCAAGTAATTGATAAATAATAATAATATGATTACTATATCATCTTATTATTCATATTACGAGAAAAAAAGTCTTTAGTCCTTTATTGTTTATTGATCATGTACGGGACTGTACCGTTCACCTAATGATAATTGATTATGAGACTCCATTAAAGCTAAAGATATATAAGTAACATATGACGATCCAAGTGGGAGATTGTTGAAATATTTATGGGCCAATACGGTAAATATATATTTAGTCATTATCATAAGGTAGTCCAATAATAAAAGTAATTGGATTAATTATTTATTGGAACTATAAGTGAAAAAGACATTATGGACTTATAAGTGTAGTAAACGAGATGAATTTGAGCACGATGAAGGATTGTGCTCAAATCTCAATGATTGAGACTAAACTAATAAATCATAAACGAAGTTGATAAATTCAATTTACTAGGTTATGGTCTCCAATCACAATACAATATATGTTAATTGCTTTTACAACTTTAGGTTTTAAGTTGTGATCACCCATGTAGGAATGCTTTAGGATTGTGCATTCCTTCAACCAAACCTAAACAAACATATAGTCGTTATCTTTGTGATTGGAAGTGTTAATAGTCGTTTACAAGTATCTCTAGAGCAGGTTTTGAAGCCTATTGAAAAACTGTATAATACAGAAGACTGGATTAATGGATAGTGATAACATGAACAATATGTGCATTTTATGTTTATTATGTAATAAAGTCATAAGAGAGTTTATTATTTTTCTGCGAATTTGATGATCTTATTAATACGATTCATTCAGTACTCATCAATCAACTCGTCCACGTTGGCACCCTACGTGGGCACTGATGGGACGAGTCCAAAAATATTATTGAACAGAAACCACTCTGAGAATTAGTTTGTTGTGACATGGAAAACTATATTAAGACAATTGGCAAACGTGAACGACCAATCATATTTTTAGTCTAATTTATTACCACAAAAACCTACCTACAAATATATTCTTGAAATGTATTGAATACGCTTTTCAACAATAATTATTTATGTATGTTTGATGTTTAGAGCTATTAAGAACTTTTAAAAAAAAATACAATGAATTTTTTTATTTGAAAAAAAAACTAAAAAAACTAAGAGATGATAATTAGGTTTAAGAGATGATAATTAGGTTTATATACTCCCAAACTATCAAACAATTTTTATTTTTAAATGTTGTAATCAATAATTTAACTCATTATATGGATTCACGTAAATCTTAAATTCTGCTACGTTAATTTTTTAACCATCTGAATTTAAACTTTGGAATTTCAGATGGAGATAAAAATGCGAAGTTAAAACAAGTTCAGGACTGGTATTGAAAGCTTTGGAGATTGTTCTAAAAGTCAAACGAGTTTAAAAAATTACTTAATCAACTCTTTTCAATGATTACACTACGAATTACAAAGATTGTTAGAGAAAGAATAAAGACGGTTGATAAACCTAAATCCGACTATTAGGAAAGATAGAGATGGTTAAAGCAATAATAAGGACCCTTGATAAGCCTAGATCTGATGGCACACCTTTTCATCTTACGTTACTAGACTCTGACCAAAACTCTATCTCTTATTTAGACTATCCACAGCAGTGGGGATATTTCATCTCCAAAAAGTGCGCCACATCAGCGCCACATCAGCATACTCTCCAAATAATTCTGCAAAAATTCTCAATCCCCACAGCAGTGCATATTTCATCTTTCAGCATACCCCACCATATTTCTCTCTCTTCCACATCATTCCATCATACAATATCCTACCATATATTTTTATTTATCTTTCTTATTATTTACTATATATTTATATTAAAATTATATATATATTAAAATTAATAATTTTTTTAAATTAACATAATATATTTTCTTTACAAATAAAAACTATAAAATTTCAATAATTAAAAATATAATACATAATATATAGTATATTTAAAAATCAAAGTTAAAAATAAAATTGGTCACCTAAATTTATTATTTTCTTTACAAATTTAATAAAATATATTATTGATCATCTAAATTTATTAGTTTAATTTTTATTTACCAAATTATTACTTAAATTATCGATCATTTAATTTTTTTAAATATAACTATATCAATAACATTATGAATTTTATTTTTTTAAGTTTTGTAATGAATTTAAAACTTTTAAATCCAAATTTATAGCTTATTATGTTATTATCTATTTTTAATCCTTTCAAATCATAAATAATGGTATACTTTTTTTAATTTTTTAACTTACAAAAATGTTCCGAAAATTGTTTCGAAATACTTAATAAAAAAACCATAAAAAATTTCGTTGTCCGAATCTTTCAAACCAAGTCTCTATTTATAGATCTCAAAAAATTATAAATCATGATATAATTTATTTATTTTTTTAACTTACAAAAATATTCCAAAAATCATTTTGAAAATACTAAATAAATAAAAAACTCAAAAAATTTCGGTGTCGGAATGAAACAAACCAAGTCTGTACGCGTAGATATCGAAAAATCATAAATAATGGTATACTTTTTTTAATTTTTTGACGAACCATTTGTTTCAAAAAAACGTTTTTTAAAAAAAAAATAAAAAAAAATAGGAGACTGCTGCATGCCAAATGGCATGCTGCAGTTGGTTGTTGAAAAGATGAATTGTGATTCATCTTTTGAACCCCAATTCATCTCTAGCTACCAGCGTGTATCAATAACACGCTGGTGCTAGAGATGCAGCGCATATTTCGTTTGAAATATGCGCTGCTGTGTATAGTCTTAGTACTATTTAGCTTAAAAATATTGGTCTAGACTAGAGACCTTGTACATATTAGGTTTTTAGAGCCTCTACCATCCTAAGGTTCTTAAAAATACTCCGACAATAGAATCGCCATGAGATGGCATTTCTATTTTTGGTTATACATGCGCCAGATTAGAAGTAAGTTCTTCAATCAATTTTTGGTTATAGCATTTCTTTTAAGTTCTTTCTCGTACTCAGTTTATAAGTTTAATCTATAAGTTTCTCAGGTTTTCATATGAAATATAGATTTTTGTTTTTGTTTTCTTACACAATTTTGTTTCCAGCAAGTTATTTTTCTACGCACATCTAATTATTAATTTGATTATTTCTGTCAAATAATCATCAGAAATATCCAATTTACAATTTGATAAATTAATTCGTACTATTGATTTTGAAAATTACTATACATAATATAGTACTTATGGTTTATATAGTATATTCAAATATATAGGTATAGAATAATAATTATATATGCATTTTTTTTTCGAGGGAATCTGCAGCCGCTACTCAGAGTGCAATGAGTGCGCACATGGTAAACCCTCAGTCTGACGCGATAGCCTGCAAACCAACGACAGAAGGTAAACCACACAAGGTGACAGGCTCAGCCGAGAAAGCGTATGTAGAGGGACTCAAACTCATGACCTTTTGGTTATAAGAATGTCATATTCAACCAACTCGGCTACCCAAAGGAGTCCATTTATATGTACTCAATGTGTGGATCTATATTAAGTTTACAAAATTATTAACTCACCCGGTTCTTTTTCTTTTATTATTAGTCCCTAATCACCGGTTTTATTAATAATCTCACTTACATCTTTTAAGATTAAGATATTCGCAAATAAGCCGGACGCGAACCACCCTTGATGATTTTTAGGTATGGATTTAGGGCTTTGTTATGTATCCATTTAGAGTCTGGTAAAGAAAGAACAAGTTGCCTATTTAAACACCATTTGTGTATATTCATAAGAGATTGAGTCCAAAAAAGTAGTCGAGTTAGTTGAATAAGGTATGTTAGTTTTTGGCGTTGGTTTACAAACTATTGCCTCAGACGGAGTTTTAGCATCCATTGAATAACGATTGCGGGTTCTCTCCAAAAAAATTTAAAAAATTATATATGGAAACCTTGAACTATAATCTTAACATATTGAAATTTCTAGATAAGATTGGTTTGACCGTTTATTTATCAAAAGTTTAGAATTTATGTTTTCAATTTATTCCATGAGTATTATTTTCTATTTGAATTACAGTTTATAAAGCATGGCTTAGGGAAGTGGCGTTAAGGTCTCAAATTTACAGAATTGAATTTCAAGGTTACTTTTACTCTTTAGTTTTTTACTAAATTTATGGTTTGTATTTAGGTTGTGGCTTGTTTGAGTGTAAGCCTGTTATAATATGATTAATGGAGGAATATGAATGTGACGTAATAGACTGGTGGAAATCTGCGGAAAGAAGAAAAGCAGTTGTTACTGCAAAAGTAAAATTAAAAAAAATAACTATATGGTGTTGTAATCCTATTCTACATTTCTAAAAGTACGTATGAAAATGTGCATATACGATACAAAGTAGAAATGGACTTTCTTTCTAAGTGTTGGACGTCCACATAAGGTGTTGTATACTGTCTACTGAGGAGTTATATATTTCAAACATTGTTGTTATAAATTTTTATGCAGGATTGTTTTAAGTTTTTTATTTTTTGTTTTGAATATTAAATTTGTTTAATAGATTAATATTTAAATATTTATTATTGGTAAAGAAATCTCATTTCCTTATACTGAACCATAACCAAACATGATTTTTTAATATGATAAATATTTAAATATTAATTGATCGAACAAATTTAAATTTCAAAACAAAGATTTATAGAAAATTCCAAACAATCCTTCGTCAAAATTATAACAATAATGTTTCAAACATAACTAGTCATCCGATAGTGGACAACACTATTATATAGACTTCCAACACTTGCCAGGAAAGTCCTTCGTACTTTAAACTTTATTCATACATTTTCAAACGTAATTTTCGCAGTGTAAAATGTAGGATTACAATTATTTTTATAGGTTTTCTTTTTGCGGAAAGCTTTTGTAGTTGCTGCTTTTGTAAAAGCTTCACTTCCTCGACCTCTCCTCCTGATTCCCTTTGGACCTCTATTGCCTCCTGTAATTCTTTAGCAGCAAATGTGGCATCTTCGGTATTATTTCGGTATTAATGTTTTTATATATTCAATCTCTTCTGGAACGACATGAGGCCTTTATATTATAGAAGTAAATATATTCAATAAGCATGTATGCATCTAGTATTTTTTATTATCTCACGCTCATATTTTTATTACGTAGAATCAGTGGTATATTGAAATGACGTGGAACCGACGGTGTATCAACTCTGATTACATCAAATAGCTTTGAATAAAAATTGTTGCTTACCGTTAAAACAATACCGACGAGGTTATTTTATAAATATTTTACATATGAAACTCGAGTTTTTCATCGAACATAGCAATGTTTCATAAATAAAATTATCAACATTCGGCCCAATAGAAATTATAGGTTTGGAGATATCGTCCATGGTTTGGTCGGCGCCGAAAGTGGATGATAACTTGTTAGAAATACATTGGTGCACGGACTAAATAGGCATGAAGATAGTTCATGTTTTATACGATACAATATTTGGTAGATGGTCTCATTTGGCTTTATTTACTAAACCCACTTGACGGTTTGAAACAAGTGGTTGTTTTCGTCAATAGTTCATTACAAACCTAACATAGTTCACGTTTTATACGATATAATATCTGGTAGATGAATAAATATGTCATGCTTAAATAACTATTTATACACCATTGAAATATGAGGGCCGAAAAATAATATTGACGAGAATTGAAGCATTGACAAGTAATTAGGTTTCAACACGAGAAATCAAATATTACATAATTAAATACGAGATTATACTAACATAATATAATAATGCGTAAAAAAGTTTAATATCGCACCGTTATATAATTAAACGTCATCATTCGTCAGATCCGTAATTATTTTCTCTTCGTTACTCCTCACGACCTTGACCCATATGATTTGGGTAAATTTATTTCTTATATCATAGTATAAAATCTACTAAAAAGTCGTTTTATTGCTGCAATACCGAATATATGTAGTTTTTTATGGCAGCAACGGTTCATCTAGCTGAGTACTAATCTATACATTTAAATCTATACAATAAAAACTCAAAAACAATAAATATGTCATGCTTGAGTATATCGTTGACATATTTACATATACGATTTCCATCTACGAAATAAATTTCAATATCTATAACCGTTGTTGAACAAACGCGTGAACGACCATATATTTGTAGATATGTTAAATACACTTGTAGAGATATGCCGTGTACAAGATATTGATATCAAGTAGCTAGCACTAATTTGATCTTGAGAAATTTCATCTAATAGTGGCTTCTTAGATGACTTTTGAACCAATTTGACCTACGTAGTATATTATCTAAAGCATCGTCTGAACCATAAACTTCCAAATATAAATTACAGTCACCGTCTAATTTTGAGATTAAATCGTATCTAACTAATTCCCAAGTGTCCTTTTTACCGTATAGTATTCTCGATATGGTTTGACAACAACATTGTCCATCTGAAATAACTTCTACCAACCTAATAATATAAGGATATATAAATATCGGGATGCATTCTGGGTACATAATTGTTGTTCCGTTGTTAGTACTATTTTTGGCCGACCTACTCTATTTTGGAAGTGAGAGGTATATGTAATATAAATGAAGGCACTCTTAGGGCAGACGTCCTACATAACATGTTCATAGGTGTGCTAGCACTCGCGGTTTGATCAATGTCATATTTCGAGGAACTAGTGTCCCATTTAGTCGATTAATCTGGACCATATTTTTATTGAAAATTAGAAATGACATGGGGAATAAATGCTATATAGGAATGACATGGAATCAACGGTACATGAACTCCGATTGCATCAAATAACTTTAAAGAAGAACCATTGACTACCGTTAAGTCAATTCTAACGAGGTTATCTTATATACGGGAATCGAGGTATTCATCAGACATACCAACGTTCATTAATAAAATTACCAACATTCGGCCCGATAGAAATTGTAGGTTTAGAGTTATCGTCCATGGTTTGATCGGTGCCGAAAGTGGATGACAACTTGTTAGAAAAATATTGGTACACAAACTAAAGAATCATCGATAATTTTATTTAAGTGCCGCATATTGTTATGAAGATGTTGAAGTCGATAAAGAACTACACCGGTTGAGATATTATAAAGAGAATGCGTCGTGCGATAAACTAATGACCATCATATTTAATTGTTTTTTTATATTACCTAGTACCCGAAGATTTTATAATATATTTAACATTTATAGATGCACCATCAACGGACGATTCTCAAGAAGATACTAGGGTCGCTTTCGTGAACCAAAATCATTTTGTTTAGGTACGTAAATAAATTTTCTATTAGACGTATCTGTTAAGAAACAAAAAGAGAAAAGAAAGAAGTAGGCTCCAAGAAGCGACTAGGGTTTATTATCTAGAAAGTTAATGTATTACATAGAACATATGCTTATATTTATAGATAAAATAAAAAGCTAATGAGCTTGGGCCCTTATATCTCTAATACCACCTCACAAACTCACAATGCAACAGTAATATGAAACCACACTGTTGACTAAGCCTTTGTCAAAATATCAGCAACCTGCAAATCTGATGGAACATATGGAAGCGAGATAGTGCCAATCTGAAGATGATGCCGACTAAAGTGACAATCTATTTCAATGGGCTCCGTCCTCTCATGAAAACCATAATTCTTTACTATCTGCATGACGCTTTTGTTATCACAATATAAGGAAGTAGGTTTAGTAAAATTAACCCCCATATCTGCAAGAAGCTATCGTAACAAAAAAATCTCACATCTAGTCACAGTCATAGCATGGTACTCAGCTTTAGTAGACGATCTAGAGACAACATCTTGTATCTTACTTTTCCATGAGATTAATGAATCTCCAAGGAAAATACAGAAACTAGTAGTAGATTTTTTATCATGAGGATCACTATCCCAATGAGCATCGCTATAGGCATGTAGCTCGAGTGAAGAGATCGAAGGAAACAAAATGCTTTGGAAAGAGTTCCACGAAGATATCTCAGTATTCGAAGAACAGCTCCTCAATGAACGGATGTAAGAACAGTAAGAAACTGACTAACCACAAGAATATCATAAGCTATATATGGTCGAGTAACTCTAAGATAAACCAAGCTCCTTACGAGAGATTGATATAAGTTGGATCTAACATAGGAACACCATCAGTCAGAGAATACCGAGCATTGGTTTCAAGAGGTGTATGTACCGTCTTGTTCTCAGAAAGTCGCATTCGCTCAAATAAATCCGATATATATATTTTATGAGAGAGAATATAACCTTTTAGAGTGAGCCACCTCAATACCTAAAAAATAACGCAATAGTCCCAAGTCCTTCATCGCAAAGTGCTGAGCCAAATCACGTTTAGTGCCTCAATACCATCAATATCATCACCAGTAATGATCATATTATCTACATATATGGATAAAATAATTCGTCCTGCACTCGTACATCTGATAAACAAGGCTGAATCATGATTTCTAGCAAGAAGAAGTGAAGTAATAAACGTAGAGAAGTTCTCAAACCAAGCAAGAAGAAGTGGAAGATCTTCCACTGACAAACGGATGCAACCATAATAAGAGTACGAACGATCGTCATTTTTGCTACTGGGGAAAATATCTCATCATAATCCATACCATACTTTTGTGAATACCCTTTTTCCAATAAGGACGAGCTTTATATCTTTCGACAGACCCATCAGTCTTTGTTTTAATTTTAAAAACCCATCGACAACCGATTGTATGCTTACCGGGTGGAGGTTTAACTATATACCATGTATGACTCTGATAAAGAGCGGTAAGCTCTTCGACTATTGCATTTTGCCAACGAGGATCAGAAATAACTTCTTTAAACGAATGAGGTTCATATAAATCATGTATGTTTGCTATGAAAGAGGTGAAAGGAGCTAAGTAAGAAGAATACGCAAAATCTGATAGTTTGATAGAATTAATTATACGAGTAGATCTTGTGAGGGGTGGAGTTGGTGGCTCACTAAAAGAAGGAGTTGACTCAGACCTTGATGGAGCAGAAGTAGTATCATCTGTAATCGATGTCTCATGAGCTGGCACATCAATGTCAATGGGTATGTCGTTATTATGTTCAAAATGATCAATAGTCTGAAGTTTGGTACTTATTATATCATGTTATTTAGCTGGAATCGAATAAAACAAGATATGCTCAAGAAATTTAACATGTCGAGAGACATATAATTTATGGCTAGTGGGATCAAAATAACGATACTCTTTGTCTAACACCATAACCCAAGAAAACACATATTGCCAATTTAGGGCCCAATTTGTTGTGTTAGACATGAGGAAGAAGGACAAAACATGTACATCCAAACACTCGTAAAGAAGAATAATCAGGAAGTTGTCTGTATAACTTCTGAAAGGGAGAAATCCCTACATTATGAGCAGTGGGAATTCAATTAATCACATATGCAGCAGTATGAATTGCTTCTCCCCAAAAAAATGTAGGAACCTCAGCAGATAAAAGCAAAGACCGAGCAGTCTCTACAAGGTGATGATGTTTTCTTTCTACAACACCATTTTGCTGAAGGGTGTCAGTATAAGAAACTGATGTATGGTACCATCAGATGCAAGTAACTGAGTAAAATCATCGGATGTATATTCACCCCCTAAGTCACACACCTGAAGTATTTTATTATAGCAGAATGTTGAGTCTTAACAAGTGACCGAAATTCTCTATAAATTCCAAGGAAATCTGATCTACGTTTCATAAGGTAAACCCAAGTATATCGAGTATAATCATCGATGAAAGAAACATAATAGGATGAACCACCCTATGTGGAGACAGGAGATGGAACCCCAGACATCAGAATGAATATCAAACAGAGCAATAGAAGAAGTAACACTTCCACTAAACCGTAATGCCAAATTTTTTGCAAGTTTACAACCACTACAATCCAAGATATTAAAAGTGTTTAACTTACCTAAAAAACCTGTAGAGACTAAATATTTTAAACGCGATGCAGATACATGTCCTAGACGAGAATGCCAAAGATAAAACTCAGACGATGAAGGATTCAAACGAAACGAAGATAAATCAACACAAAAGGCAACGATATTAGTCAAGTATGTTTCAACACCATTTACATCCAAATCTGTTACTTCGAGTTTCTCTAAAACATAGAGTTCCCCTGTTTTACGACCTATCCCAATCACTATATGAGTCTGTTGATTTACACAATTGGCTAACCGAAACAAGATTCAAAGCAATGATGGGAACGTAGTAAACATCGGATAGCGATATGTAAGGGGTAAAAATAGAGCCAATACCCTCTACTGACATTGGTGTAGCACTAGCATAGTGAAACATGAGACAACGAAACAAAGTTTGACATGTGAGGTGACATATGATGAGATGCACCCGAATCCAAAATCCAAAATGATCAATTAATACCTGAAGTGGAAGACGAAGAGAAACCTGAATGGTATGCAGATGTAGACATAATAAAGTTCTTATTATTCAATTTGTTACTAGTAGACTGTAGAAAATCATCTTTTCCTATCATATTCGCAATACGATCCATAATCGCTATTCAAATTAAAATCTTAATCAAACCCCAAATCCAAAATCAAACCCAGTCCAAATTCAAAATCTCAATGGTCCATCGAAATTAAATCGAATACTCAATTTAAATCCAAATCCAAAATCAGGTCCAAATACCAAACTAAATCCAAATACCAAGTCCAAATACCAAACAACAAACCTGTTGCACTATTCCAGTAGCGATTTCTCCCAAACCGAAGCATCGACTCATAATCCAACCAGTCCAATTGAAGCACTGGATTTCTTGAACACGGTCTCCAAAATTCAGAAAAAATAGACACCGTTTTCCTTTTGATCGAACCGTTTTACTGGGGCTGCATACAACATATCCGAAAACCAAAAACTGTATCTATTTTAGACGAAAAACATATCAAAATTTCCAACACAAATCCAATCGAAACACAATAGTAAAAATTGGAAACCACACAATAGCCGATCCAAAATAAAACTAATTCCAACTGAAATCACAATCGAAATCCAAATAAAAAAATTAATGCAGCTTTTACGACAAATGTCTTTTCTATTCTAAACCAGAATCCAAATTAATTCTCTGTAATTAGTTTTACCAATTAATTTCTTGCAATTTCACCAATTAATTCTCTCCAATTAATTAACTGATGCAATTTCACCAATTAATTCAACTTACTATCAAAATTTTACCAATAATTCAATATTGCAATTTTACCGACTGATAGCATACTAGCAGATTAATAGCAATTTTATCAATTAAGATTAGACAATACTTATTTCTATATCGACAATTTCACCAATCAATACGTTCATGACAATACTTATTTTTTCTATCCGGTTTGTGATGGACCGACTTCCTGGCTGGTAGATCTACAAAATAGGAGGATCCCTATGCAACAAAGAGAGAAAAGAAAGAAGTAGCCTCCAAGAAGCGGCTAAGGTTTATTATTTAGAAAGCGTATGTATTACATAGAACATGGGCTTATATTTATGGATAAAATAAAAGGCCAATGAGCTTGTGACATTATATCTCTAACAGTATCTAGTTGTTAAAATTTAAATTTGTACTATATATTAATTTTTTTTTTCTTTTGGTCTTAAATTTATAGGTTGATATGGTTACATTTTCGTCGATACCAACGATAAATCCTACGTGGATGCACACTACTAGAGACACTTCTAAGTCTTGGTTGATCCTATTGCATTCAATATTTTATGCTTTTTACGACTACAACAACCCACACGGTTACAGTCCGGAGAATGCGGGTCATTAATAATAGACTTACAAAATACCTTTAGGTGTATTAGTTTTTAAAATTTCCATATAAGTAGTAGTATTTTGCGTTTTATTTATTTATGAATTTGTTTAATTATATTTTAAAACGAACGTTATGTTGGCAATCATGTATGTTTTTGCATTTATTTTGTACTATGTATAGGTTTTACAAAAACAATTATTTGAGTTAACTTTTTCCTAATGTTGTCGTCATGAACTGGCATCGGTAGCCATCATGGCTCTAACAATTGGCGCTTGAAATGAACTCTCCGCCAACCGTTGGCACGCATAGTACACCTTTCGCCAGCAGATGACGGACAGGTTAGCATGCGTTCCACAACCATGAAGGATACAAAATGACAAAAATAACTTTAATTCCAAAAAAAAAAACTTTGCCAGTTGCCACCATGGCTTGACGTATAGGTACTTATAAATATTGTACGTCTGGCGGTAACATAGAGTTTTTTTTCGTCATTAAAATAATAATATAAAATATTATGTTTAAACTACAATAATTATACGATTGACGATTGTAATATGGCACCAAAATATTAATAAACATTTAACAACTAATGAAATGTGCATATAGAAAGTTTCACCCATAAGTTACTTGTTAATTATGAGTTATGCAAAAATTTAAACCACCAAAATTTTACTTGCCAAATCATTACCCGCTAATAATAAATCCACAAATTTTATTTATTTACATAAAGGTCATGAGTAACATAAGTTTTTTTTAAAAATAAATCTACTAAAATATAGTATATAACGAATTACATACCTCTGTTGGATATGGAAAGAACTGTAAACGAATACTTTTATCTCCTCCAAGTCATCGAGCTTCTGAAGATAAAGAGATAGTATGAGACTACCGATGGGTTTATCAATGAAGTGCTATGTACGATATACTACATCTATGGTTACATGTACGGGAGTGTAGGAGCAAAACCTATGACGTATCCACGGAGGAGTGAAGAAGTATCGACAAGGTAGAATTATTTTAAATCGAACCAACGTATCGTGTGTTTGAACTCCTATGGGCGATTAAGAAGGAGGCATATAAATCGTTCCATTTGAAAGTAACTAATTTTTTAACAAAAGATGTGTTACATTATGTTATGTGAATGCGAAAATCATTGAAAAATAGGAAGCACTTAGGAGTTTCACTTATAACGAATGATATGACTTTGACTAATTTCTTTTAGTTTATATTATTTTCAAATATTTAATGAAATGTATTTGCTTTATGTTTCCGTTAGTTCTTTATGTTATTGTAGTTGTTTTATGTTCCTTTTAGTGCTTTAAGTTAATGTATTTGTGTGTTTGTTTATCTTAGTTTGAGTACTTTAAAATAATTTTTACGCAAACATCGAACGTATAGGTATATAAGTAACAACATCTAGAAACAAATGTAGAATTTGAGAGAAAACAACCATTGTTACAAACTAAACAAGTCAAGTAGATAATTTTACGTAATGTATTATAATGAAATGACACCAAATAACGTAAAATAACAAATATAAAACATTAATGTTTAGAAACATGTATGACAACCATAGTGTCTAACATAGTCTCCTACCGATATAAAAAGCACCCTCATACGCCTCAATGCTCGAAACCCCATTAAACTCATTAGATCCAGGAAACAATTATATCCTTAGCAGACTCGCACACAAATGTCGTATAACAACACCTTCGTGGTATTCGTGCACATAATCATCTAATTGGTATATCGCTGTATTAACGAGATTGTATCAACTAACCAACTAATGAGATAAGATACTCACGAGTATGGAACGACTCCATAACTTCTATAATAACAGGGCTTCTCAACAAAAGAACTAGCATATAAGTAAGCCAATACTGCCAATTGTCTTGATCGAATGCAAAAGCCATCAACATGGGTTTTCTTTTTCCCTTGTTCTGCATCATGTATAACCAAAACAGTGAATAGTCCTAAATGTATCCGAACTACCTCAAAGCTCGATCGAGATAGTACGTCTAAGTATGCACGACACCAATAATGATACGATGATACCAAACTATTTCTTCTAATGAGAAATGTTCGTGTATGGGAGGTAAGGCTAAGACAATACCTGCAACACAAAACCATAAAAAATAACACAAATGAGGTTTTCTAACTGTTACCATATACACCAGAATACCAATAATAAAACAACACCAAAATAATATCAAACCTAGTTGTTTTAGTCTATTCTTATAAACCTAGAAGTATAAAAAAAAGTGTAACATGTTTGCTACTCATATATTAAACATGTACTCATTCTATTACATTTATATTACTAAAATTATAGAGTAATGATCATGTATCAAACAAGAATTTCATACCTAATATATTTTAAATAATTAAATAATAAAAAAATACAAAACTTACATTTTGAAGTTGGTTTGCAGGCTATTGCGTACTGAAGATTTACGCTGTGCGCACTCTTTGTATAACGGCTGCGGATTCCCTCCAAAAAAAAATTATTCATATAAAATACAAAATACAGATGGATTTTCTTGCTAAGCATTCAAGGTCTACATAATAGTGTTTTCCATTGCTTAGATGAGGATTTTCTTGCTAAGCATTCGAGGTCCCGTAGCAGTGTTGTCCAGACGAGGAGTTATGTTTCGAATATGGTTGTTATAACTTTTTTGTTATGGAAGGCTGTTATAAGTTGTTGTTATAACTTTTTTGTTATGGAGGGCTGTTATAAGTTTTTTATCTTTTTGTTTTGGATATTACGTTCCTTTAATGGATTAATTAGGTATTAATAAAAAGTCTTATTTCGTTATGGTTCAGAACCAGTTGAATTCGTTTATGAATAGTAACCAAACAAGACTTCTTTAATAATGAAAAGTATTTTCATATTAATTGACCGAACACATTTAAATTTCAAAACAAGGGTTATAGGAAATTTAAAGCGATCCTCCATCAAAATTATAACAACACTGTTTCAAACATGATTTCAGATATAGTTTTAGCAACGTATAATAAGATTAGTATGGTCTTTATAAGGTTTCTGTTGGGAATATGGGGTCCGGTCTGCATATTCCGCCTCCGTATATAAGTACGGACAATTCGATCTCAACACTAGTATGATATTGTCCGCTTTGGCACCCGAAGGCCCTCACGGCTTTGCATTTGGTCAATTACCAAAAGGCCTCATACTAGTTGAGGTATGTTCTTACTTATATACCATTGATCCTTCCCATTTTAACCGATGTGGGATGTGGGACTTTGGTCGCCATCCTAACAAATCCTCCTCTCGAACAAAGTACCACTTAGCCTCCTCTCAATTGACTTTCATCCGTTCACTCTAATCAGAGATTGCTCCACCTGAGCAATAGAGCTTTTTACAACGGATCTACTGCTCTCGAACATCCTTCCTTGTTCCTTAGCTCTACTATCCACTCCAATCAAGTACCACCGCTTGATGAGTCATGGACGCTCTAGCTCCACTATCCACTCCAATCAAGTACCACCGCTTGATGAGTCATGGACGCTTTAGCTCCACTATCCACTCCAATCAAGTACCACCGCTTGATGAGTCATGGACGCTCTAGCTCCACTATCCACTCCAATCAAGTACCACCGCTTGATGAGTCATGGACGCTCTAGCTCCACTATCCACTCCAATCAAGTACCACCGCTTGATGAGTTGTGGAAGCTTTATCTCCACTATCCACTCCAATCAAGTACCACTGCTTGATGAGTCATGGACGCTCCGAACTAGGATGTATAGAGTAGATCATTCACCTTGACCATGACTACTAGTTCATCATGTTCGACCTCCGAGAATATCACCACCATCGTGTTCCGTCTGGGCCTGACGCTCTGATACCACGTGTTGTGAATATGGGGTCCGGTCCGCATATTCCGCCTCCATATATAAGTACAGACAATTCGATCTCAACACTAGTATGATATTGTCCGCTTTGGCACCCGAAGGCCCTCACGGCTTTGCATTTGGTCAACTACCAAAAGGCCTCATACTAGTTGAGGTATGTTCTTACTTATATACCATTGATCCTTCCCATTTTAACCGATGTGGGATGTGGGACTTTGGTCGCCATCCTAACAAATCCTCCTCTCGAACAAAGTACCACTTAGCCTCCTCTCAATTGACTTTCATCCGTTCACTCTAATCAGAGATTGCTCCACCTGAGCAATAGAGCTTTTTACAACGGATCTACTGCTCTCGAACATCCTTCCTTGTTCCTTAGCTCTACTATCCACTCCAATCAAGTACCACCGCTTGATGAGTCATGGACGCTCTAGCTCCACTATCCACTCCAATCAAGTACCACCGCTTGATGAGTCATGGACGCTTTAGCTCCACTATCCACTCCAATCAAGTACCACCGCTTTATGAGTCATGGACGCTCTAGCTCCACTATCCACTCCAATCAAGTACCACCGCTTGATGAGTCATGGACGCTCTAGCTCCACTATCCACTCCAATCAAGTACCACCGCTTGATGAGTTATGGAAGCTTTATCTCCACTATCCACTCCAATCAAGTACCACTTCTTGATGAGTCATGGACACTCCGAACTAGGATGTATAGAGTAGATCATTCACCTTGACCATGACTACTAGTTCATCATGTTCGACCTCCGAGAATATCACCACCATCGTGTTCCGTCTGGGCCTGACGCTCTGATACCACGTGTTGTGAATATGGGGTCTGGTCCGCATATTCCGCCTCCGTATATAAGTACAGACAATTCGATCTCAACACTAGTATGATATTGTCCGCTTTGGCACCCGAAGGCCCTCACGGCTTTGCATTTGGTCAACTACCAAAAGGCCTCATACTAGTTGAGGTATGTTCTTACTTATATACCATTGATCCTTCCCATTTTAACCGATGTGGGATGTGGGACTTTGGTCGCCATCCTAACAGTTTCTTATAAATATCACAAGTTCAAACACTTCGGTATTTCTTCAATTATTTTCTAATAACAAATATAAAAGCTCACCATTCTAGTTTTCTTTTAGCGTAAGGCATCTGTTGTTACTGTTTTTGCATTTCTTTCGAGTTCTCTCCGGATCTCTATTGTCTCGTCGAGTGCTCTAGCAGCAAATGCGGTGACTTCAGCGTTCATGTTGTTTATATTTTCAGTGTCCTCAAACGACATAGTTACATAGGTAAATATAGTTTTGACTATAAAAATAAAGGTATCACTTAGACTAATACAGTGTGTCAAGTAATAGTACATGTGAAACATTAAAAATCATACACTAAAAAACCATACACGCATGCGTCTAGTATTGTTTTATCATATGAGGTTTATATTTTTATCGAAAGTGAGCAATGACATGGAGAATCAATGATATATAGGAATGATGTGGAATCAACGGTGCATGAACTCCAAATGCGTCAAATAATTTAAAAAAAACCCGTCGCTTACTGTTAAATCATTTCCGATGAGGTTGTCTTACATACGGGATTCGAAGTATTCATCAGATATATCAACAATAAAAGTACCAACATTCAGTCCAATTAATATTTTGAGTTTAAAATTATCTTTCATGGTTTGACCCGCGTTGAAAGTGGATGAAAACTTCATTCACTTCACTTGTTAAAGTAACATTGGTACACAAACTAAAGAAGCATAGAAAATTGTATTTAACTGTTACATATTATTGTGAAGATAATGAAGTGGATAGAGAACTACATTGGTTGCGATATTATAAAAAGACTGCGTCCTCTGGCAAAATAATCATCGACACATTTATTTGTTTTTGTTTTTTCATTACCTATCATTTGGCGGTTTTATAACATATTTAACAATTAAAAATGCACCACAAACGGACTGTCCTCAAGAAGAGATTGAGGTCCCTTTCGTAAACCATAATCACTTTATTTAGGTACGTAAATAAATTTTATATTAGACGCATCTACTTTTTAAAATATGAACGTGTTTTTATATTTAATTTTTTTTCTTTTGATCTTAAATTTATAAGTTGATATGGTACATGTTCACCTTTACCAAGGATAGATCATAGGTGGATGCACATAACTGGAGACGATGCTAAGTCTTGGTCGATCCTATTGCATTCAGGAGTCGACACCTTATAAGACTACAACGACCCACACCAGCACATTCCGAAGAATGTGGATCATTAATAGTAGGCTTACAAAATACATTAGGTGTATTAGTTTTTGAAATTTCTATGAGAGTAGTAGCTATTTTTTATATTTTTATGAATGTTTTTAATTATATTTTGGAACAAACATTTTTTTTGAAAATCATGTATGTTTTTGCATTTATTTTGTATTATGTATAGGTTTTACAAAAACAATTATTTGAGTTGATTTTGTCTTAATGTTTCCGCCATGAACTATGTTGCCGCCATGAACTGGAGTCAGTAGCCATTATAGCTCCGACCATTGGCGCTTCTTATGACCTATCCGACAAACGTTGGCTCCCATAGTACACCATTCGTCAGCAGATGACAGACATATTAGCACGGGTGACACAACCATAAAGGATACAAAATGGAAAAAAACTATCATAAAAAAAAACAGTTTGCATATAGCCACCATAGTTTGGCGGATATGACCTTATTGATGTCGTACCCGGCGGCAACATTAATTTTTTTTTTAGTTTTTAAAATAATCATATAAAATATTATGTTTAGACTATAATAATTACACGATTAACGATTGTAATATCTCACTAAAATATTAATCAACATAAATTCCATAATTAATGATTAATGAGATGTACATATAGAAAGTTTCACCCATAGGTTACCTGCCAATTATATGTTACGTAAAATTTAAACCGTCAAAATTTTAATTGCCAAATTGTTACCCGCTAATAATAAATTTACAAATTTTATTTATCTATATAAAGGTCTTGAGTAACATAAATTTATACAAAAAACTAAATCTACTCAAATATAGTCTATAACGAAGCACATAACTCTGTTCGATATGGAATGAACTGTAAGGTAATACACTTATCTCTTCCAAAGCCGTTAAAAAGGAATAATAAGTGAAAAAGGAATAGAAGCTGATCCTGATCATATCTAGATATCGATGACTCATCCTCGATCGATTAAAGAGGTGCAAATTTTGACATGAAGGTTGGAAACTCTAAATAGATTCATATATAGATCTTCAGATAAGTGTGCACCTTCTTCCAAGTGTGGAGATAATCAAAAGAATTTTCTTGGACACCAAAGTGTGAAATGTCATTCTCCAAAATTAAAAAAGATTTATCATCCCCATAATTTTTGGCTAAACCCCAAAGAGTAGAGCATCTTTTTTGTATGTTATCGTATTAGATTATGTAGTCAGTGTTGTGATGGTAATGGAGGTATATGGAAATCCACGAACGGTGTATTATGTGAGAAAAAGTTTGCTTGCATTGGAAAAAAAGATATTGAAGCTCAAAAAGTTGGCATTGGCCTTGGTTATCGTCGCTAGAAATATGCATCTTTAATTTCAGGCTCATTCGATTATTGTTCGAACGTCATTTCCATTAAAATATACTTCAAAGACCATATGTTTATGGAAGGATGACTAAGTGGTTTGTGGAATTAGAAGATTGTGATATTGATTTTCTCTTCGAGTTGTTATCAAGGCTTAGGATTTAGCATATTTTCTTGTTAAATTCCATTCGAGTTGTTCCAATAAGGAGTAGAATGATAAAAGTACATTATCAATAACTGAAGAATGGATAGTCCTAACTAACAGAGGCTCTTGTGTTTTGGGATCAAGTGCGGGAGTAAAATTACTCACTCTAACCGGTGAAGCTATGTATCAGGCCATTTGGTTCATATTTAGTGTGTCCCTTACCGAAGCATAATATGAAGCAGCTTTAGATAGGTTAAGGCTTGCAAGTATTTGCGATGAATTATATATGGTTACCGAGGAAGACTAAAGAGATTGAAAATCCAAAGATTTCGATCGTACACTTCCATCTTACAAGGTACTTAATTATTCTGAGGATAATAGCGAGGAGACTCGACGAACATATCTTGATTTGATTGAGGAAAAAATAGTTAGAACACATTTGAATTTGATTCATTATCAAACTTTAACGCAAAGCTGTTATAATTCGAGAGTGAAACGAATGGACTTTAAAGTAGGTGATAAATTTCTAAGGAAGGTCTTTTTAACATACAAAAGACAAAATGTTGGGTAAAATGGGTCCGAAGGAATGACCGTATTCAGTAATCCAGAAGGTTAAGCCAGGGACATATCGCCTCCAAGATAAATAAGGAATATTTTTGCAGCACCCTTAAATTTTTAAACATTTACGATTTTATTGTGAGTAATTCTTTAAACTCTTATATGCATATTATTTTTTCTCATATATGTTTGACCGGTGGAATAATATTTTATTTTCTAGTGCCTTATGAAGGTTTTACAAGGTTCCTATATTGCCGGAGTTATAAATACAATGGTTCTTTTGCCAAAAATGTTTTGAGCATAACAATTTTTTATTGGGAAACAGAATAACATTCATATTATTGTAAGAAAATTAAACTTTTTATTTTGTAATTAAACAAGTACTAATCACCCTTGTGATAATTTAAAAAAATGTATAATTCAAAGAGCCAATATGTGTGGTAGTATAATTCGAACTGCTAATGTGTAGGGAAATATAATTCGATATGCTAATGTATGTGGCAATATAATTCGAAGTGCCAATTTGTGTGGAAATATATTTTTGAAGAGTCAATGTGTCTGGAAATATAGTTCGATTATGTTTTCTTTAAGACAACTGTAAAAACAGAACAACATTTAACATCTAAAACAACTAGTTCTATGTGATTAGCATCTACGACCAAAATAGTGATAAGTGATTAGCATATACGAATGAAACAGTGTTATGTGATTAGCATCTACGAATAAAACTGTGTTATGTGATTAGCATCTACAAATTAAACTGTGTTATGTGATTAGCATTATGAACATAAATAAAGTCATGTGATTAGCACTTACAAGTACAAACAGTGTCACGAGATAAGCACATACATAAAGTTTTGAGGATGACATGTGATAGTCATCAATACCAAACCACAAGTTATAAACACAAAAGTATATTTGATTCTTATTTGTTTTGACCGCCACCTGGTGATTCATCTGAGTTGTCTACCGAGAAGCTATCATCACTTTACGAACCTTCACTACCTAACAATGTGGATTTGCTGCTTTCATTTTCTTCGGATCCAGACTCCTCTAAATCACTTGAAACAATGGTGAATGCATCTTTAGACCGCCCGTTCTCTAGCACTAAGTACTAATATTCTGCCATGTTTGCCTTCAAAAACCTATGATGGAAGTCAATGATCATATAAATTTTTGCTTCCTCTTTAGTCTTTACGGGTCTTTAAAGCCTTGAGACAATCATTTGCATTAGCATTCACATCAGCCTTTATAGTAGTAGTTTTCTCCTTCTCGTATTCAAATTTGTACGATTCTAAGTCTTGAAGGGCCTTATTTTTCCTTTTTTCACTTTCTTCATACAGTTTTTTGGGTGCTATCTGGTTGGCATGCTTTTCGTCTAATCCTACTTTGTGCTTCGAATTCAGGTGCTCTAATTTTTTTTGTACTTAGAGGCCAAATGTTTATTTATTTGGAGAGCCCTACTGTGAAACTCTTACCTATTTTTTCTATGGGTTGTTTCATTTTTCCACCATACAACATCGTTGGCAAAGTTTTCCAATTCACTCCGAGAAGCTAAAACTTCTTCACTCAATTTTATGGTAGCATTTTTGAGGTTAGTGAAAGGGTGAAGTAAATTCAAACATTCTTTAAACGGTTCGTTGGAGGGGTATAGAGGAAAGCATTTTTCCAAAACTGAAGAACCGACCAGAGTGCCTAGAGGACAGGATGGCAAGTGTGTTTGGCGTAATGTAGGTCGTGTGTCAACCAATGCTAGTTGATTCTCTGGAGGATTATTTCCTACATTGTTCGATGTCGTTTGAACAACCTCATTTACAATATCAATAACATGTTGCTCATTCTCATGAAAATGTGGTCTGTGTCGAAGAAATTGTTATCTTCATTTTCCATTTCTTCCCCCTCAGCATTCGATAACGAATTTAGGGATGAGAAGTCAACAAATTCCTTAGAAATAGTTTCATTATTTTTATTCGAGGAGGAGCTTTTCTTTTTATTTGAAGCAACTATTATTTTCTCTTTTTGGACAATTCGGCTTGCGACTGCTGAGTATCATGGGTAATAAGTTTTGTAACCTTTCTCTTAGATTTTTCTTCGGGCTCACCTTCTTTTTCCTTTTGGAAGGCGCACCTTGAGGTTGTTTATTTGAATATATGCTTTCAAATATATGCTATCATGTTTTATTTGCCTCGAGGACCCATCAATTATTTTCGACGAGTTGTTGAGGGTGAACTAGTAGAATGAAAGAACATTATCTTCTGAGAGACTGTTTTGGTTATGAAATGTTCAATGGGTAGAATGTTTGCGAGCCTTGATGCAATGTTACTAGAAAGCAGCGTAAACCAAAGATTAAGACTCGTTTGACTAAGGTAGAGGTCGATTATTTTAAATTAGTCTACAACTACTGGGTTCAATAAGAACTAAAGGCCCCAGTTCAAAAATCTCTAGGTAAACTACCAGTTCATTTTCACCACAAGAAAGCGAAGTCTCTCCCACAGATGGAATCCAAAGAGTAACATTCTCAAGAATCCTTTATTGCCTACGAAGTGCATCAGATTCAGATTGATTAAAATATTCATATTTCACGTTGTTAAGTGCTATAAGATATTTGAGAAGGGTGTCTTTCAGATCAATACTCAAATTGGCAACAATGTCCTCGGGTAGTGTGATAATTTATTTGCTTTCTACTTTTTCTTTGGTTTTTTTTGCAGAATTCTTCTCGAAATCAGATGGAAGAGTGTTGTTAAGAACTTAAATCTCTGAATCAATGTCAGTCCTGGATTCTGTGTCAGCAGCCTCTTCGAATATTTTATCTCAGAGTTCGAAATGTGCAGTTGTGGTGGAGTGTTGCTCTTAGTTATGAGAGTGCTATATTAAGGTAATAGACATATTTGGTAATTTTTTTGTGTGTGTTCGAAGCTAAGTTTTTAGTGTTTTCCAAAGAGATCCCTTGTGAATACTTGTTTGTCCTATTTGTTCCCTTCGAGGGAGGAGGTCTTGTAGTATCTTTTGATTTAGGGTTTTAAGAAGGTTTATTTGTTGAAGTACTAAGTTCTTCGGATTCCCCCATAGCAATGTACCGACTTTTCTGATGAGGTATTTCTTTACTTGTTTGAGGCGATTGATTTTTCTTTGCTCGAGGTGGATTTTGAAAACAAGATTCGAGGAGTTAGATTAGAGGGGTTATTGGAAGAGCTTCTGAGGACTAAAGAAGGTGGTGACTTTTTGGTATGAGGCTAGGGACCATATGTAAATATTTGAGTGATCTAATGAGGTTTATCGTCGATGATATCGACAACTTCTCTCTCGGAAGCTCGTTGTGTGATGGTAAGACAATTCAAACTGTTTGCTAGGCTAAACATAAATAGGTTAAGTGAAGAGCGGAAGCAGATCAAATACAATCTCTAAGGACTGAGTACCACGACGACAAGGGAGGAACAAATAGACCAATAAACTTTCTCTCTTTATCTATATAACTTAATAGTGGTAGGTGAAATGAGTAATGAATGCATATTTATAGGCATAATTGTGAAGATGGGTATGGGCTTTATGAGGGAGAAGTTTGAGAGTTTGACAAGCGTTTATTAGGTAGAATTTGATTTAATTGAAAGCGTGTGCCTAGTAAATAAAGGAAGTAACGTGTCAAAATGAAGCGGTACGTGTACTTGAAAGCTTCTCTTACCTTCTACACCATTATAAGAAATCCATTGTTACACTCTCTATGAATTTTGAGGGGCTGCTAATGTATAGTGAAATGAATTGTTGCGAATCGGTGTATGACTGACAATTCTCCAAGGAGAAGAAGAATTTTTCTGGGAAAAGTATAACTTATTTTGTCTAAACAATGGCTTAGAGTGATTCCGAGGGGATTTTTAGAGCCATTCTACAAATAGGAGATAAAGATTGACCCGTACTCAGTCGTTTTTAGTCCTTCCTCGAGGATTCTTTGCAAGGACAATGGGGGGCTACTGATAATGATATTAATAATTAAGGAATAAAAATAATTACTTTAGATGTCTTCAATTGATTATTTTATAGTTGAAAGAGAGATTTGGTGCAAAGTGTGTAAATGACTAAATATATAATTTGTAATGAATATGTTTGTACTGAGTAGTAAACTTGGGTGAAATATCCACACCACTAACTAATTTTGTTACGTGTAACTACCTCACCTATAAATATGTGTACTTTCCTTGGGAATGGGATTAATTGGCACTTTGAACACTTTAGATCTTGATTATTTTATCTCTCTAAAAGCTTGAGCATCATTCTCTCTCTAAAAACTCTCCCAATAATTCTTGTTAGACATCATATTCTTCCTCAAAATATTCAATACATATCAGTTGGGACCAAATTCAAATAATTGTATGTCTTAATGACTTTTTCATGACTATATGGAGGATTAAATGGAGATTCGTTGTGCTTATAATTGTAGTACATTGTAAAATATTTTAATAAAAAACAGATCAGTATTACATTCCGGTCATTGACGTCAGTCAATAATTGGTAGTCTTCTCCAATACTCAATTTAAAGTTTGAGTATTTATGATATATATTATAATAATAAATGTGTTACATTTGTGAAGTTATTAATAGTGGGTGGAATGGGCCAAAACTTTAATTGGGTGGGAAACTGATGTTGGATGAAGAATAAAGTAGGAAGGAAAATTAATTTGGCGCGAAGTTCATTGTTCGGTTCAAGTTTGGGAGGCAAAAATATTCTTCAAATTATGTAATCTTTGCTTTTTAAAGTTCAAAAACGGTAGAGGCTATGCAAAATACATGCCCTTGTCTAAACTTTAGCCTTGTCTCGTGCGTTTTGAGCGACATAAGGCAAAATTGAAGAAAACAAACTCAGAATAAGACTATATCGCACAATTTGCGCAGCAACTGGACCAAATGTCGCAACATATATGCAAAATTCATGTTGATGTCTAAACTTTAGGGCGAAATTATTATCCTTAATTCGCGTAACTTGTTCCAAAGGTTGGCCAAAATCGCATGTATGCGTGATTATAAGTATTAATTGGAATTTAGACAAAAAAATCACAGATTAACCATAAATTGAGATAATTTTAAACATAAGATAAGAATACATCAATAAACTCTCAATAAAAATTGAGATAACTTATCGAAATAAGAGTTAACATCAAAATACAATAAACAATAAAGAGCTTAATTCAAGATGAGCATAATTTGTTATTGTATCTTCTTGTTCTACAAGACGTTCTTCGAACTAAGCTATCATATATTTTGTAATGAAATTAGTTATTTCACAACTACCAAAAGATGAACGCCTCTTGCTTTACCTTAAACGCCAAGTCGAATACCCGAACCAATGGTTTAGATTTCAAATTATTATACTTCTAAACGATTGTGCGTAGGTGGAGAGGGAGCTTGTAGATAGTTGTACATGTAGTATATTATACATAACACTTCATCAAAAATAGCATAAATAATCTCATCTGACCTTGTTTGTTGAACACATTTGATGACTTGAAAGATGTGGTTGTCTTCATCAATGGTTCCTTTTATACCTAAGATAGTTCATGTTTTCTATGATACAATATTTGGTGGATGAATAAATATAACACGCTTGAGTAGTTATTTAAAGAGAAATGAAGTATGGGGGCATGAAATCTAATTTGGCAGAAAATCTTACTAAAAGATAAATAATATTAACAAGAATTCAAACATTGGCTAGTAATTAAGTTCTAATATAACATGTAAAATAAAAGAATGTACTAATATAATATATTGATGCAAAAAAAGTTGAAAACGTATGATTTTCATTATTGGTCATATCGGTAATTATTGGCTCTTCGTTACACCTGACGTCCTTGGCCGATATGATTTTGATAAATTTATTTAATATATCGTAGTATATAATCTACCAAATATTCGTTTTGTCGGTGCAATACCAACTGTATGCAGTGTATAATGGCGATAACAGTTCATCTAGATGAGTAGTAATTTATACACTTAAATTCAAGAATTAGGTAATACAAATACAAACTTTAAAATAATAAATATTCCACGCTTGAGTATATCATTGACATACTTACATGTACAAAGTGGTTTCCATTTAAGAAAGAAATTCTAATATTTATAACCGCTGTTGAACAAACAGGTGGACCACCACGACTTGGTAGATACGTTAAACAAAATTGGAGACATATATGACGTACAAGATATTTATATGGAAGGAATAATACTAATCCGATATTGAGAAAGTTTTTCCAATAATAGCTTCCTAGAATGACTTTTGAGCCAAATTAACCTACGTAGTATATTATATAAAGCATCGTTTGAACCATAAACTTCCAACTATAAATCATGGTTGTCTTTTAATTCTGAGATAAAATCTCGTATAACTAATTCCCTTCCAATTATAAATCACGATTTTCGTCTAATTCTGAGATCAAATCTCGTCTAAATAATTCCCAATTGTTCATTTTACCGTATATTATTCTTGATACGGTTTGATAACCGCATTTTCCATCTGGAATAACTTCTACCAAACTAGTAATATAATGATGTATAAATGTCTACATGCATTCCGCGTACATAATAATGTTCCATTGTTAGTAAAAAAACATTTACCGAGTTACTTTTTTTGGTATGGAGAGGTTTATGCACTATAAATGAAGGCACTCTTGGGGAAGCCATCCTACCTAACGTGTTCATATGTGTTCTAGCACTCGCGGTTGGATCAATATCATATATCCAGGAATTGGGGTCCCATTTAGTCGAATGATCCATACTAATTTTGTTTCCACATCTTGTACCAACATATTCTTTAAGCTTTACAACGTGACTGGTTTGGAGATTTATGTTTCATAACACCCTATTAATCCTATGATCTGATGTTCAAGCTCGTAACCACGTATAAAACTATCTATGATGGATAGTTTTTTTAATTGAGCACCTTCATCAGTAGTTGCATATCTTTGAACGATATCTAGTATTCACCGAAATATATCCAAATCTCTTTTATGAACGGGTCTTCCTTGCTTTTCTATAAACAGATATTTCACATGCGAAAGGTAACTCGTGTGTTTTCCTGAGAGCACATCCACGTGCTACTCGATTTATGCTTATTTGTCTAGCACGTCTAATATCATGTGATATTTATTCTAAGCCTGCATGGGATACATAACTTAATAGTTTCAAATTTAATGTCTTTATATTACCCCCTTCAATACAAAACTTACTTTGTTCGAAAGACTAGAGAATCACCAAATATTGCTTACTTAGAAGCTGGTAAAATTTATCCCCTAAAAGTTAAAGTTGCATTAGTTAGTACCAAGGAATATTTTTAGATCCGCATGAGTACTCTTACACCTAAAAATATAAATTATTATAATATTGATTTTTTATGATTAAAATTGTAACTTTCATAACTAAAATAGATCTTACAAACTGGTTGTACTATTGTCATAATGTTTGATCTTGTTGTTAAATAAATTTAGAAATTTGTCGCGGTATTTTGTTATCCATGATGACGTAACATATTCTATATTGTAGGTAATCGACGAACAATTAACGCAGTGATGTTAGATTTCTCTCTAAGCTTATAATTTCTGATTGTGTCAAAAACATTTTTGTTAATATGAAACTTTCATAGCAAATTCATTGCATCCATAAATATATCTTCCTAACATCAATGCTAAATTATAATTCTTCAAAATGAAGCTAGGAAACGCACATATATTATCCATCATCACACTTCTTAGAATACTTAAAGCTCACGTGTAGTTTGCTTTATTTTCTGCACCCATAAACATATAACCAACACTCAATGTAAGTGATGTTAAACTTGCTCCAACGATATAGAGCAATACCATTATATATTTCTTGAAACATAAATCTGAAGTCTTTGATTTTCTAATTAATTAGGCAATAATATATACTAAATATATAAAAATATTTTATATTCAATCATCTATTACGTACCTAGCATGAAAAAAACATATTTAGCTTGGGACAATTCCTAGAAAAAGACTATGATATTCACATGAAAATTATAGTCTTTTATGAGAGATGGAAACTGAAATTTAATTGCTAAAGTTCAAATGTCAAAGAATATAATGTTTCCTTTGAATATTCGAAACAATATTGCAAAATGTCTTAAGACTTGTTACAAAGATGCATCGTGGCTATGGCATGTTTGATTGGGCATCTAAATTTTACAAGTTTAGAAACATAAAAATATAATGTCAAGATCATGCTCGATGGTAAATTTTCAAAAGGCAGACCTCCAAATGTCAGAAATCCAAAATTCGGGTAGACCCCAAATGTCAGAATCATTGAGTTTTGTTGCTCAAGTCAGCTTGTCATTTTGGGATCGTAGGTTTGAGTTTGACCTCCACGGTGACATCAAGAAATTGTGGAGAATGGATGTGTGGAATATATTGCGCATGTTTAAGTGGACTCTTTCATTTTATCCTAAGAAAAAATCCTCTATCACTCTAATATGGGTTTCATTTCCAAATATCCCATCGTATATAAATAATGTTGACACTATTAGGGTTCTGGACAAGGCGATATAGAGCTCTTTAACTGCATGGATCCCACACAAAAGCATGGCCATGTATAATTGTTGCAAGACATGACTCGAATTGGACATCTTTAAGCAATTAATGAAAAACGTTTGGGTAAGTTTTGGACAATCTAAGGGGTACCAGGACATCAAATACAATGAAATTGCCCAACTAATGCCAAGGTTGATGACATCTAGTTCACACTCAGGAAAACATTGCCAGTCAAAGCTCACCAAGATTTAAATGGAACTAAAGATCAAGTGACATCTATTTTAACAAACCAAAAGACAATAGACACAAGGATTCCTAAGCTCAAATTAATTATTGTCAAGAATGCTGAGCAAAACCAGACTCAAAGAAATAAAGATAACTGCACCAAGCAAGGTCAAGATGTTAACGCTCTTAGTCAAACTTCAACTCAACAAGTTTCCACAACCTTAACCTCTTAATTAAATATAAAAAAGCTCTCACCTCATATGTCTATATAAAAACAAGTTATATCTACTGCAAGATATCATGATAATGATATATCCTTACATGAGATCTGAGATGATGTGATTAAGGTGTTAGAAATACTTTACGGATTTCTAATCTAACTTATTGAACCATGAAGTTAAATCATCCTATAATAATGCGGAATAAATACTTACAGGATGTAGACATTCTTTGATCTTCAGATTCCTGACTTATAGCAGATGATCGGCGATCCTTTGTTAGGTTATTGATTCTTCTAAGAGATGGCAACCAAAACACACTTTTGTAATTGATTCGAAGGAAGAATCAATTAGTTTTTCTTAAAGGATTTTCTCTCTGTATTTTCTCTCGTTACTTTTAAGAATGAGAAACTCATTCTTATATAGAACTGAAGTGAGAAAACGGTTCTTCTCTCTTAATTGTCTGTAACTTCCAGACAGTTACTTAATGAAGACCAGTAACGGTTCTTCTCTCTTAATTGTCTGTAACTTCCAGACATTTACTTAATGAAGACCAATAACGGTTCTTCTCTCTTAATTGTCTGTAACTTCCAGACAGTTACTTAATGAAGACCATTCCTTATTAAATTGCCACTCTTAGGGACCATAACCCGGTATTATTTTGTTTTACAAAATAACCCCAAAACTTTACGTTTTGCTTAAGTTGTTTATTTCCGAATCCAATCCTTCACAGTATTCGGAATTAAACCTGGTATCTATACAATTACCTCCATGATACATATTTTATCTACTAGTCCGTTCTTTTCTTTATGATTACTTTTATTGGACTAATATTAACGATAGTTCGATACATCGATACGACATGTGACGGTCCAACTTAATGGAGAAATTCCTACAATCTCCCACTTGGATCATCATATGCTACTATAGGATGCATCCACTTAATGAACG
Organism: Limnanthes douglasii subsp. nivea; assembly: GCA_036936605.1. Lineage (NCBI taxonomy): Eukaryota > Viridiplantae > Streptophyta > Magnoliopsida > Brassicales > Limnanthaceae > Limnanthes > Limnanthes douglasii. The sequence continues at coordinate 21,805,354 of JAUPFV010000001.1, read as the reverse complement.
TTCTAAATTTCTATCGTCACATAGATAACCTTAACAATCTCGTAAATGACTATTAACGACATAGGACTAAAGTCATCATCAATGCATTTCAAGCCGCAAATAGATGCATCAGTAATCACGATATCGCAACAATCAACTACATGGATCTATCATGGTGCATAGCATAAGAATAATATGAAATATAATCTTACATATCTATTCTTAACTAGTCTCACTTAATTGGAGGTCTACTTACAGCAGAGTACGAATAATCAAATACAAGAGCACACTGAAAACTTATATATAAATATGTTTGCATTAATGATTTTAAGTTCGCGAATATCATAATACAAACAAATTTAATAGCTTAATACAAACTCCCACTGAAACTAATAATCCTCTAAGTACACAACACCCATGTTAATGGTGTGTTCAATAAAAACTTAAGGTACTAATGCCTTCGTAAGAGGATCTGCTAACATTGAGTTTGTCCCTATGTGCTCCACACTAATTTGACCACTCTGTACTCTCTCTTTAACAGATAGGAACTTGATATCTACATGTTTGGACTTAACCGAGCTCCTGTTACTGTTTGAATACTGAACTGCCGAGTTATTGTCACAATATAATCTAAGGGGTTTTTCTATCCCTTCTACGATTCGCAGTCCCGTGACAAAATTTCGCAGCCAAAGCGCCTGATTGGATGCCTCGAAACAAGCAACAAATTCCACAGCCATAGTGGAAGATGCAATGAGTGTTTGTTTAACACTTTTCCATGATATTGCACCTCCCGCTAAAAGGAATATAATGCCTGAGGTTGAACGACGAGAATCCTCACATCCAGCGAAATCCGAGTCGGAATACCCTATGACCTCCAGTTTATCCGACTTCTTATATGTTAACCCGTGATGTTTTGTTTGTTGCAAATACCGGAGAAATCTTTTGACTGCTTTCCAGTGTTCCATCCCCGGATTACTTACGTATCTCCCTAACATACCCACCACAAAAGCAATATCTGGCCGTGTACAAACTTGAGCATACATCAGACTTCCAACAGCCGAAGCATATGGAACCTTTTGCATTTCCTCAATCTCAAGTTTTGTCTTTGGGCATTGCTTAAGGCTAAACGTTTCACCGTTTGATATAGGGGTTTCCTTTCCTTTGCTGTTAGCCATCCCGTAATGTTGTAACATACTCTCAATATACGCCTTTTGTGATAAACTCAAAATTCCATGGGATCGATTCCTGTGAATTTGAATTCCTAACACAAATGATGCATCACCAAGATCTTTCATATCGAATTTGTCCGAAAGAAATTTCTTGGTCGTATGTAACAATTCCTTGTCGTTCGTGGCCAATAATATGTCATCAACATACAGCACTAGAAGTATGAATTTACTCCCACTGAATTTTTGATACACACAATCCTCTACCGAATTTATCTCGAAACCAAATGAGACAATAACTTCAAGGAATTTGTGATACCACTGTCGAGACGCTTGCTTGAGACCATAAATAGATTTCTTCAGTTTACATACCGTCGACTTTGGATCACCAGAGACAAAGTTTTCAGGTTGTAACATATAGATCGTTTCCACAATGTCTCATTTAAGAAAAGCGGTCTTTACATCCATTTGATGGAGCTCAAGGTCGAAGTGTGCAACTAATGCCATGATTGTCCGAAAAGAATCCTTCGAAGAAACTGGAGAGAAGGTTTCTTTAAAGTCAATCCCTTCACGTTGAGTAAAACCCTTAGCTACAAGTCGCGCTTTATGCCTCTCCACAATACCCTTAGAATCCCGTTTGGTTTTAAAAATCCATTTACAACCAATCGGCTTCTTTCCTTCAGGTAATGGAACAAGCTCCCATACCGCGTTATCTTGCATTGATTTAAACTCTTCGTTCATTGCTTTAATCCATAAGTGAGAATCAGAACTTTTCATGGCTTCACGAACACTTAAAGGATCGTTTTCTGTTGAACCATAAAATTCTTCATGTTCTTGAAGATACACTATATAGTCTGAAGATATAGCGCTCTTTCTCTCTCTAGTAGATCTACGCAAAGGCATAATTTCTTCATTTTGCACTTGAACTTCTTGAGGAGATAGAGTTTGTTCTTCTTGAACAACTTCATTTTGCTCCATTGGAACAACATCCATAGGAGGAAGATTAACATCATCTTGAGTATCTATATGTTCTAACGAATCTGAAGTGATGATTGGCCTTTTAATTACCATATCATCATCTGATACTATAGTATCATTGTTAGAACCTTCATGAATCTCTATTGATTCTTCCTCAAAATGAATGTTCGTTACTAAATTCTTCCCCCCAAACTCTATATCCTCAAAGAATTTCGATGTACCCGTCTCAAATGTATTCTTTGTGGAAGGATCATAAAACTTAAAACCCCTACTGTGCTCGGGATATCCGATGAAATAACTACTAACCGTTTTGGAGTCCAATTTCTTTTCATTCGGCCTATAAGGCTTCGCTTCAGCTGGACATCCCCAAACATGTAAATGTTTTAAACTAGGTTTACGCCCAGTCCAAAGTTCATACGGTGTCTTAGTAGTTGCTTTCGTCGGAACTCTATTAAGTAGGTAGGTCGCACATTTTATTGCTTCTCCTCAGAGTGATATAGGTAATGTTGAATGACTAATCATACTTCTTACCATATCCTTTAATGTACGATTTCGTCTCTCAAATACTCCATTCATGTTGGGCGAACCCAGCATCGTATACTGAGGGGCTATACCACACTCTTCTAGGAACTTTGCAAACGGTCCATGACGTTGTTCACCTGAACCATCATATCTCCCGTAGTATTCACCACCACGGTCCGATCTGACGCACTTAATGTCTTTACCAAGTTGTTTTTCAACTTCAGTCTTAAAGACTTTGAACTTGTCAATGGCCTCTGATTTTTTGTGAATGAGATATAGATACCCATATCGTGAAAATTCGTCAATGAAAGATACAAAATATCGTTGGCCGTTCCATGATGTTGTAGGGAACGGACCGCAAATGTCTGTATGTATCAAATCCAAGACCCCTTTCGCTCTGTATGCATCTAATCGTTTCACTTTGGTCTATTTTCCTTTTATACATTCCACGCAAACGTTGAAGTCCGAAAAATCCAGTTCACTCAATAAACCTTCTGAAACAAGCTTTTCAATTCTATTTCTAGAAATGTGAACTAATCGCTTGTGCCAAAGTTTTGCTGATTTTTCCATTTTACAATTTAGTTTTCCAGGTACATCTACATTCATTATCTCTTTGTGATCCTTTATAGTATCCAATAAATACAAGTTATCATTTGCTATTAACTTTCAAGAACCAACAACATTACCATGTAAATAAAGACATAAACTTTCATTTCCAAATAGACAAGAATAACTTAATTTGTCCAACAACGGAAAATAAATTAGGTTCCTTCGAAAAAAAGGTACATACAATACGTCTTTTAGATACAAAAAATGTCCACTGGTAAGCAACAAACGAAAATCACAAATAGAATGAACTAAACACGAACTGCCATCAGCTGTATAGATGGATGTTTCACCATCACTCAGGCTTCGGTTTCTTATCATACCCTGCAAAGAAATACAAACATGAGTTGTTGCTGCTGTATCATCCCACCAAGTATTTCTTGGTACTGAAACTAAATTGATCTGAGAGCAGACCATAGAAGTGAAAATACCTTTGGCTTTCATCATAGCCCTCCATTTTTCACATTCTTTCTTAAAGTGCCCCGGTTTCTTACAATGGAAGCAACGCCCTTTACCAGACGTACCTTTATGCTTCTTTTGTCCCGAACCGGATGCATGTGCATCTGAACCTTCATACTTTCTCTTAATTCCCTTATCCACTTGAGCTTTCACCATTTGCAATTCTGGATGTTCTTGCTTCATCTTTTCCTCCTCTTGCGCTGCCTGAGAGATGAGCTCGTTGAGAGTCCATTTCTCGCGCTGACAGTTATAAGAAGTTTCAAAGTTCTTATACTGAGGAGAGAAAGAGTGAAAAGCAAAGCTTACCACAACATCTTCCGAAAGGTCAATCTTAAGTGCTTTCAGTTTGGAAGCGATGTTTGACATTTCCAAGATGTGCTCACGAACAGTCCCTTTGCCACGATATTTCATAGAGGCTAGCTTAATAAGCAGCGTCTTAATCTCTACTTTATCGTTCTTGGCAAAACATTTCTCTACCTCTTTGAGAAACATTTTCGCATTAGTGATCTCAGGTGGAACTGCACCACGGAATGCTAATGGAATTTCTTGTTTCATGATCCCTAGACTTATCATGTTCGATTTTTCCCACGCCTCTGACTCTTTCTTCTCCATAGGAGAATTGTCATCAGTCAGAGGTTTAGGTTCATCGACCCTTAATGCTAAGTCGTAATCATGGCACATCAAGTGCAACAACATATCTTCTTTCCACAGCTCAAAGTTGCTCCCATTAAGTATGGGTGCCTTTTTGCCTTCCGGGTTATAGAAATACGATTTTGTTAACATAATAAACAACAAACAATAAATAGCCAAAAACATCACTTAACATATAACTTCCATAGTATTTAACAAATAAACATAGCATAATAAAACATACTCTTACAACATCAATAAGATACCTTTGGGCAAGCATATTAATTTGTATATGTATGAGTTTGAGCATAATTAATGTTGATCCTACTAATTGACTTAAGTAAGAAAATCTTCCTTTGGGCCGATTTTCCTAGTTCAATTGTCTTAATGATCAATTCACAAATAACTATCTCGTGTCTAAGATTAACTATGTCAAACATTAACCTTCCTTTAGGCCGATTAAAATTTACATACTTGTCAATCATAGACTTGTCAAAACTCTAAAATAATTAATTCAGCAATAGGGATCACTTTGGCGATATATTGAATCATTAATTATTTACCGAAGTTCAGACAACTTAAAACATGCTAATTATTTCGAAAAATACTATACGTCTACCTTACTTAATGTCCAAACTATTTTGTAGTCTATGTATAATTTAATCAAATTAAATTTACACCTTAAATTTAATATATTATAATATATCTTTAATTATATTATAATATAATTCTTAATATATATTATAATATAGTATATATTTATATATATAATAAACTTCAATGATATAATATAAGTATCCAATTACGTCTTTAGATATAAAGAGCTTCTTCTTCTATAACTTACGGAAATAATGGAGCACTTATAACTTTATATAATATAATCTTATAATAATTCACTTATAACTTTATATAATATATAAGCAAACTTAATTACACCGATAAGTGGTCACGTATATTTCGCCTATTCTTTAGGCGAAAGGACAGTTACTAATAAAATTATATAATAATTTCATATTTTAATTTAATTATATTAATTATAGTAGCCGCATACGGCATCTTTTAACTGCATATATAATTATACCACCATAATTGTTTAATTGTTTGTGTAATTTCCGATAACCGACATCATATCTAATATATAGATCTAATATATATAATCTAATTTTATAATCTGAAAAACTAAGAATTTAATTTCATGGTGGCTCTGATGCCACTTGTTAGAAATACTTTACGAATTTCTAATCTAACTTATTGAACCATGAAGTTAAATCATCCTATAATAATGCGGAATAAATACTTACAAGATATAGACATTCTTTGATCTTCAGATTCCTGATCCTTTGTTAGGTTATTGATTCTTCTAAGAGATGGCAACCAAAACACACTTTTGTAATTGATTCGAAGGAAGAATCAATTAGTTTTTCTTAAAGGATTTTCTCTCTGTAGTGAGAAAACGGTTCTTCTCTCTTAATTGTCTGTAACTTCCAGACAGTTACTTAATGAAGACCAGTAACGGTTCTTCTCTCTTAATTGTCTGTAACTTCCAGACAGTTACTTAATGAAGACCAGTAACGGTTCTTCTCTCTTAATTGTCTGTAACTTCCAGACAGTTACTTAATGAAGACCAGTAACGGTTCTTCTCTCTTAATTGTCTGTAACTTTCAGACAGTTACTTAATGAAGACCAGTAACGGTTCTTCTCTCTTAATTGTCTGTAACTTCCAGACAGTTACTTAATGAAGACGAGTAACGGTTCTTCTCTCTTAATTGTCTGTAACTTCCAGACATTTACTTAATGAAGACCAGTCCTTATTAAATTGCCACTCTTAGGGACCATAACCCGGTATTATTTTGTTTTACAAAATAACCCAAACTTTACGTTTTGCTTAAGTTGTTTATTTCCGAATCCAATCCTTCACAGTATTCGGAATTAAACCTGATATCTATACAATTACCTCCATGATACATATTTTATCTACTAGTCCGTTCTTTATGATTACTTTTATTGGACTAATATTAACGATAGTTCGATACATCGATACGACATGTGACGGTCCAACTTAATGGAGAAATTCCAACATAAGGAAGATTTTGACACTCTAGAAACTTTTCTAGAATAATGATAATGATGACGGCAAACATGGACTTGGACTCACCAACAATTGATTTTGTCTTTCCTCAATTCGAATTCACAAGCAGTCTCCCTTCTCCCCCTTCTCCCCCTATTGAAACAAGAGAAGATTGTATATCATTCAATAAAATTTTGAGGAAGAAAATGATAAAAGTCAAGTCTAAATCATCTAAAAGACTCTTGTTTACAAAAAAAACTCAAACCCGAAGTATCTGCCAGACCTAAAGCTACCTCTTTCAAATGATTTTAACAACTCTATGTTAAAATGTTCTTGGTATTGACAATAAAGCTTAATTGTCAACAAATGATCTCTTATTGCAACTACCAAAACGAACTTTAATAAAATAAAATATTTCAAACATGTAGTAATACCTGATTTAATTTGCAATTTCTAGATCCATGTGTTTTGCAGGTACAAAATCATCTCCATAAAGACCGCTGGGTAGCACTCAATCCTTTCAACCTCGGAATCTGTCGAGCCCTCTGCAAAATGAAAAAATCCGTATCAATATATAAATATATAATACTATAAAGTATATACCATCATAACGGCTTTCAGAAGATGAAATAAATACTTGATTCAACCTACCAATGAGCAATCAAAATACTTTTTACTGACATACTTACAAAAATAGGTGAAGAACTTCCTTCGATTATCGATTTGTACAGTTACGAAACCTTCGTTCTTGGTTGTCTGTTTCCATGGATTTTCAGGATAGAGAAGATCAAACATAAAATGGTAAATCGGGTGTAATATCACTAATCAATTTAGAATATGCAGATTTTGAACCATAAATAAGGTCCAAATCTTTTTAGACTGATTTTTATCAATCAAATTTAATTTGGCTAAAAATAAAATCTTTCTCTATTTGAAATTAAAAAAATTAATAATAAAATCATATAATTAATATATATATATATATATATATAACTACGTTTTCCACACACCATGTGTTTTAAATTTTAAAAAAAAACAATATTTTTTTATTTTTTTATTTCACAATTAGAGTTATCTCAATTTTTAAAAAATGGTTGTTTACTCATATGTTTGATCAAGTATATATAAATATACAAATTGTTTTGAAGATATTATAAAGAAAACCATTATGATATTACATCATTATTACATTAAAAATTTAAGTTATATAAAGTATAATTTTAGAAAAGACAATTCAATTTTTATTTTATTTTGATAATATAAAAACAATATTAATTTTTTAATAAAATATTAAATAAATATGATTTCAAGTGTTTTTGAAATATTATGAATATTTAGGCTATGATTAATCCTATTATTTTATTATTTGAGATTTTTATTTTTTATTTATAATTAACTATTTTTATAACTTTTAACTTTTTTTAATATGTTTTTGGTGGTTTTTATTATTTTGATAAATTGTATATTATGTAGGAAAGAAGTGTTACATGAGATCGACGATATGTTATGGTTTTTTTGACAAATCAAATTTATTCGCTTTGGGATTATCATAATCTTTGTTAGATGCAATCAAAGTTTATCGGTTGGACATGAGGATGATCAATGATATATATGAAACCATATTTTGGTACGACACTAGGGTTTTGTGTTTATTAGAAAATTGTTTCTTTTTGTATTGAACTGTGTTTTTATAATGTAAACCCAAGTAAGGTTCTCAATATATAGAGAACTTAGAGGCCTATACAAGGAAACTTAATACACTGAATATTCTAACAAAAGGTTATACAAAGTCACTGGAGGAAGATAAATGCACTGAATATTCTAACACTCCCCCTCAAGTTGTATAGTAGGATCACCAATACCCAACTTGGATAAAACTGATTTGAACGTTCTTGCATCAACCGCTTTTGTCAGGATGTCTGTCAGTTGGTCTTCGGATCTAACAAACGGAAGTTCGACTGTCCCATCTTCAATCTTTTTTTTTATGAAGTGTCTATCTATTTCAACGTGCTTTGTTCTATCGTGCTGTACCGGGTTCTCTGAAATCTTAATCGCAGCTTTATTATCGCACATTAACTGAGTTGAACACTTCAGGGGAGATCCGATTTCTTTCATTATCTTCTTTAACCAAAGTATCTCGGAAATCCCCTTAACGATCCCTCTAAATTCTAATTCAGCACTTGACAGTGATACTACTTTTTGTTTCTTACTCCTCCAAGTCACCAAGTTACCTCCAAGAAGAGTAAAGTAGCCAGCAGTTGATCGTTTGTCGTTAGGATTCCCTCCCTAATCAGCATCTGTGAATACTTCAACATCAAGGTGTCCATTTTTCTTAAAAATTATGCCTCTTCCTGGTGTGCCTTTGAGATATTGAATAATCCTCATTACTGCCTCCATATGGTGTTCCGGAGGATGATGCATGAACTGGCTAATTACTCCCACCGCGTATGCAATGTCGGGTCGAGTGTGAGCCAGGTAAATCATTTTGCTCACCAACCTTTGGTACCTTTCTTTACTCGTTGGTCTGGCCCCTTCAATTATCTTTAGTTTGTGATTCACAACCATAGAAGTGTCATTTGGTTTGCAATCCACCATGCCAACTTCAGCTAATACATCCGATATATATTTTCGTTAGGAGATATAAATCCCTCCTCTTGACCTAAGAACCTCGATTCCTAGGAAATACTTCAATCCCCCAAGGTCTTTCATTTCGAACTCCTTGAAGAGGTTTTTCCTAAGAGAGCTCATTTCTTCTTCGTCATTCCACGTTATAATCATATCGTCGACATATATTATAAGACAAGTGACTAATTCTCTTCTCTTTTTGTAAAACAAGGTATGATCCCCATTACTCTGTTTGTAGTTATACTACTTCATTGCCATTGTAAATCTCCTAAACCAAGCACGAGGAGACTGTTTGAGCCCATATAATACCTTTTTCAATTTACATACCTCATTTTCTTGAAAACCATCAGAGAACCCTGGTGGGGGTTCCGTATATACCTCTTCTTCCAAATATCCATGTAAGAAAGCATTCTTTACATCAAATTGATGAAGAGGCCAATCTTTATTCGCGGCTATTTAAAGTAAAACTCTGATAGTGTCAATCTTTGCAACCGGAGAGAACGTTTGAGAGTAGTCTATACCATATGTTTGTGTATATCCTTTGGCAACTAATCTTTCCTTGTGTCGCTCAATGGTGCCATCGGATTTATATTTTATATTAAACACCCATCTACACCCGACTGCTTTCTTCCCTTGTGGTAACACACGATTCTCCCATGTACCATTCCTTTTTAGAGCTTCCATTTCGGTATTCATTGCCTCATGCCATTCAGTCATCTTCTTAGCTTCTTGAGCTGTTTTAGAGATTTGTTCAGAGAGAATAGTAGCTGAAAATGCCTTTGCAATCTTCGTCATTCCTTTCCTGACTGTTTTTACTGGATATGTAGAAGCACGATGAACGTGTTCTGGTGAATACCGGTCAGGAGGAACCCCTCTATTGTTTCTTGGGGGAAGAACCGGAGTTTGAGTTTCAACAAATGAACTTCCTGAAATGTCATGGTCAGTAGCATTTTGTGAATTATGACATTGTAAACTGTTTACCTCTTGATGGACATTTTCTTCGGCTGATTCACTGTAGTATTCATGGCATTTATTTCTTGTTGGACATTGTCTTTGGGAGAATCATTGGTGGTAAAAACTGCCTCGCCAGTCTCCTTTATGTTGGAAGAGGCGTGTTCGGTGGCACCATCTACCGACTCTGTCGGTACATCCTCAAAGTAACTTTCATATTGCAACCAGTCGAGTGATTCACTTACTTTCTCCCTTTGAGCACGAGATTGGTGGTCAAAAAAATAATCGGATTCTAAGAAGTCACATTCTATGGTGACATGGTTTCGACGAGTTACCGGATTGTAACATCGATATCCCATTTGATGAACACCGTACCAAACGAATACACACTTTTCAGCACATGGATTAAGTTTGTTTCGACTAGTTTTAGGGATATGAACAAAAACCGAACAACCAAAGACACGAAGTGGTAAGGTCATAACAGATGGAATTGTAACTTGGGTGGCAAGCACTTGTAATGGAGTTTTATTTTATAGATATCGGGTTGGTAGACGATTTACAAGATACGTGGCTGTAGCCAGAGCTTCTGGCCAAAGAAAATGAGGACCTCTAGATTCAATCATAATAGCACGAGTTTTTCAAGTAAAGTACGGTTTTTTTGTTCTGAAGTACCGTTTTGTTGAGGTGTGTTTGGACAAGTAGTTTGATGGATAAGACCATTTGTTTTGAAAAAATTATGCATTGTTTGGTTGACAAAATTTGTTCCATTATCAGAACAGAGAATCTGTATTTTTTTTCAAATTGAGTCAAAATCATTTTGTAAAAACAAACAAATATTTCCGGTACTTCCGATTTATGTTTCATGAAGTATATCCAAGTCATTCTTGAGAAATCATCCACAAATAAAACAAAGTATCTGATTTGATTGTTAGTGGAATTTGGTGATGGACCCCAAACATCAGAATGGATTAGTAAAAATGCATAATCAACTATAATATTACTTTGATTAAATGAGACCCTACAATATTTTGCAAGAATGCAGGTTTCACATTTCTCATGAATGGAATTATTCAAAAAAAGACTAGGAAACAAACTTTTAAGATAGCTAAAAGAAGCATGACCAAGTCGCCGGTGCCATAACCAAAGTTTCCTTTCGGTTGTTCCCTGAGCAAGCATGACATGTCCCTTACGAACTACCTCATCAACATAATATAGACCTTCTTGTTCAGTACCACGCCCAATGATCTCCTTTGTACGAATGTCCTGTAAAATGCAAAAAAATGGATACATAAGAACCACACAGTTGAGTTGTTTTTTCACTTGACTAACAGATAATAACTTTAAGGATAGTGAAGGAATGTCAAAGGCAATTTATAATTTCCATTTTTTCCAAAAAAATAATTGAACCTCCCCCTTTGACTTCACAAATTTCTCCACTAGCAGTCTCAATATGGGACTTCTTTGGAGATGACATGTCACCAAAGTATTTAGGATCATAAGACATGGTGTCCGTAGCCCCGTAATCAAAGATCTAATTCATTGATTTCTCAAACCCTTTACCTTCAAGTTTTTCATAGGAGTTCACCGCCATTCCTCCAAAACCAGTGCCACTTCCTTGCTCATTTTTAGTCGGATCTTCACCGCCACTTGTAGACGAAGCCCGTTTGAAATTAGATCTGAAACACTGGTTATTTTTCTTCTTATGACTGTCCTCCTACCATTCTGGATAGCCAACCAGCTGGAAACATGTCTCTTTAGTGTGTTTCTTCATCCCACAATGAGTGTAATACAACTTGTATTTATCTTCTTTCTCTTTGGATCAGAATTTAAACCTCTGTGCAGAATCTTTAATAGCCAAACCCATTCTAATTTCAATCGAGTCACTATCAGAAGAATTTGAATTTAGTATATTAAGCTTGGCCACTTCCCTTCGTATTGTAGCATATGCTGTTTCCACGAAAGGAAGAGGATCCTTTTTCAGGATATCTCTCTTGACTGGTTCGAGCTTGTCATTAATCTCCATTAGTAATTGATAGAGTCTTTGTTCTTGAGTCTTCTTATTGTAGATTTGAATGTCTCCTGGGTATTTCATAGGGTTCAGATCTCGCCTATCTATAGACATCCAGATGTTATGCAGTTTGTTCCACAAGTCTTCTAGTGTATCAGACCCTTGCCTTAATGAATTAACCCTCTTATGAAGGTCAAACGCCTGTAACGAATCTGTAACAGAACCGTACGTGGTGGCTAACCCATCCTAGAGGGCTTTTGTAGTGGGATATTGCGAGACATTATTCACCAAGCTGGATTCAAGATTCTGGATAATCCATGTAAAAACACATTGATCATCTTGTTCACACCTTGTATATGTTTTGTCAGTTTTGGATGGAGGTGTCGGCTCCCCTGTAATGTGAGAACCTCTCCCCCTTCCCCCAATCGCTTTCTTCATCAGGTTTTCCCATAGGGCATAGTTGTCACCACCAAGTTTAATCCATAGGGATAAATTCTCGTGGTTAGTTGTTTGTTGTTTTGTTCCGAGACCATTTCTCAGAATGGCAGCAATATGCATTGTTAATTCATCAGGGATTTGACTGACCACGACTTCATTGCCAGCCATCTTTGTTGAGGATGTTCAGAATTCCCAGAATCACACGTGCTCTGATACCACGTTAAAAAACAAAGAGAGAAGTATCCGCAGGAAGCGGGTAGGGTTTTGTGTTTATTAGAAAATTGTTTCTTTTTGTATTCAACTGTTTTTTATAATGCAAACCCAAGTAAGGCTCTCAATATATAGAGAACTTAGAGCCCTATACAAGGAAACTTGATACACTGAATATTCTAACAAAAGGTTATACAAAGTCACTGGAGGAAGATAAATGCACTGAATATTCTAACAGTGTTGTATGTGAATTCAAACTACATGAAAAACTTTTGGGTAATCGATATTGGCGCTATATACCATATATATGACTTTAAAAAATAGTTTGATACTTACAAACCAATTCAAAGAACAATTTATTTAGGGAACAATCATTTGTTGCATGTTGGTGGGTTGGTAACGTTAGAATCATATTGATGGTGTTATCATAATCGTGATGGACCGACATGTTCTTGGGTTAAAGATGAGCATACTATTTTTTGGGACACTAAACTCTCGAGATTACAAATATCATGTAGATGCGAGACTATGATTTACTTGTTTAACGATTTTCTTTAAATTCAAAAAATATCATAAATGTATCTAGTTTTGTCCGTCTTTAAAAGAACAAAACTAATGATATTTTTGAATTTGGTTTCCGCATTACCATTTAAAAAATACAAACCTTTAAAAATTTATATTAAAAAAATATAAAATATATACACAAATATTTGATAATTTTATATACAATAAAACAATACATAATTTGTTGAATTTACTAGGTCTTAATCCATACTAGATTAGTAAAACGAATTTTATAAGTAACTCCACTAATTAAAATTTCAAATATTAAATAAAATTTATATATTATATATATATATATTAATATTTAATCCAATTAGATATATATTAACTTCATTTAATGTCGTATTTTGTTCGAAATACACATTATGATATTTGTAAACTTTGAATCCATATATTATTATTTGCAAATTTTTTAAAAGGTATTTATTTTTAACCAAAATCTAAACATTGTATGATATTTATATATATGCTAATGCATGATAAAATTATAATCTATTGATATTTATTGCATTAAATATTTTTATATATAAAAATAATAATGTGCAGAATATATGACAAATAATATAAATTTAATCATTTAAATATAATATATTAAATAGATTTTGATGATATAAAAAAACACTAAACTCATTAAGCGATTATTTATTTCATTATAACTTATAAATAAACGTGACATTTGGTTTTAGCAATCGACAATCTTATTATCAGGTCTCCTGTCATTTATCTAATATAAAATATTAATATTTTCCGCTAATTTACAAAAAAACATTAGAGATTTAGGAGTTATTATCATTTTTGATAAAAATAAATTTAAATTTCAAAAATGTTAAAAAGATATATCGATTTAGTTTTTTGTAATTACTTGCATTTAATGATAGGGAAATAACACGAAATCTACCTACTCACAAACTATACCGCCATCTAATATCCAAATTATCATTTATGCTTACTTAAGACTCATCTCAACTAATTAACTCATGTTTAATACTCAATTCTGTAATTATACCTCAAATAGTCATGCTTCATCACCAGCCGCGTAACCACTTTTAATTCTTGAATGAAAGTTTATTTTTATTACTTTGTCTTTTTATTTTATTTTTTAAAAGGTCCATATCTTTCAAACTAGAATTTGGAAAAAAAATCTGAATGTACCATTGACTTTATTTTTTTCAGACGAACAAAACTAGATTCATTGATGATATTTTTTGAATGTGTTTTGAAAACAATTTCACCAGTGACATGCGAGTTCAACATTGAGATTTCTATACATTCTTAAGCATGCGAGTTTTGTACATTTTTGAACATGAGAGTTCTATACATTTTTAACTAGACGAGTTCTGTACATTTTTAAACATGAGAGTTCTTCATTATAATTTAGCCATGCGAGTTTTTGTATATTAAACCGTATAGTTTTAAGTCTATTAGTTGTGCTATATCTTCATGTTTCCAACCACGAGACTTATGTATTATGTTTAACCATGCGAGTGATTGAATATTAAACATGCGAGTTCAATCATGAGAGTTTTGTACATTTTTAAGCATGAGAGTTATGTACATTTTTCACCATGAGAGTTATGTACATTTTTAACCATGCGAATTTTGTACATTTTTAATCATGAGAGTTATGTACATTTTTAACTATAAGATTCATATACATCATGTTTGCAACCATGAGAGTTATGTATATTTTTAATTATGAGAGTCATATACATCATGTTTGCAACCATGAAAGTTATGTACATTTTTAACCATGTGAATTTATTAATATTAAACATGAGACTTCTTCATTAGAATCCAACTGTGCGAGTTAGTTCTGTACATTTATAACCGTGCGAGTTTTGTACATTTTTAACCATGCTGAGTTTTATACATTTTTAACCATGCGAGTTATGTACATTTTTAACCATGCGACTTCTCTATATTTTTAACCATGAGAGAGTTCTGCACATTTTTAACCATGCCGAGTTTCGTACATTTTTAACCATGCGAGTTATGTACACTATTAACCATGAGAGTTCTGCACATTTTTAACCATGAGAGTTTTTGTAAATCTTTAACCATGCCAGTTTATTGAATATTAAACATGAGAGTTCTTCATGATAATCCAACCGTGCGAGTTCTATACATTTTTAACAATGAGAGATCTGTACATTATTAACCATGCGAATTTATTAAATATTAAACATGAGAGTTCTTCATTATAATCCAATTGTGTGAGCTCTGTACATTTTTAACCAGGAGAAGTTTTGTACATTTTTAACTGGGAAAACAAATCCAAAAAAAATATCATTAATGGGTCTATTTTTGTTCGTCTTAAAAAGACAAACCCAATGGTACTTACAATTTTTTTTCTAAGCAACCATTTGAAAAATAAAAACCTTTAAAATAAAAATTAAACACATTTTAAAATAAAAATTAAAAAAGAAAAGAATAAGCAATTTGGTTGGAAGAAGAAAAGAGGGTTACTTATGGTTTTTCACCATGTTGGAGGAATCTATTGATAGTATGCAAGTTTTAGGTATAATGTGGTAATAAGATAGTTGAGTGCGTATTTATGAGTATTTTTCTCTTAAAAATAATCGGCTCTGGATCCCTACCTCACCTAAATACAATTTGGTCTCTTACTTTAAAACCCTAGCTAAATAGAATAAGTTACTTAAAAATAACTCGGTCTCTTAAATTAAAACCCTAGCTAAGTAGAAGCTTATCACTCATTTGATACGAGAGAAGAATTAACCATGGGGAATGGCTAAAACGAGACCCAATTTTCTTATAGTGAGACCTCCAAACCAAAGTTTTTTTAAATGTAATATGACCAAACTACTCCCATGATATAAAAACCTCATTTTCAGCCTTAAACTCATTTCTATCTGTCTTCAACCCACCCCTCTAAGACTAACCGTAAACCCTAAAATTCACTAAAAACACTTTAAATCTCTTCCTCATTACGGATTTCAGTGACATTAATGATGATTTTAGCTGCAATGTCGATGATTTTTGTTCGGATGAGGATGAGCTACTAACTGACCATCTGAAAACATAAGTTGAGGTATTTTTTAACGTTTTTAACTTCCATCATGTAATTCGCATGGTTTCACGCGTTGCGATGTGCATAAACGTGCAAGAACACTCGTAGAAGTGGTAAAATTGCGCAAGAACACGCGTGAATTTATGAAAATTACGTGTACTATTCAGCGCAAGTTTACCAAATCAAGCCACGATTTTGTGCCTGGTTATTCTAAATCCAAGGCACGATTTTATGCATAATTTTTCCCAATTCAGTATAATGTTATACGTGGATTTGCAATTTTTTTGTTATTTGAATGTTTAAATATATGTAGGAACTTGTTGTTAATTGAATCAGTTACGTTTTTGTTAGTTTACATAAAAAAACTTCTTGTTAATTGAGGGAGTTATTTTGTTGTTATTTTGTATAAAATAACTTGTAAATTGAATTAGGTTGGAACTTGTTGTTAATTGAATGAATTACGATATTGTAGTACGTTATATTTTCATACGTTATGTAGGAACTGGAACAACCACCATGTTCCATGACCGATTACACTAAAAGTTTTATTATGGAAAGCGTTTACACCAAATCTGAATTGGTTGCATGGGTTAAGACATAAATCCTAAAATTAAGATTCATTATTTTGGTCGATAAAGATGATAATGGTAGTAAAAATGGAAAAATTCTAAGACTATATTTCAATTTCAAGAGGCACGATGTCTACAAATCAAGGCCCAACCTGGGAATTGTGAAGAAGTACCGAGATTGTTTATAAAAAAAATGCGGTTGTCCATTCATGTTAAGGAGAAATCTAGTTTAAGAACTACGCTGTTATTGGAAATTGGAAATTGGAAATTGGTAATGGTAAATGGGAAACACAACCACCAACCATTTTTACAGTTGGATGAAATTCACGAGCTACTAATTTAAAGGTGAACGAGCAGGAGTTTGTTCGTAAACTCACAACAATCGATTCTTGGCCAAGAGATATATATACAGTGGTTTGAAATTAAGAAATTTGGAGAATGTGTATAGTGTGCGTACGATCTATAACATGCGTAAAAAACACCAATTGGTCGATAAAGCGGGCAAAACCAAAATATAATACTTGTTCGGTAAGTTAAAACAACACGAGTGTTATGTTTGGGAGCAAAAAACAAAGCAACGGAATAGATCCTCGAATTGGGTTTTGCCCGTCCTACAAGCATCGACTTATTGCGCATATTTTCTAAAGTTCTTATAATGGATAGCACGTACAAAACCACAAGGTATAAGATACTCTTGTTATAAATAGCTGGCCAAACATCGACGAAGAAGACATTTTGTATTGATTTTATTTTTTTGATCTCGGAGAACTAAGCGAACTACACGTGGGCATTAAGTGTTCTAAGGAACGTGATAACGAATAACATGTATGCATTGCCAAATATTATCGTCACCGACAAAGAGTTGGCATTAATGCATGTATCGAGGACGTATTTATGGATGCCACTTATATGTTATGCACTTGGTATATAATCAAGAACATTTTCTCGTACGCTAAGAAAGTTTTTGCAGAAGCGGACATGTCCAATGAGTTTCTCTAATATTATAAAGCGGTTCTCAATTCGGAGACGATTGAAGAGTAGATCAAAAACCTTACGGAGTTACACCACGTCTACGTATTTTGTCTGATTATTATCGATTATGTGATTAAACAATGGATAAACATTTATGGAGAAAATTTTCTTAATATTCACACGAACAATTTTAATAATTTGGGCAATCGTACTAACAACCAGTGAGTTATATTATCATTGTTATAATTTAGTTTTTAAGATTAAATATTGGAATTATAATTAATTCAATCCTATGTTGTAGGGCGGAGAGTCCTCACTCGAGCCTAAAACGGACAATCGTCACAAGTCTATGCACATTTGAACAATTTGGGATAATGTTCATGCGTTGCTTCATGTTCAACACTTTTCAATTTTTGAATCATATGAACAAAGTGAGTTTCATCCTAGATACGCATCTAGGGCGCCTATTTATATGGGATTAAAAGGTAAAATTTAATGTATGACCTTAGAATTAATATAACAAAATATAAAAGCCATCGATGAATTATGGTTGATTCCCGCAAGGTGTGGTTGTGTTATTAAGAAAACACATAATTTACCCTATGCATGTGAGTTATCTATGATCGAGACAGAGGGTAGGACGATTCAAAAGGATGAATGTGATGTTTACTCAAGTACCTTAAAGATCAAACCTAAGGAAAACGTTGATACCGAAGATGAGCTGATGAGAAAACTATCCTTAATAGATAGTACCATCTCTTCATATAGTCTACACGTGTAAGATCATATCATAAATAGGATGATGCAAATCCTAGATTTCGCTAGAAGTCATGTATTGGAACCTAAGGAGTAGTCTATCACTAAGGGTAGGAAAAAAGCCAGTCTGGACAAATCAACTAACCAAAACCCATCTTTGTTTGAATATGATGGTAGTCAAGACATAAGGATGAGAGCTTTACGACTGTAGTTTTCGCAGTCTAAGTTAGGCCGCAACATACTACGGATAAGTAACATGAGATACTGTGTAATGGTGGACCTTACAGAGATGCTCCACAATGGTATTACTAGGCCCTTGGAGGAATTTGAAGGGGTAAACCCAATGTATGTTTGACCTTACAGAGATGCTCCGTAATGGTATTATTCGGCCAAACACCTTGTCTTTTCCTCACCGGAACTATTAGTAAGAAAAGCGGATGAGTTTGGCGATTTGACTACTTCAAGGTTTTTTACTAAACTCGAATTTTTCTCAGGTTGTCATCATGTCCGAATATTTGAAGTTGGTGTATAGAAAACAACTCTACTCAGACACATCATCGTCATTTTTTTTTCATGCCATGTTCTATCAGAAGCATACTCCACTATACAAATTTTACTAAATCCTTGACAGCGGTACCCGTTACTACAAACTCATTCTCATTTAGATTTGCAAAATATACTACTTGTCTTTTTGAAAACAAAGATTGTCATTTGTTAGAAAAATTTAAAATTTTCACAATACATGGCACATCAATAAAAAACATATCAATGTATTCGTGCTTTTAAACCATAGAAACAAAATGTAATTGAAAGTTTGAGAGCAAAACAATACACATAATATGCTTGCAGATTATCCTTTTTGAATAAAAACATTCAAACTACCAAATAGACCTCTCATATTAGTTGCTTCTCCCCATCAAAATCCAAACAGCAAAGTTTTAGAAGAATATCCTTAACATAAACAATACCAATAAATCGTTCTAACAAAAAAAATCATCGACCATCAACAAACCGTACAACTACAGTCATTTAGTTTACATGCTCCAAATCCTAAGCATTAAATTAACTACTTGCGTCGGGTAGTTTCCCAAAAATGGATCAAAGTGGACCCGTCTAAGATTATGACCATTACCGAATGTCCATATCTAGGGTCAAGGATGATTCATGGGCCTCCTGGAACATAAAAAAGATCTTTCGGAGTATTCAATATTTTATCTTCCGAATTTATTTCGAACAACACTTCAAACTGGCAACTTACGAATGCGAATTCATTGGCTTAGCTAAAATGATACTACATTGGAGACCATATATGATGACGTTTTTTGATAAAAATAGATTATTATGGCCTCAAATTTTATAAGAACAACAATTATCGGTGTCTCCATAGCTCCAGTTGGTCTGCAAACTTTTAGGATTTAATTGTGGTGTAGGCTAAGGAAAGTGTAAGTGACCAGTAACACTAGGCAACCTGATGACAAGGCAGACACATACAAAATGAGGAGGATGAGTGATACCAGACGAAGGTCACATATAAGTTGTAAGACGATGATTGTAAAGGTAAATATGAGGTAACTAAAGAAAGAAGTGATATATAGAAGACGAGGGTAATACGCGATACGAGACGAGGATCATTAACAAAGAAATATGAGGTAGTAATACGAGACAACAAGAGGACAATATAGATATATACAAGACGAGGGTGATGGCAATACTAGAGGAGGATCATGAAATATGAACAAGACGAGCGTATAGAGCATTTGAACAGTTATAATAGAATGACATGCGCCACCATGTTAAAAGTTACTAAGAAACGTATCTACACATTAATTACAAAATGTGACCAACATTTAAGTCACGATAACACTTTCAAACGTGCATTGAAAAGAGAATAAATATAGAAAGAGAACGTTTATTGTAAACAGTATATATAAGAGTAGAACTCCAAGTGTAAAGTTTGATTATGATTTAATACAAATTAACTTATAATACTCATAGTCGTATTTTGTTCATAATTCTTTCTTGATTTACTTTCATCACCTTGTATTTATATTTGAGAAGGAAATTCTTTATCAAATTTGGCACTGTCTGTGGGAAGTCTTCCTCTTTTCAAGGGTTCGAGTTTTAACATACCAATGGTGATGACAAGATCGGGAATTGAAAGAGAATACCCATGAACTCGTCTTAGTCGAGGAAATCTGGTGGTTATCCTAGAGATTACGACAGTATCACCAGTTGACTTGATAAATTTTGGATGAGACAAGCCTCAGGACAAGTTGACTGCGATGTGCACCGTAATTAGAAAAGAACAATGGACTCAAGCGTTCAGAGTGGCCATTAATAGTAAACAAATTTGAGTAATGTGCAAAGCATAATATAGGGGAAATCAAGCCCAAAGGAGTCTGGTTGATGTGGCAACTCATGTGCAAGTTGATCTTACGCTAGTTCAGAGAGAATCTCCTTCCAAGCAAGGTATATCGGCTACTCCGTCTAATTTCCAGCTTTTGAAAATGCAGATTAAAGAGCTAAAACAAGAACAAATTAAGGAAAATCAGTTTCAATCTAAGGGAGATTGTGAGGCTAAAGTAAGAATGGAACAAATTACTAAAGCACTACAACTGTTGATGGAGAAAGTCTTCTCATGAAATAAAGGAAACCAATAATTGGATAAAGAGTTCAATAAGGTGAGTTACACGGAAATGGTGACATAAAAGGCAGAGGACAACTAGCACGTGGGTGAAAGTAGCGGTAAAAAACTGAAAAGTGTCAAGTATGAGAATCAGTCGCATAACATGGTCTCTAAAAGAAGCAAGGAAATGAGTGAGGTAGAGTACAATGGACAAAGACGTAAAATGGTAGCCCACATACTTCAGGAATCTTGCTTTGTAAGAAAGATTCTAGAGGGAGAAATTCCCCCAAAAATGTGATCGCTACAGAATGGATACTTACGACGGTTCAAGGGGCACGAACCCCACCTAGAACAATTCAGAAATATGATGATGGGGTTCAACCCAAAAGATATTCTACTATTCAAAGCCTTCTGCACGACGTTTAATAGGTTCGTGCTCGACTAGTTCAATATAGCCTACCAAAAGGGACGATTTGGGATTTTGAAGGCCTCTAAAACGCTTTTTGTAAACAAAGAGCACAAAAAATAGGTACATCATAAAAAAATAATGGAATCAAAGCCAGCCTCAACCAATTAAAAATATTTCTAAACATGTAGCCCATACGCAATATAAAGAAGGTTTAGAGACTTACGGGTCATCTGACAACTTTATCCTGGTTCATCTTCAAAGCATCGAACAATAGTCTTTACTTTTTGAAATACTTAAAAGAGAAAATAAGTTTAGTTGGAATGATGAATGTGACAAATTCATTGAAATTGTATCACCTCTTTGTATTTTTACATATGTGTCTCCAATCACACTGTGAGTGCCATCTTGGTTAGGGAGAAAGAAGGGGAATAAATACCATTTATTATGATATCAAAAGTTTAATCGACGATCCAGAAGTGAAGGAAAATTTGAGGCTCGAGTGCTGAAAATATGAGTTGTTAGGTATGTGCTTTTTACGACGTTCCATACTAAAATAGTGCTACAGGATCGATGTTGTGTTGCTTATGAAAAACAAGGTCATATTCAGTCTTAAGGACTTGCACTACAGGGTAGTTGTGGCTTATTATGGACATTAAAGTTTAATCATACATTTCCTATTGACGAGTTTTTATTGGCTTAATTTAGCAGTAGATATTAAGCCCATCATATATGTATGTGACACTTGTCAAAGTATGTTGATATGCCCATCTACCCAGAAAACAAATGATTATTTTCCTAGTGCTTTGTCCTTTCGATAAGTAGGGTAACCGACATAGTAGAACCTTTACATATGGCTACCTGAACTAAAAGTTTTGGTGGTGGTTATTGACTACTTTAAAAAATAGGTTTGAACGAATGCTTTATACATGAAAAATCCTCCAGAAAATTTTGACTTTGCAAAAGTTTTGGTGGTGGTTATTGACTTCTTGCAAAGTCAAGTTTTAAAGTTCGGTCCCTAAAGATCTTGATGACAGATAACGGATCTCAGTTTCAAAACAGTGATAACAATGTTCTATAAACGATATGTGATTGAGTAAACAAATTCCTATGGTTTTATTTGTTTGTTTGTTGATTTGTGATTGTTTAGAAGTGATCGATCTAAGTTTATGATGTTTTTTTAATCAAATGGTTAAATTTAAGGGAGTTAAGGTTTGATATTGGAGTTATTGGAAACTGGTGTTCGTCACTTATATTGTGTGACATTGAGAGAGTATATCACATAGGTCTCGCAATATATATGTTGTTTATGCAATTTAAGGTAGTGTCTTTGTTTGTTTATGTACATGTTTTGTTGACTCTATCCTACATTTTACGGTACTTATACAATGTATTCAAAATATATAGTTTGTGTAAATATTGGAAAGGTCATGTTCTATTTGTTTCATTCATTCATATATAGTTTATTTTTTAGATATGATTGAGACAAATTCAACAACGATGAAGGTAATTGATTGCTCAACATCCCTATATCACCACCATCATGGACATTAAGGAAGATTGCTAGAGTTAATCTGAATTTGCGTAGCATGCGACATAATTTTCATGGCACATGTGTAGAGTCATCTGTTACAGAGAGTACTGGACAAATAGGATGGATAACTAATAGTAGTGTTGCACCATCATTATCATAGTGCAACCCGAAGGAGGTGTTTGCACTCATAAATTCCCATGTCCCATACTTATATGTCGAATACAAGAAGTACAAGACTTATAACGTCTTGCAGGATGATGTAAGTTTATTTAAAAGTTTAGTATTTCACTAGTAAATAAATTAAATTGTCTTAGATTAATGGATACTTAAAATCAGTTTAGTTCTTTAAAATGTAACTAACATGTATTTTTGGTCGAGGGAGCATGATCTAGATGTTGATAGGTCTTATATATAAACATATTTTCTTCGTACGAAATATTTTTTGGATATTTTAGATTTGATTTTTCCAAAAGATAATTTTGTTAAGATATTGATATTGATTTGTATCATATATGATGAAGAATAAGATATAATATTTTGGTCTCATATCTGATAAGATTATGACCTTATGATTTTGGTCATTTACTTAGATCTTTACTATTGATTCTATAGATTTATGAGAAGATCATCGCATGATATGTGTTGATTTTGGTGTTTAAAAGATGAGAGTATGATTTTCATACGTAACTAAGAATGATTATCTTTATTGTAAAAAAACAATTTTTGTAAGGGATTATAAGTAAAACAGGCTTAGATAATTTGATATATGACTATAAGTCTATAGGTTTTACTGTAATATCACCTAGATAATCTCTGTAAAAATTGGTCGGCTAACTTTTTTTATACAATTTTGTGGTACTTTAATAGGCTCTTATAATATCTATTAGACTTGGTTACATTTATGGTATCATCAGTTCCATGTTGTTTATATTTAACTTTTAATAATCCATATTGTGAATTTATTTTAGTTCATGTTGTAGGCTCGGGTGAACCTAAGTTCCTATTATGTGTACGGAATTTTTTAGAAACTGGACTTGAGCGACCATCAGGTTGGAATAAGCGCACAAGTTATGCGTACTCTGATTAGACCTCTTATCGACACTCTATATCGTTGGTATACCAACTTCCACATAATTGAGGTGTTTCTCGAGTGTTAACCCAGCCTATTTCGTTTATTTAAAATATTGCATTTAGAATATGAAGTATAGTCCTCATTGTATAAAAAGATAAACAAAGAAAGACGACTATAGTTTAATTATTTAGAAAGTGTATCTGTTACATAGTGTATAGGTTTTTATTTAAATATAAAAGATATGAGCTAACGCGCTTGGACCTAATATATCTAACACCTTTTCTAAAACTAACAAAACATGGAGATTTTTTCACAAAGAAAATGGAACCATGATGTTGCCTGAGCCTTTGTAAAGATATCATCTTCAAATTATATGTGTGAAGAAATCCGCAAGTTGTCTTTAATCTTTAAAACTTCTTCATCCGTCTTCTTTACACCGCTCACAACTAGTCCCACAAGGCTCATCCTAATAGAATAAAAAAAATTAAGAGGAATATAAACACTTCAATAAGAAGAATGAACTCAAAGTTTCAGAGAAACCAGAGATACACAATGAAGCACAATCATGAATGCACTGGAGAACTCTTCTGCTGATGAGTAGAAACTTGATATTTTTCCCATCTTTTTAATAAATCTTATTTAAGTACTCTTCTTCACGCATCTTCTTCAAGCATTCTTCTTTGCATTTCTTCTACCTAATCATCTTATTCGACCACGATTCAATTCAAACATTAAATTTCAAATACCAATCCTAAATCTTAAACACTTAACCTTAAATCTCAAACCTCCAAAACAAAATCACAAAGCTTCAAATTCCAAACATAAAAAAATCCAAATACCAAATGAAATCTAAACCCCAAATATTCAAACAAAATCTAAACGATAAAAAATGATCTAAGCAAACGTCAAAAATAATCCAAACGTAAATATAAGCACCAAACAAATCAAAACGACAAACACCGATCTAAACAAATGTTAAATATAATCCAAACGTCAAACAAAATCTAACTACCAAACGAATCCAAACAAAACCTATACCAAATCTGAATCCAAACAAAATTACCAACTCCAAATCCAAAACTCAATCCAGTACTAAATCCAAATACCAAATGTATTCATACTAAATCTGAATCCAAACAAAATCTATACCAATCCAAATTCAAAGCTAAATTCAATATTGAATCCAAATACCAAATCCAAACAAAATCTATACCATCTGAATAAAAAAAATACATACCAACTCCAAATCCAAAATTAAATACAATATTGAATCCACGATTTTACCTACTCACCAAAATTGAAGCCGATCGGACCATGGAACACAGTCCGATTGAATGCACAAATATCTACCTCAAATTGTTTTATCTCTCAAAATTGCACTACTTTAAACACTATATAAATTTATATTTATACAGACTCCAAAATCCTATGTGTTATCCTTATTTTTCCTTAGCTCATATGATAATTAGATTCACGTATAGGAAGAGCCCAACAAATCTCCCTCTCACGACTATGTGGGAGGATTCGTCATCCCGATAATCAATCTATAATGTTCAAGCTTTCCCCTAGGAAATACCTTTGTCATCTATATGAACTTTATCAACCTCTATTAGTTTAGCATCAAGAATATCTCAAATCTAATGATATCTCACATCAATATGTTTTGACTTTGAGTAGAACGACGAATTTTTCACGAGATGAATAACACTCTGATTATTACATGAAAGTGCACACCTGTATTGCTCAAACCCAAGTTTTCTCAAGAACTTCTTCAACCATAGTAGCTCTTTACTCACTTCTGTCACTGAAAAAAATTCATCTTCTATCATTGAAAGGGAAACACACTTTTGTAGTCTTGATTTTCATGAAACAACACAACGACAAAAGTTAATCAAATCTCTAGAAGTACACTTGTGAGTATCAACATATCCAGTCAAGTCTAAATCAGAATAAGCCAATAACTCAAGTTTCTTCATCCAAAAACTAAGATTTAAATTAGAGGTTCCTCGCAGATACCCATTGTCCATTTTACGGCTTCCTAATGCTCTTTACCTGGGTTTGACAAAAATATGCTCACAACACGAACACTATGAGCTAAGTCAGGACGAGTATATACCATGGCATACATGAGACTTCCAACTACAGATGCATATTGAATATTAGTCATATCTCTCTTTTTTTCATTAGTTGAAGGACATTGTTTCTTGTGTAACTTGAAATGACTAGAAATTGTAGACTTGAAAAATATATATTTACCCTCCTTGCTGGTTTTTAGATGCACCATAACTCATTTATTTTGGGTTATTGGAATATGTCTCGTGCTGATGTAAATTCCATGGAGAGATGGAAGCCTGAAGCCATGTTTTTTGGCTCTTCTAAATTTTGTACTGCTGAAGTCATCAGCTTGAGGCATGCATATGCCTCAACCAAGGCTGTCAAACATGAAGCCTTAGATGTTAAAGCCCGGTTGGAGAAAGCGGTTGCATCTCTGCAATATTTTGTGCTATCCAGTGATCAGAGGCTAACAGCTTTGTCTGAAAACCATAAAGTGGTGTTAAGCCAGAACAAGAACTTGGTGAAGAGGAATTATGATATGCAAATACAGAATGATAATTTGCTGGATAGGGCCAACAATCAGGCGAGTAGGGTGGAGGAACAAGGAAATCGGATTGGTGCTTTGACTTCTGAGGTGAGAAAATTAAACAAGGAAATTGAGGAGGGGAGTGCGCAGCTCGAGGGCGAACAACAACAATGGCAAGCAAAGGTAGATGCAGCTGCTGAGGAGAGGGAAGCACAACTATTTACAGTTGCAACAGAAATGACTACTAAAGAGAACCAGAAAGTTGTTGCAGAACTGATAGCCTTGAATCCTGGTTTGAATTTAGGCTCCCTCGCTCACATTTCCCAGCCTTTCGCCCCAAACTCGATCGTGGCCCCTCAAAAGAACACCGAAACTAATACTTTTGTGGATCTGTCTGAATAATTACCCCCTGATGGCTCTAAGTAATATATGCTTATCTTGTTGAACTTATTTCTTTGTTGTTGTTTTTTTAACTTATGGTACTGCTTGCAGTACCCTGACTATATTATTTCGAATTGATGCACGATTAACCTTAAGTATTGCTGCAAATGTATGTTGTTAACTGTAGATTATATGTGTGCTCAGTTTTCCGGAGATCTTTTATAACCCCGAGTTCAGTAGGGCTCATTGCGTAGCTTAGACAATATGTGTCATGATAGCATTTTCGCGGCGAAGTCTCATGGACCCTATTGCGTAGTCTATTCAGACTTGGTCTTTGACAAGTTTGTCAATATACCCAGTACAAAGTATAGACACAGGCGTGGCCAATTAGCCCGTTCGCGTTTATAGACATTTAGTCTGGACTCATTATGGTCCGTTGCGTAGCCAAAAATGGCGTGGTCATTTACCCATTCGGTGGTTATAAAGATACAACTCACACACATATTGCGCGAAAACAATGATTATATTGAAAGGATTCAAAAACTTGTTCTTAGATGCCTCACTAAAAAACCTCCCCGCGCCATCAGAGAGGAAAAAGAGCACATCTTTACATCTTAAACATTTTGGCGATACAACTTTAGGTGATTAACATTCCAAGGATGCTTGATTGCTCAACCTTCTTAATCTGCTAATCTGTACGCGCCGTGGTGCCCTGCTAAAATGACTAAATACGGGCCTTCCCAGTTTGGCCCTAACTTGCCACCTGCTCCGCTACCAGAACCCTGAAACACCTCTTTCAAAACCAAGTCACCCACCTTGAATGATCGTGGCTTCAAACGAGCATTGAAACATCATCTTATAAGACTTCGATAGTGCTCCGCTCAGACCCTGGCCTGGTCTTGTCTTTCATCAATCAGATCCACAGACGTTGACCTGGCTATAAGATTTGTTTCCTCCTCATAATGTTCAATCCTATGGCTCGGTACTATGCCCTCGGCTGGGATAATTGTTTTTGCTCCGTATACCAAAGCAAATGGTGTATCACATGTTGTGGAGCGAGTGGTTGTTATGTATGCCCATAGGACCTCTGCTAAATTTTCCATGCTATTTGCCATTAGCTCCCTCCAATAATGTTCTGTTAGTTACCTCAACCTGCCCGTTTTCCTGAGGGTAATAAGGGGTGGAAAAATGATGGAGAATCCAATATCATTTACAGAAGTTGATAAATACCTAATTTTGAAATTGAGGCCCGTTGTCTGTCATTAAAATTCGTGCAATCCCATATCGGGTCAGAATTTGGTCATGTATGAAATCACATACCTCTTGAGCGCGGGTTCTAAACAGAGCTTTAGGCTCAACCTATTTCGAAAAATAATCCACTGCTACAATGAGAAACTGTCGTTTGCCTGTGGCCATTGGCAAAGGTCCTACCAAGTCTATTCCCCATTTATCGAACGGACATGAGACAGGAAAATTTTGCATGGGCTCGCTAGGTCTGTACTGCCTGTTCGAATACTCTTGACATTTGTGGAATTGCAATACTAGATTCTCAGCATCATTCGCTAGTTTAGGCCAATAATACCCAGCGAGAAGAAAACGTCGAATCAACGTTCGGTGTCCGCATTGAGCTCCTGTTTCCCCCAAATGTAGATCTTCCAGCACAGAATTAGCTTCACTTCGATCAAGGCAACGGAGCAGAGGTCTGGTTGAGCTTTTTCTATACAAAATATTATCAAGAACACAATATTTAGTCGTTCTGATTTGCAATGCACGAGCCTCACTTTTACTTGTATGAAACTTTCCTTGGTTTAAATGGTGGAGGTATGGATTCCGCTAATCATAATCATCAGTGATTGAATTAACAGTGGCAACTGCTATTAACTCTGTCGCAGGGAGTTGTTGGAGCAAAATTGTTGGATGGTCTCCTGAAGCCGCAGCCTTCACTAAAGTGTCATCTGCCGAATTATCTCTTCGTGGGATCTGTTCATAAATCCTTAAGAATCACAAAATATTCCTTGATGCCATCTTGTTTGACATCATAAAGACCTCGTGCCTGATTCACCACCAACTGAGAATCAGATCTGATCTTGATAGCTCAAGCTCCGCATATTAAAGCAAACTTCATGCCACAAAGGGCAGCTTCATACTCTGCAACATTATTTGTTACTGGAAAATTAAACTGCACCGCCTGCTTGATCTCTTCACCTGTTGGAGTTCTGATTACAATACCTGCACCTCCTCCTGTTGTTGAAGATGCACCATCAACTTCAACAATCCATTGATCGAGCTCAACTGTTTGTTCGTCATTTATCTCATCATGCTCTCCCCTTGATGAGCTGAACTCTGCTAAGAAATCTGCAACTGCTTGTCCTTTTATAGCTATGCGTGGCTCAAAACGGATGTCATATTCCTCAAGCTCGATGCTCCATTTACTTAACCTACCAAAAACATCAGGTTTTTGCAACACCGTTCGTAGAGGATATGATAAATATGGCCTCATTCTCTGAGCTGCAACAACCGAGCTCAAGGCCAATTTTTCGAGGTTTAAATACATGTTCTCTGAATCTGTTAACGTTTTACTCGTGAAATACATTGGCCACTGTTTTCCATTTTGATCGCGCACGAGAACCGAACTAACAGAGAAAGGTGACACTGCCAAGTACATAAATAATGGCTCATCAGGTGTAGGGGCAGACAAAATCTGAAGAGATGTAAGATATTGCTTCAGATCGTCAAAAAGATTTATCGCACTCTTCTATCCATACAAACTTCTTAGCACCCCGTAATACTTCAAAAAAGGGTTGACTTTTGTCCAAAACACGCGAGATGAACCGTGACAGAGCTGATAATCGTCCTGTAAGACACTGGACTTCCTTGATATTCCCTGGTGGTCCCATCTGTAGAATTGCGTTAAGTTAAACTGGATCTGCGTCAATACCTCGCTGACTTACCACATAACCCAAGAACTTGCCTTTAACCACGCAAAAATAACATTTTTTTGGATTAAGCTTAAGATTATACTTGCTAGTAAGTCAAAAACAACCTTTAAGGTATTAAGGTGCTGCCATTCTTCATGTGTTTTAATGATCATGTCATCAATGTATGCCTCCAGATGCTTCCCCAAATGATCTTGAAAAATATGATTAACTAGCCTTTGATAGGTGGATCCCGCATTATTCAGCCAAAAAGGGATGTCAGTATAACAATAAAGACCCCAATCGGTTTGAAAAGTTGTGTGCTCCTGGTCAGATGGATGCATGCGAATTTGATTATATCCTGAATATGCATCCATGAAAGAAAGAAAGTTGCAACCTGAAGTCGAATCGGCAAACTGATTTATCCTTGGTAACGGGAAAGCATCTTTAGGACATGCTTGGTTCAAATCGGTAAAGTCCACGCGCATTCTCCATTGCCCGCTCTTCTTTTTAACTAACGAATTGGCTATCCAGACCGTATACCTCTCTTTCCGGATATGCCTCAATCGAGTGAGCTTGTTGACCTCGGCTAATATAACAGCCTGCTTCTCAGCTGAAAACGCCCTACGTTTTTGTCGTACAAGTTTGGCACAAGGATTGATAGCCAATTCATGGCTTATGATTGTAGGACTTACTCCTGAAACAGCAGCTGCTTCCCAATCAAATACATCTAAATTTCTTGCTAACAAATCCACAAATCGTACCTTTGAATCTGGAGTTAATTTATTCCGAGGCGAAGTATTTTATTGGCAGCTATGACTGTGTTCACTGTTGTAGCATCCGTTGTGGCGAGGTGAGATATGTCGTTGTTGGTATACTGTCTCCACCGCCATTTGATTGCTATTGGAGAGGTTTGGAAGGATCTGACGCGATTGCATAACAAGTGCGCACAGCCCTTTGGCTACCTTGAATTATACCTATCAAATTGCCCATCGGATACTTAATGCATTGTCTGTACGTGCACTGCGTTGCTTCCATCTTATGCAACCATGGTCGTCCAATAATTTCATGGTAAGGACTCGTCGCGTCAGAGATAAAAAAACAACGATTTCAGTTCCTTCTTTGTAGCTCTATGACCAACTTTGACCACCAGCTCGACCTCCCCAACACATTGTGAAGATTTTCCTTCGTATCCTACTAACGTTCACTGAGTAGGTCGATATGGTGGGACATTCTACATGCGATCAAAACTGCCTTTGAAGATGATATTTATAGAGCTTCTTCCATCGACCAATACTCTGGTTACCATTACTCCTCTAATATCTAAGTGAACAGTTAAGGCATCTTCATGTGGTAAACTAACGCCTCTGAGATCATCATCATTAAAGGTGAGATCGGCAACTGGGTCTCTGTATTTTCGGTAAGAATTTCCATATATCTCGTAAACGTAGAACTCATTGTAATGACGATTCCTTCAATATGTAGGCCGATAAATTTGGGCGAATCTGATTGTAACGAAGGTCCTCCTCCTCTCGATCTTGCTTCGTCGACGTCTGCTTGACCTTATCCCGTGGTACTTTGTTACGATTCATTCCCCCCCTCTCACCTTCACCTTTTTGTTTATTGTCTCTTTTAGAATAGCGATCCGTCTTCTTGGCTTTGATTGCCTCCAATCCTGATGGTTGGTGAGTCTTACTCGTGCCCTTGATTCTTGCAGTTAGGGCGTGCATAACCTGCTCTCTAGCATCCCGCTCAAATGCTATTTTTAGCTGCTCCTCCTGCAAGTTCTAGATCCGTTGTTCCAGCTAGTTAACCGTTGAGTCATTCGCCTATATAGTTTCCGCAGCTGTGTGAGCCCCAAGTGCATTCTCAGTTTGATGAAGATGCACACCTTCCCAGGGAGCAACAACTAGTTTAAATAAAGGTCCCTCTTTCACCATCGTTGTTTGGGGTATCAGAGGATTAACCTCTTGAGGAATATTAGGGCCGAGATGACTTACAGTTCTCCTCTAGTGCGTTGTTGTTTTGCTAGCTTCCTGATTATCTCTCTCGCTTCCCGAGCTAGTGACTACCATGGTGATTGGTTAAAGAGTTCCCACAGATAGCGCCAAATTTGTTATGGAACTAACAAGTTCTACCACGGCAAGCCTACAATTTTTAGTCAAGAAAGAGATCACTTTATTCATCAATAGGTTTTCCCTATTTATAATACAAAAAATAGAGGGTAGTTACATTCGGTTACGCTTTTAGCGCCACTAGCCCACTAATATCATTCTCCCTATAATTGTTGACTAAACAACCATTACAACCACTATCCCTATAATTGTGGAATAACTAACACAATTTAACTCATTGGTTAAAATATGTGTTTATATTACAAATAAAGTCACTGAATGCAATCTATACTTCAATCTGAGCTGAACTACTCCTTTAAACGAAACCAGGTTTGTTCTGATTTGCTGAGCTCGAGCTCACTGATAACGCGCTCCACTTATCCTCTCCAGGTATTTTCCTTTCCTCACGCTCCTCGTCCAGACGATCAACTCTTCTCTGAAGTCTTCAAGCTCATCTTGATCTTGAATTCAGTAACGCTGTATATGTTTTTGAGCTCGTTCCATTGTCGAGCTATATATGTTATTGAGCTCAGTCCAGTGTCGAGCTCAATGTCCCTTTAAGTTCATCAACGGTGTATTTATCATTGACGTCGACCTGCTTTTGAGCTCGTTAATGCCGTAGAACTCGTTCTCTTCTTCACTGTTTATCATAATCTAGACTCTCAGTGCTCCTTGCTCGCGTTCTGGGGAATCCCCCCTTATCACTAACCACTTTAGCTTTGTCCATCTTAAACTTCTGAAGAGTTTTCTCAATGTATTTTTCTTGTGACAATAATAACTTCTTTAAATCTCTGTCTCTAGTAATTCAAATGCCAAGAATCTGCTTTGTTGGGCGTAAATCTTTCATTGCAAAAGCCTTACGTAACTATTTCATTAAAGAATTAATCTGCGAAGTATTTTTCTCAACAATAAGCATATCACACACATAAAGTAAGAAAACAATAAAATCAACATCAACAAATTTCTTCACAAATATAGAATTACATAAGAAGTCTTCTTGTACTCCTGTTCCCCCATAACTGACATGAACTTCTTATATCACTGTCTCAGAGCTTGCTTCAAACCATATAGACTCTTCTTCAGTCTGCACACATAATCTTCTTTTCCTTCAACCACAAAACCTTCATGTTGTTTCATAAAAATCTTTTTTTCCAAGTCACCATGCAAGAATGTTGTTTTTACATCCATTTTCTCAATTTCCAAGTCTATACTAGCTACAATGACTAGAGCCACACGAATATACGATATTTATACAACTGGTTAAAATATTTCATCAAAATGAATCCATTTATTCTGACCAGAGCCTTTAACTACCAATCTTCCTTTGTATCGAGGTTGCAAAGAACTATCATCTTGCATCAACCTATACACCCACTTGTTACTCAAGACTTTTCTCCCTTCAGGTAGCTTCACTAACTCATATGTGTAATTCTCATGAACTGATTGCATATCTTCATTCATTTCTTCAGTCCACTTATTTTTATACACACCACTAACAACCTCATCATAACACTCAGGCTCACCTGCATCGGTCAACAAAATATATTAATTAGAATGATATTTAGTAAAGGGTTGTCTATCCGTAGTGTATCTTCGAGTTTGAACTTTAAGTTGTTAAAACTCTTCTTCATTCTCTTGTTTATCCATGAAATCATTATCATGATCACCAGTATAAAAAATATGTGAACCTCTTGAAGTAGATGAGTCATCATATGAACTTTCTTCAACTATTGTAGGAGTATGTGCAAGCGGAATATGCCCCAAATATACCAATTTATTGTTAGAGATAGGCATTGAATTTTGAATCTTATCAATATCATGAACTATCTGATCTTCCATAACCACAACATCTCTTCTCTTAATAAGCTTCTTATTAAATGGATCATGAAATTTTTAGCCAAACTCATCAAGGCCATAACCAATGAATACATATTGTCTTGTCTTTGAATTAAGTTTAGACCTCTCATATTTAGGAATATGCACAAAATATTTGCACCCAAAGATACACAAATGATCATAAGAAACATCTTTACTTGTCCAAAATCTATTTGGGATATCTCCATCTATAGGTACATAATGAGTAAGATTCAAGACATGTACCATTGTATTAAAAAAGTCACCCCAAAAGTATTTATGGAGTTTTGATTGTGAAAGAAGACATCCCACCCTTTTAATTAATGTTCGGTTTAGTCTCTCAGCTACGTCATTCAACCGAGGGGTCTTGGGAGGTGTCTTTTGATGTCGAATACCTTGATGTCTACAATAATCATCAAATGGACCAATGTATTCTCCCCCATTATCACTTCTAACACACTTCAATTGTTTCATAGTCTGTCTCTCAACTGAAGCTTGAAACTGTTTGAAGACATCTAACACTTGATCTTTTATTTTCAAAATATAAGCCCAAACTTTTCTTGAATGATCATAAAAAATAACAAATTACAAACAACCACTAAGTTTCTCGTTTTGAAAGGACCACAAACATCAGTATGTACCAAGTCAAGAAAACTTGGTTTTCTTGAAGAAGTCGAGCTCTTGAAATACATTATATTATGATTTTTAACCAAATAATGTACACACTTATTTAAATAAGGTTTATGTATCCCACAAATATATTGTTTCTTCCTCATAATATCTGATCTTTTTTTGCTAATGTGACTGAGACTTTTATGTCATAAATCAACCATTGATTCATCCTTAACAATATTGATTTTCTCAGCAGGCACCCTTGCAGACATGATGTAGAAGGCATAACATTTATGTCCTCTTGCCACAACCAACGAGCCTTTAGTAAGTTTCCATTGCCCATTCATACTGCAATAGCCTTCATCATCTAGCTTTCACGTAGAGATCAAACCCAAACGAAGATCGGGTATATGTTTAACACCCTTCAAAATTAGTCTTGCACCCTTGTTTATTTCTAGATAAACATCACTAATACCAACCACTTAAGACAAATCATTACATCCCATCTTTGTAAAATCAAAGTCACCAAAGGAGTAAGATGAGAAATATTCTCTACGATAAGTAGCATGAATTGTGGCACCGTTGTCAACTACCCAACCACTTTCATCAGACATGTAATTCACAACAGCATCATCAATAATAATTAAGTAACTCTCTCAAACCGCAGCAACATATTTCTCGTCACCACTTTCATTATAATTTTTCTCATTGTTCTTTTCTTTCTTACAATTGTTGGATTTCCCAAAATTATTCTTCTTTCTCAGCTTAGGACAAAATTTATTAGTGTGCCCGATCTCATGACAATAGTAGCACTCTCAATCAACAAATTTATTAGACGTTCCGACTCTTGATCCTACTTTTACCTCTAGTTTTCCAACCATGATTTTCATTTGTACCACGACTTTAGCATGAACCAAGCAACCATAACGCCACAACCTCATATCATCAAATTTGATACCCATAGAAGCTAACTGCTTAATCAAGCCTTGAAAGGTATTCAAGTGATCTGTAAGAGATGATCCATCTTGATACCTCAAATACATCGAATGTTTGATCAAAAATAACTTATTTTTTCATGTCTTCTGAGCGTATAACTCCTCAACTTTACTTCACATAGTCCTTGCATCTGTTTTTTCTACAACATGATTCAACACATTATCATCAACCCATTGCTGAATAAAGCCACAAGCTTGTCAATGAATAGTTATCCATTATGCATTAGACTTATCTGTAGGTTTTTCATCACCAAACACTGGTAAATAAAAACCTTTAGCATAAAAAAGATATTCCATCTTTGATTGTCATATATAATCATTCGAACCATTCATTTTCACCATTCTACTTGTATTCACCTTCATATTTGATATAAGACAAATACACAACAAGTAGCTTTGATACCACTTTGACAGAAAATAGACTTAGAAACGAAATATTCCTTCTTGTATCAAATGTGATTAGAGATAATGATCCCTAACAACATACAAAGTGTGTATGAAATCAACGCAGATAACACATAATACTTTTTACGTGGAAATTCATTTCTAGTGTAAAAAGTAAAAACCACGGGACTGATTTTGGAGTCCAACCAAATATTAACTATCATAAGACGGGTTAAAAAACTATTATATGGATAAAACTAGAGCATACACCACACAAAGTATGACAACTTCATGCACAGCCCCAATACATAAGATAAACCAAAATCAGAAAACTCACTAAAATATCCCCAAAAATACAGTTAGATAAAGTTGATCAAAAATTTACTTAGAAAACTCCAAATCAAAATCTCTCTAGTAAAATTTTATTAGACAAATAGACAATACTTTTCACCAAAATCAAAGCCGATCAGACCATAGAAGACAGTCTGATTGAATGCACAACGAGTTGGCTCGAATTTCTTTTTCTCTCAAAACTGCACTACTCAAAACACTGTATAAGTTTATATTTATACAGAAACCAAAATTCGATGTGTTAACCTTATTTGTCCTTAGCCCATATGATAATTAGACTCCCACGTAGGAAAAGCCCAACAACCAGGTCATGTAATTTACTTACATGCATTACCAAAGGAAACACAAGCTTGAGTTCTTTCAATCTTTTAGATTTACACACGAATACTTCATATACTGGGTGTCCGAAATTTTGAAAAGTAACATATTATGTGCTAAAGTGGATGCAAGTGAAAACCATATTGTATTTGGAAGGAAATATGTTGAAGTTAATGGGTGGGATCTTGAGAACTGCACCAAATTCTGGACAACAAAATCTCATCCTAATAACAACTTTGGTGTATTCACTCTGATATGGTTTACATCTGCAAAATTCATGAGTCATAACGATCACCTAAGTTTGTGCCAGAAACTAATTACCATCTAATGTGATATTTTTGGATAAAGGACCAAGTTTAATTTTAACACTTATCGCATCTCTTAGTACATAGGTTTCAACATTGCTCTGATACCATGTTAGAATATATCTCACTAACTAATGTTATATTTTCCAATTTGGACCTATATGCCTACATGATTTTACTTTTTAGTCCAATTTCAATGGGCGTCACATTAATTGTGATATATATAGTCTAAGTGGCATGTGTAAAGAACCAAATTTACTCTTATCATAGAATCCTGTTTTATCATTTTATTTTCGGGACACCACTATAAAATATGTTGTCGAATACCTAGATGGTCATACAATCTATGTAGGACATGAATATGACGATCTTGCTTTCTTTGATATTCGCACTAAAAAAATTGAGTTACTTTTTGGAAACATGTTCTGAGAGCATTAGGTCGATTGCTAGTCACGAGAGCAATCTAATCATATCATTATGTGGCTTGGATAATTATCTAATAGGCAAGAGTTCCCCTATTGTTGCTGAAATATTAGCTTTATTATATGGTTTAAAACATTGTCATGAGAATAATATGTTTGAGATTGATATTGAAACTGATTCACTTAAATTATTCAATATGTTAGCTTATAATAAGTTCCCATGGTATTTAAATAAAGTATTAACATGTTGTAGGAAATTGTTTTCATCAAAGATGATATTAAAACATATTTTTAGGGAATAAAATGTATCTGCTGATAGGATAGCTAAGTATGCTTTGGAAAAGAAGCGCAAATGTTTATTCAATGGATTGAACTGTCTTAGCCCTCTCAATGCTATTCTTCTGTTAGAGAGCCTGAATTTGGGCTACTTCAGATTTTCAGATTAATATACTAATCTATTAAGGCAGGTTTCAACCTGACCATTGTATTTGTTTTCTGTTTGTAGGTACAAAACAATGAGATTCAGGCTTAAGAAGGAGTAATACACAGTCAAGCACATTGGAGTGGAAGCAGACACTAATATAAAGACTAGCGCATGAAGACAGTAGAAGAAGAATGAATGGCCTAATCAAGGATGCAGTTGAAAGGATGTCCTAAAACTTATAAGAGCAACTCAAGAGTGTAGTTGATAGAAGCTGAAAAAAGGATCAACTCAATAAGATCAAGATTCAACAAGTCTACCAACAGTAATTTATAGACTATCTTTAGATCCAAAATTATAATTGATTCAACGTTTGTAATTCTTGCATTTTCAACACACTTTGTAATTCTTTTTTATCAATGGAATTTTATTTTTGGGAAAAAAAAATCAAGTTGCAGCTCTTTTCTCTTTTCTTTTTTTTTTCTTTTTTATCAAGTTCAAGTTGCAGCTCGTATTTCACCAATCAAATTCAAAAAAATATTTCTCTTCTCCAATTAATCTCTCTCTAAAGAACTCATTTCCTAATCAAAATCAACCATAGCACCCCAAGTAGAAAAGAAGCCGACTGAGAAGAAGGTCGTCGAGAAATATCCTTTGGCCGTCGTAACATCTGAGAAGAAACCAAAGGCCAGAAAGAAGTTACCAAAAGAAGCTGGCGCCGATGCTGATAAAAAGAAGAAACGATCCAAGAAAAGCGTCGAGACCTAAAAGATCTACATCTTCAAGATCTTAAAGCAGGTTCATCCCGATATTGGTATTTTCAGTAAAACTATGGGAATCATGAACAGTTTCATCAACGATATCTTCGAGAAATTGGTTGGTGAGGCAGCGAAGCTTGCGAGGTATAACAAGAATCCGACTATCACTTCAAGGAAATCCAGACTGCGGTGAGGTTAGTGTTGTCTGGTGAATTGGATAAACATGATGTATCTGAAGGAACGAAAGCTGTTATAAAGTTTACAAGTTCTTAGGTTTTGGAATTTGGGGATTTAAGGTTTATGGTTGTAAATTTAATTCAAACTTAGAAATCTTGTTTTCTTTCTTGTGGTTTTGTTAGCTGATTGATGTTTCTGATTTCGCTATTAATCAAAGATCTTGATTTCAAATATTGATTTCTTAAAAAAATGCAGCTCGCGTCTTATCTTCCCATCAAGATGATCGGGTTTCGAACAAGATTGCCATTACCATCATGCTGGGAAACATTTTCACACTTACTAGTTTATTTCTTAATAGAAAATCATACAAATTAACGGGTCCACATATTACTTCATTGTAATATAATGCTGTAAAAAAAATTGTCTCTTCGACTAGTATGATTCATTATTTTTAGGCTAATGAAAAGTCGGAAGTTCCACAAGGCGATATTAAAATATAATTAAAAAATTGAGAGAAGTTTTGTTAAAGAAGATGAAGAAAATAGTTAGATTTTAATGTAATTCATTATCTGGGTATTAGATTAGTTTTAGAGAGAAGTTTGGTTGGAGAAGAGGAAGAAAATTATTTAGATTTTCGATCGAAAACTTGGTTTTATATGATGGGTTAAATATCATTTTACATAAAGTAAAATAAAAAATTTGATTTAAATTCTCATTATAGCCAAATGGGGTCTAGATATAGCCTGCCCAATTTATAATATATCATATTTATTAAATGTGTTGAATATATTTTTCATATAAAAGAGATAAAATATACCGGATATAATAAAAAATAAAAAAATCAATAACAAATATAATATATTAAAAATATTCTGCTATTAAAATGACTAGACTTATGATATTATTTAAACCATCATATTCTTATTCTTGATTATATTTTGACTTATTACGTTTCATGTTACTTTTATATTGACTTATCACATAGATGTGTTTAAACCATCATATTCTTGATTATACCTATTTTCAAAGAAAAAACAAGAAGTAAAATCTACTGTATCGATACTTTTTTGGAATAATATAGTAATAGTTGCTTATCATATTTATTTTATACGAGTTTTCTTGTTATATACTCTTTATGTATAAGGATCGAAATCAACTATTTAATACTATACATAATCAACTATTTAATACTATTCATGATAAAAAAGGTATATTTTATATATTTTTATATTTTAATAAATAAATTTATTTAATTAATCTAGTTCAATTTACCAATAAAATCTATTAAATTTATTAATTTTAAAATACAATTAAATCGAATGGTTTGGTTTATTGAGAATACGGAAACTCTAATAAAGATGCTGACGTGATTATCTTTTATATATATATATATATATATATATATAAATGGGTTTTTAATTCATGTTCAAAATTATATTTGCTCTATATTACTGAACATCTTCTCCACAATCAAGTAATTTAAGGATAAATATTACAGTAATTTTTATTTTAATGATAATAAATTTAATATTTGGTAAAACTTTTCTAAAAATAAAAAATAATTTGAATGAAAAGAGAGATAGATGTATAAAAAACACGAGGCTAAATCCAACTAAATAAATAAACAAAAAAATAGATGGATGAAAAAAGAATTATAGATAATTTCTTTTTTTTATTTTATTGATAATAAATTTAATATTTGGTAAAACTTATTTTTAAAAATAGATGGATGAAAAAATAATTATAGATAATATCTTTTTTTATTTTATTGATAATAAATTTAATATTTGGTAAAACTTTTTTAAAAATAAAAAATAATATTAATGAATAAAGAGAGTTAGATGTATAAAAAACACGAGGCCTAATAATATTGGAAACAAAAATTTAATTTTTTTTTATTTTGACCACACCCATTATTTATTTATTATCTGGCTCTGATAGACTACCGTAGGTTTGCTCTTGGGTGTACTCCCAAGAGGCCTCTTGCTAGTTGAGGTGGGCTCACACTTATATACACTCTTTTTATGGTCCTTGCTAAGGTTTGCTTTTGGGTGTACTCCCAAAAGGCCTCTTGCTAGTTGAGGTGGGCTCACACTTATATACACTCTTTTTATGGTCCTTGTTAGCAATGTGGGATTGGGGGTCCTCTATGGGATGAAGTTTATTCTTCACATTATCACATCCAAACTTTATTGATTAAAACCTCTAGTTTAAAAGTCTATTAGTTTTTTTTTTTCAATATCATAATCTTTTATGAGTTTAAGATGGCTAACTAATAGATTTTATCATTTACGTTATACCATTGTACAATAAATGGTATGGTTTTAATATAATTTTTACTTAAAAGAGTTATCATTTAAGTTATACATATTTTTTTTAAAAGCTTCAACTCAGTTGAGAAATCATGATACATATAACAGGAATCGAACATTTCGAAATCGAAATCATAAATATGGTAGAGTGAGATGAAAACTACATCTTCCTTAAATTGTCTAGCCTTGCCTGTAAGTCGCTGTCTATTCCAGTATCTTCATTCCCTGTGGCTTCTGCTTGTGCAACCTTGTTTTTAATAGGTGATGCTGCAACAGCTGACGATGGTGCGTTGACAAGCTCTTGGTTGACGTCAATGCCGATCTCATCAAGAACCTGGCTCACAAGATCTTCGGTTTCTTCCTCCTCTTCGTCTCCTTCCAACGCATCATCAATTGCGTCTCCCATCACCTCACTCATCATTTCCATCTTTTCGTTTTGCCTCTCAAATTCTTGCATTATCTTCTGCAGTGATGGCAAGTTCATCTGTTTATTCATCCGTCCCATTGCTGTCGTTACACCTTTCATTGCCTCCCCCATTGCTTGCGTTGACTTCAAAGTCTGAATTCTGAGAATCAATTCTTTCTAGTATGGAATGAGTCAATCATCCACTTTGGTATCTTATTGAACAAATTGTTAATAATTTCGATTTTTGAGAAGTATTATGATCATCCAATAAAAAAGGTTTCAATTTTTTCAAATGAACGATTTGAAGACCTATTGATTCTAACAACTGATTGCAGAGTTGATCGTTCAGACCTTTCAATTCATAGATGTGGATCTCAGACCTATGAATGGGGAGATTCTCGAAACACACGATCAAGACAATTGGCTGAATCCCGTGAAACCATTTCATTAATATCTTCTTTTTATAAAACAAATCAACTTCGATTCTTGAATAATCCACATTACTTCTGCTTCTATTGTAACAAAAGATTCCATTTTTATGTGGAAAAAGCCCATATCAATAATTCTGATTTTACGTATGGACAATTCCTCAATATCTTGTTCATTCACAACAAAATATCGATGTAAAAATTTGTAATGCATATAAATAAAGCTACCACAGCTCAATGAAAAAACACATGTGAGTCTTATTATTCTGAAACATCAAAACTTCACATGCTCAATGAAAATGCTCAATGAAAAAGCACGAGTTCAATATCAAAACTTAACATCAGTAGTCCACGTCCCTTGGACACTTGGGTGTTTGACAACATGTCTTGTCTTCAATTTTACCACCTGTTTGCCCAAGGTGTTTCTAAGCCGGGTAGCACATCGTAGTACATCCTCAGGAGTCATGTTCTTCACACATACCACTCGCTCGTTCTTGTTTTTATAGAAGCCCTTCAAATGCGGATGTTGTCCACGAATGAGTTCAGAAACCACTTCTAGCTGAGGGTTTTTCTCTTTAAAAGCTGGCAATTCAGACTCCATAAAGGCCCTTATGCCTCTGCCTCTGCGGCTACCTCCCCAGTCACAGTAGCTAACCACCAGCTTCTTAAGCTGCCAAACACCTCTACACGCCATCTACGCCATCTCCAATCCTCTGCGGCTACCTCCCCAGTCACAGTAGCTAACCACCAGCTTCTTAAGCTGCCAAACACCTCTACACGCCATCTACGCCATCTCCAATCTGTCGATTTGCCGTGTGAAGTTTCTGTCGATTTGCGGTGTGAAGTTTTTCCCTTTTCCGTGCTCTAGAGTGGTTTTTCAAGAGTTTATTAAGTATGTTGAATACGTTACTTCTTTTTATATATATATATATAAAATAAAGTTTACAAAAGTTAATAAAAAATAGAAATTTTATGGCTTCAAATATATTTAATATATTATAGAGAAAAGTACCCCTAAATACCTTCTCAAGTATCAAATACCAAGATGGTACCCGTTTTTGGACTAGTTTCATAAACTACCTAAAGCCACATTTTGGACAATTATACCCTCTAGGGTATAAAAGGGGTTTTTTCCTTGAAACCCACTTATTTTCACCTTCTAATCTGACTTTTAGGTTCCAATTTCCCCCCACTTTCATATTTCCAAATTTGAGGAGAGAGAAACACGTTTTACGAGAGCGAAACCAAAAGCCATTTTTGGAAGGTTACGTATCGGCGAACCACGACTGAACCTGTTTCTCTTCCGATTTTGTTGCCTCCTACCGGAGAACCACCGGCGACTAGTAAGCAGCATCTAGGTATGCCTCCTCCGATAATTCTGACATCGACCGGCGAAAAACCGGCGACAACTAACCAGTTTTTATGTCTCTGTTCCTTGTATCAGGAACCTACCGGCGCACCAGAACTGTCTCTGTCTCTGGTTCGATATTTGGAACCACAACCGGCGAGAATCCAACTGCGACGAAGTGTCCGTCGAACCAAACAGTCGCCTTCAAACGAAATCAGGTATGTGTTCGATTCTTATGCGTTTCTGTTGAGGTTTTCGAACACAAGGATAGTCCATGCTGTATTATGTGTAACACTCCGGTAGAAATGTAAGGTCATTTGTTGCTGTTGCTCGACTGGACAACGTTACGTGATAGTTGTATTGGTAGTGAGGATGGTTTGTTGTAATCATTGTGAGGCTGGGGTTTTAAGCATTGTCATGCTGATGTTTTTAGCATTGGGAGGCTGATGTTTTAAGCACTATGAGTTTGCAAAGTGTTGGTCCATGTCTAGCAATATGGGCTCTATTATCTATTAGTACAACTATCAGGTTTATGAGGCTGATCGTTAACGTGTTAGATCTTGTGTAACAGCTATAGGGATGCTGTTCCAAATGTTGTTAGTGTATGCAGGTATCGTCATACAGGTAGCAATGTATATTGTATTATATATCAGGGTGTGGTAGTAATTTACATGTAAGACAGCAGGTCTAGGGGATAAGTATAAGTTTCAGGTCACTTATACGAATCTTCATAATGTAGTGGCTGCTTAGTATTATTGTTTTAGTTACCATGTTAATTACTAACTACCTTATTATGTGAACGTTGACAGGTTAAAATGACAGGAGTATTCTACCGCTCTGGAT
Source organism: Limnanthes douglasii subsp. nivea (assembly GCA_036936605.1). Classification (NCBI taxonomy): domain Eukaryota; kingdom Viridiplantae; phylum Streptophyta; class Magnoliopsida; order Brassicales; family Limnanthaceae; genus Limnanthes; species Limnanthes douglasii. The sequence continues at coordinate 21,761,262 of JAUPFV010000001.1, read as the reverse complement.
TGGTTGGAATAATTAACGTCCTGCGACGAGATATTATCAAAGCCGAACACATCGAGGCTGCTCGTGGAACACCTTTTTACACATTCCTCAAAACCTCGTACGACTTGAGGAACGAAACTCTGAAGCTTAAAAAGTTCCACCACCTTATCGAGGCGATCTGTGGTTTATACGACGTCAGATGGAAGGCTTTCAAGATTGGACAAAAGCGTGTAAGGTTGACGAAGAAAGACGTTCAGGCAATCTTTCGCCTGAGACACGGTAACGAAGAGATGCCGATGAGCAAATCTGGTGGATTTATCGCTCGTTACGCCGAGGGAGCAGAATTAAATTCGACTTTGATGAAGAAATATTTTTTGAGTCCAAGGACGAGGAGAAGCGGGCCAACGAACGACAAATCAGTGTCAAACGCGTTAATAAAGGTAAATACAGTATGTTTGAATGTAGTTGTTTTGTAGTTCGTACTGCAGGCTGTGCTGGTCATGAAATCCAGGGACATTTTCACATCACTATAAATAGATTGCTGTTAATAGCAAACTATGAACACTAACATATCACAGATAGTGTAACATTTAAAGGAACTGTCCAGTTAGACCTAATTTATAAGATGTAAACATACATAGCAATTTGGAATGTACTAAATATCAGAGGGTAGCAGTATAGATAGCAATGTAAACGTGTATAGATATCAGAGTATGTAACAAATGTAAGTAATGTTATATACGAAACAGAAAACAAAGCCTCATGTATGCAGATCTGTAAAGTATCGGGCTTTAATAGATTGGATATCAGAGGGTAGCAGCATATATAGCAATGTAAACGTGTATAGATATCAGAGTATGTTTACAAACAACTATGGTATGTATGCAATCATATATCTAATGTCTTATTAGTTGTGGATGCCTTTAATTGTTCTGTCTGTATTGTTGTTATGATTTTGGATGTTTTTGTAGGAAGCAATCGAGAAAGCAGTTAGAGAAGGAGGGGAGGATGAAGCGAGCGATATGGCTAGGCTACTGATACTTTTCATATGCTCGACACTTTTCTTTTCAGTGTCGGGCGATGTAATCGGTTGGACAGCAATCTTCTACGTGGAGAATCTTGACAAGATAAACGACTATGACTGGTCTGGAGCAATCTTGGATAAGCTTCACAAATCGCTGGACAAATGTATTAAGGTCGGGCATCCTTCAAGAGTTATTGGATGCGTTGCTTTGCTTTTTGTAAGTATAGCTAGTTATGATCAGCCTGTCTGTTAGGAAAATGTTTTTTTTAATAGTTAGTTATGTTTCGTGCAGCCGTTTCTTATGGAGCATATTTCTATAAATGTCGATATACCAAGGCCTTACATAATACCTAGATGTTACAAGTGGTGGGGGCTAGAGGGCAAGGAGTCCACATTCGAAATGATCCAGATGGTCGGTGAGCTAAGGGACGACGAGGTATGTTGTGGTATAGTAGATATATCGTAGTAGTATGATACATATATCAGTGATGATTATAATATTTTGCTGCTAAATGAACATTATAATGTATCTCCTAGGTTGTCGGCGGGGAGTTGGTGTTTACAGCATCAGAATGTTTTGTTTATGGAGTAAATGATTCGCGGATAAGGTGGGAAGGGGCTGGTGAACCAAGCGAAGAGAGGAGTAGGAAAAGAAAGAAATCTGTTGCGAACAGAAGTTTGATAAGGAAGGAAGATGACGGAGCTGGTAGTAAGAAGACAGGACATTCAATGATTGAGGTTGAAGATGATGTTACGTTGGGGGAGTTTATTGTGGAGAGGAAGGCAAGAGTTGGTAAAAACAAAGGGGAGAGGTTGAGGAACCGGAAAAAATGTAGGTCTAGTATGATTCCTAGTTTTGGAGTGTTGTCGCAGTCGGTACTGCGCGACAGCAAAAAACTGAAAAAAAGGAGCCGGGTGCGGCGGTTGAAAGTTGAGAACAAGAGGCTTAAAACATGCCTTGATGAAAGAAACGAAGAGGTTAGTGCTAGCATACCTTCTAAGTACTACTAACATCTGTATGGTTGTTGAAATGAACTTGTCTATCAATAAAGTATTCTGTAACTATCAGTGTTGTAAATAATGTAACAATTTCGTATGCTCGTTTGAATCAGGTTGAAAAATTGAAGAAAGATTTGGAGCACCTTAAAGAAAAGCTGGAGATGGTCGACTCAAGAGAGGATGGCGAGGATCAACAACTGCTGTTGACATTATCCTCGCCATTTTGCCGCTATGATGAGGATGCTACTGAAACCTTAGATGCACGGGCTGCTAAGAAGGTGGTTAAGGAAACACTGGTTTACAAAAGAACTCGGAGGCATGTAGTAACTGAAACAGACAAAGCAACGGAAGAAGACGGCGTTGATGGGGAGGATAAAACAGAAGAACAAGAGGAGATTGACAAAGCTAAGCAAAAAGAAAAACATTGCTCGGAGGAGGACAAAGAAGAAGTTGATGGAGGGGGTGTTCAATTCGAAACCCGTGTTGAACCAATGGAAGAGAGTACTACACATGATGCTGTTGCTGTTGATGTGTTTAGGAAGCCAAAAGGGACTATCACAAGTGTTTGTGACGCTGGTAATGGGGAAGGGGACGTGGCAGAAGAATTACCACCCCTAACTCATGCTGCCGGTGCGCAAAATGTAATTTTGGTACCTGCACAGGGACTTGGAGTTGGAAACAACGAGGTTGAACAGCAGCAGCTGACGGTGGACGGGATTGATTTGTTGGACGAAGTATCAAACGAAGGAACGAAAACAATGGAACGACAGTTGGCGGAGTCGCAAAAAAACGTCGATGAAGGAAATAATGCAGAGAGCGGTGAGGAAAAAGGAGAAGATGAAATAGCTGTAGCAACTACATTGTTAGAGATAGCAGCAACAGAACAACAGGTTCCAGATCCTGTCTCGCACAATGTTGCTGAAGACGTAAGTGGAGTTTAAAATGCTTAGTTGTATTTGAATATCATATATGATTGATAGTTAATCTCCCAACTAATGGTTTCCTTTGTTATGTTTTTAGGAAGTCGAAACAGTGAAGGCTGACGACACACGAGACTCTAGCTTAGTTGTATTCACTGGCACTGGAACAGCAGCAAAGTGCGAACAACTATCGCAAGCTGTGTCGCCATTAAAGGTGATACAAATTTTCAAGAGAGCAGATCAATCCGCAGAGAAGATTGAAAATGTGTCACAGCTTGAGCCATCTTCGTACGCAACACCACAACAACAGAAAGCAGCATCGAAGGATCCTATTGTCCAATCGGTTACACCATTGGCTGAAGATAGCTTTGTAGACTGCACCCAATCATTTTACGCAGAAGTTGACAAGGCTGTTGAAACTTCAAACGAGAAGAAGCGTACACTGGACTGCATCGAGGAAGACCAAACGGACGTTGACGTAAGTAGATATTTGGTATTCTCAATAAACATTTAAAAAGAAATGTTAACAGTTTACTATGCTGCTTTTTTTTAGGTACCCATTGATGACATGCCTGGGTTCAACTTACTTACTCCGACGTAGGTACAACAACATTCAACTGAAGTTGTAGCTTGGCCGTTCCCGACAGAGACAACGAAACTGATCGATGTAAGCGAGTACGAGAAAGTACTGAAACTGAAACAGGAAGAAGAACAAGAAGATCCAGAAATATGGTACTTGCCAACAACAGAGTTCTCGTACAGGCTTTCTATCAGTGTGACAGAGCTAATGGAACTGCCTAACGAAACTCAATTGGACTTCAAGGTAAAAAAAATTCTTTGGATGTATCAATCGTATTTTAATTGTTAGTCTAGCAACGTGCCTCTATACGTCTATCAATATTAATTGAAGCAGCTATCATTGTGTCAACCAGTAAACCATTGGTTATTATTTCAATTGATTCGATACTGTAATTTTGTTTTAATAGGTAATAGATGCTTGGATATACAAGCTCTTAAAGGATTCAGACTGGAAAGTACCTCTGAAAGGGTTTGATAATAAGTATTCATTCCCTGTCCCAGCCATTCAAATAACTGGGATTGCAACTGTAAGTTCCAAGTGGATTATTGCTTTCATATTAGGTATATCCCCTTCCTGTATTGATGTCTTAAATTTACAGGGGACACTGGCTAAAAAGGGAGATATGTCTGTCATTGTGGACAGTGTTTTTGAGACAATGAACCCCTTAACATATGTCTGTTTCGTCCCCCTATGTACTGTAAACACGGAAGGAGTGAACCATTGGACACTCCTGGTTATAGACATGGAGAATGGGGCTGCCAGAAGCTACAACCCAATGTTGCCGTGGAGCAAGCACATCCCCGATAAGACGAGAAACACTGCAGATGCTCTGGTAAGGAATTTAAATTTCAATTTATTTAGTTTGGTTAACTGTCTAGCATTTTCTAATAATAAAGCTATCAAACTGTGTAGTAATGCCTATCAATGACTTAAACTGTATCTATCAATGCAGTTGTCATATTGCATGAAGAAGAAATATATACCGCATGTAAAAGGTGGGTACAAAATTAAGACCATGTTAAATATCCCACAGCAAAAGAAGCGGAGCTATGACTGCGGTGTTTTCGTGTGTAAATACGTAGAAGACATTATTAAATATGGTTTTGTTGGACGGCAATATGGCGACGAAATGCCGGCAGAAACAAGAGCAAAAATGTTCAAACATTTCTTGAACGATCGTAACACAAACAAACATTGGTAGTATGTAATTTATATTTTGGTATCCATTGATTAGCATTGGGTGAAGTGTGCAAAACATCTATGATTTATGTTTGTAGACGAAAATTTACATGTAAAGCCACTTTTTACTTGTTGCGGTCGACTGGGAAAAAGTTATCAAATAACATTCTGTATAACTTAATCTATCTGATAGAGGCCCTAAAGCTAGCAAGCATTAATACTTTAAATACCAGAGTATGTAAAACAAACTATCAGCCAGGCTTATTAAATCGCAAACTATGTAAAATGGGTTGAAGTGTTGGTATCCATTCATTAAAGATAATGTAGCAGTTTAAGTTGGTATCCATTGATTAGCATTGGGTGAAGTGTGAAAAACATCTATGATTTATGTTTGTAGATGAAAAATTACATGTACCGCAACTTTTTACTTGTTGCGGTCGACTGCGAAAAAGTTATCAAAGAACATTCTTTATAACTTAATCTATCTGATAGAGCCCCTAAAGCTAGCAAGGATTATTACTTCAAATACCAGAGTATGTAAAACAAACTATCAGACAGGCTTATTAAATCGCAAACTATGTAAACATATTTGTCAGACCAAATGTATTTTGAAACGTAATTTTAATGACCGTTGTTTCCATCTCTAGCCACTGTTGAAAGCAACACGCCACCATCTTTTCACAAAATACACCTTAATAATGATCCGCTGTTCAAACAATTACATGTAAATAATATATGTTGTTACCATTCGCATGGTTTTTGGTAGTTATATATCTACTACTGGTACATATAAGAGATGTGTTAAAAAAGTACGAATAATAAGAACTATCAATGTGCACCAAATTGTCTATCTGGGGTTAAGGAAGGATCTATCTGGGGTTTAGCAGGCAAATATCGTAGTGCGCAACATATGGTAATTTAAAATCATTTTGGTTACAAACCATAAACTATAGTTTTAGATATATTTCAGAAAAAATAGATAGACCAGATAGGTTTTAAAGTTTTAATTTTTTTTATCTACCATTCAAAATTACTCGCAAATATCATATAACAGGTTATTGATGCACAAAATAAAAATATATGGACTGCACAACATGGTTATTGGTAGATAAATGCAATTAATTTGTTGAAAGGACTGGTAACCACACACATTACTCACTACTACATTAATGTGTTAAAACCATTGGTTTGATAGAACATGAAAAGACAATGGGTAGATGAAGTAGAATGATTACCTTCATTTAATGTACGTGTGCCATTAAAGTTGATTTCTGAAAATATGGTTGCTTAAGGGGACTCAGCATTGGGTGCTGGGTTTTGCTATAAATAGAGGGTCATATGTCAACCTATTACTCACAAACCTACCAGCAAAGGAAAAAAAAACCCAGAACCTCTACCCTAAGTTCTTACCTCTGTTCCTGCAACAATGGCTCCTTCATCACCATTCTCCCCACACCAGTCCAGCGAGGACGCCTGGTCCTCTGACTACTACTCATGTGAGAAGGCCTACAAGCGCACGACAACGTCGGAGTACTCCTCTGACGAAGAAGATGATTGGTCTGTCTGGTCTGAGGACCAAGAAGACCCTTATGGATCATGGGATTCTTGGTCCATGGACGACTGTTATCTTTGTGACGATGAGAAGCTGCCAAAAAGGAAGAGGTGTAAGAGCATTAACCCATTTTGGGATGAGGAAGACGATGATGAAGATGAAGAGGCAGACGACGAGGCCTCTGACGATGATGATGAAGATGAAGATGAAGAAGAAGAAGAAGAAGAAGAAGAAGACGAAGAAGAGGACGAGGGCTCTAACGGAGACGACTCCGATTAGGTTAGAAGGTTTCTAGATGTAGTTTCATGGCACTGTTTGTTTCTATTTTAGTGTTTTTAACTTATGTTTATGTTTTTTTGTGGACTGTAACTTGCACCAACCCTGTGCAGAAGTGTTATTTTTTGGGGAGGCTGGTGTATTTGGACTATCTGTAGCAGTCACTGTTTTTAATGTTAACGTTTGAATGAATTTTCAGTTGTATGGCTATTCTCAGTATGATATAATATGGTATGTTGCAGTTGAGGAAACAGTTTTAACTGCAGTTATTTAACAAAATCGCATTGTATGGGTAGTAACATATCGGAGGTATGAAAACACAGTTTTATGTATCTGTCAGATGTAGAATCGACGATCTATCAATGTTTCATAGTTTGCCTATCATAATACAACAGCGTGAATAGCAATGTAGCTCGTAATAGATATCAGAGTCTGAACCAAACAGACAGGTTACATGTCAATATTAAAAGTGTAAAAAAACATAAGTCGAAAGGTACCGTTAGATGAATGTACACCGAAATAAATGTAAGTAACATACTTTGATGTATCTGTTAGATGTAAAGGCATGTTAGATGGATTTATCTTTGAGATGAACATGGCAATTCTTTTAGGGGACTAAACATAAGTGGAAATAGAAGAAGTTCTTATCTTTGAGATGAACATGGCATGCTTAATTTGAAGTACAAGTATAAGTAATGCGAGCAAAGCATCAGATGGATGTAAACCGAAACAAAAAACATACGTTTGATGTATCTGTCAGATGCAATATCTAGAATCTATCAATGGTTATAATAGTCGCTATCATTGTATAGCTTCAAAGATAGCAATGTACACGTGAATAGATATCATAGGGGATAAGAAACAGAAATGGAACATGTAAATTTTAAAATTGTACAAAACAGACGTCGAAAGATAAGGAGTGCTTATCTTTGATATGTAAAATGTTACAAAAAAGTAGGTTAATAATGTTTAGAAAGGAGCATCACATGACCTCCTATTATGGCCCGATTTCAAACATCGACCACAACGGGACTGGCTGCTGGAAACTTCTCCCCTTGATGGAATACGCTTCTTCCTCGGACGACCGGGTCGTCTTTTAACGTTAGGGGGCAGCACCAGGGGCTCTCCATCATAATCTGCGCTACTGGATTCACCAAACTCTGTTATAGCCGGTATGTTAAATGAATAGCTGGACAGGAAATTTTGTGTAGTGAAAAACGGCTCGACCAACGTCATAGGATCCTCGTTTATAGATGCAATTACAGCCAACGCATGAGCGCACGGGAAACATTCTTGCTGCCAAGAGCCGCATGTGCATTTGAAATCCAGTATGTTGACCACCATGACTGGGTCCGATAAAACCTCAAAATAAGCCGCAGAAGACTTGCGAACTAACCATGTCCGACCGGATTGTACATTATCTTTGAACATCTTGTCAAACTTGGGGCACAAATGTGTGTTCCAAGTTTGGCCTTCTCCTAAACGTCGAGACATTTGAGTCATCAGAAGAGCTCTAATCCGGTCGATTAATTCGACTATAGGCAAATGGCACAACTTCTTAATCTGGCCATTGAACGATTCAACAGCTGTTGATGCCATCGCCCCATACCGTTTGCCTTTGACATATGCCTGAGCCCATTTTTCTGGGGCAAGATTCCTGACGAAGTTTTCAATACGATTACCGCCTTGTCGCAACCACTGACCATAACGTTCATTAAAAAGATCGACCGTAGGGGCATAAGCACAGCTCTTGAACATTGCTAGCATATCTTGTTTGTAGACTCTGTTAGTGTGTTCAAGAGCTTTATTCAAGTTCTGAATAAGATGGAAGATGCAATAAGCGTGGTAGTCAGTAGGGTAAAGAATTGCGACAGCGCTAATAATACCAGCATGGCGGTCTGAAATGAAAGTTATCTGGCGCCCTAACAGATGAGGTTTTAAAGTTTCCAAAAACCAGAACCAGTTGTCCGAGTCTTCACTACCACATATACCAAAAGCAACGGGGAAAAGACCTGGTATGGAAAAGAAGATTAAAAAGCGAACTACAGTAACAGAACGATGTTTTGTTCGATTGTGTGATAGTTAACAAATCGCAGTCTGTGTAACCAAATCTAGCAAACAAAGCCTACCAAGCTAGCAATCAGTAATAGCTAAAATACCAGAGCATGTAATACAAACTATCAGACAGTGTTATTAAATCGCAAACTATGGATGCTTATTTATCAGATCAAATGCATATTGAGACGTATTTGTACTGACCGTTGTTTCCATCTTTTGCCACTGCTGAAAGCAACACGCCACCGTGCTTCCCTGTCAAGTGGGTTCCGTCAACGTAGAGTAGAGGGCGGCAGGAATGGAAACCCTGAAGGCACGCCCCAAATGCTATAAAACAGCGACGAAAAACATTGCCGGGAGCCAAATCCAGACGACAGTCCGTAGTGATGTCCCGACTCTTTAGCCTCTTGAAGTATGGTTTTAGCAATCCGAAAGACGTATTGCTATCTCCAAATACAGCGCGACGGGCCTTCTCCAACGCATTCCAAGATAGACGATATGAAACGTCTAAACCGTAGTCTTGCTTGATGGTGGACTGTATAGTCTTAGCTGTTAAAGAATGGCTGTTTCGTAGAGAATCGTGAATTTCATCAGCAATCAAATCGGACGACAGATGCCGGCTTTTCTTCTTTGTAAATACAAGACTGCACGTGTGGGTACTGAAAAATCTTTTAATTGTCATCAAACCGGTCTTACAATCGACAGAAGCGTAAAGCCTCCATTTGCAGCCATCCGAATCTTTGTTTACACAATAAACGGTGATCTTGTTAAAGGTATTGTGCATGTACCTAAACGCAAAACCGTTCTCTAATGCATAACGGGATAAGGATAACCTAAGACCTTGAGCACCGTCTGGAAATGACTGTCCAACACCGATGATAGCTTCCGCCCATCCCGCTGTAGCTAGATGTCTTTTTTTCGGGGTTGTAATGGCCAAACATGTACTGCTTTCACCGCTGGTTCGTTGTATGTGAGAGGATTCTTCGAACAGTTGAACGGGTTGTTTACGTTTAACGGCGGAGCCTTTATCAGGTACATGTTCTTCGATAAGAAATGACACACTCTTCAAACGCTCAACATCGAGGTAACATTCCAACCCGATGAAATCGGTCTCCTTATTAAAAATACAATTAGTCTGAGCACCGCAAGAGTACGTAATGCTGTAGTTGCCTCTAACAAGCCCTTGCCATGTTTGCTCAACGTACTGTTGAAATGACTCGAAGTTTACGAATTCGGACAGCGGAACAATACTGGTCTCCGTACCAAGTTTGAAAATGCAAACTTTTGGTTTAGACATTGTTTACCCTGAATTATAGGACTTTTGGTTAGTTTGTTTAATGTTGGTGTAGAACTACTTAATGGGTTACTGATAGTATAACAGATATAGCAATATCCTATGTCTAACATATCATGGTATATCGGTCGTGGTCAATTTTCAGGACAAATAGCAAACTGGCATAACTAAACTATCATGGTATATCGGTCGTGGTCAATTTTCAGGACAAATAGCAAACTGGCATACCTAAACTATCATGGTATATCGGTCGTGGTCAATTTTCAGGACAAATAGCAAACTGGCATACCTAAACTATCATGGTATATCGGTGATGGTCAATTTTCAGCACAAAATAGCAAACTGGCATACCTAAACTATCAGGGTATATGGACTAATAATCTGTTTTCAAACACATATATCAACATGTTATATATAACATAGCAGCAAGAGGAAATGGTTGGAAACATATAGCAATATCAAGTACCTAAACTATAAGGATATATGGAGCCATGGTTTATTTATCAACACATATAGCAACCTGAGAAAACTAAGATAGCATGGTGTATGCAGTCAGGTTTAATGTACAAACAAATCTAACATATCAGGGTGTATGTAGTAATCTAGCAACCTGTAGCATACAATTGCAGGCGTAAAATCGCAAGGATCAACCATATAAATATCAGGGTTTAAACAGAGGTGGGGGAATGAAAATTCTCACCGGAATGTGATCGGAGCCGGTTTGGATACTTTGGATTGAGCAGAAGCAGATGGAAATAAGCTTCCTGGAATTAACGCACGTTATATTAGAGTCTATAATCGATTTCGAAAAGGGAAAACGATTTCGAAACTGAAAAATCGACTCTGTTACTCACCTGTAAAATGTAACGACAGGCTACGATTTCGAAACTATCAACCGGAGCTAGGAGGCTGTGTACGGTGGTCTAGGAGGCTGAGACACGGTGTAAGATCGGAGCTAGGAGGATATAACGGTGCAAAACAGTACCCAGGAGGCTGACGACGTTAAAATTGTTATCTGAAAGTCGCCGGTGATCGGAACACTCCGATAAGGCTCCTAGATGGATCGTCGGTGATAACGTAAGGTAACTGGTGGTTCAAGTGTGTCGCCGGAGGTGGTGTGATCAGCCGTAGTTTTTTGAAATGAAGAAATGTTCTTGAAAAATGGGTTGTTTGAAAGGTTAGGAGAGAGGAGAGAGAAAGTAGGCTAATAAATTCAAAATTCAAAATTCAAAAGTGATTAAGAAGATGCTGGAGCTAAAATGGGTCCTTTTTTTCACAAATCAACCTTATATACTAGGTTGAGGGTAATCTTGGTATTAAAAAAAGAAAAGGTATTAGAAGTGGATATGTTTAATGAGATGGGTATTTAGTAAGCATTAACCCATTAAAGGGCACTAGGTTGTAATAGGTTTGGCTAAAGGGTACTTAGTGTGTCATTTCCCTATATTATATTCCATTTATTAAAAAAATCTAAAGTAATTAAGATATTATTTTGATTCACCATTTATTAAAAAAATCTAAAGTAATTAAGATATTATTTTGATTCATTATAACTCAGATGACATTTACCATAACCTTATTTCATATTTTGACCTATCACACATCTCATGTCACTTATTTTATTTGTTGGAGTAATTATCATATTAAATCGTATATAAAAGAGTAATGGAATCATAGTAGATTTAACATCGAAAAGGTCTATTTCTCGCAATAGACCGATCAATTTTAGTTTTTTTTAAATAATTTTAATTTAAAAATAATCAGGATCTTCCGTAAATATAAGTGAATCTTTTAAATTTAAACCCCAATAAGTTCAAGTTTATCATTCCGTCTCTTCAACTAAGTAACCCTCAAAAAACATTTAAAACTTTTTTTTTTATTTTTTCATCACAATCTTGTTATTTATTTATTTATATATAAAACTTTAATTTAACTGATATTTTTTTTACAAAAATAAAAATACGATATTAAAATTTGATTGAAATAGACTCCATGAACAAGGTTACATGCGCAAGGGAAACAGGTCATACGAATAAAATTTGATTGAAATAGACTTCATCCACAAGGTTACATGCGCAGGAAGCAGGTCATACTAATAAAATTTGATTGAAATAGACTCCATCCACAAGGTTACATGCGCAGGGAAGCAGGTCATACTAATAGTGATACTAATACTTGTATTATCTACCCATTAAACCATATTCTCTTGCTTAAAGTGCATCTTTCTAGCCCTGGCTGATATTTAAGTTTCTTTTTAAAACTTAAAGTGAAACATGATTTAGTATTTCAATTTTTCTAGCGTATGTAATTTGAATTTAAAATCTAAATCCATATAAACATCTTCATGATCATTGCCTTTTACATATATGTACACTTGGATGATATCCCACCCTAATTACAATCCTAACTTTGTATTCAAAATTATAATTATTGTTTATCAAATCAAATCAATTCTTATTTAGATTATTTACGATAGCAAATTGATATATTAATTCAAAGTTATCACATTCTCAATTAAAGTTATCACATTCTCAATTAAAGTGAGTCGGCCTAATAAATTCTAATACATATTATTTAGTAAAAGATTTCTAAAGATAAAACAAGTAAAATTGAGCGAAAAAAAAAGTTAATTGTATAAAAATGGAGGCCATAAATAAATAAATAACACAAAAAGTAAAAAATAATATATATATATATATATATTATACATGTATTAAATAAAACGACTACTGTTTTTTATAATGTCTAGTTTAAAAAATTATTAATATTATTTAATATAATTTTCTTTAAATAAAATAATAAATGTACGTAACCACAATTTTTTCTAGTTTCGTTATTATTATATATATATATATATATATTAGGATAACCAGCTTGTATATTTTATTATTTATATTATACCACTATAGAATTCACAATAATGTTGTGCTTAAATTTTAGACTAATTTTTAAATTATCTTTTACTATAAAACAAAATATATTGTTTTTAATATAATTTTCAATAAAAAAAATTAATAAACCAAATTATTTTACTAGTAGAATAAAATTAAAACCATACCAAAACATAATTTAGTATTTCAATTACTCTAGGTTATGTAATTTGAATTTAATATCACAATTCATATAAAATCAAAAGCTATCATTGAAAACAAGATACATGGTTAAAAAATAAATAATATGTATATTTTTATATTTTAATAAATAATTTTATTTAGTTAGTCTAATTAAGATTAAAATGTATTAAACTTAACAATTTTAAACTGTAAATTGATGAAATGGTTCGGTTTATCCTGATTATTGAATGCACCCGTAGAATAAGACAACACACAAACTTCTATGTTTATATGATATTTTTTAGGCATATATACACTTGGTCATATCCCACCCTAATTACAATCCTAACTCGTGTTCAAAATTATATTTAAATATTTTTTAATTAAAATCAATTTGGTGAACAATTATAAATAATATGAGCTCATGATATATACAAAATTAATATATTAATTTAAAGTTATAGTATTCTCCTATTATTATAGTATTCTCCCTTAATAGGAGAGTCCTATTTGGTAGAAGATTTTTGAAGATAAAAAAGTAATATTGAAGTTAAAAAAGGGAGTTAAATGTATAGAAATGAGGAGCGAAATTAAAATAAATAAATAAATAAATAACACAAAAAAATAAAGAAGAAAGTATACTATACATGTATTGTAGCGAGTAGAAGGACTACGATTGTTAAAACTTTGTTCTTTACAATGTCTCTAGTTTAAAAGTTTATTAAAATAAAATAAAATAATAAATATATGTAACAACAATATTTTATTCAGATTTATTTATATTTTTATATTAAGAAATCCAATTTGTATATTCTATAATTTATATTATAGAATTTGTATAATCTATTAATTATATTATACCACTTGATTTTAAAATCTTAAACTAATTTTTAAATTTTGTTTTTTAATATAAAATAAAATAAAATATAATATTTTTTAATAGAAAAAAATTAATAAACCAAATTCAACTAAGGTTGTTGCCATTTAGTTCACACTCAAGAAAACATTTCCAGTAAAGCTCATTAAGATTCAAATGCACTAAAGATCAAGTGACATCCGCTTCAACAAACCAAAAGGATTCCTAACCTCAGAGCAATTATTGTCAAGAATGCTGACCAAAACGAGACTCAAAGCAATAAAGATGTCTGCATCAAGAAAGGTCAAGATTTTTAACACTTTTAGCCAAGCCTCAACTCAACAAGTAGTGACAACTTTAACCTCTTAATTAAAGATACAACAAAACTCTCACCTCCTATGTCTAGATCAAAACAAGCTATAACTACACAAGATATCAGGATAATGATATATCCTCACATGAAATCAGAGATGATGAGATTAAGAAAGCTTTTCACACTCTAGAAACTGGAACAATGTTGAGAGCATACAGGAACTTTGACTCGTCAGCATCTGATCTTGTCTCTCCTCAATTCGAATTCATAGGCAATCTGTCTTCTCCACCTATTGAAATAAGAGAAGATCGTAAAACATTAGATAACATTTAAAGGAATTTTTTTATAAAAGTCAAGTCCATTATAAAAGTCAAGTTGTTTTGAATATCTTATAAAGAAAAAAATTATGATATTACATTATTATGGTATTAAAAATTTAAGTTATATGAAGTGTATAATTTTAGAAAAGAATAAAAATGTCGACAACTCAATTTTTATTTTATTTTGAAAGTATAAAAACAATTTTAATTATTTTAATCAAATATTAAATAACTAAGATTTTAAGTGTTTTTGCAAATTATGATTATTTAGACTATGATTAATCATTTTATTTTGTTATTTGAGATTTTAATTAATTATTTATAATTAACTATTTTTATAGCATTTCAACTTTTTTATATTTTTTGGCCGGTGATAATTATTATTTTGATATATTTTATATTATGTACGAAATAAGTAGTACATGAGATCGACGATGTGTTATAGTTTTTTAGACAAATCAAATTTATCCTATTTGGGATTATCATAGTCTTTATTAGATGCAATCAAAGTTCCATATCGGTTGGACATGAGGATGATCAATGATATATATGAAACCATATTTTTTTGGTATGAAACCTCTTGGAAGTTGACCAAAATAAAATTTGTGAGGAAATCTTGGTCTAAAAATGACAATATCATACTAGTGTGGAGATCATGTTGTTCATACTTATATCGGAAGCAAACTATGCGGCACATATATTCCATACAAGTGGTATTAGAAGATGAGAAGACTATTGTATGCGTATGGAAGAAGTTATGATAACTTTACTCATAAAAATTAGCTAAAAATAGCGTATACATAAAGAGACACGTGAACAATTTCAGGTTGAAAGAAGGTATATCCATGTCTAAACATCTTGGTTATTTTTAGTCAATTATCATGAATTCCCATGATATCGATATCACGATAAATAAGGATGATCATAAATGGTTTGTTTTGAGATCTTTATCATCTTCTTATAAGAATTCCATGGATATTATCATGTATGTTAAGGATTAGTTATCTCTAACGGATGTCAAAATTACTCTGAAATCAAAAGAGTTGAGAGAATTGCAACGAGACAATTAGCTGGATAGGATAATTCTTCTGACTATGGAAGATCTAAGGCTTTGAACAGTACATCGTCCCTCGACTATCGCGTTTGGTGACAGATAGTCCATTGACTTTCAAATGTCCGTTGGCAGTCCCTGGACTATAGCATTTGGATAAAGTTAGTCCACCAGATCCTCTGATCCATGAGAAGCTTCCACCTGTCACCATAGTCCCCATATTTTTGTATCACCACTAGTCCCTTGAGTTTAGTTATCCGTAATATTCTACATTTTGGGTTTGACCTAAAGTCAAGGGACTAGTGGTGATACAAAAATATGGGGACTATGGTGACAGGTGGCAGCCTCTCATGGATCAGAGGATCTGATGGATTAACTTTATCCAAACGTGATAGTCCAAGGACTGTCAACAGACATTTGAAAGTGAAGGGACTATCTACCACCCAACGCAATAGTCGAAGGACGATTTACTATTCAATGCCGAAGATCTAACAACAAGGTGAGTTCTTCAAAAAAGAAGAATTTGAGACGGTCGAAGTCAAAGTCCAAAAATTCAAAATTTTATGAATACACTGAGCAAGGTCACTACATGAGAGTTTTTTCAGAAGCTGAAAGGTAAGAAATGAAATTAAAAGACAAATATTATGACCCTCTTAGAGGGTGTGAATGCTTTTGATGATAGTGATAACTATGGTGCATAATATGTATTGTATGTGAGTTCATACTACAGAAAAAACTCTTGGGTAATTGATATTGGCACTAAATACCACATATATGAGTTCAAGCAATGATTTGATACATACAAGCCAATTCAAAGAACAATTTATTCCGAGAACAATCATTTGTTGCATGTTGGTGGGTTGGTAACGTCATAATCATACTGTTTGGTGTTACCATAATCGTGACGTGCTGACATGTTCTTTGGTTGAAGAGGAAACCTAATATTTCTTGGGACACTAGACTCTCAGGATTACAAATATCATATAGATTTGAGACTATGGTTAACTTGGCTAGCGATTTTTTTTTTAATTCAAAAAATTTCATGAATGAATCTAGTTTTGTTCGCCTTTAAAACAACAAAACTAATGGTATTTTCAAATTTGTTTTCTAAATTACCGTTTAAAAGATACAAACCCTTAACAATTTATATTATAAAAAAATATACAAATATTTGATGATTTTATATACAATGGTAAATACATAATTTGTTAAAAAAAATTAATCTTAATATGTAATAAGTTAGAAAAACGAATAAAACTCACTAATTAAAATTCTAAATATTAAATAAAATTTATATTTCGTAATATATATTGATATTTAATCCAATTATATATATTGACGTGATTTAATCTCGCACGTTTGTTAATTATCCTTTTACATCAATATAAAAAAAACTGAACACATATTATTATTTGCGAAAGTCTTAAAACGTATTTGGTTTTAACCATAATCGAACATTGTATGACATTTGTAAAATTAACCCATATATTATTATTTACAAAATTTTGAAACGTATCAAAATCGAAACATGGTATAATACTTTTATTTATATTGCGTTGCCTATATAATTTTTTGTTATATAAAAAAATAGATTACAGAATTGAACAAAAATAAAAATTTAATCATTTAAATATGACCAAAGCACTAACCTCATTAAAATATTTTCTTGATTCCATTATAACTTGTAACTAAATATATGACATTTAATTTTATCAAAAACCTTATTATAAAGTCTCACATTACTCATCTAATATAAAATTTTAGTATTTTTCATTAATTTAAAGAAGAACATCAGAGATTTATGAGTAATTATCATTTTTTGACAAATATAAATTAAATGTCTTATGATTTATTTAATGGGGTCCACCTTTGATATGAGCATGGTTTGATGTGCCAAGAGATAATGCCTGAGCTTTTTTACTGGGAATATCAATGCGAAGCACATCTTCTCGATAGGCGAGTATTTGTTCTCTGCATCCACCATCATGCGGCTTACAAAATAATCTAAGGCCCTTCATCATTCTTTTTTTCGAGCGCCTAAGGAATTGTCCCTATGTATAAGATCAAAGTATAAGAGAAAAGGCCTTCCTTTCTCTGGAGCTGCCAGGATAAGAAATCTTCCTTCAAAGCGTGTTGGCATTTTTCGTCCCATTCAAACAGTACTCCTTTCTTTTTCTTTCTTACCTGGCTATCTCTTAAAGCCTTATCAAACTTCCGATCTTTACAATGTTAAAAAAAACATCGATTTTAGTTTTTTTAAAAATTTACATTTAAAAATAGGAAATGATGCGAAACATACCTACTCATAAACTTCATCCAATACTCAAATTATCATTTATGCTTATTTAAGACTCATCTCAACTAAATAACTCATATTCTATACCCAATAGTAATATCTCAAATACTCATGCTTCATCATCAGCCACGTAACCAATTCTAATTCTTGAACCAAAGTTTCTCTTTATTACTTTGTCTTTTTATTTTATTTTTTAAAACGTCCATCTCTTTCAAACTGAAGTTCGGAAAAAAAATTTGAAAGTACCATCAACTTTGTTTTTTTAAAACGAACAAAACTAGATCCATTGATGATATTTTTTGATTTTGTTTTGAAAATGATTCCACCAATGACATGCGAGTTCAACCATGAGAGTTCTGTACATTCTTAACCATGCGAGTACTGTACATTTTTTAACATGATATTTCAGTACATTTTTAACCATGTGAGTTTTGTACATTTTTGAACATGAGAGTTCTTCATTATAATCCAACCATGTAAGTTTTTATTCTTAAAACCGTACGATTTTAAGTCTATTAGCTGTGCAAGATCTTTATGTTTCCAACCACGAGACTTCTATACATTTTTAACCATGCGAGTTTATTAAATATTAAACATGTGAGTTCAAACACGAGAGTTCTATGTATTTTTAAGTATGAGAGTTTTGTATATTTTTCACCATGAAAGTTCTATAATTTTTTAACCATGAGAGTTTTGTACAGTTTAACCATGTGATTTCTGTACATTTTTAACCATGAGAGTTATGTACATTTTTAACCATGAGAGTTATGTATATTTTTAACTATGAGAGTTTTATACATCATGTTTCCAACCATGAGAGTTATGTACATTTTTAACTATGTGAGTTTATTAAAATTAAACATGAAAGCTCTTCATTATAATCCAACCGTGTGAGTTCTGTACATTTTTAACCATGAGAGTTCTATACATTTTTAACCGTGAGAGTTTTTTACATTTTTCACCATGCGAATTCTGTACATTTTTAACCATGAGATAGATGTATGTTTTTAACCATGCGAGTTATGTATATTGTTAACCATGAGAGTTCTGTACACTATTAACCATGAGATTTTTGCACATTTTTAACCATGAGCGCTTTTGTACATATTTAACTATGCCAGTTTATTGAATAGTAAACATGAGAATTTTTCTTTATAATCCAACTGTGCGAGTTTTGTACAATTAAAAAATGAGAGTTTTGTACATTATGTTTTGAACCGTGAGAGTTCTATACATTATAAACCATGCGAGTTATTGAATATTAAGCATGAGAGTTCTTCATTATAATCCAATTGTGCGAGGTCTGTACATTTGTTCATCTTAAGAAAATAAAGTCGATTGTACTTTCGATTTTTTTTCTTCAGAGCAACGGTTTGAAAACTACAGAATTTTTAAAATAAAAATTAAAGACTTTTTCAAAAAAAATTTAAAAAAAAAGAAGAAACATAAATTTGGTTGAAAGAGGAAAATGGGGTTACTTGTGGTTTTTCACTATGTTGGAGGTATCCATTAGTAGTATGCAATTTTTAGGTATTATGTGGTAATAAGATAGTTGAGTGTGTATTTATGAGTACTTTTATCTTAAAATCAATCTGTTATGGATCCCTACCTCACTTAAATACAATTTGGTCTCTTAAATTAAAACCCTAGCTAAATAGAATAACTTACTTAAATTAAAACCCTATCTAAATAGAATAACCTTAGCTTAAAGAAGCAAGCGAACTACACGTGGACATTAAGAGTTCTAAGAAACGTGATGACGAATAACATGTAAGTATTTCCAAATATTATCATCACCGATAGAGATTGGCATTAATTCATGGTATCGAGGACGTATTTTTGGATGTCACTCATATGTTATGCACTTGGCATATAATCAAGAACATTTCCTCGTATGCTAAGAAAGTTTTGCAAAAACGGACATGACCAATGATTTTCTCGAATATTATGAAGCGCTTGCCTATTGGGCGACGATTGAAGAGTATATTATAACCCTTACGGAGTTACACCACGTTTACGCTTTTTGTCTGATGGTTATCGATTATGTCATGAAACAATGGATATACATTTATGGAGTAAAATTTCTTAATTTTCACACGAACAATTTTAAAAATTTAGGCAATCATACTAGCAATCAAGGAGTTATATTATAATTTTTAAACTTTAGTTTTTAAGATTAAATATTAGAGTTATCATTAATTCAATCCTATGTTGTAGGGCGAAGAGTGCTCACTCGAGCCTAAAGCGGGCAATCAACACAAGTCTATGCACATTTGAACAATTTTGGGATAATGTTCATGTGTTGCTTCATGTTCACACTCTTCTATTTTTAAATCATCGAAAAAGTGAATTTCATCATAGATACGCATCTAGGGTGCCTATCTATGTGGAATTAATTTTATTTTTTAAAAAATTAACGGAGCAAAATCTAAAAATGGTCGGGAAATTATGGTTCATTCATGTAAAGTGTGGTTGTGTTATTATGAAAATGTATATTTTACCGTATGCATGCGAGTTAGCTATAATCGAGAAAGAGGTAGGAAGATTCAAATGATGAATCTGATATTTATTAGAGTACCTTAAAGATCAAACCGAGGGATAACGTTGGTTCCATAGATGAGCTTACAAGAAAAACTATCCTTAATAGATAATACCATTTGCGCCTATAGTCCACACATGCAAGATCATATCATAAACATGATTATGCAAATCCTAGATCCCACTAGAAGTCATGTGTTGGAACCTAAAGAGCGGACTATCACTAAAGGTAAGAAAAAAATTTGGTCTAGACAAATCAACTAAGAGGTACGATAGCTAGCACAACTGCCTTGGTAGCTAAAACATATTTAGTACCCAAAGTTAAACCCAAATCGAAAGCCCAACCAAAAAAAGAGAAAGTGACTCGATAAAAAACATCGAATAAGGGAAACGAACTTAATGGGTAGGAGAGTTGGTTTCCTAACTACTTACATGACTGCATTACTAGCATCGAAGACGTTGCAGATTTTGGGTTCTAGCTTTATCGATATACAAAATTGTAAATTCATGGGAACGAGTTAGACGAGATTTGATGCAGGAATTTTCTGGTTAACGTGATCTATGGGAGAGAATTTTTATGGTGCACAATGTATCAATGTACAAGAGTGGTAATAGGCACTGGATGATGTTACCCAACTTTGGCTTAGTGATAGTCACTCGGTATCAATGCATAGTATACCACGCATCTCTCCAGCTTTCGTACACATATCTTCATTTGCATGGTGTGCCTCCTGAATCGTGTCTTACACTGGAAGTTGGTTTTAGTTTCGTGCATGACAACCATTTTGTGAAAGTAAGTTAATTAATATACGTTATTAATTTTTTGTTTTGATTTTGTTATTTTATTATATCGAAATTTATAGGTTGTCTTAGATTGACCGTTGTCGGATATATATCATAGTTGGTTTACATTCCACACTAACAATGACGTTACCAGTTGAGAAATTACGCTAGACAAATGCTTCACCAAATATCACCAAATCAAATCACTTAAAACACCTACACTACAAGATGGAGGAGAAAAATTCTATGATTTGTCCGTAGATGCATAATTTATTTGACTTATTTATATGTCTTGTATTTTATAATTTTAATAAATATTCTACTTATGAGTTCTATGTTTAAATGTATTTTAAGAATTAAACCGACTTTTTTTTATTTCAATTTACGATTAACCTTATTTTTTTCTAAAGTTACATGACCAACTTAAAACAAATTTATTTTAATTACTAGATCATTATACCGCACTATTTTATGTGCATGTGTGAAAATACACGCACGATTGTGCGTGAAGACGTGTACATCGGCACACATTCACGTGCGTATATTTACACAAATGCACGTTCATACGTGCGTTATAGTGTTCTGGAAATTTAAAAAATATACATTTTTAACTAAGTTGATACATATAAAATGGTACTCCAGGATAGGTAATCATTAAGTAAAGTCTTTACACAAACTTCACGCGAAAAAAAAATAAAAAAACGAAAAATTAAAATTTTACTTCAACCAGGTTCGAACGAACTAAGATAATTAAACGAACACAAGGTAGGACTTAATAAAATTTAACGACGAGAACTGAACAAACATTTGTGTGACTACTAATAAAGTGCATCCATCTCGGCTACATCGCGCTTGCTTACTATTAAAGAACGCATATCAGCAAGCTCTTCATTTGTTAAATTGTCAGTGACCAAACATTTATACAGTTCAAATACAATATGATATTCTTCTTTGTTGAGGTTGAAAACCAAATGGACACATTTCTTTCATCGCTTCAATGTTTTTTGAAATGTACAGTGGATGAACACCATTCATAATGTATAACTAGTACAATTGAGATACCATTGTCTCCCAATATGCTTCATCTTGATCCTAGTTATATGTCTTTGTGACTAGTGCAGAGGATTTTTTCAAATGTTCGTCTTCTTTGCGAGTCCACCGAGATAATTTTTTAGTTTTTTCAAAGTGATTTATTGATGTGTTTATTATGTACTCACAAGAGCTACTGCTCTCTATTTATTGCATTTCTACGTAAGATAACATAATCACACTAGAAAAATTACCATTTGACGTTTACCTATGAACGTCAGGTTAAACCCACATTATGAAATAAAGATATAAGTTATTTTAGTGAAAATATAGATATATTTGTTGTAATCTAAGTTGATAAAAATGTTATAAAATACTAATTTAGCATCGAATATAATAATTTATAATCAAATATAATAAAATAAAAATATAAACGTCACACATAAAATAAAATTTTCGTAAAATACATAAATTATACGTCAACAAAACCAAACATAAAAAAACAATCAATCCCTATGTTGTCGCACAAGATGATAACACTCGTGTATGGGTCCACGAAGCTCCTCCAAAGATTAGCGAGGGTGCCTCTCTTCCATGGCCTGCATCTCAAGTAGGTGAGCAGTCGAATCGTACAACCTAGTCACATGGGTAGAGCCGCAGGGGTTCACCCGTACATATGCATCGTCGTGGCGCGACTCAGGATGGGTAAGTACGCACCACATATTTTTCGGCACCCATGTAATGTAGGTTAATGTAGTACCATCTTCGTGACCTATAATATACTCCCCACCTCGCAAACTAGGGTTAATAGTGTGAGACTTCCAATGATTGCAAGTGAATGCATCCCAATTGTAAAGAGTGTTTGCATGACGAACTCTAATAGGACGTAACAAACCATATACTTGTATTAAAATTATTACTATTAAACTGTGATGTTATACCTATAACAACCAATGAATTTAATCTAGTAGCAAAAATTTTAACTTGTAGAATGTGCCCCATCTTTCTAGCCACTCATAGTGGATAGCCTGCTTCGACAATGTCAAAAGAATTCAATGTCGCATTTCATCCAAGTTACGCAAGAAAAAAGCCTGAAGATCGCGTAAGTACGAGTAAGGCATGAACGATACCTACAAAAATGCAACAAAGGTTTAAAATATATCAACCAAGAGTAAATTATAATATTATTACAAAAATTGGAATTAATCACGAAGATCATTTCGAGCCTATTGGATTTATCGAAACGGTGGAGGCATATACTTGCACATCGTAGGGTGTGCGATACTAAATTTAATATATTATGCAGGAGGAAAGTTAAGAAAATGATCATATATCAAAGCTTCTAAAAGGAAAAGTAAACGAGACACACAAGAAGTAGTGTGTAAGCAGCCCTTACCTAGCTGGAAATACAAATGAGCAAGGATCATCTGTCCCTAATTGTACATGGCCGAACTACTGTAGTTATCAATGAAATGTAACTAGTCGAGGTTTATATTGTTTCTCGATTGTTTGGCTAGTATGGTACAACCGAACAAGTGTAATAGATAACCCCTCGTAGCTCGACGAATACCACTATTAGTGATGACATCATAAAAAAACTATGCTTTACAAAATATCATCTTGAGTCATGCGAGGCGAACGTGCCTCTTGCCTCCCCTTTTGTTTGTTTTTATTTTGGCCTTCAAGTCCTCAATAGTGACTCCAAGTTGGAGGGAGTATGTAGCATTCCTCGCATCCTTAATAGTAAACTCAACGATATCGTAGTTTAACCCAACCACTGGAAGACCCGTAATGAAGTGCACATCATCAAGTTTCACTGTCATCTCACCGAAATAAATTGGATTCGTTTTTTTTTTCAGGATATCATCTCTCTAAAAACGCATATAATAAATGGACGTTAGTAGACCAGCATGCGAGACAGTCAACGCCTATAACCTCAACCACTGAAACACTTCAAAACTTACATCATTTTTAAAGACGTTGTAGGCCTCGTGGTCCTTATACCAGTGAAACGTAGAGTACAGGTCAGGCATGTGCCGGTTGAACCTACGAAATCATTGATCCATAGTTCGCTGGAGAGTAACAAGCACGACGGGTAAGTTTTATCGTTGGTGAACGCGTGCGATGTGTAACGACTGTCAAGCCACCATCTCATCGCCCTTGTTGGCTTCCGACATACTAGGTGAGCGTCGTCGAGAAGACATCTTAAACAGACACACAAAGCGTTAATCGTAATTTTGATCAAACAATCTAAAATTACTTAAATAGTTTCTAAGAAACTAAAAAATAAATCTAATTTCCAAAATGTAGAAGTACAAATCCATTATAACACATACAAAATAAAATGGAGGTAAAACCATGGCCAGAGGTCAATCCACGCATGCACATGCCTGATTTGTGTAAAACTTCCCACAAATTCGTGCACGATTTTGCACAATTATGACATATGCATCTGGTATTTCCACGCATGAGTGGGTGCCTTAGAATATTGGATGAATGCATGAACAACAAATCCCGGGTCAAATCTAAAACCTATATTCTACTATGCCAAATCTAACAACTAGCATATCAAATCGAAGCTAACAACCTAACTAAACATACACAATAATCACAGTTCGAAACACAACTACAAATGTAGGAAAAATCTATTTTTAACTGAAAATAAAACTCTAAGAATCACTAGAAGTATAGATGTAATTTCAAAACAAACTCCACCATGATGTAGAGAAAACTTACCTTAACGTGATTGTGCGGTTAGATTTGATGAATCTGAAACTTTAAAATTCGAAATCATAAAGATTTAGGATTTGAAAGAGAAAAAAATTGAATTTGAAAAAAAATAAACTTTTATATAGATAATATTACTGTAAATATAAAAGGTCTTGTTGTAACAAAAAAATCTCATTATAATCGAATCTCGTTTTAACCATTATCTCATTAAACGAAGGCATCCTCCTCGGTAAGTAATCACGTCACTCTTTTTTGTATAAGCGCTTTTATAAAACTTAAATGGAAACGTAACTGATTATTTCAATTACTGTCATTTGAATTTATGCATTTGACATCTACTGCAATCACGACTCATATTTAAAATTTAAATTATTTAGTACGTAAAATTATTTTTTATTGAAACTATTTGGTTCACGTATCAGTGAAGTAATTTAACAACAAATATTGGAGCAATGTTTTTACCATAAATAACAAAAATCAGAGTAATTTAAAATATTTCTAAAGATAAAAAATGAATATTACAACAAAAAAATGAGAGTCAAATACCGAATCAAATTAAATAAATAAATAATATAAAAGACATTTTTTTTATTGAAAATGACTTTATTGAAAAGTTTAAGAATTACAAGGGAAAGTTTGTTGAGATTACAAACAATAGAAAGCGGGAGGTGAAATTTAAAAGGTCTGCTAAAATTCCATGAAATTTAAAAGGCTTCTTCAAACTTCTTCATATCTGACCTTTCAATCCAAAATCGAAGAAAGTGCAGCTTTTTTCAAACTTTCCTTACTTACTCCACCATTGTGTTCCTGATATATCTCTTTCCAAATTTTTCAGAAGAACAATAGCTCGATAAGCATTTGGAGTCGAACTATGATTGAAATCCAAGTTTTCACCACTTTGTAGAGAGTGCTTTGCAGTCCAATCTGCAACTTTATTTTGCTTCTAAAAAATGTGTTTAATCGTCATTGTTTAGTTAATTAACTCTCTACAACAATTAATAAGAGGGTCAAGGTACCATATCGATTTACCTCTTGCTAGAAGCTCAATCAAGACAACAGAGTGTGTTTCATTGTCAAGCTTGGTGATGTTCAATTCTCTACAGATTAGTAATCCATCTATTAACGCTCTACTATCTGCAATAATTGGTGTATTTTTCCCATACATCCTACGAAATCCTTGCACAATGGTTCCTGAGTTGTCTCTAATCAAATCACTGCCACTTGATTCACCGTTGAAACGGGATACTCTATATGTGTTCAACTTGTATCTGTTGGATTTAGGGTTGATCCAATTGAGAGAAATTGGAGTTAAAGGCTTCTTTATGTGATTGTTGCATCCAAGAGAAAACGTCACATTAAAATGTTTATACCAAATACTACTGCAAAGAAGCATTGCATTATCTAGACCTGTGAGAATGAATGTTATCTGGTTAATCAACGAATTCAGTGTTGGATTCTGATCACGATGCTTTTTGAAGTTTCTGACTTTCCAAATTACCCATGAAATAATCGAAGGCAGAATTGTTCTCATGTTACAAGGCTTAGAACTGGACCAATACCAAGTTTGAATAAGATTGTGTAAGTTCATAGATATAGATATTTGGATACTTAGAATAGAGTTGAAGTGATTCCAAACATTCCAGTAAAATTGGCATTAAAAAAGAACATGGCTTGTGGTTTCCATATTGTTTGCAAATTTGGCATTTGGAAGCAAGTTGAATATGTTTTCTATGCATCGTTACTTTAGTAAGAATCCAATTGAACAAAGCACGCCAAAAGAAGAAAGAAAATTTCATGGGAGATACAAAATTTCAAGTCTTTTGTACATGGTAGAGATGTTTCCTTTTGTTCTGATTTCGTTCCAAGTCATCTTGGTATTGAATGCACCATCTAGAGAGCCCATTTGATAACATATGGGTTGTTGTTATTTAGTTTAAATGTCTGGATGCTCTCAATAATAGGGCTAGTTACAGTCGCGCGTAACTTAGCCAAATCCCAGTAATTGTTAGCCCAAAAATGGCAAATCTTTATATTTACATACCAACTCCTATTATCAGTCTCATTGAAGTAAATGAGAGGTTGTTTTAAACACTAACGATCGAGTCAAAAATCAATTTCACCACATATAAGAATTAAATTGATCTGCTTTATCTCTGACACTGATAAGTCTCGACCAAATTTTTGATTTTCTTGAAAGAATGGGAGCAACAATTAGATGATAGTGATTATAGTAAATATCTAACATTAATCGAGACCAAAGAGTTTTATTAGCTCTGAGATTAAACGAAAGCTTGAAGAAGAAAGATTCCTGAAATTCATCAATCTTTTTACTATTCAAACCACATTCACCATAAGGTTTACAAAGCCTTCCCCATGAAGACCAATTGATGACCTGAGAATCCACCTTGTTGCCCCAGAAAAACTTGTTGTACAAATTTTTTATTCTTCCTATAATTGTTTTACGAAATATAGTATTTTGAATATAGTAAGTAGGATAGGAGGAGTGATCATATTGAATTAACATTAGCCTCCCACCAAATGAGAGGGTAGTGTTATCCCATTCCAGAATTTTGTCTCTGATTTTAGATACTAAACCATCAAAATGACTAACTCTGCTTTCGTTACTGATCATTGTGCCTAAGTACTTGAATGGCATAAACATGTGCCTGAACCCATAATTTTTTCAAAAACATTAATTCTATGACTTGTCATTTTCTCAGAAACAATTACCTTTGATTTCTTATTGTTTACCAACTGCCCCGAGATATTCTGGTAATGTGACAGGAAACTGTAAATCTTGTTCAAGGTTGAAGCAAAACCATTGCAGAAAATTGTGAAGTCATCAGCAAACGCCAGACAAGGTATACAAAGATTTCATCTTGTCTCCTATCTTTCTCTTCCAAAGTCTTCATTAATTTTTTTTAATAGAATTGAGTTATTAGATTTTTAAAAGAGTTCGGTTGTAATGTAAATTTGGTATGTTCCGCACACAACCGTCATCTATATAAGTATACAAATTTTTTTAATAGCTTAGAAAGAAAAACTTCAATAAATGAGTAATTTAATATTTTTAGAAGTAATAATTTGTTTAAGTGATAATAATAAAAATCTCAGTAAATCAAAAAAATTATTTTGACAATATAACGATAATTTTTTTTAGTCAAATATTAAATAAATATGATTTTAATTGTTGAATAAAAATTATGATTACTTAGGTTATGATTAGAGATTTTATTTATTATTTATAATTAACTAATTTTTTCCTTTAGTTTTTGAATTTTTTTATAGCTTTTCAACTTTTTTATATATTTTGGATTGATAGTTTTTGTTATATTGATATATTTTATATTATGAAAGAAAAATGTATTATATGAATCCAATGATGTGTTGTCTTTTTAGATGAATTAAATCCATTCGTTCAGTTTATTATCATAATTTTTGTCAGATGCGATCAACGTTCTACATTGGTTAGATATGAGAATAATTGTGGTTGTTCATATTTATATGGTAGGGAAATATGCGATATAGATATATGCGACAGTGAGAAGACTGTTTTGTACGCACGTAAGACGTTAGGAAAATTTAAAAATCAGTTGGGAATCGCATATACATTAAAAAAATGCGTGAATGATTTATGTTTAAAGAAGAATGTCCATTACTAAACATTTTGATAATTTTAAGTCGATTATCATGAATTTGCATAATATCAATATCAAAAACAATTATGATAATCAAACCTTATTTGATTGAGATCGTTACCAACTTCCTATGAGAATTTTATGGATACCATAATGTATGGTAAGGATTAACTATCTCGGGTGGATGCCAAAGGTACGATGGAATCAAAGGAGTTAAGACAACTGCAACCAGACAATCACGTGAAAAGGAAAAGTCTTCTGACTATGGTATATCTAACAATAGTGTGAATTCTTGAAAGAAGAAGAATTTGAGGTGATCGAAGTCAAAACTCAAATATTTAAAATTATATGAATTCGATGAGCAAGGTCACTACAAGAGAGATTGTCTGATGCTGAAAGGTAAGAAGGGAAATTAAAGGGAAAATATTGTGAACCTAGTAGAATATATAGATAATTCTGATAATAATGACAACAATAGTGCATAAGTGATGTTGTTTGTGCGTTCAGACTATGAGAAAAACTCTTTAGTAATCAATACTTGGGTTATATACCACATGTGTCAATTCAAGCAATGGTTTGATACTTACAAACCAATGCAAAGAACAATTTATTCAAGGGACAATCATTTGTTGCATGATGGCGGGTCTGTAATGTCGGAGTCATACTGTTTGATGGTGTTGCCATAATTGTGATGTGCTCACATGTTCTTGGATTTAAGAGGAACCTAACATCCTTGGGACGCTAGAATCTCGTGATTAAAAGTATCATGTAAATGATGGTGTAACAAAAAATGCAAATGACTTGATGGTTTCTATGAAAGGAAGTTTACAAAACTGGCTTTGCATTCTCTAAGAGTGTTATATTGGGCGATGATACAGTATCATCATTGGGGAGTAACAACCAAGGTTGGCTGGATCAAAATCAATTGTAGCATTGGATTTCAGGCCACATAAGTAAATTATGGTTGGATATTTCGGAAAGAAAGATTTATTAAAATGGTATAAATTATAATCACTGAGATTTTATTAATAATGTATGTTTGGTAAGAAACCTTGAGCGAAATTCAGCACGCTAGGCGTATGAAAAAACTAAAAGATCATTCACTCAGACTTTTAGGTAGCAAACATAATTTCATAAAGAGTGAAGCCATATACTACACGAGTCGGATCGATGATTATTCAAGGATGGTGTGAGTTTATTTTCTGTAAACCAAAGATGAGGCATATTCAACATTTTTCAAATGAAATATAGTGATCGAGAAACAAATATGAAGAAATATCAAGTGTCTCAAGATATATAATGGGTTAGAATTTTGCAGTTGTGAGTTTAATGAGTTTCGTGACGGTGATGGAATAATACGTCATCACACATTTTCTAGATTACCATAACAAAATAGGGTCTAAAAAAGAATGAACAAAATAATTTATGACAAGGCACGAATCGATTTGGGAAAGTAATTTCGGTTCGAAGCTATCAATACGACTTGTTATATGGTGAATTGGTCTCCATCAACGATAATTAATTATAAAGATCTTTTATAAATTTGGTATGGATCACCGACAGATTACGGACAATTGAAGATGTTCGGTTGTCCTACGTACGCTCATGCGAGAGATGTTAAACTTGAGCCAAATGAAAATATGTGTATATTTCTAGGATATGATATTGGAGTAAAAGGATATAGGTTACAATGTACTTGCTACTAAGTCCCCAGGTTTTCTCATCAGTAGAGACGTAACTTTTAATGAGTTTGTTTTGTTAGACATACAAAAGGATGATGGGGAATTTACTGACTCAAGATTGGTTGTGATTAAACAAATGGAAGTTGAATTGGAATCAATTCCTAGTATGTCTAATAATCATAATGATTCTAGTTTAGATCCATAATAACAACCTTATAGCATAACATATGACAGATAAAGAAGAGATGAGACCATACTTTTTTGTGTGAATCTCATTGCATATACTCGGTTAACTACATGAGACTTTGAAATTGAATAACCCAATATCTACAATGAATCTATATCAAGTTTAAAGAAGGTCAGTAGGTCAGTGTTGTATTTGAAGAGATATAATCTCTGCATAAGAATCATACATAGAAATTGAAGATTTTCCTAAAGGCTGGAAGATAGTAGGATGCTAATGGGTAATAATAAAAGGAAGATAACATAGAAGTTGAGGCAGTGTGATTCAAGACAGCACTAATCGTTAAGGGTTTTGCTTGAAATTGATGAATTGACTTCAATAAAGTTTTTTCTCCGATGGTGAAACACAATTCGATTTAAGTTTTATTAGCCATAATAGTTTTGTAAGGATTAGAATTTGAGCAATTTGATGTGAAAAAAACGTTTCACAAATTGAATTAAAGAAATAAATATGCATGAGATAACTTGAGGGATTTATCAAACCTAAAATGGAAAAAAAGTTTTTTCTACTAAAAAGGTCATTGTATGGATTGAATTAGTCACCCTGACAATGTCATAAATGGTTTGATACATTCGTGATATCAAATGAGTTTACAAGGAGCCCATATGACAATTATGTGTATAGTAAAAAATGTCAGATGATTCTTATGTTTACTTGTTTTTGTATGTGGATGATATACTCATTGTTTCTTGTAGCGTGCCATAGATAAAGAAGCAATTTAGTGCCAATTTTGAGATG
This sequence comes from Limnanthes douglasii subsp. nivea, assembly GCA_036936605.1. Classification (NCBI taxonomy): domain Eukaryota; kingdom Viridiplantae; phylum Streptophyta; class Magnoliopsida; order Brassicales; family Limnanthaceae; genus Limnanthes; species Limnanthes douglasii. Next base: position 21,730,133 of record JAUPFV010000001.1, on the reverse strand, counting down.
AATAATCAGGATAAAAATATTAGGGATGAAGATTAGTAAAGAAATTACATTGATAAAGTGTTGCAATGATTCAACATGTTTGATGCCAAGGAAATTAATGTCCCGTTTCTCACTCATTTCAAGTTATCTATAGTATGATCGACCAAGAAAGATATTGAGTTGGGACATATGTCAAAGATTTCATACTCAAGTGTAATTGGAAGCATCATGTATGTTATGATGTACACACGTCCTCATATTTTGCATGTGATTAGTGTGGTCAACAAGTACATAGGATATCCTGGAAAAACCATCCGTAGGTAGTAAAAGATACTTCAGTATCCTAAAGATAATGCAAGTGTTGGTTTGACATTTAACGATACCAACATTGGTGGACCTTTGAATGATATTCTAGGATTAATGGTTGGTTTTGTTGATTTTGATTTCGCAGAGGATATGAATAAAATGAGATATTTGACATGATATGTGTTTCATCTAATTGGGAGTGCGCTAAATTGTAAAGTATAATTGCGAGCTACTGTATGTTTTCTTAACAACATATGCCAAATACTTGCATGTAACGGAAGGAGCTTAAGAGGTAATATGGCTGCAAATTTTGGTATTTTTGGGTTTGGATCGAACTAAATAAAAGTATTTTGTGAGAGTCAAAATATCATATATCTTATAATAAACTAGATGTACCACTAGTGTACAAAGCACATAGATGTCTGGTATCAAAGATAAAAAATTTATGCAATGAAAGTGTCTACACACGATAACCCAACAGATATAACGACCAAGGAAGTATAGATTTGGAAGTTTATGGAGTGTCTAAACTAGATTGGTGTTTGCAGCATCAAATTAATAACTATGAGAATTTTGGTGAGTATATGAAGAGAAGTTTATATGTTGATAGTGAAGAATATATTCGTCTCAAGGGGTCGAATTGTTAAGAATGAGCAGAATAGTTATGAAACTTTAATAATTGGTGATTCTTGTATCATTCAAGCTCTACCGAGTGATGCTAGTATGATCTATGGGGAGAAAAAAACAATAATAGGAACATTTTTAGTGCTTCTATAGTTCGTAGTGTACCTTGTGTATACAATGTACCTTGTGTTCATAATGTACCTTATTTTATTATCTAATAGTCGTGATCTTGGGCCCATTAGGTCAAATATCTAGAAAACTAGTATATGTTATGTTTAATCCCCTATAGATAGACTCATATAGTTATAGAAAATATAAGACTAAAATATGTAACATTTTCGTATCATAATGAAACACTTTAGTCTGGCGGAGCCTGTGAACGTAGATATTATTTTCGTACCATGTTAAATCATGTGTTATTTTATATTGATTTTCTTTATTATGTATTTTGTATGGGCTATTTATGATAGATTTTCCATCTTCATTTCTAACAAATTGGTATCACATTTTGAAGATAAAGATTTGTTAGGTTTGACCAAAATTATGGAGTGTCGAACATAATAGACCAACCACCATCAAGTTGAAAGAGTTGTTGTACACCTCTATAAATCAGAAAATGTGGTCTTTTCGGAGTAAGCATATAGATTCGTTGTAAATCTATATGGTTTAGGTGGTGAACTCATGAAAACATTCATTAGAGTGAGAAGACGAAAGTCAATTGAGAGGAGGATAAAATAGTAATTTATCTAAAAGGGTGATAAAATGGTACTTTATTTGAGAGAAGGATTTGTGACCAAAGTCTCACATTGGTTAAATATGGGATCAATGGTATATAAGTAAGAACATATCCCGACTAGTACAATGAGTTTTGGAAGTAGACCAAAATCAAAGTCATGTGGGCTTTCAGGCCCAAAGCGGATAATATCATACTAGTGTGAAGATCATATTGTGCATACGTATATAGAGAAACATAATACCCATATTTTTAAAAATATCAGTCATTAACATTATTTTTAGGATTATAAAAATATGCATAACATACTAACTTGATCAAGTTTTATCAATCTTTCCAAACACATTAGGTTTATTTTTTAATATTAGTGAAGTAAAAACCACCTAAACTTATGACATTTGAAAATTTATGACAAGTAAAAATTAACAGCAACATATTGGAAGAACTTGAAGTGAATGTGTGAAGAACCACAATACAAATGAGATACTATTTTTTATCTAATGGTCTTTGATAAGGGAAGAATTATGTCATACCAAGATATCAACAAAATAATGGAGTAATCTGACACAAAGAAAACCTCATAGGAGAAATGTGACAATTGTACAATGTAAAGGATTACTTTATAAATTAATTATAAGTCTGGGAAAAGAACCACAATTAATTATTGTCAAGATGTGTGGGACCCAACAAATGTACTATAAAAAATACCACCTCTCATTTGGAAAGGTGATTGATTAATGATTAGAAAAATATACTTTATAAGTTTCTCTCTCTAGTTTCTCTCTACAAATTTGGTCCTTCAAATATTGTTTTTTATCACCAAATCTACTCTAAAAGTTCTCTGGAACTATTATTGGTGCCGCCTATAGGAACAACTGGTACTCGGAATTGTTCTCCAAAACCACTATTTTAATGTCAAATACTTTAAAAGAATCAGATCTGCGAGTTCATACCGAGCCAGCCAATGATGTTAGTAATTTTGTACCCGAAAAAGGTCATCCCATTTGGAAAAAAATGGAAGAGGATCAACAATGCGATGATCAGCATGTTAGTGAGTTATTGAAAGACTCTATTTTAGTGGCTCGAAGAAAAGAGCTATTAGAAGAAATTGAAAAATTGAATGCTGAAAAAAAAATGCACTAGCTTATAAGAAAATTAGATCGGAGGTCTCAAGGGAATATGTCGAGAGGCATAATGTTTACGGCGACTATTGAACAGACGATAAGATAAATAAATGTCAAAGGTGAAGTCGTTATTCTTCGAGGAGCGAAATAAAATACAGTCGTCATTATGATTCATCTGAATCTAACGACTATTCAGTTTATGATTCAAACGAATTTTCTTCCCCGGAAAGGGCTAGTCGTCGAAAAAGAAGTGGTAAGAAAAAATATTCAAGGAAGAGCAAAAACTACCATCAAACATCTTATCGGAATAAAAATGCGAGGAAAGACATGACAATGCAAAGATCCATGGATCAAGAAAAATGAAGCATATTTAACTACAAAAGAACGCGCTACAACACATGTTCAAATTCCTTTGGGTAGTCAAAACTTTGAATATATGGTAACTAGTTTATTATCCCATTCAAAAAAGGTTTATACGAAATACATGAAGGTTCGAGGGGTAATGATTAAGGACTAGACATAATTGAAGATCTTCTCATATCTCATAAGAAATTCTTTCAAGCAATTTACCAAAATGGTTCGACATTTCAAAGTTAGATAAATTTGATTAGATGCAGGACCCGTACAGTCATATTGAACAATTCAAAATCTTCATAAATATTACAATGATTACAACAATTAATTTACAGAGCCGTCCCCCAAACATTTAAAGGCGCAGTATCGAAATAGCCGACCACCACAGGGTTGTATTAAGAATTTTGACATTAACTGGACCATCTTCCGACATCCCTTTGTAGGAAGCAAAAATTTTCAAGCTAATGAAGATACAATCATTTACTGCATGCAAACAACTAGGGAGAGTTTAAAGGATTACACCAACCATTTCAACAAGATAAGAACGGAAATAGAGTATTGCGAAGATCTTGTAGCTTTGACAGCTTTTCGAATGAGGCTTCTCCGATGAGTTTTAAAGGATACAGTGGCAAAAACGAAAGCTATGACATTAAGGGCTTCATTATACCAAGTCAAAAAAAAATTCTAGTAGAAGAAACACAAGTGTTGGAAATAAATTCAATGGCTCAATTGGAGCAAAATCAACTCCAACAACCTCTCAATACGACTTATGTTCAAACAACCAATGTTTAGTAAAAAAATCAGCTCACTTACCTCATAAGTCTATAGTGAATCAGCAAGCTACCAACACACATAAATATAGTAGAACAATTTCAAACAAGTGGATCCGACCGATCCATTTTGTGGAATTGACCGAGAGTATAGCAACAATATTTGATAAAACTCATAGTCACGTACAATTTCGCAAGCTTTTCCCAATTCAAACTCTGAGGGAGAATAGAAATAACAAGTAGTATAAGTATTATGATAATGTCAGATATGATACAAGTAGCGTTGAAAAATGAAATAAAAGTTTTGGTTGAGAACAGAAAGCTGACCACGTTTTTCAAGAAACATTCTCAAAAAGATCCAATGGCCAGAGAAATTGATGGGGCTTCAAAGCAAGAAAACGCGTTGGTAATTTCCGAATATATTGATTCTTTTGATATCTCCATTTGGTACATGGATCTAAAGAGGGAAGAAATAATATTTATATTATAAAAGAGCTCGCTCCAAAGGTAAAGGTTAGTAGTTTATGGGTGTTTTTTGGATTCTATGGCAATTTTCGGGGGTGATTCCATTGCATGAACCTCAGATTGTTATCGGAAAAGGTATATAGTAAGTATAGCTGCTTAGGTGGAAGCAGGCGCTTCCAAACACTTATACCAGAATCATTTTCCTATACTTTTCTTTGATGACGATAATATCAGAGAGGTAGTAGAACCGTATGAAGATGATGTGGTAATCGCAGCAGGGGGAGTTGGCGATAAAATACAGAGAATTTTGATTGACACATGTAGGTCTACCAATATTTTGTTCATGAATACTTACGAAAATATTGCGAATAAGCCAGTAATCTAATGTTTAGATCGAACTATTGTTCGTTTTAAATGAGTAACTGCTGAAGTCGTCAGAGAGTTTGAAACAGTTGTAGAATTGAACCAAGGACCGTTAAAAAATACGTGACTATATGATTCATCATGGTCGATGCACCAACATCTTATAATGCAATTTTTGGAAGATCTTAGTTTTCAAAGGTGCACGCATTAATTTTGACTATACATCAATGCTTGAAGTACATTATGAGGAATAATGCAAGAACAATCAAAATGAGCTAAAATGGCAAGGGAATGTTATCGTGTGGACTTGTAACCTAAGAAAATCAGGGTGAACGAGTGAAGAAAATCATAACAGTTAGTGAGGTCTTTATCGGAGTCCGACCCAATTGACGATCCGAGCGAGGCCCCGGGGTTTTTGGTCCCTGATGACAATTTTAAAGATTAGGTTTTTCCAAGTGAGAATTTTTTTAAAATTGGTACAAGATTATATCTGATGGCGAGGGTAGGGTTAATTCAATTTCTATCTACAAAGTTAACAATGTTTGCGTGGCATAATGAAGATGTGTCAGGGGTACCTTGCAGAATATATATTTGTCACAAATTGGCAATCAAAAATAATGTGTGTCTGATCATTCATAAAAGAAGACCTTTCTCTCACGAGAAATCTGAGGCTATAATGGTCGAAGTAGATCTACTATCCAAAGTAGGGCACATACGAGAATATCAGTATCAATATGGATGACTAATCCGATTCTAGTAAAAAATAAAAAATGGGAAATGGCGGATGCGTGTAGATTTTTTCGACTTAAACAGAGTCTACCAAAAAGATCATTTTTTAGTACCTAAGATAGATCAGTTTGTGGATTCTACTTCAGGGGATAGATTTCTTCTTCAATGGATATGCTTATGCGGGATATAATCAAATCAAGATGGATCCGAATGATGAAGAAAGCCCTTTGTTTATTACTAAAAGAGGTTTACATTGTTACAAATTAATTCTCTTCAGACTAAAAACTGCGAGTGCAACTTATCAACGTTTGGTGAATAAAACTTTTGAAGCTCAGATCGAACAAAATGTTGAATTATACATTGATGACATGTTAGTAAAGAGTGTGAAAGTTGAAGATCACTTTGAAGATTTATAAGAAACCTTTGCAAAGTTAAAAAAGGTCAATCTGAAATTGAATCTAGAAAAATGCACACTTGATGTTTGATTCATAAAATTTATTGGGCATATAGTCAGTAAGCGAGAGATTAAAGCGGACAATCAAATAGGTTCAAGTTTTGATATGAAGATTATCATCTCTGAATAGATTCATATCCTGGTCTTCGGATAACTATGCTCATTTCTTACAAGTGTTGAGACAATCACTTCGTTTTAATTGGACCCATGAATGTACAAAAGCTTTCGAGCAAATTAAAGAGTATCTTTCTTCCCCTGAAATTTTATCAAACTTAGCCCGAGAGAGAATTTTTTGATCTATTTATCCATGTCGAATTTTGTCGTTAGTGTTGTATTAATACGAGAATTAAATGGTTATCCTCGACATGTGTATTACATTAGTAAAAGAATTTTAGACAGTGAGAAAATATATTTGAAGTTAGAGAAATTGGCCTTAGCTCTGGTTACTACTGCCCGAAAATGAGACCTTATTTTCAAGCTCATACTATTGTAATACAAACTTCTTTTCCCTTAAAGAGTATGTTGCAAAGACCTCATATTTCTGGTAGTTTGACCAAGTGGTATGTGTAACTATATGATTTTTACATATACTTTAAGCCCAAAAAATCAATTAAAGTTCAGGCTTCGGCAAATATTTTGGTTGAGTTTCACTCTGAACGACCTAACATAGAATCTAAGGAGAAAACATCAGAGGAATAATGGACAGTTCGGACAGATAGGGGCTCAAGCATTTCGGGCTCTGGTGGTGGTATCCAATTAATATCTCTAAATAGAATGGCAATATATAAAGCTATATGTTTTGGATTTCAAGCATCAAACATTGAGGTAGAATACGAGGCAATGATTCACATATCTGTGGAACGAAGAAAATCCATTTGGTAAATGATTCACAACTTTTGATAAATCATGCATCGGGGATTCCCAAGGCAAGAAATGATCATCTCGTTAAATATCTCAAGGCATTAAAGGGTTTAGCAATGGGTTTTGAAAAGATCAAATACAAACATGTATATAGGGCTTATAATTTCGTAACAAAATTATTGGCTACGATTGCGTATTCCTATGTAAATTTGTGGATCATCACGCAAGAATATCTTTTAAATATAAGAGGATTAGAGAAAATTAATGGAACCGATTAAGCCTTCCAAATTTTAACGAGCAACGAAAACAATTGGAAGTTCGATATAAGAGAATTTTTGGAAAATAATTTGTTGTGAGTCTATAAATTAACGAGCAAAAAGATATGTTCGCATGCCCACAGTTATGTTTTCCTCAGAGGTATTATATACAAAAAAGAATTAATAGACGTGTACTTTGATGTTTGAGGAAAGATGAGTCCTATATGATACTGTAAGGATTACACGATGGAGAAAGAAACAAACAATAATTCTCTAATCAACTGTAGACCTGGAAGTTTCCCCTTCAAATGCATAATTTTCATCTCATTTTCACTCATGTGGTAAAGTATCAAGTGCTACGTATTAGAATTTTTGTTTCCTGTTGCAATTGCAATCGAACAATGCGTCTCTATTATCTTGTAAATAGTATAACTCTTTTTTTTCATGAGCAATCTTCATTACACCGGTTGAAATCTTTTAATTATCATTATGGAAGATCGTAGTGTAGCAGTCGCTAGCCAACTATCTTACTGAGATTAAGTTCTTTCTCAGGTCGAGGATATAACCTAACATCTTTCAACTCCAAGGTAGACCCGTTCAACTTAATCTTCACTACACATTTACCAATAATATCACAAGTTTGATCATCAATAAGATATACATTTCCAAGGTTTTGAGGAACATACCTCACGAAGAATTCTTCTTTGAACTAGCATGGAATGATGCTCCACAATTTAACACCCAAGACTCTTCATTTCTCTCCAAGGAGCATATCAGTGTATCCTCTCCTTCGAAAGTGACGTTTGCCTCTGTTCTCGTCTCATGGTCCTTTGGTGCTCTTTTGCGATGATTTTTATAGTGCACCGTCTTCCCACAGTTTCAACACTCGATGTTTTTCGACCTCTAGACTTGGACCTCATGTCCATATCTCGGTAGTTCATTTTGCCACATCCATTCCCTTTAGTTGAATTTCTTCATGTTGACTCTGTATGCAAAACTGAGGAAGTTGATGATTTACCTGACTCTCTCCTTCGAATCTCTTCACTAGGAACGAGATCTCGAACATCATCAAGTTTCAACATATTGCTTCCCAACGAGCTACTCACAACCGTAATAGTAGAATTCCAACTTTCTGGTAGAGAAAACAAGAGTATCAATGCTCATATTTCTTCATCAAAATAAATTTTGACTGAACTCAAATGGGTTGTGATTGTACTAATTTCATTGAGGTGTTGAGCTACAAATGCGTCTCCCGTCATTTGCAAATTGAATAAACGCCTCATCAAGTGAACTTTATTATACGCCAATGGCTTTTCATACATAGCATAAAGAACCTTTATAAGACCCACAGTGGTTTTTTCTCTTATGACGCTGAAAGCAACATTACGGGTCAATCAGATGACTCAAACAACTTTTCTGTCGAGAAGAGTCCATTCTTAATCTCCCATATTCTCTGGCTTCTTTTCTTAGAAGGGTTGATAAAAAAAATTCTAGTATAGATAGTCTTTAATTTGCATCTTATAAAACTCAAAGTCTGCACCATCGAACATTTGGAGTCTCCCCTTCCCTTCATATGTATCCGTTACTCCCACTTAAAACTGACCTCCGTTAAACCGCTACCAATATGGAGCTCTGCTACAAGTTGTTGAGAAAATACAAACTTTCCTATAATCAGATCAATGGGAAAACGCAAAAATAATAGTAAAATAAAATCACACAAATTATTAACGAAATTCAACAAATTATGTTTATATCGTCGGACTTGCTGCATATCGATTTTATTACGAAAGAACATGCTACTTTATCTTTTCGATACACTCACAAAACCTAGTTATTAGTTTTATATAAAGTTTAATAAAAAAAATGAACGATTACAAAAATTATTAACTCTGATTAATAAACTGTTAATAACTCACTAAATCATTTTATTAGTCTCTAAAAATTTAGAGCACCTTCAAACCCATCTTCTAAACTTTTTTGATTTTGCCATCTTTATGCTTTGTTATCACCATCCAATTTATCTGGCTAACCCTTAGCATCCTTAGGTGATTTTTGAATGACATATCCCTTTTCAAGGGATAGGAGAATAGATGAATGTAAAAGAAGGGCATGACATAAGGACTTGGTTACAGAGGCAGAAACATGACATGGTCACCATACTAGGGTATTTCATCAGCCAAGATGAAGCTTCCATTATATGAAGGTACTACACATACGTTAGAATGACTTTAACGGTCTGAAGATTTTGTTTCGACCAGCGAGTGACGGACGATGATGCCAACGTCCGTCGGGAAAGCCTCGTGCTAACAGGAGTTGCACAGCAGGGATTAACTAATTTAAGTCGTTTGGTCTATTATTTTATTTTATAGGACAAGTTGATGAAACACTATAAGAGTCGCTCCGAGAAAGCTGACACAGTTAATCTTGTGGGGGAATTGACCAACCTGCGACAAACTAGGACAATGGATGAGTACTCTAACCAATTTGAGGCTTATTTGAGTTTGTACCGAATGACTGGGGCAAAATAGTTGTGATAATTCTATGTAGGTTTGACAAATAGATTAAAAAAGAAGGTATCAGTATCAACGTACCAAAAAAAGTTGAAACAATGGAGTTTGCATGGGACAATGAGTACAAGGTTTGAAAAGGACGACGCTAATGGATAGCAAATAAAAGCATGCCAAAACTAACGGCGCTGATGGATACCAATAAAGACATGCCAAAACTGGGGCGATGATGGATAGCAGATAAAGGCATACGGAAATGGACGGTGTTGATGGATACCAGATAAAAGCATGCCAAAACAGATGGCGCTGATGGATACCAGATAAGGAATACTATTGACAAACACATATACCGAAGATACTTAAACGGTGGCCGAAGGATAGCACTTAAACGGTGAGCAAAGCATAACACTTAAACATAACACTTAAAAGGTGCGCAAAGTATAACACTTAAACATAACACTTAAAAGGTGCGCAGAGTATAACACTTGAGTATAACATTTAAAAGGTGCGCAGAGCACAACGATGGCCAAAAAGAGAATCAGTAATTTAGCCAAAATGATCTTCACCATCATGTCACTCTTACGGATGCTAAAGAAGCTAAATTATATTAGCAGTAACAACTGTTCTACCTCTTTCTGCATATTCTCACCAATTCTACATCACATTCATATTTTCCTCCATTAATCCTATAGATATATTATAACCATCTCACAATCAAATTAGGCACAACCAAAACGCAAACCCTAAATTCATTCAAAATGGAAAGAGTAAAAGTAACTTGCCAGAGCCATGGATTGTCAAGAAGATACTTCGTGGTTTTATGGACAAACTCTTATAGATATCAGCAGATGGTGTTCAATCGATCATGGTTCAGGAAGAATCCAATAGAAGTGTAAGTCTGTAATTTGTTCTTCTTTACCATTTTTTAATCCAAATGGATACATACATTTCCGCAAAACCCTAACCCCATACCTAAAAATCATCAATGGTGGCTGATGGTGCCTTTATCTTTTGCGACGGGCTTATTTGCGAGTATCTTAGTCTTAAAACACATAGGATGAGTCGCAATGAGAAACTCCAAGAAATAGGTGACTGTGGAATAATAATAAAAAGAAAATAACCAGGTGTGTTAACTCCAACAGCACAAGTTCTGCATCTTCGGGTAAGATATACGGTGGAGAACTGGAGATAGATATGGAATGGAATGGTTACTTTCCGACAAAATTGTGTACCAAAATAGATGCTATTAAGTCTCTTAGGCTTATTTGGGAATATTTCAACATTAGATTTGGATTTGTATGGGATAGATTAGGCAATAAGTTCAAAATTAATCCTGTCTTTTCACGATGGGATTAATCATCGTTAAAGATTCAGTACATCTAATAAACTTAAACTAAGTACTTTTTAAAATATATATATAATGAAAATTATTGTATATATATGTTGGACACAATTCAATAATATATTGTTCTTGAAACAGACAAATCTCAATATTTTAGAAGATTGATTGAATTAGTTCAACTCTACCGCTCAGCGTATAACAAGGACGATCCAATTCATCCAAAATGCTTGAACAGCCTATAACAAGGATGATCCGATCCATCTAAAAATGTTTGAACTGATTTTGCCAAAGAGAGGATCATTAATAAGGCAATATGAGACAGTAATGCGAGACAACAAGAGAACGAGGTTGATAGCAATACAAGAACGAGGTTGATAGCAATACAAGACGAGGATCATGAATAATGAACAAGACGACTGTATATAGCATTTATTACAAAATGTGACTAATATTTAAGGCCGACAACACGTTCAAACGTGTATTGAAAAGAGAATAAATGTGGAGAGAGAATGTCTATTGTAAACAATATAAATCGGAATAGAACTCTAAGTGTAAAGTTTGATCACAATTTAATACATAAGAACTCACTATACTCATAATCGTATTTCATTCATACTTTTTTCTCGATTTTCTTTCATCACCTTGTATATATATTTGAGAAGGAAATCCCTTATCAAATTTGGTACCATCTGCGGGGAGTCTTTATCTTTTCCAGGATTCGAGATTTAACATACCAATGGTGATGACAAGATCAGGAATTGATAGAGAAAACCTAGGAACTCGTCTTAGTCGAGGAAATCTGGTGGGTGTCCCAGAGATTGCGACAGGCTCACCAGCTGACATGAGAAATTTGGGACAAGACCAACCTCAGGGCCAGCCGACTGCGATGCACATTGTAATTGGTAAAAGACTAAAGCGTTCATGGTGGCCATCGATGGTTAACGAATTGGAGCAGCGTCTGGAGCATAATATAGGAGAAATCAAGCCCAATGTAGTCCAATTGGTGTGGCGACTCGCATGCAAGTTGATCTTATGCCAACTTAGAGAGAATCCCCCCCCCCCCCCACCCAAGCAAGTTATATCGGCTACTCCATCTAATGTACAACTTTGGAAAATGCATATTGAAGATCTGAAGAAATAACAAATCAAGGAAAATCAGTTTCAATCTGAAAGAGACCGCGAGGCCGAAGTAAGAATTCAAAAATTTAATGAAGCACTACAATTATTGACGGATAAAGTCTTATAAGAAAATTAAGGAAACCAATAATTGGATAAAAAGTTCAGTAAGGAAGCATGAGGGTTAAAGTAGCGGTAAAAAATTGAAAAGAAAAAAGATGAAAAGTGTCTAGTATGAAAAGCAGTCGCGTAACATGGTCTTTAAAATGAGTGATGAGAGGAATGAGGTAGAATACAATGGGGAAAGAAGAAAAATGGAAGCCGACATACTCCAGAAGTCTCATGGGACCCGACATACTCCAGAAGTCTCATGATCTCTACCGAATGGATACTTACGACGGTTCATGGGACCTGGAACACCACCTAGAACAATTTAGAAATATGAAGATGGGGTTTAAGCCAAAAGATGTTCTACTCTGCAAAACTTTCTCGACGACGTTTAATGGAAATGTGTTCGCCTGTTTTAATATAGCCTACAAAAAGGGACAATTTGGGATTTTGGAGGCCTCTGAAGCGCTTTTACGAATCAATTTATGGGAAACAAAGAGCACAAAAAGAAGGGTACGTCATTGACAATAATTGAATCAACTCCAACCCCAACCAATTAAAAGAATTAATAACCATATAACCCACATGCAACATTAAGGAGATTCAGAGACTTACAGGTCATCTGAATAGCCATTCTTTCTTTGAAATACTTGAATGAGCAAAAAAGTTTAGTTGGAATGAGAAATATGACAAAGCCTTTTGCGCCTTAAAAGAATACTAACGTCTCTTGATATACTATCACCTCTAATCCGAGGCTAAACATTTTTTTGTACTTATCTGTCTCCAATCACATTGTGAGTGCCATCTTGTTTAGGAGCAATAATGGGAATAAAGACCAATTTATTATGTTAGCAAAATTCTAATCGACACTCAGGTGCTGTTGGAAAAGTCGAGGCTTTTGTGCTGAAAAATAAGAGTTGTTAAGTATGGAGGAAAACTATCCGCTTTTGTTAAAAAGCAAGGAAACAACATGCAAGTCAACATTCATTCTCATCCTAGTGCAAGCACATCACCAATAACATCACTAAATGTTCCGGGAAATGTATGGGAGCATCTAGACAAGAAGATGCTATGATGATTGTGGAAAGATTTGATGTAGACCTGGAATATTTACACCTTGATCCAGATCGGAACCAAGTTGGGTGATAGTGGAAAAATAACAACAATGTTCAATCTATGAAACTTCTTCGAATCTCTAACAATTTTTGGGGGAGATACCATGACTGCACCCTCAAACAACTCAAGAAAAAGGCATGTTAACAGTCTGACTACTCAGTTAGATGGGAAATGTCTACACACCTTTATCAGGGATTGGCTTCATCCATTGTCTTTGATGAAGATGACTTGAGAAATATTGAAGGCCCACATGAAGATGTTGTGGTAATAGGAGCATCCATTGAGGGCAATGACATACGTCGAATCTTGATTGATACAGAAAGTTTGGCTAATGTTCTATTTTTATCAACCTACAAGCAAATGAAGAATCTTTCAATCATACAACGACCAAACAAGACCATTGTAAGATTTACTGGTAACTTAGCCGATGTGATTGGAGAATTTGAAGGAGAGGTCTTATTTGGAAAAGGCTCATTCAAGAAGTTAGTAAGAGTTTTGTTTGTAGTAGTTGAGTGTTTGACGTCTTATAATTCCATATTTGGTAGATCTTGGCTATCTAGGATGCATGTAGTAGCATCTATAGTTAACTAATGTTTAAAATATACAGTAGGAGGCCAAGTAGGTGTCGGCCGAAGTAGTCAAAAGATAGCCCGAGAATGTTATGTCACTACTCTTGCTCTAAAGTTGTTGGAACCGGTAAAGGTTGACAAAGAATAACAATCAGAGGAGCCTTCTACCAAAATAAATGAGATAGACGATCCAAGGGAGGGAGGCTCCTAGTGTATGAATCCCAGTTGAAGAAATTGAAATTCATTGCTTGGTAGATGGTAAAAGTGTCAGAGTCATATCTAAATTACCATTAAAGTTGAAAAAACAAATTAGTCATTTTTCTCTAATATTTTGTATGTGTTTGCGTGGTGTAACGAGGATGTAACCGGAGTGTCAGCCAGTGTGATTAATTGTGAACTATTTGTTTGATCCGTTGTTGGGCCAATAGTAAAAAAATAAGAGATTTTTCCAGAGAAATTATGAAGCGATAGTCCAAGAAGTAAATCGGCTAACCAAAGTGGAACATATTAAAGAATCTCAATACCCTCTTTGGACAACTAACCCAGTGATTATACGTCAGGAAACAATATTCCGCCTTTGTATATAAGTAAGAATACTCCGATCTCCACAATAGTGTGATATTGTCTGCTTTGGGCCCACTGGCCCGCACGGCTTTGCTTTTGGTCCACTTCCAAAAGGCCTCACACTAATGGAGATGTATTCTTAACTTATATACTGATCTTTCTTCCTATGTTTAACCGATGTGGGATGTGGGACTTTGGTCGCACCTAACAATCCTCCTCTCGAACAAAGTACCACTCTAGCCTCCTCTCAATTGACTTCCATCCGCCTACTCTAGTCAGGTGAAGAGAAACCTGAACTCTAGAGCTTTAGGGCGGATCTATCTGCTCTGTGCCGCTCCTTGATCAAGCCACCTGCTTGATGAGCCATCTGACACTCCCTCTTTAGATGAATCTGCGCCGCTCCATGATCAAGCCACCTGCTTGATGAGCCGTGGCGCTCCATCTTTAGATGAATCTGCGCCGCTCCTTTATCAAGCCACCTGCTTGATGAGCCGTGGCGCTCCATCTATCCAGCAGATCATTCACCTTGAGTATGGCTCTTGGCTTCTAGTATGATGTTCGCAGAATTTCACCCACATCACAATCCACCACATCGCGTTCCGTCTGGGCCTGGTGCTCTGATACCATTTGTTGGGAATATTGGGTCAGTATATTCCGCCTTTGTATATAAGTAAGAATACTCCGATCTCCACAATAGTGTGATATTGTCTGCTTTGGGCCCACTGGCCCGCAGGGCTTTGCTTTTGGTCCACTTCCAAAAGGCCTCACACTAATGGATAAAAGGTCCGACCCGGATGACCCATAAATCTCAAATGAGTATAAATAAATCAACCGATATCATTAAGATGAGTTGGACGTTTCCAAAAACATTAAAATACAAACAAACACTTCTTTTCCCGTCCATTTTGGCATCCTACGTGGACACTGACGGGACGAGTCCAAACTCTTATTTGTAGTAGAAATCTTATTTCTCCTAACATGAACATTACTAACATTTCAAGGTTCCAGAATATGGTAGCTAACTGGCTCGTCAAATGAACCTTGAAATGTAGCAAAAAATTCAATTTTTTTATTGTCAAGAACCCAATCCTTTAAAGGCAATTACATTTCTTGAAAGCATAAATCTGGGTTACCTGAACATAGATGATTGACCATTGTCTGCTTGATTCTAACTCTGGCAGCAAGCTAAGCTTGACGAAAACCACCATTGTTCTGTTTTTGCAGGTGTGTAGGGTCTACAACTAATGCAACCTTATTACCCGAAAAATCTCCTTAGCTGATGCAGCTTCGTGACTTCACTCTGAAGTTTTTTCCATTGCTAGACTTCTTAGCTCTTTTCTCTTCTTTTTTTTGCGTGAATCTGCTTCGAGTCTTCTGTGCCTCAAGTATGTTCTCCCAATTTCGACGGCTTTCTCTCATTTCATAGTGCACATTGAGATCAGATCTGGACACAAAATTTCTCACAATCTTAGAATGAACATGATTAATTTGGATTAGTCGATAATGATTAGCCGAGAGAAAATTTGAAAGGAAGAAATTTTGGATGAAAAAATTGGCGCCCTCTCAAATTGATTCAAAATTGTAACGGGTCAAAATTACTATTGTATCTGTACTTTAGTCTAATTTTATCTATGTTATTTTCTAATAAAATTCTAGTTTAATTCAAAAAGAAAAATGTATGGACAAACAATCGAGCAATTTTTATTTTTAAATTTTGTAATTAATCGTTTAACCCATTGATTTTAATATATGGATTTACATAAATTTTGAATTTTGCTATGTTAATCTTTTTAACCACCTAATTTGAACTTCCGAATTTCAAAGACTAACAAGATAAAAATGCGAAGTTAAACAAATTCGGGATTGGTATTGAAAGCTTTGGGATTGGTATTGAAAGCTTTTAAGATGAACGAATTTAAAATTACTTAATCAACTCTTTCCAATGATTACCAAACACACAGATTGTTAAGGCAATAATAAATGCGGTTGATAAGCCTAAATCAGACGATTAGGAAAGACACAAAAGACACAGATTGTTAAAGTAATAAGAGGGACCGTTGATAAACCTAAATCTAACGACACCTTTTCCATCTTACGTTACTATAGACTCCGACCAATACCATCTTTTATTTAGCTGACTAGACTCTGACCAAAACTCTATCTCTTGGGTGACTGGACTCTGACCAAAACTGTATCTCTTACTACTATATAGCTCAAAAGTATTGGGTTACACAGAATACATAAAGGTTTTAGAGCCTGTACAATCCTAAGGTTCTTAAAATACAATAATAGAATCACCATGGGATCGCATCTACCTTACAGTTTAGAAGTAAGTTCTTTAATCAAATTTTGGTTATAACATTTCTTAAGTTCTTTCTAGGCAAAATTTTGATTATTGATCTGAGTTATTTCTGTCAAATAATCATAAAAAATATTCATTTATAATTTGATGTGTCATTTGGGTCCTAATTT
Organism: Limnanthes douglasii subsp. nivea; assembly: GCA_036936605.1. Lineage (NCBI taxonomy): Eukaryota > Viridiplantae > Streptophyta > Magnoliopsida > Brassicales > Limnanthaceae > Limnanthes > Limnanthes douglasii. Next base: position 21,713,320 of record JAUPFV010000001.1, on the reverse strand, counting down.
CACCATATGCGGATATCATAAGAAGTCTACGGAAACCATGAACTATAACTTTGACACTACATTGTAGTTTCGAGTTAAAATTAAATCTATTTATCAAAAGCTTGGAAATTTTGTTTTCAATTCATTCTCTGACTATTTTTTCTATTTGAATTACAGATTATAAAGCATTGCTCAGGCAAGTATCATAGAGGTCTCAAAGTTTCAGAATTGGATCTAAGGTTATTCTCACTCTTTCGTTTTTTATTGGGTTTATAATTTGTATTAGGGTTGTGACTTGTATGATTGGGAGTTGGTTATAATATATCATTAGGATTTATGAAAGAATATGAATGTGACGTAGAACTCTGCATAATGAAATTAATAAAATACTTTCTTTATCATTATTAAGAGTTACATTAATAAAAATGTTACAAGGATTATATTCTACACAACTAACAATGTGCAAAGAAGATACAAAGTAGAAATAGACTTATTTGCTAAGCTTTTCAAAGTTCACACAGTAGTGTTGTCCGCTCGTAGACGAGGAGTTATGTTTTAAACATTGTTGTTATAATTTTTTATGGAGGATTGTTTTAAGGTCTTTTTATCTTTTTGTCTTGAATATTAAATTTGTTTAATAGATTAATACTTAAGCATTTATTATTGTTAAAGAAATCTCTTTTCGTTATGGTTCAGAGTCCGGTGAATATTTTGCGGACTATAACCAAACAATATTGTAAAAGTTTAAACATCTGACTTATAGAAAATTTCAAACAATCCTATATCAAAATTATAATAATAATGTTAAAACATAACTCCTCGTCTGATGGTTGACAACATTATTATGTAGACTTCGAACACTCGTTGGAAGCTTTTTTGTCTTTTGTATTTTATCATTTTTTGAAATAATTTGAGTAGTGTAGAATAAGATTACAACTGTTTGTATAAATTCTTTTATTTATTAATATCACAAATGTAAGAAGAGATTGCGATCACAACCAAAATCGATTCGTTCATTAAATTAATTTTTTATTAGATGCATTTAGTTATTAGAATGTAAATTGTTTTATATATATATTTTTTTTTTATTTTAGTCTTAAATTTATAAGTAAATATTCTAACCTGTTCATCGTTACTAACGATAGATCTTACATGAACGTATATACAATGTTAAGTCTTGGTCAGTCCTATTGCGTTCAAGAGTCAATGTTTTTTTTACGACTACAACGACACACACTGGTGCAATCCAGAGAATGCGGGTCACTAATAATAGACTTACAAAAGAACTCTAGGTGTATTAGTTTTAAAATTTCTATGGAAGTAGTAGTATTTTGTGTTTTTTATTTATGAATTTGTTTGGAATGAACGTTATGTTGGCAAACATATATCTTTTTGCGTTTATTTTGTACCATGTATAGATTTTACAAAAATAATTATTTGAGTTAATTTTTTTTTAATGTTGCCGCCATGAATTGGCGCCATACCCATGAAAGATACAAAATGACAAAAAAAACTTTCATTAAAAAAAACTTTGCATGTTGTCACCATGGTTTGGTGGATAGGACCTCATCGAAGTCGTACGCTTGGTGGCAACATTGTAAAAATATTATGTTTAAACAAAAATAATTATACGATTAACGATTGTAATATCGCATTAAAATATTAATAAACACAACTACGATAAATAACGATTAATGAAATGCACATATAAAAAGTGTCACCAATAGGTTACATGCCAATTATAAGTTCCGCAAAAATTTAAACCGCAAAAGTTTTACTTGCCAAATCGTTACCCGCTAATAATAAATCCATAAAATTTATTTATCTAGAGAATGGTCTCGAGTAATATAAATTTAAACTAAAAACTAAATTTACTTAAATATTGTATATAACGAAACACCTACCTTTGTTCGATATGGAATGAACTGTAAGCGAATACTTTCATCTTCTTCAAGCCATCAAGCATGTGAAGATGAAGAGATTGTAGGAGAATTCCAATGAGTTTATCAATGCAGTTTTATGTACAATATACTACATGTATGGTTACATGTACGGCAATGCAGGAGTAAAACCCATGACGTATTCACGCAGTCGTGAAGAAGTATCGACAAGGTACAATTATTTCAAAAACGAATTAGTGTCTCGTGTGTTTGACCTGCCATGACGATTAAGAATAAGGTGTATAACTCGTTTCATTTGAAAGTAATTTATTTTTTTAACAAAAAGATATATTACGCTATGTTATGTGAATGAACAAACTGTTGAAAAAGAGGAAGCGCTTAAGAGTTGCACTTTTAACGAATGATATGACTTTGACTAAAAAAATTGTTAGTTTGTGTTATTTTCAACAATTTAATAAAATGTATTTTTTTTATATTTTTATTAGTTCTTTAAATTATTGTATTTGTTTTGTATTCATTGTAGTGCTTTAAGTTATTGTATTTGTATGTTTGTTTATCTTAGTTGGGTAAAAACATGGCAGGTCCACCATGTATGTCAATCGTCTCACATCAGTCTCATTCTTTTACTTTTGTATAAACAGATCCACTACGTTTTAAAAATGTAACAAATAGATCATTTTTTGTAATAAACATGTCATTACGCTTGTAATAAACAAGTCCCTCGTGTTTTCAATTTGTAATAAATAGGTCCTTCACATTTTCAAAAAAAAGATGTGTTTGTTACATTTATAAAATGTAGGGGACTTGTTTATACAAAAGTAAAGGAAATGACCTGACGTGATATAATTGACAAACATAGTGGACCTGCTATGTTTTTTAGCCATCTTAGTTTGAGTACGCAAACATCGAATGTATAGATATACAAGTAACAAATGATAAGGATATGAAATATTAGGGACTTAACATAATAATGTTAAGGTCATTTATGATAAATTGTATAAAAATAAGAAGATATTTGAATTGTTTGTAAATATAAAGGGCTTTAATGCAATTTACCCATTTATATAATTGATTCAATTATAGAAGTCTGACACGCCTATAAATAGGGCAATTGGCCATGAATAAAATGACATTTTTTCATAAATGATATTATAATTCTCAAAATTAGTTTCACTCTCTACAATCTTGTTTCATCTTTTACTTTCTCTTGCTAAAAGTGAAATTCATACTCAACAAATTGGCAACCACAGTGGGAGGTTTTTAATTGGTACCTTGATTTTACATCAAAAATTGAAAGTTGCTGAACTGTTAGTTAGTGATATCGCTCTTGATCAGTATGGAACCGGAGCATGAAGCAATGCTTTTGAAATGTTGAAATCTAATTTACCGAGAGAAAAAAAGTAGGGAAAAAAACCAAATTCTGGTACAGCAAGTTCATTCTGATGTTGAACATCGGATGGACCAATTGCTGGATAAGATAACATCGTTGAATGAGAAGTATGTTCAAAGAGAACAACTATTCAGTCAGATATGCTAAGATATGAGGTACGACAGGTTGATGAGAAAAATAAACCTAGAAAATCGACCTGATCGATCGTACACAACTTATCAAATTCGAGGCGATCGAAAGAAAGCACATTTTGAGTATGATAAAGAACACCGAACTTTATGAAAAGTGAAGAAATATAAACATAGCTATATCACATCTAGTGATAATGAATTCGATAGCTTAGAATCTGAGGGAGGATTGAACCTCGTCATGTGAGGGATAATGTATGGTATGAAGGAAATACATCCAACCAATACACAAATGTAGCTGATCAGAATTTGTATGATGTTATGGGTGATGAGTCCGGATATTTTCACCAGTCACTGTAGAAATCGGACATGGGCAATTCGGACAAAAACCACCCACCGAACCATCCAAACTGGACTAAAGTGTTAAAAGCTAATCACCTTTTGACTAAGCTAATTGCTAATCTTCTTAATAAACAAATGGGGTTTTGAACTCAACCCTGTTTCATAAGTTTGACCCAAAAGCCCATGTGGCCCATAATTAAGGGTATAAATACCCAACCACTTTCATTAATGAGAATAATGAACATTTAATACAACCAGGCAGCTCAATTCTCTCACTACAAACCACTTAAACATTAAATACCTTTGAAACTCAACAAAACACCTGACCAAATTACCCTCAGTCGAAAATAATCCACACCAAATTAACGAGTCCGGATATTTTCACTAGTCACTGTAGAAACCGGACAGGGACAATTCGGATAAAAACCACTCACTGAACCATCCGAACTGGACTAAAGTATTAAAAGCTAATCACCTTTTGACTAAGCTAATTGTTAATCTGCTTAATAAACTAATGGGTTTTTGAACTCGACCCGGTTTCATAAGTTTGACCCGAAAGCCTATGTGGCCCATAATTAAGGGTATAAATACCCAACCACTTTCATTAATGAGAATAATGAACATTTAATACAACCAGACAGCTCAAATCTCTCACTACAAACCACTTAAACATTAAATACCTTTGAAACTCCACAAAACACCTGACCAAATTACCCTCAATTGAAAATAATCCACACCAATGGGAGCTAGAGAAGATAACCAATATGTACAAGGGGTAGATTGGAGAAATTCTCCTTTAACTGCTGAGATTAGGTCAATTTATCTTCCGAAGCATTTTCACATTTCCAAGGTCGAAATATTTGTTGGGACTAAAGACCCGGATGATCAGATTGAACAATTCAAAAAATATATGATGAAATTTGAAGGTGATGACAGACTGGTATGAAGAGCATTTTCTTAGGCTTTCAAGGAAACGCATTGAAGTGGTATAATAGAATTTGGGGGGATCTATTACCAACTTCAGAGACTTTTATACAGCTTTCCGACGACAGTTCGTAGGAAGCAAATAAATATGAGATAATGGGGATACGGTAATATAATGTAAGCAGGTTGTGGGTGAAAAATCAAAATATTATACAAGGCATTTTATGTTGACAAAAGTAGGGTTGGATGATAGTGAAGAGTTGGTTGCTATGACCGCATTTAGACAAGGGTTATTACTAGGAGATCTGGCAAAAGAGATAACAACAAGGAGATCATTAACTTTTAGAGCCTTAATGGCTCAAGTAAAATATCAGATTAAAGTAGAAAAATCTACAATATTTTGAGGTGGACATGATTCTGTACAGAGAAGTTCAAGGCAAGGAATTACTAATCATGGCTAACAGATACCTCATCATCTGAGGACAAATAATAATCCGCCTCCTCGGACATGATGTATTTCTTCTCAAGCGATAACAAACAATCAACATTATAGACCAAGGCCAAATTCGTGGATAAGGCCAGAATACTATACAGATTTAACTAAGAATGTAGCTGTTATATTTTAGAAGTCTAAAGGTCACATAAGCTTCAAAAATCCATATCTTATAAACAGACCAAGAGAAAAGCGTAATAATAGATTTTTCAAATATCGTAATGACATTGGGCACAAGACTGCAGACTTTATAACGTTAAAGAAGTAGATAGAGGTTTTATTTGAGAATGATAAATTAAAAGATTTTGTTAAAGGGAAAAAATGGATCAAAAACTTCGCGCATGTCAAAAAAATAATAATAATCCAAATTCAAAGCAAGAGAATGCATTAATGATTCTAGATTCTAAATGCGATGAGTTTGATGCAGCCTCATAATATATGGATACAGATCCAGATCGATTGATTTTGCTACTTGTGGATGAACCAGCGGAACAACGACGAGTTCGAATTTTGTATGAGTATTTTGAATCGTTAACAATTTTTAGAGGAGATTCTATGACTGGTAATACTAATAGTTCTAGGAAAATGCACATAGTAAGTCTAGCCACCCAAATAGAAGGATGAATGTCTACTCACTTGTATGGAAAGAAGGACACTCTTTTTATTTTGTTTGATGAAGAAGATTTGAAGGGAATGACGGGACCTCATGAGGATGTAGTAGTTATAGGAGCATATATAGCCTGAACTGAAATTCAATGTGTTTTGATAGATACAAAGAGTTATGTAAATGTGTTGTTTAAATCTACATATGATAGGATACCTAACCCACCTCGGATTTGTCAATCTGATCATACTATAATTGGGCTTATAGGGGTAATAACTCAAGTGATTGGAGAATAGAAGGTGAAGTGTATTTGGGAAAATGTCTAAGTCTTGTTCATGGTTATTGAATGTTCGACCAGTTATAATGCTATTTTTGGAAGATCTTCACTTGTAAGAATGTATGCTATTGTTTATAATATTCATCAATGTTTGAAGTATGTCATTAGAGACCGCGTTGGGGTAGTTCGAAGTGACCAAAAGGTAGCCAGAGAATGTTATTCAACAACTCTTCGTATTCGAGGTTTTAATTGTGAGGATCAGATGATGGAATAGTAATCAGGGGGTTAACCTTGGATGAAGAGGGGATAGATGATTCGAGGGAAACCTTGGGTCTTTAACTGTGAGTGAGAATATTGAGAAATGTACATTTTTTTAATGGGAAAACTCTACGAATTGGGACACTACTGTCACTTACTTTGCGTTATCAATTGTTACAATTCTTGTTTGATAATTTTGATGTTTTTGCTTGGAAAATAGATGATGTTGTAGGAGTTCCACCTGAAGTAATATCTCACAGCTTAGCTATAAATCCGAGGATCACTCCTGTTATTCAGAAGAGACTTTTTTCTGTAGAAAAATCTGAGGCTACTATGGTAAAAGTGGATCGTTTGTCCAGGGTCAGACATATTCGAGAGGCACAATATCCTTTATGGACTGAAAACCCAGTATTAGTTCAAAAGAATAATATAAAGTGGCGAATGCGTGTTGATTTCACAGATTTAAATAGAGTATGCCCTAAAGATCTATTTCATATCCCTCGAATCGATCAATTGGTTGATTCTACTTCATTATATAAAATTCTCTCATTTATAGATGTCTTTGCAAGTTACAAAAGATCAAGAAATTACTACATTCATCACTGGTTGGTGACTACATTGTTATAGATTCATGCCATTTGGGTTGACGAATGCAGGAGCAACATATCAAAGGTTGGTGAATAAGGTTTTTGCTTCCTAGACTGGGAGGAATATTGAGGTGTACATTGATGATATACTTTTTAAAATCCCAACAAATGGTGAACACTTGAAAGATTTAGAGAAGACTTTTCTAAATTTAAGGGTTATTCGATTGAAGCTAAATCCTAAAAAATGTATATTTGGCGTACGATTGGGAAATTTTCTAGGGTATATCATTAGTTATTCTTAGTCTGGTTTTATGTGGTATAGTGTATCATAGGTGTTTTGTGACTCTAGAAAATATTAAGTAAGATGTTAATCATAAAAAACCATAGAAAATGCTGCATACCAATATTTAATGATCCTGCTGTGATATCGATTATGTCGCCTTGAACTATAAGTGAGGTGGAAATCGTGACAACAAGGTTAACTGCTCTTAATCAATTTATTTCAAGATTTTATAACAAGTGTTTTCCTTTTTTCTAAGTTTTACGAAGACCCAAAGATTTTATGTGGACTGAAAATTGTGAAGCGTTTTTTCAAAGATTAAAAGCTTTTGTTATCACCAAAAATCTTGTCTAAGCCTCGAGTTGGAGATCAACTATTTTTATATATAGCAGTGTCTGATTTTGCTGTAGGCGTTGTTTTGATATGTGAAGACAATGGAATTTCGAAGCCAATCTAGTATATTCGAAGAAGTTTGTTGGAGTTGGAGAAAAGGTGTTTGAAGCTTGAAAAATTGGCTTTGTCTTTAGTGGTGGATGCTAGGAAGATGCGTCTTTATTTTCAATCTCACATCATTGTGGTTCGAACTTCTTTCTTACTAAAGAATGTTTTACAACGTTTAGATATTTCTAGTAGAATGCCCAAATGGTCAGTAGAAATTGGGATATTTTGATATCAATTTTGCTCCTCGAATGGTGATTAAAGCCCAAATTTTAGCTGCTTTTCTGGTCGAGTTTCATTCGAGCCGATCAGATGAAGAGATAGATAAAGAATTAATTCAACAAGTTTCAACATGGGTGCTTTGAACTGATGGTGGGTCTAGCATATTGGGATCAAGTACAAGGGTTGTGTTAGTTGCTCCTTCTGGGGAGACAATGTACCATGCTATTCGATTTGGCTTTCATGCGTCAAATAATGAGGCTGAATATGAGGATGCGTTAGCTGGTTTAAGGCTTGCAAATATTTGTGGAGCGACAACAGTTTGTTTGGAAACAGATTCACAACTAGTGGTAAATTACATGGCAGATGTATCTGAGGCTAAGAAAGATCATTTAATTTTATATCTACGCGAGCTTCAAAATTTGAATTTTTGAGTTGACAAAGTTATTATCGAGCGTATTAACCAGGGAGATAATAGAGTTGCTGATTCTTTGGCAACAATTGCTTATACAGAGGAATATCTGTGGATATTGTTGCAGGGAAGTCCTTCAATTTTAACACGATCAGGACAATGTAAATATGTTGGAAGTATTTGTTACCCTAGACATAATTCAATGTTATTGAAGGTCTGATATCCTCAATTTTACGTTACCTCGAGATAGACAGCTGGCTAAAAGGTTACGATACAAGGCTCAATGTTATGTTGTATTAGATGGAGTCTTTTACAAAAAATCTTTAAGTATACCATTGTTGCATTATTTTGGTAAACAAGAATCTCGGGATATTTTATCAGAGTTGCATGATGGTGAAGGTTCAACTCAAGGTGGGTTTAAGTCTTTGATGCGTAAGGTTTTGTTGGCAGGTTATTATTGGCCTTCGATTATGAATGATGCTAACGTTTTAGTTCGAAGTTGTGATACTTGTCAATGTTTTGCTAGTTCTATTCACAAACCAGCAGTACTGCTTACTTCAATTGTCGAAGTTATTCTTTTCGATAGATGGGGAATAGACTTAGTAGGGCCATTTTTTATGGCCTCGGGAGTGCGTAAAATGATTATTGCAGCGGTAGATTATTTTTCGAAGTGGGTTGAAGCTGAACCATTATCCGGTACGAAAACCAATAATGTTATCAAATTCATTATGAATAATATTTGTTGTCGTTTTAGAATTCCTCAGAAAATTACCACAAATAATGGTCATTAATTTAACAACAGAGAAATGACTTCTTTTTTCAATTCAAGGGGTATCCCACAATATTTTTCTACACCTTTTATCCCTAAGAAAACGGTCAAGTGGAGGTAACTAATAGGTCTATTCTGGAGGGTTTGAAGAAAAATTTAATAGGTTCTGCAGGGAAATGACCTCATTATTTGCAAGAGGTTTTATGGGCTTGTCGTATGGATCCTATAGAGGCTACTCAAGAAACTTATTTTTCCTTGGTATATGGTATGTAGGATGTTAGACCTGGATAATCTACTATACCTTCTTATAAAGTACTTTATTATTCCGAAGATCTAAATAAAGAGGAAAACTTTGATGAAGACATTTGAATATGAATCATTATCAAACTTTGATGAGGAGTCACTATAATTAGAAGGTGAGAAAAAAGAATTTTAAAATAGGTGACAAAGTCTTGAGAAAATTATTCCTCCATAGAAAGGACAAGTGACTTGGAAAGATGACCCAGAATTGGGAGGGTCCTTATGTGGTAATAGAGAGAATAAAACCGGGTACATATCACCTTTGTGATGAGAAGGCCAGGTTATTTCAACATCCTTGGAATATAGAACATTTGAAACTATATTGGGAGTGATTTTTTGTTTTAATAAATTTTGATAATTGACATACTATTTCCTATCCCGTTGGCCTAGGAAAGTTTAATGAGGTGTCATGTATATATTTAAGGAGATTAATAAAATTCTTTTTTGGCCAATGGTTGTTTTAAATACAAGTACTTAAATTATCTTGGTAGCTAGTAAAAACTGATCATCTTTGAAATGGTTCGGCAAGAGTAACCAGTTTTATTCAAAGTATTATACGTTTACTGAAAACACTGTCCCAAAAAACAGCCATATTCGAGATACTAACATTCTTTAAACGCACTAGATATATTTGAGGTGCTAACGTTCTTTAAACCCACTGGTTATGTTCGAGGTGCTAACGTTTTTTAAACGCACTGGTTATATTCGAGGTGCTAACATTCTTTAGCCGTAATGGTTATGTTCGAGGTGCTAACATTCTTTAAAAGCACTGATTATATTCGAGGTTTTATACGTTCTTTAAACGCATTGGTTATATTTGAGGTTCTATGCGTTCTTTAAATTCATTATTTTTATTTGAAGTATTAAGATATACTGGAATTTTAAGTGTTAATGACTTAAGCTGGCAAATAGTTGAGAAATAAGAAAGATGGTTGTTCATTAAATTGCGTCTTCCAATATTTCAAAATATAACTTTAAATGCTGAGTGGTTAAGCATTCACAAAATATAAGTCATCGACAACAAATGGTGACTTTATAACACACAAAAAAACATCTACTCATCTTCTTCGGAGTTGTCTTAATATAAATTTCCTTCTTGCTCAAAGGCATTCTCATCTTCTTCTGAGACCGTTTTTTCAGAGGGGTCAGGTGGTATAGCTTTGAAGGCTTCACTTGGAAGATTTTCTATGGGGACTAATTCCCAAACACCTGATATATTTTCTTTTGGAAATGCTGCATGAAACTCGCGGAGCAATATGATTGTTTTTTGCTCTTCGACATTTTAACTGCATCAAAAATGTCTAGTCCACATTGCGTTTTGGCAGCTTTCACAATAACTTATTTTTCTCCTTCAAATGTCGTCTTAAGTGCTGCAATTTCTTTAGTCAGTTTCTTATTTTATTCTTCATTTTTATTGAGAGATACGTTAAGAGAATAGTACTTTTTCTGTTCCTCATATATTTCCTGGCATGTTTAGCCTTATGCTCATCTAGCTCTTCATGGTGGGAAGTTTTTCAATTTGATTGTTCAGCGATATCTTTGCCAAATATTTCTCTCATATTATTTTCTCCTTCAGTTTCTTTTTTCCATTGAACCATATCATTTGCCATAATTTCCAAATGGCTTCGAGCATAGTCGACTTCTGTGCATAACGTTTTCACTGCTGTTTTAAATTTAGAAAATGGCTACAGTGCAAATGAAACTTCTTCAGTTGGCTCTTCGAAAAGGATGGAGCTCTGATTGTTGTAAGGCATGATAGCAGAAGATGAGGCAATTGGTAGAAGGTTTGAGTTCAAAATTTCAGACAGAAGTTGGGCAGTAACTTGATGTCCAATTTGTTGAAATTATTCTTGGATCTGTTGAACTAAAGGATCCATATCTTGGTAAAGGTCTTGAAGTTCTTTTGTACTAATAAGTTCTTCAGAATTTAAGTTTTCTTCTAATTGGTGATCTTTAAGAATAGTTTATTCAACTTATGGCAGAGGCATTTCTAAGGGAGGCAACTCAATACTCTTCTCTGTCCTTTTGGTTGGAGGAGTCTTTGAAGAGCTCTTTTTAGTTTTCGAGGCAACAGTTTTTTTAGGAGGTTCAACCTCAATTCATTCTTTGATGGTTGGAAGACTAGCTTCATTTTCTTTTCTTTTAGTTCTTATCTCTCTCTTTGGTGGCTTCAGATTTGTAGACGAGCTAGCAACTGCTTTTTTTGTTTTACCCTTTTTTCGAGGGCATATGACTTTGGGATTTATTTCGAATTGGCAGATGACCTCTCCATCAGGTGCTAGTAGTCTTTTCACATCATCATCTAGGTTTGGAGGCTCCATCAAATCTTCTGGGTGGAGATTATCCGAGGAGATCCTCCTTAGATGACTATTGATGAAGTTAATGGGCACAAAAGCTGAGTGGAATTCGTTGCCCCATGCGTTTTCTATCCAGGTGGGCAACTTGGCAAAGATTTCTTTTATAGTCTTCTTGCAGGCATTGTACCTCTTTGAAATTTCTGCATACGGTATTAATACATATAATTTTTTTTTATATAAGTTATAAAGAGCAGAAGAAAAGATAAAAGAACTTACTGGTACTTCTCCAAACAAGTTTGAGTCTTGAAGGGTTCTCTTATGATATTCCATTGCCACTCTCCCATGATCCATAGATGAAAACGAACCTTTGTTTCCAGAATGTTTCAGCCTCGAGAAGATCATCAATTACTTTGAAATCATCCCAAGCGTCAGATAATATAAGGGCAATGCGGGACCCTACGAAAGAGTATTCATAACAATAAAATATATGATGGAGAGAGGGGTCTAGCTTAGTCTAGAAGCCATAATCACTGATATGAGAGTGAACTATAAATTAGGGTTGCTTGTGTAGGGCTGAGATTTAGGAGTTTGAAATACTCCACTATCATTGGGTCCAGGGGGAACCGAAGTCCCAAGTTGGTGATCTCAGGATATACCACCAATTCATCTTCTTTTCAGTCAAGTGGAGTCTCTCACTTCTTTGGTAAATCAACGCTCCATATTATCTGGTAGTCCCTAATGTTTCCTTAGTCGTCCAGCTAGCGATTGACTGTAATAGTCATATGTCACATTCTTCAGCGCGACGATATATTCAGGCATGACTGTTTTAAATTCATACTAAGACTGGCAGCAACATCTTCCGAAAGTTAAATTGGCATTTTCTTTTTCTTCACTTTTTTCTCTGGTGTATCCTTCTTCAAAGCACCATCTTCTGTTTCAGAAGTAACACCTCTTTCTGTAGCTTCAACATTTGAGTTCGTTTCTGTTCTTTCCTCTGAATCAGCTTCTTCTTCAGAAGTTCCGTCTACTAGTTGTAGAGGCTTTGAGCTTGAGGCCAGATTTTGATGTTGGGTATTCGAAGGAGTTTGTTGTGACTCCAGGTTGGTCTCAACAATCTCCATCGGGGGAGGAGAATATGTTATAGGATTATTAGTGGCATTTTGGGTAGGATATTGTGGAGTGTTATCAGTTTCGAGGTCTCTCATAGCTACAAATGTTTTCTTTTTTACAGGAAGATTTTGGGAAAGATGAGCCTTTGACTAAATTTGAGGAGTCTCTTTGCGTGAAATTCAAGGTGGATTAGTTTTGATGGGTGATGGAGATTTTTCTTATTTTCTGTGAATGGATACACTTTGTGTTTTTTTGCGGTTATTTTGTGGGGGAATAGAGGTAAAGCCAGAAAGTGATGGAGAAGGATTTCTTGGCGATGGTTGTGAGAAATTTGTTGGTGAGAGGTTTTGAAGCTGTGATGCTGATGACCGTCGAGGGGATTTTGGTAAATATCTGTTAAGATCTTGGTAGGATGAACTCTAAAACTCATAAGAACTTTAATTATGGTTGAAGTTACCGTATACGATGGTTGGAGTTGAAAATTGTGGAGAATTATCTATTACTCGTGCTATCTGGTATTCAGCAGCCATTTCACTGATACACAAGTAATCATAAATGTAAAAAATGAGTGTTTTAGTAGTTGGGGATTCTATTCTAAACTAAGATAAAAAAAATCGTCAAACTAGTTCATAAAATTTTGAAGGTTATAATCCAGCTATGCGAGTTTATTGAATATTAAACATGAGAGTTCTTCATTATAATCCAACTGTGTGAGTTCTGTACATTTTTAACCATGAGAAGTTCTGTACATTTTGAACAAAAAAAAAATCCACAAAAAAATAATATCATTAATGTATATACTTTTGTTCGTCTTAAAAAAACAAAGCCAATGGTACTTATGAATTTTTTTCTAAGCAACGGTTTGAAAAATAAAAACTTTTTAAAATAAAAATTAAAGACTTTTTAAAATAAAAATTAAAAAAGAAAAAAAAAAAAATTGGTTGAAAAAAAAGAAAAGAGGGTTACTTGTGGTTTTTCACTATGTTTGAGGAATCTATTGGTAGTATGCAATTTTTAGATATTATGTGGTAATAAGATAGTTGAGTGTGTATTTATAAGTACTTTTATCTTCAAAATTATCTGCTTTGGATCCCTACCTCACTTAAATACAATTTGGTCTTTTAATTTAAAACCCTAACTAAATAGAATAACTCACTTAAAAATAACTCGGTCTCTTAAATTAAAACCCTAACTGAAGCTTATCATTCCTTTGATACGAGAGAAGAATTAGCTGTAGGGCACGGCTAAAACGAGACCCAATTTTCTTATAGTGAGACCTCCAACCCAAACTTTTGTTTTTAAATGTGAAATGACCAAACTACTCCCATGATATAAAAACCTCATTTTCCAGCCTTAAACTCATTTCTATCTTTCTTCTACCCACCCCTCTAACGCTAACCATAAACCCTAAAATTCACTAAAAACACTCCAAATCTCTTCCTCATTATGAATTTAAGTGACATTAATGATGATTTAAGCTTCGATGTCAGTGATTTTTGTTCGGATGAGGATGAGCCACTAACTGACCATCACGTTTTTAACTTCCAACATGTAATTCGCATGGTTCGCGCGTTGCAATGTGCATAAACACGCAAGAACACTCGTAAAAGTGGTAAAATCGCGTAAGAACACGCATGAATTTACGAAAATTGCACGTACTATTCAGCGCAAGTTTACCAAATCAATGTATGATTTTGTGCCCGATTTTTCCAATTCAAGGCACAACTTTATGCACAATTTTTCCCAATTCAATATAATGTTATGGGTGGATTTGCACACTAGAGAAGAATTCATCTTATTTCGATAAGGTCAACAATTATAATTCCCAATGTAACAATGGAATAAAATAAAATAAAATAATTTTGATTGTTGATGGTGATGGTGATGGTGCTGTGAATTCGATGATAAATTCTTGTCAACCAGGGAAGAATGATGTAGCCCAGAAAGTCAAACACAAACTTTTTTTATTTTATTTTCTTTTATTCAAATATCTTATATTATTTAAATCAAATGTAATTATACTAAGATTTGATTTGATTCTATTTTAATGTATTTATTTTATTTTCTTTTATTCTAATTTAGGGTTTTGAGAAGCTATTATATAAAACCTCGTATGCCTTAAGTTATTTTAAGTTTTTGGAATAATATATTTTTTATCTCTGAAAATTTCAGTCCTTGTTACCCTTAGATTAGAGTTTCATAATGTTACCCTTCAATTAGGGTTTCATCTAATTTTTCTTCAATTTCTGTCGCGCCATCATAAAATCTTCAAAATTATTTGTTCCTAATTAATGTTCTTAGTTAGTATTCAAACATTAGATAGACATTTATAACTATACCAAAGTAGAAGTAATTTATAATGTATTGATATTTATTAAAAGTGTTGAATATATTATTATTTTGTATACAGAAGGAATATTTATTAAAGGTGTTGAATATATTATTATTTTGTATACTGAAGAAATGAAGTTTAGATAATACATTAAATATATTTTCATCTTAAAAAAAATTACCTGCTTAAGATATTATCTTAATTTCATTATAAATACCAATGACATTTTGATTTAAGTAAATTAATCCAAACCTTGTTATTGTTCTAAGATTAGGGTATGTGTTGGGTCACTCTCTTATATATAAGATACAAGAGAGCATTGGCTCCTTTGAAAATTGGTTTTCAAAAATTGATAAATTCAACAATTGTCGTTACAAGCGTGAGCTTAGTGTTCAACAATTGTTGTTACAAGCGTGAGCTTAGTGTTCAACAATTGTTGTTACAAGCGTGAGCTTAGTGATATCCGTTGTACGCCTACAAATTCTATATATTCTAAAATCGAATGTGTCTTAGTCAATAATTTGGACGATTCTTTCTCGATATCTTATGCTCATTACAGGTTCCTTCAATATTCATGCCATACAACTATTACTCTTAATTTTAGGACCCCGTAAGTTGTAAGAAAAGATTGTTCAATTTTTTTTAACATGTGGTAATCGCATTCTCTTTTCAAATAGATTGTCTCCACCAACTCTTTGGTATGAGTTTGTTTTCCCAAAAACTCAACCTTCTTCAACTGGAACTGAGTTGCCTTAATCACAAAATTTTTAGTGACATAAGCTTGTGTGTTTTGAATTCTCATTCAAAAAAATCAAGCCCAATCCCTTTTTGTTCAAGACCCTCTCAATCCCGCATTCTTCTCTAATGAAATTGAAGCAACGTCCTCGTTTTTAGCAGGGCTGGAGAATCTTTTATTAAATAAAATTCCAGAGAAACTAGCTCAAACTTGATGAGATGAACATCAAATTCAATAGCATAAAAATCCCGAATTTACATAACAATATTATCTCAATTTCTAATTGTCACTGTGTGATGGCTTCCCACCCTATTAGAGTTTATAACATTTTGGTGAGCTATTTCGAAAATCTCATCGAAACTCGACACCCTTCAAATTACCCTGGTTTGATCAGGGTCTCGGATCTCCTCACCATTAGGATCAATGATTTGGATAAAGAATTTATGACTCACACTATAATGTGTGACGAAATTAAGAATTCCTTATTCAATATAGATAGTAACAAATCCTTTAGGCCGAATGATTTCAATTCTAGTTTTTTCAACGATTCTTGGAATATAGTGGGCAATAATATTTTCAACGGAGTTTGAGTTCTTTAACACTGGAGCTTTAGATCCCTCTTGGAATTCCACTTCAATCGTTCATATTTCTAAAACGTACTCCCCCTTTCGTTCTGCTGGTTTTAGGCTTATTGATCTTTGCAATGTGGTATATAAGATCATCTCTAAAATTTTAACCAATATAATCAAAGACTCGTTCCCTTGCTTAATCAATAATTCTCAATCAGCTTTTGTCTCCGAGATGAACATGTCTGATAATATTATCCTCTCTCGTGAACTTCTAATGGGTTATCACACCAATAGTAAATGTAATAGGGTCACTCTCAAAATCGATATTATGAAAGCCTTTGATAACTTCTGTTAGCACTCATTCTTGATATCCTCATTGATATAAATTTTCCAGAAAAGATGATCACTTGGATTATGCAATGTATTGTCACTCATTCTTATAATATTATCATTATGTATTGGTAACCTCCAAGGTTGGAAGAAGCTCATGCAAGACGATCCTTTCTATTTGTTTCTTTTCGTTCTAGTATTGTAAGTCTTATCCAGTATTCTCAAAGAAAAAAGTGATTAGGAAATTCCAATTCTACTAGAAATGTCTTAAGCTCAAATTTATCAATCTCTACTTTGTAGATGATCTCATGATTTTTTATCACAATGGTCTCAATTCTGTCCAACTTATTAAATATGGGTCTAGATGATTTCGTCTTTCTTTTGGACCTACAAATCAGTCCTGCTAAAAGCTACATCTTCTTGAGTGAAGCTATTTCCTCCATTACATTTTTTATTTCTTCCAATAAAAAAAAGACTTATCACTTGCTTTTACTATCTTGTCCTCATTTTATAACTTGATGCCATTAACCATTATGAAACCCTTATATCACAAACACATGATTTAGCCAAATTAAATCCAACATATATGATTTAACTTCTAAAATTTAACCTTAAGAACAAAAAAAATTCAAATTTCTCAAAGATTACTCATGGAACAAGAAGACACCCAAACTAAAGATTTAACACCGGAGAACATCACTCAATCAACCAACAAGGTAAGTTAATCTTGTTTTTTAGTTTTATATTCATGTAACTTGAAAATCCCTTTTAAAAAAATCGAAAATCCCGATTTGTGCAGGTTTTAGCGGAAAACAACTAATTTTAAGACAACATTTTGGAATTAGGTGCGTTTTTTTTAAAACACCTGATTATGAGACAGCACCTCAGAATCATGTGTTTTCTTATATAAAAAACGCACTTAATTCTGAGATGTCGTCCCGGAATTAGGTTCATTTCGTCTGTTTTAATAAACAATTGTGCATTTTTAAGTGTTGTTGTTTTTTAAAATAACGAATGATTTCTACCTAAGACGAATTCGAGAGAGACTGTTGTTGTTTTTTCAAGATTAAAAGAGAAATCGAGTACTTAGCTAGGGTTTGTTATTTTTCAAGATTAGAAGAGAAATCCGAAGAGGAGGCCGTCTTTATAGTGGTTAGGCTAAGGTTAGGGTTTATGGAGGATTGATGGTGAGAAACTAATATGGTTGGTTGGGTGTCCATAACTTAATATGTTGGGAGATAGTTGGGATGGTGGTAGAAATCGATGGAGTTGCTAGAGAATGAATGAGTTTTTGGATAAAAATAAAGAAATGGTAATATGTTATTTCCTTTATGGAGAAGATAACAAAGTGAAATTTTTTTTATGGAGGAAATAAAAAAATTGATGGAGAAATAGTTTCACTCATCTTTTTTTAGGGTTAATCTTATCCACCATAGTTACTATAAATACAATAAAATAGCTTATTACTGTATTAATACTCTTTTATAAGTTCAAGTTTCATTTCTTTATGGTAAGTTATAACTTTGTAACCTGTACGAAAGAATTATTTAACTATATTTTTCTAATTCGGATTATGTTCAATTAATTTTGTTGTCATATTAGGATCAGTCCCAAAATAATATTTTGGTTACAAAATAAGTTTTTAGAACTGAATTCGAATAAAACCAATTTTATTTTACTTTTCGATTCTACTGAATAGAACTGAAAAAAATAAAACCAAACCAAATTAAAATTTAATGAATATTTAGATCAATATCAAATTTTTGAAAAACAAAAAAAAACAACGAAACCAAAAACCAAATATAAATAAATGTCCATTCCAAATTATTTGGTATATATATATATATATGATATTTATAACTATGTATAATTTTTTTTATATTGTTTTGATATTTATTAAATTGGTTGATTATTATTTTTTATAAAAAAATAAAATATAAAAATTATAATAAAAAATAAAAAATCAATGCAAATATAATATATTAAAATATTAAAATATTAAAATTACTAGAACTTATTGAGTATTATTTAAACAAACAATCTTATTCTTGATTATATTTTGACTTATTACATTCGATGTGATATTCATATTGACTTATCACATTCGATGTGATTCGTGAGACTACAATTGGAGATTATACCGTTTCGGAATAACATATCAATAGTTGTCGTATCATATTCTTTTGGTATACGAGTTTTCTTTAAGTGAAACATAATTGAGTATTTGATTTACTCCGGTTTTATGGAGAAACATTGAAACTAACTATTTACAACTATAGATGTAGTAAAGAAAAGGTATATTTTATTTTTTTATATTTTAATAAACAATTTTTATTTAATTAGTCTAATTCAATGTGCCAATAAAATCTATTAAATTTATTAATTTTAAAATATAATTAAATCGAATGGTTGGTTTATTGAGTATACAGAAACTCTAATAAACATCCTCACGTGATATTACTTTTATACAAAATTATATTTGGTCTATGTATCCGTGAACATCTTCTCTACAGTCAAGTAACTTAACCATAAATATTTGAAATTTTTTTATTCTTATCATGAACCATGCTTTCACGATAAATAGAAAATTGATGAAACATCATTGATCTTATCCCCTGTGTAAAACCAAGTCCTTGGATGAAGTTCGCAAACCGAAGAATATTGATGTCAGCCTAGTTCTCACTTGTTGATGTTGAAGTAAGATGAGCCAGCATAATAAATCTAATATTTGGTAAAACATTTTTAAAAATAAAAATTGATATCGAATGAAAAAAAGAGTTGGATGTATAAAAAATACGATACTAAATAAAAATAAAAACGGAGTTATACGAAATTTAAAATTAATATGATTTAATTATCTATAATTTAGATTGTATCATCTTAATAATATCTCTAATGATATTGAAAAAAAATGGTTTATTGTATGCGAGTTAAATTTAAAATATAGGTAGATAATCCTACAATTTAATATCTGCTTGATAAGTTTTTTTTTTTAATTATATCGAAATCTATAACAGTAAGATTCGTTTCTTACACTATTCGTTAGATGTTCATGTTATGGTTATGATAAATGTGTTTGTTGATCTTCACATTGGTGGGGTCTGGAGGTTGAGAGAAATTATTTTTTTCTTTTTCTCTCTGCCTTGGTTATTATGTAAAGTATGAAAATAAAAGACTACAATTGTACATTCATTACATCCAAAATTTGCTTAAAACCCCTAGTTTAAAAGTCTATTTGTACTTTTACGATATCTTAATATAGTAAGGTAAACTAATATATTTTATTATTTACATTATACTTCCATACAATTTATATAAATGTTTTATTTAGATTTCAAATTTTGTCTAAAAAATATATAAATTCTTTTTCTAATATAACTTTTACTCAAAAAAAAGAAATAAAAGAAATTATTTTACTACATGCTCGAAAAAATAGACTCAGTGTACATAAAATATATTAAATAATTAAGTTTATATAATCCATAAAGATATTAAAAATATTAAAAAAAAAGTACTATTAGCTAAATTAATTGAATTTAAAATAATAATAAATATGCTATTAAATATTAAATAAAGTATATTTTTAAATATTTATAAGTATGCTAATATATATAATATTTATAAGTATGCTAATATATAAGTAATTTATAATGTATTGATATTTATTAAATGTGTTGTATACATTACTTATTTATTTATATATATACATATAATTTAATAAAAAAAATATATATATATATGACTTCAAATATATTTAATATATTATATTCCGTTATCAAAAGAATTTAAAATAATCAACATATTATTTTGATTCATTATAACTAAGATAACATTTTGATATTAGTAAACTAAATCATAACCTTATTTCATATTTTTACTTATCGCATCCCATGTAACTTGTTTAATTTGTTGGAGTAATTATCATATTAAATCGTATATAAAAGAGGAATTATAATAGATTTAAGATCTAAAAGGTCTATTTCATGGAATACCAGATAAATTTAAGTTTTCTAAAAGTAATTTCAATTTAAAAATAATCAGGCTTTTCGGTCAAAATCACTTAAATAATTTTAGCCCGAACTAAGTTGAACGTCTCTTCAGTAAACTTCAAGTTTCTTTTTAAAGCTTTTTAAAAAAAAGTCACAAACTTGTTTCTCATATATTTATATATAAAAATTTAATTAATTGACATATATTTTTTCGTAAAAAAAATACAATATTAAAACTTGAACGGAGTACACCGATCAACATGGTTATCTGTTTGAGGGGAGCAGGTCATACTAATACTTGTAATATCCACACATTAAACCATATTCTTCTGCTTAGAAGTGCATCCTTGTAGCCCTTGCTGATATTTAAGTTTATTTTTAAAGCTTACATAATTTAGTATTTCAACTACTCTAGGTTATGTAATTTGAATTTAATATCTCAATTCATATAAAATCAAAAACAACCATTGAAAACTAGACCTATGGTTAAAAATATATATGAATATTTTTATATTTTTATAAATAATTTTATTTTGTTAGTTCCCGAATTGGTGCATACCTTGTTTCTTGGTATAAGTTGTTATTTGCGTTTCATGTTTTATGTAGTTACTTCAATGGAAAGGAATATAACAATAAAAGCAAAAATGAAAGATTACAATATGAAAAAAAAATTATTTAGTTAGTCTAATTACAATTAAAAGTTATTAAATTTAAAAATAAAAGTACAAATAAAAACGGAGTTATACAAAATTTAAGATAAATGTGATTTAACTATCCATAACTTAAATTGTATCATCTAATAATATCTCTAATAATAAAGAAAATGTTTTCAGACGGTTATCTCATATGACTATGATCATGGAGAAGTCTGATTTGTATGCGATTGTTGGTGATGCGGAGGTTCAACTCTGTTCAAGTGATTGTATATCGGTGGTGTTTATCATTTTGAATTTAGGTGGGTTCTTTGACCGACACCGGTTGTCATTTATAAAGTATTTGATCCGACACCGGCTCACTCGCAATACTATGTTTATGGCAATATCATCGGGCCACTTATTTAAAAGTTAAATGGATAACTTTCTCCTAACATTTTGTCCACTATTAAGTGATTAATGTTTTTTGGTGGAACATTTTAAGATGCTTTTGTCGTTTCAATTTTGAAGTTGTCCTTTCAATCTTAAACAATACTTGAATTTTGAATAAAAATTTAACACTGAACTTTATTTTTTTAAATCCTAATAAAAAAGTTATGCCACGTGCTTTTTAGTATGTCCATTTATTGTTTACTGAGTTAAATCTAAACTATAGCCAGGTAGTTCTATAATTCAATATATGCTTGATAAGGTTCTTTTTTAAGTATATTGACTACTAATCCATGGCAGTAAGATTCGTTTCTTACACTATGTTATAGATGTACATGTTATGATAAAGGTGTTTGTGGATCTTCACATTCGTCGGGAGTGAGAGAAATTATTTTTTTTTCTTTTCTCTCGCTTTGTTATTAGGTAAAAAAAATATAATTGTACATTGACCGCATCCTGATCACATCCAAACTTTGTTGTTTAAAAATATGTACTATATAAATATAAATGTATTATATTTTATTATTTACCTTATATTATTATAAAATTTATATAAATGTTGTTTTTCGATTTAAAATTGTCTAAAAAATATATAATTTCTTTTTCTAATATAATTTTTACTCAAAAAAGTTAATAAAAAAATATTTTACTACATGCACTATTTGAAAAAATAGATTCATCCGTCTCTAACATAAAATATATTAAATAATTAAATTTATATAATCCTTAAAGATATAAAAAATATTAGGAAAAAAAGACTATTAGCTATTAAATATTAAATAAAGTATATTTTTAAATATTTTATTTATATTTAATAATTATATATATTACGAACTCCAAAATATGATTTAATAACCTCACTTAATCTAATACTTTTGTTGATTATGCCTTCGTATCTATTAAACAGTATGTAAAATCCTGAAGTGCATTTGTTATTAATTAGTATTGAAACGTTGTAGGATATCTATAAGTATGCTAATATATAAGTAATTTATAATGTATTGATATTTATTAAGTGTGTTGAGTACATTATTTTTATTTATATATATATATAAAGTTTACAAAATGTTAATAAAAAATATAAATTTTATGAATTCAAATATATTTAATATTTTATATTTCCTTATTAAAAAAATCTAAAGTAATCAAGATATAATTTTGATTTCATTGTAACTAAGATGAGATTTTGATATTAGTAAACTAAACCATAACCTTATTCTTGATCATATTTTTACTTCTCACATCTCACGTCACTTATCTAATTTCTTGTAGTAATCATCATATTAAATCGTATATAAAAGATAAAGGAACCCTAATAGATTTAAGATCTAAAAGGTCTACTTTTTGGTATAGACTGTTAAATTTTAGTTTTCTCAAAAATAATTTTCATTTAAAAATAATGAAGCTCTTCAGTCAAACTAACTTAGATAACTCACTTAGTCAAACTAACTTAGATAACTCACTTAAATATAAGTAGATCCCTTAAATTAAAACCCTAGTTAAGTTGAAGCTTATCATTCCGCCTTTACTTCTTTGATACGAGAGAGAAAACCCTAGTTAAGTTGAATTAGCCATGCTTTATTCAACTAAGTAAACGTCCTTGATAAGGATCACATCACATGAGTCTTTTTAATATACTAGTTAGTTTAATTATAAAAGCACGATAAACTATAAAGACGAAGCAAGGAGAAATTGTGGAGAATATATATATGTGGAATCTTGGATATTATACCGCATATTAAGTGAACTTTTTATTTTATCCTAAGAAAAAATCCTTTATCACTTCGATATGGGTTTCATTTCCAAGTATCCCACCGTGTATGTATAATGATTTCAAGTAAACTCTTTTATTTTATCATAAGAAAAAATCCTTTATCATCCTGATATGGGTTTCATTTCCAAGTATCCCACCGTGTATGTATAATGCTGACACTATTAACATTTTGGACAAGACAAAAGGAGCTCTTTAACTGCATGGATCCCACACAAAAACAGGGCCATGTATAATTGCTGCAAGACATGGTTCGAATTGGACATCTCTAAACAATTAATGAAAAATGTTTGGGTAAGTTTTGGACAATCTCAGGGGTATCAGCAGGACATCCAATACAACGAAATTGTCTAGCTAATGCCAAGGTTGCTGCCATTTAGTTCACACTCTATGATAACATTAGCAGTCAAATCTCATCAAGATTCAAATGCAACTAAAGATCAAGTGACATCTGCTTTAACAAACCAAAAGACAACAAACACAAGGATTCCTAAGCTCAAATCAATTATTGTCAAGAATACTTACCAAAACCAGACTCAAAGCAATAAAAGTGATTGCACCAAGAAAGGTCAAGATGTTAACACTCTTAGCACAGCCTCAACTCAACAAATTTCCACAACCTTAACCTCTTAATTAAATATAAAAAAAGCTCTCACCCTCTATGTTTAGATCAAAACAAGTTATATCTACTACAAGATATCACGATAATGATAATCCTTACATGAGATGAGAAGTGATGATATTAAGGAAGCTTTTGAAACTCTAGAAACTGGATTAATGCTAACAACAAACGTGGACTTGGACTCACCAGCAGCCGATCTTGTCTCTCCTCAATTCGAATTCACCGGAAACCTCACTTCTCCACCTATTAAAACAAGAGAAGATTGTAAAACATTTGATAAAATTTTGAGGAAGAAAATGATAAAAGTAAAATCTAAATCATTAAAAAGACTCTTGTTTACCAAAAAAACTCAAACCCAAAGGATCTGGTAGACCTAAAGTTGTCTCTTCCAAATGATATTAACAACTCTATGTTAGAATGTTCATGGTATTGGCAATAAAGCTTAATTTACAACAAATCTCTTATTGCATCTACAAAGAGGAATATATAATAAAATAAAGTATCTCAAACATGTAATAATACCTGATTTATTGTGAAATTTCTATATCCATGTGTTTTGCTGGTACAAAATCATCTCCAAAGGGACTGATGGGTAGCACTCAACCTCTGTCGAGCCCTCTGAGAAATGAAAAATCCAAAATCAGAATAAGCAAATAAACTAGTGGATAGACTTGTGATATAAGGAGCAATATCAATCTATAAATATACATAATGTAAAGTATATACTCTCATAGTTCAGCAATCATTTCTAGAAGATAAAATTAAGACTCGATTCAACATACCCAATAAGCGATCGAAATACACTTTACTGACATACTTACAAAAGATAGGTGAAGAACTTCCTAAAATATTACTCTTGGTTATCGATTTGTATCATTACCAAAGCTTCGTCGTCAGTTGTTTGTCTCCGTAGATTTTCAGGATCGAGTTGTATGTGTTCTCAAATGAAGGTAAACATAAAATATAAATCTAGCCTCAGATCAATAATCAATTTAGAATATGCAGGTTTTTGAACCATAAATAAAGTTCATTCAATTATGTAACATAAAATCTTTTTAACTATTTTCTATAAATGAAATCTAATTTGGCTAAAAAATAAAATCTCTCTTTGATTTGAAATTAAAAGATTGAATAATAAAATCATATAGTTAATATATAGAGGAATATGACTACATCTTCCACATACTAACGTATATTTTAAATTTAAAAAATAATAATATTTTTTTATTTTTTCACAATTAGAGTTGTCTGTATTTAAAATTAATAGTTGTTTACTCAATTTTGTAGGTTTGATACGCACAAATCTATCATCCGATTAGTATAATTTTATAAGGAAAACAATTATGATATTACATTATTATGGCATTAAAAATTTAAGTTATATAAAAAGTATAATTTTAGAAAAATAAATATAAGTATGGACAATTCAATTTTTATTTTATTTTGATAATATAAAAACAATTTTAATTTTTTTAATCAAATATTAAATAAATATGATTTCAAGTGTTTTTGAAATATTATGATTATTTAGACTATGATTAATCATATTATTTTATTATTTGTGTTATAAAATACTATGCAATTATCACAATATGGCTCAAGTACAAAATATATACGAAGAAAAGATTTAAATGAATCACAGGATTTAACGTGGTTCGACAATTGTTTACGTCCACGTCACGGGAGCCGCCAGAGAAAGAGTTTCACTATGATAGAAAAGGTTACAGATTTCAGATTGTGTTTTGTGTCGCCATAGACTTACTAGACTATGGGCCTAATGGACTCATACCACAAGACTAACTCAAGTGATTGGACAATATCACTATCACAACACAAAACTGTATTGCCGGACACAGTACACTGTCAAGACACTATTCGACTCATTCACAACAAATCTTCCCATTGAGGCGAATATCATTTCTTCACTATCAACAAAGAATCTTCTCTTCTTCTGACTCACCAAATGCCCTTAAGGCATTCACTCTATAGTGCGAACACCGATCCAGTTTAGGCACTCCCTAAACTTTCGAACTAATATTGCCTTGGTCATTATATCTGCTGGATTATCGTGTGTAGACACTTTCTTCACATCAACAATTCCATTTGATATTATATCACGAATAAAATGATACCTGACATCTATGTGCTTTGTACGCTCATGGTACATCTGGATCCCTGTAAGGTGTATGGCGTTTTGACTGTCACAAAACACTTTTGTAGTACTCCTATCCAAGCCCAAATCTGCCACCAAACCTTGCAAACATATTGCCTCTTTAACTGCTTTTGTTACCGCCATGTACTCTGCCTCTGTTGTAGACAAAGCTACAGTAGCTTGCAACTGTGATTTCAGACTGATCGCACTCCCAGCTAAAGTAAATACATATCCTGTCAGAGATCTTCTTTTATCCATATCACCTGCAAAATCAGAATCATCAAAACCAACCAATGATCCTGCAACATCATTCAGCAATTCACCAATATCGGTTTTGTTAAAATTTAAGCCAACGTTCACAGTATTCTTCAGATACCGAAGTATCCATTTCACTGCATGCCAGTGTTCTTTCACAGGACATCCCATGTACCTGCTAACTACACTAACCGCATGTGAAATATCAGGACGTGTGCATACCATAGCATACATGATACTACCAACTGCACTTGCATATGGAACCTTCGACATTTGTTCCAACTCAGCATCGTCCTTGGCCGCTCCTACTGCAGACAACTTAAAATGAGTAGCAAAAGGAATGCTAACTATTTTTGCATCAAACATGTTGAATCGTTTTAACACTTTCTCAATATAGCTTCGTTGAGACAAGTGTAATGATCCTAAATTTATGTTCCTGATAATCTCCATACCAAGAATTTTATTTGCTCTACCCAGATCCTTCATCTCAAACTCGGCACTAAGCTGTTTCTTTAACTGCACAATGTGTGACATACTACAAGCAGCAATAAGCATATCATCCACATACAACAACAAGGAAATATAAGAATCATCTGACATCTTTTGATGATACACACAACTATCATATGGACTCCTCGTGAACCCTTTTGACACCATGAATGTATCAAAACGTTTGTACCATTTCCTAGGTGACTGTTTTAAACCATACAGTGACGTTTTCAGCAGACAAACTTTGTCCTCCATATTAGGTTCGATAAATCCCTATGGTTGTCTCATGTAGATTTGCTCCTCCAATTCAACATGTAGAAACGCGGTCTTGATAGCTTCAGCCCAAAAATCCTTTCTCACATTGGAATGCGAGAGCATACTTCTTGCCTTGTCACAAAGCGTTCTGTTCATTCTTTCTGTGACTCCATTCTGTTGTGGTGTTCTAGAACAAGTGCGATGGCGCACTATTCCCTCAGCTTCGCAAAACTCGTTGAACTCACGACTGCAATATTCTAACCCATTATCTGTCCTAAGACGTTTGATTTTTCTTCCTGTTTGCTTCTCAATCATCGTCTTCCATTTGACAAAGGTTGAATATGCTTCATCTTTCGTTTTCAGAAAGTAAACCCGCACCATCCTTGAATAATCATCAATCAAACTCATGTAGTATCTGGCTCCGCTCTTGGTTAGAATTCTGTTTGGACCCCAAAGATCTGAGTGAATGTAGTCCACTGTCCCTTTAGTCTTTTTTACAGTTGATTTGCTGAATTTGACTCTAATTTGTTTACCAAACACACAGTGCTCACAAAATCCCAATGATTATGCTTTATACCCTTTCAACAAATCTCTCTTTCCCAAAACAACTAATCCTATGTCACTCATGTGACCATGACGCCAATGCCACAACTTATTTTGATCCTGCCTACTTTAGCTATTACTCCCTGATGATGCTACTGCAGCATCGCCCATAACAACACTCCCCTGGAGAATGTAAAGACCCTTCTGCAAACTGCCTTTCATGCATACCATTGAGCCTTTTGTCACTTTGATTACACCATTTGCTGCATGGTACTTGTAACCCCGAGAGTCTAGAGTCCCAAGAGAAATCAGGTTTCTTTTTAACCCAGGAACATGCCAGCACGTCAAGATTCTAACAACCCCGTCAAACATTCTGATTCTTACGTTACCAATACCACCAACAGTCAACGAATGATTGTTCCCTAAATAGACAGTTCCCTGCATTGGCTTGTACGTATCAAACCACTGCTTGAACTGATATGTAGTGCCAGTATCAAGTACCCAAGAGTTTTTCCCAAAGTCTGAACTCACGGACAATACATCTCCTTTACCACTTTTTTCACTATCGTCGGAATCGTTCACACCTTCAACAATGTTTGCTGCATTTTCCTTTTGATTTCCCTTCATACCATTCAGTTTCAGACAATCTCTCCTATAATGAACCTGCTCACCACATTCATAACAGTTTGAGTGCTTCACCCTTGACTTGGACCTCCAGTTCTTCCTTCTTAAAGAACTCGCTTTGCTTTTAGATCTTTCCCTACTCATAAGACCTTCCCCTTCAGCTTGATTGTCTGGCTGCAACTGTCTCATCTTTTTTGATTTCAGTGCCCCTTTGACATCTGCTAGCGATAACTTATCCTTACCATACATAATGGTATCTACGAAGTTTTCATAGGGAGCTGGTAACGATCTCAATACAAATAAAGCTTGATCTGCATCCTCAATATTGATATCTACGTTCTCCAAGTCCATTATAATTGATTTAAAATTATCTAGGTGCTCTGTTATGGACATACCTTCTTTCAATCTGAAATCATACAAACGATTCTTCAAGTATAATCGGTTTACTACTGATTTCTCTGAGTAAAGATCTCCTAGCTTTTTCCATGCGCAGGCAGCAGCCTTCTCACCACTAATCTCGCGAAGCACATTGTCTTTCACACTCATTAAAATCCAGCACAAAGCCCTTTCTTGAAGATCTTGTTTCTCCTCTTCTTTCATCTCTTCTGGTAACTTATTCTCCACAGCCTTCCACAGCCCTTGCAGTGCCAATGAATATTTCAGTTTAATCTTCCACAACGCAAAGCTGGATCCCCCATCAAATTTTTCAATCATGTATTTTGTTGCTGTAGACGCCATTGTGAAACCCTAATTTCAAAAGCCCTAATTTCACCACGTGGCTCTGATACCAATTTTGTTATAAAATAATATGCAATGATCACAAAATGGCTCAAGCACAAAATATATACGAAGGAAATATTTAAATGAAACACAGGATTTAACGTGGTTCGACAATTGTCTACGTCCACGGGCGCCGCTAGAGAAAGAGTTTCACTATGATAGAAAAGGTTACAGATTTCAGATTGTGTTTTGTGTCGCCCTAGTAATCTATTTATAGAGAATTAATAGACTTACTAGACTATGGGCCTAATGGGCTCATACCACAAGACTAACTCAAGTGATTGGACAATATCACTATCACAACATAAAACTGTACTGTCGGACACAGTACACTGTCAAGGCACTATTCGACTCATTCACAACAATTTGAGATATTTATTTTTTATTTATAATTAACTTTTTTATTATTTTTCAACTTTTTTTATATTTTTTTGTTGGTGTTTTTTATTATTTGATAAATTTTATATTATGTAGGAAAGAAGTATTACATGAGATCGACGATGTGTTATTATGTTTTAGACAAATCAAATTTATTCGCTCTGGGATTATCATAATCTTTGTTAGATGCGATCAAAGTTCCATATGAGTTGGACATGAGGGTGGTCAATGATATATATGAAACAATATCTTAGTATGAAACCTCTTGGAAGTTGACCAAAAGAAACTTTGTGAGAAAATTTTGCTCTAAACAGACAATATCATACTAGTGTGGAGATCATGTTGTTCATACTTATATACGGAAGCGAAATATGCGACACATATATTCCCTACAAGTGGTATTAGACGATGAGAAGAATATTGTGTGCGCATGGAAGAATTTAGGATAACTTTACTCATAAAAATCAATTAAAAATCGCGTATACATGAAGAAACACGTGAACAATTTTAGGTTGAAAGAAGGTATGTCCATGTGTATACATCTTGATTATTTTTAGTCAAACATCATGAATTCTCATAATATCGATATCACAATAAATGAGAATGGTCATAAATGGTTGGTTTTTGGATAGTTATCATCTTCCTATGAGAATTGCACGGATACCATCATGTATGGTTAGGATTAGTTATCTCTAACGGATGTCAAAATGACGTTGAAATCAAGAGAGTTGAGAGAACTGCAACTAGAAAATTAGCTGGAACGAAGAATTCTTCTAATTCTTGAAGATCTAACAACAAGGTGAGTTCTTTAAAAAAGAAGAATTTGAAACGGACGAAGTCAAAACCCACACATTCAAAATTGTATGAATACGGTGAGAAAAGTCACTACATGAGAGTTTTGTGTGAAACTGAAAGGTAATAAAAGAAACTAAGAGACAAGTATTATGACCCTCGTAGAGGGTGTGTAAGATTCTGATGGGCATAAGAGGTGTTGTATGTGAGTTCATACTACAGGAAAAACTCTTGCGTAATCGATACTGGCGTTATATACCACATATATGAGGTTAAGAAATAGTTTGATACTTACAAACCAATTTAAAAAACAATTTATTCAGGGAACAATCATTTGTTGCATGTTGGTGGGTTGGTAACGTCGGAATCATATTGTTTGTTTGTGTTACCATAATCGTGACGGGATGACATGTTGTTAGGTTAAAGAGGAGTATATACATTTATTATATAAAATAAATAATTTACAGAATATGACAAAAAATAAAAATTTAATCACTTAAATATAATATATTAAATAAATTTTGATAATAAAAAAAGCACTAACTCGTCAAGAGATTATTTTGATTTCATTATAACTTGTAACTAAACATGATCTTTGGTTTTGGCAATCGACAACCTTATTATTAGGTCTCATGTCATTCATCTAATATAAAATATTAGTCTTGTCTACTAATTTATAAAAAACATCAGAGATTTAGGAGTAATTATCATTTTTTATAAAAAATAATTTTAAAATTTTAAAAATGTTAAAAAAAACTCTATCGATTTTAGGTTTTTCAAAACAATTTGCATTTAGAAATAAAGAAATGACACGAAAGGTACCTACTCGCAAATTATACAACCATCTAATATCTAAATTATCATTTATACTTACTTAAGACTCATCTCAACTAAATAACTCACATTTAATACCTAATTATGTAATAATACTTCAAATACTCATGCTTCATCACCAGCCACGTAACCAATTCTAATTCTTGAACCAAAGTTTCTCTTTATTATTTTGTCTTTTATTTTATTTTTTAAAAAGTCCATATCTATCAAACTGGAATTCGAAAAAAAATCTGAAAGTACCATTGACTTTATTTTTTTAAGACGAATAAAACTAGATCTATTGATGATATTTTTTGAATTTGTTTTGAAAAAAAATTCACCAGTGACATGCGAGTTCAACCATGACAGTTCTATACATTCCTAACCATGCGAGTTTTGTACATTTTTTAACATGAGAGTTCTGTCCATTTTTAACGAGGCGAGTTCTGTACATTTTTAAACATGATGTGTTCTTCATTATAATCCAGCCATGCTAGTTCTTGTATAATAAACCGTACGATTTTAAGTCAATTAGATGTGCTAGATCTTTATGTTTCTAACCACGAGACTTATGTATATTTTTAACCATGCAAGTTTATTGAATATTAAATATGCGAGTTCAACCATGAGAATTTTGTAAATTTTTAACCATGAGAGTTATGTACATCATGTTTCCAACCATGAGAGTTATGTACATTTTAACCATGCGAGTTTATTAAATATTAAACATGAGACTTCTTCATTATAACTGTGCGAGTTCTGTACATTTTAACCATTAGAGTTCTATACATTTTTAACCGTGAGAATTCTGTACATCTTTAACCGTGCGAGTTTTGTATATTTTTAAACATGAGAGTTTTATGTTTTTAACCATGCGAGTTATGTACATTTTTAACCATGAGAGTTTTGTACATTTTTAACCATGAAAGTTCTGTACATTTTTAACCATGAGAGTTTTCGTACATTTTTAACCATACCGGTTTATTGAATATTAAACATGATAGTTCTTCATTATAATCCAACCGTGCGAGTTCTGTACATTTTTAACAATGAGAGTTCTACACATGTTTAACCATGTTAGTTTATTGAATATTAAGCATGAGAGTTCTTCATTATAATCCAACTATGTGAGCTCTGTACATTTTTAAATGCAAAAGAAATCCACAAATATATCATTAATAAATCTACTTTTGTTTGTCTTAAGAAAACAAAGCCAATGGTACTTACAAATTTTTTTCCTGAGCAACGGTTTGAAATATACAGACTTTTTAAAATAAAAATTAAAGAATTTTTAAAATAAAAAATAAAAGAAAAATAAATTTGGTTGAAATAAGAAAATAGGGTTACTTGTGGTTTTTCACCATGTTTGAGGAATCTATTGGTAGTATGCAATTTAGGTATTATGTGGTAATAAAATAGTTTAGTGTGTATTTATGATTACTTTTCTCTTAAAAATAATCTCCTCTGGATCCCTACCTCACTTAAATACAGTTTGGTCTCTTAATTGAAAACCCTAGCTGAATGAATAACTTACTTAGAAATAACTTGGTCTCTTAAATTAAAATCCTAGCTAAATAGAAGCATATCATTCCTTTGATACGAGAGAAGAATTAGTCATGGGGTACGGCTAAAACGAGACCTAATTTTCTTATAGTGAGACCTCCAAAACCAAAGTTGTTTTTTTAAATGTGAAATGACCAAACTACTCCCATGATATAAAAACTTCATTTTCAGCCTTAAACTCATTTCTATCTTTCTTCTACCCACCTCTCTAAGACTAACCCTAAACCCTAAAATTCACTAAAAACACTCAAAATATCTTCCTAATTATGGATTTGAGTGACATTAATGATTATTTTAGCTGCAATGTCGAGGATTTTGGTTCGGATGAGGATGAGCCAGTAATTGACCATCTGAAAACATGAGTTGAGGTAATTTTTTACGTTTTTAACTTCCAACATGTAATTCGCATGGTTTCGCACGTTACGATGTGCATAAACACGTGTAAGATCATATCATAAATAGGATGATGTAAATCTTAGATCTCGCTAGAAGTCATGTGTTGGAATCTAAGGAGTTGACTATCAGTAAGGTAGAAAAAAAATCGGTCCAGATAAATCAACTAAACG
The DNA here is from genome assembly GCA_036936605.1 of Limnanthes douglasii subsp. nivea. Lineage (NCBI taxonomy): Eukaryota > Viridiplantae > Streptophyta > Magnoliopsida > Brassicales > Limnanthaceae > Limnanthes > Limnanthes douglasii. The sequence goes on along the minus strand of JAUPFV010000001.1, from coordinate 21,679,971 downwards.
GAACCCATCTTTGTTGAAATATGATGGTATTCAAGGAAATAGCATGCCCAATACGATCCTAGCACATCTGCCTCGGTAACTAAAACAGATTTAGTACCCAAATCCAAACCCAAATGGAAATCCCAACAAAAAAAGAGTGAATTGATCAAAAAAATTGAATAATAGAAAAGAATTTAGCGAGTACGAGAGTTGGTTTCCCATATACTTACACGACTACATTACTAGCGTCGAAGACATTTCTCCTGGGCTGTAGCTTTATCAATATACAAAAATATAAATTCATGGGAACAAGTTAGGCGGGATTTGATGCATGAATTATCTTGTCAGCGTGATCTATGAGAGAGAGAGTTTTTGATGGTGCACAACGTATCAATGTACGAGAGCGGTAATATGTACTGGATGATGTTACCCGACTTTGGCTTAGTGATAGCCACTCGGTATCAATGTATTATAGTATACCACGTATCTTTCCAGCTTTCATACACATATATTCATGTACAGAGTTTGGTATTGGTTTCGTGCATGGTAACCATTCATGAAAGTAAGTAAATAATATATTTTATTAATTTTTAATTTTTATTTTGTTATTTCATTTTATCCAAATTTACAGGTTGTCTTAGATGGACCGTTGCCGGATATATACACTAGTTGGTTTACATTCCGCACTAACGATGACCTTACCAGTTAAGAAATTCTGCTAGACAAATGCTTCACCAAATATTACCAAATCAAACCACTCTAAACACCTTTACTACAAGATGAAGTAGAATGATTCTAAGATTTGTATAGAGATGCATAATTTGTTTGGCTTATTTATATGTCTTGAATTTTCTACTTTTAATAACTTTTGCTACTTATAAGTTTGATGTTTAAATGTATTTTAAGACTAAAACCGATTTTTTTTAAAAAAAATTAGTTTACAATTAAACTTATATTTTTCTAAAATTATAGCACTGTTGTACGTGCATGCGTGAAAATCCACGCACGATCGTTCGTGAAGACATGTACATCGGCACACATCTACGTGCAAGGATTTACATAAATGCACGTTCATATATATATATATATAACTAAGTTGCTACATGTAAAATGATACTCCAAGATAGGTGATCATTAAGTAATATCGTTACACAAACTTCACGTGAAAAAAATAGAAAAACAAAAATTAAAATTTGACTTCAAACATATACGAACGAACTAAGATAATTAAACGAACACAAGGTAGGTTTCAATAGAATATAATGACAAGAACTTAACAAAAATTGTATAACTACTAACTAAGTTCATTCATCTCAGCTTCCTTGCACTTGCTTACTATTAAAGAATGCATATCAGCAAGCTTTTCATCTGTTAAACTGTCAGTGATCAAACATTTATACAGTTCAAATGCAGTATGATGTTCTTCTCCATTAAGGTTGAAAACCAAATGGACCCATTGTTTGATTAGATCTATACATCTTTATTTCACCGCTTCAATTCTTCTTGAAATATACGGTGGATGGACACCATCCCTAATGTATAAGTAGTACATATGACATACCATTTCCTACGAACACACTTCACCTTGATCCTCGTTATATGTTTTATGACTAGTGTGGAGGATTTCTTCAAATTTCCGTCTTCTTTGCGAGTCCAGTTAGACATTTTTAGCTTTTTTCAAAGTGATTTCTTTGTGTGTTTATTGTCTATTACAAGATCTACTACTCTCTATTTAATGTGTTTATAGGTAAGATAACACAATCCTACTAGAAAAATCACCATTTGACAAGTGTCAGAAGTGGATAACGTAATCCAAGCAACCAATTGGATGTGGACACATAATGGATAAGGCTAGCACGTTTACCTATATACGTCATGTTAAACTCACGTTATGAAATGACGATATAAGTTATTTTAGTAAAAATGTAAATATATTTGTTGTAACCTACGTTGAACATCAAACAAATATCAAACATTAATAATAAAATAAAAATGTCGTAAAATACTAATTTTCCATCGAACATACTAATTTAACATCAAGCATAATAAAATAAAATAAAAATAAAAATGTAACATATAAAATAAAAATGTCGTAAAATACATAAATCATACGTCAACAAAACAAACACACACACAAAACAAGCAATCCTTGTATTGGCGCGCAAGCCGATAACACTCATGTAAGGGTCCACGAAGATCCTCCATAGACAATTCATGGTTTCTATCCTTCGTGGTCTACATCTCAAGTAGGTGACCAATCTAATCGTACAACCTGGTCACATGAGTGGAGTCGAATGGGTTCACCCCTACATGTGTATCATTGTGGCGCGACTTGGGATCAATAAGTACGTACCATAGGTTTTTCGGCACCCATGTAATGTAGGTCAATATGGTACCATCCTCGGGACCTACAACATACTCCTCACCTCGCAAACTAGGGTCAATAATATGTGACTATCAATTATTCCAAGTGATTGTGTCCCAATTGTAAAGAGTGTCCGCACGACGAACCTTAATAGAACGTAGAGGACCATGTACTTGTATTGAAACTATTTGCACAAAAATCACATAAATTCTAACCTAAACCAACTAGTAAACCGTAATGTTATACCTATAACAACCAATGCATTGAGTCTAGTAACAAAAATTATAACCTGATGAATGTGCCCCATCTGTCTAGCCACTCGTAGTGGATAGTATGCTTCGACAATTTCAAAAGACTTGAATGTTGCATTTATTCAAGCTACGCCAGAAAAACAAAGATCGCATAAGTACGAGGACGTCATGAAAGATACCTACAAAAATGTAAGAAAGGTTTGAAATATACTAAGCAAGAGTAAATTATAACGTTATTACGGAAGTTCAAAATAATCACAAAGACCGTTTCGAGCCTATTTTCTTTAACAAAACGGTGGAGGCGCATACTTGCACATTGTAGGTTGTGCGATACTGAACCTGATGTATTACGCAAAAGGAAAGTTGGAAAAATGATCATAAATCCAAGCTTTTAAAAGGCTAAGAAAACTAGACACGCCAAAAGTAGTGTGTAAGCAACCCTTACCTAGCTGGAAATACAACTGAGCAAGTATCATATGTTCCCAATTATGCATGGCCGAACTGTTGTAGTCATCGATGAGCTGTAAGTAGTCGAGGTTCATATTGTTTCCTAACTTGTTGGCTAGTATGGTACAACCGAACAAGTGCAACAGATAACCTCTCGTAGCTCGGCGAACACCACTATCAGTGATGGCATCATAAAAAACTCTATTTTACAAAATATTATCTTAAGTAATGTGAGGCAAGCGTGCCTCTTGCATCCCCCTTTGTTTTCTTTTATTTTAGCCTCCAACTCCTCAATAGTGACTCCAAGCAGGCACGAGTATGCCGCATTCCTCGCACCCTCAGTAGCAAACTCAACAGCATCGTAGTTTACCAACCACTGGAAGACCCGTCATGACGTGCACATCATCCAGTGCCACTGTCATCTCATCGAAAAAAAAGTGGAATGTGTTGTTTTCACGATGTTATCTCTCTAAAAATGCCTCTAATAAATGGATGTTAGTAGACCAACGTATGTGACTATCAACGATGGATCCTAAACAAGTACCCATCACCTCATCACGAATGCGGTTTTGTTGCTCCGCAAGATCTCAACCAAGATGAGTTTGGTACAGAGCGCAGCATCGCATATGTACCCTTGCATGCAACTATAAACCAATATAAACTATAAACCAATATAAACTTAAACCAATGCATTCAACCTAAACCAATAACTATAACTAAAACCTAAACCAATGTCTTCAAACCTAAACCAAATGCATTCAACCAAAATCAAGAAATAAACAATATAAGCCAATAACCAATAAATTTAGCACCCGCCTGTAAATAAATAAACAATATAAACTGCTAACCAATATAAACTTAAACCAATGCATTCAACCTAAACCAATAACTATAACCTAAACCAATGCATTCAACCTAAACGAATAACTATAAGACTAACCATTATAACATATAATTATAACCTTAGCCACTAAAATACTTAAAAACTTACATCATTTTTGAAGACATTGTATGCCTCAAGGTCATTGTGTAAGTGAAACGTAGAGTACAAGTCAGGCACATGCCGATTGATCCTACAAAATCGGTGGTCCGTAGTTCGCCGAAGAGTAACAGGCATGATTGGTAAGTTTTATCGTCGGTGGACTTGTGCGCTGTGTAACGACTGTCCAGGCACCATCTCATCGCCTGTGTCGGCGTCCGACCTAGTAGGTGAGCGTCTTCGAAAAGACATCCTTGAAAAACACACAAAGCATTGATCATAATTTTGATCAAACAATCTAAAATTACTTAAATAGTTTCTAACAAACTAAAAAACAAATCTAATTTCCACAATGTTGAAGTACAAATTCATTATAACACATATAAAATAAAACATAGGTAAAAACATGGCCACGAGTCAATCCATGTATGTGCATCCGTTATTTCCACGCACAATTAGGTGCCTTGGAATACCGGATGGGCGCACGATCGTGCGTGCATCCAGTATTCCAAGGCACTCAGCCATGCGTAGAAACATGTCAAACAACAAACTCTCGATCAAATCCTAATCCTATATTATATCCCAAATCCAGCAACTAGCATACCAAATCGAAACTAGCAACCTAACTAAACAAACACACATAATCACAGTTTAAAATAAAAATTGAATTAGTGAAAAATAAATTTTTATATGAATAACAATACTGTAAATATTGGAAAATCTCGTTGTAAAAAAAATTACATTATACCTAGATATCGTTATCAAAAACTATATCAAATTAACTTAGATTTTAACCATCGTCATGTTGAACGAAAGCAACCGTCTCAATAAATAATCACGTCACTATTTTTTATCTAAGTTTTTTATAGAACTTAAATGGAAACGTAATTGAGTATTTTGATTACTGTAATTTGAATTTGAAATCTCTACCCACATAGCATCAAAATAGAACTAAACATGTGATAAAAAATGGTATATTTCATATTTTCCTAGTTTTATAAACAATTTTATTTAGTTAGTCTAATTCCATCCACTAATAAAATTTATTGAATTTAACTAATCTTAAAATGCAAATCCTGGTTGGTTTATCGTAATTTTAGAGTGCGCTCTCTAGAATATGACAAACGCAAACTTTTAGCTCATGTGATCATTTTCTTTTATTCATGTGTACCATGAATGGTTATCTTGTACTTAATTACAATCCTGACTCATTAGTACGTAAAAGCAATTTTTATTAAAACTATTTGGTTCCTGTATCACTGAAGTAATTTAACAACAAATATTTTAGCCAACAATGCTTTCACCATAAACAGCAAACAGTATTTGGTAAGTTCTTTCTAAAGATAGAAATAAATATTGAATGAGAAACGGGAGAGTCAAATACCCAATCAAAATAAATAAATAAATAACATATACAATGGATGAATAAAAGAAGAAATAAAATTATAGATAAACATAAAAATAAAAATGATAATAGGCTATACAAAATTTAAGGTTATAATAACATAGACAATGAATAAAAGAAGAAATAAAATAGACTATACAAAATTTAAGGTTATAAACATAAAAATAAAAATGAGAAACAAGGTGTTAGAAAACTTTAAAGCTAATATAATATAATTATCTATAATTTTAGATGGTATCCCCTAGGAATATCAGAATCAAGAGGGTTTTCTAATATTATTCTAGAATTTTGTATCCTCTTTTATTTATGATTTAAAAAAAAAATTATTTGTATTCATATTAATTTTATAATTTTTTTAAAAGAAACTAATAACACATTTATAGAAAATCCAATCTAATAATTTGCGTTTAAAAGTCTAAAATTTAAATTAGAAAATTATAATATCAACTTATCATACTTATTATTCCAATGAAAGACTATTCCTCTCTGAATGTTGAATTCAAAGACAGAAATATTTTTTTATCCAAATTAGTCACGTAAATAAACACGGGAAGAACTAACTTTATCGATTTGATTTTGAAGGAATTGAGTAATTTGAAATTGTTTTTTGAAACTAGACAACAAAATCGAAAGAAATAGATTAATGACTTGCTTTTGAAGATTTCTCCCATCATCACAAAAGCATCAAGAACTCGAGTTTCTCCTTCGATGATTCTTCACATGAGCTCTTTCGAGTGGTTAGAAAATTTATCATGAGGAGAGATGAGTTTGGCATATAGGATTAGACTGGCGCCTTCGTCGACACGAGGTCCGATGATGAAATATACTTTTTAATATAAATTTTGCTAGAAAAGTTAATAAACTAATTATTGTACTATATACATCATTAAAAAAATCTATATCAGCATTTCACAAGAATTGATCCATCAATATATAATATATTAAATAATAAAAATGTACTAAAAAGAATTGATCCATTAATATATAATATATTAAATAATAAAAATGTACTAAAAAAATCCGTACAATAATAAAAAATATATTGGAAAGGGAATAAATATAAATTACAATTTTCTAATAAATTTATTTTTTAGTTTCACTTTAGCTACGTTTGGAATATTTGTATATTTGAAATAAAAAATTTAGAAATAAAATTATATAATCAATATGCATAATAACTACATCTTATATCCACCCGTATCTTAATTATTTTAATTTAATATTTTGTTTTTTTTTTCTTTTCGTTTTTGGCCATTGAGTTATTTAGATTTTGACAAAGTTTGGTCGTAATCTAAGTTTTGTACGTTCATGGATGCAACACACAATCATTATCCCCGACGATGTACAAGTGTACAAATTGTTTTATTAGTTTAAAAAAATTTAAATAAAAAACAATTTGATCTTTTTAAAAGTAATAATTTTTAAAGTAATAATAATAATAAAAATCTCAATAATCAATTTTTTTATTTTGACAATATGAGGATAATTTTAAAAAACATAATTATATATTAAAAAAATTAGGTTTAGTTAGGCTATGATTAGAGATTTAATATTTTTATTTATAATTAACTTATTTTTTAGTTTTTGAATTTTTTTAGCTTTTCAAAAACAAATTGATTGGTTGTTTTTGTTATATTGATATATTTTATATTATGTAAGAAAATGTATTATATAAGACCAATGAGGTGTTGTCTTTTTAGACGAGTTAAATTAATCCGTTTTGATAATTATCATAATTTTTGTTAGATGCGATCAAAATTCTACATTGGTTAGACATGAGAATGATTGGGTTGTTTATGCTTATATGGCAGGGAAATATGCAACATCTATATTCCCAATAATTGGTATCAGAGAGTGAGAAGACTATTGTGTGCGCATGGATGATGTTAGGAAAACTTTACTCATAAAAGTTAGTTGGGAACCGGGTATACATAAAAAAACATGGGTGAATGATTTCAAGTTTAAAGAAAGAATGTCCATGACTAAACATTTTGATAATTTTAAGTCGATTATGATGAATTTTCATACTATCAATATCACAATTAATGATGATGATCAAACCTTGTTTAATTTGAGATCGCTACCAACTTCCTATGAGAAGTACGTGGATACCATAATGTATGGTAAGGAATAACTATCGCGGGTGGATATCAAAGGTACGCTAAAATCAAAAGAGTTGAGACAGGTACAACTAGACAATCACGTGAAAAAGAAAAAATTCTTCTGGCTATGGAATATCTAACAACACTGTGAGTTCTTCATAGAAGAAGAATTTGAGGCGATTATAGTCAAACCCAAACATTTCAAATGATATAAATCCAGTGAGCAAGGTCACTACAAGAGAGATTGTTTGAAGCTGAAAGGTAAGTAAAGAAATTAAAAGAAAAATATTGTGAACCTGATAGAAAGTGTGGATGATTCCGATAATATTGACAACAATGCTGCCTGAGAAATATTGTTTGTGAGTTCAGACTATGAGAAAAACTGTTCGGTAATCGATACTGGTGTTATATACCACATGTGTCAATTCAAAAGATGTTTTGATACTTACAAACCAATGCATAAACCAATTTATCAAGGAACAAGCATTTGTCGCATGATGGTGGGTAAATAATCCTGCCATTTTCCAGTTCATCGAACAACGTACCTAACGTGTTAATATTCGTGCTAGCACTCACAATTTGATCAATTTCATATTCCCATGAACTAGGGTCCCGTTTAATTGATTGGTCCAGACCATATCTTTTTTATCTTTAATAACAACAAGTTCTTTAGGCTTTACAACGTTATTGGTTTCGGATTTTAGGTCTGTATAACCCTATTAATAATATTATCTTGATGTTTAAGCGTGTAACCACGTATGGAACTATCTATGATTGATTGTTTTTTTAATAGAGCATCTTCATGTGTAGTTTCATCTCTTTGAATGATATTTAGCCTTCTCCAAAATATATCCAAATATTTCTTAGGAATGGATCTAACTTGTCTTTCTATTATAGACATTTCACATGCGCAAGGTAACCCGTATTTTTTTCTAAGGACACATCCACATGCTACCCAATCTAATTTTTTTGATTCTTTGGTTTGTTTACTTGTTTGGCCAATGGTTTAGGGCCTTGGTATCTTCTAGCATTAATCAATTTCTGTAGAAAAATTATGCTATCTACTATGATGACCTTAAAATTTATTTATATGAAGCAAAATTTTACAGCGGACTGGGTTGCAAAATGGTCCCTAAAATGTCAATCAAACCAAAAAAAATCATGAAGAAACTTTTTTCCCAATTGAATGTTATCATCTTATTAGAAAGTAATAACTCACAATCTAATTAATATTTATTGAGCAAGTATGGTGAAACAAGGTAAAACTATTTCGATCTGAACTAATATGGAAATTTTCTAAAAAACATAGACTATAAAAGAACAATACACCTCAAATTCTCTCTAATGTTTCCTAGAAGATAAAATTTCTAGGATTAGGTGGCTCAATAACGGCTATTTTTTCTAGAGAGAGAAACTCTCTAGAATTCAAACCATTCTCATCTTCCCCCACTCATCCCATCACTCTGATCTCCATTGTTAAGCTGTTTCCCTCCCCACTACAAGCTTTTGGGCTTGCAGATGGGGAAGAAAACCTTTTGCTCTACTTAACTCTGAACTCGGGTTCAAAACAGCACTACCCCTCCCCCGTTCAAACTCCATTAATGGAGTCTCCTAGTCTCATTATGAGAACCCAGCACTACCTCTCTCCCTTTCAAACTCCATTAATGGAGTCTTCCAGTCTCATTATGAGAACCCAGACAGCAAGGATAAGGAAGCCTCCCTTCCGCTACCTCGTTAGCAGACAAAAATTTAATGCCTTGCCCCTCTCTAGAACAGTAACTCCTCCAGGCGACTTTTCGTTTTTCCTCACTTGCGCATTTAAGGCAAGTCTTATTTGCACGCCCAGCAGCCTCCCGAATTTACTGCGAACAACGCCGGCAGTGACAGCAACCCCGAGGCACCCATCCATGGTGCTCTGCATCCCTTCTCGATCGCATCACTTAACTACTTACCTCTCCCTTAATTCCTTTTGCAGCCATGTTCTCTCTCCTCTCTCAGCCAATCACTTCTTTCTAGCCTGCAGCGCCGCATTAATGGCGCCTCTCTCTCTCCTCACCCCTCTCTCCTCATTAATGGAAATACAAACCGTGCAAGAAACCTTTGGTTTCACCTCGACCGCGCCATCCTCGACCTTCTCACCTTCCTCTGGCTCTCCCCCTCTTTCCACTCTCCTGTTCTTTAAAACCAAACCCTTAGACAACTCCCACTCACATCCCTTCTCCCAAAATCATAAACCACCTCCTCTCCCTTATAGAAAACTGCTATCCCGGCAGTTCCCTCAAGTACACCAAAACCGTTTCTGCCATTCTCCTCGCCCCCACTTCGCACCCTCAAACCTCTCCTTTCCACTCTGTCAAAAATCACCCAAACCCTCTCTCATTTACCCTCACTCCTCATCCTTACCGATTTTCCCAAACGCCCTCTCACTTTCTCTTGATAACGAAAATCAAAAACTCAAAACTGAATTATTTCCTTCCCTCCTCACCCTCCAACTCTTTCTCCCGACCTTCTCTCACCCCTGTAAGAAACCTCACCCCCCGACCTCCTCTGTCCTCTTAACCGAAAGACCTATCATGGTAGAAACTAGGAGAAGCTCCTCCTCCAGGCGGCCAAACCGGAAAACCACCCCGAGATTCAATGAGAAAGCATCGGCTCCTCTGCCAGCCGCCTCATCACTACCGTCCAGCCCCAGCACAACGTTGTCGTTAGAAACCAGGTCCACATCCCCCTCATCCTCTTCTCCGTCGAAGTCTTCCGGCATGCATGGAATGCCGCTCTCCATCCTTGGCTCACCTCCCAGGCTCTCTCCTAACCGTAAATCTCCATCTAAGCCGGTCAGCGACTCTGAGATGCGGGAGAGAGACATGTCCCCGCTGTCCCTCTCTCCTCCCGGATCCAAAAGCATCCCTGTGGAGAGTTCGGAAGAAGAAGACCCTTCCGAAATCGACCCATCCCCTTCCCCATCCAGAGATCAACAGCTAAAAGCCATTTTTGAAAGCAACGACCGGCTTCTTAAGGCCATAACAGCCATTGAAGACTCGCCCCGCTGCTCCTTACCATCTCCGGACTCCCTTGCTATTCCAAACCGTCACGGTAGTGATTCCGCCCTCATCCCCGGTCTACTCCGGTCAACCCCCTCAGCCGCTTCTAACCCTCCCCCCCTACTGCTCAAGTCTCTCCGACGCATAGATCTCCTCATTCCAGCCTGTCGGCATCGTCGTCGCTGCCTAACCCTAACCCTAATCCTCTCTTGTTAGCCGCGTGCATGCATGCTTACAATTTTCCCATGCATGATTGCAATAACCCCAACAACCAGCTAATCCCTTCCTTAGCCAGTTTTCTAACCCTAGCCCCCCCTCCATCCCTAGTCGAAACCTCTTCGGTGACAAACCGCTATCTGTTCAACAACGCTCAACCCTCAACCCTCCTCCCGATTACTACCCCCACTCCTCAAACCAGTGTTTTACAAACAGCCATCCTCTCGCTCCAGCATGCAACCCAAACACACAACCCCCCCTCCCTAAAAAACCAAAACCAGACCTCCACTATTGTCCACACTGCTGGCCTCCCCTCCTCTCAAACTCCTAGACTAAACCCCTTACCGAGCCCACCCTTCTTCCCGGAATCGTACCCTGGCCGTAATAGCAAAGGTCACGCTTTCTCAAGACCCTCCAAAGCGCACCACCCCCTAGGAATCCGATCCGACCAATCTGGTCCCTGGAAGCATAACAGCGCCTCCCGACCCGGCCGCGGAAACCCTAGCACCATATCCCCTCACCTCGCCGCTGAATCTGCTTCCATGGTCAACATCCACCACCCTGGAGCATCCTCCAAATCTTGGGCCCATATAGTCGCCCAATCGGACCCCCGCTCTCCAATGAAGATTCAAAAAATTGAAGATCTCCAAGTAGATAATGGCACCTTGATTTTCCCAGACGATGCTCTAACAGGAGGAAAAGAGGACTGGGCAAGATGTCTCTCGGGCTATTTCCTATCAAAGAAAAGAGCCGTGTCCCATATCCAAACCCTGGCTAGCCAAATTTGGAGCACCTTTGGACTCCAGGAATGCAAACCGACTCCTTCCGGACACTATTTTTTCAAGTTCTCTACTGCCGACAACGCTACGGAAGTACTGGAGAAAGCCCCTTGGTTTTTCAGCAGCCACCCGGTTTTCCTAAAGCGTTGGGAACCGATGGAAACCTTGACCAGAGAGGCTTTAAAATCCATCCCGCTCTGGGTCAAGTTCCACGGAATGCCTCACGAGCTTTGGTCGGAAAAAGGATTAGGCATTTTGGGAAGCTACCTGGGAACGCCAATCTACGTTGACAGCCAAACAGCAGACAGAACTCGACTAAACTATGCCCGGATATGCATCATTATGCAAGCGACATCAAACTTCCCATCCGCCATCACCATCCGCTGCCTTGGAAAAGACCATGTCATCCAAGTCGAATTCCAAGGCCTGCCGACAATATGCAACAGATGTTTTTCTTTTGGTCATGCGGCTGCTGCATGTCACCTGACTATAGACCCACCCCTCCCCTCAGGTATCCCGGCCCACCGACCCGGAAAAGAACCAATGATCAACCCTCCTCATATCACTATATCCGACTCCAGCAACAGCGAAACGCCCACCCCGGACACCCTCAGACAAATGACAGTCCAAAATAGTTGGACTAAAAGCTTCATCATTGCCAGCAACACCCCTGCACCAGCCCAAATAGGACATGAAGAAGGAGAACCATCCTCGACCGAGATTACTTCGCCAGGACCAAAAGCAGCTGGAACGGCTGCTCCAAGTATGTATGGGGAACACCCCAAGATGTATTAATTTTCCTTTCCTTATTTTATCATGTCTTAATGAAAGTAGCTTGTTGGAATGTCCGTGGGTTAAACGACCCGATTCGTTAAAAAGACGTCCGCCATTTAGTTTTCTCGAACAGTATTAATGTTATTTGCCTCCTAGAGACTAAGGTCAAAGCACCAAATGCTGAGACTATTATGCGGACCATGCTCCCGTATTGGCATTTCCGCACGAACCATGACCATCACCATCTAGGGAGAATTTGGATAGCTTGGAACCCAAGTGTTTACAAATTGAACATCCTAAACATTACGGCCCAAACCATCCACTGTTCCCTAATTTGGACAGCCAGAAATGCTCATTTCTTTCTTACGGCCTGTTATGGCTTCAATGACCACTCGGACCGTCTTCCTCTCTGGAACAACCTCAGATCCTCAGCGCTCAATGTCGCTTCCTCCCCCTGGATCGTTCTAGGGGATTTCAATGCCATCAGGAATCCCCGAGAGAGAACCAGCCATGACACTAGATGGAATAGCTCCATAGAAGCTTTCAATGACTGCTGTAGGGCCTGTAACCTGGATGACCTTCGCTCCTCGGGTTTCCAATTCTCTTGGTTTAATAAGCAAGAGAACAACCCAATCTCTTCTAGAATTGACCGGGCTTTGATTAATGCGGAGTGGGACGACTCTTTCCCTAACTCTTTCGCCCACTATGACCTCCCCCTCACCTCTGACCACACCCCGCTCATCATCCACCTTTCCACTCCCTATGTTACTACCCCGAGCCCTTTTAAATATTTCAACATGTGGAAGCTCCACCCCAGTTTCAAGGACTTGGTCCTCAGTAACTGGAGTCCCCCTACGCACCTGAACCCTATGGCGAATCTAGCTTTCAAGTTAGCTAGACTGGCCCCCTCCCTTGTTTCTCTAAACAAATCAGCTTTTAGTGATATCAGCGACCGCGTTGAGAAGGCTAGAAATGCTCTAGCCCTTGCTCAGGAAAACCTCCTCAATCACCCCTCGAATCGAAATTTCATCTCTCTCGAAAAAGAGGCTTCCGACTCCTACATCTTCTTCAGTCGGGCGGAGGAATCTTTCTTTAAGCAAAAATCCAGAGAATCCTGGCTTCAGCTTGGGGACAAAAACACCAAGTTTTTCCACAATAGCATCCGAGCCCATAGAGCCAGAAACAAGATTCTCTCTATTCAAAAGGAGGATGGCTCCTTAAGCTCTAACCCCCGATCTATCGCCTCCACCTTCATCAATTTCTTTCGTACTCAACTAGGCACCCCCAGCTCAAAAAACTACCCTGGCCCAGATCGAATTAGGAAGCTGATCAAAACCTCGGTCCCCCCGCATCTTATCCCGACCATGACTAATCCGATTACTGATGAAGAAATCAAGCAAGCCCTCTTCTCTATCAACAGTGACAAGGCCCCTGGACCTGATGGTTACAGTGCGGATTTCTTCAAATCCTGCTGGGCGACAGTAGGCCATGACGTCTGCAAAGGGATTACATCTTTCTTCTCCAAAGGAAAAATGGATCCTAGCTGGAACAAAACCCTCATAGCCCTAATACCTAAAACAGACTCTCCCACTCATCCTTCGGACTTCAGACCTGATGAGTGAATAGCTGTCAAAAGAATGTATTTAGGATCTTGGACCTGATATGACTAGAGAGAGAAAGTATAGAGAGATAAAGTAGAATCTGAGAAAGTAATATTCAATACCCCTTTTTTGGGCAAGTGGGTCATCCTTTTATAGTAAAATAAGGCGGACCCATTTAACCTATTAGTGGGCCGTTCATTGCATTTCAATGAAGCCCTTCTTATTATTACATTGTTGTAAATTAGTTCTTGAAGGACTTTAAATGCCCGATTAATCCCATCAACTATTATCTACTGTATTTTTACCCCTATCGCTTGGGTCGGCGGATTCCGCCCTCATCAGTAGCCCCCCAGTCTTCGGGAACTTTTAGGAGCGGAGACTTATGAAAAGGCTATCGCCGATCGTCCGACCTCATCAACCAATTCTGATCCTGTCGGCTTCTACTTCCCGATGCTTGGGGTTACTTCCTCTGACATCTTCCCGCGCCTTGTCTTCTCGTTTTGTGGGCTTCTAATCCTAAGCTTCTCTTGATGGGCCCGGTCCTTTTGTCTGAGCCTGGTTGCGACGGCCCACTTCTTTGCTGTGTTGTGGCGAGTGCTTACGTCAGGTTTCATCAGAGCCGGGTCGACACATGTCATGAGCTAATAGGCCATCCTCCTGCCAGGTTAAAACCCCTAGAGAGACTCTTCGTCTTCCCGCTGTGTTTCTGTCGATTGATATCCCCCGCTCTTCCAAACCTCCCTATAAATACCCCAAAGCCTTCTGTGTCTCTCAGAAGCTTTTTAGAGAGAGAAAACGCTGTCAGAGCATTTCTAGAGAGAGAGAGAACATTCGCCCGACCCTTCCTTGTCTTGGCTCTCGTTGTATGAAACCCGGACGTTCACAGAAAAACCCAACCAAGAAAAAGGGATCTGAGTGGAGTTTCGAACAGTGGTCTAGTATTGGTGATAGAGCAGAGGAATACCGACGCGCCGGTCTGATCTGGGGGTCCAACTCCAAACCTTTCGTTCCCGCTCCACTTCCTCACGACCCCGTGCTAGGCACCCCGATTCCCGCAGAAGTTTTCCTTGCTTCCGATCTTCCCGTTTCTACGACTCCCGAAGCAGGTCAATCTCCAGAGCCCATCGTCCTTTCCTCTAGCGACAGTTCTTCTCATTCCCCGGTAGTTCGTCCGGGAAATCCGACCCAATCTTCCACAAACTTGTCTGTACCCCGACGTGCTCGTAAATCCACTTTTCTGACTATGGGGGAAGACGAATTACTCCAGTACACGGAAGGAGGTAATAGTCCTGAAATGGTTCAGCTTACGCCCTCGATTAGAGGGTTTCGGACCGGTATTAACACTGCGGTCACTTTTTTAGGTCTGCCCAAAATGCAGCTAACACCCAAGCAGGTTGAAGAGGCTCATAAGGCCATGGCTCGCGGTATTCCCGATGCTTCTTCTTCCCAGGTCCGGCCATCTGATACAAACGCTGCTGCTGACCGCTGCTCTAACCCAGTTCCGACCCATGAAGCTGGAGAGCCCGAAATCGACATTGCTCCCGCGGGGGAGTGCGCTGCCGCAGCTTGCCACGCGGCTAATAACCAGGACGATCCCTAGCCCGAGGCGGTCAAAGCTGCTATTTCGACTAAGTACTTTGACTGGCTTTTGACCAGGGACGTGGTCTCTCTCTTCGAGGGGAAGTACCTCTACTTCCCTGAGTCCGATCATCAGGAGATGCTAATCCGCTGGGGAATCCCTGAGTGTGTCACCGTTCGATTCCCGACCCCGGGAGAGACGCCTGTTCACGTCAGACCCAGAGAGATCGTGGTGTTCGCTGAATTGTTCAACTGGGGTCTGCGCTTTCCTCTGGACCCCGAGATTGTACTCTACTTCCGCACTCTTCAAATCTGCCCATCGCAGCTGACACCCAATGCGTGGTACACCTTGATGTCCTGCATCATGGCTTCCCGCCTCTCTGGTCGAGCTATGCCGATGGAGGAGTATATCGCCATGTCGGGTCTGTCGAAATCCCCGAAGTCACCGTTCTTCTATTCCTCTCTTGGCAATAAATGGAAAATTGTCAACGACTTTTTAGAGGGGGACAAGGGGTGGAAGCATCGGTTTGTATTCTTGAGCGGGTGCTGGGAGAACGGGCTTCCGTACACCAAGGAGAACCCGAGGCAACTGCTGCGGACCTGGGTTCATGATGGTACTGCCGATATTTTTTTTTTTTTTTTTTTTTTTTTTTACGTGTGTGATCTTTGCGTAGTGTCAAAGGACTGGCTACAGGGGGTGAAGAAGGACCATTCGTCAACCGCGGAAGATACGTTCGAAGTGCTGAAAAACTACGCCCGCCGGAATTGGGGTCGGGGCATGCATCGCACTTTCATGGATAAGAACTTGTTTATGAGCAACCTTTGGCGGTGCTCGTCCGAGGCTCTGTCTATCGAACAGCTGCGGACACCTCCAAGCTTAGACGAAGTGATGGCCCGCACCGGTCGTCCCGGGTACATACTGTACCTCCCCAAGCGCAATAAGGCACCCAGCAAACGCCCCAAGTCAGATGATGAAGGGGGGGAAACGGAAGCTAGAACCGAGGCAGGGTGCGACCCGACCAGGATGGCGGCGTCGGATGCGGAACGTCCCGAGGCGAGCCAAAATCCGACGGTAGCGCAAAAGAGGAAGATTCGTGCAGAAGCGGAGGGATCCAAGCCAAAGAAGGCCAAGGCTGCAGAAAAGGATCGGGTGGCCGTCCGTCCAGAGGTGATTGTTCCAAGGCCTGTTCTCTTGGATCACGTTGAAAGCGGGGATCGCCCTACAGCCGACGTTATCCCTATCGCGGACGACACTGAGACCCCGGAGGCCGCAGGACCTGATGCTTCGTCGTCGAGCGGTCCCAAATTCCCGGTGCTGACGACGATGGGAAGCCCGCACCCTTTTCCGCTTCGGAGCACGGATGGGCTAGCGTTGTCGCTCTACAGCTTGTTGGTACCAGCTGCCTTGAAAGAGCGCCGGGCTAAGGAGCTTGGTAAGAAGTTATCCGCGGCGGAGGCTAAGATTTCTAGACTGACCGCGCAGGTGAAGACTACCGAAGAGGCTTTCCCCTAGCTTCTGTCGACAGTTCATGATAGTGTCTCCATTAGCACGGAAACTCTTACTTCCTACGAAGTGCTGCCTAAACATTTCCCAGAAAGTCCCGAAGTTCCTGATGCACCCCTGCGGCAATCGGTTGTACCATTTCGAAGCCCTATCTTTGAATGTCATAGAAAAAGCCCTACATAAGAGCTTATCATCGTTGTCGAAACTCAGCATAAAGTTCTTAAAGGCTTCCAAATGGTTGTCCGGATCCGTTTTCCCGTCGTATTTTTCCAGTTTAGAAATGTCGAAACGCCTCGGGAGCGGTCCCGCTAATATCTCATCAGATAACGGGGAGGCTCTCCAGTTGACTCCGAGCTCAAAAGCTCCTCCCCCAAGACCCTCGGTCCTGATTTCATAGAGTCCCTCGGTTCTTGGGCCGACGAACTGGCTGCTTGTTCGGTATCCATGGTTTTGGCTGTTTGTCGGTTGCCAAGGAATTGGTGGCAACATTTCTCGCTCTCCGCGGCTGGCGACGTGCGTTCCTTCCTTTTCAAAGGACACAGAGGTCAGCTTATCGGTGCCGCCCTTTTTGTACCGCGAAGGGTCTGCCCTGGACCCTCGAATGCGCTGGGACCGATTCTTTCGCGTCCGTTGGGCTCTCTCCCGGTGCAGGTACTCCTCGCCGGACGAATCGTCTGAGGGATAGTCCGACGTCATGGCCCGATGGGTGTCTGGGCTCCGACGAACCTTGACGGCCTCTTCGTCATCGGGAGGTGAATCTCGGTAGTACCTGACAGGTCGGACCTCCACCCGCGAAGCTTGGCCGCGACCAGCCGCTCCCCGATCGTCCAGGGCGGGTTCTTTGCCCTTCCCCTCACGAACCCTTTTTTCGTCCAGTGCCCGCTCTCGCTCCTCTTCTAACCGGGCAATATCTTCGAGCAGCTGCTTTCGGGTCATAATCAGGGTCGACCGCTTATCCCGACCGCCGTTCCACTCCCGACCGGGAGCTCCCGCGTCTTCCGACCCAACAGCGGCTCGGACGACCTCCCTACCGTCCCTCTCTGTCGCCGCTTCGCTATTCATCCCGTACAGTGTGATTTTCAAAGAACAGAAGATTCCTTTTCGGTATCACTGTTCCCACAGACGGCGCTAATGATGAGTAAATAGCTGTCAAAAGAATGTATTTAGGATCTTGGACCTGATATGACTAGAGAGAGAAAGTATAGAGAGATAAAGTAGAATCTGAGAAAGTAATATTCAATACCCTTTTTTGGGCAAGTGGGTCATCCTTTTATAGTAAAATAAGGCGGACCCATTTAACCTATTAGTGGGCCGTTCATTGCATTTCAATGAAGCCCTTCTTATTATTACATTGTTGTAAATTAGTCCTTGAAGGACTTTAAATGCCCGATTAATCCCATCAACTATTATCTACTGTATTTTTACCCCTATCGCTTGGGTCGGCGGATTCCGCCCTCATCAAGACCTATAGCTTGTTGCAATGTCATCTACAAAGCAATATCTAAGATCATTGCTAACAGGATTAAGCCAGCGCTCCCTTTCCTAATTGATCCCTCCCAATCCGCCTTTGTCCCGGGTAGATCCATTGTGGACAACATCCTTCTCTCTCAAAATCTTCTTCATGGGTACCACACCAACCGAAAAGGACCCAGATGTGCCCTTAAGATAGACCTCAAAAAAGCTTTTGACAATGTCAGATGGGAGCTCGTGCTTGACATCTTGCTTGCCATGAATTTCCCCATTGACATGATAAACTGGATCATCCAATGCATCACCACCCCCTCCTATGCAGTTAGCATAAATGGCAAATCTTCGGATTTCTTTCCGGGGGCTAAAGGTCTCAGGCAGGGAGACCCTCTATCCCCGTATATTTTTGTTATTGTAATGCAGGTACTCTCCAGCATCCTTCAGGAAAAAAGCCGCCTCCCAGCTTTCGGATTCCATTGGAAATGTCAAAAGCTCCGCATCATCAACTTGTGCTTTGCAGATGACCTCCTAATCCTCTGCAGAGCCAACCTCCCCTCCATTAAGCTCATCCATGAAGGACTTCAAGAATTTGCAACCCTCTCAGGACTCCAACTCAACCCCTCCAAAAGCCACATCTTTTTCTCTGGTACTTCCACGAGCACTAAACAAGACATCCTCTCCCTCATCAACTTTGTCGAAGGTTCCCTCCCCGTTCGTTACCTGGGAGTTCCCCTCATCACCTCCCGCCTATCCTACAACGATTGTAGACCCCTATTCCTCAAAATAACCAACCGAATTAACTCTTGGACCTCAAAGCATCTCTCTTACGCCGGGCGCCTCCAGCTAATCAGCTCAGTTCTTTTTGCAAGCCAAGTTTACTGGTCCTCAATTTTCATCCTCCCAGTCAGAGTTATCAAAGAGCTATCCCAGCTCATCCGCAGATTTCTCTGGTCCGGATCAGAAATGAAGACTACAGGAGCAAAGATAGCTTGGGAAAGGGTTACAGTGTCCAAAGATGAGGGCGGCCTTGGGATCCCAGACTTAAAAACCTGGAATCAGGCGGCTGCCCTTAAGCTCCTCTGGTCAATTCTCACAAAAAACGAGAACTCCATTTGGACCCAATGGATATTGACAGAAAAGATAAAGAACAACTGCATTTGGACCATCCCCACTCCATCTAATGGCAGCTGGAGCTGGAGGAAAATTCTCAACCTTCGGAAAGTAGCAGCCAATCTCTACAAAGTTATAATAGGCAATGGAGCTGACACATCCATCTGGCACGACCCTTGGCTATTCACCAACTCCCTGACCCACCGGTATGGCCCCGCCATCCAAAATCTATCCCGCCTTCGGAACATTCAAAAGGTGAATGACCTCTTTCAAAATGGCAGATGGGCATGGCCCTCCCAAGCCAGAGCGCCCAATCGAAACCTCAACCCCCAACTGTCTGAAATTATTACCGCCATCCAAAACCTCCCCCCCCCCCTCATCCTCTAAAGACTCTTTCATTTGGCTCCCCAATAAGCCCCACCATTTCTTCACCATCAGTAGCACCTACAACTCCCTTAAGCCAACCAGTAGCAAAGTCGCCTGGTCTGACCTTGTCTGGCACAAGTTTTCGATACCCAGGCACTCCTTCATCACTTGGCTAGCTATCCATAACAAACTCTCTACAAGAGACAAGCTTATCTCCTGGGGTTTAGACTCCCCCCCTTCTTGTGTTCTATGTGAAGCCTCTGCGGAAAACTTGGAACACCTCCTAACCCAATGCCAATTCTCCTCTGCAATTTGGGAATCACTATCCCTGAAACTGCTATTTCCCTCCCCCCTAGCCCCCTGGCCGCAATGGTTAGAGCAAGCAAGTACATGGACAAACTCAAAGGATAATAGACAGCCCCACTGGAAAACAGCCTTCTGCGCCACAGTCTACTACATATGGAAAGAAAGAAACGATAGAATCTATAACAACAGGCGCTCCTCCTTCTCCAGTGTAGCACACCATGTGCTATCGGATCTCAAATACCGCTTCAAAGGAACAAAAGCGAACTTCACTGGATAATCCGGCCATCCCATTTCCTTCTATCACATTTGTAACTTAATCTTGGGATCATCCCACTAGAATCTTTGTAACGCTACTTGTAAGAGGCACTCGCCTCATGGAAACCCATGTAAATTTTATTCATTAATTTAAACGCTTTTTATACCAAAAAAAAAAATTCTCTCTACAAACAAACCAACAAAGATCATTCAACAAAATAAAAAGCTTCATTTATTAATTTGTAGCATTTTTACAATATCGTTAGAAGTAAACTAAGCAATGTAATGTAACTCAAAACTAAAAGCTTTTATTTTAAATAATAAATTTTGTTTTTGTTTTATAAAAGTGGAATCTGCATATAATTTGTTAGGCACATTCAACATCAAGACCTTTATAAATAGAAATATGTATTATGGTATAGATTATGTAAAATTTAAATTTTATATCACACTAGATTATTATATATACAACTTTATAAACTTCATATAAATTTATGTAATAGTCCAAACTATTAAAATCAATTGTAACTTATTCTCAACTGCACCAATATTTTTAATATTTTATAAATTATAAAATAAATTTTTATACATTATAATTCAACGTTAACAGTTGTGCATGATTTGTCTTGTACAAATAAAATTATGCAATTAAATATAAATAATAGTTGTATGTCTACGTTTATGATTTAATTAATTCTATCTTACTAAATAACACATAAATTATCGTAATATATTTTGACTCTGTGAAATAAATATATTTGAACGTATGAAACTGTTAACCGTGATATATCAACGACATGCAGTGAGATATTTTAAAAAGAAGATGATTATTGTTAATTTATAACCCAAAACATATATTTCAAATAACAAAATATATCAACTATACATAAGTTTGTTGTAAAAAACAAATAGATACACTAACTTCTCTTAAAAACCTATAATATTTAGTAATAAAATAATCATATTGAACTTTAATTACAACTAAAATAAGATAGTATTTGATATTATTTTGTAAACCATAAATAAATTTTGAGTTTTAGAACTCTAACTTTTCAAATTATTTTTGAAATAAAATACATTTAATAAATAGACACTATTATTGGATTCTTTTAGCGGGGATTTTTTTTAAAATGTTAGGTTTAAGAAGTATCTACAAGCGTATAATTGTTGGCCTATCCTATTTCGTTTATTTAAAATATTGCATTTAGAATAGGAAGAATAATCATTCATGTAAAAAAGATAAACAAAGATAAAAAAAAACTAGGGTTTTATTATTTAGAAAGTGTATCTATCACATAATGTATAGGTTCCTATTTAAAGATAAAAGATATGAGCTAACGGGTTTGGGTCTAATATATCTAACACCTTCTCTCAAACTCACAAAAGATTGAGAGTTTTCCACGAAGAAAATTTAATCGTGCTGCTGACTGAGCTTTTTTAAAAATATCATCTTCAAATGATATGTGTGAAGAGATCCGCAAGTTGTCTTCAATCTTTAAAACTTCTTCATTCGTCTTCTTTACACCGCTCACAACTAGTCCCACCAGGCTTATCCTAATGAGTAAAAATACCTAAGAGGAACATAAACACTTCAACCAGAAGAACGGACTCAAAGTTCTAAAGAAACCAGAGGTGCGCAAAGAAGCACAACCATGAAGCACTAAAGAACTCTTCTACTGATTAGTAGAAATTTGATATTTTTCTCATCTTGTTGATAAATCTTCTTTAAGTACTCTTATTCCCGCATCTTTTTCAAGTACTCTTATTTGCATTTCTTCTACCTCATCATCTTCTTCAACCGAATATTCAATTCAAACATTAAATCTCAAATCTCCAATCCTAAATCTTAACCTTCAACCATAAATCTCAAACCTCCAACCCTAAATCTCAAACCTTCAAATTCCAAATATCAAAACGAAATCCAAATACCAAATGAAATCTAAACGCCAAATATCCAATTCGGAATCCAAAGGAAAAAAACTGATCTAAGAAAACGTGAGACATAATCCAAACGTCAAACAAAATCTAAACACGAAACGATTCCAAATTAATCAAAATAACAAACGTCGATCTAAATAATGTCAGACATAATCCAAACGTCAAACAAAATCTAAGCACAAAACAAATCCAAAGAAAATCTATACTGAATCTGAATCCAAACTAAATATATACCAAATCCAAGTCCAATTCCAAAACTAAATCCAAATACCAAACGAATCCAACCAAAATCCATACCAAATCCAAATCCAAACAAAATCTATACCAAATCCAAATCCAAATACCATATTTGATGCAACAGAATTAGTAGAAGAACAAATGGATAAAAGAAACCCTAAGGTTTCTTGAACATATTGGTTCTCTTAGACTCAAAGTCTGAAATTTCATTTACTTTAGAAAATAATTGTCTTGATGCTCTAAAGTCTGAAATTTCATTTACTTAAGAAAATAATTGTCTTAACACTAGAGTATCGGTAGGGCTGTCAAACGGATATTTCGGATACGAATCTGCCTATATCTGAATCCGAATTCGAAATTCGAAATCACTATCCGAATCCGAAGTTTTATAAAAAGTAACATCCGAATCTGTATCCGAATCCGAATTTCTACTAATTTTTTATACTAATTACACTATTTATTGGGCTACTTTTATAAGCACATTAGTAGAAATTCATATTCCCTATTCCCATTTTAGATGTGGGATGAGGCTAAAAAAAATATACTTATTTTGAAAAGCCACCATATCTTTTATAGAAAATCTTGTAGCAATTGTTTTTCACATTTTAGAGGTGGGATAAAAGTTATAAGACTAAAAAAGATATACTTGTTATCAAAAGCCACTATGTGTTTTATAAACAGCTTGGTAGCAACTCTTTTTTCCAAATTTAGATGTGGGACAAGATAAATTTTTTAAAGAATCAACCTTTTATATTTATAGAGAGCTTTGTTAGTAATTTGTTTTGCTTTTTATAATGTGGGATAGCTAAAAACATGCTTAAATAAAAAAAAATTATATATATTTATTTATAAAAATTCGGATATCGGATATTTCGAATACGGATATGACTATATCCATATCCGCTATTTTTGGATACGAATTCGGATACGAATATTATCCGTTTTCTTTCGCATACGGATATTATCCATTTTATTCGGATTCGATATCGAATATTTCGGTCGGATATCAGACTTTTCGAATTTTTTTGACAGCCCTAAGTATCGGATGCTTTTGATTCAAAAATTAAAATATTTTCTTAAATAAAATATTAAAATAGATTTTTGGACTCTAAAGAGTAGAATTTGAGGTTCGAATCTCATCACATTATTTGAAATATTTCATACACTTATATATTGTATATTATTTTTCAGTCTAAGCGATGTGGGATAAATATTCCATACACTTTCCCTTAAACTTGATCAACGGAATGCACCCTGCCACACTCAATACACCCATCACATGGCTTAGAATGCAGGTTGCAACCTCACTCTGATACAATGTTAGAATTTATATATCTCGCCAACTATTGTGATATTGTCCGTTTTGGGTCTGCAGACCTGCACGGTTTTATTTTTGGTTCACTCCCAAAAGGTCTCGCATTAGTTGAGATATTTCATCCACTTATATATTGTATATTCTTTTGGTCTAAGAAATGTGGGATAAATAACCAAGTTTACTCTTAACATTTTTTCCATACCAAATGTTAGTAATGCAGTTGATCAAAAACGGCAAGATGATGTTGTTGTGGGTTTACATTGATTTAAAAAATAGAAACTGGATCAGGAAACCAGGTCATGCACTTTACTTACATGCACTACCAAAGGCAACGCAGACTTGAGGTCTTTCAATCTTTTAGATTTACACACAGGTATTTCATTTATTGGGTCGTCGAAAAACTGAAAAGTATGTTCTTCTTGTAACATATTATGTGTTAAATGGGGTGCAAGTAAAAACCATGTCGTATTTGGAATGAGTTAAAGTTAATATGTAGGATCTTGAGATATACACCAAAGTGTGGATAACCTTGGTATATTCACTCCAACAGGGTTTACATCTTCAACATATGAGCCATGACAATCACCGTAAGTTTGTGGCAGAAACTAATGCGCATCTAATGTGATATTGTCCGGATGAATGACCAAGTTTACTCATAACACCTATTTCATCTTTTAGAGCGCAGGTTTCAGCCTCGCTCTGATACCATGTTAGAATATATCTCACAAACTAATATGATATTTGTCTGATTTGGGCCTACATGCTCGTACGACTTTACTTTTTGGTCAAATTCCAAAAGACATCACATTAGTTAAGATATTTCATACACTTATATATTGTATATATATATTATTTATAGTCTAAGCGATATATGATAAAGAACAAAGTTTACTGGAGGCCTATTTTATCATTTGATTTCTGGAACACCACTATCAAATATGTTACTGAATAACTATGTGGTCATACAATCTATATAGGAAATGAGTATGGCGATCTTGCTTCCTTCACACAGGAAAAAAATTGGATTTTTTTTTTTGGAATAGTGTTCCGAAAGCATTAGATCGATAGCCAGACACCTAGAGTAATCGAGTCACAACATTATGTGGCTTGGATAACTATCTCCCTTTGTGGGATATAAAGTCGAGGATACTTTTGTCATCAATTTTTTTGAAACAATATCTTACCATTGTTGTCTTTGATTCTGAATTTAATGGTGAAGAGGTGCTCGATGTGCAAGTTGTGGAAGAGATTTAAAATAAAATAAGTGGAATAGTTTGTTTCTACCAGAAGTCGGAAGAAATTGATTGATAAAGTTGATTTTATGGATCTAATCTATTATATTATTATTATTATTATTATTATTTAGACATTGATCCATAAAACTGATTTTATGGATCTAATAGTTTATACTATTATTATATTTTTTTTAAAAAAATTATTATTAATTGATAATTTATATATTTTAGTTTTAAAAATAATTCTAAAACATTTAAACGAAACAAAATCTTAATTTTTTAACTTTTATTTTTTTTATTTTTAATTTCTAAAAATCTTTAAAAAAAATTAAATTTTATTTCTTCAACTTAATTTTAAACAAATGATGATAAAAAAAAATTCTACTGTAATATCATATGCATTAAAACCATCAGAACTTTCTTTCGAACAGTTCGTCAGTCTTACCGGTTTGGCGAAGAATCTATACTTCCCATTTTATTTCTTAACTTTTGGGAACAAACTCAAAATCGTTAACGACGTTCGTGAAATTAATAAAAAATGGAAGCAACGGTTTTTCTTTATGGTCATTGGCAGACCGGATCTAATGCTACAGCTGATAGACCACACAAACTGTCCCTAAAATAGACTAGCATAGATACCCCTTTTATTAACCTTTTTTTTCTTCTATCTTTCTTCTTCTTAACTAATGTTTTTCCTTCTAAAAAATCAATGACATGATGTCCAAACGATTTTTGGATCATATAACCAAGGCGATAAAAAAAATTCCAAGCTGAGTAAGTGGGCTAAGACTCCTTAGTCCAACGAATTTCATTGTTGTTTCACTCAAACCAACCTCGCCAAGGGTCATATTTGGAGGGTTGATCCATCCAAACGTCTATATTTATAACAACTCATGGTTCTTCCTACTGCGGACGAGTTGTTAAATAGATTAAAAGTGTGAGATGTACTCGTCTTTCTACCTTCGAATGATAGAGCTCTGAGTCATCGCAAAAAAGCATTGTTGATTCTTCGAGGGAGAATAAAGCCTCAGAGACTTCTGGCCCAGTATCCCAAGATATTGGTGTTGATGTTGAGAGAAAAAATCATGTGTAGAAGAAAAGTTCAAAAATAGCGTCCTAAGGAAACCTTCCTAAACATAAGCATCAACAGAAATCAAAGGGAGTTGTTCAATAGGATACTAGAAAACATCATTTCCTCGGAAAATGAAGTTGATGATCATGACTTGCCCTCCCAGGAAAAAGTTGTTATCGAATCAGATTCCTCTCAGCTTCTAAATGTCAAACTGGTTGTTCAAGATCATGAAGGTAATTTTTCTTAAGGGATAACTCTTCGACGGCTGTTTTGTTTGAGGTGATTCCTCATTTAAGTCATTCAAAATTCCTTCTCGTGATGTCTTCTCTTTTTGTATTCGTGAACTTTTTATATCCTCGATTATCCTTGGAAAGAAAATGCAATATTTAAGAGACCGAAAAGACCATTATAAATCAGATATTTTGAAATCAAAATCAAATATCGAGGAACTTGAACAAGAGCTCTCCATACTTTAAACACAGGTTGAAACTATTTACGAGAAGTTTGTTTGTGCAGAAGATTACATCATGATTTCTGAAAAGTGTTGTCAAGATGAGAGAAATATTTACGCTAAGCAAAGCACCAGAAATGATTTGCTCATCAAGGCTTACAAAGAGGGGAATGATAAAGCCTCATCATATCTCAAGCGAATGTTTTAAAGATTTGAATAGATTCGTGAAATAAAAACAGCCCCTTCAAGTCCAAGTTGAAGTTGATAAAAAAACTGCTCTTGAAGCCTATGTTGCTAAATGTGTCTCTAAAATGGATGTGAGGGATGCAAAAGTTAAATCTGGGTTGATTTTGGATATTCGTGAACGTTACCCAAACTTAAGACTATGTAGCTTCTGGGATCTTGTTCCATCGAATATCGACCTGTTAGAGTTTCTTTGGACGATGATGAAAGTTTTTCTGAATATTTGGACGATAATCCCCGCGGATCATCTTCGAAATAAAAAAAGTTTCAAGTGTTTATATTCAAATTGTGTGTTGTGAAGTCTTCACTTTGTCCAAGGTGATTTTGTAAATGATAATCGGAATTTCAATTTTGTTGACTTTTTTAATCAGAAATGACCAACTTTTGTTGGAAGACCCTTTAAGTCCAAAAACAATAGTTAAAGACCAAAATTTGTTGGAAGATCATTTAGGTCCAAAATCAATAGTTTAAGACCAAATTTGTTTGGAATACCCTTTAGGTTGAAAAAGATAAAAGTTGTTTGGTGAGGATAAAAGTAGCCTGAGGATAGGCTGGTAATTTTAAGTGGAGTTTTAAGGCGGCGTAAGGGTGTTTCACGGTGGTGTGGTGGTGTTTAAGGGTGTTTTAAGATATTTCAGGGTGTTTCAAAGTGTTTCAAGGGTGGAGAGAGAATTAAGCAGCCTGGCAGCAGTTAATTTTTCTTACCCATATTTAATGCTGGTGGTTGGGCATTTATAGTGTGAAATTTGGGCCCTTATGGGCTTTCGGG
Organism: Limnanthes douglasii subsp. nivea; assembly: GCA_036936605.1. Classification (NCBI taxonomy): domain Eukaryota; kingdom Viridiplantae; phylum Streptophyta; class Magnoliopsida; order Brassicales; family Limnanthaceae; genus Limnanthes; species Limnanthes douglasii. The sequence continues at coordinate 21,652,186 of JAUPFV010000001.1, read as the reverse complement.
TCAAGTTTAATGGACCTGGGTCATGTTTAAAGACCCATGAGTTTTAAGCAGGTGTACAGGTAGCTTAGTCAGATAGTGATTAGGTTTTTTAGTACTTTAGTCATAGTTCGAACTGCCTTATGTTTGCAGTGTTCAAAGTCACCTGTCCGGTTCAACCAGTGCTGTTCGAACTGAAGTCATGGGGTCTGTCTGAATTTACGGGGTGACTTTACTTTGGACTACCCTTCCGGGGAGCTCTTCGAATTCGGACTCATCATTGTTAACCATAGACCAATGCGAATGGAGACTCTTGGGTTGATGCTCGAGGAGTAATTGTATGCACACAAAACTTTTTGTAAATAATCTGGTCATTTCCCAGTATTTCCTTCCAAATTCTTTCTCATCCAATCAAGAATATTTCAATTAGTAACCTCGACTTGGCCATTCGTTTATGGATGGAAAGGTCCCGAAAAGCATTGTAGTATTCCTTTAGCTGAACAAAAGGCATTCATTTCCTTGTTGTCAAACTGTGGCCCATTATCCATCGTCATTTTCATTGGAACCCCACAACGATCACAAATATTATAAACAATAAACCTGATCACGTCCTTAAATTTTTTCATGCCAATGGTTCAACTTCCACCCACTTAGAGAAGTAGTCCACTATAACAATTATTGTTTATCGTCCCCTGGATGCCATTGGTATATGTTCGACCAGATCAATACCATATCGGTCAAAAGCTAATGACACCGATATTGATTCAAAAAGCACTCCTGTTACGTGAGTTGCGTTAGCAAATCTTTGGAAATTATCACATTTTAACCAACACTTTGGCATCCAAGACGATTGTATCAAAGTTGTATGCCCATAATGTGCGGATCCTTCCCCATCGTGCAATTTTGACAATGTAATTTGTGATTCATTTTCTCTGAGGCATCGTAGTATGATCTTGCTAAAATACTTCTGGTATAAGATATATTTGAGGACCATATAGAAATATGCCTTAAAGCGTATTCTTTTGGCAATTACTTTGTCAACGGGTAAAATATTATTTATCAAGAATTCTTTAATTTCACTCAACCAATCTTTTTCTACGCTTGTAGAAATTTGAAAGGCTTCGATTGACCCTTCTACTAGCTCAGATCCCTTAGTTATCGAATTATTTTCTTGCGTAATAATCCAAGGGTACTCCTCAGAATACGAAGCAGTAGCCAAAGAATCAACCACAAAATTTCCAGTCCTATCAACATGTTCGTATCTAATGCTTACAGAAACTAGTGTTAAAACCTTGAATGCCCTCAAATACTTCACTAAATTATATTTTCTAGTCTCGGATTGACCAGACGCATGATTTATAAGAAGTTTCGAGTCATTTATCAGCCTAAATATTTTAGCCCCATAAATCTAAGCAAGTCTCAATCATGCCAAACTGACCATACTCTGCCTCATTATTCGATGCTTTAAGGCCAAAGCGGATAGATTTATACAAGGTAATTCCCTCTTTAGAAATCATATGTGTCTCTACCCCGCATCCTGATGTACTTGAACCCCCATATGTTCGGATTGTCCACTCTGACTCAAAGTTTTCTTCATCTACCTTCATATATGACCATTTGAAATGAAGTTTGACTATGAAATCTGCTAAGGCTAGTACTTTGATTGCAGTCCTACGTTCAAATTCAATATCAAAATCTCACAATTCACCCGATCACGTTATCATTCTTCCTGATACACCAGGCCTTTGCAACATATTTTTCAATGGGAAATACGTTTGTACAATGATAAAGTGAGCCTGAAAATAATGCCTCATTTTCTGAGCCGTTGTTAGTAGTATGAGGGCCAACTTTTCTAACTTTAAATTCCGTTTCTCAGCATCCAAAAGATTTTTACTAACATAATACACTGATCTTGGTAAATTAACTTCTTCTTGAATCAAAACAGCACTTACAATATAATCTGACACCGCTATATAAACATATAACTTTTCCACTGGATTTGGCGTTGTCAAAGTTTATGGCGAAAAAACGATATTCTTTAATTCGATGAAACGCTTTGGAACACTCTTGGGTCCATCTAAAATAATTTTCTTGTCTCAACACTTAAAAAAAGAGCACATTTATCTGATGACCGAGATATAAATTTATTCAAAGCTGTCAATCTCCTTGTCAAAATCTGTACTTCTTTAATTGTTCGAGGTGGTACAATAGTGCTCAAAGAATTTAAATGAACATGATCAACCTATATCTGACGCTCACTGATTATGTACCCAAGAAACTTTCCGGACCGCACTCTGAGTATACATTTTTTTGTATTCAATTTCAAATTTATCTTTGTCAAGTTAGCAAAAGTTTCTTCTAGATCTGCCAAGTAGTCCTCCTCCCACGTACTTTTCACTAACATATCATAAATATATACTTCAACATTTCTCCCAATCTGGCTCTCAAAAGCTTGCTTACTAAGCGTTGATAAGTTGCTCCAATATTTTTCAACCCAAAAGGCATAAGCTTATAGCAGTGTAAACCTCTTCCAATGATGAATGTAGTGTTTTCTTGATCTTTTGGATCCATTTGGATTTAATTGTAGCCAGCATATGCATCCATAAATAAGAGTAGTCGGTTTTCCGAAGTAGAATTCACTGGTTGATCTATTGGAACGGGAAGGGATCTTTTGGACATGCGCTATTTAGATCAGTGAAATCCGCACACATTCGTTATTTACCATTCTTATTTTTCACTAAAACCGGATTAGCGGTCCACTTGTATGGCGGGCCACATTGTTGCTACTACATGTGTTAGTCATGCAATTTGTCTTAGAAATCTATTGAATGAGATAAACTTAACACAAAATGAGCCAACTAATGTGTATGTCAATAATAAGTCAGTCATCACCTTAGCTAAAAATCTGTATTTCATGATCGAAACAAACATATTGATGTTCGCTATCACTACATAAGCGAGTGTATTTCAGATAAAGATGTGCAAATTGAATATGTTTAGACACAAGATCAAATTGTCAATATTTTCATCACACCACTAAAAAATGAAGAGTTCGAGAGCTTAAAGAGCTTAGTAAGGCTCATGGGATCAGGTTTAAAGAGGAGCATTGGATCATAAACTTGGTCCAATTGAAAAGACTAGCCCACTTAAAAAGGTCATAAAAAAATCTTCTCGAAACAATTTAATAATAATTTATTTCGTAATAAAAGTTATGTGTAAAAGTGTTTTTATAGTTGAGTATAAAAAACTATATTAAGTTTGGTGTGAAGTTGTGGTGAAGTTCATATTTATGAATAAACCCTTAAATGGTGGATATTTGTGGTCACTATGTTTCTATGATAGTGGAGCATATCTACCATCTATGCCATATTTTACACTCCAACAAGACTAAAAGATAGATAATTAGAGTGGAAAAAACAAAATAGTTTTATTGAGTGAAAATATATATAGCGTGTCTTCTTGTAATATTTCTTTCATTTAAATAAAAATTGTTTGTCATATATCTTTTGCCAACCTAGTTATCTGTCTCTCTTTTATATGATAACAATTGAAGGTGCACGAACCTGAGTTTGATGCGGATCGCTTCGAGATTTTTGTAGTGATATTGACATCATCCTCGGAATCCGTTGGTTGAATGCGTTAGGTCCCATGCTTTGGGACGTAATTGCACAGATAGTTGAGATTCGGTCCAACTCAGCTACTGTAACATGATATGACGAGGAAGCAACACAAAAAGCCAATAGGTTACTTCTAATGCAATCGCCAAAGAAATTGGTGTTGCTGAAAGTTGGTTTAGAAATAAGGATGAGATTTTTACTCTAGTTGTCCTAGTCTAACTTAGGTCGCAAGTCGCAACATACTACGGACAGACAAAAAACGTGAGATGCTCCTTAATGGTATTATTCGACCACTGGAGGAATTTCCGATTTGTCATGAACATGATCATAGAATTCGGTTACTGCAAGGGGTTAGCCCAGTGTATGTTAGACCTTACAGAGATGCTCCGTAATGGTATTATTCGGCCAAACACGTTGTCTTTTCCTCACCGGAACTATTAGTAAGAACAGTGGATGAGTTTGGCCATTCGGTTAGGTTTTTTACTAAACTCTAACTTTTCTCAGGTTGTCATAATATCCGAAAATTTGAAGCTGGTGTATAGGAAACAACTCTATTCAGACACATCACTACCGCTATGAATTTTTTGGCATGCCATGTTCTCTCACAAGCAGACACCACTATACAAATTTTACTAAATTTTTGGTTCAAATCCGTACCCGTTTTTACAAACTCATTTCCAATTAGATTTGCAAAATAAACATTTTGCCTTTTTCAAAACAAAAAATATCCATTGTTAAAAGATTTTAAAAAATTCACAATACGCGGCCATCAATAAATAACATATCAACGTATTCATGTTTACGATCACAAAAACAAAAATCAATTGAAAATCGGTGAGCAAAACAACGCACATAATACTGGCAGATTATCCTTTTGAATCGAAAACTTCAAACAACAAATTGACCTCTCGTATTATTTGCTTTTTATATCATTGTCCCCAAATTTTAGATACACGTAATCTAAATCCAGAGAGCAAAATTTTTAAAAAAATATGCTCAACATGAACAATACCAATAAATCATTCAACAAAGAATCATCTACCATCAACAAACCTTACAACTACAGCCATTTAGTTTACATGCCCGTTAGCTAGCTACCTTCGTCATGTGGTTTCCCAAAAATGGATCAAAGTGGATCCGTCCAAGATCATGGCCATTACCGAATGGCCATATCTATGGTCAGCAAGGATGATTAATGGGCCTCCTGGAACATAAAAGAAAAAAAAAATATTTTGGAGCCTATAGTTCTTTATCTTCCGAATTTATTTCGAACAACACTTCAAACTGGCAGCTTACGAACGCGAATTCATTGGCTTAGCTAAAGTGATACTCCATTGGAGACCATATCTGATGACATTTTTTCATAAAAATCGATCATTATAGCCTCGAAATTTATAAGAACAACAAATTATCGATGTCTCCACAGCTCCACTTGATCTGCAAGCTTTTAGGATTTGGTTGTGGTATAGAGTTTCTCTCCGGATAACTCAATACAGTGGAGGATGCATTATCCAGTCGTGGAGAATAACAACCAGAGACAAAATGCAAAATTAACGTATTCAAAGAACATACAAAGATATTATGGCACTTGTTCGGGTAGAGATCGAGGAAAATTCCACCCTTTCAACTCGCAGAGGCCAGATTATCATAGGAGATGAGTCAAGTGCATTAGAGATAAAAGTCAGGCTGATTTCCACAAAAGCATGGCCTATATTGCCAAAGGTTCAACTTTAACCAAGTATACCATCCAAACTAATAAAGAAGACAATGGCCAGGATAGAAAAAAATCGGTTCATAACTTCATACAGATTTTTAAACATATCAGCAGGACAAATAAGACACTTTGGAAACAAGTTCATACCTTTTTAAGACTAAATTTAGAGTTTCCATCTGATTGCAATATCAGCAAAACAAGTTCATCAATCATCAGAATGAAAAAACTATTGACTGTCATCGGATAAAAAGAAAGAAAAATAGTACATAAATAAATACTAGTTTATCAGAATCTACTCATAAAAGATATTAAAAAACAAAACAGAGTTATAAGAAACTTAAAACAATCCTTCATTGAAATTATGACAATAATGTTTCAACCTCATCCCCTGGTTCGACAACACTCTATATAAACTTTGAACGCTTGGCAACGGCCCTATACCTTCCATGATAGAGTCTCTGTTGATATCACAAGTTCAAACACTTCAATACTTATTCAGTTATTTTCTCATAACAAATTATAAAAGCTCACCATGTTGGATCTCCGTTTGCGCAACACCTTTGCCCTTGCTGCTTTTGCAAAAGCTTTAAGAGCCGCAGCTTCAGCCTCTGCTTCCTCTGCCTCTCGTTCGGCTTCTTCAGCTTCCCTCCGAGCCTCTTCTGCCTCCTGGAGTACTCTAGCAGTATATGCGGCAGCCTCTTCAGCATTCATTTCTTTCATCTTTTCAAGCTCCTCTTGAACAACAGCATCAGTAATCTTCAGTTTATGCTACAAAAGTAAAGGTAGTTAACTAGTTATCACTATAAAGATAATGATATCACTTACACTAATGCAGTGTGTAAAACATTCAATAATGAACAATGACATGCTGAATCCATGGTAGTACTTATTATCTTAAACACTGAGAATATATCAGCAGATTTCCGATTTAAATCCTATTCATCCGGAGCTAGATATCATGTAATGAATCAAATAATCAATCGTAAACATCACTTCATTAACTTTCAGAATAAAAGATTACCTCTATCATGTATTCAAATATTGTGGCCTTGTTTGAACGATCGGGCTTGTGCACCACTTCCATCGGCTTATTTATGAAGTCATCCAGCCAATTAGTCATTGCAGGGAAGGAAAAAAAAGTTTGCTGAGCGAAATGCGGCAGAGCAGAAGTGCAGACCTTATATTCCCAGAAGATGCTGAAACATACGGCGTGATGGATAGCAAAAAAAGGCATGCCGAAACGAATGGATAGCAAATAAAGGCATGACAAAACTGACGGCGCTGTGCAAATACCAGATAAAGACATGCCGAAACGGACGGTGCTGATGGATAGAAAATAAAGGCATACCGAAATGGACGGTGTTGATGGATACCGGATACAGGCATGTCAAAATGGATGGCTCTGATGGATACCAGATAAAAGCATGCCGAAACAGAGGGCGCTGATGGATACCAGATAAGGAATACTATTGACAAAAACATATACCGAAGATACTTAAACGGTGCGAAGGATAGCACTTAAACGGTGCGCAAAGCATAACACTTAAACATAACACTTAAACGGTGCGCAAAGCATAACACTTAAACATAACACTTAAACGGTGCGCAAAGCATAACACTTAAACGGTGCGCAAAGTATAACACTTAAAACTGTGCGCAAACCACAACAATGACCAAAAAGAGAATCAGTGATGTAGGCAAAATGATGTGCACCATCATGTCACTCTTACTGATGCTAAAGAAACGAAATTATATTAGCAGTAACAACTGTTCTACGTCTATCTGAAATTATATTAGCAGTAACAACTGTTCTACCTCTTTCTGCAGATTCCCACCAGTTCTACATCACATTCATAGTTCCGTCCATTAATCCTAAATTATAACCATCTCACAATCAAATTAGGCACAACCAAAACGCAAACCCTAAATTGAATAAAAGTCGAACGAGTAAAAAGTAACCGTCTGATTGATCGAACTTTGAGAGATGTACGCACCTTGCCTGAGCCATGGTTTGTAACCTCTAATTCAAATAGAAAAAGCAACCAATTAATGAATCGAGAACACACATTCAAAACTTTTGATAAGTAGACTGTCATACCAATCTTACCTCGAAATTGCAATGTAGTGTGAAGAAGATACTTCATGTTTTCCATGGACAAGCTCTTATAGATATCAGCAGATGGTGTTTGATTAATCATGGTTCAAGAAGAATCCAATAGAAGTATGAGTCTGCAATTTGTTCTTCTTTACCAGTTTGTGATCCAAATGGATACATCCATTTCTACAAGACCCTAAACCCCATACCTAAAAATCATCAATGGTGGCTGCCGGCGTCTTTACCTTTCGCGGCTGGCTTATTTGGAGACAGAAGTAGGGGTAAAAAACACCAGGAATCCTCCATGTTTGTCAACACATTAGAGGCATTCGAATTCATCATTTTTTGTTAGTCTTGCTATACCTACTCGGTTATCTCTTTGCTAAGATTAATTAGGTAATAAGTAAACATCTAATATATTGAGTTTAATTTTATTTTATTTTATATTTAATAAATTTGATTTATTTATTATTTTTAAAATATATTATATAAGTGTGGAACAAATATTTTGGATACAATTCCATTATTATTATCCTCGTGGAATGGAAGTAATAGACAACTATAAAGCTTTGATATTTTATAAGAATGATCAAAACCGCACAACTCTACCAACATATAATAAAAATAATGCAATCGCGCATGAATTTTTTAACAAAGTTTGTCAAGAAAAGGACTAAACACAACTTTACCAGCATATCGCAAAAATATTTAATCCAACTGAATTTTTTTTTACTGATTTTGTCGAGGAAAAGATTAAGTGCCTCACTTCTAATGAGACAAAAACTTATAGAATGTCAAAGTATCATAATGGTGTAGGTCCTTGTACTAGAGGTGTGCTTCGTTCAATATATTTCATTGTTTGTGATCATATCCTAACCATCTATTTTATATTTCCTTCTTGAGAAGTTTAGATGGATACTCAAGACAAATGATGAAAATGTAAGGAAATAGAGATTCGCCTTGTCGCATTATCTTCATTCATTTTTTAAAGTCATGAATGTTGTGATTGACAAAATCGAATAAAAATAAATGGTTATGCACTCTGTTACGCATCGAATAAACTGATCGGAGAAATCCAGTCCATTAATACTTGTTCTAAAAAATCCTAAGATATAGTATCATATGATTTATGAAGGTCGATGTTAACGATGCATCTTGGTAAAATTTGCTTTTGAATGTACCTACACATAAACTCTTTAATGGGATGTATCTTGTATGTCATCAGGCATCCTCACATAAAGGAAGATTCGGCTTTATATACTAATAAGTCAAGAACTGTGTTATCTTTATAGTCAATATCTTAGTGATTAGCTTATAAAACACGTGACAAAAATCGATTGACTTATAGTCCATCATGGAAGTAGCATTGTTTGACTTGGGAATTAAAGCAATAGTCGAATGGTTTAGTTTCTCTAAAAGAGATGACTATGTAAAAATATTTCTAACAAAAACAATAAGGTATACACCAATAACTTCATAAGCGAACTTTAAGAAAATACGAATAATCATCGGGACCAATGAACTTATATTTTCCAATATTGTTAAGAGTCGTTTGAATTTTATCTTTAATAATATCGGCACATTTATCTTTGATCTTATTCAATGCATGGATCATACCCAAATACCTCGTTATCCATCGTTATTTTTTTACGTGTCAAACGGATTTTTTAAATAACTAACAAAGGTAGCCATCACTCGGTTTTCCAACGTAAAAAAAGTATCGGCTAATGTATTTGCTACAACATAATTTTTCCTTATATTTTGTTTAATTAATGGCTGAAAAATTTAGTGACTTTATCAATCTTTATCAAATACTTCTTTTTGGCTTTTTGTTGGAAAAAACTCAATTCTGCAATGCTAAAGAGTATAGTATTTTTCCAAATTTTCACTCAATTAACAACATATCTATAATATCATGTCAGAGTTAGATATCAGCAAGCTCAAGCTTCTGATTTTCCCTCTTAGCATGTTTCGAATATGTAAAAAATAAATCTTTCAATCACTCATTGAGGCGGTCTATTTTCTCACGCAACACAAATTGAGTCGTCACTCGGATAGACCTTTACCAATTTTTTTTTAATCGTGGATAAGTAATTTGGAATATCAACCCACATGTAAAATAATTTAGACGATGGTCTTCTCTGATAAACCTGAGAAAAAATATCCACAATGCACAGAGAATGATAAAATATACAAGGGAGGGTAAAAATTTACAGAGCAATGTATCATCGACGTGCGCAAATAGATATTGCCCATTACTATATCTAACTTGCTAAGAATGTTGTTATTAGTTCACATGTAGAAATTAATCACAAACGGTAAACCGATAACTCTCACTTGCAAACAACAATTCTCAAAGTCCCTTATTTCATAAGGCCTCACATCTGCTTCGTTGCAATGTTCATCAAGATTCAACGCATTGTTAAAATCTCTCATAACGACCATGGAATATTAAGTTATCGGTCATACTCTCCCAAGTAATCTCATAAATCATTTCTCTCAAACTGGAGTGTTAAGTGCATAAACAAAACTAATACGGAAAAGTGAGGTGTTAACCTTGCACTTGGTTGCACAATATATGACCTAGGGATGCTTTTGTAAAAAATAAATTTCAATTTAATTTGAGTTCCACGTCATAATAATTCGACTGCTTACCTATTTTATCAAATTTCTTAAAATACTCCCAACTTCAGAGTTTCGTATGCAAAAATTATGTATACTGATGAGGATAAAAAAATTAATCAAATACTAAATGTATTTTCCAATAGAGGAAAATTACAAAGAACAATAAAATTGAAAAAGAATAAAATAAAATAATATAATAGATTTTAGTATAAAAAATAGTTCGATTACAAAGAGTTTCCACTCTTATTTATACCAGATACAAAAGAGTTTTTTTCTTTCTCCGCATTTATCTTCGTCTGTTACATGTTTGAAGTAATAAATGCGGAAAAATGCTTTTTAGTAACTTATAACGTTAGGTGTAATTCAATAATAAATATATTTATTTTGCTTTATTATTATCGGATATTAGATACGGAATATAATCTTATCATATACGACGTCTACTACAATTGATTTTGACGATAGGTATGATATTTTAATTATTAGTACAAATGAAGTTGTATACTCTATTTTATTTTAGGGGTTGGTTAAAGCCCTTAATGTTCCAACAAGAGATCTTCATAGATGGTAAGAAGAACTTGTAGCCCCTTTCCTCTTCATAATAGTTCATTTGAGAGTAATTTTGCTTGTCTTAAAAGGATTTTCAATGTTTTTTTTTCTCATCGCTTTTTTGGTTGTGGTAGCATCACGGTTCCTCTTTACCAAAGTAAATACGTCATACTTTTTATGAGTGTCACTTTTATCAGTAATGCCTTGGGTTGACCCTTTAGAGAGGTTATTGATCAACATATTTTGCACCATTATTTTATGGTGTTGTTTGGTGGTCTGCTCATCGTTTGATTCATCGGAGGAGAGAGAAATATTATCATCTTCACTCAAAGAGCTATCGTTAGTAGTAGCTTAAGTGGTTGAAGCTTTAAAAATAACAATTTTACAATCCACATTTAGGCATTCCACACCAAGTTGTTTTCCTCGTCTAATGTCATTAATGGCTTTGCACTGCTCAGTACTTCTACGCTTATTATTATGTATATTACGACTATCTTGTTATTGCTCAAAATGATTTGTTTTTAGAGGAATGAGAAACTATTGGTATAGTTTTATCTTTCAGATAATTGTTCCTTTAAATTACTTATAGTCTTACAATCATCACAAATTTTGGGAACAAAACCATGCACAACTATTTGACAAAAGGTTTTCCCATCCGGTGTCTTACACATAATCTTTTTCACAAACAGCTTAAAATATCTATTTTCATCACGATCCTAGCATATAAAAGAGTTTTCATAATGTGCGTTAATTTATCTAAGTACAAATTGGGACTTGGTTTATAGTTTCATTAATAAAGTCAATGAAATCCAACGATACTTTTAGCCTAAGTGGTTGATCAAAAATGTAGTAAATCCCTCTAAAAAGAGCTGAATCTCTAATATCCTCATCAAAAAAGTTAAAGAAAATATAACCATTATGATGAAAGTTAAAAAAATTCTTTATCTTCATAGTTTGATTCCTAATTGATTTGTCAGCAACATAGCCAATCAATGGGAAGCTTAATTATCCGAAAGTTTTATCACACATCAATGCTAAAATAAAATTATTCATGGTCTAAAACAACTTGTTTTGGCATTTCATCTTTCTTCTTTGCAAGTTCATAAACAACAACTTCCATGAAATCTATAACCAATACGCTTTTGTTTTGGGGTTATTTTGGGTTATATAAGTTTAAAATAGTATTTTCTTTGCCATTTTGGGTAATTTTTTATGAGATCCAATTGACTCGGCATTCGTATTTGTTACCGTTGTAACAACCAAAACTTCATCAAACGTAGCATCAACATGCTTCAGTTTTGGAGATGGTTTGGGGGGTATGAGGTTAGTTTGTTTTACAATTAAAATCAAGATTCATGAGGCTTAGTTCCTTAAATCTAAAGCATCAAATTAGTACCTTGAATATCTAAAACATCAAATAGAGACTTTAATACTGATAAGGAGAGAAAAATATAAGGATTACTAGGTAAATTATGCAAAGGGGAGGCCAAGGGTTGAATGTTTAGTGGTTAATGACCAAAGTAAAGCAAACATAAGAAATAGAGGGGTTAAATTATATGCCCCAAGAACTTGTCTGTAAATAGTCAAAGAGTGGGGTGAGAAATCCACTTTTATGGTGGTAATTATGTAATTTTACTACCTAACTCATTTACTATATAAATGACATTCTCTTTTTGGGAAAAGACCAATTATTAGTCGGCTATTGCTACATTTATTCCTTTTGTCTTTCTCTTTTTCTCTGAGTTAGTTATTTGTTGTCATTTCATACAAATATTTTCTAGTCTGATCCTCTCCTACGAATATTTCTGCTTTTGAACTACACTAAGGATTTTTTGAGTTCATTAGTGGCACCGTCTGTGGGAGACCGAGTGGTACCAGAATTAACTTTCTAAAACCTTGAAAATGATACTTTAAAAATATAGATACTGAAGCTCGTGGAGAGATCGAGGCCAATCCGACCATGGATTTGATTGGTGCTGAAAGAACTGTTAGAAGATATCGAAAGGTTGAATGCAGAAAATGAAGCAATAGTGAGTTCCACGAAGGTCAGATCTGAGGTCCGACAAGAGAGAGTCGAGACTGATCCAATCCAAGATGACATTCAACCTGGAGAAAGACAACGAAAGAGAAGCCATCGAGATTCCAAAAGGAGAGCTAGGTCAGAACAAAGATACGAACCGTCAGAATCTAGCGAATATACCTCCTAGAGCTCTGATGATTTTTCATCTTCGGATACTGATACCTCCTAGAGCGTGTGTGAACCATTTTTGAGAAAGCACGCGTAAATGTGCATTTTCGCAAGCCTTTCCCATTGCAGATGTCAATGGAGCATAGGAAGAATAAATATTTCCAGTTTCATGACGATATTGGGTATCATACGAAAGATTACGTTGTATTAAAGAAAGAAGTCTAATATCTGATAAAAATTGGAAAGTTAGTTGATTTTGTAAAAAATAATTCCACAATCACACCAAAGCAAAACGATGCTCCAAAATAAGAGGCCACCATGATGAAATCCGAAGCGGTTGACGAAGAATTCGTTGATGTGTTTGATATAGTTGCATAGTATTTAGAACTAAAGCCGGGCAGAAATAGTGTGAACATGGTGGAAGAACCGATCGCTATAGGAAAGGTTAGTGAATTATGTGCGCTTTTTGAATCGCTAACCATCTTCGGTGGGGACACAGTGGCAAGTATATCAAATTATTCTCGAAAAAAGGCACATTGTGAGTCTAGCGACTTAGAAGCAGGAGCCTTATCACACCTATATAGAAACCCATCACTCACTCTTTGCTTCGAGGATGATGACATGAGAGATGTAGCCGAGCCACATGAGGATGCATTGGTGATCGGAGCAGAGATAGCGGGAAATGAGATAAAAAAAATTGATTTATACAGGGAGCTCCGCTAACATAATGTTTATGTCAACCTACAAGCAGATAACAAACCCACAAACAATCCTACGATCTGATCAAACGATAGTGGGATTCACTGGTGTGACTGCCGATGTAGTCAGAGAATTCGAGGGAATGGTACAGTTGGGCCGAGAGCCATTCAAGAAGATAGTCACGGTACTATTCGTAGTGGTAGATGCTCCCATTTCATACAACACTATCTTTGGAAAGTCATGCTTATCTAAGATGCATGCTGTACCATCCATTGCTCATCAGTGTTTGAAGTATGTGGTGGGAAGCAATGTAGGAACGGTGAGAAGTAGTCAAAAGATGGTCAGGGAATGTTACAAAGCGGAAGTGGCCCCTAAGCAGGTGGATGCGGTCGGATCGAAAAAAGAATAAAAATCAGAGGGGTCTCCCGCGGATTCCGATCTTGTTGACAATCCGAGGGAGTCCCCTGGGTTCATGGTCCCTGATGAAGGTTTTGAGGATCATATACTTTGCCCCGACAAAAGTCTTAATATTGGAACAAGGCTATCTCAAGAGGTAAATGAAAGTTTACTCAAATTTCTTTCTACCGAATTAGATTTGTTTGTTTGGTGCACATAAAAGTCACATGGGTCCCAACAGATATCATCTGTCACAGGTTAGCAATACGGAACAGTGTTCGTCCGATCATTTAGAAGAGAAGATCTTTTTCTCAAGAGAAAGCTGAAGCGATAATGGCAGAGGTGGATCGTTCAACAAAAGTTGGCCACATCCTTGAATCATAATACCCTTGTGGATGGTCAACCTAGTCTTAGTAAAGAATAAAAATGGCAAGCGGCGGATGTTAGACTTTACTGATCTAGACAGGGTCTGCTCTAAAGATCATTTCCCGGTCCCCAGAATCGATCAATTGGTTGACTCGACATCCGAAAATCATTTACTGTCCTTTATGGATACGTAGGTTGGGTACAATCAAATCCAGATGGACCTAAGGGACCAAGAGTTTACAACTTTCATTACCGGAAGGGGTCTGCACTACTACAAGGTGATGTCGTTCGAATTAAAGAACGATGGGGCAACATATCAGCGCTTAGTAAACAAAGATTTTGAGAGTCATATTGGTAGAAATTTAGAAGTTTACATCGAAGACATGTTGGTTAAAAGCCTCAATGATGAGGATCATTTGGCTGACTTGGAGGAAACCTTCGTTAATTTGGCCAAGATAAATTTAAACTTGAACCTGGAAAAGTCTACGTTCGGGGTAAGATCCGAAAAAATCTTAGGCTACATAGTCAGTGAACATGGCATTGAAGCTGATCTGGTACAGCTAAATGCTTTGTGTACTATGGATCCACCTAGAATGATAAAAAAGGTGTAAATCCTAACTAGAAGACTGGCTGCATTAAATAGATTCATATCAAGGTCATCGGATAAATGCGCCCCTTTCTTCCAGGTACCGAGAAAAGCAAACTGTTTCGATTGGACGCAAGAATGTTCGGACGCATTTAATCACATCAAACAACACCTTTCATCCCCAGAAATCTTGACAAAGCCAGATCTGGGGGAGAAGTTTTTCATTTACCTGGGAGTGTCAGATTTTACGGTTTGCGCGGTCTTAATCCGAGAAGAAGCGAATGTTTCGAGGCTGGTCTACTATGTGAGTAAGAGTCTTTTGGATGCAGAGAAGCGGTACCTCAAATTAGAAAAGTTAGCAGTTGCACTAATAACATCTGCATAAAAAATAAGGCCTTACTTCCAAGCTCATTCGGTTGTGGTACGAACATCTTTTCCCTTGAAGAACATGCTGCAAAGGCCTGATGTGTCTAGAAGAATGACAAAGTGTTTGGTAGAACTTGGAGACTTTGATATTGAATTTGAACCACAAACCTCCATCAAAGCAAAAGCACTAGCTGATTTCTTGATTGAATTCTATTCTAATCGAGATAACATAGATATTGATGAAGAATTTCCCGCCCCAGAGTGGATAGTCTGAACCGATTGGGGATCAAGCTCATCTGGCTGCGGTGCAGGATTACAATTGACATCCCTAGAAGGCATTGCGATATACCAAGCCATTCGACTCGGATTCCAAGCATTAAACAATGAAGCAGAATATGAAGCGGCTTTGGCTGGATTAAGACTTGCCAAAATTTACAGAGCCAAACGAGTCAAGTTGATAAGTGATTCCCAACTCTTGGTGAACCATGCTTTGGGTAGATCAGAAGCAAGAAAAGATCATTTAGTGAAGTACTTGGGGGTTTTGAAAGCATTAACCTTAGAGTTTGAGGACGTCACGTTCGAACATGTTCATTGGAAAGGGAATTCAGTGGCTGATTCTTTGGCCAAGGCATCATATTCGGAGGAACACCCATGGATAGTTACCCAAGAAATTCCATCAATCGTTAAGGGATCCGAGTTGGTTGAATAAGGCATCGAGACTTTCCAAATTACTACAACTCTAGTGAAAGATTGAAGAATTGAGATACAAGATTTTTTAGTCCATGACATATTGCTAGTTGACAAAGTAATGGCCAAAATAATACGATTCAAGGCATACGAGTACGTGGTACTCGGTGATGTATTGTATAATAAATCTACTAGCCGACCTTTACTTTGTTGTTTAGGGAAAGATGAGTCGCAATTAATACTTTCAGAGTTTTACGATGGGGAAGGATCCGCACACTGCAGTTACAAAAAATTTATACGAAGGGTTCTTCTGGTTGATTATTATTGGTCGACCATCTTAGTGGATGCAAAAGAGTTGGTATAGAAATGCGACAGTTGCCAGCGATTTGCTAACTCAATCCATATGTACGGGGTTCCCGTCGATCAATATCAAAGTCTTTGCCTTTCAATCGATGGGGAATCGATCTTGTCGGACCACTTTCAATGGCCTTGGGAGGGCGCCAAACGATTATCGTTGCCGTGGATTACTTCTCTAAATGGGTAGAGGCTGAACCATTAGCGGGAACAAGAGAGAAAGATGTGATCAAATTTATCATATATAACATTTTTTTCGTTTTGGTGTACAAAGGAAGATTACGATGGATAACGGCCCGCAGTTCGATAACAATGAATGAGAGCCTTTTGTGCTTCCAAAGGGATACAACTAGTGCTTCTCAGTGCCTTTCCACCCTCGAGCAAATGGCCAGGTCAAAGTAACCAATCGGACAATTGGGCGGGGGAAGAATCTAGAGGGTAAAGCTTAGAATTGGCCGGATTACCTATAAGAAGTGTTATGGCTTACAGGACCACTCCTCGGACCGCAACGCATGAGTCTCCCTTCGCACTTGTATATTGAATGGACGCGGTAGTACCATTGGAAACCATGTTTCTATCGTACAGACTAAGCGAGTATTCCAATGAGGGAAATGATAAAGGAAAACGCACCGAGCTGGATCTAATAGAAGAAAAGAGAAGAAGGGCACAATTAAACTCTTTACATTATCCGACTCTAATGAGGAGCCGATACGCATCAAAAGTTAGAAGAAGAGAATTCGAGGTTGGTGATAAAGTTCTAAGAAAAGTATTCTTTCAAAGAGACTTGGAAAGCTAGCGCCAAATTGGGAAGGCCCATACACAGTAACTAAGAAGATAAAACCGGGGATGCACAGGCTAAAGGATAAAGAAGGGAGAGATCTCCCCCACCCTTGGAACATTGAGCGTCTTAAATTTTACTTAGAATGAATGTATAACATGTAAATATATTCTTTATCATTTTATGTAAGTGTCGGTGGCATACTTTTTCCTTACCCTGGTGGTGCAGGAAGGTTTTAATGAGATGTCCTAATAGCCGACTAATATATAAAATTCTAATGCCTTCTTAAAATGAGTCGCATAAAGTTCATATTTTTGAACTCAAAACATACTCCAAAAAAGTTTGGACAAGAATGTTCATCCTTTTGAACTCAAAACATACTCCAAAAAAGGTTGGACAAGAAAGTTCATCTTTTTGAACTCAAAACATACTCCAAAAAAAGTTTGGACAAGAAAGTTCATCTTTCTGAACTCACAACACATTCCAAAAAACTTTGGACCAAAGAATTCATCTTTTTGAATCACAAGTAAACAAATATTAAACACACCGAGTTAGGGAAGAAATGTTTTAGTATAAGCATTACTAAAACAATTATCCCATCATAAGCCCTAACAACATGAGGAAAATTATACATAACAAAAGTTGGGATTTTAGCAGGTTCCGGGTACAAAAAGTTAACAAAATAAAGAAGGAAATATTCAGTGCTTGCTAGTCGGATGCAGAGTTTTCTTTACTACCTTTCGGGGAATCAGAATACGATGATGAGCTTTCTGAGTTGTCGCTGGATTCCAAATCCTCCACGGAGATGCCTGCAGGGCGATACCTTTCTATGACCCGCATCCAAAGACTATCGAGGTACAAATCCATAAACCTCTCATGCATCTCCAACAACATAGAAGACCTCAGGTTGGCATCTCTTTCTTCAAGACGAGTTATAATACCAGCTGCATATTCGTCAAGGCGTTTTTCTTCAAATATTCATTTTCCACGTATAGCTTCTCAATATATTCGACCGCGTTCTGGAAGTATACCTTAGTTTTGGCACAAGACTCAGTGAGGCCATCCACCAGTGTGTCCCGTTCAGTATCTTTGGTGATAAACATTTCTCGTTCATCGTCGAATTTCTTCTTCTCCTCGGAAAGTTCAGGTTCAAGTGAAGTAATGGTAGCTCAACAATCTTCAGAAGTCTTCTTCTTTTTCGATAATTCTCCCTCGTCCTCCTTTAGTTGGGTGGACACTTCTGTTGTCTTTGCTAGCTCATCGGTCAGTTTTTTCACTTTCTTTTTCATCTCAGCTGCCTTGGAGATCAAGGTCTCTACTTGGGAAGATATCTCTGACTCATTGACAAGCTCATATGTTAAATCTTTTACCTTGCTCTGTAATTCATCCACCTCGGAGGTCAATGTTTTCACTTCAGCCCTCTTTTGAAGGAATTCACTTTTATAGCGATCTTTACCGTTGGTTTTGCGTTCGAGGAGGACAGCAGCGCGGAGAAGTTTGTTTAGCTTGTTCGCGACATGGTCGTTCTTGTAAACATCAAAAAACTGAGGCATGAGAGGGATATCCTCCCTCCTCGAAGTTATCTTCTTGTGGTTGCTTTCGTTGAAGAACGAATCCCCCCCCCCTCAAAGTCTGAGTCGACCACTATAACTTTATTTATAGGAGGCAAGCTTGGACAGGTGTGTTGTCACTCTCTCATCCACTTTCATATGTTTTTCCTCAAGAGTAAGTCTTCCTGGCCTCACAACTCCAGTCCTACCATGTGGCCTCACCTCAACGATCTGGTCAACTTCTTTCAAACTCTTTTCCTGAGGGTGGGCTGGAGAAATGGTCTGAGGGCCTGTTGGGTCCTCTTGTTGGACTTCTGGTGGCCTTTCATCATCTTCAGCACCTGAATTTCATCTTGGGAGTTACCTTGAATATCCTCTGGCGGACTACCCTACATTTCACCTTAGGCACTACCTTGAGCCTCATTTTGGGGACCCCCCTTGAGTGCCAACTCCTTGTTCTTCGGGAGCATCACCCTCTGATTCAGCATCCTCCTTGGGTTTTTCTGCATCGTGATGGCTCGGAGCCCGAGCACGGGTACGTAGACAGCATTGTCTAAGAACTTTAATAGTTTGAGGATGTCATCATTTGGAGGAGGACCATCAGCTCGGATATGGACTTTTTCTCACCTAGGTCGCACCTCCAGAGGTTACTTTTTACGAAGTTCATCGGAAGAAAGCTCTGATGGAACTTGTGGTCCCAATGCTCACATGTCCAGACACTTAACTTCATAAAAATATCCTTGTCAACTTTGGTGTGATGCTTAAAGGGTTTAGCAATCCATTTCATTGTTGTGGAAGATAACATGAAGAATTATCCGACTATGACTAGTAAGATAGAAGAACCTAGAATGATACTTACCTTGCCCGGACCATTTTAGTGTCAACCGATGCGAAAGGTCCTTGGAGTCTTTGAAGCCAGTCTCCCACAATCCGGAAAGAAGACAAATTGTTGTTTCCACTTCTTGTCAGCCTCTAAGAAATCTTTGATTACCTTGAACTGTCTGGAAAAACCAAGAGAGTAGAATGGGTAGTGAGAATTTTTAGCCACACCTGAGATGGAGACGAGTTGTTCCATGGTAAAGGCAATCTCAGAGAGCTTGGAGGCCGTGATACAAGCCATAAGCGTGTACCACATGTTGGCGCCAGCTTGAGAAGGACACAGTCCGATCAGGTGAAAGTACTCGACCATAGCAGGTTCAAGGGGTAGACGAAGGCCCGAGTTCATGAGCTCGGTGTAAAGGATTAACTCATTGTTCAGAGTAGACAATGGAGTCTCTCCGACGGTGGGAAACCGAATTGTGATGTTATCGGGAATCCCTTATCGGCCTCTTAGCATTACTTTCTCAATCGGATGAAAGTATTTGTACTTCACTCTGTACAGCGCCAAAGTGTGCTAAGACTAGATGTCGCGAATATTGTCGCCTAAAATATCCTCTATGTTTGAGGGAAAATATGTTGTGTGTTTCCTCTTCTCCTTATCTTTTTTCACTAATGAAGTTTCACCGCTTTGAGGGGGCGGACCAGTGGCAGTTTCCAAGGGAGGAGAGGAAGCACATTGACTCGACTCGGATAGTCTAGGGGAGGAATTGCAGCAGGAATTACTTGTAAAGGTTGCGCTTCGACCACCACCATATCACGTTGCTCTTGATCGTTATCGGGCTCGTCAACCAGATTCCTTTCTTAGATTCCAGGGATGGATGTTAAAACCGGCTCAGATCGGAATCCTCTCGTTGAAGATCTCCAAAGGCTCACTTATGGAGTCGTCTGTTGTGACCCATGCGGAGTCACTTGGGGAGTTGTAGTTGAAGAAGAAATCCTCGTTCGAACAGATTTTACTGTTGGGTCGGGAGACCTTTTCCTTTTAACGTTTTCCTTTCTGTTCTTGATAGTCGGTCTCCCTCTTTCGCCACTCATGATTATAAAGGGAGAAGGTCTAGAAGGGAACTCAGAAGGAGTTGCAGATGTTGAAGGTTCGACCCTGCTATCACGAGGATGAGCTTGACCAGGGGGTGAAGTAACAAGATTGAGGGAACATTCTCGGATAGGGGACCAATTATCATGAAAGTTTGACTCCCAAATTTATGTAGGTGAGGGATACTCTCTTCCACCAAGGGGTCTATGAGCACCAATCCGGTTGGAAATATTAGACCACCTCCAAAGCTTATACCGTTCGAGATTGATGAACTCTTCAGACATGAAAATGCAGAGCAAAAAGTTGGTTTTGAGACTTTCTCTCTCTAGAACAAATACTCTCGTGTCAAAGATAGGAAGAAATCAAAAGTGTGAAACCTATACTCAGATAAAGAAGTAAATATTTATAATAAAAAGAAACAGAAGGTGAAAGGTTAAAGAAAGAGAGCTTTGACATGCTACCCTGTCACGGACCGTTTCGAAAGACACGCTGGCAAGTTGGGTAAGAGCATGATGCATGGCCAAATGTGACTCCACCACCTTAAAAAATCTCTGACTCGATAACGGTGAGGTAAGAGCACGTGAATCCAAAGGAAATAATTGTTTAGGTGAGGTCATCGTGACCAAAGATGAGGTCATCAATTTCAAGGAATGTTGATCCAGATACTCCGAGTGGCGACACCTAAAAATTTGTAGGAGAGGCTTGACAAATAAAGGGCTCCGATCCGAGTAGATGGTCAAAGACAAGCAAAGGCTCCAATCCGAGGAGGATCACAGACAAGCAAAAACATCTGATCCGAGTAAGGTTGAAAAACAACTACAGTCCACACTCAGACATTTTTGCTGTCATTCATACAAATATTTCATAGTCTGATCCTCTCCTACAAATATTTTTGCTTCTGAACTACACTAAGGATTTTCTGAGTTCATCAAATACCAATTGGATTTTTTTTTTCATTGAATTGAAAATACTTGATAAAACGTTGCCAACAAATGCCCAACTTGTACTAAAAGATAAAGCATAAAAACAAGCAAAATATTGAAAGGATACTAACTTTAAAGTCACGTGAGAAACCTATATCCATAACAAAAATGAGATTTTGACCAATTTGAAAAAATAAAAATTCAAATAAACTATAAACTCAACAAATTTGGACAATTTTGACCAAATTTTAAACAATGAACTTTTATGAACAACGTTCGAGCTCAACAAAATGATGGATTTTGACGAGATTTTAATAACAAGAACAAAAAGTTCAAATAATCTATAAACTAAACAAAAGTGTATGACTTATGACGATATTTGAATAAGTAGAGCAAGAGGTTAAAAGAATCTAAAAGAGTTTGTTTATCTCTTTTAATGTTACTTTACACATATTATATTATAAGATAAATGAGGTATATAAAGTATTAATAAACTAATAAAATAGTGATAAAACTATGGATTTCTCGTTGATTATTACTACATGTCGAGTAGTTCCCGCTGAACTAAAGAGTTATAGTTAGTCAATATTTTGGTTTAGATTGAGGTGTCAGTCGATGTGGTATCATGATCGACAGGTGGGTTTGAACGAAGAGATAATCAACCAAAATGTTATATCGAATGGGACTGTTTGGTACGTCAATGTTTATCAAATAGAAACGGGGTTAAATATTTTAGTTTAATTGGATTTGCTTAGTTTTCCAATATAGTCATTATATATTATCGAGCAATTTGGAAAGTGCAAAGTGCACGTTTGCTAAATTATATTATTGGATGGTGTTTTTATTTTGAAAATTGATTTGATTTTTAATATTCTTATTTTATCCGATTCTTTTACCATTTGAAAATAACCCGATTTCAGATATGCATGCAAACGGTTGAAATTTTTGTTGACAATTTGGATGTCGGTTTGGTAGTTTTGGTTGAAATATAAAAAACAATATGGTAGAAATAAGACATATCATTCTCTAGTTCTACCAAATAACTTTATCCGGTTGAAGTTTTTACGAGAACCACAAAAATATTTTATATCTGAAAATAATTACAATGCTTTAAGAATATTTAAGATTCAATAAAAAAGATATGTTTGTTCCAATGAATGTATTTCTTAAAATCGATCGGCATATGCCCTACGGTAGGGTTCATGTTGAGAAAATGGTAAAAACATAGCAATGTACCCAAAGAATACTGGGTTCAGAGACCAACACTCCTCCAAAGAGTCATGAGTAGACTTAGAATAAACCAATTTATTTTACAAGTATCCAAAACATCACGCTGAATATAGACTATTTTTCTAAAAAATATATCAAATTAGCAGCTTTTCGAAAATATCTTATAGGTATGAAGTAATGTGTTGCTCAATTGACTATTAATAAAATAATTAACCCTTAACTCTTCCACCTGAAATTGCAACTAGATAGTCAATAACCTTTTCTCTCATGGTTTAGCCTCAAGCTCAATTCTTAGCCGTTTATCGACTTTAGTCTTATCCTCTAAGATAACTTAAACAACATCACTCCCTTCCATTAGTTCAACGATACCATCGAGAAAAGCGTGAAAATCAGCAACATGAGTTGAAGGTGAACATTGGTTTGATGCAACCTGTTCAATCCATTAAGAATAACCTAAAACAAAAAATAAGTATTTGAAATACATAATAAGGTTTTATAATATGCCTCAAAATGTATAACAACACAATAAAGAGAATTATAATCATAATCTTACCTAAAACCCAAACCCATATACCATTAAACTATCTATAAAGAAGAAAGATGAATGAGAAGAGTTCTTTGACTAATCAAAAAATAAACTGAGTAATAATATTAGGAATTTGATCCAGTGAGAACATCAAATATGATGAGAATGCGAGTTCACCTGAAACATTACCCTGAAAGGGTAAATTAATATATGAGCACCTAAATAATGAGACTTCATCAAACTAACAACAAGAAGAGACGCGATGAATTGATTTTAAAGAACTAATATCAACAACAGTATGGGTGAGAGGTTTTCAAAAATCTCTATCCAGTTGAAGAACTACATCATTGAAAATGCTAATTTGATAATTTTGACTATTAGAAGATTCGATATTTCTCAATCCATTCTCACTTCACAGACAAATGATCAAACTTTGATAGCGAAATAGTACTAGTTAAAAAATATGGAATAAACGATGAAGCAAAATAAAAAAAAATCCAATAAAACAATGTATTTATAAGTAAAAAAATATAAAACAATGTAATTTTTAAATTCAATGGTTAAGATCAATGTAAACAATAATGAAGAGTTAGGATTAAAGAAAGTGGAAGCACCCATATGTTTAAAACAAACAACTTTCTTACAATCGTCAATCTATGTGAACAATTTGCATTATTATTCAATGAATTAAAAAAATGAATTAAAAAATATCATTCACGTTTAAAAATTTGACCACTTGAAAACAAAATATAATGAAAGTATAATATTAACACAATATATCATGCAAAATAATACTTATTTTAACACTTTAACTGAGCTAGCATGGTCAACTTTAGGTGACTAAACAAAAATAATAAATTCTTCAATATGCATTTAGTCATTCTCTTCAGTATCCACCTAGGGACTATATGGTATTTAAAAAAATTCAAAAAAAATTAAATACGAAGGAATAAATTAATCATTTTGGCATAAAATAAAACAATAAAAAATTCATATTCCTTACTTCATCGTTCACTAAGGACTAGGGAGTAGTAGAATACCTTTATGGAAAGCTCAACAAATGTGGAACAAGACCTAACAAAATAATTTGATAAAAAAACATAATCCTACATAAACATATGATAGTCCTTAATGCATCCCTCACTAAATACTAGAGAGGCTATGCAACCATATCCAAAGAAAAATTCAAGATTCGAAAGCAACTCCAAAATCTGAAAAATCAAGGTTTACAAGAGCAAGCAACCCCCTAAAAGTAGTGGTCAACAAACAATAAAGTGTAATTCAGTAAAGACAACGTTAACTTTAGAAATTAAATCGATGCTACGAAAACACAAATAATGCATCAGCCAATGTCAAAATAGATATTTACCTTTATTTAAATATAAATATTTAAGGGGTATACTCGTCCTTACCATGGTGGCTAAGGGAGGTTTTAACGAGGTACCCGTATAATTAATCTTCCACTTTTTTCCTTTCAAAACTTCTTGTTTCTAAATATATTCCGTAATTATGTATGCCTTTGAGTGGATTACCTTCGAATGAATTATGTTTGAAATTCGCTTATGTTTGAAATCGTGTATGCCTTCGCAAGGGATTACCTTCCAATGGCTTGTGTTTGAAATTCACTTATGTTTGAAATCTTGTATGCCTTCGATTGGATTATCTTCGAATGGCTTGTGTTTGAAATTCACTTATGTTTGAAATCATGTATTTTCTCGGTGCAATGCTGATGTAACCAGAGTACCAGCAGACATTATATCTCACCAATTATCCATCCAAATGGACATATCACTTGTTGTACAAAAGAGGAGAGCTTTTTCTAAGGAAAAAGCTGATGTCATAGTTCAAGAGGTTGACCAGCTTACTAAAATGGGGCACATAAAGGAATATCAATACCATTTATGGACAGCCAATCCGGTGTTGGTAAAGAAAAAAATGGTAAGTGGCATATGTGCATCGATTTCACAGATCTCAATAGAGCTTGCCCAAAAGATTTATATCTGGTCCCCCGAATTGATCAGCTGGTGGACTCCACGTCTAGAAACAAGTTGTTGTTCTTTATGGATGCCTTCTCCGGGTATAATCAGATTCAAGTAGATCCGAAAGATCATGAACATACTACATTTTTCACTGATAGGGGCCTCCATTATTACAAGGTGATGCCGTTTGGGTTTAAAAATGCTGGGGCTACTTATCAGAGGTTGGTAAATAAGGCTTTTGCTGATCAGGTTGGAAGAAGCATGGAAATATACATCGATGACATGATGGTAAAAAGTATGGATGAAGAGCTACACTTGGCAGATCTCTAGGAAACTTTTGCCAACTTGGTAAAGGTAAATTTAAAATTGAATCCAGAAAAGTGTGTCTTTGGAGTGCAGTCCGGGAAATTCTTGGGGTATGTAATAAGTGAGAAAGGGATACAGCCTAATCCAGACCAACTTAATACTTTAATACAAATGGAGCCTCCTCGGAATATAAAAGAAGTACAAAGATTGACATGGAGGTTGGCTGCACTAAACCTTGTGAGGTTAATTTAAGTCTCAGGGTAATTGAGTAATTTGGTTAGAGTTTGGTGGTTATTTATGGGTGTTTTAGTATTTTGAGTAGAGAGTAGAGGGAGAATTAAGCAGCCTGATTGCAGTTAATTTCCATTACCCACATTTAATGCAGGTGGTTGGGTATTTATACCCTTATATCTGGGCTTTCTGGGTTTTCGGGTCATGTAAATGGACCGGGGTCATGTTTAAAGACCCATGAGCTCTTAAGAGAGCAAGCAGCTTAATCAAGAAGTGTTTTAGGTTTTTTAGTACTTTTGTCATAGTTCGAACAATCCAATGGGCTAAGTGTTCGAAGTGGTATGTCTGGTCCGGTGGCCTTGGTCTGATCTGTCCTTGTCCGGAGAGGAAGCAGTATCCGGACTCATCAAAACCGTTTTATTTCGAGGTCTTAGGACAGGTACGTCCCGTTTTTTCAAACTTTGAAAGGTGTAAAAGACTTCAACTGGTCCCCACAATGTGATGAGGCTTTCGACGAAATTAAGAAGCACTTATCTTCCCCTAAAAACTTGTTTAAACCAATTGAGAGAGAGACCCTCTTCGTATACTTAGCAGTTTCTGATTGTGCTATAAGTGTCGTATTGGTGAGAGAGGTGGATAATTATCCTCGTCCAGTGTACTATATCAGCAAAAGCTTGATAGATGCTGAAAAACGGTATTTAAAGCTTGAAAAATTAGCACTAGCCCTGGTAATTGCTGCAAGGAAAATGAGGCCCTACTTTCAGGCTCATTCTATCATTGTCCAGACGTCTTTTCCCCTGAAAAACGTTCTCCAAAAGGCAGACATTTCCAGTAGAATGACCAAGTGGTTAGTAGAGCACGGAGACTACGATATTGATTGTGCCCCTCGAACAACAGTTAAAGCCCAAACTGTGGCTGACTTCTTAGTTGAATTCCATTCAGACAGGGATACTAAGCAAACAACCGGTGTAAAAGATAAAAAAGTATGGGTTATCCGGAAAGTTGGTGGATCAAGTACCATGGGTTGTGGTGCTGGGATATGTTTAACCTCTTCGTACGGTGACAGGATATACCAGGCTGTATGTTTTGCTTTCAGGGCTTCCAATAATGAGTCCGAGTATGAAGCTGCTATAGCTGATAACCCAAGGTGTTAGTAGCCCATCATACTGATAATCCAAGAGAGCATGAGCCATCAAAGACCCACGTGAGTGCTAAAAAGACTCATGCTAGCTCAAAGAAATCTCATCGGTCTAAACCGGTGGAGAGTTCAGATTCAGACTCAGAATCTTCCAGTAGCTCCTCCAATGAAGATGGAGTTGAAGAATCCTTGTCATCCAGGCAGCTCAAATCTCTCACTACAAACTACCCAAACATTAAATACCCTTGAAACATTACAAAACATCTGACTAAATTACCCTCAGACCGAAATTATCCTCACCAAATTGGCGACCACAGTGATGAAGGCCGTGCTAAAAAGAAACAAAAGTTGGTCAAAAAGTACTCACGAAAGAGGGACAGGCATGGAAGGTTGAAGAGGCATCTTGGTAAAGGATCGTCTCACAATCATAGTCATGGCCGGAGATTCGTAGACCGCTTGTTAATGGATCCCAACGAAGATACTGTATTTAGCTGTGGCCGGAATTGGAGACAAAGTCCATTGTCCTCCAAGATACTGTCCGGGAACCTTCCTAAGAGGTTTGACAGTACAAAAATGGAAAAATATGATGGCAGTAAAGATCCAGATAACCACTTGGAACAATTCAAAAAAATTATGATGAATTTTGATGATGATAATAAGTTACTCTGTCGAGCATTCTCCCAATCTTTAACGGGGAGTGCTTTGAAGTGGTACAATAGTCTGCCACAAGGCTGCATCAGGAATTTTGACACTTTTTGGGTGGCTTTTCGAAGGCAGTTTGTTTGAAGTAAAGAAGTAAAGGGCAATGGAGACACTATTATCCATTGTACCCAAGAACCAAATGAATCTCTGAAGGATTACATAAGTCGTTTCGTATATAACAAAAATGGATTAGCTGATTGCTTTGAACAAGTGGCAATAGCTTCTCTAAGGCAGGGTTTGAATCCTGACAATTTGGCTGATTTAGTAACCAGAAAAAAGGCCATGACATGGGGAGGTTTACTGAATCAAGTCGAAAAACAGATTAATATGGATGAAACAAAGAAAACCAGAGTGCACTGGCAAGTGAGATCTTCCCCTGCCGCACCAAATCAAAACCAGAATCAGTCCGGTTATAAGGCCAATGAAGCCGGACAGGGTCAAAACAGAGTCAAGGCTCAATCCCATCCAGCTGCACCAGCCCATAGCCAGCAATCTAGAAATAAGCGGGGGCATTGGGTTCAACTGGAGTGGTTTGCTGAGTTGAAAGAAAACGTAGCCACCATTTATGATAAAACGAAAGACGAAGTCCATTTCAGAAAGCCGGTTGCATTACAATCTCCCAGGGAAAGTCGAAATAATAGTTTTTGCCAGTATCACCATGATACTGGTCATTCCACTGAAGATTTCATTTCATTGAAATAGGAAGTGCAGAATTTGATTCAGAGAGGGAAGTTGGAGCTTATGTTAAAAGAAGAAGTGGAAATAGACCTGATAATGCTCATCGGGTTGGCCCGAACAATGCAGGGACATCAGCTCCAGACGGGGCTATGGTGATAATTGAAAGGTTTGACATAGAATCATAATATTTGGATCCTGATCCAACTCGAAACAAGGTGCGTGTTATCACAGAGCATTGCAAGACGGTGTTCGGCCTCATCAGCTTTTTCGAGTCACTTACAATTTTTTGGAGGGACACCATGACTGCACCAACTGCTTCTTCGAGAAAGAGGCACGTTCATACTTTAGCTACCCAACTGGAAGGAGGCATGATTTCCTATCAATCACAAATTCCATAGGTGCATCCATTGGGGGCAATGACATAAGACAAATTTTGGTGGACACCGGAAGTTCAGCCAATATTCTCTTTTTGACTTCCTACAAAAAAATGAAGAATCCAGCAGTAATTCAGCGTTCGAACAGGTCAATTGTGGGTTTCACTGGAAGCTCAGAAGATGTGATCGGGGAGTTCGAAGAGGAGGTTTTATTGGGAAAGGGCCCTTTTAAAAAGATGGTTTGAATACTTTTTATTGTGGTGGATTGTACCACTTGTTATACTGCCATTTTAGGGAGATCTTGGCTCTCCGGGATGCATGTTGTGGCTTCAACAGTCCACCAATGTTTGAAATATGATGTACAATGACAAGTGGGAGTTGTTCAAGGCAGCAAAAAGGTAGCAAGAGAGTGTTATGCAACGACACTGGCCCCTAGAACGTTGGGGGCAGTCCGGATCAGTGATGAATAGTAGTTTGAGGGGCCCTCTAGGGGAGAGGGTGAAATTGATGACCCTAGAGAGACCCCTGGAGTTTTAATACCAATTGAAGAAGTTGAAACTCATTCTCTAACTGAAGGAAAAAATGTCAAGATAAGGTCCAAAATGACATCGGAATTAAAGGGTAAAATGTTAGATTTCTTGAAAGACCATCAGCATGTCTTTGCTTGGTGCAATGCTGATGTAACCAGAGTACCAGCAGACATTATATCTCACCAATTATCCATCTAAAGGGACATATCACTTGTTGTACAAAAGAGGAGAGCTTTTTCTAAGGAAAAAGCTGATGTCATAGTTCAAGAAGTTGACCAGCTTACTAAAATGGGGCACATAAAGGAATATCAATACCATTTATGGACAGCCAATCCGGTGTTGGTAAAGAAAAAATGGTAAGTGGCATATGTGCATCGATTTCATAGATCTCAACAGAGCTTGCCCAAAAGATTTATATCTGGTCCCCCGAAATGATCGGCTGGTAGACTCCACGTCTAGAAACAAGTTGTTACTCTTTATGGATGCCTTCTCCGGGTATAATCAGATTCAAGTAAATATGAAAGATCAAGAACATACTGCATTTTTCACTGAAAGGGGCCTCCATTATTACAAGGTGATGTCGTTTGGGTTTAAAAATGCTGGGGCTACTTATCAGAGGTTGGTAAATAAGGCTTTTGCTGATCAGGTTGGAAGAAGCATGGAAATATACATCGATGACATGATGGTAAAAAGTATGGATGAAGAGCTACACTTGGCAGATCTCTAGGAAACTTTTGCCAACTTGGTAAAAGTAAATTTAAAATTGAATCCAGAAAAGTGTGTCTTTGGAGTGCAGTCCGGGAATTTTTTGGGGTATGTGATAAGTGAGAAAGGGATACAGCCTGATCCAGACCAACTTAATACTTTAATAAAAATGGAGCCTCCTCGGAATATAAAAGAAGTACAAAGATTGACAGGGAGGTTGGCTGCACTAAACCATTTTATTTCGAGGTCTTCGGACAGGTGCGCCCCATTTTTTCAAACTTTGAAAGGTGAAAAAGACTTCAACTGGTCCCCATAATGTGATGAGGCTTTCGACGAAATTAAGAAGCACTTATCTTCCCGTAAAACCTTGTTTAAACCAATTGAGGGAGAGACTTTCTTCGTATACTTAGCAGTTTCTGATTGTGCTATAAGTGTCGTATTGGTGAGAGAGGTGGATAATTATCCTCGTCCAGTGTACTATATCAGCAAAAGCTTGATAGATGCTGAAAAACGGTATTTAAAGCTTGAAAAATTAGCACTAGCCCTGGTAATTGCTGCAAGGAAAATGAGGCCCTATTTTCAAGCTCATTCTATCATTGTGCGGACGTTTTTTCCCCTGAAAAACGTTCTCCAAATGGCAGACATTTCAAGTAGAATGACCAAGTGTTCAGTAGAGCTGGGAGACTACGATATTGATTGTGCCCCTCGAACAACAGTTAAAGCCCAAACTGTGGCTGACTTCTTAGTTGAATTCCATTCAGACATGGATACTAAGCAAACAACCGGTGTAAAAGATAAAAAAGTATGGGTTATCCGGACAGTTGGTGGATCAAGTACCATGGGTTGTGGTGCTGGGATATGTTTAACCTCTTCGTACGGTGACAGGATATACCAGGCTGTATGTTTTTCTTTCAGGGCTTCCAATAATGAGTCCGAGTATAAAGCTGCTATAGCTGGTTTGAAGTTAGCTCTCATCTGTGGAGCCAAAAGTGTCAGGTTAATGAGCGATTCTCAGCTTCTTATCCACCATGCACAAGGTCAATCCGAAGCCAAAAAGGAACACTTAGTTAAATACTTATTTGTTCTCAAAGAAGTGAAACTCAACTTTAAAAGCATCACTTATGAGCACATACCCCGAACATAATATACACTAGCAAACTTCTTGGCAACCATAGCCTATTTTGAGTCCTACCCTTGGATTCATGTGCAGGAGTGCCCATCCATTCAAATCAATCCGGATAAGGAAGAAGAAAGTTTGAATATACAAGTAAAACAACCTAACGACTGGAGATTTCTTCTCCTCCAATATCTTTCAGATGGCATTCTGCCTCCGGAAAAAGTAGTAGCAAGGAAAGTAAGATACAAGGCTCATGAATTTGTCATATTGAGAGATGTTCTTTATAAAAATATCATTTATTAAACCTCTCTTATGATTTTTGGGGACCGAAGAATCCCAAATAGTGCTCTCCGAATTACATGATAGTGAGGGCTCAGCACACTGTGGATACAGGGCTCTAACTAGAAGATTTTTGTTAGCTGGGTATTACCGGCCCTCCATAATGCAAGATGCCAAGGAGTTAGTGAAGAAGTATGATCCATGCCAACGATACAACAATGAAATTCATACCCCAGTTGTCCCTTTGGAGTCAATTTCTGAGCCAATACCTTTTGCTCGGTGGGGGCTGGATTTAGTGGGACCTCTACCCATGGCGTCCGGGGGGTGCAGAACTATAATTGTTGCCATTGATTACTTTTCGAAGTGGATCGAAGCAGCCCCATTGGCAGGAACTACTTTGAAAGCTGTTATCAAATTCATCATGTCTAACATTTGTTGCAGATTTGGGGTTCCACAGAAGATAACTACAGACAATGGGCCACAATTCGACAACAAGGAAATGGATAATTTATGTGCTTCTAGAGGCATCCAACACTGCTTCTCTTCTCCTTTCCACCTACAGGAAAATGGACAGGTTGAAGTGGCCAACAGAACCATCTTGTCCGGTCTTAAAAAGAATCTAGAGGGAGCTACTGGAAAATGGTCAAGTTATCTACAAGAAGGATTATAGGCCTACCGGACCACTCCTGGGGCTGCAACACAAGAGTCTCCATTTGCCTTAGTGTATGGAATGGATGCTATAGCTCCCATAGAGGCTACTCTCCCTTCATTTTGAGTTCATAATTTTTCCGAACACGCTAACAAAGTGGCAGTCAGAAGTCAGCTTGATTTGATGGAAGAAAGAAGAGTTAAGGCTCACATCAGAGCCACACACTATCAGGGTTTGATGAGAAGCAGTTTTGCTTCTAAAATCAAGAGGAGGGATTTTCAACCACGGGATAAAGTGTTGAGGAAAGTCTTCCTACATACCAAGGAAAGGCAGTTCGGCAAGTTAGCTCCAACTTGGGAAGGACCTTATGTGGTAAATGAAAAGCTTAAGCCTGGGACACACCGACTCCAAGATAAAGATGGAAGGATTTTGAATCACCCCTGGAATATCGAACACCTCCGTTTGTATTTAGAAGAGACTATGTAAATAT
Source organism: Limnanthes douglasii subsp. nivea (assembly GCA_036936605.1). Lineage (NCBI taxonomy): Eukaryota > Viridiplantae > Streptophyta > Magnoliopsida > Brassicales > Limnanthaceae > Limnanthes > Limnanthes douglasii. The sequence continues at coordinate 21,619,871 of JAUPFV010000001.1, read as the reverse complement.
TACTTGTTTAAATTCCATGTAAATATTTGGGGGCATACTATTTCCTACCCTGGTGGCACAGGAAGGTTTAAATGAGGTGTCCAAGTTTTTAAATAAAATTTGATGCCTTCTTGAAAAATTCGAAGTGGTTTGACTAGCAGTTTGATTTAATTCGAGAGGTGATGGCTATTTAAACATGTGTCATCGGAGAATTTGAACACTCTCACTTTAAAACACTTATGAAATAACTAAAGGCCATTTGAACACAAGCCGTCAAAATTAAATAATAGGTAAAGATAAAATTGTTCGGTAGATACCGGGGAGTGATATTAAAATATAAAATGCCTTGGCCATCAAAGGACTTTGAAGTTTTTAAGAGAGAAGATTTGTCTGGTAAAGTGCCGGACACAATTGTAAAAATGCCTTGGCCATCCAAGGACTTTAGTTCAAACACAAAATTAAAAGATAGTTGGCATTTTGATGACTTTAATTCTTAGATGTCCCAGCTTCACTTGGCTTCTTCTTGGGATCAGTAGGTTCCTCATCTGGACTATCTCCGGTCCATTCATCCTCATCAGTGGTGTCATCCCAACCACTGGGATAACCACGCTTATCACCATCAGCCATAGTATGGTGAGGAAGGTCTTCGTATTCCACGAATCTCCATAAGTCCCCTAGTGTCCTTCTTGGAAATTTCTCATGAAAGAGTAGGACCATGTCTGACTTGACCTCATCATATCTTTGCTATTGGGAGTCTATCACATTGTTGGTATACGCATCAATCCTATCTTGGATTGTCCTTTCCTGCTCCTTTAGCAAGTCATCTTTCTTTTGCTTAGCTTGGGACACAGCATCTCCAAGCGATATCTTGTCATTTTCCAGGGTCTGAATGACGTTGTCTTTGGCCTTCACCTCCTCTTTCAAAGTAGAAAGATTCTTCTCCAAGTCAGAACACTTGGATTGAAGTTCTATGACAACCCCTTCCGAAGTGGCCAGTTTGGTGGCCAAGTCCTCCTTCTCATTTATCAATTCTTCATTTTCTTTCTTTAATGCCTCGAGACTCTACTTGATTGTAAGGAGGTCGTTGGACAAACTCTCCTTGTCAGAATTGAGCGCGTTGATGATGGCTCGTTGGTTTCGTACTTGTTTCTCTAAGTTGAGCACTGGCTGAATGTTGCTTAACAAGCAATGGGTCACCACATCTTTCTCCCTTGAAACAGAAAAAGAGTTACCGTTGAAGGTGACCATGTTCGAGGAGCTTGGGGGAAGGTAAGGGCCAGCAAAATCATCATTCTCAAGGTCATTGAAGTAAATACCAATCCCTTGAAGCCCACTGATGTCCCCGTTGGTGCCCTCTCCAGTGTGGAAATCACTTGGAATTTCCTCTGCTTGGGTTGGGTCTGTTGGATCAACCGAAGGAAAGGACTCTTGAGCCGGGAGAGCAACTTCATCTCCCTTGGAGGTTTTCTTCTTCTTGGCCTCCCTATCTCCAACTTCTGCTCCCCGTTTTCTATCTTTATTGGGAGCCTTTGAGGGCTTTGGAGATCCAACCACCTCTTTGGTACTTTCATTCTCTACCACTTGTAGCAAAGAAGCATCGATCCTTCCTTGTTCCTGCTCCTCTGGGCTTACAAGGGCATTTTCCTCAACCTTTCCTGGGTTGACTTCAGCCCCACCTTGCTTAGCCTTGCCTTTCTTGCCCTTCATTTTGCTTGGGGGTTTAGCTCTGCCCGGCAAGGCCAGCTTTCCATCTTTTCCATCAGTCTTCTGAAGAATCACCCCAGGAGGGGTGGAGTGGTTAATTCATCCCAAGACAAGTCCCTCCGGTCGGTGGTATTCCAAAGATGGGATCTTGTCAAGTTGCCTCCGATAAAACAGTTATGGAAGCGGTTTCCCCATTTCTCAGCAGCCCAAGCATTCAGCTTGGTACAAGTAGTCTGCCCAGCATCTAAGTAATCGTTGAACTCTTTAGGCAGCACTACCAAAAAAGAAAAGAAGAGAAATTAGACAAACAAACTTGTTATAAGTAAAGGTGGATGTATGTGATGAGATTTTTACCATCACTTTGCCATCTGCTGGTAAGCATGCTTGGGTTGACACCAGCCTTAATCTTCTTCCCGTTCTCTCAGGCACCACTGATGAACAGGAATTGAGTCTTCCAGTTCTTCTCCGACTCGAGCAGGTCATCCACCACTTTGTAATTATCATCCATGTTGTAGTGATAGAAGAGGATGATATGGTTTCTGCAAAGGTTGGCTACAACAGCAAATTGCTCCATCGGAAGAGGAATTCTGGAGAGCGTGGAAGCCATGATACAAGCTATGAGGGTGAACCAGGCATTAGGGCTCAGTTGGCTTGGGTAGAGCTTTATCAGATGGAAATATCTGACTATCTCTGGGTCCAACGGAAACCTAAGCCCCCAATTAAATAACTCAGTGTAGAAGACTATCTCACTAAGTTTGCAATCCATGGGCGTCCCCAGATCGACTAGTATCCTCACTTTAACATTTTCCGGAATCCCCCACTTCGTCCTCATCCGGCCAAGTTCAACTGTATGAATAAAAGCGTAATTAATCTTCTGCATGGCTAGCAGGTACTTTACGCTTACTTTGTGGAAACAAGGCCCCACTTTTCCTACAAGGCACTCCGCAAGATCCGGGTGTTTTAAACACAACTTCTCTTTGCCTTTGCTCTTCTTGATGATAGCAGTCTCACTTGTCTGCCCGGAGACATCGGTCTCAAAAGGGGCTTCTTCAATGCTATCCTCCATTACATCTTCCATTACCATGGAAGGATTATCAGTTATTTTTGGGAGAGAAGAGCTAGTGGTTGGCTCAGTAGGCCCTCTGGATGGTTGGGCATTGCTTTCCTCTTGTGGTCTGGAGTCCGGCTCCGAAGGCTTGAACTGGTTCCTCCGGACCGGACAGCTTGTCTTTAGGGACTTTTATGGATGCTTCTGACCCTTTAGTTTTATTCTTAGCCCTAGACTTAGAAGGTGTGGATTTTGGAGGCTTAGGCTGTGCAATGGCAGCCTACCCTTTCACTAAACGACCCCTTCGTCGATCTACCAACTTATTTGGAGAGATGTCAGCATTTGATCCCATGGCGATGAAGGGGGAAGGTCTCTTAGTGCTTGTAACTGCCTGCTCTGGTTCAACAACAGGCTCTGATTCCTGGACCGATGAGCCTGAAACGATTGGTGACAGATTGGGTTGGAATAACCTTCCGGGTTTAGAACTTTTGGCAGAAGACGAACCACGATCAGGCTCTGAACTTGGTGTTTCAGATTTGTCGATAGGGGAAACAGGGAGGCCAGTAGTAATGCGCCTTTCTCGTTCGACTTTTTGAGCCTTCTCTAACTCCAAAAAGTTGAGCCACCCACATTTTACAAGGGCGTTTCTTGCTGTGAACATAAACTTACACCAGGAAAGGGGTTTTTTTAGAGGTAAAAGCTTTGAAGATTAACAGTGTGGAGATAATGAAGATGGTAAAACAGTGAAAAGTGGACTAATTTATACTAAAAAGATAAACGATGCCTTGAAACTTAGGAGAATACGAAAAGATGGGAGTAATGATTAAAAACAACGCTGACATCACCAGCATTAATTGAAGAGATTACTTTTGAGGTTAGTGGGAGCGCCATTCTAGGAGAAAAACGACTGGTGAGGCGAATCAGGAAGGGACACGTGTCCCACGATCTGTGAACAAAACCTTTGAGCTTCTAAAAGATTTGCTAGTCCGGATAAATCTGTTACACAAATCAAAGTCTATCCGGACGTGGTTTCAGATGCTTGTGAGCGATTTTTTAGGTCTTGCCAAAGGCCTTCGAACATAACCTAAAAAGGGGGCTACTGATGAGTCCAGATTTTCTTACCATTCACTGTAGAAACCGTACAAGGTCAATTCGGACAAAAACCACCCACTGAACCATCCGAATAGGACTAAAGTATTAAAAACTAATCACTTTATGACTAAGCTAATTATCAACTTGCTTAATAAACTTATGGGCCTTTGAATTCGACCCGGTTTCATGAGTTTGACCCGAAAACCCATGAGGCCCACAATAAAGGGTATAAATACTCAACCACCTTCATTAATGAGGGTAATGAACATTTAATACAATCAGGCAGCTCAAATCTCTCACTACAAACTACCCAAACATTAAATACCCTTGAAACATTACAAAATATCTGACTAAATTACCCTTAGACCGAAATTATCCTCACCATTCATGAAATCCATTATCCTATTTTTTCTCTGCCCAGTCATGCAACTTCTCAAAAGTGACTTGTGCATCCTTCAGATGATGTACGAAACTGTTTTGAAAAACTATAATTAACACTGATGATCAAATAATCTAACAAATAAGTAAATACATGTTTAAAAATGATTACCTCGGCTCTTCCAAAATTTGGTAAGTTGGCTCAGATTTACTTTCGATGAAGAAATATTTTTACCATTTTGACATGGCTCACTAATGAAAATGAACTGAGTCCATATCATATCCACTTCTAAGAGATCGTCTATTACTTTATAATCATTCCCACCATTGAAGTAGAAGGGAATCTAAGAATTGCGACACAACCCAGCAATAGCTGCAATTTGTTACATGAGATTGGACGCTATGATGCAAACGGTTAAAGTGAACCACGCATTCAGACTAACCTGGCTTATACACAACCAAACTTAATGAAAATACCTAACGATTTGAGGACCTAATGGAAACTGAAAGCCCCAGTTTAGCACATCGATGTAAACTATAAGTTAATTAGAGCGACAATTGATCGGAGTTTCTCCAAGCTTAGGCAGTCTAACTTTAATCGTGTCTGGGAATCCCCACTTAGTACGAATGGCATCCAATTCTTTATCATGAAAATAAATGTAAGATATTTGATTCAGTGTTAAAAGATATTTTACACTTACTTTTCTAAAATTGGGACCGACGCGTCCAACCAATAAGATCGTGAGCTCTTCGGATTCTTCTTCTATAACTTTATATTTACCCCGAATTTTCTTCCCCGTCAAAACCTTGTTAGTGAAAGACTTTGAAGTTCCCATGTTTGACCAGATGTCTCAAGGAGAGAATCTTCACTAAGATCTTCCATTACTTTCGGTTCGAATCATTATGGTTCGATGGGTTGGGTGCTAGCGTCATATTCTTTAACATATTGGTGTTTATTTGGGTTTGGTGGAGAGGAAGAATTAGTCAGTTTTAAATTTTCTATAACAGCTTTAGCTTTTCCTTTTGAATGTCTAGTCACTTTGAGTGGGGTGACGTTCTCCGAATCCATCCCCCAACTTTAAATATCGAGGGAATCATGTGACTTGTGGCTTTTTGAGTCTGTGATGACTGTGAATAGCATTTGTATGAAGTAAACAATTGAGCAGTTATAGAAGGCTCTGGAGGAACGTTGCAACTGTAATGATGAACACCACCGTAATCGATAACTTGAGTAGTGGAAACTGGTGGTGAAGAGACAGGTAGTCCAACAACGATTCGTGCTTTCTTTCTCTCTTCTTCTAACTCAAACAAGTTCAACCAACCGCCTTTGATTAGAGTAGTTCTAGCAATAAACATACAAACACCAAAGTCTTTATTTTTTTCTTATGTGATGAACTTTCTCTGTCTAAAGATTTTTAAAACATGAAAGATGAGCATTTAGCATTCATAAGTTCCCTAAAAAGCGCACCCACTAAGAATAGTTATAGGAAAGTGGAAACACCGCTCATTGATTGACTTACTTTATCTATGGCATAACAAATCTGAGGTCCAATGAACAGTTGAGGAAAGTGGAAACACCGCTCATTGATTGACTTACTTTATCTATGGCATAACAAATCTGAGGTCAAATGAACAGTTAACACGTATCAGAAAATATGGTTGATAAAAATAGTAACTTTTCCGACTTTGAAATAAGTTCGAATTTACGTTAAAAGAAAAGAATGATATTAAAAAATATAAGATTAATTTGATTCGAACAAATATTTATTAGTCCTCTAAATAAATTTGAGAGGGCTAATGAGGTTGTATAATACGGTAATATATTTTTAAAAGCGACTCCTCAAAGGTGTCAGAATAATTCGAAGGATATTTTAAAACCAGAATAAAGGAGATTATACCTAAAATAAAGAAAACATATTTTACCTTTTGACTCCTCAAAAGTGTCAGAATAATTTGAAGGATATTTTAGAGCTAGAATAAAGAAGATTAGATCTAAAATAAAAAAGACATATCTTACCTTTTAACTCAACTGTATGCCTACTACAACCGTGTTTAGGCTAATACGTTCATAAAAGTATAGACATTTATAAACCTTTACGTTTACAAAAATATATTTAGATATGCACAAAATGTTAAAGTTATAAATTTTGTGGAGTTCAAATGTTAAATTCATAGATTTTAACAAATCTAAATTTAAAAAATGATTTTGAAAATCCAAAGTCTAAGGCTCTAAATGAAAAAAAAAACTGATACTCCAAACACTATGGCTGTCAAAAAAATCCGGAAAATCCGATATCCGACCGAAATATTCATCGAATCCGAATAAAACGGATAATATTTGTATCCGAATTCGTATCCGAAAATAGCGGATATGCATTTAGTCATATTCGTATTCGAAATATTCGATATCCCAATTTTATAAATAAATAAATATAATTTTTATATTTAAGCATATTTTTTAGCTATCTCGCATTTTAAAAAGCAAAAAAAATTACTAACAAAGTTGGCTATAAATATATAGGGTTGCTTATTTAATAAATGTATCTTATCCCACATCTAAAGTTAAAAAAAGAGTTGCTACCAAGTTGTTTATAAAACCCAAACGCATTGTTTCTGTTCATAACAAATATATAATTTTTAGTATTGTGACTCTTATCCCAAATTTAAGATGCGGAAAAGAAATGTTACCAAATTTTCTATAAAAGACATGATCGTTTTTCCAAATAAGTATATTTTTTTAGTCTTATTCCACATCTAAAATGGGAGTGTGAATTTCTACTAAGATACTTCTAAAAGTAACAAATCCAATAGTGCAATTAGTTAAAAAAATTAGTGGAAATTCAGATTCTAAAAATAGCAAATCTAATAGTGCAATTAGTTAAAAAGAATTAGTGGAAATTCGGATTCGCATATTATCCGGATACGGCTAATATCCGTCGGATAAAAATTCAGATGTTGTTTTTTTTATAAAACTTCAGATTCGAATTCGGAAATTCGGATATTATCTGTATCCGAATAATATCCGTCAGATACGAATTCAGATGTTCTTTTATAAAACTTTGGACAGTCCTACCAAACACTATCCAACAATCCAAGCCTCGATCTCAATACTAAAGTTATACAAATAATTTATAATAATTAGCAATACTAAATATATAAATAGAACAATTTCTTTTAATGCCGTTGCTTCCTTCTCCTTCTACAATCCAGACCCGATTCAGAAGACGAACCGGGCCGTTTGTACCGTCTGTTTTCCCTTTTCTTCTTTGTTCTCTTCTTTCTCTTTCTCTCCGTTCCGGAATCGGATTCCGAATCGGATCGGTGCTTTCTCTTTCCTTTTCTCGACCGCTTTCGCTCCTCATCTTCGGATTCAGAATCTGAATCCGAATCCGAATCGGATGGATGCTTTATCTTCCCTTTTCTCGACCGATTTCGTTCATCCTCTTCGGATTCTGAATCTAAATCCGAATCGGATCGATGCTTTCTCTTTCCTTTTCTCGACCGCTTTCGTTCCTCCTCTTCGGAATCAGAATCTGAATTGTTTACGTGCTTACTCTTTCTTTTTCTCGACCGCTTTCTCTCATCCTCTTCGGATTCGGAACCTGAAATATACCTCATCGTCTCTATTTTCCTCGAACGCCTTTTCGAATTAGATCGATGTTTCTCTTTTCTCTTCTCTGTCTTCTTATCGGACTCTTTTATATCGTTTTCTTTCGGGATAGGAAACATTGCCGGAGGTATGAGAATAGGTTTGTTCGGTTTATCTTTTCTTTGGCCAAGAGTCGGTGGTTTTTCAGTGCTCATCAAATACATAAGCCGTTTTGCTTCTTTCTTCTCTTGCCATCGGCTCGGTCCTTCTTCTTTCTGTCCGTAAGCGTTCACGTTTCTTGCTGCTGCCGCTGCGACTCGGCCTGCCTGAACGCGACTCAGTCCTTGCGCGAAAGCTGCAGATCTGAGTCTTGACTCGTCCATTTGAAGTTGAAGGGAACAAAAGCAAACGGCAGCCGGTTTGATTTTAGATCTTCTTGTGGAACAAACCCTAGGTTCCCAAATCTATAGGCTCCAATCTAGACCACGATTCAAATTGAATATGCCGTCTGACCGACTATTTTTATACTACTAAAATTATTTAAAATTAACTACGACTAAAATTCACTTGGTAAAATGACACGCTCATGCCCAAATCGAGAACCTTGGTCATTTTTTTTAATGAAATATTTATTAATGAATAACTGTCTCCAAACGAAGGCTGCAAAATTTTTGAATATGAAATTAAAATACAGCGTAAAAAAACATAAACTCTAATATTGGGAATTACAAACTAATATTAAGCAAAACAATGAATGAAAGCTATATAGCTAAGAAGTTTGGATTTTAGACAAAGATTAATGTTATGTCAAGAGCAACATCCACCACTGAAGAGACAAACAATCGAAGTCAAGCAACGATCTTCAGACCAATATCAGCCAATGACCTTCACTCCGATAGTATCATCAGAATGGATTCATCAGCAAATCTAAATCAAGAGCAACACCACCATTGAAGAGCAAATCAAGCAGCATCAATGACCTTTAGACTTCAACGATTTGACAGCATCGTCTAAGGATCCACTGCTTCAATCAGATGTAGAAAGCAACAGATATAACAAAAGAAGCCAGGTAAAAGATTTTAGTTAGTTATGTAACCAAGACCAAGAGCTTCCAAAATGAGGATAGCCTTAAGGTTAGGTATTGGGTTACCCTATAATGGTCACTTTTTTCTTTTTGATACTTAAAAAAAAGTTAGGAATTGGGTTACCTTATAATTATTAATAAACAAGTAGACCATATTATCAAATAAAAATACACATCTACTATAAATAAATGATGAAGAATTTTAAGGATGTTGAGGGGTGATTTTGTGATACGAAAATCTTTTAGTGTCCAAATCGTTTACTATACTTTGCTTGGGAGTCTTTTTAGAGAGAGAAAGTAAGGATTAGGTTAAGTAGAGTGAGAAAGTAATATTCTATTCATCTCTGGATCTAGTACAATTTCGGGTCTTATTACACTTTTGGTCCATATATCTCTTTATCTTCTCATAATGGCTACTTCTTTAGTAATCTATATAATTTTCCTCTAATACAATTCCTTCTTTACAATTCTCTCCTATTATATTTCTTCCTTACAATTCTCTCTTATTATATTTCTTCTTTACAATTTTCTCCTTAACAAACCTCTTCTTTACAATTTCACCATGTCTTTTATTCTCCCTCATCAGTAGCCCCCAATCCTAGTAAAAATAGTTTTACTAGGACTGTAAAGAAGTCTTTACTGCTCCCTCGAACGTCTTTTGCTCGGAGAACCATTTTCCAAGTGTAAGATTTCCTCCTCGAAAATGCTTTTGGCCAATACTTCAAAGGCTACTTATCTCTTCGAAATAACATCTTTTCCTCGGAGAACTCTTCTTCAAATGCAAAATTTCCTCCTCGAAAATGCTTTTTCCTAACCAGTACATTCCTTAGACTATAGACTTATATTAACCAGTAGCCCCCCAATCCTTACAATGTCTTAGCCAGTAATGGCTCGGACCATGGTAAGGCGCCCGTTGGAATTCGCTGTGCTAGAGGATACCATGATAAGATATTGCAATGATTGATTATGAGAGAGGTATGACGTCAGCAGTCATACTTTCTTGTCAAAGTACCTTTTGAGAAATCGTTTCAAATTCTTGAGACATGAGTATGCGGACAAGGTCACGTGGAGGTAAAGCCTAACTCAAGGTGAATGAGCTACTCTACAAGTCCTAGTTCGGAGTGCTTATGGCTCATCAAGCAGTGTTGATTCAGGTAGCCCCAACCTAATTAGAGTGGACGGTGAATCTCAGTTGAGAGAAGGCTAAAACTTGAACTAGTTTGAGACCTTTTAGAAGTGGACCAAAAACAAATCCTGTACAAATCTACGGATGCCTAAACGAACAATATCATACTACTGTAGAGATATCATAATATCCTAACGATTCTCTTGCTAAACAATTCCCCTATATATTTAAATTCCAATTGTTCTTTTAATATACATTGGTTTATATGGTATTTGGTTGAGTTTTTAAATGTATTTGGGTCTAAAATAAGTAAATTTGAATAAAATTTAAATGTAAAGAAAGTTTTAATTGCGTTCACGTTAATGTTTTACGTGAAAAGTTAGAAGAGTAAAAGGAAGTTGAAATATAAGTGGAGGTTAGTGTTAATATAGGTGGCGATAAGTGTACATCTTTTTGTTACCGACGTAAATGATGGAGAGTAAGTGGACTACGCTTATTTTAGGAATGGAAAGAGTATTTTTTTTCCCCTGTACGGATATATAGAAGTCATTATAAAGTTCAAACCTCTCTTGAATCCAACGTCCAAATGTTAATTCGAAACTTCTGCTAGCAACTGTCACAAACCGCTCCAACAAATCAATCTCAATCTCATTCATGCTGATCCACCTTTTCTTTTTCTTTCTACCATGTCTAGCTCAACCACCAGGTATTCATATCTTAAAACCGATTTCAATGTTGATCCTGGTGAGTCTCTCTTGTTTGTTTAGATTTTCGAGGTGGTTAGTATTTATTGTCTATCTTGCTTGTTAATTAGGAAATGTTTGTCGTAGGTAGGGTTTTTAGATGTTCATCAATCTCATAGGTAGGGTTTTAGAGACCTATATTTGGGTTTGGTTCATTGCAGGGATCTTGTATTCATCCATTTGCGTTGCTTCTTGGATGGGTCTTATTAGTGCGTATGAAGCTGGGGTTAAACCTACGGTTTTAGTTCTTCCTAGGGATGCTTTTGGAAACAACATTTCTTCACCTCTTCAAGAACTGGCTTCTTATAATTTCTCAGTTTCTGCACTGTATGGAAATGGTTCCCTTGCGAGTTGCGAATGTGCCAAACATAACATACATGGGTTGGAACGAATTTGGTTATGTCATTCTCGACTTTCTAAGATGGAAATACTTATATACCAGGTAGATGACTATGGGAACTTCATCCCCATGTTCTATGACTAGGATGCTGAAATTGTCGAGCAAGAGACACATTTGTCCATACCTATAGCAGATTTATTAGGGGTTCAGTTGCTTTCCTTTAGCATGTCAGAACCAGGCAACTTTTTGCTCACGACAATTGAACAATTTCTTTTTGTTCGTTGTAATTGATACGCATCATTATATAACTTACGACGGGGAACTGATAGGGACAGCATTCGGTGACGAGCCCCATAGTGATGCTACCGGTCATATTTCATCTGTTCTTGCTCTAATTAATGAATTAAGCGACGATGTAAGGAGTGCAATTTTATCTATTTCTTTTAAATGTCCAGTCTTAAATTTGTTTGGACAGTCTTCCATGAGGCCAAATGAACCGGCCAGTGCTTTCGATGTCTTCTATACTCCAGAGAAGATTGGGATTTACAAAATCCATATATATTCTGGAAACATAGGCCTCAATGGCGGCCATCCATACACAAAAGAAGTAGTAGCAGGTAGAATTATTCACTAAGTAACTGTTATCCTTTCAGTTCTACAAAGAACATATATTGTTTTATACTAAACTTAAACTACATAAATGGTCTGCAGTAAATATTTTATGACGTAAGATATTGATGCCTGACTAGAAACATTGGAGTTATTTTTTATCAGGTCTGAAATGACTAAGAAGGAAGGGGCTTAGTTTGTATTTGTAAATTTTCTGAACTGCAACAAGTTTCTTGGAGGGATGTGTAGAAGAAATCAATTTTGCTCCTCAGTCGTTTCGATATCTTGGGTACTACTTTGACTAATCATGATTTTATTTTTTGCTTCGTCGTTTTGATTAGCTATAAGCTAAATCCTTTTTATAGTGTTGATTTAACAATTTTGGGTTTGCATGCTCCAAACAAGATAATTTATTTGTTAAATCTAACTTCTCATTTTGCTGAGAAATTGAATATCTGCACTTCCTAAATCGTAGAACCAGTTGCTTCTTATCTTTGTTACCTTTACATTTCTCTTTCGCTATTCTCTTCAAAGCAGAATGAGAACTTTTCCGGTGTTGATACCCTGCGAGTTTATACCAAGAACAAGAATGGGATAAATAAATTGGGTATACCAATTTGTGTAGAACCCGTGAACGACCCTCTGTCCATTTATGTACCCGATTTTATTATAGTAAAGGGAAATGGAGATGAGTCATTGATCTTTGACAAAGAGAAAGACAAATTCGAGTTTTCCGTTGGAGATCCCGATCTCTTAATTTTCCTGGTATGTTTTAGGTTCTTGCTATGCTATACTAGGTTTGGCTTCACTTTGTAGTACAATCAGATTCGCCTTTCAAGTAGAATTTAATGCTTATGTTTTGCAGTTCGGATCCATATTTATATTTCGAATTGGTTTGACCATGCACTGTGACTCACATTATAGAGTTTGGAGAGTTTATTTTCAACAATATAATATACTTGAATTTTCCGTCTCATAATGGGTTGCTTTTTCAGGTGGCGAGTCTTATTTTGTGGTTACATTTTCTGCGGAAGTTAGTGATGGTTCTCTCAAAACTAGTCTTCCAGCTGAGCTTATAAACTCAACTGAATTGAAGTCAAAAGTAGTTACCAGTGGGAACCTCTTCAGACTTCTGAACATTTTATGGTAAAAGCTGTAGGAATTAGGTCCAAGGAACTATCAAGGACTTAGGACTGCAATAGTATCATGCAGCAACTGATATATAAAGTAACCCCACCTCTTTCATTTTGCACTAAACCAAGTAGCATTACAGAGTTTTTCCCAAAAAAAGAGCAAGAGAGAGGTTATCAGAGTGTTTCTGTAGTGGACTTTGATTTCCATTGTGTTCGTCAAACAATATATGATTCAGATGCTCTGTTTCTGGGACAAGGTGGAGAACATGGTGCCACTTTAAAGTTCAAGTTGAGTGATATGGGGCACTATGGATGCTCTTCGGACTGCACAGAAAGCATATCAGTGCCTTTACATGCTGAAGTTACTGTCAATTTAGTTAGAAAGAAGCGAATGGGTTCCCTTGCAGCTCAAAGTAAGTGAGAGTTCTATGAGTAACTTGTTCTTGACAGTATTTTCCTTTTTTTGCAATATAATTTTCAAGAACCTATCTAGTGTATATAGACATGCACACCAATGTTGAATATTACGGTAGTGCCCAAGTGACGCTAATATGGTTATATTCTTGCTTACAGCACTTGGGTCAGCAATTGTTCTGGAATCGCTGCTGGTGATTTCTTTCTGGGTTTTTCTTCTTTCCTTCACATGCAAATATGCCGTTCTTCTGGTAAATGGGAGATGAAAGCGCCGTGGTAAGAACTTTGACATAGATGCAGTGAAGAGTTTTTCCGAGACAAACTGTAAGTAAATTTTATGGCTGAATGATATTTTTAGTAGGCGATATGGAGATTTAAATCTTACCTGCATTTGATGATGGTGATAGTTGAATTTGTGTTTCCATGCAGCCAAGTGCTAAGTTAAGTGGGACGCCACAGCCTCCGGAGGGTGTTTAAACCTCATCTGTCAGGGGGGACTATCTATCAAACACTTTCCAGCTTGTACAAACTTGATACAGTTTCAGTATATTGACAGTTCCATTGTGTCAGGAAAAATTTCTCCTTCAATTCATAGAGCCTGGAAATTGCTCATCCTCTATCTCCGGTTCTTTTAGTAAACACAGTCATCAGAGTCCTGTTATCAGTCTCTTGCCACCTCAGATAGGGAAGATGTAATTAAATTGTATAATTGTTATTTATTTCCTGATTAAGGATCTTGTTCAACTCTGTTTGTGGTATGGAAGGTGGCATATCTATAGGTAGGTTAGTATTTATGCAGTCGAAGTTATTGCAGTACTTTGAAGTTGAGATATTGTTCTGTGGCCACTAGGGCCATATATATATACTATTTATTCTACTTTAACGAAGCTTTCGATTGTTTAATGGTCAAACATATTTCTTTGCCAAGAAACAATGGCTCAGAAAATGTAGTATTTTCTCACTGAAACCAGATGCTAGTTTCATTATTCTTGCAGAGGTTGGTAACGTTCTGGTGGTAAAATTACGTGCAGCCTTGAAACGGTATCGACTTTCGTGGAGAAGGACTAGATTCATGTTCCAGAGACAAAGCATCATTGCTGTTTTTTGGGGTAGTTAACAAAACGCTATTCATTTTAAAACAAGATGAAGAAATTACAAGACAGGACAAAAAAATAGACAGAAAGAGCGTTTCTCCCTTTATAGCAAAAAGCCTCGTGATAAGGCTTTTTAAACAAACCTATGGTGCTGTTCAAAATATGAGATTTTGCACCATGGCCATTATTAAAAAAGCTTGCACAACTACCCTTCTTGTGTTTTTCTTGCTTATAGCTAGCTATATATTATATTCTTATTTATTCTCCTTGTAAAGAAGCTTTCGAGGGTTTAATGATTAAACATATTTCTTCATAACCAAACAAAGGCTCAGAAAATGTAGTCTTTTCCTCACTGAGACAACACACTAGTTTCTTTATTCTTGCAGATTGGTTGGTAAAGTTCTGGTGGTACACTTACCTGCAGCCTTGAAACAGTGTCGAGTTTGGTGGAGATGAACTAGGTTCATGTTCCAGAGACAAAGCACCATTGCTGTTTTTTGGGGGAGTTAAGAAACAGAAGGCATTCATTTTAAAACAAAATGAACAAACTACAAGACAGGACACAACAAAGGAGATACAGAAAGACTTTCTTCCTTTTATAGCAAAAAGCCTCATGATAAGGCTTTTTAAACAAACCTATGTTGCTGCTCAAAATATGAGATTCAGCACCATGGCCGTTATTAAAGAAGCTTGCACAACTACCATTCTTGTGTTTTCCTTGCTTATAGCTAGCTATGATGCCAAAAGTGACTATAGCACCTTTAATGGAGAAGCTGGTTTTATAGAAGCTAAAGGTAAAGCTTATTATGACATAGACTCTTTTCGGGAAGTCTTTAATGTGCTACAATTTGGAGCAGATTCTAGCGGCTTCAGAGACAGCGCTAGAGTAAGACTGAACTATAGATTTCGAGTTTTATTTATGTCTAGTCTTCCTTATATATATAGAGAGAAGATATATTATTTCTTTTGTTTAATATCTCCTACTTATCTCTTCAGGGTTTTGTTAACGCGTTCAATGCAGCTTGCCGCTGGAAGGGGAACGCGCAACTGCTTATCCCGGCAGGGGAATACACGGCTGGACCTGTCTCTTTCAAAGGGCCTTGTAGAAATACAAGTCCTTTGGTTGTTCGAGTTTTAGGAGTCATCAAAGCAGACAGTGATATTTCATTGTATGAATCTCGAGAGTGGATCGAGTTTGATGCCATAGATGGCTTGATAGTTAGTGGAAATGGCAGATTTGATGGTCAAGGCAACGCAGCGTGGCAATATAACAACTGTACACAAGATCCTCATTGTGATCGTCTTCCTTCTGTAATGCATCCTACAATCACCAAAACCATGGTTTTTTTTTGCGTCTAAAACACTCTTCTTTAAAGTCAACGATGGACATTATTTGTTTTAATTTTTTGTTTCTTGTCTTAATTTTTTATGTCTACACAAACACACTACCGATCCGTTTTATCTTTCCAAGTTATAATAGTCTTTGGAGTTGGCTCTTTTGTGCAGAATTTGATGTTCCATCAGGTGAGAAACGCAATCATACATGGAATCAGCTCAGATAACAGCAAAGGATTTCATTTATTCATCACACACAGTGATCACATACATCTAAGGCACCTCAACATTGTTGCTCCTGCGGATAGTCCCAACACTGATGGAATACATATCAGTAGGTCAAGTATGGTTGCTGTATCACACACAATCATCAACACCGGCGATGACTGTGTTTCTATCACTCAAGGCTCCAACAACATCACTATCAAAGAAGTTATTTGTGGCTCTGGCCATGGCTACAGGTATTCTAATCAGTTTTTTTTGTTTTTATGCTCCTCCCATGTGACCGGCCATTTTTTCTTAAACAGTGGTTTTCTTGAGAAATCATTGGTTTTTTTCTCTGACTTCGAGTTTTTATCTGTTTATCTCTGTCCGAGTTCGCTAAAGCCTTTAAAAAGTCTGTAAAGAAATAAAGCTGTACTGAGGCTTAGAGCCACTACTAAGTAGACTTATTCAGACAAGTTTTATTAAGTGCAACGTCAGCAATAATCGAAAGTTGGACCTCGTCCAGAAATAAGAACACCATACCCACTCTGGTTGTAATTCAGATTTGTAGAATGTCTTAATTTCTTCCTAATTGTATATTCGGATTTTCATATATTTATATAGTTTTCAAAATATCAGGCAAGTTAATCAATAGAACATATGACAATAGTTGTTATTTACAAAATAACATTATAAGACTCCTTGCATTGACCTGTAAATGTTAATTTGTTGTCGAAATTCTCCATTGTTCTTTCCAGTATCGGTAGCCTAGGGAAGTATGAGGATGAGAAGGATGTGAAAACAATTCTCTTTCAGAACAGCACGTTGTCAAACACAGACAATGGATTGCGCATTAAAACGTGGGCAGGAGCACCTAAGAGTCAGGCTTCTGGGATTATTTTCCAAGATATTATCATGGAAAATGTTCAAAATCCTATCATCATCGATCAAAACTATGGTTCCTCTAACAACAAGGTCTACCCAAATTTTTACTTTTCTGCTTTATGGAATTATTCATCTGTTTCTATAGTTTTTAAGTTCGACATTGGTCCCGACAGGTGCGGATGTAGAACCATTAGTTGAGAAAACAAAGTTACCAAAATTAGTGTAAAATATAGCTTTGTTAAAGGCGGTTGGAGTTCTTTCACATTTTATGTTTCGTTTTGATGGTGCAGCCATCAGGAGTAAAGATCAAGAACATTCAATTCAACGACATCAGAGGGACGACATCATCTAACGTAGCGGTGAATATCGTGTGCAGCCCCAAGGTTCCTTGTCAAAATGTGCGGCTTTCAAATATCAAATTGAAGTATGTTGGCAATGGCAAGAAAGCGAAAGAGTTACCTTTGAGTTCTATTTGTGTAAATGCTAACGTAATTTACACTGGCTCACAAAACCCACCTCCTTGTCATAATAGATGGATCAGTTAGTTCTAGTGTATTTTTGCCTTGTATTTTTTTGTTCATTATAGCACATAGTGTGTCTATTTTTCTACATGATGACTAGATATATAATTAGTCACTACGTTTTGTTAGTGAGTTTATTAGGCTCTAAACCAATAGATAAGCTAGAAGGTTCCAAAATTTTAATCATTCGGTGAAATAATTTGGCCTAAGCTGTGAATATGAATACGTAATTTTTGCAGATCTATATAATTTATTTATTAATTTAGACAATATTATAATATTATAAGATTTAATATTTTCGGTTGCTTCAGATCTATAATATAGGATTTATTTATTAATTTGGACAATATTATAAGATTCAATATTTTAGGGTTAGGTTTAATTTAAAATTGGAGATGTGTCCTGTCACATTTATTCATAGATAAAAAAAAAATCATTTGTTCATTAATGAGAGAATGTGTCATGCCAAGTTGTTTATGAACTAAAAGAATTTTTTCTCCCATTTAAAGAAATATAGATTTTAAATATGGATTTTGTTTTTAAATTATTTAAATATAGTAATTTACAAATTTTATAAAATATGACGTGCTTTATAATTTTTTTTTTCCAAAAAGACTCATGTTAATTGAGATATGTTCTTACTTATATATCATTGTGTCACAAATTAGTGTACTCTTTAAATCTCAGTTACAAGAAGCAGACATATGGTACCCGCAAATTCTCCTCTAAGTACTCGCAAATTCTCCTCTACGAAGTCTGTGCCCGCAAATTCCCCTAAAAGAAGTAGACACTTCAAATCAATTCTCAATTACTCAATGAAGCTAGTGGAGTAGTGAGAGTTACATTAAGAAGTTCGAAAGTCTCAAATTATTAAGTGATGTTAGTGGGTAGTGAGAATCATATTCTCTATAAGTACTGAACTCTTTTGTTTCACTCTTCAAGTAATAAAATCAACTCTTGTGTGTTCTTATTGTTTCAGTTCTTGTGTCTGTTCAATTTGTTTCATGGTTTCAGAGCAAGTTCTCTGCATATCAAGTGTTTAAGTTTTATTACCCAGTGAAATAAAAATCAAGTGTTATTACTTTTAAATCAATATGAATAGAAGTAATTCAGCTTCTCCTATGTTTACAGAGAAGCTTGTTGGAACCAATTACCAATATTGGCGGTTGTGTATGAAGGCCTTCCTTCAAGGACAAGGTTTATGAGATCTTGTTTCCGGTACCGAGATACTTCCTACTGATACTCCGGAAAATGTTGAGTTAAGGAGGAAATGGAACTTATTGATCATGTTCGTAAG
The DNA here is from genome assembly GCA_036936605.1 of Limnanthes douglasii subsp. nivea. Lineage (NCBI taxonomy): Eukaryota > Viridiplantae > Streptophyta > Magnoliopsida > Brassicales > Limnanthaceae > Limnanthes > Limnanthes douglasii. The sequence continues at coordinate 21,601,296 of JAUPFV010000001.1, read as the reverse complement.
GAATTTATTGATCATGTTCGTAAGGAATTTATTGATCATGTTCGTAAAGAATTTATTGATCATGCTCGTAAGGAATTTATTGATCATGTTCGTGCATTGGATTCTCCAAAGGATATCTGGGATACTCTTGACATGTTATTTACCTAGCAAAATACTATGCGGCTTCAATACCTTGAGAATGAGCTTGCTTCGTTAACCCAAGGTAATATGTCAATATATGATTAATTTCTTAAGGTTAAGAATATATGTTTGGAAATTTCAGGTGTGGATAGCGACCTGACTTCATGCCGTTTATATCATAAATATAAGGATGAGTTAACCAACCATCAATTGTTAAGTTAGAGAACCTACTCTATAACCAGGAAGTATTGGTTAAACAAATGCTTGGTAAGTATTCAGTTGATGTTGAAGATACATTTTTTACTAAAGACAGGTCAAGATGGAAAAACACACAAAGTCATTTTCAAAATGATGGTAAGCAGACAAGAAATAAAGGGGAATCAACAAACCACTCTAAACTGACATGTTTGATATGGAAGGACTGAACACATAAAGTCGGATTGTCGTGCAAAGCTTATTTATAAGACGTGTGGAAAACCTTGCCACATTAAACCAAATTGTTATTCGAAAATTGTTGAATCAGATGCAAATGTTGCACATGATGTTGAAGAGAGCAATGAGTGAAAATGGGAAAGTTGTTTCTCGATTGAGGTTGTTAATGAACCAGACAACATAACTTCGGTTATTAATCAACCAGTTGCCATTGGTGCCTCAGTTGTCTGCGCTGCACCAATTCCTGGACTCGGGCCTTGTTTACCTGCACGCCTCACACCGAAGAAGGTACAAAATGGTTTGGTTGTGTTGTCTGGTGGTAATAATAAGATAGAGTAGCCACAGAGTGGTATCATGACTGAAAATGGTCCGCGTGAGAGCAAAAAAAAAATCGTCCAAGGTTATATTGAAGGTTTTGCAAACCTTTTTAAAAACGTATTAGTACGACAACATGCCATGATGGTCAAGTTGAAGCAGGTTTATCTGATTCGAATGCGGTATCGGTTCTTAAGCAGTTAGCAGAGATGGTTGTTCAAATCAAGTGGAGACAATTGAAACTTGTTTATGGGCATGATATAAGGCTTAGTCAGATGCCTGTTAACTGTAACTTTAAGGTTTTGAGAGAGATTGTGAGTACAAAATTTTCAGTGTTAAAGTTAGTTTGATCAAGTATAAGGATAACAATGGAGATTTGGTGACAATAACGTGTACGGGCGAGCTCAGATTGGCAGAGCTATCTGTAGATAGTAAACTTCAATCAAATGTAGCTGAGTCGGTTCCAATGTTGAAGTTGCATATCGTTGAGGTTGATCTAGAACATGAACCTCCTGAGATTCAGGAAATTAAAGTGGATGAAAGTAGATCCTCCTCTCTCGGTGGTTCTATTTCGGAAGATAACGTTATATATTTTGATAAACTGGACAAAAATATTCAAAAGGAATCATAGGAACCAAATGTTTGGCTTCGACACATTCGACTTTGCATCATAATAGAGGTGAATATCTCCTTGCGAAAATAAGTTCGAGCAAATAAATTTTATGACCATCATCTGTTGTTTTTGGTATCTTCGTGTGCTTAATTATATATAAGGTAACTGGTATCATAAGTCGTTTGTGCTTCAAAGCGTATGGAAACCTTAACAAGCACCAATAAATCGAATGGAACAACAGGGAGTTTTCGACTTCACTCTACTTATTGCTTTTAACAGACCACAAAGAGAATTTTGATGATGATCTAATAATCAATAGAACATCAACTACATCAGAGGAAATACTTACGGTTTCAATTGGTTATTTTCTGTCTAATAAGGAAATGATCATTTGGAATTATCCAACTTTAGGCGGTTGGGAATATGTTCTACATCATGGGCTATCCATGTTTTCAATATACCTGTTTGTTATAAGTGGCCAAGCTCAGTTTTACATATAAATGGTTATCCTGACAGAAAACACAACACCTTGTATAAATCTAAGATGGTACTTGGATACTGCTAGTCAGAAGGGATATAAAATGTACATATACAATGGTGTTGCTTTGTTCCTCATATGACTGGTTGCAAAAATTCTTTTATTCATTTACTTATTTACCTACATGTATATTAATTTCGATCAGGTTTCGAAGATATTCCCTCTAGGGTTTTATAGCATACTGGTGGTACCAGCCTTGCTATCTATAATGAATGTAATATGGTCTACTAAGATCATCAAAGGGATGATTGAAATTCTATCAAAAGCAAAACAAATTCTTCGATAGAAATGAACTTTAGAGTATGGGCTGATGTATCAAAGGAATACAAAGTTCCGCTTAAGTGGGTTTGTTGATGCTGATTGAGCAGGCAATGTGAATCACAGATGGTCCACTTCAGGCTATTGTTTCAATACTGGTTCAACAATCATCTCATAGTGCAACAAGAAGCAAGACAAAGTGGCATTATCAACTGTTGAAGCTCAATATGTTGCAGCCACATTAGCTTCCCTAGAGTGTATTTGGCTTACAAGACTTTTTAGAGATGTTAATCAGGCACTACACCTTCCCATTTCTATCTTTTGTGACAACGAAAGTGCCATTAAACTTGCTGGGAATCTTGTGCTTCATGCTCGCACAAAATACATTGATACTCTCCATCACTTTATTTGAGAGAAGGTACTCAATCAAGAAATTGAGTTGAAATCTATACGGAGAAATGAGCAGGTTGCAGATGGCCTTACTAAGGCTCTCTCCAAATCGAAGTTCGAAGAGTTCAGAGTAGCTCTCGGTCTAGTTGGTCGAAAGAATTCACCAAGGGAGAGTGTCACAAATTAGTGCACCCTTTAAATCTCAGTTACAAGAAGGAGACATACAGTACCAGTAAATTCCTCTCTCCGCAAATTCCCCTCAAATAAGCAGACTGTTCAAATCAATTCTCAACTACTCAATAAAGTTAGTGGAGTAGTGAGAGTTACATTAAGAAGTCTGAAAGTCTCAAATTATTAAATGCTGCTAATGGCTAGTGAGAATCATATTCTATATAAGTAATGAACTCTTTTGTTTCACTCTTCAAGTAATAAAATCAACTCTTATGTGTTCTTATTGTTTCAGTTTCCGTGTTTGTTCAATTTATTTTACATTGATCATTCTCATGTCTAATGAATTTTGGGGACACCTAACAAAATCTAATGTACCTTATTTAAAAGACAAAACAATATATTCACAAAATCTTATAAAATATCATATACTTTACCAAAAATCTTATAAAATTCGACATGCTTTAAGAAATAAATAAATAAATAAAATTATCATAATTTATATGTATAGAAGTACAAAATGAGATAAATTTTAATTCAAATTCAAATCAAAACGCAAACTAAAAAAAATAGTTGATTCATTTTAATGAAATATATTACGAAAAATAAAAAAAGTTAAATTTATGAAAGATAAAAAATTGTCAATCAAAATATGCACTCTTATATACGTGTATATATATACATATATTAACCAATAATAAATAATATACAATTAAATTAGTTAATTTGGAAACACATATACATGTTCAAAATTATATTCCCTTATTAAAATAAATTTAGTAATTGCATTGAGTTTTATTGAATTACTGTTTACCCATCTCTTTCATGATCATTAATCATTATACAATTATTTATGCATAACCCACCTTATTTGTTTTTCATCCGACATTTTTAATCTCTCCACGAATAAATTTTATTTTAGGGTGAAGCTATTTCCTCCATAAAATTTATTATTTCCTCCATCATTCATAAAAAAACCCCATTTTATTATTTCCTCCATAAAGGAAAATCCTAATTTATCCTTGTTTTAATTTTACACCAAAAACCCAAATTTCTCCAGTAACTATTCACCTCCACCTCTTCTCTTCTAACCCTAAAAAACCCTAACCACCAAACAATTTTGAATCAATTTCTGGAGTTCAAAAGATAAAAATCTATCGTTAATCTTATTTTTATTTTAAATATATGGGTTGACACATCGAATAAAATCTCTTTTTAAATCTATCATTTTTTTTCCACAGTAAGTTATAGGAACTCTATATGTAGATAAAAAAAACTTGTTAATCATTTAATCGAGTTCCTACATATCGAGTTACTAGTTTAATCGTTTTTTAATATCAATTTTTAGTTTAATTGTTTATTTCCTGTATATTGAGTTCAAAATATAGATTTTCTGTGGTTTGATTAGTGTCTGTTGCTTGAGTTCTTTTTTAAAATATTATATGTGATTATGAGTTCCTAACTCAGAATCACGCGCTTTTTAAAAAAAACATGTTATTCGGAGTGGTTGTCTCTGAACTACATGTTTTTTTTAAAAAACATGTAATTTTATGACTAATCTTAAAAATAATTGAGTTTTTATGTTTTATTATTGTTTAAGTTTAGAAGTTAAATCATATATGTTGGTTTTAATTTATCTTAATGATGTGTTTGTTGTAATAAGGGTTTGATAGTGGGTAGTGTCATCAAATTATAAATTAGAAACTAAATAAAGGGCAAGAAGGTAAAAACAAGTGTTCAGTGTTTTATTAAAAATTTAAAATGGAGGAAATAATAGATCTTATGGAGGAAATAGCTTCACCCTTTATTTTATGCTCATATATATATATATATATATATATATGATTTTGGAGATTTTCTGAACTTTCATTTTTTTTTATTTTATCTAAAACAATAAACAACGTCATTAACATTGAAAATAATTATCCACTAGTGCTGAATCTAAGCTAAACTTTTATATCATTCTACACAAATGAAATTTGCCCCGAAATAAGTGTGGTTTTTAATACCAATAAAGTAAATATTATCACTTTCCAAATGAGATCTTCAAATCAAAATTATTTTCTAAAAATGAGATTCCTTTATATAGTTGGGTCTCATTTAAAAAAGAGAGTCATAGTTTAAACAAAGATATGATCCTTATAATTTGTCATGCCATTGTGTTATATCTTTTGAAAATACAAAACATATTATGTTATGGTTGTTTATTCACATGTATTAAATCTGAACTCAAATTTAGTAGAAGAATTCATGCTAACATGTTTGTTAACCTACAAAATTTGTCAATCCATTAAAAAAAAAGTACAAAAAAATGTAGGTAAAAAATCTATTAGGCATTTAACAATGAAACAAAATTTACAATCTCTTTAATGCTTTTATTAAAATTTCTCTTGGTGTTAAAAAGAACAATAACAAAAAAACAAGACACAAAACTAGTAATGATTAATCGATAAAACATGAAATCAAACGATACAAAACCTAAAAAATAAAGTTTCATCAAAATAATTCAATGATTTTTCATTCAAAATCGATTTCTCATATCAAAGTTTATGCAAACAAGATTTATTGTTAAACACAGAGATACAAGCAACGTTTCACATCCAAAAACAAATTTAATTACTTCAATCGAATATATCTTTAGTTTCAAATCTATATAACTATTAATAAAATCAAATAAAAAAAATATAAAATCAAATAATATAAACTAAAAACTAACACTAAAATCCTAAAAACTCACCTCATAATATCGATTTAATTAAGAGTTAAAAAAACACAAAAAAGGGAATGTTTAGAGAATGGTTCTAAAATTTTAAAATTTTGTCAATTTAATTTAATATTTTATTGAAAAAAATAGGGTGAAGCTATTTCCTCCATAAAATTTATTATTTTCTCCATCATTCATAAAAAAAACCCATATTGTTATTTCCTCCGTAAAGAAAAATCCTAATTTATCCTTGTTTTAATTTTACACCAAAAACCCAAATTTCTACAGTAACTATCCACCTTCACCTTTTCTCTTCTAACCCTAACAAAACCATAGCCACCAAACAATTTTGAAGCAGTTTCTGGAGTTCCAAAGATAAAAATCTATCGTTAATCTTATTTTTATTTTAAATATATGGGTTGACATATCGAATAAAAATCTCTTTTTAAATCTATGATTTTTTTGCATAATGAGTTATAGGAACTATGCAGAAAAAAAACTTGTTCGTTTAATCGAGCTCCTGTATATCGAGTTACTAGTTTAATCGTTTTTAATATCAATTTATGGTTTAATTCTTTCTTTCCTGTATATTGAGTTCAAAAATATAGATTTTTATGGTTTGATTAGTGTGTTGATTGAGTTCTTTTTTTAAATATTAGATGTGATTCTGAGTTCCTAACTCGGAATCACATGCTTTAAAAAAAATATGTTATTCGGAGTGGTTGTCTCGAAACTACATGTTTTCTTTTTTGAAACATGTAATTTTGTGACTAATCTTAAAAATAATTGAGTTTTTATGTTTTTAGGGTTTAATTTTAGAAGTTAAATCATATACGTTGGCTGTAATTTATCTTAAAGATCCCTTTGTTTTAATAAGGGTTTAATAGTGGATAGTGGCATCAAATTATAAATTAGAAAGTAAATAAAGAGGAAGAAGGTAAAAACAAATGTTGAGTGTTTTATTAAAAATTTAAAATAGAGAAAATAATAAATCTTATAGAGGAAATAGCTCCGCCCAAAAAAATATTAACCTCCCGTTTGTGTAGTTAATTAAAATGACAAAGACAATTATCTCCAATTTTAGAAAAACAAAACATAAATTTACATCATTTTTTTTTATTACATGTTATAACATATAATAACATAACTACTAAATTCAGACTTAAAAATTTGTTCCACACATATAAATTCATTAAAATAAGAAACTACCGAGTCCGGAACAAAACCCCGATATATAAGTGAAGCAAAACCAAAAACAAAGAAGAAGCTATTTCAACAATGGCGCATATCACAGCACGGCGCACATTCGCATCAATCCTAGCACGAACCGTCTCTTCTCCCTCTTCTTCACTCTCTTCTCGTTCTCGATTCGGTCTCGCTCTCCTCGACAAATCGTTCACACCCCAGCTTGTGCCAGACTCGCTTAATCGGCTCGCAAGAACCAGAACATCGGGACCCGGTTACTCCCCCCTTAACGACCCGTCTCCCAATTGGAGCAACCGGCCACCAAAGGAGACAATCGTTCTCGATGGATGCGACTACGAACACTGGCTTATCGTTATGGAGTTTACTGACCCGAAACCCACAGAAGACGAAATGATAAACGCTTATGTCAAAACCCTTACTTCTGTTATCGGCAGGTTTGTAAATTTAGCTTCGATTTTTTGTTCTTCTATTGATTGGTTTTGAATCAGTCGAATTGTTTTAGTGAAGAGGAAGCTAAGAAGAAGATTTACTCAGTGTGTACTACGACGTATACTGGGTTTGGTGCTTTGATTTCTGAAGAGCTTTCTTACAAAGTTAAAGGTACTAACTTGTTTCCTTCATATTTAGGGTTTAGGGTTTAGGGGATTAAACCCTAAACCCTAAATAATCTTAGTTTGTACTTGCTTGTTGAATTTGCACTGAAGCAGAATGGTAGGGTTTATGTATGCTTAATTATCTATTAACAAATGAGTTTGATTGATTCTTATGTATGATTCGAGAGATTAGAGATTAACAAGCAACTATTCTTCTGTATTGTTTGTCCTTGCTTGCTAAATTGGCATTTGAAGCAGGTTAGGGTTTGTGGAGAAGCTTTCTTTTGTAGCAAATGAGTTTGATTTGATCATTTAGTGTAGCTTCCGGTTTTCAGCTGATTTGTTCTTTGTATAAGTGTTTGATTCGTTTTCGTGTTCATTAGGGTTACCGGGCGTTCTTTGGGTTTTACCCGATTCGTATCTTGACGTTCCTAACAAAGACTATGGAGGTGTGTACTGGATTTGAGTTTGTGTTTGAATTCTTTACTTCCGGTTTGAACTTTGGATTTCTTATTTGGTTGGTGTTCAGGGGACTTGTATGTGGATGGAAAGGTGATTCATAGACCTCAATATAGATTCAACGAGAGACAACAAACCAGGAACAGGCCTCGTCCGCGCTATGATAGGCGCCGCGAAACAATGCAAGTTGAAAGGAGAGAACCGATGCAAAGACAGAGCTGGACGCAAGATCAGCAGCCGGGATCGGCTGTTCAGAATCCACCCAACTTTGGACCGGGAAATCAAACCGTAAATGAAGGATAGTTCAACCTTCAGGTTGAAATCTACAACTTAAAACTTAGTGTTTAATGCATGAACAAGCAACTTGGTAATGATGGTTTATCCTTTGTCGTCGTCGTTAACTCTAGTGCCAAACTTTTTGGTGTTAGTGACATTTGTTTTTTTGTCATTCGGTCAATATCAAACTCGGGACTTCATCTCCAGATTACACACATCCGTTAAACTTGGTTATTTCGCAAAGCCTCAAGTTTTTGTTAGAGAAAAATAGATTTTTATATGTTGATAACTATAAACGGCAGTGTAATTAGTAAATAAGTTTTCAAATTGGAATCCAAAATTGTACTTACATGAAATGATTTATTTGCTCTTATTTATTTAATAAATTATTTTTTATAAACAATATTTTTTATATATCTAGAAAACAAAAGCCAAGAATAGAAAAATCTAAAAAACTTATAAATTTTAACCAAAATACCCCTAAAAAATTAGGAGAAAAGTACTAGAAAATACATTTTCCACTATTTAATTATCCAATGGTACCCGCTTTTGGGATAGTGTAACTTGGTACCTCAAATTGAAATTTGGACAAAAATACCCTAGACCATATATACCCGCTGATACCTCGAGGTGTTTGCAATTCTCAGGATATCATGAGAATTGTTTGCAACTCAGGATTTTTTGAACAACTTAGGATTTCCTGAACAACTCTCAGGATATCATGAGAATTGTTTGCAACTCAAGATCTCCTGAACAACTCTCAGGATATCATGAAAATTGTTTGCAACTCAGGATTTTCTTGAACAACTCTCAGGATATCATGAGAATTGTTTGCAACTCAGGATTTCTTGAACAACTCTCAGGATATCATGAGAATTGTTTGCAACTCAGGATTTCTTGAACAACTCTAAGGATATCATGAGAATTGTTTGCAACTCAGGATTTCCTGAACAATTCTCAGGATGAGAGTTGTGCAACTCTCAGGATTTCCTGAACAATTCTCAGGATATCCTGAGAGTTGTTACTGGTGAAATTTTATTTTTTTAAAAAAATAAAAAAATATCATCAATGGATCTAGTTTTGTTCATTTTAAAAAAACAAAAGCGATGGTACTTTCATTTATTTTTTTCGAGCTCTGGTTTAAAAGATTTAGTTCTTTTAAAAATAAAATAAAAATAAAAAGTAGGAAAGAGAAATTTTGGTTAAATGGTTGTTCATGAAAGGTGAGGGTAGTTAGGGTATTAAAATAATGTTAGGTACTATGTGGTAATTAGGTAGTTGAGATGGGTATTAAGAGATAATTGATCACACCTTGGGTACTAGATGACAATAAAATAGTTGAGTAGGTACCTTAGGTGTAATTTCCCAAAAATCAAAATTTGATGATAGAAGAATACAAAAGAGGATCATGTCCAAAAAAAACATCAACAATCACAAATAGAAATACTTCATTTTAGCATAGGTTATAATCTAAATTGAGAGAAAAAAATTCAAACATAAAATATTTATGAATTTTGGAAATATCATATGACTTTACTTGAAGATTTTAATTGGAGTATGAGATGTCTAATTACACTCGAATTTTTCCATTGAAACATATTTTTTCTGGTTTTCAAAACCTTGGGTTCATTATTTCAATATTATTTATGTTTATATTCATGTTGCACCTCTTTCTGCTATCCAGACAATGCATGCAACCAACAAACGAGATTAGTTCGTGATGATGTTGTGACCAGATTTTGAAATCGCACGGTCTAATATGATGAATGGTCATCTCGTACCATCTCTGGATGCATGTTTGAGTGAACTTCTTCGTGAGGAGCAGCGAATGATTACTCACACATTCATTGAACATCAAACTAGCATTAATACACATGTTCATGTAGTACAAACGAGAAATAAAACAGAGACATGCGTGTTATCCAATGCTATAGTTGTAATTCTTTTAGTCACATTGCTCGGGATTGTCCTAAAAAAGTCAGTAATTATTGCAAGAAACAGGAGTGCATCATCTTTGCTTGTCTCATTCGACCTGAACGACGACAAGGTACTACCTATCACACTAGTGCTTCTTGTTCCAACTGCATTGCCTACTGCCTCGCTGATTGTTCATATTTATTCTCTAGCAACAAATCCAAACACACTCACTCTTCGAATGGTTCAACAAATGATCATTTCTGTTTTTTCTTCTTTTTCTACTTTGAGACTCTGGGGTAATCCTAATAATTATTCCACACCATCGTATTTTGATTCTGGAGCCTCGAACCATATGACCATACCATTGTTCATATTTCTAATGTTAGAAATTATAATGAAAATCTAAAAATTAACAATGTTGATGGTAATTTTATCCTTATTAGTGTTGTTGGTGATCTTTCCTCCACATTTACTAATTTTTTTTTCTAATGACCTCTCCACGAATCTTATTTATGTTGGTTAATTAGTCTATAATAATTTTCATGTCCTTTTCTCGCGTTCTGGTTATGTTGTGCAAGACCAAGTGTCAGGAAAGATGATTGCGAAGGGTCCTAAAGTAGGACGACTCTTTCCATTGTATAAGTCTCATTCCACTGTTATTCCTAGTTTTCCTCTTTTGTTTGTATGTAGTGTTTTTGGTTCTCGAAACCAAATATGGCATAGACATCCAGGTCATCCATATTCTGATATACTTCGTACTTTGGTTCATTCGAGATTATTAGGAAATAAAACAAGTTCTTCAATTCATCTTTTTTTATTGTACATCATGCAAACTTGGTAAAAGTTTTTACTTTTTTTCTCATCATGCATCTCGTGCTTCACAATGCTTTGATATTATTCATAGTGATATTTGGGGATTGCACTCATTTTTCCTCATGCACACTACAAGTATTTTGTTACATTCATTGATGATTTTAGTCGTTTTACTTAGGTTTACTTCCTTCGGGCTAAAGCTAAAAAAATTCAGTTTTTAAATGTTTTCTTGCATTATTGAAAATCAATTTTCTTCCAATATAAAAGTTCTACAATCTGATTTTAGGAGTGAATACATGTCACATGAGTTTTAAAACTTTCTTCAAAATAAAAGGATTCTCTCTCAGCGTTCTTGTCATTCGACACCACAACAAAATGGTGTTACTGAGAGGAAAAATCGTCACCTTCTTGATGTGGTAAAAACTATTTTACTTGAATCATATGTTCATCCTCGTTAAATCATATTTATCATTTTTTAAGTTGGCTGGCCACTAGCGCCACATTGGTCGGCCACTAGGCGTGTTTGGTCATTCTCCTTCATATTTTGATCCTCGTACTTTTGGATGTGTTTGTTTGTACACCTCTTTACTCATGAACAATATAAACTTACTGCTCAACTATTAGATATGAATTTATTGGTTATGGTATTCCTCATAAGGGTTATGTTTGTTATAATCCTTATGTTTGTCGTCTTCGGGTGTCTAGGAATGCGATTTTTTTTTAAATCAATATTGTTTCCATCTCATGTTGATCCACCTCCTGCATCTTTATCTCTCATGCCTAGTTTTTATGATACTCCAAAACCTATACAAAGGTTTAAACTTGTTTTTGTGTATCAACGACGTAATCGAGATGAGTCTGGTCCTACTTATTATGTGATTCCTTCTAATCTTGTCTCGACACCTAATCATGTTCTTGCTTCTACAACTCTTCGTCGATCTACTCGTCCTTCTCGACCCCCTAAATGGTATGGTTTTTATTCCAATGTCTCTCTTCTAACTACTTTATCCAGTATTTCGATTCCCACTAGCTATAAACAAACCATGGAACATGACTGTTGACAAAACGCAATGCAATTAGAACTTTGAGCACTTGACAAAACGCATCATTCATTATCTTCAAGGTTCACATACTCGTGGTTTATTCTCTCATACTTGCTCATCTTTTGAACTTGTTTTCTAGAGTGATGCTGATTAGGCTGTATATTGGTGTGCGTTTATAGGGATCTAATTTCTTAGAGGTGTAAGAAACAAGATCGTGTTTCTAAATCCGCTACGGAGGCCGAGTATCGTGTCATGTATAGTGCTTGTTCCGAAATTGTAGGGTTACATAGTCTTCTCGAGAAGCTTGAATTTAACTTCTACCCCTCCTAATGTTGATAACACTAGTGCTATTCATATTGTCACTAATATTATTTTTCATGAGCACACCAAACACATCGAATTTGATTGTCATTCGATTCGAGATACTTTAGAGAATCGAATGAATCTCTTCTTACATCTCTTCTAATATTCAAGTGGTTAATAATTTCACCAAAGTTATGACTCTTCAGCGACATCAATTTCTTATTGGCAAATTGTTACTGGTTGATTTACCAGCATCAATCTGAAAAGGAACGTTAAAGAAAATAAATTAAATTAACATTTAATCTATTTTAGTCAAAGATTTAGTTAATATATATTGTAGAATAACATCTACCGTAATAAATTATACTCAGTAGTTTAAAAAGATTATTGTAATATTAATTATTGTAACAACAATAACTATTATAAAAATAGGAGGGGATAGAAATAAGATACATTTTTTCACAAAAAAAATAATAATTTTGAGAGGATAAACTCTATTTTTTGTTTAAAAAAAATGATATTTGTTGGCAACTAATTCATATTCTCATTGTTAGTTTTTGTAGGAGAATGATACCATCCTCAAACCAAAAATTATGAAAATGTTTCGGCGTATACTACGTTAATATTAAATTAAACCTCTATTTATAACATGGATAGATGGTGATAGATGTAATATACAAGTGATCTTAAGAGTTATTTTGTTGATGGAAATAATGGAAAAATCTGAAATTAATGTTTGCTCAAAAGAAATTCGGATATTATTAAAAGATCTGGTTAGGTTTAGAGAATATACGAGGGAAATCTCAAATGGATCTATTGGAAAATAACACTACTTTTCATAGAGATCTAAGGTGCATGTGAAAGTTTTTGGGCGAAAATCAAGGACCATGGTAGATTTGATTTCTTCACTTTGCTTGGTCGAAGCATCGAGTAATAATTTCATTTTATAGCAAAAGCTTTATTCTTCTGCCTTCCTACCTCGATCAGTGAAGCTTTCCATAACATGGTGGATTCGGATGCTTCCATTGTCAAACAAGTCATTTTGTCTCCTAAAAACGGCGCTTTATATGCTTGAGTTTTAAGCATATCAACCATCGTTTAATAATTCTTTCACTTTTTATCGAGCTTCTTTTAGTTTTGTTTTATGTTTTTGTTCAGCATGTACGTGTATATTTTTATTTGATGATGGTGTACTCAACTACGTCCGCATTTTGGACATGTTTTATAGGATTCTTGATGAGGATGCAAAAGTTAAGGAGCGCAAGTTTGTTCTCATCAGTCCAATATTGAACCATCCCTAGTGTAGTATTCATTATCTACAAATGGGGTTAAGTATGAGTCATTAGAGAGAAAGTCGATCAAGATACATAAAAAAACTGAAACAAATGTTATACCTTTTGATGAAGGGCTGTAATCCAAGCCATTGTGTCTGGGAGAGGCCAGTTGGTAGAAGTGTTGATCATCGGAGGATCAACTTTTTGAACTGAACTACTACTTAAGATGATCTCATTTCCTTTGGATTCTTCGATCTGGCCTTTTACTTCTGGATTTTTACCCTATAAGATGTTTATGACTGATGCAACAATGAATTTTCTTTTTTGGGGGCTCGGTTGGTTCAGACGTTAGCTCTTTTCTCGGGGTCGTATTTGTGAAGGCATAAAAAAAATAGTTGAGATGAAAGTCATCACTGTAACCACCTCTTGGTCGGTCGCAAGAGTTTCAGTGTTAGCATCATGCTTGTCGTTAGCCATAATCCACAGTTTGATTTGATTAAAGTTGTACGTAGTAAAGCAACACTAGAACCTTTTTTCCCAATTCGTTTAGCCCAAGCGCAAAGCTCTGGAAAAATGATCTTGGCTCTCAAATCGAAGGAGGAGAAGAACTTGTTTTACTCTGCAGAAAGAAAATGGTTCGGAGCATAAAATAATATAGCGACAAAAACAACACTAAGTCAAAGAGCAAATTAGAAACCCATACTAAGTTAGTGACCGCCAGATCCTTACTATCTCTCTTCGAGAAACTCCTCAACTGGCTTGGATTTAGTTCAGAGATTGATTCACCTTTCTCTCAAACACCACTGATAAAGAAAAAAAATGTGCTTTCATTCTCGTTCGAATTCTAGTAAAACGGTGGCAATCTTGTACTTATTTGGCAGAGTTAGGAAGTAAATCGGGTAGACCGAGGTAGATGTTATGGTGTATAACTACACCAACTTGTCCATCTCAAGCCTAATACCCGACAGAGCGAAAAAAGTGATATATGAAAATAAGGTACGCCATATATATTGGGGCTAGCTTGGTTAGAGCACATGTCGTGTAAATGGAAGAATTTGACTATGTCAAGGTAATAAAGAACCGAAGTTTGCTGTCAAAACATTTATAAAATACTACAAACTCTCCATCTTCGACAGTGAGAGGGGTTTCTCCGGATTTAGGTAGATGAATACTAACATTCGAAGGGATGATCCACTTGCTACACATATTGGAAACCTCATCCAGACCATTGCACAAGTCAGAGATTTTGTACATAACGACAAGTTCAGGTTTCTCATTGGTAACAAATATGTGCGAAACTCTAATTTTCACTGGCCTGTTTGTTAGGGTGGCGACCAAAGTCCCACATTCCACATCGGTTAAACATGGGAAGGATCAATGTTATATAATTAAGAACATGTCTCAACTAGTATGAGGCTTTTTGGAAGTGGACCAAAACCAAATCTGTGCGGGCCTTCGGGCGCCAAAGCGGACAATATCATACTAGTGTTGAGATCGTGTTGTTTTTACTTATATACGGAGGCGGAATATGTGGTACCCATATTCCCAACACTTAGTATCAGAGCTAGACCCAAACGGAACGAACCAATAATCATGCTCAAGGTGATCTGCTCTAGAGATCCTAGTTTGGAGTGCCCGTGGCTTGATTGAAGTGGCGCTAAGGACAAGACAGAGTGGTCTAATAGGAGGTGAGCAGTATCTGTAGTGCCTCTATGATCAGGTAGTCTTCCAACCTGATTAGAGTGGGCGAATGAATGTCAATTGAGATAATGCTAAGGTGGTACTTTGTTCGAGAGGAGGATTTGTTAGGGTGGCGACCAAAGTCCCACATCCCACATCGGTTAAACATGCGAAGGATCAATGGTATATAACTAAGAACATGTCTCAACTAGTATGAGGCATTTTGAAAGTGGACCAAAACCAAAACCGTACGTCCTTTCGGACGTCAAAACGGACAATATCATACTAGTGTTGAGATCGTGTTGTTCCGTACTTATATATGGAGGCGGAATATGTGGTACCCATATATAAGCAGACGAGCACAAAAAGATTAACCTACTTTCGATCTATGGTACTTCACTTGTCCACCCTAACCTTAAGCCAAATACAAACAACACCCCAACCTTCTATATAGGTTAATCTCTCTGCAATGAGCTTCATACTTTCTTCCACGACTCCTCTCATCCACGAAATCGAAAGATTAACCTACTTTCGATCTAATCCTTATGCTTTTCTCACCAATTCAGTGAAATATTGAAAGATTAATACACTGGAGAGGTGTGTCATATGCTTACGGAGATGGCACCCTCGGTACTTTCTCTTTCGAAGCTACTATCGATAAATTTGAGATAAATATTTAAGGATAGATAAGACAATGGGTTTGGTTTCCTCCAAAAAACAGCGAAGGATTCATTTGGGTGCTGATTCTTGAGAATTCACTCTATTTCAGAAGAAACCCCCAAGTCTAGAGGTGGAGAAAGAGATTTAGAAGGGATCTGCTTCAGTATACCGAGATGGCACCCTCGGAGAAATCCATCTTGAATAGCTTCTTATTGGGTTCGGTTTCCTCCAAAAAACTGATAAAGATCTCACACGGAGCTAATTCCATAAAGGTGATATCAATTTCAGAAAAGCCTTTCGCCTAGATAGGTCTTCATTTTGAGATTGATACAGACCCCGCAAAGCAGGCGAGCTCCATAGCCCGATGAGAGTCTTATCACGAGCTGCATCTTCCTATATACTGAGTTGAGAGAGGTAAGATTTCTTCTAATTTTAATTTCTACAAATTAAAATGAAGTCAAGCTATTCGTGCTTAATTGTTATTGACTGTATATTAACAAATAATTTCAGGTATGCTTTTAGTACAAATCATTTGAGATGATAAAAGGATATAAAACAACCAGCAAGATGTAAGAAGAAAACATAGACATCTTCAATAGGACGGAACTTTCAGTCTATTAAAGAATTCTACATCAATTCAAGGTAGTTCATCTACTGATATTTTAATGGACACAAACCACCCTCGGCGCCTCAAGCTTTCAACTTCTATGACCAGGAGAAAGCAATCTAGAACAGCATCTATTATGAGTTCTAGAACATCAAATTCCCAGCTACGGAATTGAAAGAGGTATAAATACTCGCAATTTGACTTCTGAAAATTTCAATTCTAGACAGCGATCTCTGCTAACTGTTAGAGGCTGTATTTTAACAAATAGATCTTTGCAGGTTTGCTACCAGAGGTGAGAGCTTGCCATAAAGGTTACCAAAATCTTTGATGATACCCCCTTTCTCATTCTTGATGATCACAACCTCACTAGCTTCACCATTCCTTGCACTGGAGCCATCTGAGTTTAATTTCAGTGTAGCTAATTTTTTTATAATTTATAGAATTAATGCAGCCAATCTTTTCTGCAATAGCATTATCCATATCCCAATTCTTATAGCATATTTTATTTTAAGTGATCTAGGCTTATCATAATATGGTTCATATAGTTTATCGCAGAAGAGCTGGATAGTTGGTTCCCTTTAAACTTGGCTCTATTCTTGTTGAGCCAAATCACCCAAGTAGTTATAACATGAATAGTGTGTCTTATGTGTACCTTTTTGTTAGAAAACCATAGTCGGTTCCTAGTGACATTAGCAATAGCCATATAGTTGTAAAATTTGACTTTAAATAGATCAACCATAGTCGGTTCCTAGTGACTTTAAATGGAGTCTCTTTCTTGCTGAAAGTTAGTTTTAAGGAGGTGGGTGTCTCCACAATAGATATTATGCATGACCTTGGCCAAGAATGTTTTATTTTCTCTGAAAAAGACCCATAGTTTACAAGAGAAAACCTGTTTAACATCCCTAAGATTCCTGATGTTGAGCCTTCCTTCAGAGAAAGGCTTACAAAGACTATTCCAAGAATCCCAATATATATTCTGGTCATTAGAAGATGTCCCTCATAGAAACTTATTAAGAATCTTGTTGATTTTGTTGATAACAGCTTTAGAAATATAACTGTTTTGGATCCAGTAGATAAGGATAGCTAGTAAGACGGTATTAATAATATTTGGTCTCCCTCTATAAGATAAGTGCTTGCTCTCCCAATCATGAACCTTAGTGCTAATTTTGTTAAGCATAAAATTGTAATTGTTAGCCTTATTGTTAGCACTAAGAGAAATACTAAGATAATCAATAGGAATAAACTCTGAGTTGAACCATGTTTGATGAACCAAAACCTTAATCTCAGTATTAACCAATCTTTTTGAAGTAACCACTTTTGTTTTTCTTTTATTTATAACCTGACCTGCAACCTGCTGATACTTTTGCAGAAAACTACTAAAAATTTCAATCGTAGAACTGTGGCCATTAGTGAAAATCAACAAATCATCAACAAAAGATAAACAAGGTATGTTTAGATTTGTTCTAGAAGAATATTTCATAGACTTTTGGTTATTAAACAACACATAGAGACCTCTTAACAGCACCTCCTCGCCTATTTTAAAGAGACTATGAGATATAGGATCTGATTGTCTCAATCCTCTATTAGTTTTCAATAGCCATATGCATTACCTGTTATAAGAATAAAGGTATGCACATTATTTATAAGGATTCTAATTATGTTAGTGAAGCTATAAGAAAAAACAAAATGAGATATGACTTTTAATATAAAAGAGTGAGATATGTTTTTGAAATCCTTCGACATATCAATTTGAATAAAGATATTGCGAGTCCTAGCTTTTCGATTAAGGTCATACACTAATTATTTAGCAATTAAGATATTATTGTGAATATATTTACCTTTCACAAAGCCTCTTTGACATTCAGAGATAGTTTTAGGTAACAAATTAGCTAGTCTATTATTAATGATTTTAGACATAATATGTTTTAGAATGGTGCACAAACTTAGTCTTTCTAATGCATATGATTACTAGTTTTAGGAATCAGACACATACTTGTGGCCATGATACCTTTAGGTATATTATGGCCATTCATAAATGAAACCATTGCACTGACCATATATGTTTTGATGATTCTCCAACAGGTCTTGAAGAAGCAGGCATTAAACACATACATACCAACAACTTTGTTGGGGTTGAAGTTGTTGATGATATTGAAGATCTCCTCTTCAGTGGGCTCCTCCATAAGTAAAATATTCTCTTCCTCATTTATAACTTTAAGAATATAAAGATACCATCCTGCAGTAAATCGTGCTCTTTTTCTAGGCTTGAATAAGGATTAGTTGTCAAAAAATTTTTAAAGTACTCTTCTGCTGATTTACAAATTGTTTCATTATCAAAAATCCAATGATCACCTTCCTTAATATTATTAATCATGCTCTTCCTTATCTTCTTAGCAACATAGGAATGATATATTTTCGTATTCCTATCACCTTCTTAATCCAATTAGAGTAGCACTTTTGATGCCAGTAATATTCTTCCATTCTTAGGGCTTGAATGTGCATAGCATTTGCTTTAGATAACTCTAGCTTACTTTCTAACGTATTTGTTTCCATATGCTTGATTTCGAGGTCCTTGACAACCTCATCTATTTCCTGGACTTTTTTGAAGATATTACCAAAGTTAGTTTTGTTCCACAATATAAGCGCAAATTTAATCTTCTTAGCTTATGCAAAAAAGCATACATAAGATAGTCATCCATATATTGGGACTAGTTAGATTCAACAAAGGTAAGAAAATCTTTGTCCAAAATCCACATATTTAAAAACTTAAAAGTTTTTTTTAATAGAAATATTTTTTTTACAATAGAAGTACATAGTGAAGCATGGTCAAAGCAAGTTCTGACCATGTGGTTCAAATTAGTAATTTGAAAAAAACTGAGCCCAATCATTATTATATAGGGCTCTGTCTAGTCGCTTCCATTTGGAGCTGCTGGATCAAGTAAATTTTGATCTACTATATCCAGCATCAATCAAGTGGCAATCATTCATGAAATCTTTGAAATCATCTGGGTTGTTTTGGCAGAAGGAAGTGTAGCCAGCTTGCTCCTCATTAGAGATTATAGCATTAGAGTCACCAACCAGCATCTATTCCTTGCTATTACTGGAGACAGACTTTAAAGTACTCCAAAGTTCCAACCTATTAATCCTCTGGCACTTAGCATAGATCACTGTTAGTAGAAAAGTTTTATTAATGTTAATATTTGAGATTTCCATATGTAAAAACTGAGTATGATCAAGTAAGATATTTACAGAATAATCTTCATCCAAGAAAAACCAGATTTTATTTGAAGTATTTGCATAAAAGTTTTTATAACCGATCTTATCAGCAACATTATCAATATTACTTGATTTGATGAAAGACTCTTGAATGGCCACCAACTTCACCTTTTCTTTTTTATGATTGATTTAAACCTCCTAATGGATGGCTTAATTCTTATACCTTTTATGTTCCAACTGAGAAGATTTATTATTTTCAAATGTTGGAGTTGTAGATTTCTGAGTTCTATTGAACTTTAGGGTTCTTATGATTAAACTGTTTGGCCTTCTTCTTTTTTCTGCCTCTTTGCTTTTCTTGTTTAAGAATTCCTTAAAGTCATTGTCTATATGTCTTATCAATATAGGATTATTTGGTAGACTTCCTGTATTTTCATGAATATGAGTGATATTCTCAGAGAATTAGAGTAACTCTAACCCTGATCCAGTTGCTTCAATTATTTCTTTTCAGTCAGGTGGATTTCTGGTATTTTGTCGAGTAAAGAAGTTCAGAGTGTCTTATTTACTCAGTGTGTGTTGATCATTTGCTAATCAATCTCCATCTTTGTTGTTAGCTTCTCTGTTATGTTCTAGGAACAATCATAATGATTTAAGTTTGTGTTGATTAACAATATCATCTTCTATCTTGATTACTTGAACTTTGTTATATTCCTTGTTTTGAGACTTATCTTCTTCATGATTCACATTATCTTGATTTTTTGTTGCAGGTTAGATTGTTGTGACCTAGGTGAACGCAATGTTGACAATATGCAGATAAATCCTTATAGCTCAAGCTTAACTAATGTCTTTTATTCTAACCATATCCAACTCATATGCTATTTTGAAGTTGTTTTGATACATCTATCTCCACTTATGCAAAACATGCATTAGAATATGCTCTGTTTCTCACCGTGATATAAATTTTAATGGGGTTTCCAATTGTTTCAACAATAGACGTGATAAACTTATCTTGATACATAAATTCAGGAAGGCTTTCCATTCTGACCCAAATGGTTCTCATATTTGTGATTGAAATATGTGTCCCATCTAAATAGACCACACCTTCCTGACACATTTCTATTCAGATCTTATTTAAGGCTGAACTCTATGAAAATATGTCTAGAATCCTTTATTACGATAGTGCAATCTCCTTTTAGTTTAAGAAAAATTATAAATGTGAAGATGGCTTACCCACTAAGGTATATTTGGTTTAAAAACCAAGTTATAGATAACCTCCTCTTTGAATAGCATGAAAATATGATATCCTCTTTTTGAATTGCATGGAAATATGCTTGCTTTTGTGCTCTACATTCATGAAAATATGATATCCTCTCTTGGAATTGCATGGAAATATGCTTGCTTTTGTGCTCTACATTCAAAGGTATGATCACAGCTTATGCATTTCTTTTGCCTATTAATTCAGATATTTTCATTGTTCTTAAAGTTGCCATCATAGGTTTCCTGATATTCGATTAGTTAAAGATTAGGATCAAACCGGTAAAATTCAGAATTAGTTTAGTTTGCGATTTTATTTTAAATTTGGAAAAGAATAAAAAGCCGAAACAATAATATTCAAAGGTATGATCACAGCTTATGCATTTCTTTTGCCTATTAATTCAGATATTTTCATTGTTCTTAAAGTTGCCATCATAGGTTTCCTGATTTTGGAGCAAAGAGGCATGCGGCCTTACCGAATTTGAAGGCTTCTTGAGAGATTCATGTTGTATGAAGGCACAAAAATGATTGAAGAAGAGAGCACCGCCACCAATAAGGTAAAAAAAGAAAAGCCCTAAAATTCAATTAGAAATCTTGGAGCTTTCTTGATGAACATGAAATGTCTAATTTTAGAATATTGAGAATTTCGAAGTACACCAAAATCATCCTTGACAGAGTTCAGTTGGTGCATCTTGAATATAAATGAATCCTTTGCAGATAGACCGAAATAAAAATACTACCAGGTCTCAGCTATTTGGAGTCTAAAGTAATATAAATATGCACAGGACCATAACAGAGGTACATACTCCAATTCGCCTACAGACTGGCCGTGGTGTATAAATTAACATACATCTAAAGAAACAAGGCTTCATAACTCAATGTATCTTCAAAAAAGTTAACATCATCATTCAAACAAAACATAAAGCCATTAAATTAAACAAAATTTAAATTTGACTTTAAAAACATTTACTGGTTTAACTAAGTAACAAAAAACTAAATATAGCAGAAACAACTGAGTAGAGAACAGATCAGACTTAGAAGACAGAACATGGCCAATGACATTTTTAAGCTACTGGAACCTCAATGTCAGTAGAAGTAAGGACTGGTGGTGCAATGTAAACATCATCTTCTTTGGGAGTATGGATGGTAACAAGATCCGGCATTGGTGTCATTGGCCCTTGCTTGCCCTTGGGATCCCAGTCGAGCATGATCCTCACTTTGATTCCTAGCACACCCTGTTAAATGCAACAAAAAAATATTCAACAAGAGAACACTTAATTAAACAGAAGGCTACATTTAACGATTGTTCAGTGCTATTAGGCATATAAACAAAAACAGTGTTTGGTACAACTTAACATATCTATTTTAATGTAGTTTCAGTTAATAATTAGATCTTTAGTCGTGGCTATCTTAGGTTTAATTTATTTTATGGCCAGATTGATGAAAATAAGGACAGATGCGATGAGACTCGATAGATGTTCAAATCTAAAGACGAAAACTAGAAGTAAACTGAGCACAAAAAGTAAAATTAAAAACTATAGATAAACATTGATTAAGAACAGACCTGTCTGAGGAGTACATGTCTAACAGCTGAATCAATGTACTCCTTAACTGGATGACCAGAGGATATCATGTAGCCATCCTTAAACTTCATGCTTTTTGCTCTTTGAGCACGAAGTTTACCGGATACGATAACCTACATACACACATTCAATTCAGATTCAGTTCAGTATTAGTCATACTTGAGAGGCATTAACATATAAATGTAGAGAAAGCAGCAAGTTCAAGTCATACCTCGCATCCTTTGGCTCCACTTTCCATGACAAATCTCAGTACACCATAGCATGCCCTACAAAAGAAAACACAAATTGCTCACTCTCCAAAACAACTGAAATTTTATGAACTAATATCTAGATAGAACATTACATATGTTCAATAACATAATATATTCATTACAATTAGGATGTGGGAGAATATTCCAAACTCCAAGTAGCTCAAAAGCAAATTCAAGAAGCCTGACAGACTCCAATCTTAACCTTACTGTGAGCATCCTTATGAGACCCTCATGACTATCTAAAGAAGGCTGAGGATTAGAAGAATGCTGATGCTCTAGGCCCCAAAGAAAGTAAATATGAACCACAATGACTAATATTGTTATCAACATGTGTCTGCGATTGTTCACAAAAGCTATTAAGCACTACAATACTAAGATGTGATATTAAGACAAGCAAGATTCACATAGATAACAAACAATACCATAAGTCCCTATGGAATCACATAAAGCTTTAAAATGTTGATGATAAAAATATTTACCTACGGACAGCAAGGCCTCCAACAAGTTTGTAACGCAGGG
The DNA here is from genome assembly GCA_036936605.1 of Limnanthes douglasii subsp. nivea. Classification (NCBI taxonomy): domain Eukaryota; kingdom Viridiplantae; phylum Streptophyta; class Magnoliopsida; order Brassicales; family Limnanthaceae; genus Limnanthes; species Limnanthes douglasii. Next base: position 21,578,107 of record JAUPFV010000001.1, on the reverse strand, counting down.
ATTCAGCCTGGGCAATGGCACAAAGACCCCTGTTGTTCACCTTCTCAGCATATAGCTCAACACTGTTCTCTGGAAACCTAAACTTCTTCTGGATAACAGAAGTCAGCTCCCTAATCCTTCGTCCCTTTTCACCTAAAACAATAACATCCATACTCATAAGAATTCTATCTTAACCTATACCTATATATAAATTTAACTTTGATAATTTACCAAGAACATTCTGGGTTCGCGTTGCCCTGATGATGATTTCAGTACGCATAGGTGTAACCCTAACCTCCACACCTGAGTAACCATCTTCAGCTAGCTCTCTGGTGAGAACTTCATTCAACTCAGCAAAGAAGACTCCATCGGCGACAAACTGTTACACAAACACACCAAAATTAGCCAGCAACACAACTAATACTCAAACGCGAATTCGGATAAGGGAAAAGCCAGATCAAACAGAGATCTAGAAACAATCAATTTATACGTGTGATTCATACTTTTAAACAAACCTAGGGTAGAATTGAATCAAAATCCAAGCAATAACAATAAGATCTTAACTAATTCTGCCTATATCATCTGCAAACAAACATTTACAGAGAAGAAAAACACTCACTTTACGTTTCTTGCTAATCTGAGTTGCCATGGTTGGGGTGTAAGCGAATTGAAGAAATCGACACACTACAGCGCTTGATTAAATCTGCGTCTCGCTTTGTAGAGAGAGGTGCCGCAACCAGCTAGGGTTTATATTCGCGAAATGGGTCTATAAGAGTGTCTTGGGTTATAACTTTATATTCGGAAACCGGGTCCATTAGGCTGTATTGGGTTTAAGTCTATTATTAGGCTTTGGTGGGTTTATACTCGTGATATTGGGTCCATTAGGCTGTGGTTAGAACCTCCAATTTGAATATAAACTATAGTTTTGCTTGTTTACATGTTAGTTTAATTAACATAAATAAAAAATGTTGAATATTTTTTTCTTAATTTGCAAACTTCTTAATTATATATATATATATTATCATTTAAGTTCTTTATATCGATAAGAATAAAAATACTGAAATACACATAAATGCGGGAAGGAAGGTTTAATATCTAAAATTAGTAAACTACTGAAAAATATATGGATTAAGATGAATAATAATAAGTAGTTATTTCTAGTTTGGAAAAAATATAGAATTATTATTGATTTTTTTTTAGGACTAGGGATGGTAACGGGGCGGATCGGGGGCGGGTACCTATATATCCACAACCCGCCCCGCAGTAAATAACTGATACCCGAACCCGCCCCGAAATCCGACGGGTATTTTTTTTTTCATACCAAATCCGAATCCGTGGGTTCGGGTTACCCACACGGGTACCCGCGAACTACCCGCGGAAGAAACCCGTTGTAGATACCCGAACCGAACCCGAACCGAACATAAACAAAATATGTAAAAAATAAAATATAAAAGTAAAAATCTAACAATAAATTTAACAAAATACTACCATAAATTATAATCTTCATCGACTTCATCGAATTCAGTATCAAATCTATGCATAAACAGTTTATATATACTATATATATATATATATATATATATATATATATATAAATTAGACAAAGAGAAATAAGTTATTGTAAAATCATTTTTTAGATAACATGAACGATTTTTAGAGAGAAAAAATAAAAAGAACCGATTAGTCTCAAAAACATAGAAAAAAAAAGAAAAAAAAAATCATCGAAATAAAGAAAGAAACCTGAATATTAGGAAGGAAGCGAGTGACAACTGAAAACCAAAGAACGGAGCAACAAAAAACCAAAGAACGGAGCAACAAATCGTGGCGGTCGGTACAATAGTGATGGTTCTATGTGAGGAGATAAAAACGAGAGAAGTGATAGTGAAAATGAGACAGATTAGATATTGAAAGGTTTTTTTTCTTTTAGGGTTTGGAATATTATTGGGCTAGATTACATAGAGATTAGAGACGGTAATAAATAATATTTATAACGGGCTATAATTAATAATAATATTATTAAAGTTGAATATTTAGTCTTTATAACGGGCTAAAAATAAAATCAGTAAATAATATTTATATATACAGAGATGGAAGGTATTTTTACGGGGCGGGTTCGGGGCAGTTACCCGTGGTTTAATATTCAAAACCGAAACCGAACCCGAACCCGAACGGATAGTAAAAATAAAAACCATAACCCGCCCCGTTTATTTTTTTCTTTTTCGGGTAACCCACCCCGTCGGTTCGGTTCGGTTCGGGTACCCACGGTTTCGGTTTAAATTGCCATCCCTAGCCGCAACCAGCTAGGGTTTATATTCGCGAAATGGGTCTATAAGAGTGTCTTGGGTTATAACTTTATATTCGGAAACCGGGTCCATTAGGCTGTATTGGGTTTAAGTCTATTATTAGGCTTTGGTGGGTTTATACTCGTGATATTGGGTCCATTAGGCTGTGGTTAGAACCTCCAATTTGAATATAAACTATAGTTTTGCTTGTTTACATGTTAGTTTAATTAACATAAATAAAAAATGTTGAATATTTTTTTCTTAATTTGCAAACTTCTTAATTATATATATATATATTATCATTTAAGTTCTTTATATCGATAAGAATAAAAATACTGAAATACACATAAATGCGGGAAGGAAGGTTTAATATCTAAAATTAGTAAACTACTGAAAAATATATGGATTAAGATGAATAATAATAAGTAGTTATTTCTAGTTTGGAAAAAATATAGAATTATTATTGATTTTTTTTTAGGACTAACAAAACTAAAACTAGATTCATAAATGATTTTTTTTTTAATTTTTTTTTATGAAATCAAGTAATATCATTCTCGCATTTTTATCATCAAATAGTATATTTTTCGCATTTTTACGTTTTATTATGTTTGGTCTCGCATCTATCCACTACAGTTATGTTTGGTCTCGCAATTATCCACTATTGTCCTGTTTGGTCCCGTATGATTTAATAATGTCTGGTCAATTTTATTCATGTTTTTTTTCTTTTTCTTTTTATCAAAATCATAACTTTTTATTGATTAAAGATAGGCCCAAAAACCATTACGAGGAAAGAGGCCAGAAAGATCCAAAATCCGATCCAGCTAGGATGGTAACAAACCATAAATTCCTAAAAGTAAGTCGAACTTCTCTTCTTCAGTCTCTCTTCAGTCATCTTCACCTTCCACTCGAAACCGAAATAGAAAACCATAAACCCTCTAAACCATTGAATCCTTTGAGACAATTAAACCAAACCCTTTGAATCTACAATACAAAAAATCAAGAGAAGCTTTAGACAACAACCACATTTCGAACAAAACTCAAACTGATCGAGATCAACATTTTATTCATGTCTCGTTTCACATGATTTAATATTGTTTGGTCAATTTTATTATGCATGGTCTCGCGTGATTTAATAATGTTTGGTCTCTTAATTTTATCATGATTTAATGTCTCTCAACTTTATCTTATTTGGTCTTGCATTTTTATCATCAAGTAGTACATGTTTGTTATCTCTTTATTTTAACATAACTAATCTCGTGTTTCTTCACCTCATCACGTCGGATCTTGCATATATTCATTTCATGATCGATGATCTCGCATATCTATATATTTTATCAAGTGGAAGGATAGTTATTGGTATTTTCACTTTACATAAAATATATATGATTCAAAGTATTTTACGTTAATCAAATTTTTAATTTTTTAATTTTTACGTATATGTACTAATTTTTAAGAATTTTTATTATAGTTATCGAATCAAAATCTATTTTTTCACGTTAAAACTATATTAATATTTTATTATAGATATAATCGGATTACATTTGGCAAGACTGCATATTTGTAATATTTTTTATTTGTTAGGTCTGAGTTGTAATTTTAATGTCTTTATGTATTTATTTTAATATATATTTTATGATAAACACAAAAATGCATAGACTATTAATCCTAATATAGTATTTATAAATTAAGTTTTCTATATTAGGTCAAGCTTGTAAGATCATGATCACAAAATTTATGATAAATAATTAATCGATGAGCTAAATCTTTATAAAAACAGTCCAAATCCATTTATATAAATACAAATATATTTATTATAAAATATTTTATTATCTTGTATTTGTATTTTCTTTAAAATTATTTACATAATTTTTTTAATAGTTTAAAATTACAATTATATTATTCTCCAACATTTTTTCTAAAAACATTTTAACAACCAAATATTTCACTTGATTATTTTCCAACAACTTCTGACCTTCTATAACTATAGAATTTTAACTAACATTCACATAACCTATTCTTGTGTCATATTAATCTCTTAAGCACCATGTCTTCTCCATAAAACATCGTAAATCAATTATGTCTTAGAAATTAGCATCAAATGTGGAAACCAATTGGTACTCATAAGATATTTATTAAAAAAATAAGAAATAATATAAAACGACAAAAAATTAAAAAAGTAAAAAACTTCACAAAAAAAAATTCACATTGTCACATTATTTTGTAGAATTTGAACCTTCTGTCAATCTGGTAACATCTGAAGGACGTCATTTACACTTGTTGCGTACATTGTTGTTGTGGAAATTTAGCAACAACTCGGTAAACTAAAGGAAGATCACGAAGCCTAACGAAAAATGCTAAAATCCATAATAAAAATCCATGCACCATGTTTGTGTCATGAAATCAAGCATCACATGGGGAAAATGTTCATGAATGAGACAATGATACAAACTCCATACTGAAAGAGAAACAAAATCACTAACATGCGCAAGTTACCCTATCGTACCAAGGCAGATACTTATAAAGACCACTCAGACCAAGGATCATTCAGCATAGGTGAAAGTTGTCTTCATTGCCATAGGGGCTCCCGTAAAATAAAATGGAGAGGATAAACCAACCTCAAGACATCATAGTATGACGAAAAGTGAGAGGCATAATTATGAGTATCACCCAATATCACAACCGCAAATAAATATGTTGGAAACTAATTTATCCCACAAACAAACTTATCACCCGATAAAACAGCCATCAAGCCCCTCCAGCGCCACAAGTGGCACAACAGAGTTTCCTCAAGTTCCATAACAAGTTAACATGCGCAAGAAAATTTCCCCCGAACTCCTCTATCTTATCTATCATTTATCAAAGTAACTTATTGTCCAACCAACCAACCAACAAGACAAGTCAGTGAAATTTCCCTCCGTACACTTACATGAGCTAGTAAATCGTTACTACGCATGCCGACTACCACCTTCATTCGTTCATGGTTACCGAAGAGGTAGGAAGTCTCTGGAGGGGTTTTCAAAATCAAACAAAGTTGTGAGGATGTATTTTATATCAATGATTACTTAGTTACTTGTTTTAGAGAGAGAAGCTCTACACTTTTAGAGAGATAAAATATATTTGAATATTAATCATCTTTTTTCCCAAAATAGGGTGGGGCTTTTATAGTGCAACAATAGGTCTCACAAATCTAACGACTTGGTAATTGCATAATTAGTCCTTACTTCTATTGTTTGTTCCAAACTAGTCCTTTTCTAATACATATTTTACAATCTTCCATAAATTAACTTTCTTCTTTGCAATTAACTCCCTCATATTTTATTCTCCTTTATCAATAGCCCCCTAGTCCTTGTGAAAATGTTTTTGGAAATGACTCTTAGGTATTCTTCGAATTGTTTTTCACCTTTGAATCTCTTCGATAATTACAACTTCTTTGTCTTTAGTCTGCTCGAATTTCTCAATACAACTGCACCTCTTCTCTTCAAAAATTACTCATCGAACACTACTCTTAGAACATATATTTTTGAAAATTGTCTTTCGAATTTCACTCTCCGAAAATTGTTGTTCGAAAATTGCGACTCCTCGAATTTCTCAATACAACTCTATATGTATATATGTAGCCCCCTCCCCCCCCCCCTCGTCTTTGTTAAAAAAGTTTACAAATTATAGAGAAGAGTTGGACAAAATGTCTTTTGAAAACGACTTTTTAGTAAGCTGGCTTGAACTTTCAAACATGACCCTTCGTATTTCACCAAAATCTTTCAACCCATTTCAAACGTTTTCTCGTCTTTTCTTTTAGTGATGACATCACGGAAAGAAAACTATGGCAATTCCAAATATCTTTTAGACAATCTTTCACGCTTCCCCAAAAATATTGTCACATCACCAATCGATCCATATCGTGTCACGCCTTTTTTCATGACAAATATCTTTTAGACAATATTTCACGCTTCCCCAAAAAACATTTACACCTATTTCACCAATAATATCTCTAGGCAAACAAGCGAAATGTCCATAGGACTGAAAAAGTTTCAGAAGCCCACTTTTCCTCTATAAAAACTGTTTCCAACTTCAGTCCCTAAACACATTTCTTAGAGAGAGAAAGCTCTGCCAAAAAAATTATAAAGAGAGAGAAATCCCAGCTTATACCCTAAAAACCTGTTGGATTCCGGATTGGCTGCTTATTAGTCCAAAATTCGAAGAGAAAATAATCGCTGGCACCTACGTCCATCCTATACTTGAGCCACATGTGACCACTTATTACGACACCTGGCCTCCCTCGGAAAATTCTTCTGATGTCATTCCCTTCAACATCTGTTCTCAACCCCTCAATCCCAACTGTTCGACCCTTAACTCCCTCCTCAAATTTATGGGGAAAGACAAACATCACAAAAGTTCTTATGTCACAAGAAAAAAGCATCACAATGATAAGAAACATTCCATAGAGCATAAACGTTCTAAAAGGTCTCCCTCAGAACTTCAAAGTCTTATCCAAACTCATATTGATGCTCAACATCCACTACAAAAAACTGAGGACTCTGGGTCAAATTTACCAGCTACTCATTGAATCACAACTCAAGGAAGTCCTAGATTCACCCCGGACATTCCTCCTTGAAGCTTTATACAAGAAAATGCAGTTCATCTATCCAGAGTCACAATAACTGATGAAGAAGTTCAATCAGTCAAATCTGATGCCCTCAAACTGAAAGGCAAAATGACATTGGTTGGATTTTCTAACCCAAATCAAGTAGACATACCTAAGACAAATAAGAGAAAAGCCGGTGAACCTTCCTTCGCCTCATCGAGCCAATTGACTACCCCCCTGAGACTTTTGAGGAGCTCTCTTCAAGAATTGCTCCTAAATAAAAAAGTGATATTACACTCCCTCTAAACTCGACGCTATTGTTGGCAACTATATTCGAGATATAGAAAACAAACACTTGGTAATTCTTCATAATATCAAGTACAAGTATTTTCTGCCTTCTGAAGAAGCTATGTTGAGGAATCAATGGGGTATCCCTTCATACATCTCCATTAGATTTTCGACCGAAGGTGAAACTCCTCTGGCCGTAAAAGACAACGAGTTGGTCGTATATACAGAAGTCATGAACTAGGGTTTAAGGTATCCCTTAGACCTATTTTTCATTGAATAATTTGCTAAAATTGACCTCTGCCCCACCCAAGTAGGTCCCAATATGTGGTACACACTTATGGCGTGTATCATGGCCTCAAGAAATTCCGGCCACAAATTTTCTTTGGAAGAGCTTATTGAGCTCTCTAGTTTGGCCAAAAACCCATTCTTCCCGTTCTACTCACTAACATTTGGCCGATGACAAAAGGTAGTGAAATACCTACTTGAAGTTGATAAAAATGAAAGCAGAAATTTCTTTTCTTCTCAAGATATTGGGAGACAGGTTCTGAATCATCCCATTCAAATCCACACAAGAATTTCCTCTTATGGACTAACAAAGGTACAATTTTTAGCTATCTCAAATTTTAATTCTTTTCATACAACTTTAACTATCTCAAATATTAACTCTCCGGACTTCTTTGTAGCCATGACTGGAATCTCTAAAACTAATGTTGAATTTGTCTGAGTGTAACAACCGTCTTCACCAAAATAAATGAATGGGCCAAAGAAGTTTGGGAAAACAAATTTCGGCTCTGCTTTATGAACACCAACCTAGCTAAAAGTCGATTATGGAGATTGAACCCCTTAGATAGGTTATCTTTGAAAGAACTAATGAATCCTCCCTCTCAACGGGAAGTCCTCAAACGTCTTGAAGCTAAAGACATTGTCATCTACCTCCCAAAGATCTCTCGGGCAAAGAGTCATTTAGATGATAATTTTGAGGAAGAGGTGTCGGTAAAAGATCAAAATCCTGACTCAGAATGAGTAAATGCTTTTCCAAAAGCAACCCCTTCCTTGAAAAAAGTAGTCTCAGCCAAAGCCTTAAATTCATATCCTGAAAAAGCTCATATTCATCCGGTCAAGAAAAAAGAACCGAAGAAAAAACAAGTCATTCTAAAGCCCATCCAAGAGATATCCGAAGACACTGGAGAGCAAAAAGGAAACAATTCTCGGCAATCACAAAATTCCCCACTGAATATTTCACCAACTCTTCTTCCAAATAACAATCCTTCCCCTGAGTTAGCCCCTCTTCTTATTCCCCAAATTCAACCACCTCAAGTTATTGATACAATTATTCTGACAAGGGAATCCTCAAGTTTTAACTCTGCTGAAATAGGCTCTCCAAGCAGCTCCTTCGAAGTTCCTCAAGGAGATGATTTTTTCCACAGTGTTCGAAGACTACTTCACGCCTCGGTCACAATAGGCACAAAATGTAGCATCTTAAAGATAGAAAAAATCACTATAAATTTAAAGCTTCACATGCATATTCCAAATTCGAAGAGATCAAACACCAACATTCTGTTGTGGAAAAACAATCTGACGGTATCTTTGAAAAATTGGTTGCCTCTGAGAGTTAGGTCCTGCTTTTGGAGAAATTTTTTCAAGAAGAAAGGGACCTTTATAGCAAGAAAACTGGCATGCAAATGAGCTTTCTACCAAAGGCTTTAAAGAATGCCTCGAAGATTTTAAAAGGATGGTAGAGGAGAAAAAACATATCCTAAAGAATCTTGAGCAAGAAAAGACCGCAGCGGTCGAAGCGTATGCCGTAAAATATGTGGACAAGCTAAATACGAGAGATACTACCATCCAATGCTAATCACAGAAATCCATGAATGCTACCCTGATTATGACTTGGGTAGTTTTTGGAAACTTGTCCTTCCAGAAAATCGTCTGCCTGGTATTGTTGTCAGTGAAAGTGAAGCCTCGGATTCTGAGGACAGTGATTCCTCCAAGAGTTCTAAATAACTATTCTTAATTTTCCTACTTTTTGTACAAGTCATCGTTATCTTTGAGGGATTTTCATGTAAGTCCTCTCATAATCCGAGGTATTGTTTTTGTAGAACTCCCAATGTTTTTCGAGGAACGTTATCTATATTTAAAGAATATTGTTCTACTTTCTACTTTATCTTTTGTAACCCATTATTATTGTTCAATCTCAAATTCTCGCTGGGTATGAAATTATCTGTTACGCCAACTTTCGTTGGATATAATAATATTTGTATGCAACTTTTTTGGGTATACCAATATTTACATGCCAACATTTGTTGGACATGGTAATAGTTGTGTACCAAATTTAGTTTGATATGATAATAGTTGTATGCTAATTTTAGTTAGACATAATAATAATTGTATGTTAACTTTTTCGCTCAGCATGGTATCTTAAACTCAGCCACAAAATTTCGAGGCAAAAACTTCATATGCATTAATCAGCTAAAATGACACCTCCTTAAAACCTTCATATGCCTATTAGGGTAGGAAAGAGTATGTCGTCGTTGTTTTACAAAGAAAAATCGTACAAGAGAAAATAACAAAAATTGTTTGCATTTTTGAGTACTTGAAAGAAATGTGCACACTTATTCGAAGAACGAAAAACAAATCTATTCAACGTTGCCAACTTTTCCGTCAATATCTGAACTTCCTTGATATTTCGAGGAGGAGTCATTGTCGTTAGAGCTTTTATCTGTACCAGATCAGCCTTGATTCCCCTTTCACTCACCATATACCCAAGAAATTTTCCAGATCTAACACCAAACGTACATTTTTCCGGATTTAACTTTAAATTGACCTTTCTCAAGTTGTTAAAAGTCTATTCCAAATCAACAAAATGATCTTCATCTTTCAAACTCTTAACCATCATATCATCAATGTAATCTTCCACATTTCGCCCGATTGATATGCATATGTTAATATCTCTATAACCGTGACGATTATTCTATTTAGAGTATGTTTACGTGGATCACTGAGTCAACCTTTCCTTTAACCATTGGCGGAACCAGAAATTAGATTTAGGGAGGGCTAAAATATATTCGGTCTTTACATGTAATAGTTTACCGGTCAAATCGATCTTTTCCACTTCACAACCCAATACGAATATAATTCGTAGAAATTACATCATTCATTCATTTTATCAAACATCTATTTTGCAAACTCGATTTCTCCAACGATGAAGTTTTTGAAAAAATATTCATAAATATTAGTATAATTTATTAAAAATTATTATTTTTTGTTTAAAAATTTCACTTTGATCAATTCAATGAACTTTATCGTATAAATTACTTTTAGATATATAAAAAATAAAACATTATATTATGATTTATACAATTATACTGAAAACTACAAATTATATTAAACCATAAAATAGATTATACATCATAAAATAATCAACCTTAATTAAGATTGAAATTCTATAACAAATCTCAAATATATAATTATAATAATTAAATATGTTTTTAGAAAAATCTCTTTAAGTATAAAATCTAACTATAATCTTTTGATTTTAATATCAAATAGACCTACTCGCTACTATACACAAATATTTTTATATAGTTCTTAAATTAAGATAATTATTAAAATATAACTCTAATCTATTAACTTTCTTTTTAAAGTATCAAATAAATAGATTATACACAAACAGTTATATATAGTTCTTAAATTAAAATAATTGATAAAATAAATAATAATTTATTTAATAATAATTTTAGAAAACAAATAAAGATAATTAAAAAGTAAAAAAATAAATATTCTTTTAAAAAAATTGAGCCAACATTTCCTTTTTTTCTACTTTCCTCTGGTTTTACTCCTATTATTCATTTATTTATGTTATTTTACTACTATTTATTAAAGTTAGTGGAGGTAGAAGTAGGGGGCTGGAGCACCCCTAGCCCCTACGTACCTTTACCGCGACCTTCAACACACATTAAATTTATTGATGTATTTTTCGTAAGTCGTGGTTATTTGTTGTCCTTGATGTACGACTTCCGCTCGATATGGTCTTGTTCGGTGAAGTCTTGATTGTACTTGGTTGAGTTATGACCCCTGTTTGGGTTATTTATCAGCGCGAGCCTCACGCATTTCGTCTCCCTTATCGTACGATCTCTGCTCGGTATGGTCCATGCTCGGTGAAGTCCTGACTGTACTTGCGTTGAGTCATCACCTATGTTCGGATTCCTTATCAACGTGAGCCTCGCGCGTCTCGTTACCCTTGTCGTACGATCTTTGTTTGGTATGGTCAATTCTCGGTGAAGTCCTTATTGTACTTGTGTTGAGTTTCGACCTCTGTATAAAATCTTTATCAGCAGGCAAACCTTGGTTAGGTTATATTGGTCGTTTTGTTCAACTTCCGGCTGGTTGTGTTATATTGGTCATTTCGTTCAACTTCCGACTGTTTCATTTTTGTAGATGGCCTCGGTGTTTCACCTCAATATGATCGTTGGTCAATGATTTTATCCGAAAGTCAGCATATTATGACGTTGATACTTTTGATTTGGTCTCGATCTTCTGTCGTTGGATGTTCTTTTTAATCGATTGAAATCACATATCCTCCAGTAAACTTATACGCTGGATGTTCTTTTTAATCGATTGAAATCACATATCCTCCAGTAAACTTATACGCGATAGTAGTGATCTTACATTTCATGAGCTAAGCGCAATTTTGAAAAGTTTTTGTACCACCTTAAGTTTTATCAGATGGAGGGTTGTTTTTATAAGATATTACATAGACACTTATTTTATGTAAGTTAGTTGTTAAATATAGTACTTTTATAATAAAATATAAATATTAAACTTAATTAGAGATGAGATTTTTGTAAAAATATTAAAATGAAAAGAAAAAAAACAGCAGATGAACATTTGTTTTGGAAAAAATAAATTTAGAATCATTTATGGAAGACATTTTGGTTAATATTTTAATAAGATTAAATCATAAATTTTTTAAAGATTTTTATATATTCGAGAAAAATAAAAACTAAAAAATTGTAGTGGAATATTTATAAAGCACTCCGCAATAAATGAAACGAAAATTCGAAAATTTGGAAGTCCTTAGAAAAAAAGACGACATCCCAGACATTAATACAAACTTAATCCTAAGAATCAATAATAATTTTATTTCACTTTTATGTTTAGATTTAGATATGATTTAATTTATCAAATCATTTTATTTATTCAAAATTATAAAGTTTTTTTTTTCTATTTGTGAGTTAAAATCTCATCCTATCAACTATTATCCCTCATATTTTAAATTTTTTTAGAGAATGTTAACCATAACAAAGCTAATATAAATAAATTTATTTGAGATAATTTTTTTTAAAGTTTTGTAGAATAAAAACAAACCCTTAATAAATAAAAATATGAGATGCTTGTTTATCTACATCTTGTTTAAACTATTTATAGTTAATAAATCTTAAATAACTTAACAAAGAGATTGCCACTTGGTAAGCTATTTAGAATTTTACCATGCATACTACATCTCATGAGATTAAAATTCTTATCCTCTTCTAGATTTTAAACAAATAACATAACAATCAACCACTGGGTTCGCTGAAAGATAGGGAATTAAGCATAAATATCACTCAAGATTGTGTTCCTCATCTTAAATAACTATAACTACCGCCATCAGCTATATTCAAATGCTTCAAAATTCTACGCAGGATCAAAGAATAAAATAAAATATATTAGAACAACAGTAGTTTAGTTGGTCTTGTGACACTAATGAGTAGTGTATTTTGATATCGTAAGAGATATTAGAATGAATTTGCAAAACTATTTTTCAGTAGTTTTTAGTAAGTGGGTAAATGTTTTTAAAGAGAAACAAATAGAAATAAGTGGATACAGTTTAAATCAGGTTATAAGCTATCGATTATTGCGTTTTTAATTTATTTAATCTTTCGATTAAAATATTATTGGTCATAGTTCATAAACTATTGAAAACCTATAAGTTTAGTTTATGCATGTGGTTTTTTCTTTCATTTAATCACGTGTTCTCATAATTAACGGTACAAGTCTAAGAAATAATTTCTCTAACTTTTAATTCTATTTTTACCATTTAAATTTATTTTTTTTAATATTTTTTTATCTTTGTTTATTAATTTATTCTATTATTATTTATTCTTCTTAAACCAAAGTATCGCAAAATAAATAATTATTCTTTTAATATTTTACCTTCGAATTTTATTTATTTTTATATTTTATTCGATACTTTCTTTTCAGAAAAATAAAAAAAAATATAAAATATAAAAATATTAAATATTTTAAAAATGTTAAATTTAAAAGGTAAAAATGGAATTAAAAGTCGATGGACTATTTGTGAGACTCGTACCATTTAACTATGAGGACACGTGGCTGAACTAGGGAAAAGAGCACACGCTGACTAAATTTATAGATTTTGAATAGTTTAAGGACACTAACCTGTGATTTTTTAGTCAAGGGACTAAATGAAAGAAAACGTGAAAGTTGGGAGACTATATTTTGATTTAGGCCTTAAAAGTGAGATCTCCTCGAAACTAGGTGGCATGAGCTATTTATAATGAACTCTTTGGTCTAGGGGACTCTATTGGCCTAAAAACACACAAAATCTATTTTTGAAAAATCTTCATTGTTTTAATAAATACAAAGTAGACCGAATAACTAGTCCGCTCATAAATTTACCAAATTACTCCTTATCAGTAATCTCATATTTCTACAGAGCCTGCCAAAGTAGAAATATGATGTATTAGAGTCATCTCACCAATGCGCAGGAGTAATTCAAATAGGTAAGCTGAAGATAATGGAGAGCAAAAAGACTTGCTCTTATTTGAAGGACAATTACCTATCCTGCTTCGGTTGTGATTCTTTTATAACCCTTCGCGAAGATCAGTCCCATCATGCAATGTGATGTCTTACCACGTGTTGAACCTCAATTCAAGACTAGGCACAAAACAGACGTCACATCCGTTAGTAGATGTGTATACTGTTGAATTGTTATAAATAACAACTCAATACAACATGAATTTAGAGAGATAAATCGTCTAGGGAGAAGATTTCCCCAAAGTTTAATTTGGTCGCCGCAAAAACCTTTTCCGATGAGATCATCCACCACGAATTCTTTTATTTGGTGACCTCAAATCCATGGTTTCGAAGGGCACTTAGAGTACATAAATTACTTTCCATTCCATCATTCAATAGACTGTTTCAGCACCGTACATCTACAAAACTTTCGCCCCGCTAACAAGTACACTATCGCAGTCTCTTTCCTCTACTAACCTAATGGGTAGCAAATATTTGGACGTCATTCAAATGTAGTGGGGTTTATGAAATTCCCTGCTTAAGATTGAGAGTAAGGCTCAGGATGGGATGACTTATTCCTATTCTAAGTTAACTCGAGGAGGAAGAATGGTACAAACCACCAATAGTCCATATAGTTGACATACCTTCTCAATTTGTGAGGGTCAAAGGTGGTTTGACCCTTATATTTGTCACACTGAGGGGAACTACCTCATGGACAACTTTGATTAATCCTCAAAACTCTCCAAATGACTTGAATGTGATCGCCCATCCTATAGTTTCTATGGAAGACCAAACCTTTCACAATTGATGAACCCCGACCAAAAACGGCCTTTAAGAGAAAAAATAAGAAAGTTATAAACGTGGATGGTTATATGGACCTCGCTAAGATAATGAGGAGCGATGAGGGGAGGGAGAGGTTACACCGCTCCGTTAGACAATCATGGTTGCCTCCAGTGCGTCTGGGGGCGCGCCATGTATTATTCTAAAGCCACAACAGGGGAAGAGATTAAACAAGCGATAAGATTCAACTTTCGAGTGACGAATAACACTGCCGAATATGAGGCTGTCATTGCGGGATGAAATTGGCGCTAATATGCGGCGCTCAAAATTTGTGGATCCACTCGGATTCTTAATTGATGATTAATCAGGCCAACGACTCATGTGATGCTAAGAAACCGATATTCATGGTTATTTGGCTGCTGTGAAAGAACGAAATTCAAGTTTGCTCAAATCGTTTACGAATAGGTGCCTCGACTAAAAAATTCTGATGCTGACTCCCTCGCCAAAGTAGTGGCTCTCGGTGAGCATCCACTAATCTTATTGTAACAGTTACCCACAACAGATATTATACACCAGAGCGACGAGGTCTGTGTTATCACCCCCACGATAGACTGGCGCAAACTATATCTCCACTATCTTCAATCTGGTATTCTACCGAGCTACAAGACTACCGCTCGAGCTCTCTAGTTGAAATCTACAAGATATTGTGTCCTGGACGACATCCTATACAGGAAAATCTCTCTCAGCCGTTTCTCAAATGCTTAGATTCGTCTGAGGTTGCTTCGATTCTGGAAGAGTTACACTCAGGTGAGACCGGAGCGCATTGCGAATATCGTAGCCTCATTCGTTGCTTCTTCCTAGCTGGCTAATACTGGCTATCTTTAGCGGCCGACGCGGAAAACTTTGTTCAACAGTGTAGCAAGTGTCAATAATTTACCACTAAAACCACTAACTAAGTGAACCGATGCAGGTAGTACCCGTCCCTTGCGCTTTTGACAAATGGGGCATCGATCTTGTGGGACCACTCCCAATAGCGACAAGTAAACAAAAATTCTTGGTAGTGGTTGTTGATTATTTTACTAAATGGGTTGAAGCTAAAGATCTCTCAAGAACCAAATCGGCAGACATGTGTGATTCCTCTTACAACACATATTATCTCGATTTGGCATACCTCGCGTCCTCATGACAGATAATGGGTCGCAGTTCCAGAATAAAGTGATGACCACGTTTTGTAAATATTTTTCCATCAACCAACATTTTTCCACACCTTATTACCGCAGGTGAACGAGCAGGTTGAAGTCATGAACCGTATTATTTCGGAGGGCCTTAAGAAAAAATTAAAGGGAGTTAAGTGTAAATGGCCGGACAGGTTAACCGAAGAGCTATGGGCGTATAAAATGACACCGCGGGCTACAACGGACGAAACCCCTTTCTCCCTAGTCTATGGTAGTGAGACAGTGGTCCCAACAAATATTATCATCCCAAGTTACCAAATAAGCACTAAGAAAACAACACTTCTGCTCGGGCAGTTAGTATCAACCTCATTGAAGAGCGGCGTGATCAAGCTCAGGTCAGAGTAGAGCACTACTAGAGTCTGATGCGTGGACACTTAAACGCTCGGCTAAAGCCCCACACTTTCCAAGTGGGCAACAAAGTCATGACAAAGGTATTTCTGGGTTCAGGTGACAAGGCATCAGGCGAATTAGGACCCAACCAGGAAAGACCGTTTACAGTCATCTCTAAAAGGCATAGTGGAGCGTATCGCATCACCGACAATGAGGGCAATGACCTTAAGCACCCTTGGAATGTTAACCATCTAAATTTGTATCGCCATGAAATGTTATTTATCTGATGCGCTCTTTTTCCTTTTTGATGGTGTGGGAAGGTTTTTTAACAAGACACCAGACTTACTATTTTCTACTAATAATATTTTCTTATTTTGGCCAATGTGCGTGTCTTTATTTTTCTTCATCCTTACCCAAGTTAGGAAAGTCTTAGACCACGCCGGTCTATGCAAAGAGCCAAGTTCTACGCCTACGGGCTACATAATGTGAGCTAACCAAGTGTCAAGCCCTTCTTAGGGCCACGCAAACGGGTTATCATAGACTCGCCATGAACGGGCCACATGTCATACCTACGGGCTACGCAACGCAACCTGATCTCAGATCAAGCCTTTGAGAAGGCCACGCAATAGGGTCTGACCGATCTCACCGCGAAATGAGATCTAATGAACTTATGTAAAGAGCGTAACTAACGCTTGAAAAGGTAAGGAACGACTCTTTGATCAACATATTTCAATACATACACATCTACTTCAACTTTGATAATTCCATAAACAGATTTACCAGAATGGTAATTCACCAATGTCTACAAAAAAACAAAGCAAAAAGGGTTTTACAACACATGTTATAAGATAAAATGCGCAATAATGTTTACACATAAGTATCAGTTTTCAAATTAGGTATCCCATATCAAGTTTGGGTTTTCAGTCAGCGTGTCTTTTGCGCGCTTTGCACATACATGCACAATATCAGTCACCACCCTCGTGGTTAGCGCGTTCGCTACTAAATCCTTTTCAGACTGAGTCGGTAGGATAGATGCGATACCAACCCTTGTACGTTGTTTTCATCCAGTTGCCAATTTCTCTAATGAGCCTAACTTCATCCATGGGTTCAAAGATACCAGCTCTTCTACAACCTCCTTCACTTTCCGCGCCACCATTTTCATTGCTACCTCCATGACCTGGGCTTCTCTTTCGTTTAAGTCAGCCACGTTATTCCTTTGTAGGTGCTCACGCTCTTGCTCTGTTTTTGCCTTTAGCTCCCCCATTGTAGTGGTTAACCGCTCATTCTCTAAATTCAGAGCAGGAATGCGCTCTGTTTGATCTTCCACCCTCTTTTCTTGAGCCAAATTATGAGCTATCAATGTGCTACTCTGCGTCATTACCGCATCGTCCTTTTGATTAAATCATTATTTCAGTACTAGCAGTGCGGTAATCCTCGTTGTCAATTCCTTACACGATGACTTGCAGGCCATCAAGAAACCCTGGACTGTGGTCAACTTTTGGCGCAAGCCTTTATTCTATTCAATTAATTTATCCTTCTTCACCTTGGCAATCCCATATGCATTCTTAAACCGAGCCAACTCGGCCGTTATCCCCTTCACAGAACCAAAAAACATGGGCTCGGGTCTCTATTTCTCCATCACCAAATAATCTGCTTTTGACATCCTCCGATAAGATATTACCACTAAGTTATGATGCATCTGTATAACCAAGCACACAAGATAGGAGATGGGTTAATCATCTAACCAACTTTATATAAGGATAAACTTGTCTAAATGCACATACATCAATAACCAGCTCTACTTGCCTTTACAGAATTTCATTCATAGGAAAATGTTCATAAAAAGAAAGCTCTGGAATGCATTTCAGTTGCTCAAACATAAACATAGATGGCGGTGGCATCATTACACCAGGAGGTAGAAACTCTTCAGCCGAGGCTCCCCATCTGCACTTCCGACTCTATCCTTTCAAAGATGGCAGTTCATGGATCACCACATTTACGGTGGCCAAGCCGGACCCCACCTCTTTCTCTAATGATGTTGAAGGGCAAACAGTCGCCGTTTTGACCCAGTTCTTCATCATTTTTGTTATTTCCTCTGGGATATACTTCTTTGGCCTCCCAGTTTCACTCTCAGCATCCTTGTTTGAATGAAACTCTGCACTATTCTCATCCAATACTATTACTTCAAGAGCTTTTGTTGAGCTCCTTATCAGCATTTGGCGTCACAACCATCTCTTCATGGTTTTCCTTTCCCGGAGCACCATCAATCTCTTCATTACCTACTAACTGAAAGTGGAACCGCATCGACCACCACTTGCGCTTTCTTTTGCAGTGGATTCATCTGGTCCTTCACGTCCTCTTCATCATCTCGAACTGACCGGGTCTGATCTTTATCTACTTCATCTCTGAGGGGAGCATCATCTCTGACCCTTTGATTTACTTACCCCATATCCTGAGCCATGCTCGCTTCATTCTGGCAAGACACAAACGATGAGCTCCCAGCCTACTTTGTCTTGTGACTCTGGGGAATTGCTAGCCACACCTTTGCACTATTTCGATTATTGTACCCGTACTCCATTAAAGCCCGCAGGCGTTCAGTAGTCACCTCCGCTCTGCTTCCTGCCATTGTGACCTTGCCATTGTTTGAGATAACAAGCTCATGAATAGGCCACAATCTTGCTTTCAGGAAATTGATTTGCGTGAATAGTCGAGCCGGTTTCTAAAGCCACGTCGCACTCGCTAGGTTAACAACTTGAATCAGGGTATTTGTTGCACCCTAAACTAAACCCTCCTTACACCACTCTTGGTGTCTCCCTTCACCTACATCAAGTAAAATTATTTGGTTAACACACACTCACTAAGTTACCGCACACTAAGCTCAGGAGCATCATTCTTACACTTAGTCTTCCTTTGGCGTTTTAACTGCAGATTCATCAACGCATTTTCATGTTCCCAATTCCCTGATACAAATATAAAGGAATTCTTAGGTTTTTTATCTGAGTTGGGGAGCTCTACTCTCTTTCTACACCAATTCCACTGTAGGTAGAAGAAATGGGATTTCGCCAACTATGTCACGTCTACTATAACCAATAAATCGGCTAAAAAAATCGAGATGCGTAGAAGTTTCGTACTCAACACAATGCTAAGTAATACTCTCAACCCATTGGTCAGTATATTAAATTTGCTGTAGAAAAATATAGTGGTTGAGGAGCATATTGAAACTACGAAGAACACACCATTTTATACGTTGCTGAAAGCTTCCTTCATGCTACGGAACAAAGATTTGCCGAAGAAGACGTTTAACAAAGTTATAGAGGAGATTGTAAAGAGATATTCTGTCAAGAAAGGTTGTATTAGAATAGGTTTGAAGAGGGTTAAACTGACCACCAAAGATGTACCATCTTTTGTCTTAAATACGGAACGGAGGAAATGCCGATGAACAAAGCAAGGGCATTCACTGGAAAATTTACCGATGATGTAGAGAACGAGTCTCCACTGATGCAAAAATATTTATTGCGTCCAAGGGTTAGGAAAAGTGGACCGACAAACCAAACGTATGTTTCAAATGCGATGATCAAGGTAGAAATAACAATGTATGAAAGAGAGGTTGTTTGACAATATCCAGTCAACTAACCACTATCTGTTTTGAAAAAGTAGTAAATGATAGGGGGGGGGGAGGAATCAGTAATTGACGTTGTGAAGCTTTTGATACTCTTTATTTGCTCTACCATCTTCTACTCTGTATCAAGAGATATCATAGGCTGGACAATGGTCTTCTACGTAGAAGACATGCTCAAAATTAATGACTATGATTGGTATGTGGCAATTGTTGAGAAGCTGACCAAGTCCATGGATAATTGTTTGGAGAAAGGGGCACCCGATCACGTCATCGGTTGCGTAGCAATTTTATTGGTGAGTATGATGTTGGTGTGTAGTATTTTATTTTGGACTAAAAGTGATATGGCTGTCTTCTTTTTTTCTAGCCTTTCATAATAGAGCACACCACGTTAGGGGAAGATTTCGTAAGGCCAAACATGATTCCTAGGTGCTACAAATGGTGGGGGATGGAGTGCAAGGAGTCAACTATGACGATAATTAAAAGGTTGCGGAAGCTCCCTGATGATGAGGTAATCCATGTTTTTTTGTAGTTTTTAGGGATTGCTCTGATTGATTGCTTGCATGGCATTATAAAAACCTAGCATATAATGTCGCGTGAAATATAATATATGACTCGCATAGGCATAACTCTGTAAGAGTATATGGTTAGGAGTAAGTTAATGAATCACGTAGGAACAGTATAATAGACGACTCGCGTAGGAATTACGGTAGGAGTAAATCGCGTAAGTGACATGTGTCTTCTGAGAATCGCATGGTGCATTTTAAAGCAATCGCGCAAATAATAAGTTGATAATAAATGAATCACATCACGTTTATTGAGTTGTTGGTAACTCGCGTTTCGGATGTAAATGAATCGCGTGAACGTGTTTCACTCACTAACTATTGATTGTCTGTTTCAAAATACTATCTGGTGTTGTAGACTTGGAAGAAGAGATAAATCTAACTGAGGCTGAAGAAATGGCCTTCGGGTCGGGGGAGACCAATGGAGGCTCTGGTAGTTTAGATTAGAGGCGTAGAAAGTTGTCAAACCAACGAGAAAAAGATGAGCGAAAGAAGTTGAAAGCGGTTGAAGTATTGTACAAAAGGGGGAACAAATGAGATGAGAAATTGGGAAGACATCTCAAACAATGGATTACGGGGGCGTGGATGAGGATTACGGTCAAACACTTCGGGGGTGGTTGGATCAACATAAACATACGCCGGATAAAGGACAGTTAAAACAACGTAAATCTTTTACTGGGGAATGAAGTAGAGGAGGCAGCTCCAGTATTCGGATGAAGAAGATGGGAGTTTACAAACCAAGCGCTTGTAATATTTTATTTAAGAGGCTGGAAGATATTAAGAAGAGAAGCAGTGGAAAGTACGGATACTCGGTAGAAATAAACGACTTAAGATTTCTCTGGCACGAAAGAATAGACAAGTAAGTTGTTTACGAGGTTGTCATTTTAATGAACATTCATTAGGTTGCCAATACTGTACTTGTTTAATTTCCCCACAGATTAAAGAACTCCAAAAAGAGGTTGTTTCTTTGACTTTGAAGCTTCAAGAACAAGCTAATCAAGCTGATGAATATGTTGAGGTTAATAAAGCACTAGAAAAGGTTTGTGGAATGCCTTTCAGTTCTGTAGTCACCAGATAAAATGGTAGAGGTACCAGTAACAGTGGATGAGGTTCCTAAAACCATAGTTTATGTTTCAAAAAAACATGGTTTCAAAAAGGTAGAGGCATGAGGGAAAAAAGATGAGAAAGAAGAAACCCGAGGACCATGAAGAAAACATGGACGAGGGGGCAGAAGATGAATGTGAAACATATTATGAGAATAATGAATCTAGAGCTGCTGATGGGCCGAACGAGGTTATGGAGACATCTGGTGAGGGGAAGGAAAATGAAAAATCTTTGTATATTTTAGGTGTTGACAATTGTATGCTTGTGGTGGCCAATTTTAGAAGTGGTGTACCAGTTGAAACAGGAAGTGGAAATGTAGAAAAAGAGGACGAAGTAACCACACATGGGGAAGATGTGGGTGTGGGTGCAATAAGAGCTGAGGCTGAGGTGCAAATTCCTGTTGTGGTAGCTGGGGGGAGAAGCATGAAATTATGGCAGCAGTTGTTGAACCAACACCCCTACAACTAGAAACAGATTGTGTGGTAGCTGAAACAGTAGGAGATTTAGTAATGCATAACCAAATAGATGCAATATTGAACAAAGAAATAGATTAATGGAGTACAAAAGAGGTTGTGGAAGAAGGAAATAATTTGATAGATAATGAAAATCGCACAGAGGCTGCAAAGGATGTACAATGTGGTGAGGTTGCTTGCAAAAATACGGAGGCTGGTTTGGCAATTTGAAATGTTGGAGAGGTAACAAGTGGGGCGGAACTGAATACAGTTGGGCCAAAAGAAAGTAGCAGCAGCGTACCCAAGCCCCTGAAGCAAGAACATGAAGATGTAAGTGGATTTTAAAATATTAAGATTCAACTTCTTATAACTATTTTAAGTGATGTATTTTGTCTTTAATTTGGTGAAGCTGTTGTTTTTGAAATATTGGATTTTTAATAGGGAGTTTTGCTGGTTGTTTTATTATATTATGGGATGATTTTTAACTTATAATTATTTCGAAATTTATGTTATAACTATGTTGTTATGAGTTTGGAAGTTCAAGATTTGATAATCATCTTACACCGCATTGTTCATGATAAAGGTTTTTGAGTCTGTTAGTCTTATATCGCGTAATGGTTAATCAACAAAAGCCCGTATCCAGGACCTTGTTTATTGTTTTCTATTAACTTGAAAATTTCATGTTATTTAATTAGGAAACACATCGATAATAGAATATTATGTCTCGCGTCAGAGGATAAACACAACTCGCGTACTTATAATAAAAATAATTTAAATCGCGTCAGAGGATAAACACAACACGCATCATTGGTAAACAAGTTCATGGTGTGCTCACTTTTAAAGATATCTGTTATATACACTGAAAACTATAATTGGAGAGACCAACACACTGAAAATATATATGTTAAATTGTGACAGGTATGTAATGTCAAAAAAAACAAGATTAAACAAAGGACTACATCAATGCACACAAGGACATAATAAGAAACAACAAAAAACTGAGCGCGTAATGGAATTCAAAGCTGTTCTCAAATAAAAAAAAGAGTTACAACCCAAGTTGGAAGTGCAACAAAAAACAAAGGTTGAAGTACTAACATAGCTTGGGAAACTAGAAGAAGTACAACCAGCAGAGGAAGGGGAAGCATAATGTTTTGATCTTCCAACCCTAGATGATGCTACGTACCCAATTATTATTCGACGAAGTTGATAAGGCGATGGCTATACACTCGAGTGGAGGAAAGTTTCTTGGCAGTACTTCGTCTAAAAGTTTATTACAAGAGGCACCTCCAATAGTAAGTTCTTAACTATACTAATAAACATATACTTAGTTGTCATAGTTTGATTGTTATTTAACACAGTTTATGTCCTTTTACAGTTACTGGATAACATTTATCCAAATTGGGATTTACTTACACAGTCACAACAGGGAGAAGCTATTTACCAACCTTGGGAAAGACAAACAGCAACAACAAAGTTAATAGCCGTTAGTCAATACCGCAAGGTGCTTTAAATACAAAGAGACGAAGATCAAATCGACTCAAAAGTATGGTATTTACCAAAAAACAAATTTACATACTGGCTAAGTGTTAGTGTGACTGAGGTGATGGTCCTTCCATACAAAGGAGAGTTAGATTTCAAGGTAAAATTTAGATTCTTGATATAACTCACAAAGAATTGACAACTAGTTTGATATAGCTCTGAATTCGTTGTGCTGTAGATCATTGATGTCTGGATATATAATTTTCTTATAGAATCAAACTGGAAAGTAGCTTTCAAAGGGTTTGATGACAAGTACAGTTGTAAATACAGTGCTATTCAGATTTCTGGGATCGCAACGGTTAGTATTTAATTATTAAATAGCCATTGAAAGTGACCCATAAGTTTGATATTGTTTTGTTGTACGCGGGTTTTATTACAGAAATTACTAGCAATGAAAGAAACTATTTTAAACGTTGCTGATGGATTTTTTGAAAACATGAGGGATGACACATTTATCGCATTCATTCTGGTATGCCACATAAATGAGAATGGTCCTAACCATTGGACGTTGTTAGTAATATACATGGAGAATGGATTGGACAAAAACTACAATCCCATGTTCCCTCTTAGCAAATTCACTCTAGATGACACTAGGATAACAGGCGACGCACTGGTAAGTAGTATGAAATCGTATTGCATGATGTTGTATGTTCATTTTTTGCAGGTGAATGAAATAATCGCGTGTTCCTCTCCTAAGTTTCTTAAAGGTCATTGCTCGCGAATCGCGTGTTCCTCTTGCGAGATTCTTATAGGTCATTGCTTGCGAATCGCGTTTTTTGTATATACGAATCGCGTTTTATGCATGGAACTCGAGTGCTAATGTAATGTGATTCACAACATTAAAACTAGCTATACAGTTTTACATGTTATTTAAAAAAATAATAACCTAAGATTTTTTCTATATGAGCAGCTGAACTATTGTATGAAGAAAAAAATACATACCACGTGTGAAGAAGGGATACAAAGTTAAAGTTGTTAAAGATATTCTGCAACAAGAAAAAGATTCATTTGATTGTGGAGTGTTCGTTTTTCAGTATGTCAAAGATATTATCCAACCCGGGTTTATACCCAAGGAATATAGCAAACAAATGCCCCACTCAAGCACGTGTAGAAATGTTTTACCACTTCCTAAATGATAAAAATACTAATCTTAGGGTGTTGGATGCTTAATTGTTAGTTTTAATTCAGTACAATACTCAACGGACATCTTCGTATGTAATTGAATTCTGATGGGTTATTGGGTGACATTTTATGGTTAGGACAATGTCGTTTTATTAAGGTATCTTAGTGTGACCATTGTTTCCAACAATTGTATGCATTTCGACCCTTGTAGATC
This sequence comes from Limnanthes douglasii subsp. nivea, assembly GCA_036936605.1. Classification (NCBI taxonomy): domain Eukaryota; kingdom Viridiplantae; phylum Streptophyta; class Magnoliopsida; order Brassicales; family Limnanthaceae; genus Limnanthes; species Limnanthes douglasii. Next base: position 21,553,223 of record JAUPFV010000001.1, on the reverse strand, counting down.
ACTAACTATAATAAAATCACGTAAGTAGCATGCTATATGGATATTTATAACGTAAAACGCATTACTGTAACAGTAAAAATAGGTTTGTAAAATACAAGAATATATCGTGCGGTATATGAGGAGTGGATGTCGTAAATCGCATGTTTAAGTTATTTGTCTATCACGCGTGATAGGTATCATTCAAATCGCATGCTAACTATGGCTACATTTGTTTAGTTAAATTCCCGTCTATTTTTTGAAAGTGATTGCTGATGAGTTTGGATTTATTCACCACTCACTGTAGAAACTGCATAGGGGAAATTCGGACAAAAACCACCCACTGAACCATCCGAATTGGACAAAAGTATTAAAAGCTAATCATCTTTTGACTAAGCTAATTGGTAACCTGCTTAAATAAACTAATGGGTTTTTGAACTCGACCCAGTTTCATGAGTTTGACCCGAAAACCTATGAGGCCCATAATTAAGGGTATAAATACCCAACAACTTTCATTAGAGAGGGTAATGAACATTTAATACAACCAAACAGCTCAAATCTCGGGTAAAAAACACCAGTCATCCTCCACGTTTGCCGATTGTAACAAGTTAGTCCCTGTCCTTTGAGGCCGTAATAAAGGGGTCCTTGTCGTTGTATTGGATAAAATAAAACCATCCTTTTCGAGTCCAGCCCAACATTTCTCCCCATAATACCCTTTGACCAGCCACATCAGCGATCCACGTAGGACGCTGATGTGGCAACCCTAAAACTTTGAGCGTTTAACCTTTTAGTGGACTCTGACGCTTAATAACCAAAGTTGGATTTATAGCTCGTTAAATACAGCATAGATTTGTCTCGTTTTCTACTTTTAATTCTTATAGTTGAAGCAATTAATGAAATTTAAACACTTTGGTATTATTATATAAAACCGGAAAAGACAGCATTATTTATCGCACCGACACAGATTTAGATCGTCCATTTTCATATTTTTTTTAGAAATCATAATCCCATAAATACAGCTGGTAAAATAGTACACTAGACACACCACCTACCAGAAAAGACTACATCTTTAAAATACAGCTTTCATATCTGGAATGGAGTGGTAGATTTGTTTTTAGCCAGTATAGAGTTTGCACAGAGGAAGACATTACCACACGAGCTTCATATGCATCTTTATAGTACTGCAATTTCTCAGACAGTTTCCCCAACTCTTCCTCCAATTCCTTAGCCCTCGCTTCCGCAGTCCTAGCCCTCTCATCTGCCTCGTTTCCAAAATCCATCAACGCATCACGATCACGTTCGAACAGAGAACATTCTCTTTCCAATTTCTTGCACTGACCCAACAAATTCGAGCACTCAGCTGCCAATTTCTGATTTTCCTCCACGAATTTCTTCAATGCCTGAGCGTTTATGCACGATTCCGCCCTAGCGCCTTCAATCATCTGATCTTTCTCTTCCAGTCTGGAAAGAAGAAGCTGACACTCATCCCGAAGACGACGTTGCATTTCCTCAGAATATTGAAGCTTCAGCTGTAGAGTCTTAGTAGAGACCGGAAGTCCTAGCGTGTAATCAATCGATTCTTTGATGTAATCATCGACCTCTTTAGGAAGATCCATTTCAAGCACTCTTCAGATTAATGAAGACTAAAACTTAAAACTCAATCTTATAGTGAATATTTCTCAGTACCAAAACAGAGATGGTAGAAACCCAAAAAGTTTGGCGATGGGGATCGGAATTAGGGTTCGAGATCAGAGAAAAGAGGGGGAAGAAGGGTTAATGGAAGGGGTTTAGGTGGAATGAGAAGGAGACAGACCTTGATGTCGATCTAGGTTAGAGGTTGGGCTGGGCTGGGCTGGGTTATAGATGGGTTTAGGGCTAACCGGGTTATAATATCTAAATGGGTCGGGTTTAAGGGTTGGAAGAAGGGTAAAAGAAGTGGGTTAAAGTAAAAACTGATTTTACTTTTTTTTACTATTGCCACGTCAGCGTCCTACGTGGATCGCTGATGTGGCTGGTCAAAGGGTATTATGGGGAGAAATGTTGGGCTGGACTCGAAACGGATGGTTTTATTCTACCCAATACAACGACAAGGACCCCTTTATTACGACCTCAAAGGACAGGGACTAACTTGTTACAATCGGCAAACGTGGAGGATGACTGGTGTTTTTTACCCTCAAATCTCTCACTACAAACCACTTAAACATTAAATACCTTTGAAACACAAAAAACACCTGACAAAATTACCCTCAGATAGAAATAATCCTCATCAATTGCTACTGTCCCGCTAAAACGTACATCTAATAATTATTACCCGTCCAAGTTAGCCACCTACTTTTCCCCCCTTATATAAACCTCTAGGCTATAACTTTTACTCTAAATGAAAAAATTTACAGATTAGAAATAGGAAAACAGTATGAGTTGGAGCGTGGATGATTACCAACAATTACTTCAAGCAGTGAAGTATGTTAAGACAACAATTTCTGATGAAACGACCAATGATTTTTCGATAAAGTGTTATGCAGGATGTACTTTGACTATGTGAGGCTTGGATTTGTCGCACCCCATGTTCGCAGCCGAGAAGAAGTCGCTTCGAGGTACAACGAACTAAAATCCAAACTCTTACTACGTGTGTCTGATCTTTGTCTCGCGTTGCGCAAAGAGGAAACACACTTATGGAAGTGAGAACTTAATGATTGGATATCAAGAGATATGATTGTGTACTTGAAGGAAGTGATTGCTGAGAGAGAAGATGCGATTGCCAATTGTTCATCGGTGGATGAGAACCGTGGTTGATGATTTCAGTCTTGAATATTCTTAAAATTAATAATGCAATTTTTATTCTTAAAAAAACGGTTGTCTTTAAATTGGATGTAGTGACAGTGATTTAGTTTTTGGTAGATCGCGTTTGGTAATAATTATATTTTACTAATGATGAGCGTAAGACTTTACATGGTGGAACGAATGATTGCATTTCACATCCCTGTAAGTGTGTAGCTTTTACTGATGCTAACTCGTGTCTCGTGAGAATGGAGTTATTTAACAAGTGAATTATTTGGGACTCCTAACTCGCGGCGTATATGATACATGTTTCTCCTACGAATCCTGTTTGGTGATTAGTCACGTGACACTTCAAAAGGTGGACCGCATGAATCGCTTTCACAATCGATGTGTGACCCCTAACTCGCATGATCAGTCACTAATAAGGCTATATCGCGTGATCAGTCAATAGAGTTATGTACTAAGCTATAAATGTGGGACCCTTCACTCGCGTCGTATATGAGACATGATTTTCACATCAATCACGTTGTTTGGTGAGTCGCGTGAATCTACAAAAGGTAGACTGATTGAATGGCTTGCAGAATCGCGACGGTGTATAGCCATTAATAAGGCAAAATCGCGTGATTGGTTAAGGGAGTTATTTAGTAAGTTAAAAATGATTAATACCTAACTCGCAGCGTACATGAGACATGATTTGCATACAAATCGCGTATTCTATCTTAACGTTTCAACTAAATGGCTTGCTCGAAATAATTCAAAAATCAGAGGGCTCATTTATAACTGATGTAGATTAGTTCAGGCATATCCCAATTAAACATTTTATAACATCTGTTAACCAAGGTGAATTATTGAGTGAGGTGTCGAGTGTGTAATTAAATATAATTATAGACCTTTTTCTAATTCAAACCCACCTCGTAAGAATAATCTGTACCAAAAATATAATTAAAATTAATGAATCGCATGGACATACCACTAAATAGTTACGTGACGATTAAAGGCCGTGGAATAAGTCATGATCGATATCAAATATGGTGGTAGAGTAAAACAACCGCGTCAATAGTTACTAGTACGCGTTGGTTATTGTGATAAGTATTTAACTCGCGTCATAATTACTGCCTAGTGAAAAGACAATGGGTTGTCTTTTCACTAATTGGCATTGGGTTCGTAGGGTAATTTAGTGCATGATTTGACATGTGTAGCTAAAGTACTCATTGCATGTGCATTAATTGATAACTAGAGTAGTGGTAGGTTTGTAAATATAAATAAATGTATCTCATGCATGGTTATCCACTACCTTATTCGAGTTCAAAAGTCTTTTTGTATTATAAACAAAACTTCTGCCAAGAAAATGAGCGGTTCATCACTCTAGTCCTACGGTTACCCATATTTTGATGGTGGGTACTCTGATGATAGTGATAGGCATTCCGACTACAAGCACTCCATTACAATGGTGTACTCGTCCGACGAATCGAAAATTGTTTTTTCATCCTCTCTTTCACCTGAGGATGACTATGACTCAGAATACTCTTTGTCGTGGCCGGAGGAGGATTTGGACTACGAATGGTATCCAAAATGCCGAAGGACTATGAAGAACACGGGGAAGACGATAAGAAGGAAGCAGACTCCTAAGAAGTCTTCAAAGGATTCATCAGACAATGAATATTGGGGGATAGAAAGTGACGAGGACGAGGACGAGTCTGAGGATGAAGAGGAGGATAAATCTTCTGATAATTAATCAGTGTGTGGTTGTTTGTTTGTGTTTTCGTTTTTTTGGCATTCGAATTGGTGAACCCTATAATATGTAGTGGTTTTTGACTAGGGTTTACTATCTGGACAACCGTAGGTCCATTGTGCTATCGGGTCTCTTGTTTGTTAGATATTTTTTGTTATCGGTATCTACTTAGTTCCATTTGTAGTGGTTTGAAATGTATATTTCGTATTCGATTTATGTTCCAATCTCACCGATCGCGTCAATTCTGGTAATGCTTGTAAATGAGATGGTAGCAATCGCGTTGAAATGTACTTAAACAATCGCTATGACTTCCTAATCTTTTTCTATATAAATCGTGTTATTTTTTGTGTTGGTATTGTATATGAATCGCGTCTTCTATATGGTTACCGATATGGAAAATAATCAACGCACATAGGTTCTCCACAACCACCTTATATAAATCGCGTGTTCTCTATATAAGAAACACATCTATATTAAAACATGGTGTCTCGCGTTAGAAGTTAGACACAAATCTCTGGAATATAATATAAATAAGTTAAATCGAAACTGTGTTTTATTTATTTAACACAACGCATGATTATTAAACACAATCGCGTCCATGTGAAGGACATAACCTAGCAATCACGTGTTGACAATCACGTGTAATCTTATAACTCAATATAACTCACGTCTGTGAAAAACAATAGTCAAACAACTGGAAGGTATCAACTAAAAGTAATGTCAATGAGTAAGAAAGATACATAACAAAAGGAATCAAGTTAATACATACTGAATAAAACGGATGAAACAAAAAACATTAGGAGGGCAAGATCATAATGCGATATCACATGTCCTTCGGTTGTGTCCAAATTTAAAGCAACAGCCACAACGCAAGTGGCTCGATGATACTTATATTCTAGATGAAATCCTCTTTTTCCTTGGCTTTCCAGCTCGCCTTTTAACGTTATGAGGTAGAACAACAGGTCCTTCACATTCGTTAGAGGATGAATTTTCACCAAAGTCGGTTATTGCAGGTATACTAAACGAATAAGTGAACCTATAATTACCAACAGTGTAGAATGGTTCTATCAACATCATAGGATCTTCGTTAACCGATGTTATTGCAGCCATTGAGTGCGAACATGGAAAACACTCTTGCTGCCATGAACCACATGAACACTTAAAATCAAGCATGTTGACAACCATAACCGGTAAATGAACCTGCAGAAAACTTAGATACCACCCACGTTCGACCGATTAGAACATTCTCCTTTAACTACTTGTCATATTCGGGGCATAAATAACTGTTCCAACTGAGCCCCTCTGAATAACGTCTAGAAATCTGAGTCATTAGCATCACTCTAATCTTGTCTATTATTTCAACAATTGGTAGATTGCAAAGCTTTTTAATCCGATTGTTAAAGGATTCGGCGACAGATGATGCCATTGCCCCCGTAACGTTTCCCAATGACGAATGGTTGAGCGTACTTTTCGAGAGGTAAATGCTCGACGAATTTCTTAATCTTTTTACCACCTCTACTTAAAAACTTGGAAAGTATCTGATTAAAAAGTTTAACTATGAGAGTATAAGCATAACTTTTAAATCGCTTCAATATCTTCTTTTTAAACTCTCGGTTAGTGCAATCAAGAGCGGTCCTTAAATTATTAAGGAGTTGATATATACAGTAAGCATGAAAAAAGTTTGGATAAACAACAAAAAAAACATTAATAATATCAGAGTGTCTGTCGGAAATAAAATTGATTTGACGGTTTAACAAATGAGGTGTAAGACGTTCCATAAACCCCAGCCAGTTATCAGAATCTTCACCACCGAAAATACCAAAAGCAACTGGAAAAATACTTGCAATATGCAAATAGGTTAAGGGAGTCCAAATGAGTAGTTCAAAATATAATTGGTTGATAGGTCTGTGTATAAGACTACATACATCCATCAAGCCGCGATTGCTAATATTTTCATTACATATCACGTGATTGCTAGCTATAACATAAGCAACATCGTGCGATTGGTAGCTATGAAAAAACAACAACTCGCGATTGCTAGCTATGAACTAAGCAACATCTTGCGATTGCTATGCGTCTGGCACTTAACAACTCACGTATTAGAGTGTGTAATAAACGTGTGCGTATAATAGTGATGTACTTAATCTGTGGAAATCGCATGCGTATGTCATCGTAAATCGCTTCTTTTGTTACCTTTACCGAAAAACGTTAAAATGAAAGGAAGGTTTAAAACTCACCGTTATTGCCATCATTTACCACTGCAGACAGCAATACACCACCATGCTTGCCGTTTAAATGGGTACCGTCCACATACAACAATGGTCGACATGAGTGAAAGCCTTGAATGCATGATCTAAATTCCACAAAGCACCTCCTGAAGACATTCCCAAAACCAACCTCCAAATAGAAATCAGTAGTAATATCTCAACTTTTTAATCATCTAAAGTAAGCATACAACAAGCCAAACGAAGTATTACTATCTCCAAAAACTTCCCTCCTCGCTTTTTCTAAAGTATTCCACGAGAGACGGTAGGAAATGTCTAAACCATAGTCTTGTTTGATAGAAGACTGAATAGTTTTTGCTGTTAAAGAATGACATGTTCTAATTGATTCGTGTATTTCATTCACAATCAAATCAGACGTCAAATGCCTACTTTTTTTCTTGGAAAAGACCGGGCTACATGTATGGGCTTGGAAAAATTGCTTGATCATCATTAAACTAGTGCTAGAATCTATTGATGCATACAATCGCCATTTACAACCACCTGAGTCTTTGTTGACACAGTAAACAGTGATCTTAGTAAATGTATTATGCATATACTTGAAAGTAAAAGCAAGCTCTAAAGTATATCGGCATAACGCTAACCTTAGACCTGAGGCACCATCAGCAAATGTCTGACCAACCCCTGTGATATGATCAACCCAACCGTTAGTAGCAAGATGTATTTTTTTATGTTGCGAACTGAGTAAACCATTACTACTCTTCTATTTAATAGTTGATCATCACAGGGTTCTACGAATCTTATGGTAGGTTGTTTACGAATGCCATCCGCATCTTTTTCAACTACTCGTTGTTCTATAAAAAAGCTAACGCTTTTCAGACGCTCCACATCAAGATAAACAACTAAACCCATGAAATCAGTCTCGTTATTAAACAAACAATACTTTTGGATCACCATAGGAGTATGGAATAGTGTATCAAACCCTAACTAGATAATTCTATCTACATTCAATATAGTGTTGAAGAGTCTCAAAGTTTTCAAACTCACTCAAAGGAACGATTAAGGTCTGCTTGGAATATTTGAAAATACAAACTTTTGACTTAAACATTTAGTCCACAACAATGATAAACAAAATTAGACTAGGTGAGAGAGAGGTTTAAAATCGCAGTACGAATCGAGCGAGATGTATAAATTTATGTAGCAGCGAATCGCGTGATTCATAATAGCTGGTAAACCGTGTGTACTACCTAAGCGTAACATGTAAACGTAACTCACGTCATATAAAACATTAAATGAAGACGAGCTTCACGTGCACGCGAGATGATTCGGGCAGTGACGTAATACTCGAACACCTCGCTTCTTAGTTAATTGGTAATGTAAACATGATCTTAACGCGAGTCATGTACACAATGGTTATCTAAAGCAAGGTATCACACTCGCATCCCCTGCAACTTAAAAACATGCTTCCCCATAAATGGAATGACAGTATAAGCAAGGTATAGACTTGGAATAAAACACATTCACAATTGTTGGAACTTATATGACACAGAATAAGCTGAATACAAAACTTGTTAAGGTAATCAGAAGTTTTAATGCAGATATAAATTTTGAAACTTTAATATACACCTTCGAAACTTTAATATACACAGAATAAATTTCGAAACTTTAAAAAAACTTACAAATCCCAGCTTACAAAGACCCAGTTTACAAAAAAGCTTCTACTCGTTGAGAAAAAAAACTTGCAAAACCCAGATTACAAAGAACAAGCTCACAAAACAGCTTCAACTCGTCGTGAAAACAACTTCAACTCGTTGTTCAGAAACAACCACACCTACCTCGATAAAACAGGCAAAACCCAGCTTAGAAAACAGCTTCAACTCGTTGATAAAACAAAGCTTTACAAAGACCTTCAACAATGAAAACAACATTATATGTAAATGGTTTCGACAAGAGCTCGTTCTAAAGAAAGAGGTATTCTAACTGGTTTGATGATAATGTATAGGTTTATGACCACTTTTAATATAATTTAAAATAGTAGGGTAGATTGTACTATTAAAAATTAAAAATTTGAATTTTGGTTGGGAAATAGACTGAGCCAAATTTTGAGGGTAGTTCAGGAATACAATAAAAACTGGATATTGAAAAAGAATTAGTTTGGTGAGATGGGTGTTTAGTAGGCATACAAAATACTTTGGGTACTAGATGATAATAAGTTTGTTGAGAAGGTACTTAGTGTGACATTCCCTATAAAATAGGTATTCCATTTGCAATTATTTTTTGTTTTTGATTTACACATTATCTATAGTTATTTTTTGTTTTTCTCTTCCATCGACAACTACTTTAATTATGAAAACACTGCTAGATTATTGATAATCTAAAACTTTAAATTATAAAAATTCTACATATATTTACTAAATTTTTAGAATAACGGTTGGAAAACTGTTTAATTTCACATTCATATTTTTTCAAATTGCTTCATTTATCAATTCAATAACTTTTTATATATATATATATATATATATAATAATAATAAATTTATTTGCATATCACACTTAAAACATGATATCATTCGTGTTTTTTAAACTTTAAAAACAATAACAGATAATTCAATAACTGCAACAATAATTATTCAGTTAACATCCACTTGCATAAGAGTACGTACTAATTAAATATACTATAATGAAATTACAAATTTAAAGTTCATATTGATGAATTCAGATATTTTTTAGTTATTAATCCTGTTAAAACTATGTTAGTATGAGAGTATCTGTTACATAAATGTTCGTATGTGGATATTTTTAGAGAGAGAAATTGAATGAGTAGAGAGAGAAAAAAACCAAAAGAATAAATATAGCAATCATTGACTAATAATTGGACCTTTTCCCCAAAAAGTGAATGTCCTTTATATATTGCATGTGGTAGGTTCTGAATTTACATATTTTCCTTCTCATAAATTGATCTTCTCACCTCACTCCTTTACTATTTATAAACAAGTTTACTAGTTATTACATATGGACCCCGCAACCTTTATGTTTGCTTTAGTTTAATCCTTGACTTTTAATCACATCATATTAAAGCTTATTCCTCACCACATTTTTCTTCCCTTATTAGTAGCCCCACAACCCTTGTGAAGGTACTTGAACAATGACTCATTTGATGAGATAAACCTTTTTTTCTCATGATTCCGCTCTGTTTTTTCTTCTTCTGGGTTTCTTTGTCGGACTGCTCCCTCAAATTTGCTTTTTGCTGAGCTACTTCTCCGTTGACTTCTTCTGATAAGTAATTTTTCTTATATCCTCGGATTATTACGCTTTCACTAACCTGTTGGATTGTTACTCCTCTGATATTTTCTTAGACCCATGAAGTGGATTTTTATTTTTAATAGATCTCATCGGATATTCCACTGGCGTATCTAAAAAATGACCTATTTGCAACACTTCCTAGATTAATCTTGCCTTAAATATTCATCGGATGACTTTGTTATTTGTATTTTCTGGGCAACCCTCGTCGCAAAGCTTCTTTGAATGATTCTTTATCTCGGGTGCTTCTTCGGATTCATGACTTCATCATTAACTATAATGACACCACTTTCCCCTGTCATTTATTTTAATTGGCATGCGTACTTCTACCTGTCAATCGTGTCAGAAATATTTTAGACTGATGACATCACTGCTTACCACGTGCCGGTTACTTCCTAGTACACGCCAACATGCCTTCTAAGATTTTTCGTGAAGAAAGCGACATGTTAAAGAGATTTTCACACTTCCCGATACTTATATGCGTCGAATCATTGCTTAAAGCAGTTGTTGATCGAAAATGACTCTTCAACTTATTTTAGCCCTCACACCCTTGGAATCCCATACCTTTTCAATAATTACTTGCTTTCGTTTATAGTTTCAGGTTTATGCATATCTACTAAGCTCAAAAGAGTTAAGAAAACCTTATTTTCGAGAGATAAACACCTTGTTTTACTAAATTCCTTTTCCTGACCTTCCATGCCTAGAAAAGGTCTTGAAAGATACAAACTCTGGAGGTGCTTCAATATCTCAAACAAGGCTGAAGACCGGAGAGCTGCCGGTATCAGATTCAACCCACTCCATTAATAATTTTTAAACAATATTTCGTAACAATTAGTCTCCTATCCGAACGCGCTTTGACATAGTAGGAGCTTCAAGTAACCATTCTTCATCTGTTCTACTCACTTCCCAGCCCCCCAGTCAATCTTGTTTCAAACATAACAAGGGTGAACTTTCCTCTTCCAAAAAGACATTCATAAATCTTCTCTGTTTCTTCCGATGGGTGGTGATAAAGAAAAACTTACAGAAACAAGTAAGAGAGATCGCTTAAAAAAAATAAATCTATGGGGCCAACTAAGCAGTCCACGAAAACTAAACTCAACCTGCTGTTGCAACCCCCCAAATATCTCCTTAAGGTACCCCTCAAACCACTCTTGATTTTAGTCCTCAGAAACCTACTTCAAAGAATGTTCGACCAGGGAAATTCTTGAAATCAATTTCTGAAATTCAATAAAAGTATTTGGTTGACAAATCAGATAATGATTAAGAGGGAAATAATATGATTCCCGTGGAAGCTCAACCTATTCAAACTATCCTTTCACTCATTCCCCCATTCGGACCTTCTGTACAAGGTCGGGATCTCCTTCCCCTCCCCTTGATATTATGACCACTCTCATGTTCACCAATGAGAAATTTTGACGTGAAGAAGAACAATAAAAAGATGAAGAAACATACTTCAAGTTTACCTTCGAATATAGAAGATATTTTAGAAAATAATCTCTGCGAAGTTGAGGCCAAACACTTGCTCGCAATTTATAAGATAAAGTACAAATATTTCCACCCGTCTAAGGAGGTTATAATAAGAGATTGGCTGGGAATTCCTAACAATATCACGATTCGATTCCTTGCAGTTGGAGAAACACTACTGTTTGTTCGTGATCACGGATTGATTATCTACACAGAACCTATAAACTGGGGTCTTTGCCTGCCTTTTGACCCTACCTTAGTAGAATATTTCCACCTGATTGAACTTTGTCCGTCCCAATCTGGCCCCAACATGTGGTATACCCTCATGGCGTGCATTATGGCTTCCAGGATTGCTCAGATCAAATTATCAATAGAAGAGCTTGTTGAACTCTCAGGTGTGGCTAAAAACTCTCATTTTTATTTTTATTCTCTAGGTCTTAGAAGAAAATATAAAGTTGTGAAAGACTTTTTAGAAGCTCATAAGAAATGGAAACAGCAATTCATATTTGTTTCCGGGCTGTGGGAGACCGATTTTGAACATTCCAAGGAGATGTCCCATTGGCTAACTTGGAAATGGACCGGACGAGGTATTTACTTTCATACTTATTTTATCTTGTTTGTTCAAATCATTCGGTTTAAAGCATTTTCTTATGGACAGCTATGAAGAGGATTTCCAAACCGTTTGCGGATCACGTTAAATCCGTGAGTGAAATCTTTACACAATTGAGCTTCTGGACGGATACTAACTGGAATTACAAGTTCCACTCCCTCGAATTTGGTTAGGAGCCCTCTGTGGAGGTATGTTCCAGGTCAAGTGAAATCACTAAAGGAACTTATGGTACCCCCCGGAAAGCGCTGCACTTAAGGGTTTAGAAGGCTTGGACAATCTTGTTTTCCTTCCCAACAGAGCTAAGGCTCCCAATCACCAGGATGCTGAAAAATCCAATGAAAGGAGAACAAAAGAGATGGTGACGCTGATTTGGAGGCTGAAGTCCAAGAAGCACATAGAGTTGATATTAACCATGAAGTTCTGGTCGAAGTGAGACCTGTTGGGAGGGAGGGTGCTGCGAGACTAGTAAGGAGATTTTCTTTCCAAGATAAAAGAAGAAGAAGGTTGATAGTGAGAAGGAAGATGAAAACTGGTAGCGCCGATATATGAGATAGAACACACAGCGGCAAACACAAAGAGAAGAAGACGAAACAAGGATATATAAACCCTAACCCTAGGTTAGAGTATAAGAGACTAAGATAAAATTCTCAATTTTTATTCATCAAAGTCTAACCTAAGAGTAGGGTTTGAGGCGCATTAAATAAGAATCCCCCAAATCCCTATTACAAAATATGAAAACAAAAGTAACCGCAATAAAATAATATCCTATTAAATCTGAATGTAATCAGATTTAATTTGCTATCTAAATAAATCTTTAAAGTATAAAAAATAAAATAAAATAAAACTAAAATATTTAAATAGATTTTTTAAAGGCTTTCCGCCTACATCATCCTTCCCCGGTTGGGAAGAATTCGACCACTTAGAGCGATACCATGAACATTGTAACACTGCCTAAATGGTGAGCAACAATGACAATAGTTTTGTTTACCATCATTATTTCTAATGTCACACGTAAAATTCGAGAGTTGATGATGAAGCATGTAGCAGGTGGCATTGTAGAGCTGTACATTTGGAATCGATAAAGAACTTGGACAAGTTTCACTGCAAAATTTGTAGCTGGACCTTTTGTTGGTCCATTGATCCAAATTAGTTTTGTAAGCAAAGAAACAATCTTTCGTAGACTCATAGTAAGAATCCCAAAAAACGGAGCATACAAATCAGCCGTGCATAATCCTTGTCCTTGTTTGGCAACACAAAACGAATCTCTGTTCTCACCAGCCTTCCCATGAGCCCACTGCATGTTACGTATACTCATTTTTGATGGACCACCTTCAATGCAGTGTCTTGGAGCCTATGCTTGAAATTTTTCTCCTTTATTAATATGCAAGTGATTACCTGCTACTTCCTTTGATATTTTTGCTCCAATGCTTTGGAAGATGTCCTTTGCGACTGAAAGGATTCTAGCTCTATCCTCCAGTAGCTTATCAGAGTACCATTCGAAAAAAATCTCCAGTAGGACTACAAAGAAGTAGTCCACTTGATTGTCCTGTTTCAGATAGTTTCCTGGTGGTGATTCTCACTGTTTCTTCAGCCGATTCATACAATGCTGTCCAGGATTGGCCGCACAAACTACTGAATCGAACGCAGAATGAGCGTACCATAGTTTGCGCTAATCTCATCAGATTCTTCCACGCCTCATCTTTGCAAAGATGAGCCCGGTACCGAGCTGGGTGTACCCAACACTCAAGGACCCCATGTGCATACTCACACATGTCTCCGTGCTTACAAGTCCATTTCTTGAAGTCTGGGCAAGGCACACAGCTGTAATGGAAATTTTGTGGGTCTCTTCTTCTTGCATTCTCACATGGATGAGAAAAAGGAAACTCGGTATAGTCATGGGAATAACCACAGGAACAAGGTCGAATATTGAAGGAAAACATACGGAAATCATATGTAGTGTAAATGTTGCTTCTAATATCCGGAAGAGATGGATCGATTGAGAATTCTTCCTTCCCCGACACCCAAAAAGGAACTGAGTCATTGGGTTTGCAAACAACAGGAGAAAATCTCATATCTGGAGTAAGCAAAGGAAAGCCAGTCCTCTATTTTTCAAAATATCTTCAAGGGCAGATTTCATATCTGAAAAGCCTCTAGGAGCGAAAATAATAACAAAAGGTCGAATCCCATGTGCATCAGCCATGTATAGATCTGCACCTGTATTCGAAAACAATCTAACTACATCCACAACCCTCAATGAACTACCAAAAATAACACAGTGCTGAGCAATTTATTCATCCGTGCCATATGAAAAATTAACATCCACCTCTATTCCATCATTTAGTTTCCCTGTCCAACTATCAGTTCAAGACTCGAGACTTCAAGATTCCAAAGATGGAACAGACTCTCGAGCGGGTCACCAAGCAAATAATACTTGACCGAGAAAAAGACGATGCAATGATTTAAAGTTGGCCAAATTCGATGGAATTTCTTTGGAGATATTGTTGTTCTCCAAATTTATTTCTTCTATGTAAGGTGAGGTTGTAAAAAAAGTGACATCCCCAGACTCATTGAGGTTATTATACAAAATATCAATATGTTTGAGTGAAGGAAAATAAGTACATTTTGGGATGACACCCAAGAAATCATTTCTACTTAAATCAATAATCTCTAGATGCTGGAGTTGAAAACATTTTGCAGGGGGCAGGCCAGTGAGATAGTTATAGATGAAGTTAAAGAGCCGTATCTTGTTCACCTAACACCTTGAGCTGTCCAGTCCACTGCCCCAATTTTATTTTCTCTCATGGCTACCTTACTGATATTAATAGCAGTAACATTGTAAGTAAGATAATTGTCTTGAAGCTTAAATTCTGTAAACAAAATAAAAGCGTCGCTCGGGTATCCATTCTGTAGAAGCTTAGAAACCACTACAATCGACGAAACCAAACTTCTCTCGAATTAACTGTTATAACTCTCTTCAACCTGGAGGATCTGCTTCGAATCAACTGTTATACTCTTTTCATGCAATTGACTATATGACAAGAAGTTAATGGACAACCCCCTAGTTTCTCTGACTTGGGCTCCATCAATACCAACTGCACATGACCCAACTGTTTAAGCTCCACCATGCCAAAAACCAGCCTCTTGTTATCTCTCTCATACATTCTATCGAACACCTCAACTACACGCCTAACTTGACTAGTAGCAAAGAAAAAAATAAACAGGGAATCAAATAACTTTACCGGAGGATCAGACTTCTCTAGTGCTTGGATGCTGTCTTTCATATTTAGAACGCGATTATCACTTTTTCCTACTTGACTTTTGTGCCAATTCTGTACAACTAGAAGAGGTCAAAGTAGTCTCCCAGCATCAGTAAAAATGCGGACTCTTGATTTCAAATTGGTGGGGCAGCTCCTGTTGCCGCTGTAGTCTCCTTAAATCTGTAGCAAACGAATAAGAGTCTTCACAGACCCTATTCCATTATTCATTTAGAAATACTTTGTCCTTTCTACGTAGCGATGTGGAAAAATGATTTGCAACCTCCTCGTGTTTTCTAATGATAATATGGGTTTCTTCTTTCATAGTCGACATTCGTTTTTTTCGCTTCCGACTCCAATTTGGATCTCTGATTTTTTTCTTACTCGTTCCTTAGTTTGAAAGGAATCTAAGATTCTGGTGGCTAATTTAAACGTACAGGAATTTTGATTTTTTGGTGGTTTCTTTTTATTCTTAATCATAGGTCTTTTTTGTTTTTAGAATAAAAAAAGAATTATCAACCAAATATTTAACAATTTCACCAGTATAAATTGTAGTAGACGGATTGTTTTTATTGTTTACCTTGGTGAAATAACGAGAGATTTTTGTTGGCGTTACGCAATCGTCTTCGTCTTTAACAGTGATTTCACCCTCGTCGTCATAGAAATCATAAATCGGGTCTCCCAATTCTGGCCATGTTTTATCAGAAATTTCACCCTGGTAGTCAGCCTCATACTCATTAAAGATTCGATGGTTGAGTATCGTTGACTCCTCCCTGTCACAAGCAGCTAGTTGATGGATCTCTTATACCTTTGGTTTTTCCATATTGTAGTTATGACTATGGTTGAATTCTGGGAAAAAGACTTTTGCCTTTGAATTTATGATTGGATTTTGGAATCCGGTGGTAGTTATCCTCTTAAAATCTTCCATCGCTTTCTTCATTTGATATCGCAACGAACTCATTTGTTCACCAAGCTGCGATCGGAACTGACCGAATTCATCATGGTCGACCAATGCTGCGATCAGAAGAGTGGATTTCCTCCGCAACAATCTCTTTGGCGGCATACCTTCGTTACCCACGCCATAGGGGCTCTGTCGCTATGATCCTATTAAATCTGAATGTAATCAGATTTAATTTGCTATCTTAAATAGATATTTAAAGTATAAAAAATAAAATAAAATAAAACTAAAACATTTAAATATATTTTTTGGAGGCTTTCTGCCTACATAAAAAACACTATTGGTCCAAGTTTGCCTCCAATAAAAAGGGTTGTTGTTGTTGACTTAGATTTCGCTGGGATGTTTATTCCCTAAAGAAGGCAAGCTGCTTACCAAGGAAACCGAGAAGAAATTCCAGGAGAAGGAGAACATGTTACCCCGGCCTCGACTTATTTCGAAGTTTATGAGAATGATTTTGTTGTGAATGAGCTTAACAGGTTGATTCAGGCTGCTTCTCTCCTCGAAAGGAAGGCCAACCGCAAAGATCGTTATAAAAACGAAGTCATCCAAACAAGAGCCGAAGTGAAGAGGTTAGAAGATGAACTTTCATGTGAAAAGAAAATATATGCTGAGTATTTGAAAAATATTACTGCATTAGAGATAAAACTTTGAAGAATAAAAGAGAAAAAAAATTCACTAAGGATGTCGAACGGAATACTCTCATCGACGATCTCTGAAAAGACTCAAAAATACTTTGAGTACACTGTTAAAGAGATTTAAAAGCACTCCGTAGAGAATGAATCCTTGAAAAAATACTCTAAGGACTATAAGAACAAATGCCTTGAGACATATGATGTTGAATACGTCTCTTGCCTCGAAAAAATGGATGCTAACATAAAGACTGCTATAGTTTTAAGATACATGAACGATTTTCTGATTTGAAGCTAGAAATCCTTTGGAGGCGCGTTATAGAAAAACATCGCCCAATAGGAGTTTCTTTGGAGGATAAGTGACTTCCAGCGACTCATAAAGTTCTTCATTCGACTATGGTTCCTCGGAAGATATAAAAGAAGGTCCTGCTTCTGAATAAAATTGAGGTTTATTACTTCTTAGCGTTGAATTTCATCTTTTTGTGTAACCTATGCTTAGTAATCATCTTTTGGAGCCCTTGGTCGTAATTTTGGTTGAACTTTCATGTTTGTACAACATACTCTGCATTGTGAAAGTTCTTAATGATAAAGTTTTTTGGTTACATATTATCCCATGTAACTTGATGATTTTATCCCTCTACTCCAAAATTATTCATGTGAAAATACTATGTAATTATCTTTTGTAAAACACTCATACTTTCCACCTAAACCTTTTCATATGATTTTTTTACTACATCTAACTTTTATATAAATACTCACATTCTTATTCTATATTTTTCACATGAAAATGTTTTACATTTAAGTTTTTACAAAAATACTCACATTCTTCTTCCAAAGTTTTTCACATGAAAATGTTTTATACTTAAATTTTTACAAAAAGATTCACGTTCTTCTTCCAAAGTTTTTCACATAAAAATGTTTTATACTTAAACTTTTACAAAAATACTCACATTCTTCTTCCAAATCTTTTTGACATGAAAATATAAATTGTTGACCAACATTTGTTGGTAGACCCTTCTAATTCAAAAAGATGAAGATTAGTATCCAATATTCATTGGAAGATCTTTCTACTTCAAAAAGATGAACATTTTTACCTAACATTCATTGGAAGGGCTTTCTAGTTCAAAGTGATGAAAATTGTTACCCGACATTCATTGGAAGACCTTTCTAGTTCAAAATGATGAACATTGTTACCTGACATTTATTGGAAGGCATTTATAGTTCAAAAGGATGAACATTGTTACCCAACATTTATTTTAAGACCTATATAGTTTTAAAATATGAACATTGTAGAAGTTATTTTAAGATGACAAAGAAATATTATATATAAGTCGGCTATTAGTACACCTCATTAAAACCTTCATGTGCCACATTAGGACTATTTATAATATCTCATTTAATATCATTAGGACTATTTATAATAAAGTGCCAATGGGTTTACATAGTCTATGAGCCCATTGTGGTAAGTCAAGCCTAAATACCTCTAAAGCCCGATACTATGTAAATTACCTCTAATTATTACACTTTATTAAATGAACATATATATATATATATAATTTGGTTCAGTTATTTATTTTTCCAATATGCCTTTCAAATAATTCGGTCACCATAAAATTATATTCAAATTTTCACGTTTTAAGTATGCATCAATTCGATACATTGTTGGTAGGATAATATCATTTTAAATTGATGAGAAGAACTACCAACATTGGAAGTGGTCGACTGACTTAGCTCTTACATCCAAGTGTGCCTGATTGGCCTCACCCAACCTGTAGACGGATTATTTGGTGTGATATACCCATTCAACTATCAGTTTTTTCAAACCTATTAAAAAAAAGTAAAAAATGATCTGTTATTTCGATCATAATTATTCATTCCAACAATATATGTTTTGGCTTCTTAAAAATGTTTCCATATACCAGAACCTTACCGAATAAGAAGCTCAATCCACTCAGTAACATCTACCCTCTTTTTCATAAGCAACTTACTTATTATCATCCCTAAGCAAACTATTTACTACCACGTCTTGAATCCATATGCATAATAATCAAAGTAGGTAATTTTATTCAGTGTTCTAACGCTATAGCATAAGCTATAAATGCTTGAAAATTTGACAAGTTTGACTCATTATTATTAGGAATAAAATAAGTATCTACAAATTTTAAAGTTAACTTCTGAATTCCAAGCAGATTAGATATGCTAGCTTTCAGTTTATAGGGAACCATTAGATGATGTCTACGATTACCCAATACTGTGATTGCTTCATCCAACACTATATGTCAATCAGCATGCCAGTTATTACGAGGATAACTTAATGATTTGAAAGCTATTCTAAAAATTTCATGTCTTGGCAACATAAATTCTTATGCTAGATCTAGATCAGTTTCAAAAAAGCTATAAAATTTATTATTAATGATGCACCTCATCCTCAAATCAAATCTATCACGTAAAATTATACCTGCAGTTGAATACAATTATTATATTATTTATATATGCCATATGCATCCTAATTTATCCAAATAAAATCTACCTACCATGTTAATAAGATGATAAAAACACACTTCCATACTCATGACACTATTAAGGTCGTCATATTAAGTCCACAACCCTTCTTCATCACATTCACTTCATTTTGAATTCATAACACTCTTCATCATAGTATACTATTTTTCATAGAGTATGATGTCAAAAATATGTTCATACACATTCAAAAAATAATTCAAGAGAATAATTTATCTATATTCATCTTAAACCTTGAATCCTACCGTATTCAAATATTAAAATTATCAATTTGTTCGAAATATCCTTACTACCATCCATTTCCAACGTAAACAATCTATTTTCTAAATATTTTTTTAATGTAAATGACTTCGGTCTATTTAAAATCCCCACGACCGCAGACTCTTCAAACACATCTCAAAGTATCTTATCCTTCAAACTCAATATTAGAACACTATGGGCCTTGAACAACACTTCAGATTCATGTTCCTCTTTAACTGGTGTAGACGGAAGGTCTCAACAAAAATATATTTAAATGTTTTAGTTTTAGTTTTATTTGAATCTCTATACTTTAAGGATTTATTTAAGATATAAAATTAAATCTGATTAGATTTAGATTTATTAGGATATTATTTTATTACGTTTACTTTTGTTTCCATATTTTGTATTAGGGATTTTGTTTCCATATTTTATATTAGGAATTTGGGCGAATGCTATTTAAGGCGCCTCCAGACCTACTTTTGCGTTTAGACTTTGATGAATAAAAATTGAGAAAATTCTCCGAGTCTCTGAATCTCGTTTTTTGCTCCAACCTAGGGTTAGGGTTTATAAATCATATGTTTCGTCTTCTTCTTTCTTGTATTTTGTAGCCGTATGTTCTATCTCTTATATCACCGCCACCATATTGGTATGAGAGCGACAGAACTCCTACGACATGGGTTGAGGAGATATGCCACCTAAGAGAACCGCTCGCAGGAAGTCCACTACTCCAATCGTAGAACTGGTCTATCGGGAAAAGATAAAATACCAATTTGGCCATATAGGTGAACATATAAATTTGTTGTGACATCAAATGAAGAAAACGATAGAAGATATTAAAAGGTTGACCACCACCATATTCCAAAATTCAACCACAACCATACCTATAATTTGGAAAAACCAAAGGGGAAGAGATCCATCAAGTAGTTACTGGGACATGAAGGAGTTGTTGATACTCGACTATCCACTCTTTGATGAGTATAAGAATGACTACAAGGGTTAAATTTCTGTTGAAACTTGGTCGGAATTGGAAGATCCAATTTATGATATCTACTATGATGAATGTGAAATTAGTGTTAAAGACAAAGACGATTGGGTAACACCAACAAAAGTCTGTCGTTATTTCACTAAGGTAAACAATAAAAAAACTCTTGTATTTCAAATTCTAAAGAAGAAATTGTTAAATATTTGGTTGATAATTCTTTATGTGACCCTAAATAACCTAAGAACAAATTATATATAGGATTGAAAATAAAGAAATAAAACCTTCAAACAAATTGAAAATTTCGAAACCAATTTTTTTGTCAAAAGAAAACAGAAAAATTTCAAAATCATTTTTTTCATCCATAGTTGATAAATTTGGATATTTTTCACCATTGTTCTTGCCGCCACCAAGACCTCCTGAAGACACACTCATTCTTTATCTTTCCAGGGATAAGTACCATGACCGATTTAATCGAACCATCTACATCATCTTCATCGCCGGAACCTGACCCAAAACTAAATCCAAATCCAAATTTGTTAACCAACCTGAGGCGCGAGACTTTTCAACAAAAACTTCTTCCAATATCCAAGATCATTTTCACAAACCCGACCCAAAACTTAGCACCACTCCGCCCGGAGCTTGTAGCTAGGTCGAGTAACATGTTATCTCATTAATGACGACATATATTTTCATATGTAAAATCGATGCTTAT
Organism: Limnanthes douglasii subsp. nivea; assembly: GCA_036936605.1. Taxonomy (NCBI): domain Eukaryota; kingdom Viridiplantae; phylum Streptophyta; class Magnoliopsida; order Brassicales; family Limnanthaceae; genus Limnanthes; species Limnanthes douglasii. The sequence goes on along the minus strand of JAUPFV010000001.1, from coordinate 21,531,847 downwards.
ACCTTAAATCTTCATAGATTAAAGTCATTATCTATGGTGAATTTATCATGATCGAACTTTATTGAACTGATTTTTATGATTGTATTTGATTTTCTGATGTAATTTAAATCACAAGACTTAAAATTTGTAGCGAATTTTTCTTTCTAGTTCATGGTTATCACTAACAAGTGATATTGTTACATAATCCACCCTTATCAAACCACTTGTTAGGGAGATCAAAATATTCACAAGGGCGAGGCTTAGAATTTGGCCGATACTTAGACTTAGTGGTGAAAACTTTCTCCAAGAGTGGTATAAAAAAACAAATCTTTGAATTTTAGTGACAAACAAAAAAGTTAAAAAGAAAAACAAAAAACAAAAATATTACAAACAACACAAAAGATTAAACACGAATTGAATTATCGAGATATCCTACAACCACAAGCAATGTAGCACTGATTTTAAAATAATAATATTACAAGTAAACTTAAGAACACAAATAACATAATCCCCTAATAATACTCTGCTATAAAGCTTTTAAAAAAATACAAGCTTACAGAGAAAAATCTCGGATTCTAGTGTTTAACTTAGTGATATTGCTAACTTTTTTCTCTATAGAATCAACTTATTCAACAACTCTTCTCTCTCTCAGCACTAGCTTTATACTTCTTCCTTGGTTTTTATAAACCAAAAGGGAGAAAAATATGAAATTCATGCTCACGATAACAACTAGCTATTTACCCAACGAGCATCTAAGAGGTAGTGGCACCAATCCACTATAATTTATACTATCTACACTATCTGACAAGTAGTAATACCAACATATTTTCCTTGTATCATTAGAGTTTTTTATTATTCATAAAAACTCTTAAACATACTATTATATCAAACGTTTTATTAATGATTGAGGATGTATCATGTTTTATGATTCTTCTCATTATATCAAAACCTAATTTTATATAAGAAAAAATAAAAGTATGTTTTGAAGCTTTGACATGTATATTATTACGTCTAAGTTTTAGGTGATAATGTTCACACACTAAGGTTCCAACAGTTTAGTCAACTCATGTAGGTTTCAGTAGGTAATGTCTTGCAATTAGGCTCCAACAATAAACTTTACACACTTATGTTCGGGCATGTAATGTTCTTGTACTTAGGTTTCAGCAGTTCATGCACTTAAGTTCCATCCCCAATTTGAACACTTCAGCTCTAACTTTACCAACAACACTAAGTTTCAGCTTAAGATTCAACACTTAAGTTCAAGCTTCAACTTCAACACCTAAGTTCCTGGTTTAGCACTTAAGTTTCATCTTCAACTCTTAAGTTATAGTTTCAACTTCAACACGTAAGTTCCAACTTCCACTTCAACACTAACTTTCAAGGCTTAGAACAATGATTCTTTCCTAGACTACCATGGTCTATACATATAGTCTGTTGACTCTAAAACATCCGATGGAAGTCCCTTGAAAAAACAAATTTGCAATAAAGTTAGTCTATAGACTTGCAAATTTCAATGAAGTTAGTCTCTGGATTTGCAGATTTCAATAAAGTTAATCTATAATTTCTCACGCATCATGTATTAACATCATTAAAATATACGTGTCCAAAAAATCAAACCAAATGTTTGAATCTATTTGACTATATGTATAAAATCGGGATCATTGAGGGATAAATCATTGTTTAAAGCTTAAGTTCTAACACATCACTTAAGTTCTAGTAAATCTTCATAATCTTAATTTCCAGCAATGCTTTTACACTTAATTTCTAATAGTTCTTTATGCATTTAATTTCCAAAATCAAAGAATCTTGAATGGGTTTACCGAGGCACATACAAATGTTATAGGAAACAATAATCTAAGATTTGGCTATCGGAAAATTAGATTTCAGGTAGAAGGAACAATATTTTCTTATGATAGTGGATGCACCTTCTTGATACAATTTAATTTTGGAAATGCCTTGGTTAGACCACATGCATACGGTAGTTTCAACAGTCCGTCAATATTTTTGTTACAAAGTTAAAAAAAATGTTTGTGTAATAGGAGTAAATAAAAGAGTTTCAAAAGATTGTTATGAGGTTGCCTTAAAATTGAAAATATTTAAATCCAAATAGCATGGATGACCCCAAAGATCCCCCCCACCTAATAGAGCCCAAGGAGCAAGTGTAAAATATTCATATAGAAACAAATATCTCATTCACCTTGGTTGGGACATACCTACTAGTCTCAAGTATAAAATAATCATGTTGTAAAACATAATAGGAGTTCCACAAGAAGTAGTATGCCCTAAGGTATCCATTGATAACAACCTTTTGCTAGTAAAACAGAGAACAAATATTTTTATCCCAACAAAACCTAAATTATAGTGGAAGAATTGGATAAACTCAGTGTTGTATGCGAAATTAAGGAATCATATTGTCAATATGGACAACAAAACCATTGTTTATAAAGAAGAATAATGGAAAATAGATGATGCATGTTGTATTCACTGACTTAAGCAACACTTTTTTAAGGACCGATAGTGCACTTTATTGTTACAAAGTTATGTCATTTGGACTAAAGAACATTGTGTCACATATAATAAACTAGTCAATAAATCCTTTGCAATGTATGTTGGAATAAACGTTCATGCATATATTGAAGATATATTGGTCATTGTTACACAATATGAATACCACTTGGAAGAACTAGCTGAAATCTTACAAATTTAAAAATAATCAACTTAAACCTCAATATAGAGAAGTGCACCTACGATATAAGGTCTAGGAAATTTGTAGGTTACATGGTTAGTGAAAATTAGAATATGATGAAAGGCGTCGTTAAAAGCGTAGATTGAAATGTGATGAAAGGAATATTAAAAACTAAAACTTCTAGATTTATCGTAGATCTAATGCAGAGCTGAAGATATGATAGAGATAAAGACAATACTTGAATTCAGAATAATCCAGCTACTTCCCAATGAATAAGAAGCGTGATAGTAACATAATGAAAACCACCGAGTAAAGTTTTATAGTATCGGTCGTTGTAAAAGAATAGCCGATGATGAGATGGCCAAAAAATATTTTGCTCAAGACCAAGAGATAAACCAATTGATACCATACTTTTCCATTGGGTAAGAATAAAACTTTAAATTTGAAAAATATGTGTAAATTCTAAATGCTTATAACTAAAACGAGAAAGTTTTATTAGAAATTAAGTTTATAGGAGAGAAATTTTTATAGATATTAGTAAAAAAAGTAAGTTTTATTTTTATGAGATTTAAATTTTTCATAAATGCTTGGTAAAAAAAACAAGTTTTATTTTTATGAGATTTAAAATACTAAAACCGTTTTTTTCCCGTTTGTGAAATACTAAAATTATAGTAAATTATATTGATAGGGTGGTATAAGTTCGAAGAACATGTTCACCAATTTTACCAGTTATATCTAATAAAATGCTTATATGTAATATTTTTGAATCGTTGATAACTACCATAAGACCGATGTATTTACCAATGTATTTTATGTCGTGTTTCCATAACATTGCTCAACATTTGGTGGTTGATTAAACTTTGAACCTAAAAATAATATAATTTTGAATTAATAAATTTTCAAAATAATAGACATAGTTATTAATTTATTATTTATTATTATTTGTGTGACTAATAGATTTGTGGACCTAATTGGTGGAGAAAAAACAAATGATGGATAATTTCTTTTTGGTTTTTTTACCGGCTATAGTAAGATTTTCGGTTCTGAAATTGCTGTGATTATATTCCCTAACTTCGCTTTTGAGGCCAACTGGGATAAGAGGTTTCGGCGCTGCTTCACTGTTCATAACTTTGCTCCGGCTAAACTGTTGACCATGGCCAGCTAGAAGTGTGCTGCTACCTCCACCAACATTGCGACCTACCAAGTCTTGATGTCTATGATGGACCTCCCATCAGCTACTATTTTAATACCGGCTCGGAGACTTCCATTAAGCAATCAAGTTTAGACCAAATAGAAAGAAGCACTAAAGAAGAAAGTACTGCATATAACTTGGATCATGGTACTTCAATGGAGGTAAATCTTTGGATTGTCACATGTTTTTTTAATATATGTCTTCTCATCTATATTTCATTACTAACAATAATATTTTTACAAGCACTGACCACCACTTCCGTGGTGATCCAGAACTTAGCTAAGCAGATTTACGTGGCACCTCTTGGTCAAGCATAAAAGATCGACAATCTGCCTACTTGTGGGAACAAAAAAATTATATGTCGGTCTCTGTAGAAACTCGTACTGCAGAAAAATGGCCAACCATGATGTCCATGGAGTATAACGATGAAGAATAGGGCAATGCAAAAGAAGGTCATGGTGGAACAAACAAGGAAGAGGAACATAATCTTGGTGAAATAACTAATGTTGACCCATAGTTTTTAATGGCGTGTGGCGCCTCATGGCGATAAGTACTCTAAGTATCGCGGCGCCGCGACGAGGGTTACGGCGTTCGCCTTTCCGTTCATTAAAAATAATATTTATGTATAAATTTTTTAGTATATAAAGTATAGACTAGTTAAAATAAGATTATATGCAAGTGAAAATAGAAGTAATAATATATTAGGTAAGTATGTAAAAAATAACAAAAAAAATTGAAAATATAATTACATGCATTCAATAGTTACAATTAGTTTTTTAAAATTTATTAGTAGGTAAGATAAAATTCAAGAATTCAAATTTAAGGTTAATAGAATAGGGTGTGACACTTGATGAATTGTATTTTGCTTTTGGGACGTGCTCTATTTAAATTAATTAGATATTCAACTCTTATAATTTTGAAAAGTTTAAATAATAATAGGAAATGGTTTGACCGTCATTATTTTTTAAATTTAAGTTTATAATAAAAAAAACTAGGGGATTGAAAAGATGAGTTACAGAATTTTAAAAGATTTTCAAAAGAGTAAGATTTTTGAAGAATTTGTTAGCTTGTTTGGGTATGATCCACATGGCGCTGTTTTAAGGGGGCCTTATGGCACCTCGCCACAGTGCTGAGGCGCCGCCGCGGCGAGCGCCTTATTTATCAGGGGGCCTCGCCTTGATATGAGGCGCTGCAGCCTCCTATTTCAAGGTTGCGGCGCCGCCGCGGCGTCGCCTTTTAAAACTATGTGTTGACCGGAAATGGATAATACTGGGATTGATTGTTATGTAATATTGTTTCTCGTACTAATATCTTTGGTTAGCCAAGGTGTTTGATGTTCATGACTAAAGTCCTCGAGGGTTTGAGATATTTTTATTTTATTTTTTAAAACAATTATTCGATTTCAAGCATAATTGGGTTTTATTGTCTTTGTACCTTTAAGTTTGACACTTTCGAGCTACATCCTCTCCGGATTATTTGGTAATATATTGATTCATTTTAGACTCTTAGTATGCTTTAAAGTTTTTATAAACTTCTCCCTTTCAGATTCTTTTAAATTTGGTCTTTTTTCCCATTTCTTAAAATTGGTTCTTTTAGACTTTTCAAATTTGTCAAGAATTTTTTAAACGTCTCTTTTTAAATTTGGGCTATTCACATTCTTTTAAAACTTTATATTTTTTAGACTGTTTTTAAATTTAAAAAAGCACATCGTTCATCATCATTAGTCATTTGTTCTTTAAATAATCTCATGAAGATAATATTGATAGATCTTGACGAGAAAGAAACCAATTGCATATATTAAAATAAGTAATATATAAAAAGTATTTTGAAAATAATAAAATCACAAGGTTATACATCACATACAATATATGGATTAAATTGGGGATAATTTCTCGACTGTTCTGTTTTTTATTTAGTCTTTTGATTTCAAAATCTTCGGTGAGGGTTTGTTGACTATGCAAAATATATAAATTCAGTCCTGATTTGCAAAATTTATAAATTTAGTCCCTCAACTTCGTAAAATCTATTAAGTTAGTCGTTTAATTTGGAAAAGTTTATAAATTTAGTCTTTGAATAAAAAAAAGCCCATCATGAGGGACTAAATTTATAAACTTTACCAAGCCGATAAACTAAATTTATAAATATTGTAAGTCAAGGACTAAATTTATACATTTTATCAAATATATGAACCCTCAACGGTGATTTTAAAATCAAAAGACTAAATGAAAGAAAACTGCATGATCAAGATACTATTACCTAATTTAAACCTATAACATATCCACAAAAATGTTTCATAGAATTTAAACCATTACTAGAGGTAGGCAAGCACCATTTGTTTTATCTAGGTTTAAAAGTATAAATATATCTTCCATATTATATCAATATCTCATTTTTTTTTATTTGATGTAAAAAGCTGTAAAATATATAAATAAAAGAATGTTTACAAAACGGTGGGAGGGCCTGAGTAGCACAGAAGGGCATTATATTTGGAAAGGTAAGCCAAAATAAAAAAGACCTATTACAAGGGGAAGGCGACCTTCGTGCCGTGGTAGCGGTAACGAAGGTTTGAAAGAATGTGATGAACGATCCCCGAGCATGGGAAGTGTTTGTCTTTGAAAATTCGGGAGTATCTTTCCTGCCAAGTGTAGTAAACAATGGCACAAAATGCGGTTAACCATATATGGCCAGTGCCACTACCGGGGGGACCGAGGGGGGGGGGGGGGTTTCCAGGATCTTTCTTCCTCAATCCACGCACCCTAGGATACGGGGGTAGCGTTAAAGTGAAGCTTCCGGGCCATACTTTCCCAAATAAAAGCAGTGAATGGGCATAGGGTCAGGATATGGTCCAACGTCTCAGGATTGGAGAAGCAGAGGACACAGACATGTGGAGAGTCAAATTCCCAACCAATAAGCTTGCCTCGGATGGTGAGTTTGTTGTGGATGAGCAAACAAGTGATGAAAGAATGTATTCGGATATAGTATTTGTTCCAAATGAAGGGGGCCCAGGGGGCCTTATCTCTTGTCGGCTTGATGGCAACGTAAGTACTGCAGATCCTGAATTGAGGTTTTCAGTTATTTAGAATCCATAGGAAAATATCATCGGCATCCGTAACCGGGGGAGGGCTTCAAGCGAGTTTCTAATCTTAGATAGGTGGAGCTGCGATTGTCGGCTAATAGCCCTGGCATTCGCGGGCGAGACCTGTCTACTATTGCAGTTGAGGTCGGCAACTCTGGAAATGTTCCTTAGCTAAGAAAGATTTGTAATATTATGACCAAAACGGTTGACTAAGGAAGTAAGGTAGATCCAAGGATCAAACCAAATCGAATTATTGGATCCATTACCAATATGGACTTTATAGAGGTGCGACGCCTAGTTACGGAGCTTGATAATTTTCCTCCAACTCCAGCTTTAAGTATCATTTTTGGAATCTAATAAGCTTTTACTTATATGACAAAAAGAGAGAATATAACCTTAAACTTCTCTAACCAAGACCGCATTTAATGCATAATCTGACACTGGCAAGTAGATATATAATCTCTATCCCACAATTGGTTTAGTTAACATATCCGGAGAAGATATATGTTTATTTATATTCAAAAAGGTTTCATCACACTCCAAAGTCCAATTGAACCTACTTGCGTTTCTTAATACTTAAAAAATGGTGCACACTTATCCAAAGACCGTGAATAAATCTATTTAAAGTCACTTACTTACAATTAAATCTATTTGAAATTTCCCGCACTATACATCAATGTACATTTCTCTTGATTTAACTTCAAGTTGATGGATTTTAGATTAGAAAAATTATTCTTTAGATTAGAGAATTGATCATCATCTCTCATACTATTTAGAAACATATCATCAATATAACCTCAACATTTCTTCGAGCTCGCTAAAAATATTTTATTTATAAAACATTGATTAGTAGCCCCAACATTATTTAAACAAAAGGGCATTATTTTGTAGCAGTTGAAGACCATAGCTATTTTAAATATGGTGATAATATGGTCTCTCAGATCCATATGTATCTGGTTATACCCTGCAAAAACACCCGCAAATGATAAAATATTATTACTAGAATTTGATTCTATAAATTGGTCAATTCTAGAGACATGGAACGAATCATTCAGACAAACCTGGTTTAGATATGTGAAGTCAACATACATATTCCACTTTCCATTTTTATTTTAACGTGTACCTGGTTTTATTTCCATAAAGGGTATTGGGATTCCCATATATTCCTTAATTTTGTTAAATGATCCACTTCTGCAATAATGAATTCAAACTTCTAAGTATAACGGAGCATACGCTGAATCATATTGGTAGCTTGTGGTAAATAATACTCTCAAAACTCCTGTCACATCCTTGGTACACCGGGGTAACATGTGCAAATTCTTAGATATAAATGATATGAATTTTTCCAGTAGAAATGATGGTAATTAGGCTCCAGTTCTCACATTTTTGTATTTGAAAAAGTTTATACCTTAACATCCTCATTAGATATTAGTTAAATGGGACCCTCCCTCAGATAATCTATTGTGTCTGATTCGGTGAACTCATATAATTACTACTCTTTTTTGGCTTTCGCATTCTGGAGTGGTTTAGGAGCCACAATGGTGACATAACACTCTCTAGCCACCCTCTGGCCACCGTGGATAACCCCAACCTCACCCCCAGCGGCATATTTCAAAAATTGATGGACTGTTGAGGCAACAATTTTCGTTCCTGATAACCATGATCTACCAAAGATAGCATTATAAAAAGTCGGATCTTCTATGATTATAAAAGTACTCTCACTATCTTTTTAAAGGGTCATTTTCCGAGCATAACATCACCTTTAAATGAACCAATTATAACAAGAGGATTTTCATTTATTTGTAAGTAAAAATGAAAAAAATATTTTTGAAACTGCACATATCAATCTGGATCCTTTGGATTTTAGTTTCCCCGATTGCCGCTTCGATCACCACAATATCCTCATGTGGCATAACACCATATCTCAAATTATCACGGTCAAACACAATAAATGATATTGAATCTTGGTCAAGATGAGTAGACATAAATGAGTTTCCATCATCATAGCATGCCCGTTCATGAGTAACTGGAAGGCCCATATATTGTATCTCCACTAAAATTTGCACAAATCATTAACCCATCCTATCTTTTTAGGTTCGTTAATCACCATGATACTATTTCAGTCAGAATCAAGATCAAGATATTCAGAGTCTACATCAAAATCATTATAAATTTCAGTTAAAATCGTAGTATTTTCTAACTTATGGGAAACTTCTATTGCCTCACTTTGTACTGTTGCTTGACTATTAACAAGAGCTTGTAGCCGACCCACTGATTGTGCTTTGACAAATGTAGTCAATTTTCTATTTTACTTGATGTTTGCATCTCTTGCTATAAAAAAAAACTATGTAATTTAACTCTTCCTCAGAGTTTGGATTGAGAATGGCTTTCTAAATCGAACAAAATTTCTATCATTGTAGAAAATGGTAGCAACAATTTCTGTTAGCTCCACAAAGTGGTCGGATCAGACCCATTGATTAGCCCTCAAGCTGTACTGCTGACCTTGTGGGTGTTATTCTACCCTAGGTCGAGGAGAATTTTGATTAGTATCCTTTGGGTGTAAATAGGAGATTATATGAGCCTGTTGTTGGTGAGAGCCTCATGTGGTAGTTTCCGAAAACTACATTTGCAATGGGATCAATTTCAATTTTTTCGACTCTTCCACCTTGATTTTCTTCTCGACCTATGATAACAAGCCCTCGAAGAACATGGATATTTTCATGTTCATGTTATAAGGAAATGCTCCGGGAAGAAGCTCGTATTTAAAATAAGTTATAGCCACTTTCTCAAAGCAACCATCCAGACTATTCTTAGTTTGTACGAAGTGTTTGGTGTAATCTTTCGAACTTTCCGCAATCTACTAGCAACACTGAATTATTGTGTCACAATTTTATCTTATTTATTTGCTTCCCACAAAATATATTCATAAAATTTTCCAAAATATTTCAAAATACTTGATAGATTCATGTGGAAGCCAATCTAGGCCAGTTATTACGAGGATAACTAAGGATTCAGAAGCTCTTCTAAAAATTTAATATCTTGGTAACATAAATTATTGTGCTAGATTAGTTTCAAAAAGATATAAAATGTATTATCAATCATGCAGCTCCTCCAAAAATTATATCCATCACGTAAAATTATAATTGCAATTAAATAAAGCTATTATATTATTTATATATGTCATATGCATCATAATTGGTCCAAGTAAAACCTACCTACCTCGTTATTAAGATGATAAAAACACAATTTCATACTCATGAAATTATTAAGGTCATCATTATCTAAAAACATACTCGATTTTATAGTGATTTAACTCGCCGCCAACTCGTTAAGAACGTGAACATCGCCTTCAGTGCTTTTTTACTCTCTGATACATCTTCATGCGGTGGTGAATATATCTAGGATACAACTTCTCCGTTTTTCGAGGGAGATAATTTTTCAAAAAGTGTATTATCTATACATAGAGAAAAAGATCCTCCATTTATCATTCAACTCTCACTTCATATCTCAAATCACCTCTCAAATCATATAGTTCTTCCGAAAGCTCCCAAACCTAATTACTACAATTACTGGTATAATCTCTAAACCAATATATTAATGTATAGTCTTGTTCTAAAATCATCGATCAAAATTCATAATCGATCTACTTAATAAAGTTTACATGACGGTGGAGGATCATTAGTGATTTAAGTGTTCAGTATACTCTTTTTTTTATTTGTGTTATTGTTTGATATCTGTATTATTAACTAGGTTTTTCAGACTTTAAAAGAAAATATCTAACTAACACCAAAGTGACCAAATATTTCTATTCAACTTAGGGTTAATCTATACCTAAATTATTTTGATTATAATCCTAATATGCATGATCATGTAAGTACCCGTCTAGAAACCCCAATATTTGAAACCCGTTCTTCCCATGCTATCGGTATCGCTGCTAGTACTAGCAGTGGTTCGAAGTCTAGGAAACAATATTGTGGGCATGAAACCAATTTACTTTGAATCATGAAAATAATGTTTGTGAAAAATCATATAGCTATAAGGATGAGAAAATAAATAGCGAGACTGGGGGTATAACGAGACACTTAGCTAAAAACAACATTTTTGTTTATCTTTTTAATTTTTTTGAATAATGGAATATGACCACAGATCCTAAAACTGGTAATGTATTTATTTTAAATCAGAATATATATAGGGAAGACGACATAAAATATGATATTGGTACTTCACAACCATTTGGTTTTGGAGACCATTGGAGATGCTTTGTTTCGATGCGTGACTGTGTCAACCCAGGAGCCAAACACATCCCAAGTACCTCTATAAAAACGAGATACTTTGAATATTTTAAAGAACAAAAATAAATCATTCATGATACAATATAAACTTTTCCATGGAAGTGTTTTATTACTAGTGATATAATAACATTTCATGTTTTTAATACTATGTGTGTTACTTTACATTGGATGGATTCCGAATGGATAATCCAAAGAAGAATTGTATTTATCTGTTCTATTGGCAAGAATACTACTGCTGTAATTAGAGATAGTATGTTAGATTGTATGAATGATTTTAAAATTAAAGATAAAATTATGTTAATTTCATTTGATTATCTATGAACGGTTTAGCTATTGAGTTTGTTATAAATGATTACATACCTAATCTTTCTCAAATGTTTCATACTTGATGTTTATGTCATATAATTCAATTGGTTGTAAAAGATGGAATAAATATGATATATGTTGGTTATATCGATCGTATTAAAAAGAGGATCCTACTATGCACGTCATTGGTACCTAGAAAAAATATTTGAAAGAAATAATTAAGGTTAGTGGAAACAAATATTAGTTTTCGATCTAAAAAATAGATAAAATTCTATATATTATCTTCTTCCACGTGCTTATACGTATAAATATGAGATTGTTGAGATTTATAATAGACATATAGCTAGTGATTCTTTGATGGTTAATATTGTATTTTTGTGCTCCAGTCTTATATTTCTTAAAGCCGTCTAAAGATGCAACTAAAACATATCTAACAATATACTCTTAACATTTATTTGGACCTTTATAATAATACTAATCTTTACACGCATATAGATACATACATGGATTAGAGCATATGTATTGGAATGATTGTCGTTATGAAAGAAAAGATTATAAATGAAATGATGCTCGATATGTAAGAAACAATTGTAAAGTATTTTCATCTCATCTTATACGCTTATATTATTGGGTACATGTTTAGTCCTTTTAAAACATGAGAATATTTTATCTTTTTAGTTGAGAATTATTATAAAATTATAAAACTTGGTTATCTAACCTATATTGTCAAGAATATATTCAAGAAATTGATACTTTTCTTCATACAATGTAAAATACATATGCTAAAAAATACGGGATACATAGAATTGCTAGATCTTCAATTTTCGCAGGTAGTAGTAGTAATAAAGGAAGATGCACAAATCATAACATTAAGAACGATGTGGTATTGCTTAATACAAGGGTGGCAAGAGAAGCTCATCAACCTGATAATGACGTGGAAATGTTTTCACGATAGGAAGGCTAGTGACTAAATTACTTCGTGAAGAAAGCATGTCATGTTTTGTTATTGTGATACCGTGACAGCTTGTCGTGCATCATGCTGCATCACATCGTGTTCTGTCACATTGGAAACGCTTATCCCACACTTAGGCTCCAACAGTAAAGTCTGTGCATTTAAGATCCGACATTTAATCTTTCCATATTTAGGTTCCAATACAACTTCCGTACTTAAGTTCCAGATTCAGCTTCAACACTTAAGTTGTACATTTAACACTAAGTTCCAAGTATTTCTCTTAAATTCAAACTTCAGGTTCAATACTAAAGTTTCAAACTTTACCACCTAATTTCCAGTATATATTCATGCACTTAAATTCTAGCATAGCATATGCACTAAAGCATTTAAGTTCCAGCACAACTTCAACACTTACGTTCCATCTTAATCTCTACTTAAGTTTCAGTTTTAGCACATAAGCTCCATATTTAATACTTAAGTTTCAACTTTATCTCTTAAGTTTACGCTTCCACTTCAACACTTAAGTCCAAGTTTCAACTTCCACACTTAAACTTCTATCTTTAGCTTCAACACTTAACTTTCAGCATTTCTTCTCGCACTTAAATTCTAACAAAACTTTGCACTTAAATACTAGCGGTTTCTTATGCACTTAAGTTCCAAGAGTTGTTTCTTCTACACTTAAGTTCTAGTAGAGCTTCTGAACTTAAGTTCCACCAATTTCTTCTGTACTTAATATTCAACCCTTTAACGTTTCAGCTTCAACATTTCTTGCTTCCATCACTTTGAGCCTATATTTAAAAATTCCCCACCTATGCTTGCATTGAATTAATATTCATGTTCTCAATGCTATTAATACTTAGCTAAGAAATTTAATCTAGATACATCTCAAAGTTGATCAAATCCCAGGAATTATATGAACGTTTCTGAGGATATTTCCTTCAACATATTAGTCTTATGACATTTTTCATGCAAAAAGTAGTAATAATATCGATCCAATCCAAATCAAGACCAAATCGCGCAACACTTGACATCTAACTGCTAAACTATTATTCTTTATTTTCTGTTTGAACATCTAAACCATTAGACTCATGGAAAATCTTGAACCTCTGTGATGGTTGCATTTTCTCTATAGAGGCCGAACCAATACCGAGCTTGGAGGTATAAGCATTATTGGTTTTACCTTTATGTTCAAAATTCACCTAAAGTCCTTATCCACTATATGTAGTAATATCTATAATATTACCCTTCGTGATCAACGGTATTTCAACTTCATTGAATATCACATCCCTGCTAATTAAATTATTAGCACTCCTAACATACAATCACCGCAAATTATATCATTTTACACCTTTTAAATAACTAAGAATTGAGTCAACTTGTCTGGAAAACTCATCCATATAATCGCTTGCTCATTCTAGCTATCAGAAGCATTCCCCTTACTATGTCAAGTAAAGTTCAGGAACAATAGCTAATGAATGATCATTCATAAATTTCAAACAATTGTCAGCTTCTAACTTCTTCAAGTATTTGTCATAGTTATTCTCCACCAACTTTTTTTAATGATTAAACAATTAAATCAAACCTTGGTAAAACCACTCTCAACACATGCCTTCCACTAAAATATCATTAGTCATGTTAGCCGTTGTAAAAACGAATAAGTTTTGCAAGACCATTAGTATGCCATCTTCATTCTTTTAATTAAACATTTCCTCATCTAAACTTCATATGGATAGAAGGTTGTATTTAATTTTAGAGACATATTACATTTATTATGGTTCTTTCATGTCATATAGATATCATGAACGTTATAATCTATATATCGTCAGAGTACATAGTTCATTATTTTCCCAACATGATATTACTACCTTCAAACTCTTTCACTTCTTCATAGTAGTGCTTATTGGAAACCATATGGAACAAAAATCTATAGCTTAGATTCCACTTATTACCGTACCTATAAGTCGAGGATGTTAAGACATACGTATAATCATAATAGTAAGAAACCACTGAGCCATCTCCAGTTTTAAAGTTATGTTAATTATCTAATTTCTTCCTATTAGGATAATTCCTACTTAAATGATCTTCTTTTCTCATTCCAACCTAAAACCAATAACATTCTTGTTTAAATCTATCCTTTAGGACACTCTTCTCATATTCAGTCGACAGTCCTTCTTCATCAAAGTGACTTCTTTTTGAATTGATAGCACTCTTCATGGTAATATACTATTTTTCATAGAGTATAATGTCAAAAACGTGTTCATACATATTCAGAAAATAAATCAAGAGGGTAATTTCTATATATTCATCTTAAACCTTGACTCCTACCATATTTAAAGACTGAAATTATAAAGTGGTTCTAAATACCCTTACTACCATCCATTTCGAACGTATACAACTACTTTTTAAGATGCAAACTATTTTCCAAATATTTTTGTGTGTAAATTGCTTCAGCTTATTCAAAATCTCCACGTCCGAAGACTCTTCAGACACGTCTCAAAGTATCTCAACCCTGAAACTCAATATAAAAGCACTATGGGCCTTAAACAATACTTCAGATTCAGTTTTCACTTTAACTCTCCCATTAGGGATGACATGCATTACCATATGTCAAAGAAATTCTTAGTTATTAATTCTTCATATATTAAATTCATTACTTATGATGAATATCATAATCGAACTTTATCAAACCATTTTTATGATTGTGTTTGATTTTCAGTTGCAATTTGAATTACTAGACTTAAAATTTGAATCGAGTTATTCTTTCTAGTTCATGGTTATCACTAACAAATGATATTGTTACATACTCCACCCTCATCGCACCACTTGTTCGGGAGCTGATAATATTCACAAAGATGAGGCTTAGAATTTAGTTGAGACTTAGACTTAGTGGTGAACACTTTCTCCAAGGATCCTTGGTATGAGGGGACAGTGACGGATCTAGGAATTGTAGTAAGGGGTGGCTAAACAAAATTTTATTAAATTCATTCAATGTTTTAGTAACCAATTTATGACAATTGACCACGACGACTCCTTATAACTTGGAAACGTCGTAAAATAGTTGTGTTATCAATTTTTCTAAAAATTTCTCTCTCATTGTATACAACTAAAAGATAATTCATCCAAATCTTAAAGATATTTTAAAAGTTAAATAAAATTAAATTATATTTGTTATAAAAAATATATTTTTAACACATAGATAATATATTATTTTTAAAAGATATTTAAATAAAATAAAATATAACAAAATCATTTAATATATAAAAGATATTTCAAAAGATACATGAAAATAAAATCTATAAAAGATATTTTTTAAAAATAGATGGAAATAAATTCAATTTTTTTATATAAAAAATATTTTTTAGATACATATAGATAAAATCAATTTTTTTTTTAAGAAATATATAAATTAAAATCAAATTTGTATTAAATATAATTTATAATATAAATATACTATTTTATTCTAAAAAAAACTAACAAATATTTCAATATATATGGTCTATAAACAAATACAACATTAAAATCAAGTATTTTATAAAAACAAATCTTAATATACTAGTAATTAAAATTATTTTAAAAAAAATATAAACAAATAAAATTAGTAATTAAAAATTATTTTAGAAAATAGAAACAAATAAAATGGAAATAATTATTTAAAATATACTTTAAAAGTAATTAAAAAATATGATTTGAGTAAATAAAACTTTGCTATCTAAAACTAAGTAAATGTATTTTCACTTTCCTAAGTGACCACAAATCAGAAAAAAATGTATTATCAAGCGCTTTAAGATCAAAATAATAATAAAATCTCAAAAGAAAACAAATAAAATATATAGACATTTTCTGCTATTCTTTAATTTCTTTAGTTTAAATATCGTCTCGTTTATAAGGAACAACTCATTATTATTTTCTAAATCAAAGTCACAAATAAAACATAATTAATTAGAAACATTAAACCAATATAAAATCAAAACATATTATGGCAAAAAAAATTGAGAATACTTACAAAATCAATCGAGTTCTAATCTTCTAGAGATAGAGATGCTCGAGACTACATCCAAATATTTATAAATATCAACTTAAAAAATATCATGTACAGTACGCTAATAAATACTATTAGCAGCGCATCGTTAATCAACAATTAAAAAATATCACGGATATACATAAATGTTAAAATCAACGAACATTTTTTAACTTATACTGCCTTATCAAAACAAATTTTCAGTAATTTTGGTATTTCGTAAATCAAAAAGATAATTTTCGTATCTTAAATCTCACAAAAATAAAATTGGTTTTGAAAAGTATACTCTTTTTTTTCGGTGAAAATCCTTTTTTGCCATGTCATCACTGGCTCTTCCCTTGCAGGGATCGACACTACAAAAGTTCAGTCATCCCTGTCACTCTCTCTAATATGTGGTTCTCATTAGAGTTATGTTACTAACGAGGCCTCTTATCCATTGGGAAGTATCTGGATCATTTTGAATCCAAGTGTTGTCTTTATCTCTATCATATTTTCATATCTGCATTACATCCACTATAAATCTACAAGTCTTTGTTATCCATATTCGTTTCATTCCACTGCCATTTATGCTTTTAACGACGCCCCTCATCAAATCTCATTTGTACTGATCTAGACGCCACTAGGGCCCTAGATCATAGATCTCATTGAGTCACTCTTAGACATTCAACGTTATTAGTAAACCAGTGGAACAAATAGGCTCTATGGAGCATTGTAATTCCAAAATTGAATAATTGAACAATTGTTGTTATCAATGTGAGCTCACCGACCTTTGCTCATTTGGATTCCAATTTTACTGAAGTAGCAATTAACCTCATAGTCTTATCTTCTAAAAAATAGATATTGTCTTAGTCAACAATGACTTAGGCGAGTCTTTTCTAATTTTTTCTGCCCATTATGGCTTTCTTTGTTTATCACACCATATTTGTCACCCTACATCTAGGCATTCCTCACTCTAGTAGTAAAAACCATTTCAATTCTCCAACAAGTGGTAATATCATCCTAAATTTAAATTAATTATCAGCTGGAAAATTCTAATTGTAGCACATGGTATGAGCCTTATTCCCCAAAACTCATATGTTTCCAATTATTCTCTACAGTCTGAATCAAAATAAATATATAAATTTAGCTTAAAGGTATCTAACACCCAAAGAGAAATTTTCCAAGCTCAGTCTATTTCCACCCAGCTACTCATTCAAGGTACTTAGCGATCGTTGATTTATGTTTGATCTAACATTTTAAATCATTATTGGTTCTCTATAGAAAGGAAAACTTGATTCGACTATTTTTTTTTTAAATTTATTCTTTTGGGACTTTTTCTCATTAATTATTTATCTACCTATAATTCTGTGAAGATAGAGTATCTGATACCCCTTTATGACGAGTCGTTGTATTTTTTCATCTACCAGTTTCAAACAACAACCAAATGCATTAAATAACTTCTTATCGCTTGATTTTTTAGCTACTATATTTATGACGAGGGCTAAAAATCATCAATCCTTAGAAATTCGTCGTTATATATATAAATATTTTGTTTATTAGTCAAATTCACAATATGTTCAACTGAGGGACTCTTATGGAAATTTAGATAGTAAATTAAGAAAATGGTCTGATAGAATAGGTCATGATTTCTCATGTTGGATATATTAGTTTAATTCTTTCTATATGGGCTAAGTTTTGTTTCCGTCATCTGTTTAGCCTGCAAAGTTAATTTTGGTTGTTCTGCTAAAAGAATAGGTCTTTTTTATGATTCGAAGTATGATAGGAAATATGTTACTCTGGCCTCAGTTAGAGTTATCTAGTTAGTCTTCTAGATACATCACGTTTATATTTTATGCTTCTTAGAGGGAATGAGGCTTTTACTGCTATAGGATGATCCTTAAAGTAAGACCTTATTTTTATGGCGACGCCAAGGTATGTTTTTTAGTTGTAGGTAACGAGTCTCGACAACTAATAAGGATTTAATTACAGAATAAATATTCATAAACTTATTTCTTTTTTCTCTAACTCAACAAAAGTAACACCAAATTCTAAAAATGCTAATACAAAATAAGAGCTCATCCGATTTTGGCTTTATTAATTCCACTGGGAGGCTATGAACATTTTTTATTATTGAAAGCTTCATTGAAGGTTGGATTCCAATTGAATATATCTACTTATTTTAATACATGGAAGAAGGCTGGAACTTATCTGAAGACCTTGAAATTAATATGTTTAGCGTAACTAGTTTATCTGCGTAATTGGACGTCTTTAGCTTTTCGAAGGAAAATTATTACAACCAAGTTGGAGAGTTGCGAAGGGTATGCTTCTGTTTCTTTTTCACTATCCATATAACCTAAAAATTCCTAGACCTTACATCACATGTGCAATTCTCTATATTAAGGTTTAAGTTACATCACAAGTGCAATTTTCTATATTGAGGTTTAAGTTGATTCTTCTTAAGTTTGGTAAGGTTTCACCCAGTTCATCCAAGCGGTCTTCATATTAGGTAATAATGACCAATATATCATCAATATATGCCTGAATGTTTATGCCAACATACATTAAAAAGGTTTTATTGACTAGTTTATGATATGTGACGCAACATTTTTTAGTCCAAAAGACATAAATTTGTAGCAATAAAGTACACTATGGGTCCTCAATTGTTTTCTTTAAGTTAGTGAATTCAACACACATCCTCTATTTTTACTATTCTTTTTTATGGACAATGGGTTGGTTGACCATATTGGAAATATGCTTCCTTAATTTGGCCTATACCTCTGAGTTTATCCTGTTCTTTCACTATTAATTCAGGTTTTGTTGGGGGAAAAATATAATTTTATGCTTTACTAGACAAAAGATCGATGGATACCTTGGTTCATACTAATTCTTGTGAAACACCTATTATGAAATTTATTTTTAAAACTTGATTATTTTATACTTGAGGTTGGTAGGTATGTCTCAACTAAGGCGAATGAGATATTTTTTTTTCTATATGAATACTGTATATATTTTCTTTTTGGGATCTATTAGGTGTGGGTGATCTCTAGGTTTATCCATACGATCAAAGATGATTAAGGCCTTTTGGATTTATATATAAGGAAACCTCAGAATAAATTTTAAAACTCCCTGACTTAGTCTAATCACACAAATATTTTTATTGACTATGTGGCAAAGATATTGATGGACGGTTGAAACTACCGCATGCATGTTGTGGTTATATGTTGTCTAACCACGGCCTTTCCAAAATCAAATTATATCAAGAAGGTGCATCCACTATGATCATAAAATATTTGTCCTTCTACTTGGACCCTCATTTTCCCATACCCACATCTAAAATTATTTGTCCCTATAACATTTGTATGCGCTCCGATAAACCCACATAAGATTCTTTGTTTTTGGAAATTAAGTGATCCTAAATCTTTCATAATACATTCACTGATATGGTCTCTTCAACGATCATACTATGGACTCGGACATAAGAAAAAGGTGCTCTTAACAAAAGAGAATGAATTTCTTTATTATTGGAGGACCATGTGTAGCGCATGCACTGTACTTAACAACTAAATTACATAAAATATTAAAAAATCTAGTGGTTCTTTAATATCTTACAAATAATTACCGTCCAATGAATAAAACTAAATCGTACCATCAGTTTTCTAATTTTTCATATTTGGTTTGTTACTTTTTCCAAAATCACGTTTGATCAAAACCAAAAAACAATTACCGACCAATTGTTTCCGCAAAATACGTCGACCAATCTATTAATTTCAACTATACAAATAATAATAAATAATAAATTAATAACTATCCTAATTTATTTAAAAATTTATTTACATTTAAAAATTTACTTTTAGGTTTAAAAATTAATCAACCAACTATTGTTGCGCAATGTTATAGAAACACATATAAAAAATAGGCGGGTAAATACCACATAAATCATTTTAAATCATTATTGGTTTTTTTTATATAAAAGAAAAGTTGATTCTAGTAATTAATTTTTAAAAAATCATTCTTTTGTGATTTTCTCTTATTAAATATTTTTATTTACAATGCAATAAAGATAGTATCAAATACTCTTTTACGTTGAGTCGTTGTATTTTTCCATCTACCAGTTTGAAATAACAACCAATTACATTAAATAACTTCTTATCACTTGATTTTTTAGATATTATTACGAGGGCTGAAACTTATTAATCCTTAGAAATTATTTGTTCTTTATATAATATGTTTGTTCATCGGTCAAATTCATAATATGAACAATCGAGGGGTTCTTATGGAAACTTAGATAGTAAATTAAGAAAGTGGTCTAATAGAATAGATCATGATATCTCATGTTGGATATATAAGCTGAATTCTTTCTATATGATCTAAGTTTTGTTTTCTTCATTTGTTTCAACCTGCCAAGTTAATTTGGTTGTTCTGTTGAAGGTATATGTCTTTATGATTGGAAGTATGATAGGAAGTATGTTACTCTCGCCTCAATCTGAGGCTTTAATGGTAGAGGTAGATCGACTATCTAAAGTTGGGCACATGCAAGAATCTGCGTATCCACCATGGAAAACTAATCAAATTATGGTAATGAAGAAAAACGGTAAGTACAAATGTGTGTAGATTTTACAGATTTAAATAGAGCTTGTCCAAAATATCCTTTCTTAGTACCCTGAATAGATCAATTAGTGGATTCTACTTTAGGGAAAAAATTCTTTCTTTTATGGATGCATATGCATGATACAATCAAATCAAGGTGAATCCAGGGGATGAAGAAAGTACTTCCTTTATCACTGGACGAGGTTTGCACTGTTACAAAGTAATGACTTTCAGATTAAACAATAGAGGTGCTACATATCAACGTTTGGTGAATAAAACCTTTGAACCTCAGATCAGGCGAAATGTTGAAGTATATATACATTGATGACATGATAGTAAAATGTATAAAAGATGAAGACCACGTTGGTGATTTGGAAGAAAAGTGCACATTTGGTGTTTGTTCCAGAATTGTTTTTTGTATATATAGTCAGCGAACAAGGTATCGAAGCTCACCCAGTGCACCTAAAAGCTTTAAGTACAATGGAACCTCCTGGAACTATCAAAGAGGTTGAAATTTTGACCAGAAGTTTAGTAGCTTTAACTAGATTTGTATCCTGTTATTTGGATAAATGTGCTCCTTTCTTCCAGGTGTTAAGGCAATCAAGTCATTTTGATTGGACCTAGAAGTGTACCAGAACTTTGGAACAGATTAAAAAATATTTATCCTCTCCTAAAATTTTGTCAAAACCTAGTCCGGGAAACAAGTTGTTTGTTTATTTAGTTGTATCAGATTATTATTTTAGTACTGTGTTGGTCCTAAAATTTGGTGGCTACCCTCGACCTGTGTATTATGTCTGTAAGAGTCTAATGGATGTTGAAAAAAGATAATTAGTTAGAGAAGTTGGTTTTAGCTCTAGTTATTGCTGCTCGGAAAATGAGACCTTATTTCCAAGTTCATAGTATTGTAGTCGTAACTTCTTTTACTTTAAAAAGTATGTTGCAAAGACCTGATATTTCTAGAAGAATGACTAAGTGGTCTATGGAGCTTGGATATTTTGATATATATTTTGAACCAGAAACATAAATTAAAGCTCAACCCTTGGCAGATTTATTAATTATATTTCAGTTCCTACGACCTGATATGGAGGCCAAAGAGACAACATCTTAGGAAGAATGGACAGTGCAAACCGATGGGGGTCAAACACTTTTGGTTGTGGGGGTGTCCTCCAGTTAATATCTCCAGATGGAATGGAAATGTATCATGATATACGTTTTGGATTTCACACATCAACCAATGAAGCAAAATACTAGTCGGCTTTGGCAGGTTTTAGGCTTGCTCAAATTTGTGGGGTGAAAAAAGTCTGTTTGGTAAGTGATTCACAAATCTTGATAAATCATGCATCAGGCCTTTCTGAGGCAAGGAATGATCATCTTGTCAAATATCTTAAGGCACTAAAATTTTTAGGAGTGGTTTTTGAAAGCATCAAGTACGAACATGTACACAAAGCGGATAATTCCGCAGCAGATTCATTGGCAACAATTGCGTATTCAGATGGATATCCGTGAATCATCACACGAGAAAATTCTTCAATAACTAGAGGATCTAAGCGGATTGAAGGAAACGATGAAGCTTTCCAAATTTTGACGAGCAACGAAAATGATTAAAGGCTTAATATCACATAATGTCGTGTTAACGTTATGCTCCCAATTGGTAAATTGATGTTCTAAAAAGATACATTCAAATTCTCATGGTTATGTTGTCCTCATAGGAATATTATACAAAAAATCCTTGAGAAGACCTTTACTTCGATGTTTGGGGAAAGATGAGTCACAAATGATATTATTAGAATTACACAATAAAGAAGGGTATGCTCATTGTGGGTATAAAATGTTGCTACGAAGAGTAATTCTGGCAGGACATTATTGGCCTACAATCTCCTCAGTCGCTAAAGAGATAGTTAAAAGATGTGATACTTGCCAAAATCTCTGTCTCCTATCCATCCTCAAACCAATGGTCAAGTTGAGATCATTAATCAAACAATCTTCAATGGCTTAAAAAAGAATCTGGAAGGGAAAGCCTGAATATAGCCAGATTATGTACAAAAAGTCTTGTGGGCATATCGAACTACTCCTAAAATTGCAACTTTGGAATCTCTGCTTACTCTAGTGTATGAGATAGATGCGGTAGTACCTTCATAAGCTATTTTTCCTTCATCTCGTATCACTAAGTACTATGAGGAGATTAATGATGAAGGAAGGAAAATTAAAATGGACTTGATTGAAGAAAATAAAAGGC
Source organism: Limnanthes douglasii subsp. nivea (assembly GCA_036936605.1). Lineage (NCBI taxonomy): Eukaryota > Viridiplantae > Streptophyta > Magnoliopsida > Brassicales > Limnanthaceae > Limnanthes > Limnanthes douglasii. Next base: position 21,508,544 of record JAUPFV010000001.1, on the reverse strand, counting down.
GGGCATAGTTGAATTTGTTACATTATTAAACATTGATGAGAAGAAGATATGATTCAAAGGTTAAATATAGAGAATTTAATATAGGAGACCAAGTGTTAAGAATTTTTTTTATCCCCATAAAATAAAAGAACCACAGAAAGTTGGGACCCAATTGGGAAGGCCCATACGTGCTAACTAGAAAACATAAAGCCGTGAACATATCGGATCAAAAACAAAGAAGGAAGAAATATCCAACACCCATGGAATATTGAGCATCTGAAGTTGTATAAAGAATGACTGTAATAGATCTTAATGAAACATGTAAAATATTAGTGACATACTTTTTCCTATCCTGGTGGCACACAAAGGTTTTAATGAGGTGTCCTATTAGCTGATGCACATATATAAAATTCTTTTGCTATTTTAAAACTATTATTTTTGGACCTAAAGGTTCCTATAACAAAAGTCGGTCTCTAACTATTAGTTTTTGGACCTAAATGGTCTTCCAACAAAAGTTGGTCTCTAACTATTATTTTTCGGACCTAAAGGGTCCTCCAATAAAAGTTGGTCTCTAACTATTATTTTTTGGACCTAAAACTCCTCCAACAAAAGTTTGTTTCCAACTATTATTTTTTGGACCTAAAGTGTCTTCCAAAACAAATTAGTCTTTAATTATAAAAGTTGGACCTAAAGGGTCTTCCAATAAAAATATGTCTTAAAACTTAATGATAATTGGATAGAGATTAACCAAAGCAAATATAAATCAGATTATCATTTGTAAAGTAGCCTCGAACATAAATGAGGACTTCTCAAAAAATTGCCTCGAACATAAATGAGGGCTTTATAAAATGAACGTGTCAAATAGTAAACAAATTCTACTTTGAAGACGATTAAGAGGGATCGTCATCAAAAGATTCTTTTAAAGATCTTTCTTAATCATCATCTAAAGAAATTCCTACAGGACGAAATTCGACCGGAACTAGATTAAAAAACCTTCCCAACTTGAGGCTAGGATAACGTTTGTTAATTTTAAAAACACGACTTGAGAGTTGCACTCCTTTCACCTCTTTTAGCAACACATTTGGCAGCATAGGCCTCAACAACAACCTTTTTTATCAATCTTGGCTTGGATTCGAAGAACTTGCTTTTCATTCATAACCCTCTCAAACTCTTTAAAACATCGTGTGAAGTAATTCGAGGCCTTATCGTTCCCTTTCTTATAAGCTAGGATGGGATAATCCTTCCTCGCATTCTGCTTAACATAAATATCTTTCTCCTTTTGACAACACTTTTCAAAGATCATGATGTAATATTCAGAATAAATAAGCTCTTCATAAATCGCGTCAGCCTATGCTTGGAGTGTAGAAAGCTTTTTTTGAGGTTCTTCGACCCGTGACTTCAATTTTAAAACCTCTGATTTGTATTTTTTTTTCTATCCTTAAAAAATGCATTTTCTTTCCATGGTTAACCAAAGAGTGAAGAATTTTACGTATACGAACTCGGATGATGAACCAGCTTGGAACGAAACAGTAGTTAAAGAATTATCCGTTTAAGCAACATTCCCTTATTGACACGAATCTGACTCAATAACAATTTTTTCGGATGTTGGAAAAACTTGGACCAACCACTTTTATTTCCCTTATTGATGTCTGTAGTTATGATTATTGAAGATGAACACAATATATTTCTTCATAATTCACCGTCTGTTACGGTGGTTGATTGTTATGATACTTGTTTAAAATCTAGCGACACATGAGAATTTTAATTTCATTTGAGATTAAAATAGCTTACCAAGTCGCAGTTTCTTTGTTAAGTTATTTGAGATTTATTAATTATAAATAGTTTAAAAAAAGATGTAGACATAATAAGACTACTATGTAACTATTTACAAAACTCTTTTGTTAAGTTTAATATTCATATTTGATTATAAATGTATAAAAGAAATGGCTCTTGATGGTTATAAAGTTTCATATATAAAACTCCTTGACCTACAAGTATGATAATAGTCTTTCGCCTCATTTTGATATCCGTTGTCAAATTTGTGAAGAATGAGTTGTTGCTAAAATAGAAAAAAAAACTCAATTATACACGCACAATATGCATACAACAATGCTCGTGTATATACCAAAACGGAAATATTTGGTACGATTAGGGAATAAAAGTGATTCTAAATCTATAAAAGATATTTTTTAAAAATAGATGGAAATAAATTCAATTTTTTTATATAAAAAATATTTTTTAGATACATATAGATAAAATCAATTTTTTTTAAGAAATATATAAATTAAAATCAAATTTGTATTAAATATAATTTATAATATAAATATACTATTTTATTCTAAAAAAAACTAACAAATATTTCAATATATATGGTCTATAAACAAATACAACATTAAAATCAAGTATTTTATAAAAACAAATCTTAATATACTAGTAATTAAAATTATTTTAAAAAAAATATAAACAAATAAAATTAGTAATTAAAAATTATTTTAGAAAATAGAAACAAATAAAATGGAAATAATTATTTAAAATATACTTTAAAAGTAATTAAAAAATATGATTTGAGTAAATAAAACTTTGCTATCTAAAACTAAGTAAATGTATTTTCACTTTCCTAAGTGACCAGAAATCAGAAAAAAATGTATTATCAAGCGCTTTAAGATCAAAATAATAATAAAATCTCAAAAGAAAACAAATAAAATATATAGACATTTTCTGCTATTCTTTAATTTCTTTAGTTTAAATATCGTCTCGTTTATAAGGAACAACTCATTATTATTTTCTAAATCAAAGTCACAAATAAAACATAATTAATTAGAAACATTAAACCAATATAAAATCAAAACATATTATGGCAAAAAAAATTGAGAATACTTACAAAATCAATCGAGTTCTAATCTTCTAGAGATAGAGATGCTCGAGACTACATCCAAATATTTATAAATATCAACTTAAAAAATATCATGTACAGTACGCTAATAAATACTATTAGCAGCGCATCGTTAATCAACAATTAAAAAATATCACGGATAGACATAAATGTTAAAATCAACGAACATTTTTTAACTTATACTGCCTTATCAAAACAAATTTTCAGTAATTTTGGTATTTCGTAAATCAAAAAGATAATTTTCGTATCTTAAATCCCACAAAAATAAAATTGGTTTTGAAAAGTATACTCTTTTTTTTCGGTGAAAATCCTTTTTTGCCATGTCATCACTGGCTCTTCCCTTGCAGGGATCGACACTACAAAAGTTCAGTCATCCCTGTCACTCTCTCTAATATGTGGTTCTCATTAGAGTTATGTTACTAACGAGGCCTCTTATCCATTGGGAAGTATCTGGATCATTTTGAATCCAAGTGTTGTCTTTATCTCTATCATATTTTCATATCTGCATTACATCCACTATAAATCTACAAGTCTTTGTTATCCATATTCGTTTCATTCCACTGCCATTTATGCTTTTAACGACGCCCCTCATCAAATCTCATTTGTACTGATCTAGACGCCACTAGGGCCCTAGATCATAGATCTCATTGAGTCACTCTTAGACATTCAACGTTATTAGTAAACCAGTGGAACAAATAGGCTCTATGGAGCATTGTAATTCCAAAATTGAATAATTGAACAATTGTTGTTATCAATGTGAGCTCACCGACCTTTGCTCATTTGGATTCCAATTTTACTGAAGTAGCAATTAACCTCATAGTCTTATCTTCTAAAAAATAGATATTGTCTTAGTCAACAATGACTTAGGCGAGTCTTTTCTAATTTTTTCTGCCCATTATGGCTTTCTTTGTTTATCACACCATATTTGTCACCCTACATCTAGGCATTCCTCACTCTAGTAGTAAAAACCATTTCAATTCTCCAACAAGTGGTAATATCATCCTAAATTTAAATTAATTATCAGCTGGAAAATTCTAATTGTAGCACATGGTATGAGCCTTATTCCCCAAAACTCATATGTTTCCAATTATTCTCTACAGTCTGAATCAAAATAAATATATAAATTTAGCTTAAAGGTATCTAACACCCAAAGAGAAATTTTCCAAGCTCAGTCTATTTCCACCCAGCTACTCATTCAAGGTACTTAGCGATCGTTGATTTATGTTTGATCTAACATTTTAAATCATTATTGGTTCTCTATAGAAAGGAAAACTTGATTCGACTATTTTTTTTTTTTAAATTTATTCTTTTGGGACTTTTTCTCATTAATTATTTATCTACCTATAATTCTGTGAAGATAGAGTATCTGATACCCCTTTATGACGAGTCGTTGTATTTTTTCATCTACCAGTTTCAAACAACAACCAAATGCATTAAATAACTTCTTATCGCTTGATTTTTTAGCTACTATATTTATGACGAGGGCTAAAAATCATCAATCCTTAGAAATTCGTCGTTATATATATATATATATAAATATTTTTGATTATTAGTCAAATTCACAATATGTTCAACTGAGGGACTCTTATGGAAATTTAGATAGTAAATTAAGAAAATGGTCTGATAGAATAGGTCATGATTTCTCATGTTGGATATATTAGTTTAATTCTTTCTATATGGGCTAAGTTTTGTTTCCGTCATCTGTTTAGCTTGCAAAGTTAATTTTGGTTGTTCTGCTAAAAGAATAGGTCTTTATGATTCGAAGTATGATAGGAAATATGTTACTCTAGCCTCAGTTAGAGTTATCTAGTTAGTCTTCTAGATACATCAGGTTTATATTTTATGCTTCTTAGAGGGAATGAGGCTTTTACTGCTATATTATGATCCTTAAAGTAAGACCTTATTTTTATGGCGACGCCAAGGTATGTTTTTTAGTTGTAGGTAACGAGTCTCGACAACTAATAAGGATTTAATTACAGAATAAATATTCATAAACTTATTTCTTTTTTCTCTAACTCAACAAAACTAACACCAAATTCTAAAAATGCTAATACAAAATAAGAGCTCATCCGATTTTGGCTTTATTAATTCCACTGGGAGGATATGAACATTTTTTATTATTGAAAGCTTCATTGAAGGTTGGATTCCAATTGAATATCTCTACTCATTTTAATACATGGAAGAAGGCTGGAACTTATCTGAAGACCTTGAAATTAATATGTTTAGCGTAACTAGTTTATCTGCGTAATTGGACGTCTTTAGCTTTTCGAAGGAAAATTATTACAACCAAGTTGGAGAGTTGCGAAGGGTATGCTTCTGTTTCTTTTTCACTATCCATATAACCTAAAAATTCCTAGACCTTACATCACATGTGCAATTCTCTATATTAAGGTTTAAGTTACATCACAAGTGCAATTTTCTATATTGAGGTTTAAGTTGATTCTTCTTAAGTTTGGTAAGGTTTCACCCAGTTCATCCAAGTGGTCTTTATATTAGGTAATAATGACCAATATATCATCAATATATGCCTGAATGTTTATGCCAACATACATTAAAAAGGTTTTATTGACTAGTTTATGATATGTGACGCAACATTTTTTAGTCCAAAAGACATAAATTTGTAGCAATAAAGTACACTATCGGTCCTCAATTGTTTTCTTTAAGTTAGTGAATTCAACACACATCCTCTATTTTTACTATTCTTTTTTATGGACAATGGGTTGGTTGACCATATTGGAAATATGCTTCCTTAATTTGGCCTATACCTCTGAGTTTATCCTGTTCTTTCACTATTAATTCAGGTTTTGTTGGGAGAAAAATATAATTTTATGCTTTACTAGACAAAAGATCGATGGATACCTTGGTTCATACTAATTCTTGTGAAACACCTATTATGTTATAAATAGTCCACATAAAAATATATTTTTAAAACTTGATTATTTTATACTTGAGGTTGGTAGGTATGTCTCAACTAAGGCGAATGATATATTTTTTTTCTATATGAATACTGTATATATTTTCTTTTTGGGATCTATTAGGTGTGGGGGATCTCTAGGTTTATCCATACGATCAAAGATGATTAAGGCCTTTTGGATTTATATAGAAGGAAACCTCAGAAAATTTTATAACTCTCTGACTTAGTCTAATCACACAAACATTTTTATTGACTATGTAGCAAAGATATTGATGGACGGTTGAAACTACCGTATGCATGTTGTGGTTATATGTTGTCTAACCACGACCTTTCCAAAATCAAATTATATCAAAAAGGTGCTTCGACTATGATCATAAAATATTTGTCCTTCTACTTGGACCCTCATTTTCCCATACCCACATCTAAAATTATTTGTCCCTATAACATTTGTATGTGCTCCGATAAACCCACATAAGATTCTTTGATTTTGGAAATTAAGTGATCCTAAATATTTCATAATACATTCACTGATATGGTCTCTGCAACGATCAGACTATGGATGCGGACATAAGAAAAAGGTGCTCTTAACAAAAGAGAATGAATTTCTTTATTATTGGAGGACCATGTGTAGCGCATGCACTGTACTTAACAACTAAATTACATAAAATATTAAAAAATATAGTGGCTCTTTAATATCTTACAAATAATTACCGTCCAATGAATAAAACTAAATCGTACCATCAGTTTTCTAATTTTTCATATTTGGTTTGTTACTTTTTCCAAAATCACATTTGATCAAACCAAAAAACAATTACCGACCAATTGTTTCCGCAAAATACGTCGACCAATCTATTAATTTCAACTATACAAATAATAATAAATAATAAATTAATAACTATCCTAATTTATTTAAAAATTTATTTACATTTAAAAATTTACTTTTAGGTTTAAAAATTAATAAATTAACTATTGTTGCGCAATGTTATAGAAACACATATAAAAAATAGGCGGGTAAATACCACATAAATCATTTTAAATCATTATTGGTTTTTTATATAAAAGAAAAGTTGATTCTAGTAATTAATTTTTAAAAAATCATTCTTTTGTGATTTTCTCTTATTAAATATTTTTATTTACAATGCAATAAAAATAGTATCAAATACTCTTTTACGTTGAGTCGTTGTATTTTTCCATCTACCAGTTTGAAATAACAACCAATTACATTAAATAACTTCTTATCACTTGATTTTTTAGATATTATTACGAGGGCTGAAACTTATTAATCCTTAGAAATTATTTGTTCTTTATATAATATGTTTGTTCATCGGTCAAATTCATAATATGAACAATCGAGGGGTTCTTATGGAAACTTAGATAGTAAATTAAGAAAGTGGTCTAATAGAATAGATCATGATATCTCATGTTGGATATATAAGCTGAATTCTTTCTATATGATCTAAGTTTTGTTTTCTTCATTTGTTTCAACCTGCCAAGTTAATTTGGTTGTTCTGTTGAAGGTATATGTCTTTATGATTGGAAGTATGATAGGAAGTATGTTACTCTCGCCTCAATCTGAGGCTTTAATGGTAGAGGTAGATCGACTATCTAAAGTTGGGCACATGCAAAAATCTGCGTATCCACCATGGAAAACTAATCAAATTATGGTAATGAAGAAAAACGGTAAGTACAAATGTGTGTAGATTTTACAGATTTAAATAGAGCTTGTCCAAAATATCCTTTCTTAGTACCCTCAATAGATCAATTAGTGGATTCTACTTTAGGGAAAAAATTCTTTCTTTTATGGATGCATATGCATGATACAATCAAATCAAGGTGAATCCAGGGGATGAAGAAAGTACTTCCTTTATCACTGGACGAGGTTTGCACTGTTACAAAGTAATGACTTTCAGATTAAACAATAGAGGTGCTACATATCAACGTTTGGTGAATAAAACCTTTGAACCTCAGATCAGGCGAAATGTTGAAGTATATATACATTGATGACATGATAGTAAAATGTATAAAAGATGAAGACCACGTTGGTGATTTGGAAGAAAAGTGCACATTTGGTGTTTGTTCCAGAATTTTTTTTTGTATATATAGTCAGCGAACAAGGTATCGAAGCTCACCCAGTGCACCTAAAAGCTTTAAGTACAATGACACCTCCTGGAACTATCAAAGAGGTTGAAATTTTGACCAGAAGTTTAGTAGCTTTAACTAGATTTGTATCCTGTTATTTGGATATATGTGCTCCTTTCTTCCAGGTGTTAAGGCAATCAAGTCATTTTGATTGGACCTAGAAGTGTACCAGAACTTTCGAACAGATTAAAAAATATTTATCCTCTCCTAAAATTTTGTCAAAACCTAGTCCGGGAAACAAGTTGTTTGTTTATTTAGTTGTATCAGATTATTATTTTAGTACTGTATTGGTCCTAAAATTTTGTGGCTACCCTCGACCTGTGTATTATGTCTGTAAGAGTCTAATGGATGTTGAAAAAAGATAATTAGTTAGAGAAGTTGGTTTTAGCTCTAGTTATTGCTGCTCGGAAAATGAGACCTTATTTCCAAGTTCATAGTATTGTAGTCGTAACTTCTTTTACTTTAAAAAGTATGTTGCAAAGACCTGATATTTCTAGAAGAATGACTAAGTGGTCTATGGAGCTTGGATATTTTGATATATATTTTGAACCAGAAACAGAAATTAAAGCTCAACCCTTGGCAGATTTATTAATTATATTTCAGTTCCTACGACCTGATATGGAGGCCAAAGAGACAACATCTTAGGAAGAATGGACAGTGCAAACCGATGGGGGTCAAACACTTTTGGTTGTGGGGGTGTCCTCCAGTTAATATCTCGAGATGGAATGGAAATGTATCATGGTATACGTTTTGGATTTCACACATTAACCAATGAAGCAAAATACTAGTCGGCTTTGGCAGGTTTTAGGCTTGCTCAAATTTGTGGGGTGAAAAAAGTCTGTTTGGTAAGTGATTCACAAATCTTGATAAATTATGCATCAGGCCTTTCTGAGGCAAGGAATGATCATCTTGTCAAATATCTTAAGGCACTAAAATTTTTCGAAGTGGTTTTTAAAAGCATCAAGTACGAACATGTACACAAAGCGGATAATTCCGCAACAGATTCATTGGCAAAAATTGCGTATTCAGATGGATATCCGTGAATCATCACACGAGAAAATTCTTCAATCATTAGAGGATCTAAGCGGATTGAAGGAAACGATGAAGCTTTCCAAATTTTGACGAGCAACGAAAATGATTAGAGGCTTAATATCACATAATGTCGTGTTAACGTTATGCTCCCAATTGGTAAATTGATGTTCTAAAAAGATACGTTCAAATTCTCATGGTTATGTTTCCTCATAGGAATCTTATACAAAACATCCTTGAGAAGACCTTTACTTCGATGTTTGGGGAAAGATGAGTCACACATGATATTATTAGAATTACACAATAAAGAAGGGTATGCTCATTGTGGGTATAAAATGTTGCTACGAAGAGTAATTCTGGCAGGACATTATTGGCCTACAATCTCCTCAGTCGCTAAAGAGATAGTTAAAAGATGTGATACTTGCCAAAATCTCTCTACTATAATTCGTAAACCGGGAGTCCCTCTTGAATCTTTATCTGAAGCTTTACCATATTGGGGTTTCAAGGCGGATTACTATGGATAATGGACCATAGTTGGATAATAAAGAAATGAGCGCTTTTTGATCTTCTCGAGGGATACATCTATATTTTTCGTCTCCTATCCATCCTCAAACCAATGGTCAAGTTGAGATCATTAATCAAACAATCTTCAATGGCTTAAAAAAGAATCTGGAAGGGAAAGCCTGAAAATAGCCAGATTATGTACAAAAAGTCTTGTGGGCATATCGAACTACTCCTAAAATTGCAACTTTGGAATCTCTGCTTACTCTAGTGTATGAGATAGATGCGGTAGTACCTTCATAAGCTATTTTTCCTTCATCTCGTATCACTAAGTACTATGAGGAGATTAATGATGAAGGAAGGAAAATTAAATTGGACTTGATTGAAGAAAATAAAAGGCGGGCATAGTTGAATTTGTTACATTATTAAACATTGATGAGAAGAAGATATGCTTCAAAGGTTAAATATAGAGAATTTAATATAGGAGACCAAGTGTTAAGAAATTTTTTTATCCCCATAAAATAAAAGAACCACAGAAAGTTGGGACCCAATTGGGAAGGCCCATACGTGCTAACTAGAAAACGTAAAGCCGTGAACATATCGGATCAAAGACAAAGAAGGAAGAAATATCCAACACCCATGGAATATTGAGCATCTGAAGTTGTATAAAGAATGACTGTAATAGATCTTAATGAAACATGTAAAATATTAGTGACATACTTTTTCCTATCCTGGTGGCACACAAAGGTTTTAATGAGGTGTCCTATTAGCTGATGCACATATATAAAATTCTTTTGCTATTTTAAAACTATTATTTTTGGACCTAAAGGTTCCTATAACAAAAGTCGGCCTCTAACTATTATTTTTTGGACCTAAATGGTCTTCCAACAAAAGTTGGTCTCTAACTATTATTTTTCGGACCTAAAGGGTCCTCCAATAAAAGTTGGTCTCTAACTATTATTTTTTGGACCTAAAACTCCTCCAACAAAAGTTTGTTTCCAACTATTATTTTTTGGACCTAAAGTGTCTTCCAAAACAAATTAGTCTTTAATTATAAAAGTTGGACCTAAAGGGTCTTCCAATAAAAATATGTCTTAAAACTTAATGATAATTGGATAGAGATTAACCAAAGAAAATATAAATCAGATTATCATTTGTAAAGTAGCCTCGAACATAAATGAGGACTTCTTAAAAAATTGCCTCGAACATAAATGAGGGCTTTATAAAATGAACGTGTCAAATAGTAAACAAATTCTACTTTGAAGACGATTAAGATGGATCGTCATCAAAAGATTCTTTTAAAGATCTTTCTTAATCATCATCTAAAGAAATTCCTACAGGACGAAATTTGACCGGAACTAGATTAAAAAACCTTCCCAACTTGAGGCTAGGATAACGTTTGTTAATTTTAAAAACCCGACTTGAGAGTTGCACTCCTTTCACCTCTTTTAGCAACACATTTGGCAGCATAGACCTCAACAACAACCTTTTTTTTATCAATCTTGGCTTGGATTCGAAGAACTTGCTTTTCATTCACAACCCTCTCAAACTCTTTAAAACATCGTGTGAAGTAATTCGAAGCCTTATCGTTCCCTTTCTTATAAGCTAGGATGGGATAATCCTTCCTCGCATTCTGCTTAACATAAATATCTTTCTCCTTTTGACAACACTTTTCAAAGATCATGATGTAATATTCAGAATAAATAAGCTCTTCATAAATCGCGTCAGCCTATGCTTGGAGTGTAGAAATCTTTTTTTTGAGGTTCTTCGACCCGTGACTTCAATTTTAAAACCTCTGATTTGTATTTTTTTTTCTATCCTTAAAAAATGCATTTTCTTTCCATGGTTAACCAAAGAGTGAAGAATTTTACGTATACGAACTCGGATGATGAACCAGCTTGGAATGAAACAGTAGTTAAAGAATTATCTGTTTAAGCAACAATCCCTTATTGACACGAATCTGACTCAATAACAATTTTTTCGGATGTTGGTAAAACTTGGACCAACCACTTTTATTTCCCTTATTGATGTCTGTAGTTATGATTATTGAAGATGAACACAATATATTTCTTCATAATTCACCGTCTTTTACGGTGGTTGATTGTTATGATACTTGTTTAAAATTTAGCGACACATGAGAATTTTAATTTCATTTGAGATTAAAATAGCTTACCAAGTCGCAGTTTCTTTGTTAAGTTATTTGAGATTTATTAATTATAAATAGTTTAAAAAAAGATGTAGACATAATAAGACTACTATGTAACTATTTACAAAACTCTTTTGTTAAGTTTAATATTCATATTTGATTATAAATGTATAAAAGAAATGGCTCTTGATAGTTATAAAGTTTCATATATAAAACTCCTTGACCTACAAGTATGATAATAGTCTTTCGCCTCATTTTGATATCCGTTGTCAAATTTGTGAAGAATGAGTTGTTGCTAAAATAGAAAAAAAAACTCAATTATACACGCACAATATGCATACAACAATGCTCCTGTATATACCAAAACGGAAATATTTGGTACGATTAGGGAATAAAAGTGATTCTAAATCTATAAAAGATATTTTTTAAAACTAGATGGAAATAAATTCAATTTTTTTATATAAAAAATATTTTTTAGATACATATAGATAAAATCAAAAAAATTATGTAAGAAATATATAAATTAAAATCAAATTTGTATTAAATATAATTTATAATATAAATATACTATTTTATTCTAAAAAAACTAACAAATATTTCAATATATATGGTCTATAAACAAATTCAAAATTAAAATCAAGTATTTTATAAAAACAAATCTTTTTTTTAATAAAGGGCTTTTATTGAAATGGGAAAAGAATACAGTGACTTGATACCAATATTACAAAAATGCAAAAGACAAAGCGGGAGACGAACTCCTTCTTCTTCCCTAAGAAATTAGGGCTAAATCCCTAATCCACCATTCTCAAATACCCTAAATTTAAACTTTCTAAAAGAGCTATAGCCCTCAATTTCGAAGGCACATTCAAATCAGTAAAATCAAAATGTAATCGAAGCTTCAAAGTCTCCTTAGCAACCCAATCGGCAGCCAGATTTTTGTTCACGAAAAATATGCTTGAAGACCATTTGGGGCTTGATCAGCTTTTTGCAGCAGCTCAGCAAAGGAGTAAGATACCATGTTGAAGACCCATAGGCCAGAAGCTTTACCAAAACCAGCGAGTCCATCTCTATATCGACTTGGATCAGCCCCATGCTGTTACACAGTACCAAACCATCAAGCAGAGCACGGCATTCAGCAATCAGGGGCGATCCTTTACCATAGAGCCTACCAGCACCACCAACAATGCGACCCATGCTATCCCTGATAACAGCACCTCCAGCAGACTCATGATTTGAGGTACATGATCCATCAACATTCAATTTGTATCTACCGTGTTTAGGATTTTTCCACCTTAAGAACATTAGCTTGATAGAGGTCTTAACATGATTTACACAGCCTATATTAAGAGCTTCTCTGCTGTAAGATCCCCAGTGTTTTTTAGCCAAGATATTCGCATGATCTAAACCATTAAGAATGTAGATAACATGATTGATAATCGACATCGAATTAGAAGGATCATTATTATGCTTTTTCTTGTTTCGCCCTGACCATACACACCATACTATTATTGCAGGCAAAATGGAGTAAATGTCACAAGCTTTCTTACCAGCCCAATACCACTTCATCACTACACGAGCCAGAGTCATGTGAGCTTGGACTTGTACTTTGAAGATATGACTGAAATGTAGCCAGACAGCCCAGGCTTCAGAGCACTGCACCATAACGTGGTTAGTACTTTCAACATTATTGTTACAATGAATGCATTCTGAGGCCAACTGAATCCTCCTCTTTTGCATAGCATCATCTGTAGGGACCCAACCATGCAGAGCTCTCCATAATAGAAAAGAACATTTTTTAGGAGAAACACCATTCCAAGTCTTAACATAGATAGCAGAAACACTACCCTTGGATCTAATGTATCTCAAAGTTTCTTTAGCACTAAATTTCCCATCTCTAGATAAAGACCACATAATAGCATCTTTCCTATCAGACAGCCTAATCTGCACTATCTTGCTGATCTCAGAAGACGTGACATTAGCCCTGAGTTTCTCTAAGTCCCAATTGCCATTAAGCCAATAATCTTTAACCATGTTATTTACAGAACCCCACAGCAGTCTTCTTTCCTCATTGTTTCTAACTTTGATAAAAGATCTCTCTGAACACCATCTGTCATACCAAAAACTGATATTCCCCTGACCAGGAAGCCAAAAAATAAATTCTTCAGCCATCTCTCTAGCATTAATGATTCTATTCCAAGATCTAAACTTCCTACTAGGAGAAACAGCCAAAACAGGATGAATCTCATCATGACAATAAACAGACAACATGTAGTTGGCCCATAAAGATTCCTGCATTCTGAAAACATACCACAACTTCATTGAAAACATTTGCTGCATATCATTAAGACTATTCGAGTTGAGCCCCCCTTCAATGAAAGGCTTGCAAAGCTTTCCCCAACTGGCCCAACTAACAGTTCTCTTATCCTCTTTTGAACCCCACAGGAACTTGTTGAAGAGCACCTCCAATCTGTTAATAATGCTGATAGGCAACACGATGTGCTGCAGATAGTAAGTGGGAAAAGCAAGAAGGATAACCTGGATCAAGAGCAAACGGCCAGCAAAAGATAGATGAAGCTTGTCCCAGTCCATTATTCTTTTCCTAACTTTGTAAATCAAATCCTCAAAGTAAGAAACTATAGATTTATTAGAAATGATAGAACCAAGATAATTAAAAGGCAAATATGTATGTTTAACATTCCAAATGTCTTCAATAATAGAAATCTGGTGATGAGTCATTTTGTTAGACACAATCAGCTTTGACTTTGAGTGTTAATTTCTTGACCTGAAACCCTCTGATAGTGATCAACAACATCCTTGATAGCCCTCATAGTATCAGCATTTCCATTGGCAAAGATCATAAAATCATCCGCAAAAGCTAAGCAAGCCACATTCATCCTGCTTCTAGTCTTATATCTGAACAAGGGGTTATTATCTGAAAGAATTTTAATACTCCTTAACAAGTCTTCTTCAGCTAGTATAAACAAACTTGGGGAGAGGGGATCCCCTTGTCTAAGGCCATGGGAATTAGCAAAGTATCCATTTAACTCACCATTAACCAAGACTGAAGAATGAACATTGGTGATACAACTATTAATCAAAGCAGAAACAGCAGAGTTAAAACCAAAGAGCTTCAAAATATCAAACAGAAATTTATGACTAAGCTTATCAAAAGCCTTGGTCATATCAGTCTTGACAATGACATTACCCATACTTCTATTACCATTGATATCAAAGCACATCTCCTGAGCAAGCAATATAGAATCCTGAATGCATCTACCCTTAACGAACTCACCTTGTTCCTTAGAAATGAGCTTTGGCAGAATTCTTGCTAGCCTGTTATTGATAATCTTCCCCATTATTCTAGAGAATAACGTAGTTAAACTTATATGACGAAAATCAGTCCACTTACTAGGATTATCAAGCTTTGGGATTAGACAGATTGTAGTTGCCTTCACCCCCTTAGGAAGATTAAAACCATTAAAGAAACCCTTGATTGCAATACACAGATCATCCCCAATAACCTTCCAACACTTCTTATAAAATTATCCGTTGAATCCATCAGGACCAGCAGCAGAGTCAGGGTTTAAAGACTTAATGATCTCAAAAATCTTATCAGAATCAGGAGTACAAGAAATAGCACAATTATCTTCCTCAGTAACTAACAAAGGGATCACCTCCAATGAAAGATTATCAGAATCCAACCCTACAGAAGGAGCAAGAAGGGACTTATAAAACTCAACAGCAGATCTACCAATATCTTCTTTAGAAGATAGCCAGCCATTATCAACCTTGACCCTATCAATTCTGTTCCTCTTAATTCTCTTCTTCACAAAACCATGATATGCAGCGGTATTCCTATCAGAATCCTTCAACCAAGAGGCATGAGCCTTCTATCTCCAAAACATTTCTTCTCTATCAAGAAGGATCAAATGATTAAGCCTGAACTCTTCCAAAGCAATTCTATTAACATCAAAAGAATCAATTTGAAACTTAGCCTCCCTGTCAATGATAGTAGCTTCTGATTGCTTAATAGCATCAAAAACATTCCCAAAAACACCTATATTCCAGGCCTTCAATGCACCTTTCAGTCTTTGCTGCTTAAGCCAAAAAATCATTACCGGATTCCTCACTCCATCACCAATACTAACAGACCAACTATCTTTAACCATTTTCATAAAATCTGGATGAGTAACCCACATATTAAGAAACTTGAACGAAGCCTTAGATATTTGAGTACTTGAGGAAATCTTAATAACTAAAGGGCAATGATCAGAACATCATCTAGCCAAATGGGAAACAGCAGTGCAGTCAAAGAACTCAAGCCAAGCTGAAGTATACAGAACACGATCCAACCTTCTCCAATTACGACCATTAGACCAAGTAAAAGGACAGCCAGAAAACCCAGCATCAATCAAACCACAGTCCATAATAAGATTGTTAAACTCATCCATCCCTCTTTGGTTAACAGTAGTACAAGACAACTGCTCATGAAGACTAGAAATAATGTTAAAATCACCAAACATTATCCACTTATGAGAACCAGCATCAAGACTCTTAATTAAATCCCAAAGCTCAACCCTTTTATCTCTTCTACACTTAGCATAAACCACAGACACATAAAACCACTTATTCACAGAAGAATGACTCACCTTTAGATGAAGAAGCTGTTCAGAATCAAGAACGATCTCCACCTTATAATCCTGATGCCAAAACACCCAGATCTTATTGTTCATATTACACATAAACCCTTTCAACTTCAACTTCATAGAAACCTTACTCATAATATCAGCCTTTACCAAAGGCTCCTGAATTGCAACAAAGCTAGCATTTTCAGAAATGACCAAAGACTTTAATCTCTCCAACGTTTCCTTACTTGCTAGACCTCTTGCATTCCAGTTGATCAGGGTTATAGTCATTAATCAGGAGCAGGCTTGTGGGCTCTTTTGAGCTTCATTAACTTAGAAGAAACTGGACCCTTTGAGGACCAAATGTTAGGAACCTTTTTAGATTTCTGAGACTCCTGCCTTTTATTCTTGCCTTTTTCATACTTGTCTTTAACAGGGGAACATGGCAGACTACCATCCTTCTTGGGAGAAACATGAACATCAGCACTCAAGACCTTAAACATATTCCTTCTTTCCAATGTTTTTAACGCATCAATCATTTCCTCTTCATTCACAGGGGCAACAGAATCACTAAACTCCGTTGCTTTAACCATTTTAAATGAACAGCTGTCCGTATCCAGATCCACATGACTAGGACTACCTTCATCCTTATCAACTACAATAGACTTTATCAACCGACTAGAAGGCTTCTCTTCAACAGATTGAACAACTTGATCACAGTTCAGGACCTGTTGATTCTCATCATTAACATACTCAGTAACATTTTTAGAACAAGAAACACGATCTGATTCACAAGAAACATCAAGAGCATGCCCAATCTCCTGACCAATAGATTGAACCTTCTCATCAACCAACAACTTCTTACAGTTATCCTCAGAGTGACCAATGTGAGCACAGTGATGACAATACAAAGGAATACTATCATAGACAAGATCAATCGAATAACTGTCCTCTTCTCCAAACTTTAAGTGAACTTTACGAACTAAAGGTTTAGAAACATCAATTTCCACCCAGAATCTACAGCAGTTCTGCCTTGCTCTATTAACCGATGGGACCCAGACCTTCAAAGGTGTACCCAAGATCTTGGCTATTTCATTAATCGTGGCTCTGTTGAATAAAAACTCTGGCAAGCTTGGTAAAGAAACCCAGACCGGAGAAAATGGACATTCCAGATTAGGATCAAAGCCTGGTGTCCATTTCAACAATCTCATCGTCTTGTTACCCAGAATCCAAACATTTCTTGACCATAATCGCATAAAATCTTCAATATTATTGAACTCGACAAAAACATGCCTGAAATCCCAGATAGAAACATTGTAACTTCCTGAAAACTTAAATTTAGCCAAAAAACTCCTGAAACTTTCCATGGAAGGCTTGCCTGATGCAAATTTTGCAATCAGAGTGTGTTTAGAGAGTTTCATAAGCTTATCTTTATCACCAGCATCGAAAATAATGACTGGAACATCATTCTTTAATGAAACAGAGACCACAGAATGCTCAAAATTAGCCTTCTTGATTCTTAACGTATCAGCGTACGAACTCTTCTTAGATTCATCAACCTTTCCCTTACTTTTCTCCTCAAAGATTGGATTCAATATAATATTACAACCCTCATCAAGAAATTCAGAAACGACATTACTCTGCTTTGGTTCTGGTTCTTGAGGCTGTGCAGTATTCCTTAGTAAAGGAAAATCATCAGAAGAATGAAGATTAGGAGTAGACATCATCCAAAGGGTGGAATAGGAGAGAAAGAATTGAAGAAGAATGAAAATTAAAAATTACAGACTCTGTTCTTCAGCAAGAACAGAGTTTCATCAATTCTTGGAGCATTTTACATATTTTCCCTCATAAAATATCTTTTCTTATGTGCTTATAAAAACAAATCTTAATATACTAGTAATTAAAATTATTTAAAAAAATATATATATAAACAAATAAAATTAGTAATTAAAAATTATTTTAAAAAATATAAACAAATAAAATGGAAATGATTATTTAAAATATATACTTTAAAAGTAATTAAAAAAATATGATTTGAGTAAATAAAACTTTGCTATCTAAAACTAAGTAAATGTATTTTCACTTTCCTAAGTGACCACAAATCAGAAAAAAATGTATTATCAAGCGCTTTAAGATCAAAATAATAATACAATCTCAAAAGAAAACAAATAAAATATATAGACATTTTCCCCTCTTCTTTAATTTCTTTAGTTTAAATATCGTCTCGTTTATAAGGAACAACTCATTATTATTTTCTAAATCAAAGTCACAAATAAAACATAATTAATTAGAAACATTAAACCAATATAAAATCAAAACATATTATGGCAAAAAATATTGAGAATACTTACAAAATCAATCGAGTTCTAATCTTCTAGAGATGGAGATGCTCGAGACTACATCCAAATATTTATAAATATCAACTTAAAAAATATCACGTACAGTACGCTAATAAATAATATTAGCAGCGCATCGTTAATCAACAATTAAAAAATATCACAGATAGACATAACTGTTAAAATCAACGAACATTTTTTAACTTATACTGCCTTATCAAAACAAATTTTCAGTAATTTTGGTATTTCGTAAATCAAAAAGATAATTTTCGTATCTTAAATCTCACAAAAATAAAATTGGTTTTGAAAAGTATACTCTCTTTCTTCGGTGAAAATCCTTTTTTGCCATGTCATCACTGGCTCTTCCCTTGCATCGATCGACACTACAAAAGTTCAGTCATCCATGTCACTCTCTCTAATATGTGGTTCTCATTAGAGTTATGTTACTAACCAGGCCTCTTATCCATTGGGAAGTATCTGGATCATTTTGAATCCAAGTGTTGTCTTTATCTCTATCATATTTTCATCTCTGCATTACATCCACTATAAATCTACAAGTCTTTGTTATCCATATTCTTTTTATCCCACTGCCATTTATGCTTTTAACGACGCCCCTCATCAAATCTCATTTGTACTGATCTAGACGCCACTAGGGCCCTAGATTATAGATCTCATTGAGTCACTATTAGACATTCAACGTTATTAGTAAACCAGTGGAACAAATAGGCTATATGGAGCATTGGAATTCCAAAATTGAATAATTCAGCAATTGTTGTTATCAATGTGAGCTCACCGACCTTTGCTCATTTGGATTCCAATTTTAATGAAGTAGCAATTAACCTCATAGTCTTATCTTCTAAAAAATAGATATTGTCTTAGTCAACAATGACTCAAGCGAGTCTTTTCTAATTTTTTCTGCCCATTATGGCTTTCTTTGTTTATCACACCACATTTGTCACCCTACATCTAGGCATTCCTCACTCTAGTAGTAAAAACCATTTCAATTCTCCAACAAGTGGTAATATCATCCTAAATTTAAATTAATTATCAGCTGGAAAATTCTAATTGTAGCACATGGTATGAGCCTTATTCCCCAAAACTCATATGTTTCCAATTATTCTCTACAGTCTGAATCAAAATAAATATATAAATTTAGCTTAAAGGTATCTAACACCCAAAGAGAAATTTTCCAAGCTCAGTCCATTTCCACCCAACTACTCATTCAAGGTACTTAGCGATCGTTGATTTATGTTTGATCTAACATTTTAAATCATTATCGGTTCTCTATCGAAAGGAAAACTTGATTCGACTAATTATTTTTTTTAAAATTTATTCTTTTGGGACTTTTTCTCATTAATTATTTATCTACCTATAATTCTGTGAAGATAGAGTATCTGATACCCCTTTATGACGAGTCGTTGAATTTTTTCATCTACCAGTTTCAAACAACAACCAAATGCATTAAATAACTTCTTATCGCTTGATTTTTTAGCTACTATATTTATGACGAGGGCTAAAAATCATCAATCCTTAGAAATTCGTCGTTATATATATAAATATTTTGTTTATTAGTCAAATTCACAATATGTTCAACTGAGGGACTCTTATGGAAATTTAGATAGTAAATTAAGAAAATGGTCTGATAGAATAGGTCATGATTTCTCATGTTGGATATATTAGTTTAATTCTTTCTATATGGGCTAAGTTTTGTTTCCGTCATCTGTTCAGCCTGCAAAGTTAATTTTGGTTGTTCTGCTAAAAGAATAGGTCTTCATGATTCGAAGTATGATAGGAAATATGTTACTCTGGCCTCAGTTAGAGTTATCTAGTTAGTCTTCTAGATACATCAGGTTTATATTTTATGCTTCTTAGAGGGAATGAGGCTTTTACTGCTATATTATGATCCTTAAAGTAAGACCTTATTTTTATGGCGACGCCAAGGTATGTTTTTTAGTTGTAGGTAACGAGTCTCGACAACTAATAAGGATTTAATTACAGAATAAATATTCATAAACTTATTTCTTTTTTCTCTAACTCAACAAAACTAACACCAAATTCTAAAAACGCTAATACAAAATAAGAGCTCATCCGATTTTGGCTTTATTAATTCCACTGGGAGGCTATGAACATTTTTTATTATTGAAAGCTTCATTGAAGGCTGGATTCAAATTGAATATCTCTACTCATTTTAATACATGGAAGAAGGCTGGAACTTATCTGAAGACCTTGAAATTAATATGTTTAGCGTAACTAGTTTATCTGCGTAATTGGACGTCTTTAGCTTTTCGAAGGAAAATTATTACAACCAAGTTGGAGAGTTGCGAAGGGTATGCTTCTGTTTCTTTTTCACTATCCATATAACCTAAAAATTCCCAGACCTTACATCACATGTGCAATTCTCTATATTAAGGTTTAAGTTACATCACAAGTGCAATTTTCTATATTGAGGTTTAAGTTGATTCTTCTTAAGTTTGGTAAGGTTTCACCCAGATCATCCAAGCGGTCTTCATATTAGGTAATAATGACCAATATATCATCAATATATGCCTGAATGTTTATGCCAACATACATTAAAAAGGTTTTATTGACTAGTTTATGATATGTGACGCAACATTTTTTAGTCCAAAAGACACAAATTTGTAGCAATAAAGTACACTATCGGTCCTCAATTGTTTTCTTTAAGTTAGTGAATTCAACACACATCCTCTATTTTTACTATTCTTTTTTATGGACAATGGGTTGGTTGACCATATTGGAAATATGCTTCCTTAATTTGGCCTATACCTCTGAGTTTATCCTGTTCTTTCACTATTAATTCAGGTTTTGTTGGGAGAAAAATATAATTTTATGCTTTACTAGACAAAAGATCGATGGATACCTTGGTTTATACTAATTCTTGTGAAACACCTATTATGTTATAAATAGTCCACATAAAAATTTATTTTTAAAACTTGATTATTTTATACTTGAGGTTGGTAGGTATGTCTCAACTAAGGCGAATGAGATATTTTTTTTCTATATGAATACTGTATATATTTTCTTTTTGGGATCTATTAGGTGTGGGGGATCTCTAGGTTTATCCATACGATCAAAGATGATTAAGGCCTTTTGGATTTATATATAAGGAAACCTCTGAACAAATTTTAAAACTCTCTGACTTAGTCTAATCACACAAACATTTTTATTGACTATGTAGCAAAGATATTGATGGACGGTTGAAACTACCGCATGCATGTTGTGGTTATATGTTGTCTAACCACGGCCTTTCCAAAATCAAATTATATCAAGAAGGTGCTTCCACTATGATCATAAAATATTTGTCCTTCTACTTGGACCCTCATTTTCCCATACCCACATCTAAAATTATTTGTCCCTATAACATTTGTATGTGCTCCGATAAACCCACATAAGATTCTTTGATTTTGGAAATTAAGTGATCCTAAATCTTTCATAATACATTCACTGATATGGTCTCTGCAACGATCAGACTATGGATGCGGACATAAGAAAAAGGTGCTCTTAACAAAAGAGAATGAATTTATTTATTATTGGAGGACCATGTGTAGCGCATGCACTGTACTTAACAACTAAATTACATAAAATATTAAAAAATCTAGTGGTTCTTTAATATCTTACAAATAATTACCGTCCAATGAATAAAACTAAATCGTACCATCAGTTTTCTAATTTTTCATATTTGGTTTGTTACTTTTTCCAAAATCACGTTTGATCAAAACCAAAAAACAATTACCGACCAATTGTTTCCTTAAAATACGTCGACCAATCTATTAATTTCAACTATACAAATAATAATAAATAATAAATTAATAACTATCCTAATTTATTTAAAAATTTATTTACATTTAAAAATTTACTTTTAAGTTTAAAAATTAATCAACCAACTATTGTTGCGCAATGTTATAGAAACACATATAAGAAATAGGCGGTTAAATACCACATAAATCATTTTAAATCATTATTGGTTTTTTTATATAAAAGAAAAGTTGATTCTAGTTATTAATTTTTAAAAAATCATTCTTTTATGATTTTCTCTTATTAAATATTTTAATTTACAATGCACTAAAGATAGTATCAAATACTCTTTTACGTTGAGTCGTTGTATTTTTCCATCTACCAGTTTGAAATAACAACCAATTACATTAAATAACTTCTTATCACTTGATTTTTTAGATATTATTACGAGGGATGAAACTTATTAATCCTTAGAAATTATTTGTTCTTTATATAATATGTTTGTTCATCGGTCAAATTCATAATATGAACAATTGAGGGGTTCTTATGGAAACTTAGAAAGTAAATTAAGAAAGTGGTCTAATAGAATAGATCATGATATCTCATGTTGGATATATAAGCTGAATTCTTTCTATATGATCTAAGTTTTGTTTTCTTCATTTGTTTCAACCTGCCAAGTTAATTTGGTTGTTCTGTTGAAGGTATATGTCTTTATGATTGGAAGTATGATAGGAAGTATGTTACTCTCGCCTCAATCTGAGGCTTTAATGGTAGAGGTAGATCGACTATCTAAAGTTGGGCACATGCAAGAATCTGCGTATCCACCATGGAAAACTAATCAAATTATGGTAATGAAGAAAAACGGTAAGTGCAAATGTGTGTAGATTTTACAGATTTAAATAGAACTTGTCCAAAAGATCATTTCTTAGTACCCTGAATAGATCAATTAGTGGATTCTACTTTAGGGAAAAAAATATTTCTTTTATGGATGCATATGCATGATACAATCAAATCAAGGTGAATCCAGGGGATGAAGAAAGTACTTCGTTTATCAGTGGACGAGGTTTGCACTGTTACAAAGTAATGACTTTCAGATTAAACAATAGAGGTGCTACATATCAACGTTTGGTGAATAAAACCTTTGAACCTCAGATCAGGCGAAATGTTGAAGTATATATACATTGATGACATGATAGTAAAATGTATAAAAGATGAAGACCACGTTAGTGATTTGGAAGAAAAGTGCACATTTGGTGTTTGTTCCAGCATTTGTTTTTAGTATATATAGTCAGCGAACAAGGTATCGAAGCTCACCCAGTGCACCTAAAAGCTTTAAGTACAATGGCACCTCCTGGAACTATCAAAGAGGTTGAAATTTTGACCAGAAGTTTAGTAGCTTTAACTAGATTTGTATCCTGTTATTTGGATAAATGTGCTCCTTTCTTCCAGGTGTTAAGGCAATCAAGTCATTTTGATTGGACCTAGAAGTGTACCAGAACTTTTGAACAGATTAAAAAATATTTATCCTCTCCTAAAATTTTGTCAAAACCTAGTCCGGGAAACAAGTTGTTTGTTTATTTAGTTGTATCAAATTATTATTTTAGTACTGTGTTGGTCCTAAAATTTGGTGGCTACCCTCGACCTGTGTATTATGTCTGTAAGAGTCTAATGGATGTTGAAAAAAGATAATTAGTTAGAGAAGTTGGTTTTAGCTCTAGTTATTGCTGCTCGGAAAATGAGACCTTATTTCCAAGTTCATAGTATTGTAGTCGTAACTTCTTTTACTTTAAAAAGTATGTTGCAAAGACCTGATATTTCTAGAAGAATGACTAAGTGGTCTATGGAGCTTGGATATTTTGATATATATTTTGAACCAGAAACAGAAATTAAAGCTCAACCCTTGGCAGATTTATTAATTATATTTCAGTTCCTACGACCTGATATGGAGGCCAAAGAGACAACATCTTAGGAAGAATGGACAGTGCAAACCGATGGGGGTCAAACACTTTTGGTTGTGGGGGTGTCCTCCAGTTAATATCTCCAGATGGAATGGAAATGTATCATGATATACGTTTTGGATTTCACACATCAACCAATGAAGCAAAATACTAGTCGGCTTTGGCAGGTTTTAGGCTTGCTCAAATTTGTGGGGTGAAAAAAGTCTGTTTGGTAAGTGATTCACAAATCTTGATAAATCATGCATCAGGCCTTTCTGAGGCAAGGAATGATCATCTTGTCAAATATCTTAAGGCACTAAAATTTTTAGGAGTGGTTTTTGAAAGCATCAAGTACGAACATGTACACAAAGCGGATAATTCCGCAGCAGATTCATTGGCAACAATTGCGTATTCAGATGGATATCCGTGAATCATCACACGAGAAAATTCTTCAATTACTATAGGATCTAAGCGGATTGAAGGAAACGATGAAGCTTTCCAAATTTTAACGAGCAACGAAAATGATTAGAGGCTTAATATCACATAATGTCGTGTTAACGTTATGCTCCCAATTGGTAAATTGATGTTCTAAAAAGATACGTTCAAATTCTCATGGTTATGTTGTCCTCATAGGAATCTTATACAAAACATCCTTGAGCATACCTTTAATTCGATGTTTGGGGAAATATGAGTCACAAATGATATTATTAGAATTACACAATAAAGAAGGGTATGCTCATTGTGGGTATAAAATGTTGCTACGAAGAGTAATTCTGGCAGGACGTTATTGGCCTACAATCTCCTCAGTCGCTAAAGAGATAGTTAAAAGATGTGATACTTGCCAAAATCTCTCTACTATAATTCGTAAACCGGGAGTCCCTCTTGAATCTTTATCTGAAGCTTTACCATATTGGGGTTTCAAGGCAGATTACTATGGATAATGGACCATAGTTGGATAATAAAGAAATGAGCGCTTTTTGCTCTTCTCGAGGGATACATCTATATTTTTCGTCTCATATCCATCCTCAAACCAATGGTCAAGTTGAGATCATTAATCAAACAATCTTCAATGGCTTAAAAACGAATCTGGAAGGGAAAGCCTGAAAATAGCCAGATTATGTACAAAAAGTCTTGTGGGCATATCGAACTACTCCTAAAATTGCAACTTTGGAATCTCTGCTTACTCTAGTGTATGAGATAGATGCGGTAGTACCTTCATAAGCTATTTTTCCTTCATCTCGTATCACTAAGTACTATGAGGAGATTAATGATGAAGGAAGGAAAATTAAATTGGACTTGATTGAAGAAAATAAAAGGCGGGCATAGTTGAATTTGTTACATTACTAAACATTGATGAGAAGAAGATATGCTTCAAAGGTTAAATATAGAGAATTTAATATAGGAGACCAAGTGTTAAGAAATTTTTTTATCCCCATAAAATAAAAAAACCACAGAAAGTTGGGACCCAATTGGGAAGGCCCATACGTGCTAACTAGAAAACGTAAAGCCGTGAACATATCGGATCAAAGACAAAGAAGGAAGAAATATCCAACACCCATGGAATATTGAGCATCTGAAGTTGTATAAAGAATGACTGTAATAGATCTTAATGAAACATGTAAAATATTAGTGACATACTTTTTCCTATCCTGGTGGCACACAAAGGTTTTAATGAGGTGTCCTATTAGCTGATGCACATATATAAAATTCTTTTGCTATTTTAAAACTATTATTTTTGGACCTAAAGGTTCCTATAACAAAAGTCGGCCTCTAACTATTATTTTTTGGACCTAAATGGTCTTCCAACAAAAGTTGGTCTCTAACTATTATTTTTCGGACCTAAAGGGTCCTCCAATAAAAGTTGGTCTCTAACTATTATTTTTTGGACCTAAAACTCCTCCAACAAAAGTTTGTTTCCAACTATTATTTTTTGGACCTAAAGTGTCTTCCAAAACAAATTAGTCTTTAATTATAAAAGTTGGACCTAAAGGGTCTTCCAATAAAAATATGTCTTAAAACTTAATGATAATTGGATAGAGATTAACCAAAGAAAATATAAATCAGATTATCATTTGTAAAGTAGCCTCGAACATAAATGAGGACTTCTTAAAAAATTGCCTCGAACATAAATGAGGGCTTTATAAAATGAACGTGTCAAATAGTAAACAAATTCTACTTTGAAGACGATTAAGATGGATCGTCATCAAAAGATTCTTTTAAAGATCTTTCTTAATCATCATCTAAAGAAATTCCTACAGGACGAAATTTGACCGGAACTAGATTAAAAAACCTTCCCAACTTGAGGCTAGGATAACGTTTGTTAATTTTAAAAACCCGACTTGAGAGTTGCACTCCTTTCACCTCTTTTAGCAACACATTTGGCAGCATAGACCTCAACAACAACCTTTTTTTATCAATCTTGGCTTGGATTCGAAGAACTTGCTTTTCATTCACAACCCTCTCAAACTCTTTAAAACATCGTGTGAAGTAATTCGAAGCCTTATCGTTCCCTTTCTTATAAGCTAGGATGGGATAATCCTTCCTTGCATTATGCTTAACATAAATATCTTTCTCCTTTTGACAACACTTTTCAAAGATCATGATGTAATATTCAGAATAAATGAGCTCTTCATAAATCGTGTCAGCCTATGCTTGGAGTGTAGAAAGCTTTTTTGAGGTTCTTCGACCCGTGACTTCAATTTTAAAACCTCTTATTTGTATTTTTTTTCTATCCTTAAAAAATGCATTTTCTTTCCATGGTTAACCAAAGAGTGAAGAATTTTACGTATACGAACTCGGATGATGAACCAGCTTGGAACGAAACAGTAGTTAAAGAATTATCCGTTTAAGCAACATTCCTTTATTGACACGAATCTGACTCAATAACAATTTTTTCGGATGTTGGAAAAACTTGGACCAACCACTTTTATTTCCCTTATTGATGTCTGTAGTTATGATTATTGAAGATGAACACAATATATTTCTTCATAATTCACCGTCTTTTACGGTGGTTGATTGTTATGATACTTGTTTAAAATCTAGCGACGGATGAGAATTTTAATTTCATTTGAGATTAAAATAGCTTACCAAGTCGCAGTGTCTTTGTTAAGTTATTTGAGATTTATTAATTATAAATAGTTAAAAAAAATGTAGACATAATAAGACTGCTATGTAACTATTTACAAAACTCTTTTGTTAAGTTTAATATTCATATTTGATTATAAATGTATAAAAGAAATGGCTCTTGATAGTTATAAAGTTTCATATATAAAACTCCTTAGACCTACAAGTATTTCTCCTTATTTTGATATCCGTTGTTAAATTTGTGAAGAATGAGTTGTTGCTAAAATAGAAAAAAAAACTCAATTATACACGCACAATATGTATACAACAATGCTCCTGTATATACCAAAACGGAAATATTTGGTACGATTAGGGAATAAATGTGATTCTAAATCTGTCTTAATACATTTTAAGAGGTAAAATATAAGAGGTTTAGTTGCTGACATTCATGTTAATCGGTCCTTTCTTAAATAAATCTTACTTTTTTTTTTTCTTAAGAGAACTACAGACTTATTAAATTTTTAAAGTAACAATTCACATCACCAGTATTTTACTAATGAGCAAAAATCCTATAATATTAAATTCTTAAACTTACTACAGCTTCATTTATGAATAGATAAGAGGGGAAGCTGAGCTTTAAGAGCCAAGCAGTTTCTTCCATCTTGCATATCCAAGCACAAGAAAGAATACCAGTACACAAACTACTGTGGTAACTATAACAAAAGAGTTGAATATTCCATTAATCTCGTACAATTGACACGGAATGTTCATTCCGAAGCATCCAGCTATAAGGGTTTCAACGGCTATAGCAAACGCGGCGATAGTTAATATCAACTTGAGTTGAATTAGCTTGTTTCGCTGATTGTCAAGCTGAATGTTTACGTAATCTTCTGTGTCATCAATGTACTCACGTAAAGAAAGTATTTTGTTACGCGTTCCCTCCAGCTGCATAAAATAAGCTTCAAGCAGCATCTCCAAATCCTCAACATCATCATCATCCATATTGCTCGTCATCATACTGCCATTTCTACATGAAAGATGGGGTGTAGAAATGACAATGACATTTGATGCTGTGCCTCCTAAGGAATCCTCGAGTTGATTATTTTGGAGCCACTTCCTTGTTAAATATAATTGTCCCATATTTTTATTGTCGTCCAATAGTCGTTCAATTTCATCTCTCACCTTCTGCACACGGACAAGTAGACGTGTGAGTTTGCTTTTCAAACTTCGCACGTATTCAAGATTGGCTGTGCTCACATTTTTGGTTAGTTCATCCAGAACAGGGTATGCATTAGTTTCAAGGTCCACCACACTCTTGTCCATATACGTACAAACAATCTCTAGCGCAATCTCCAGAATCTGAAACTCAAAAGGAAGCTCAGATGGTAAGCCTTCAACAGCTTCAGGATCAGTAAGCCACTGCTCAGTCATTCCATGCATTTGGCTATCTGTTGGCTTGGCTCCATCAATCTTAGGCTGGGTTTTTTGAGGAAATTGTTGCCTTAGCCGATCCACAAATGGAAGAACTTCTTGGCAAAGAGGATCGACTACTAGGACCTCTTCAGCAGTAACGATAGCCTTTATAAACTCTAAATTTATAACCATGGCTTTCTCCCTTGCTAGAATATTAGAAGATTGAGAGAAGACAGGGCCTAGAATCCTCAAATCCCTAGCGGGAATCGAAGCGCGTTTTGTGATCGCGCTCTTGTCGCATTCCACCAGTTCCATCGTCCCCATCCTATCGAGCCGCATCCACAGCCTCGATCCTCCGGCCTTTTTCTTCCCCTTCGCCGCCGCCGCGGAGGAACCACAATCGCCGCCCAGAGGAGGTGAGGAAGAAGTGGAAGCGGCACCACTCATTGGTGGAAGTGGTGGTGGTAGAGGAAGAGCCATTGTCTTCTTCCGACGGCGGCGTACGGGACGGCAGAGCGTGAAGGGATTCTTCCCCATCTACTCGGTTTTGTTTCTCCTAAACTTTGAGGTTGTTGTATAATTCTCTCCGATGCAGGAAGGGAGTAGGCGGCGTTTTAATGGACGGGGCAAAACACCGTCGGTGAGTGCCAAAGGATCCGATCTCTTCTCCTCTTTCTTTCATATAAGCCACAGCTGGTTGGGTTTTCAATAAACTAAATAAGATTTTACTTAACAACTAACTTACATAAAATATGGGTTTTGCCTTCTTTCAAGCCCATTGTTTGGGTTTTCGTTTAGGTTTGGCGGAGATTTCTCCCGCCTCTGTTACAATTCAATCTTTCAAATTATCAAATAAAAATCTATTATTTAAAAAAAAAAAAAAAAAACTTACATAAAATATTAAAATTATATGTAATTTTGAAAACATTAATATATTATCTTTAAAAGATATTTTTAAAAAAATTTGAATTTATTTCTATAATTATTTAAAAAATATCTTCTATACCTTTCATTTTCATGTAACTTTTGAAATATCTTTTATATATTAAATATCTTTTAAAAATAACAAATTAATTTTCTCATCTATGTGTTAAAATATATTTTTTATAACAAATTTTATTTAATTTTAAGTAACTTTTAAAATATCTTTAAAATTTGGATGAATTATCTTTTAGTTGTATACAATGAGAGAGAACATTTTAGAAAAATTGATAACAAAACTATTTTACGACGTTTCCAAGATATAAGGAGTCGTCGTAGTCAATTGTCATAAATTGGTTACTAAAACATTGAATGAATTTAATAAAATTTTGTTTACCCACCCTTAGTACAATTCATAGATCCACCATTGTCCCCTCCAATAAAAAAGAAATGATCAATTAAAATACATATCAACACCGAGTGCTACTAATGCAACTAAACTTCTTAATGAGTATAACATACCAAGAAGAGAAGCGGGAGTATGTTTTTATGCGCATTAGAATCCTAGTCCTCGCAGAGATCATATTATTCAATGTATTAGGACAAATTTAGAATCACATTTATTTTCTTTTATGGCGACCACAAATCCATGGATCTTAATGAACACTCAAATTTTGCAATTTGCTACCCTCTAGTAGTTGAAATAGTTGACCAACCTTCTCATACCTTTGTTTAGTCCTAAAAAATCTCCAAATGACGTAGACGCTATCTCTCCCCTGACAGTTCCTCCGGAGGACCAAATCTTTCCTACATTTTATGAACCCGACCAAAAGCCGCCTTTACGAAAAAAAAAGATGTCCTAAACATGGATGGCTATGCGGACTCCCCTAAGATAAGGAGGAAATTGGGAGGAATATGTTGCATTGATCCGTGAGGTATCGATAGTTTCTTATCTTTTGTCCGACGTCGAGAAACCAATTGTGAAGCCCTCACACTAAATTTTTTATCCATGTGACGACCTGTTAAAAGTTCATATTTGCTTCGAATATCGCGACCCGACTTCACAAACAAGGTGAAACTGCCCTTGCCGTGCAGGAGAATGAGTTGATAGTCTTTCATGAATGGTTCAATGCGGGAGTCTCGTTTCCTCTTAATTCAGATATTTTTTTTCCGAGCCACTTGTCATGTGTTATAGACAAGATACTCCCATACTTCGATGTCTTTTATTATTGCCTCAAAACCCTTGAAAATATACTTTAAGATGGAAGATTTGTTATTATTTTATACCATAATCCCCAACTCGGTTTACCTGAC
This sequence comes from Limnanthes douglasii subsp. nivea, assembly GCA_036936605.1. Lineage (NCBI taxonomy): Eukaryota > Viridiplantae > Streptophyta > Magnoliopsida > Brassicales > Limnanthaceae > Limnanthes > Limnanthes douglasii. Next base: position 21,477,581 of record JAUPFV010000001.1, on the reverse strand, counting down.
CTTCTACATGTCTCTTCAGAAAAAGTAAAAGGTTGTCTCAACCTACTGAAAAGCGACATAGAAGCCCCACTTCTTATTTGTTACTAAGAAAAAGGCTGAGTCAATCTCTATTCAAATTTTGAGCCACTTTAATCGTTTTTCTAACTTTTATCTTGTACAAAGTCTAAGTGGTCTTGTTACAGGGTATATTAAGATTTTCGGTTCTTTTGTTAAAGGTGTTGGGCAGTGGTGTAGCCAGGATTTGATTCTTATGAGGTCCTGGTTATTGTAAAAAAAAATAGCAAAAAATAGAAATCTTAAGGTTTTTATGCATCATGTATGATTTTTTTTGGTTTGTTTGGTTAAGTAGTGTTTTATGTATTCATTAATTCATTATGTATTGGTTATTTTCTTCAGTATTCGATCTATAATCATGAAAAACCAAGGTTATCGGGCTTGAAGATGTTGTCTCACATTTAGGTCTTTTTATCTTAGTCTTTTTTACTTATCTTCGTGTATTGTGTGTGTATCTTGACACGTCTTTGATTGTGTTGAGATCTGTAGGAGTCGAGAGATGACAAATTTATGATATAGTCAATGAAAGTGTTGGAGTAAGAATATTTTCCTTTATTAAGGCTTTAAAGAAAAAAAACAAGAAATTTTCTAAGGCATAGGAGCTGAGGTTTGAACCCAAGATCTCTGGATTCCCACCTCAGCTTTTTTCATTGGAATAGAATACATCTTAGTATATTGATAAATTTGTGGGTTCCTAGGCACCCACGGATCCCACCACGGCTCTGCCACTGGTGCTGGGGTTATCTTCCAACAACTTAGGTTTTGAGGCTAACTAGGATAGAAGGTGCTTCTTTGTTCATAACTTCGCTCGGGCTAAAATATGGACCATGGCTGACAAGAAACATGTTGCTACCTCTGCAGACATTACGACCGACAAAGTTGTGATATTTATGATCGCCCTCCCATCAGCTAGCATTTTACTACCTTCTTAGAGATTTGTCTTAAGCAATCAGGTTTCTACCGAAATGAAAGAAGCATCAAAGAAGAAAGTGAAGTCGGTTACTTCCCCTAGTCCTATTGTTCAAAAATACAAACGAAAAAACGAAACAGAAAGGGCCCTTTCTTGCGATAACTCACCCGATATTATTTCTCCTTTTCTCCCTTCTTCGTCTCTTTGAAATCCTAAAGTCACCAAAATAGAGACTCCAGATTTAGGAGAATTATTGCTCGTTGTGCTTACATGCTAGATTTTCAACAACCTCATTAATCGATTTGATTTCTACCAGACGCAATGGTTTGGATCGCGGTACTTCAAGACGGAGGTAAATCCTTGGTTTATAATATCTCTTTCTAAACTATGTATTCAACTCTAATAATAACTAGTTACTAACAATAATATTTTTGCAAACAATAACTAATTATAACTCTTCTGATTTATTTCTTTGATCACCGTAATTAATTTATTGTCGATTTCACGGGGGTTGAATTTTATTTCAAATAAGAAAGAGATAAAAAGAAGGAAAAATAAATGACATACTAATCATGAAAAAAAGGATGGAAGAGACATTTAGAATTAAAAAAATCGAATAATATATACTAATTAGCAAAATTTAATAATTGTTTTTGCTAAAAATAAAAATAAATGATGGTAGGATGAAAAATAATTGATTTTGAATTGTTGGTCTATATAAAAGTATATCATTTAGAATGTTTAGGCTAATTTATATTTTGTCCTTCGAGGAAATCTGATAAAATTGGAATGATACGGAGAAGATTGGCATGGCCTGCGCAAAGATGACACGAGAAGGTTAATTTATATTTTAAGATTTATTTTTTTATTTTTTTATATCCTCCAAGTTTTAAGAATTTTACTTTTAACTACGAAATCAAATTATATTATTTCTTATTTTTTTATTTTTTTATATCCTCCAAGTTTTAAGAATTTTACTTTTAACTACGAAATCAAATTATATTATTTCTCATTAAAGTTTTATTATATATAGTCAGATTATATCTGGCAGACTAAACATTTGTAATATTTTTAATTTGTTAGAGCATAATTGAAATTTGAGTGCGTTCTGTTTGATTTAATTTATATTTTTTGATAAACATAAAAATATATAAATTAAAAAAAAAATTACCAGTAAATACCTACTCAACTACCTAATTATCACTAGTATCCAAAAATATCTATTATAAAACCATTTTATTATTTTGTATTTATATTCTATTTTAAATAAATTATATAGATAATATTTTCGAAAAATCAAAATTACAAAAATATTCATCTTTAACAATTTCCTTAAATAAATGATAACAACCAAATATTTGGCTTTTTTATTCTCTAATAGCTCTCAAGTGTACTGCAAAAATAGGATTTTTCCCCAACATTTACATAACCTATTTTGATGTCCTATTAAATCCTTAAACATTGTTTTTTCCTTAAAAACAATATATCCTAATGCAATTGTGTCTCAATCGCCGCAAAGCCAATTTTGATTATAAGATAATTGTTTCAAAAATAAAAAATAATCTAAAACCACTAAAAATTAAAAAAAAATCAAAACTTTGACGAAAAAAAATTCATATTGTCACATACGTTTGTAGAATCTGAACCTTTCGCGGATTCGGTAACACCTTTACACTTGTAGCGCATGTCGGTGCCGTTGTGGATCTTTAGCAACAACTCGATGGACTAAGGGAACATCATGAAGCGCAACTAAAAACACTAAGATCTATGATAACAACTCATGCACTATGTTTGTACTATGAAATCAAGCATCCTCATAATGCTGATGAAGGGGACAATGATTCAAGATTCATGCTAAAGGAGAACAAAACACCGAAATTACTAGCATGGGCAAGTACACATGCCTACCAAGTTGGATACTTATAAAGTCCACTCATACCAAGGATCCTTCAACATTGGTGAAAGATGTCGTTATTTCCATAAATGCTCCCGTAGAAAGAGAGCAAAGAAGAAACCAACCTCAAGACATCATAGTTGATAAGGAAGAATAAAAGACAAGGGCCGAATTGTAAAGAAGAAACTTTATAGGATAAAATGCATATAAATGAATGTATAAGGGCCGAAATGCATAGAAATGAATGTATAAGGGCCGAAATGCATAAAAATAAATGTATAAGGGCTGAAATGTATGAATTGTAAAGATATAGCCAAAATAGGAAGAAACCAAAAAGCGGGGACCAAAAGATGTAATTAAACCGAATTAAAGCGTGTGGGGTCCGCAATTGTACTATAAAAGGACCACACACGCTTCACGAATCCCGAGATGAATAGTAGGAGACTTTCTCTCTCTATATTGTTTAGCAAGTAGCACTTTCTCTCTCTAGATCTGACACTCAAACATTCCTCTATCATCAAATCCTCTATCAACAAATCTTCGCACAACAAAATCACCCTTGGACTATCTTTTAACTCTTCAGTGGCGCCGTCTGTGGGAAACGAAAATCGCTCCGACGATAATCACTTCCTAGAAATAATTCCTGTTCCGAGGAGAACCATGGAAGGCCAGGGGGACGATTTAATTGATCACTGCGAGGAAAACATGGAGGCGGATGACTTTCAGGACGACTTGGAATCCGAAGGAGAAAGAGGTCGGCGAGTCGAGAACGCTTTCGATGACTCCGCCCTCTTGGCTCAGAGGAATGAATTACTGTTGGAAATCGAGAGGTTGAAGGCGGAGAAGGAAGCCGCCCAGAAAAATGTTCGGTTTGAGATAAGAAGAGAACCTGTCGAACAAAGGGAGGAGCGGGACGTTGAAATTCGTCCCAAGAAGAGAGATGATAAATATCGGAGGCGTGAGCGACGGTCTCCGAGGAGGAGAGAAAAATACCGTTCGGACTCGGTTACTTCAAGCGACTACTTGCGGTATAGTACTTCTGAATCATCTCCTCGAAGATACCACAGGAGGAAAAAGCGTGATCAGAGGCGAACTGGAGCCCGAAGGGGAAGGAGTTCGGAGAGGAAATCCTCGCGGGAAAAGAGTCGCCACGACCGAGTTGGTGATCGCTCTCATGAGCAGGCGAAGTGCCTTGGGAAGGATGATATGGGTCCTCGAAATTTAGAATAGCAGCAGCAATACACTTTTCCCTCCGAAGAAGGGCTGTACTTTTTAAACAACGATAATTTGAGGTCCGACATTTATCGTACGGGACATAATTGGAGAGCCTCTCCTCTGTCCTCGGAGATCTTAGTGGGGAACCTTCCAAATAATTTTGACATTTCAAAGCTTGAAAAGTTCGATGGGACTCAGGATCCGGATAATCACATCGAGCAGTTTAAGAACTTTATGATAAACTTCGACGACGATGATAAGCTTCTGTGCAGGGCATTCTCTCAAACTTTCAAGGGAGTGGCATCTAAATGGTACAACAGGCTACCTCAGGTCTCTATTAAGAACTTTGACATGTTCTGGAACATCTTTAGACAACACTTCGTGGGAAGCAAGAAGTTTCGGGCCAACGGAGATACCATAATCTACTGTCGACAAAAAGTGGGGGAGAGCCTAAAAAATTATACCAATCGCTTTGTCAAAACCAAAACAGATATGGAGTACTGTAAGGACTCGGTGGCGCTTGCAGCGTTCAGGATGGGCTTGCTCCCCGGGTTGTTAAAAGACACGGTGGCAGAAAGTCAGGCGATAACCTTCGGAGCATTGCTAGATCAAGTTGAGAAGAGAATCTTAGTGGAAGAAACCCAAGCCTCGGAGAAAGGTTCCGGAGAGCAATTGGACCATAATCAATTCCAAAGGACTGAGCCAAGCGCTCAGGGCCCTCGATCAAACGTTCAAGCTAAAAGCACGGGTCCGTATCCTCCAAGGCAAAAATCAAACCCGCAGTACTATGGCAATCAATCAAACCACAATCAAGGAGGAAGATATATGTCAAACAAATGGACTCGACCCGATTACTTTGCGGAGTTGACAGAAAATGTTGCTGCGATATTTGATAAGGCTAAATCTTCGGTCACGTTCAGAAAGCCCTTTCCCATACAAACACCGAGGGAAAGCAGAAGCGTCAACAAATATTGCAAATATCACGAGGATGTGGGCCATGACACCAAAGATTGCATAGCCCTGAAGAAAGAGGTGCAAGCTCTCATTGAGAATGGAATGCTGTTGGAATATGTCAAGAAACACTCCCAGAAAAATGCCGTTGTAAAAGCTGTCTCGAATAATACTGACACAGCCATGGTAATTTCCGAAGGGGTTGACGATTTTGACATTGAGCAAGAGTATTTGAACCCCAAAGTCGGGAGGAACAATGTAAACCTGGTAGAGGGAGAAATTCCGAGGGGGAAGGTGAACAGTCTCTGTGCATTTTTCGATTCCTTAGCAATTTTCGGCGGAGACACAATCGCATGAAATTCTAACAGCTCTCGCAAGAGGCACATGGTGAATCTGACCACCCAGATCGAAGCTGGAGTCTCCGCACAATTGCATCGCTCGCCTTCTCCTATTATTTGTTTTGATGATGATGATATGCGCAATGTTGCAGGGCCTCATGAGGACGCTGTAGTGATCGCGGCGGGCATTGCTGGGGATCAGGTTCAAAAAATACTCATCGACACAGGAAGCTCTGCGAACATTTTGTTTATGAGTACTTACCGCCGCATTTCTGACCCACCGGTCATCCGAAGATACGACAGGACAATAGTGGGTTTCACTGGTGCCACAGCGGTTGTTGTGGGGGAGTTTCAATGTATGGTAGAGTTGGGTCGTGGACCAATAGAAAAAAGAGGTGGAGGTACTCTTCATTGTGGTTGACGCACCAACCTATTATAATGCTATCCTGGGTCGCTCTTGGTTATCTCGGATGCATGGCGTCATCTCCACGGTGCATCAATGTCTAAAGTATGTGATCGGAAACAATATTGGAACAGTCAGAAGTAGCCAGAAGATGGCACGAGAATGTTACCAGATAGCCCTGTCTTCCAAAGGGGTTCGAGAGGGGCCCTCTGACCCAGCATAGCAATTAAAGGGGCCACCCCCCGAGGTCATCCCTTGCGATGATCCGAGGGAGGCCCCCGGATTTCAAGTCCCAGAGGAAGATTCTACGACACACGAGTTCGCGGCTGGCAAAGTTCTGAAAATAGGGGTCCACCTCTCCCCCGAATTTAAAGGGAAGTTAATTGTTTTTTTGTCTGATAAGCTCGATATGTTTGGTTGGTGTGCACAGGATGTCACTGGTGTGCCGGCGGAAATTATATGTCACAAGCTCGCGATACGATCGGATGTCCGACCCATAGTCCAAAAAAGAAGGCCTGTCTCCCCGGAAAAAGCCTCAGCGATTTTGTCGGAGGTCGAACGGCTGCTAAGCATAGGTCATATTCGCGAGTCACATTATCCTATATGGGCGTCGAATCCGGTGTTGGTGAGAAAGAAAAATGGCAAGTGGAGAATGTGTATCGACTTCACGGATTTGAACCGAGCTTGTCCTAAAGATACTTTTCCTGTCCCTCGCATTGATCAATTAGTGGACTCGACCTCCGGAAATCGATTGCTATCTTTTTTGGACGCTTACTCGGGATACAATCAAATCCGACTGGCTGCTAACGATGAAGAGAGCACTTCTTTCATTACTGGGCGAGGTCTGTATTGTTACAAGGTCATGCCGTTCGGGTTAAAAAACGCGGGGGAAACTTATCAGCGCCTGGTTAATAAAACCTTCGAGGAGCAGATTGGGCGGAATATGGAAGCTTATATCGACGATATGTTGGTTAAGAGTGAGCACGACGCAGACCATTTGCTGACCTTGCGGAGACATTCCACAACTTGAGTAGAGTCAATCTCAAACTCAATCCGGAAAAGTGCATTTTTGGTGTGCGGTCCGGTAAATTCCTTGGTTACATGATCAGCGGAAAAGGCATTGAGGCTGACCCTGAGCAGCTAAGAGCTTTGATCGCTATGACTCCTCCTCAAAACATTAAGGAGGTGCAAATCCTGACAGGACGATTGGCTGCTCTGAATCGATTCATTTCTCGCTCGTCGGATAAGTGTGCTCCGTTCTTTAAAATATTGCGGAATGCGAAGCAATTTTGTTGGACCGAAGAATGTTCGACGGCTTTTCGCCAAATTCAAGAGTATTTAACCTCTCCGGAAGTTTTATCTAAACCTTTGGTGGGGGAGACATTGATTGTCTACGTAGCAGTATCCGAGTGTGCTGTCAGTGCCGTTCTCCTCCGAGAAGATGACTCTCTCCTAAGGCCAATTTATTATGTCAGTAAGAGTTTGCTGGACGCCGAGAAGCGGTATCTTACTTTGGAGAAGGTGGATTTAGCGTTGGTAACAGCGGCACGAAAGATGAGACCTTACTTTCAATCCCATCCAATTATGGTTCGAACGACGTTTCCCCTGAAGAATCTATTGCAAAGACCAGACATCTCTGGCAGGATGACTAAGTGGTCCGTATAGCTGGGAGACTTCGACATAACATTTGAGCCTCAAACGGCGATAAAAGCACAGGTTTTAGCAGATTTTTTGGTTGAATTCCATTCAGACAGGGAAGAGCAGGAGGCACCTGATATAGTCGCCGAGGAAGAATGGGTGATACGGACGGATGGTGGGTCGAACATCTCAGGCAGTGGGGCAGGTGTCCAGTTGATATCCCCGCAAGGGGTAGCTATGTTCCAAGCCATTTGTTTCGGTTTCAAAGCTACTAATAATGAGGCTGAGTATGAAGCAGCTTTAGCCGGCCTACGTCTAGCTCAAATATGCGGGGCTCGACGAATAAAATTGGTCAGTGATTCTCAGCTAGTGATAAATCAGGCTTCGGGGGAGTCCGAGGCAAGGAAGGAAACACTGATACAGTATTTGAAGCTGATGAAAGATTTGGCATCGGGTTTTGAGGGCGTCAAGTTCGAGCATGTCCGACGAGAGTTAAATGCCGTCCCGGATTCTCTCGCCTCCGCTTCACGGACAGAGGGTTATCCCTGGGTTTTGGTCCAGACATGCCCGTCGATCTCAATTGGTAAAGAGCATGTGATGAACATCTCGGAGGAAAGCCATGCGATCACGCCTGATTGGAAAACAATCCTCATTGAATTTTTAGCTCATGACGTTTTTCCAGTCGACAAATATGAAGCCAAAAGAGTTAGATTCAAGTCTCATGGTTACATTTTTCTAGGAGGATTGCTGTATAAAAAATATTTGAGTCGGCCATTGCTAAGGTGCTTGAGTGGGCCCGAGTCACAAATTATCCTCTCTGAGTTGCATGACGGTGAAGGATCTGCTCATTGTGGATATAAGGCTTTGATACGCAGGGTATTCTTGGCAAGCTATTATTGGCCAACTATCTCGGCTGATGCAAAAGATTTGGTCAAACGCTGTGACACGTGCCAGCGCTATGCTAATGTAATTCACAAACCGGGAGTGTTGATGGAAAGCATCTCAGAGGCAGTCCCTTTTGACAGGTGGGGCATTGACTTGGTTGGACCTCTACCGATGGCATATGGGGGCAGACAGACGATAATTGTGGCCGTCGATTATTTTTCTAAGTGGGTGGAAGCTGAGCCACTCGCGGGAACAAAGGCCAAAGACGTGATCAAATTTGTTTTATCTAATATTTGTTGTCGTTTTGGTGTACCGTTGCAGATTACCACGGACAATGGACCACAATTTGATAACAAAGAATTCCAGAGTTTTTGTGTGTCAAGGGGCATACGACAATGTTTTTCGGCACCATTTCACCCTCAGGAAAATGGGCAGGTGGAAGTAACTAATCGCACCATCCTCGACGGTTTGAGAAAGAACTTGGAAGGTAAGGCGGGGAAATGGCCTGACTATTTACAGGAGGTGTTGTGGGCATATCGAACGACCCCCCGGACAGCCACCGCTGTATCCCCATTTGCCTTAGTTTATGGGATGGATGCCGTGGTTCCTCCGGAGATCCTCTTCCCTTCACATCGAATAGCAACTTATGACTCAGACACAAATGACCAACATAGAGCATTGACTTTAGATTTGGTGGAGGAAAAGAGACAGCGGGCGCAGCTGACTTCCCTTCACTATCAAACTCTTATGAGGAGTCGATATGCGTCCAAAGTCAACCATAGAGACTTTCAGGTGGGAGACAAGGTCCTACGCAAAGTTTTCTTGCACACTAAGGACAAGAGTTTGGGGAAGTTGGGACCTAACTGGGAAGGACCTTATGAGGTCACCGAAAGGATAAAACCAGGCACGTATCGGTTGAAAGATAAAGACGGACGATATCTCCGCTTACCTTGGAATATTGAGCATTTAAAGTTGTATCTCGATTAGCAGAGCTCGGAGATGACATTGTATTTCTTTTCACTTTCTATGTATCCCTTGGGAAAAATTATGGTGAGGACACACTCTTTCCTACCCTGTTAGGCACATGAAGGTTTTAATGAGATGTTTCGGTGATCCCCTTAAATACAAAGTTTCTTTGCCTTTAACTATTTTTTGAGTCACAGTAACATGTGCCTCGAATTGTTGTCCCTCGCACGATTTTTTAAGTCACTGTAACATGTGCCTCGAATTGCTGTCCTTCGAACTATTTTTTGAGCCACAATAACATGTGCCTCGAATTATTGTCCCTCGCGCTATTTTTTATTATTATTTTTATTTTATTCTTCGGGTCACATTAAGGTGTGCCACGATATTTTGGGACCTTCAAACTATTCTTCGGGTCACATTAAGGTGTGCCACGATATTTTGGGACCTTCGAACTATTCATCGGGTCACATTAAAGTGTGCCACGATGTTTTGGGACCTTCGAACTATTCTTCGGGTCACATTAAGGTGTGCCTCGAAGCCACTCTCAGTTGTGAATCAGAACATTTTCTCCTCGAAAATGTTTTCGGAGATCCTACAATTATTCGAAGGCCAAGTAAGTTGGAATTCGAAGGCTTTATTGCAAGCATAAAACTTGCTAAATTTATTTAAGTACGAATTGTTCGAAGGCCAAGTAAGTTGGAATTCGAAGACCTTATTAAAAACATACCACTTATCAATTTATCTAGATAATAATTATTCGAAGGCTAATAAATTTGGAGTTCGATGGTCAATCAACTTGAAGTTCGATGGCCTTATTACAAACATAACACTAGTTGTTCGAAGGCCAATAAAATTTGTGAATTTATCCAAGTACTAATTGTTCGAAGGGCCAATGAAATCATAATTCGAAGAAAAATTTATCTGACTGATAATCATTATGAACTTGTTCCAGATACAATACATTGACAAGTCAAATATTCAGTGCTCTTACAAAGTTAAAGCAGCACAACAAGTTCCAATCATTACAAAAAGAGGCCTTTTTAGACCATATACAAAAAAAAACTACCTACAGCACCTTTACTCAATCGGCGTTTTTCGAGGTATCACTCCCCTCACCTTCTGAGTCTTCACTCTCACTTACGACTATTTGGGGAGGGCGAAGTTCTGGGGGGACAAGCTTCCAGAAAGGCCCCAGGTCATATTCAAGGTGATCGGTGTATATTTGGGTTAATAAGCCGGCTCGAGTGGCAGCATCCCGAGCCTGTAAGTTCTTCGAACATGTTGCTGCATAAGCATCCACAGCTTTCTCCTTCGCCTCTTCGACTTCTACTGGGAAACCTTTGATCTTTTTCTCCAAGTTATTGCACTCTCCAACTACTTTTCGAAGAGCCTCAATACACTGCTCGAATCCATCGCAAGCCTTGCGATGCCCCTTTTTGTATTCAGATATCATCAGCTCCTGGGCATCAGTCTTCTCCTTGTACAAGTCCCTTTCTTTTTTACAACACCTCTCGAGCATTGTTACGTAGTTTTCAGAAGCAGAAAGACGCTCGTACAAGGCGTTAGCTTGGCCCTCGATCACTGCATATTGCTTCTTCGCCTCTTCGAGTTGAGAGGCAGCCAACGATGATTTGAATTTGTAGTAATTTTTGCGTTTCTCTAGATGGCGCATCTTCTTTCCTCTGTTCACTGAGGTGTGCAGCAGTCTTCGAAGAGACATTGAGAAATCGTCATCTAAGGGAACTTCAAAGGAGCTCGAGGGAGATCCGAGCTCTGCGGAGTCAAATTCTGAAAATCTACCTCCAATAATTTCTGGATCGAGGAGTTGAGGAGGGTTACTCCCAGGCATGGGGACAGGAGCCAACCTTGGGTTATGTTCGAAAGAGGTTAGTTGGGAAGCCTCAGTGAGAGGCGATCGTCGGGATTGTTGAGAATTTTCTCTGGATGAAGGCACACCCTTATTCTCTGAATCACTGGCAATTTCATGAACCTCGGTCCCCAGATTTTCCTCTTCATAATGGTCAGGAGTTTTTCCCCCCTCTGATCGTTCTTCGATGGGCTCGAGCAGGATTCCCTTACCCTTATCTCTTTTCTTCAGATCCTTCTTCGAAGGAGCAGGGGGAGGAGGATCACTGTTAGCAGCAGTTACATTGGCATCCTTCCTCGGAAAAGCAGAGGGAGGGGGATCAGTATTAGTTGAAGTAACAATGGTGGGTTGAGGAGGATGAGAGTTTGACCCCCCAGCTTCGTTCGAAGGGGGCTGTTGAACATTCACAGGCCCTTCGACGTTCAATTGTTGGGTTGCTGGTACTTCGTCTTCTAGAGGCTCTCCCAAGTGGCTCTGCGAGCGGGAGCGTTTGGGCAAGTAGATCACAACATCTTTTTGGCTGCATCGGTCTAGCACCTCTCGCTCCGAAGGCGGAGCCATTAGTCCCCTCATACTTATGTGATCTTGGGGATTAAGCCTCCAGAGTCGACTCCTAGCCAAGTTGTCGTCCACAAAACAACGGCGGAATCGATTGTCCCACTGCTCCTTTGCCCACAAGCGAAGGTTAGTAAAAACAGTGGCAGCTCCCTCGACATAGTCGGTGTAGGGTTTGGACACCCCAGTCATAGCTGTAATAAGAAAATAAACATCAACACAACATACAAATTCGAGGGAACATATTACTTCGAGGGCATATAAGTTTTCGAGGAAGCTTGTGAAAAGCATAAATTTCGAAGGCTTAAGTTCGAAGGATAAAAGGCATATAAGTTTTCGAGGAAGCTTGTGAGAAAGTATACATTTCGAAGGCTTAAGTTCGAAGGATAAAAGTTGGTGGAATACTTACATTTCATTGTCCATTTTAGCGAGAGTTTGTGAGGATTCGAAGGAGTGGCTTCTGATCCAGTCTCCCAGCAACAAGAGAAAAAGAGGAACTGTTGCCTCTATTTTTTATCGGCCTCCAATAGGTCCTTCAATATTTTTTGCCCCCGATTAAATGTCAATGAATAGAAGGGGAAGAAAGGATTTCGGGCTAGACCAGCAAGACCAATGATTTGCTCCAGTGAAAATTCTTGGCCTGAGAGCCTTGAGGCCATTATGCAGGCCATTAACGTGAACCACATATTGGGCCCAACCTGTGAGGAGCAAAGATCTATCTTCGAGAGATATTCAATAAAGAAGGGGTCTAAGGGATACCTTAGCCCCCAATTCATGATTTCCGTGTAGACCACCACCTCGTGATCCCTCACAGATAATGGTGTTTCTCCTTCGGAAGGAAATCTAATGTTGATATATCTGGGGATGCCCCATCGAGCCCTCAGCATCGTCTCCACCTCCCTCGAAAAATACTTATACTTAATATTGGCAAGGGCCACCATGTGCTTATTCTCAATGCCGCGAATGTTATTGCCGGCAATATTGTCTAACTCTAGGGGCAACACAATATCCCCTTTCGATTTAGGAGCAATCCGGCGAGCTTGTTCCTCGGATATTGACATAGAAGACGATGTTGCACCGTTCGCAGGGCCTGAGGAAGGGGTAATGGGCAATTTCTGTCCGAAGGGCTTATTGAGAGGTTTCGTAACTTTGGGGTCTAAAATTTCTTCATGTCTAATACGCATGTCCTCCTCAGTAATAAGCGTCCTCGAGGGGGAGAATTGAGTTCCATGGATGGTCATGGATGACATGGAAGGCAGACTAGACACATCTGTTCCTTGTCTTCGAGGAGGACTACCAGCATCACGATGAAGGTCTTGTCTTCGAGGAGAACTACCAGCATCACGATGACGGTCTTGGTTTCGAGCAGGACTTCCAGAATTATGTTGAAGGTCTTGGTTTCGAGGAGGACTTCCAGAATTATGTTGAAGGTCTTGGTTTCGAGGAGGGCTTCCATAATTATGTTGAAGGTCTTGGTTTCGAGGAGGACTCCTCGAAGTCCTTCGAGGACTTGAAGATCTTTGGGGGAGGTTTTCAACATTAGTTGGGGCAGTTGGTTCTCGAATTGTTAGGGGAGCTTCCCTGGCCCGCTTTCGCTCATGAGAACCTTTTCTGTCTTTATGGGATTTTTTCCTCTTCGAACCTGATGAATGCTTGTGTGATCTCTCTTTACCCATTTCTCTAGGAGGGTTTGTTTCGTTGAGCAAGCTTTGACGAGCTATTTCACGAGGTATAATGGCGGTCGAGTTGTTCGAAGGGGGCCAGGCACCAAAAAAGGTTGTAGTCGATGGTGGGGGATGAGGCCTTACGTCTTCACCAGCAGCAACCCTCTCTTCGAACCATTTACTAATCAACAACCACTCAGGAATTCGACGAGGCTTGTTCGCCAGCTTTATCTCTCTAGAAATAATTGAACAGAAGTTGCATTAATGAAGGAGAGGGTTGGTATTTATAGAGACTAGTGGGCTTTCTTGACAAATGAAGCCTGGGGACATTTTCATGTTGTTTGCTTAGGGGTACGATGGTCCACATAGGTGGACATTGTTCTGACGACTAACTATAACAGAAGGTGAAGAGTTTTGTGTCAGAGATTGTCAGGAGAAGGGAAAGAGTTTTCTGACAACAATGTCAGAAGAATTGGTACCGTTTCTTGCTGACACCGGTGTGCGTAATGACATCATCAATCCTAGCACCCTTTTTTCGCCTAAGTATATACTTATCCGAAGACCATTTGGCTTAAAAACGTTGCAAGGATTGAGGGGGCTACTCGGTATAACAGAAGTTCGAAGGGGCCGTTTTAGATATTCGAGGAGGCTAACAAGTCATTCGAAGAGGTTTTGTGTCGAAGAGGTTTTGTGGAGCGACCTTTCGCCTAAGTAGTTCATGGCCCCGACAATACGAAGGGACTTGTGGAGCAACTTTTTGAAGGACTTATGAAGTTCGAAGAAGAAATGATTTTGGCCTATCAAGAGAATTATTCAGTCTTAGCAAAACGATTTTTACTAAGATTGGGGGGCTACTGATAAGGAAGAATAAAAGACAAGGGCCAAATTGTAAAGAAGAAACTTTATAGGATAAAATGCATAGAAATGAATGTATACGGGCCGAAATGCATAGAAATGAATGTATAAGGGCCGAAATGCATAGAAATAAATGTATAAGGGCTGAAATGTATGAATTGTAAAGATATAGCCAAAATAGGAAGAAACCAAAAAGCGGGGACCAAAAGATGTAATTAAACCGAATTAAAGTGTGTGGGGTCCGCAATTGTACTATAAAAGGACCACACACGCTTCACGAATCCCGAGATGAATAGTATGAGACTTTCTCTCTCTATATTGTTTAGCAAGTAGCACTTTCTCTCTCTAGATCTGACACTCAAACATTTCTCTATCATCAAATCCTCTATCAACAAATCTTCGCACAACAAAATCACCCTTGGACTATCTTTTAACTCTTCAATAGTAACATGAAAAGTGGGAGGCATGACTATGAGCATCACCCAATATCTCAACAACAAATAGCAACGTAGGACACTAATTTATCCCAAAACGAATTTATCATCCGGTAAAATGAGCCATCAAGTATCTCTACTGCCGCAAGTAGCACAACAGACTTACCTCTAAAGTTTGGAGTAAATCAACATGCGACTAATTTACAGTAGTATAGTAGACCGATATCAAATAGGTGGATTCGTCCGTCCCAGTTTTCAGATTTAACTGAGTGTGTAGCAACAATATTTGATAAAACTTGGAGTCATGTACAGTTTCGAAAGCCTTTTCCAATTTAAAATCCAAGGAAGAATATGAACAACTCGTATTGTAAGTAACATGATGATGTTGGGCATGATACGAAAGAATGTTTGGCACTAAAGAACGAGATACAAGCTTTGATTAAGAACTGAAAACTAACTATGTGTGTGAAGAAACATTCTAAAAAAGATTTGACAACTAGAGAAAAAATTGGAGTTTCGAAGCAAGAAAACACATTGGTAATTTCCTAACAGATTCATTATTTTGATATCTCTGCTGAGTACTTAAATCGAAAACAAGGAAGAAATAATATACATATTGTTGAAGAGCTCTCTCCAAAGAGAAATGTTAGTAAGTTTTGTGCATTTTTTTTGAATATATGGAAATTTTCAAGGGTTATACTGTTGTAAGAAATTCGATTTCCTTTCGAAAAAGACATATAGTAAGAGAAGTGATAGGATAGATGGTGATGAGATATAAAAGATTTTGATTGACACAAGCAACTCTGCCAATATTTGTTTTCATGAATACTTATGAAAATATTTCGAACAAACCAATAATCCGAAGATCAAATCGAACCATTATGGGATTTACGTGTGAGTGACAGCAGAAGTCGTCGGAGAATTTGAAAGCATTGTCGAATTAGGCCGAGGACCATTCAATAAAGAAGTGACTATATTATTCATTGTGATAGATGCACCAATACCTTATAATGCTATTTTAAGGAGGTTCTGGTTGTTAAGAAAGTGAATCAATGCTTGAAGCACGTTGTGCGAAATAATGTACGAACAATTATAAGTATCCAAAAAATATCGAGAGAGTGTTATCGTATAGCTTTGGCATCCAAGAAAGTAAGGGGGTGTGAATCAAGACCTGCATAACAATTAATTGGGTCCATTCCGGTGTCCGACCCAACTGATGATTCGAGGAAGGCTCCCGGGTTTATGGTCCTCAATGAATATTTTGAGGATTATGTATTTTCAGGTGGGAAAAGTTTGAAAATCGGCACAATGCTCTCTCTAATGATAAGGAAAGAGTTAATTCAATTTTTTTCCATACATTGTTGACTAAGACCATATCTATTTTTTAGAAGATAGGATTATGAGGTTAATTGTTACTACAACAGAATTGGAATCCAAAAGAACAAAGGTCGGTGAGCTCACATTGATAACAACAATTGTTGAATTATTTAATTTTTGGCATTCTAGTGCTCCATAGAGCCTATTTGTTCCACTGATTTACTAATAACGTTGAATGTCTAAGGGTGACTCAATGAGATCTATGATCTAGTGAGTTAGTGACGTCTAGATCAGTACAAATGAGAATATGACGAGGGGTGTCAGTAAAATCGTAGATGGATGTGAGAATGAAAAGAATATGAAAAATTAAGACTTCTAAAGTTATACTAGATGTAACGCAAAGATGAAGATATGATAGAGACAAAGACAACACTTGGATTCAAAATAATCTAGATACTTCCCAATGGATGAGAGGCGTGGTTACTAACATAACTCCAATGAGAACCACCTATTAGCGGGAGTGACAAGGATGACTGAACCTTTGTAGTGTCAATCGCTGTAAGGGAAGAGCTAGTGATGCAAAAACAGATTTTCACCAAAAAAAGAGAGCTTGCAATGAAAGTTAGCTTCTCAAGATGAAGAGCTAAAACAAATGATATCATACTTTTCAAAATTTGAAAAGTTTGAGTAGATTTTAGTAGCTTTAAACTAAAAGGAGAAAACTATCGTAGAAATTTAATTTATGAGAGATACTAAAAAAAATTACCGAAAATTTGTTCAATTAAGATAGTACAAGTTGAAATTTTAGCAATCACTACTAACTTAGACAATTTATTCTTTGGAGAGAGTCTTGGATTTTTCAAGAGAGGCCAGGATGGCTCCTCCAAGATCAGAAACTGATAAATCTTGATCTTTCCGTCGCCGGTGCCGTTTACGTCCCTCCTGTGGCTTTCTCCTTCTCCTTCCTTCTCCTCTACCCGAAGGTTTTTCTCTGTTCTTCAAAGTTTTCCATACAAGTGTTCAATCCTTGAAGTTCCCTCGGTTTCTTCTCCGAATCTGCTTTCCTCCTTACCATCAATGGGGTACAACATTCTGTGCAACGACAACTTTCCGACTCTGCAAAAACAAACCAACAATGTTACCCCTGTGATAAAAAAAACCTTCTTGGATACTCTGACCTCTGCAAATACAAGATCCATACCTCAACCAGAGTACACAAAAATTTCAGAAGACCATAATGTGGTCCAGTTCACAAAAGAGACCAAAGAAATCCTTATGAATCAATCAAAAACTACCTTGATAGGTAAGTTTAGTCAAGGTATCCCAAAACATCTTGCTTTTCAGAGCTTCATGGAATCTTTCAAGTTCATCGGGGAATACTCTTACGTTACTCTCGACTCGAGAAAAATCTTGATAGAATTGAGTGTGAAAGAAGATATCATCAAGATTTGGACTAAACCTACCTGGATAGTAGACGGAAAACTTATGAGGGTGATCAAATGGTCTCCTGAAATAAGCAAAAACAAAGAAAGCCCCGTGGTACTGCTGTGGATCAGGCTTGAAAATATGCCAGAATACCTATATAACGATGGCATAGTCAGGGATATAGCGTCAACTCTTGGAAATGTTTATCAAACTTTTGTTCCACCGTTTAACAGAGTGAAAACCAACGCATGCTATGCTTTGATTGAAACAGATGTATCTAAGATTTTAAAAAGGAAAATATGGGTCGGATTTGGAATTAATGAAGGAAGTTGGATTGGAATTAGCTACCGAAATGTCCCTGATTATTGTTCACAATGCTTTCATCTGGGACACAAAAAAGAAGTTTGCAAAAAGATTGAAGGAAAAACAGATCAACAACAAGATTATATTGCTCAAAATCAATCCACTTCTTTACAAGATAAAGCTTCTACAACTCAGATTCCTAATGCTGACAAGATCCAAACATTTACTCAAGTTTACAAGAGAAGATTGAAATCTATTGTCACTGCCAAAGAACTACAGTTGTTGATACAAATACAGTTATTCCTAGCAATTAAGATAACACTCACATTGACATCATTAGTGCTCTCCAAAATCTTGAAGATGCTCCTATCTCTCCAAGCCAGGACAATCAACAGACTTCCCCAAATGGGGACAACACTGGCAGCTACAATCCTTCTCCCAGGACCAGCTCCAATGAATTTGAGGCTATAATCAACAAAAAATTTAAGTCAGCTAACAAAAGCAGCAGCACAAAAAGTAAGAAAATCAAATCAGCAAATCGAAGCAAAAGTGTCAAAAGGCTTTCAATCAACTCTCGAAGCAAATGTGTAAAAAAGGCTCCAATCAGTTCTCTGTTTATTAGAAAGGGAATACATAACAAATCTTTATCAGATAATGATGAAGATCGTTAGCTGGAAAAAAAAGAAATAGAGATGATTTTACCCATCGACAGCAGCAAATCGACGAGGGAGACCTCGAAATCCCTGTAATTATTCTGGATTTTCCGACGGCATTGTGGTCAACCATGAACAATTCCTTCATTTAGAAATCAAGTATGCTTCTTGTTACTTCACTTTTGTTTATGCAAAACTCAAAGAGTGCAGAGAAGAATGTTATGGAATCAGCTTGAGCAGCTCACCTGTGAAGACAAACCCTGGATAATAGCAGGAGACTTCAACACCATAACATGAAGCTCGTGTGGTAGATTTGTTGAAGTTGTTTCGAAGGTTGGATAGAGATAGAGTCAAAGCTGGTGTTCTTTTCCAGGATTCAATGATGGTGGCTGGAGAGAATTTTGTTGAAGGCGAGTCTCCAAAACACTCAATCGCAAACATCTCGCCGGGAAATGCAACGCTGACGTCGATCGCAGTAGACCACCTCCGTTCGATGACTGGGGCCTGATGTATGTGCCGAAATCGCTGATGGTGTCTGAGCTAAGGAGGCAGCCGATGGGGTTCACCTTGGATCATCTGAGCTTTTGTTGGAGCGATTTTGGTGTTTTTCGGTAGTTTTGTGGAGGTGAATCAGAGAAAGGTTGAAGATGGAGAAGAGGAAATCGATTTTGGGTCGTGTATTAGGGTTTGGCTCCTGATTTGGGGCTTCTTTATTTGTGTAAAGCCTTTTTATTTTTGAGTGGTCTTTAATTGGGCACTCTTTTCTTTGTAGAATCTTAAAATTTGGTAATAAAATTGTTCTTTTAATTAAAAAAAGATAGTACAAGTTAAAAAAGATATGATCGTTGATTTTAACGGTTATATCTGATAAACTCATTTATGTATAAAATTGAGCAAATACTTGGTTGATTAGTCTTTAAACCTAAAAATATTAAAATATTTTATTAATAAATACTCAAATTAATAGATATAATTATTAATAGATTCGTGGGTTTATTAATATTTTAATATTTTATGTAAGTTAGTTGTTAACTAAAATGCTTATGTTATGTAGTTTATTGAAAACCCATACCCTGTCAGCTGTGGCTTATATGAAAGAAGGAGGAGAAGAGATCAGATCCTTTGGCACTCACCGCCGTCCATATATGAAAGGAGGAGAAGAGATCGGATCCTTTGGCACTCACCGCCGTCCATTAGTAAACTAATGCATACCCTGTTTTGGACGAACCAACAAAAAATGTGAGCACAGCCAATCTTGAATACGTGCGAAGTTTGAAAAGCAAACTCACACGTCTACTTGCCGTGTGCAGAAGGTGAGAGATGAAACTGAACGACTATTGGACGACAATAAAGATATGGGACAATTATATTTAACAAGGAAGTGGCTCCAAAATAAGCAACTCGAGCATTCCTTAGGGGCCAGAGCATCAAATGTGATTACTTTTTTTAAAATTTTTTTAATGAGTCTGAAGATCTCTTTAAAAAAAAAGTAAAATGTAAGAAAGGACCGATTAACATTGTTGGGAATATGGGGGTTGGTCCGCATATTCCGCCTCCGTATATAAGTAAGAACAACCGATCTCAATACTAGTATGATATTGTACGCTTTGACACCCGAAGGCCCTCACGGCTTTGCATTTGGTCCACTACCAAAAGGCCTCATACTAGTTGAGGTATATTCTTACTTATATACCACTAATCTTTCCCATGTATTACCGATGTAGGATGTGGGACTTTGGTCGCCACCCTAACAAATCCTCATTTCGAACAAAGTACCACTTAGCCTCCTCTCAATTTACTTTCATCTGCCCACTCTAATCAGGTTGGAGACTACCTGACCATAGAGGCACTACGGATGTTACTGCTCACCTCCTCTTAGACCACACTGTCTTGTTCCTTAGCGCCACTCCAATCAAGCCACACTGCTTGATGAGCCACGGGCACTCCGAACTAGGATATCTAGAGCAGATCACCTTGATCATGGCTATTGGTTCATCATGTTCGACCTCCGAGAATATTACCACCATCGCGTTCCGTTTGGGCCTGACGCTCTGATTCCACGTGTTGGGAATATGGGGGTTGTGAATTTCGGTCCGCATATTCCGCCTCCGTATATAAGTAAGAACAACCGATCTCAATACTAGTATGATATTGTCCGCTTTGGCACCCGAAGGCCCTCACGGCTTTGCATTTGGTCCACTACCAAATGCAAAGCCGTGAGAGCCTTCGGGTGCCAAAGCGGATAATATCATACTAGTGTTGAGATCAGTTGTGTTCTTATTTATATACGGAGGCGGAATATACAGACCGGACCCGCATATTCCTAACACGTCCTACTCGTGCAACTAAACCACTTATATTTTACCTCTTAAAATGTATTAAGGCAGATTTAGAATCACATTTATTCCCTAATCGTACCAAATATTTCCTTTTCGGTATATAAAGGAGCATTGTTGTATGCTTATTGTGTGTATAATTGAGTTTTTTTTTTCTTTTAGCAACAAATCATTCTTCACAAATTGACAACAGATATCGAAACGAGGAGAAAGACTGTCATCATATTTGTAGGTTAGAGAGTTTTATATATGAAACTTTATAACTATCAAGAGCCATTTATTTCTATACATTTATAATCAAATATGAATATTAAACTTAACAAAAGAGTTTTGTAAATAGTTACATAGCCGTCCTACTTTGTCTATATCTTTTTTTTCAAACTATTTATAATTAATAAATCTCAAATACCTTTACAAAGACACTGCCACTTGGTAAGCTATTTTGATCTCAAATGAAATTAAAATTCTCATAACAATCAACCACTGGTTTGCTGAAAGACGGTGAAATATGAAGAAATATATTGTGTTCATCTTCAATAATCATAACTACAGATATCAATAAGGGTACAGATATCAATAAGGGAAATAAAAGTGGTTGGTCCAAGTTTTTCCTACATGTGAAAAGATTGTTATTGAGTCAGATTCGTGTCAACAAGGGAATATTGCTTAAATGGATAATTCTTTAACTACTGTTTCGTTCCAAGCTGGTTCATCATCCGAGTTCGTATACGTAAAATTCTTCACTCTTTGGTTAACTTTGGAAAGAAAATGCATTTTTTGATGGATAGAAAAAAGATACAAATAAGAGGTTTTAAAATTGAAGTCACAGGTCGAATAACCTGAAAAAAAGCTTTCTACACTCCAAGCATAGGCTGACGCGATTTTGTAAGAGCTTTTTTATTGAGAATATTACATCATCATCTTTGAAAAGTGTTGTCAAAAGGAGAAAGATATTTATGCTGAATGCGAGGAAGGATCATCCCATCCTAGCTTATAAGAAAGGGAACGATACGGCCTCGAATTACTTCACATGATGTTTTAAAGAGTTTGAGAGGGTTGTGAATGAAAAGCAAGTTCTTTAAACCCAAGCCGAGGTTGATAAAAAAGGTTGTTGTTGTTGTTGTTGAGGCTCATGCTGCCAAATGTATTGCTAAAAGAGATGAAAGGAGTGCAACTCTCAAGTCTGGTTTTTAAAATTAACAAACGTTATCATAGCCTCAAGTTGTGAAGGTTTTTTAATCTAGTTCCGGTTGAATTTCGTCATGTAGGAATTTATTTAGATGATGATTAAGAAAGATCTTCAGAAGAATCTTTTGACGACGATCCCTCTGAATCGTCTTCAAAGTAGAATTTGTTTACTATTTGACACGTTCATTTTATAAAGCCCTCATTTATGTTCGAGGCAATTTTTTGTGAAGTCCTTATTTATGTTCGAGGCTACTTTACAAATGATAATCGGATTTATATTTTCTTTGGTTAATCTCTATCCAATTATCATTAAGTTTTAAGACATATTTTTATTGGAAGACCCTTTAGGTCCAACTATTATAATTAAAGACTAATTTTTGTTGGAAGACCCTTTAGGTCCAAAAAATAGCAGTTGGAAACAAGATTTTGTTGGAGGAGTTGTAGGTCCAAAAAATAATAGTTAGAGACCAACTTTTATTGGAGAACACTTTAGGTCCAAAATATAATAGTTAGAGACCAACTTTTGTTGGAGGACCATTTAGGTCCAAAAAATAATAGTTAGAGACCGACTTTTGTTATAGGACCCTTTAGGTCCAAAACATAATAGTTTTAAAATAGCAAAAGAATTTTATATATGTGCATCAACTAATAGGACACCTCATTAAAACCTTTGTGTGCCACCATGATAGGAAAAAGTATGCCACTAATATTTTATATGTTTCATTAAGATCTATTAAAGTCATTCTTTATACAACTTGAGATGCTCAATATTCCATGGGTGTTGGATATTTCTTCCTTCTTTGTCCTTGATCCGATATGTTCATGGCTTTACGTTTTCTAGTTAGCACGTATGGGCCTTCCGAATTGGGTCCCAACTTTCCGAGGTTCTTTTCTTATATGGGGATAATGTTTTTTCTTAACACTTGGTCTCCTATATTAAATTCTCTATATTTAACCTTTGAAGCATATCTTCTTCTCATCAATGTTTAATAATGTAACAAATTCAACTATGCCCGCCTTTTATTTTCTTCAATCAAATCCAATTTAATTTTCCTTCCTTCATCATTAATCTCTTCAGAATACTTAGTGATAAGAGATGAAGGAAAAATAGCTTATGAAGGTACTACCGCATCCATCTCATACACTAGAGTAAACAGAGATTCCAATGTTGCAATTCTAGGAGTAGTTCGATACGCCCACAAGACTTTTTGTAAATAATCTAGCTATTTTCAGGATTTCCCTTCCAGATTCTTTTTTAAGCCATTGAAGATTGTTCGATTAATAATCTCAACTTGACCATTGGTTTGAAGATGGATAGGAGCCGAAAAATATAGATGTATCCCTCGAGAAGAGCAAAAAGCACTAATTTCTTTATTATCAAACTATGGTCCACTATCCATAGTAATCCGCCTTGAAACCCCTATATGGTAAAGCTTCACATAAAGATTCGAGAGGGACTCCCGGTTTACAAATTATAGTAGAGAGATTTTGGCAAGTATCATATCTTGTAACTATCTCTTTAGCGTCTGAGGAGATTGTAGGCCAATAATATCCTGCCAGAATTACTCTTTGTAGCAACATTTTATACCCACATACCCTTCTTTATTGTGTAATTCTAATAATATCATTTGTGACTCATCTTTCCCCAAACATCGAAGTAAAGGTCTGCTCAATGATGTTTTGTATAAGATTCCTATGAGGACAACATAACCATGAGAATTTGAATGTATCTTTATAGAACATCAATTTTCCAATTAGGAGCACAATGTTAACAAAAACTTATGTGATATTAAGCCTCTAATCATTTTCGTTGCTCGTCAAAATTTGGAAAGCTTCATCGTTTCCTTCAATCCGCTTAGATCCTCTAGTATTTGAATAATTTTCTCGTGTGATGATTCACGGATATCCATCTGAATACGCAATTGTTTCCAATGAATGTGGTGCGGAATTATCCACTTTGTGTACATGCTCGTACTTGATGCTTTCAAAAACCACTCCCAAATTTTTTAGTGCCTTAAGATATTTGACAAGATGATCTTGACTCAGAAAGGCCTGATGCATGATTTATCAAGATTTGTGAATCACTTACCAAACAGACTTTTTTCACCCCACAAATTTGAGCAAGCTGAAAACCTGCCAAAGAAGACTAGTATTTTGCTTCATTGTTCGATGTGTGAAATCCGAAACGTATATCATGATACATTTACATTCCATCTGGAGATATTAACTGGAGGACACCCCCACAACCAAAAGTGTTTGACCCCCATCGGTTTGTATTGTCCAATCTTCTTAATACGTTGTCTCTTTGGCCTCCATATCAGGTCGTATGAACTAAAATATAATTAAGAAATCTGCAAGGGTTGAGCTTTAATTTATTTGTATGGTTCAAAATCTATATCAAAATCTCCAAGCTCCCTAGACCACTTACTCATTCTTCTAGAAATATCAGGTCTTTGCAACATACGTTTTAAAGTAAAAGAAGTTCGGACCACAATAGTATGAACTTGGAAATAAGGTCGCATTTTCCGAGCAGCAATAATTAGAGCTAAAACAAACTTCTCTAACTAATTATCTTTTTTCAACATCCATTAGACTCTTACTGACATAATACACAGGTCGAGGGTAGCCACCAAATTTCAGGACCAACACAACACTAAAATAATAATCTGATACAACTAAATAAACAAACAACTTGTCTCCCGAGCTAAACTTTGACAAAATTTTAGGAGAGGATACATATTTTTTAATCTGTTCAAAAGCTCTGGAACACTTCTAGGTCCAATCAATATGACTTGATTGCCTTAACACCTGGAAGAAATGAGCACATTTATCCAAATAACATGATACAAATCTAGTTTAAGCTACTAACCTTCCTGCCAAAATTTTAACCTCCTTGATAGTTCCAGGACGTGTCATTGTACTTAAAGATTTTAGGTGCACTGAGTGAGCTTCGATACCTTGTTCGCTGACTATATATACAAAAAACAATTTTGGAACAAACACCAAATGTGCACTTTTCTTCCAAATCACCAACGTGGTCTTCATCTTTTATATATTTTACTATCATGTCATAAATGTATATATAATTCAACATTTCGCCTGATCTGAGCTTCAAAGGTTTTATTCACCAAACGTTGATATGTAGCAACTCTATTGTTTAATCTGAAAGTAATTACTTCGTAAAAGTGCAAACCTCGTCCAGTGATAAACGAAGTACTTTGTTCATCCCGTGGATTCACCTTAATTTGATTTTATCATGCATATGCATCCATAAAAGAAAGAATTTTTTTCCTAAAGTAGAATCCACTAATTGATCTATTCAGGGTACTAAGAAAGGATCTTTTGGACAAGCTCTATTTAAATAGGTAAAATCTACACACATTTGCACTTACCGTTTTTCTTCATTACCATAATTTGATTAGTTGTCCATGGTGGATACAAATATTCTTACATGTTCCCAACTTCAGATAGTCGATCTATCTCTACCATTAAAGCCTCAGACTGAGGCGAGAGTAACAAACCAAATATGAAAAATTAGAAAACTGATGGTACAACTTAGTTTTATCCATTGGACGGTAATTATTTGTAAGATATTAAATAACCACTAGATTTTTTAATATTTTATGTAATTTAGTTGTTAAGTATAGTGCATGTGCTACACATGGTCGTCCAATAATAAAGAAATTCATTCTCTTTTGTTAAGAGCACCTTTTAGTGAATGTTTTATTACAGATTTAGGATCACATTTGTTTCCAAATAGTATGAAACATTCTCTTTTTTTATATATTGAGAACTGATAATAATATGAGGAACAAGTTTGTCATTATATTTTCACGTTGGTGAGTTTTATTTAGGGAAACTTATGTAATGGGGCTGATATGTGTTTTTATTTATCCAACCCTATTAAAAAAAGTCCATTCCCAAATAAATCCAGTCCATTTGACAAAATACGTAATTGCTCTAAAACAAAATAATTCGGTCCCAAATAAAAAAATATTAAGTTCTAATTTCTCACTTTTTTGCCTCACACTCTCTCTTCTCCTGAAACACGTTTCTCTCAACTGAAATTTCTCTCACAACAACATCGACATAACGTTTGTTACAAATTAGAGCACTCTTTAATCTCAATTATAAGAAGCAGACAGACAGACAGTCCCCTCAGAGTCCCTGTACAGTTCCCTCAGTTCCCACAGTTCCCACAGAATCCCCAAAAAAAGTAGACAGCTCCAAATCAATTCCCAACTTTAATAACGTTAGTGAGTAGTAGAAATTAATATTAGAAGCTTGAAAGTTTTCAATTACTTAAGTGATGTTAGTGGGTAGTGTGAATCATATGTCCAATAAATACTGAACTCTTTTTTTTTCATTCTTCAAGTAATAAAATCAATTCTTGTGTATTCTTATTGTTTCAGTTCATGTGTCTGTTCAATTTGTTTCATGGTATCAGAGTAAGGTCTCTCCATATGAAGTGTTTCATTTTATTACCCAGTGAAATAAAAATCCTGTCAAGTGTTATTACTTTTAAATCAATATGAATGGAAGTAATTCAGCTTCTCCTATGTCTACAGAGAAGCTTGTTGGAAGCAATTACCAATATTGGTGGTTGTGTATGAAGGCCTTCCTTGAAGGAAAAGATTTATGGGATCTTGTTTCCGGTACCGAGATACTTCCTAGTGATACTCCAGAAAACGCTGGTTTAAGGAGGAAGTGGAAACTAAGGTGCATAAAGGATTTATTAGCGTTGAGAACTTCGATCGGTAAGGAATTTATTGACCATGTTCGTGCATTTGATTCTCCAAAGGATATCTGGGATACTCTTGACAAGCTATTTACCCATAAAAATACGATGCGTCTTCAATACCTTGAGAATGAGCTTACTTCATTAACCCAAGGTAACATGTCAATATATGATTACTTTCTTAAGGTTAAGAATGTATATTCAAAAATTTTAGTTTTGGATAGTGATGAACCTATTAGTGATGCAAGACTAATACGCTATTTGATTCATGGATTACGACATGACTTCATGCCACTTATATCATCAATACAAGGATGGGTTAACCAACCATCAATTGTTGAGTTAGAGAACCTACTCTCTAACCAGGAATCATTGGTTAGACAAATGCTTCGTAAGTATTCTGTTGATGTTGAAGATACACTTTTACTAAAGACAAGTCAAGGTGGAAAAATACACAAAGTCATTTTCAAAATGATGGTAAGTAGATAAGGATTGAGGAGGAGTCAACAAACCACTCTAAACTGATACGTTTTAGATGTGGAAGGACTGGACACATAAAGTCGGATTGTAGTGCAAAGCTTGTTTGCAAGAAGTGTGAAAAACCAGGACACATCAAACCAAACTATTATTCGAAAATTGTTGAATCATATGCGAATGTTCCACATGATGTTGAAGAGAGAAATGAGAGACAATGGGAAACTTGTTTCTCGATTGAGTTTGTTAATCAACCGGACAACATAACTTCGGTTATTAATCAACTATTTGCCATTGGTGCCTCACCTGTCCGCGGTGCACCGCTTCCTAGACTCGGGCCTTGTCTACCTGCACGCCCCGTACCGAAGAAGGTACCAAATGGTTCGTTTGTGTTTCCTGGTGGTAATAATAAGGTAGAGAAGCCACAAAGTTGTATCGTGACTGGAAATGATCCGTGTGAGAGCAAAAGAAAATCCTCCAAGTTTATGTTGAAGGTTTTGCAAGGCTCTTCTAAAAGTAGTTTTAGTACGGCAACATGCCATGCTGGTCAAGTTTAAGCGGGTTTATCTGAGTCGAATGCGGTATCGACTCGTAAGCAGCTAGAAAAGATGGTTGTTCAAAATTAAAGCTTGTTTATGGGCATGATATAAGGCTTAGTCAGATGCCTGTTAACTGTAACTTTAAGGTTTTGAGAGAAATTGTGAGTACAAAATTTTCAGCGTTAAAGTTGGTTTTGATCAAGTATAAGGATCACGATGAAGATTTGGTGACAATAACGTGTGCGGACGAGTTTAGATTGGCAGAGCTGTGTGTGGATAGTAAACTTGAATCAAATTTAGCTCAGTCTGTTCTAATATTGAGGTTGCATATCGTTGAGGTTGATCCAGAACAAGAACCTCCCTTGGTGGAGGAAGACGAGAAGAAGCCTTTGAGATTCTAGAAATTAAAGTGGATGGAAGTAGGTCCTCTTCTTTCGGTAATTCTATTTCAGAATCTGAGATTATAAATTTCAATAAACTTGACAAAAATGTTCAAAAGGATCAGAATAAGAAGGAAATTGAAACTCATGATTGGTTTTTCGATTTTACACAATTTTCCGTACTCAAATGGCAGAGTTTCTCCAGTCGTAAAGAAAAATGATGGTCATTGCTGTTATTACGACTGTGGATTTAGCCCTTCATGTTTGTTTCACTTGGTTGTTTATTTTGAAACTCGGGTGGGGTCTAGCGTGTGCACTCATGGTGTTAAAATTATTGTGGTGGTTCATTAATGTGGCTCAGATCGTTTATATACTAAGCGAAACTTGTGGAGCAACTTGGTCCGAGTTTCAGGGCAGACATTTATTAATCTGTGGGGGTTTGTTAAATTGTCCCTTTCTTCAACTGTCATGTTCTACTTGGAAGTATGATATTTCACAGCATTGATACTGTTTGCTGGATATCTAGAGGATGCATAATTTTATGTTACAGCTCTCTCTATATGCATGAACATAATAAGTTGAACTACTCATGCAGTTTTCAGTGTTCGAGTATCAAACGAGCTAGGCACACGACATCCAAGAATAGATAATTTTTCTTTAATAGTGTCGGTTATATCATCGACATCTCTATATATGGTCATTAGCAATCTTCAACCTGTTCTATCAATATTTTCTATTGGATCTGGATGACAAGCTGTTGTAGACTGTATGAATATTGTGTGTTACTACGTCCTAAGAATACCTGTCCGCTCTAAATTGTTTCATGCTCTTTCCAAACCGAAGTTTGAAGAGTTCAAAGGAGCTGTCGGTCTAACTAATCGGAAGAATGCACTAAGTGGGAGTGTCACAAATTAGTGCACTCTTTAATATCAGTTATAAGAAGAAGACATACAGAAAGTCCCATCAGTGTACCTGCAGAGTCCCCGTATAGTTCCCTCAGTTCCCACAGTCCCCACTGAATCCCCGAAAGAAGCAGACAACTCCAAATCAATTCCCAACTTTAATAACCTTAATGAGTAGTGGATATTAATATTAGAAGCTTAAAAGTTTTCAATTACTTAAGTGATGCTAGTGGGTAGTGAGAATCATATTTTATATAAGTAGTGAACTCTTTTGTTTTCATTTTTCAAGTAATAAAATCAACTCTTGTGTGTTCTTATTGTTTCACTTCCTCAATTTGTTTCAACATTCTCAGCAACATCGACATTTCTCTCTCAACGAATCTTCCGGCAGTGAAATCCGCTTCGTCCCCGCCTATAGACTCTCTCCATCGACGAAAACACAAATGGGTAAGTTTGATGCTTTTAACTTGGTAATTGGCTATTCTGTTGGTTTTATTATTACTTGGTGTTTACGGTCAATTTTTAATTCAACAGGGTTAGGAAGTTTGCTGTTATGTGTCAAAGATCCATTTAACGGACCTCTTCTCCTGTTTGAATAGTTAAACCAAAGAATTCTGGTTTTATGCCGCTTTTATCCTGAAATAGGGTATCTGGTGTTTTGCTAGGGCTTAATTCTATCAAATTTACCCTTAATTAGGGTTTAAAAAAGTCCGATTTAATTACCATGTTTATGACATTTGTTGTTATATGCTAAAACTCTATTTCACTTACTTCTTTCTTGTTTTTGTTGTTCTTAAACCAGGATTTTGGGTTTTAAACTGCTTTTATCATAACAATGGAACTCTGGAGGACTATTTATGACTAATTTCTATTGAAACTATGCTTACTTAGGGTTTAGAAAAGTGGCGTATTAGCTATATAGGGTGAGTAGGTTGTTGTAAAGCTAAAGTAGATTGAGGAATGTATTCCGAATGCATAAGATTAATTTAGGTCTAAAAGAGTAACTTTCTTTTTATTTAGGTATTAACTTCATTTTTTATGTTAAAGCTACATTTGAATCTCTCTCTAAAACTAACTAGGAGAAGCTACAATTTTCGTACTATGGAAGCAACTTATTATCTGAATTTACTGCCGATAAATCCACAACAAAAGCTAGGTTCTTTTGATTATGAGATTATGGTTTGTGCATACATAAAAGACTTCTACAATGTCGGAGGCCCACCCTAATCATACGAGGAAGACAAAGCTTGCAAACAAATAGCCTGAATATTTTACACAATATTAAATGATGAATGTAGTTGTTTGTAAAAATATATGAATGTAGTTGTTTGGAATATTACTTTGAAAAAATATACTGTGTGTTTGTATATGGTTTGTAAAATCGAATAAAGATAAATCATAAGAACAAAAATCACATGAGTAAATTTTTGAGGAACAACAATCACATGAGTAAATTTCTCAAGAACAAAAGACCTTAGAAATAAGTTTTATTGCCTTTGTATATGTGTTTATTTGATTACTTGAATATTGGAAAAGTATTTTAGCTTTGATAATATTATAAATTGGAGATCTTAATTTATTTTTTAAGTTTGATTTAGATTATTTCATCTGATGAAACTTAGCCCAAGACTTGGTAGTAAGTTGTACTGATTTATTATTTAAGAAACTAACATCAGAGTAGTCTGATATAATATTCATATTATGGGAAATTGTCACAGACTCTAATCTATAGCTCAAAATATTTTTAGTGACAACTTCAACTTGGATTTCTAGATAAATTGAACCGCTTTGCTCGGAAATTGTAACCATATCAGCAAATTCCTCGTCATTAGTTAATAAACAACCTATAAAGTGACCAATACACTTCATAGTAATATTATCTACACTCAAAGAGGTCTATTTATCAACTAAATAATCGATAATACCGTTTAAGCTGTGAAAGGATTTTAAAGAGCGAACAACAATATCATTCTCATACTTGAAATGTACAAAACCAGTGGACATTATACCTGCAAATTTTTTTAAAGATATAATGTCATGTGGTATTCTAAATTATCCAAATATATATCCTAAGTTTTCATTTATGTCATGCATACAATAAAATTTACCTTCGTGATAATACATATAGGCACTGTCATGTAGATTTCACCAAACTTATTTCTACCACCCTAAACTCTTCCACACCAGTATATAGGCAGTGTCATGTAGATTTCACCAAAATTATTTCTACCAGCCTAAACTCTTCCACAACAATAAACATCTAAATTATTTAAGTCTATGTAAAAACTAAATTTTCATCTTATACTATACTCACTACTATCACTCGTCTTTTTCATAGACAATATGTTTTAACCCAATTTTTATAGTCAAAATAGGTCTATTGTGTACAAAACCTAAATGATATTTGTAGATTGGACACAAGTAAGTACTAGTTCCATATATTAAAACCTGAGAAGAAACAGATAGAGAAACAGAAGGATAAACTAGAAGAGAAAGAACGACAAAAAAACAAGAAAAATAGAAAACTTACCTTTCTAAATTGAGAATACGACGACCGGCGACGGTGAAAATAGAGTGGAGTAATAGCTAGAAAATTTGACGACGGTGAAAATGCAAAAGAAATGGCGAACAAAGATGTTTGTCATCGCCATTGAAATCGAGAGAAAAGGATCTGATATTTAAATCGAGAGGAAAAAAGGTTAAAGACTATGACTTAATTTTGTACTTACTTTGTCATTCATTTGAGATAAAATTGTATTTAAAAATTTAAACTTGGATTAGTGGGTAAAGAAAGTCATACTTTGATAGAAATAGATAAAATTATATTTTACAAATGGTAAATCTTTTGTAGTCCAATTGGTATAAAACCCTTTTATTTATAAATCTTTATAACATTTTTATACATTGATAATGAAATATGAATATTAAACTTAGTCAAGAGAGTTTTGTAAATAGATACGCTTTTGTCTACATCTTCTTTTTTAAACTATTTATTATTAATAAATCTCAAATAACTTAACAAAGAGATTGCCGCTTGCTAAGCTATTTAGATTTTGACCGGTCATTGTACATCAAATGAAATTAAAATTCTCATCCTCCTCTAGATTTAAGATTGGGGTCGTCATCTTCAGTTACTATAATAATTACGAACATCAGCTATAATCAAATGCCTCCAAATTATACGCGAAATCAAAATATTGCTATAATAACTACAAGTTTTAGTTACTCATTATTTAAGTTTGGTTGGTTAGGCTTATAAGAAGGATTTTGTTGGTGAGTGGGACAACAACTGAGAGTGAGATTCCTCTCAAAATACGTAAACATTCCTTTTGGACTTTTTCTTTTATAATAAATACAAAATGTATTGAATCACCTGATCGGTCTATAAATTTACCAAACTAAGACTTATCGGTAGCCTTATATATTTACAAAGGCTGCCAAAGTAACAGTAAAAATATGATGTATCAGAGTCGTCTCACCCGTGCACCGTAACGGTTCAAAAGGATTATTGAGCCGAGGATAATGAAAAGTCAAACGACTTGTTTAACAATATTTGCTCTCGTACTGACATCCACTTATCTAATTTCGGTTGTGGTGATTTTATATCCTTCGTGATGAACGGGCTGATTCTACGACGTGGTGTATTGCCACGTGACGAACTCTGATTCAGCATTAGGATCAAAAGCATACGTCATGTCCTTTGGTAGATGAAATCCGTCTATTATTGAATTGTTTAAAAAATGCCGTTCGATATCCTTTAACCAAATTTAGAGAAAGAAATTGTCTGAAAAAGAAGCTCTCCAAAGATTAATTTAGCTGCCGTAAAAATGTATTTTCAAACGAGATCTTCGACCGCAAATCATATTATGGCGACCTCAAATCCATGGTTTTGAATAACATTTTAAGTGACTTTTCACTCCATCCTTCGATAGACTGTTCCGGCTCCGTCCGTATATAAGGTGATCGCTCCCTAGCAAGTACACTCTC
This sequence comes from Limnanthes douglasii subsp. nivea, assembly GCA_036936605.1. Lineage (NCBI taxonomy): Eukaryota > Viridiplantae > Streptophyta > Magnoliopsida > Brassicales > Limnanthaceae > Limnanthes > Limnanthes douglasii. Next base: position 21,444,710 of record JAUPFV010000001.1, on the reverse strand, counting down.
ACAATATATTTTCGTTACTAATTTCATCGATGGAAAAGATTTTGACATCATTCAAATGCGGTGGAAATAACAAAATTATCCGTTTGAAATTGAGAGTGAAGGTGAGGAGGAGCGACATATTCCTCGTCTCTTCTCGTTAACGAGAGGACGAACAAGGAGACTACTCTCCAGTGGTTGAAATTATTGTCAAACCTTCTTAAGCGAGAGTCGAAGACGGTGTCAAACCTTATAGACGGTGTCAAACCTTCCCCTAAGATAAGGAAGAAAATAAAGTTGTTGGTCCAAGTTTTGTCTACATCCAAAAATATTGTTATTGAGTCAAGATTCGTGTCGATTTTTAAATAATGAATTGGTTGCTCAAGATCATAAAGGAAATGTTGTTGAAAAGGATAACTTTTTAACTATTGTTTCGTTCGAAATTGGTTCACCATCCGAGTCATTCAAAATTCCTCATAGTGATGTTTTTTCTCTTTGTATACGTAAACTTCTTCACTCTTCGGTTAACCTTGGAAATAAAATGCAGTCTTTTAAGGATCGAAAAAATTAATTACAAATCAGAGGTTTTAAAATCGAATTCACGGGTCGAAGAAGTTGAAAAAAAGCTTTCCACACTCCGAGCATAGGCTGACGCGATTTATGAAGAACTCATTTATGCAGAATATTACATAATGATCTCCGACAAGTGTTGTCAAAAAGGAGAAAGATATTTATGTTAAGCAGAATTCCAGGAAGGATGATCTCATCCTAGCTTATACGAAGTGGAACGATACGATGTTCTAAAGAGTTTGAGAGGGTTGTGAATGAAAATCAGGCTTCATCATTTCCTTCAATCCGCTCGGATCCTCTTGTAATTGAAGGATTTTCTTGTGTGATGATCTACAGATATCCATCGGAATACGCAATTTTTACCAACAAAACTGGTGCGGAATTATCCACTCTGTGTATATGCTCGTATTTGATGCTTTCAAAAACCATTGTCAAACTTCTTAGTGCCTTAAAATATTTAACAAAATTATCCTTCCTTGCCTCAGAAAGTCCTGACACATGATTTATTAAGAGTAGCGAATCACTTACCAAACAGACTTTTTTTCCCCACATATTTGAGCAAGCCTAAAACTTGCAAAAGTCGACTCGGATTTTGCTTTATTGTTCGATGTGTGGAATCCGAAATGTATATATTGATACATTTCCATTCCATCTAGAGATATTAACTGGACACCACCCCCGCAACAAAAAGTGTTTTACCCCCATCATTTTGCACAGTCCACTTTTCCTCCGATGTTGTCTCCTTGGTCTCCATATCAGGTCGTATGGACTGAACTTCAATTAAAAAGTATGCCAAGGCTTGAGCATTAATTGTTATTCATGGTTCAAAATCTATGTCAAAATCTCCTAGCTCCAAAGACCACTTATTCATTCTTCTAGTAATATAAGATCTTTGCAACATACTCTTTAAAGAAGAAGAAGTTCGGACTACAATAGTATGAACTTGGAAATAATGTCTCATTTTGGAGCAGCAATAACCAAAGCTAAAACGAACTTCTCTAACTTAAAGTATATTTTTTTCCAGCATCCATAAGACTCTTATTGACATAATACAAAGGTCGATGGTAGCCACCAACTTCTAGGACCAATACAACACTAACATTATAATTTGATAAAACTAAAGTAACAAACAACTTGTCTCTCGGGTTAGGCTTCCATCGAATTTTAGAAGAGGATAAATATTCTTTAATCTGCTCAAAAGTTCTGGTACACTCTTAGGTCTAATAAAAATGACTTGATTACCTTAATACCTGGAAGAAAGGAGCACATTTATCTGAAAAACTTGGATACAATTCTATTTAAAGTTGTTCCTATCGAGATTTGAACCTCTTTGATAGTTCGATGAGGTGTCATTGTACTTAAAGCTTTTAGGTGCACTAGGTGAGCTTCGATACCTTGTTCGCTGACTATATACAAAAGAAATATTTCGGAACAAACACCAAATGTGCACTTTTCTTCTAAATCACCAACGTGGTCTTCATTTTTTATACATTTTACTAGCATGTCATCAATGTATATATACTTCAACATTTTTCCCAATCTCAGCTTCAGAGGTTTTATTCACCAAACATTGATATGCAGCACCTGTATTGTTTAGTCTTAAAGACATTACTTTGTAACAATGCAAACCTCTTCTAGTGATAAACGAAGTACTTTATTCATCCCATGGATTCATCTTAATTTGATTGTATCATACATATGCATCCATAAAAGAATGAAATTTATTTCCTGAAGTATAATCCACTAACTGATCTTTTCAGGATACTGGGAAATGATCTTTTGGATAAGCTCTATTTAAATCGGTAAAATCTACACACATTTGTACTTGTCGTTATTTTTCTTTACCAGAATTGGATTAGTTGTCCATAGTGGATACGAACATTCTCGCATGTGCTCAACTTTAGATAGTTGATGTACCTCTACTATTAAAGCCTCAGATTGAGGCCAGAGTAACATACTTCATATTATACTTCCAATCATAAAGACCTATACCTTCAGCAAAACAACCAAAATTAACTTGACAGGTTGAAACAAATGAAGAAAACAAAAACTTAGGCGATATAGAAAGAATTCAGGTTATATATCCAACATGAGAAATCATGACCTATTCTATTAGACCATTTTTTAATTTACTATCTAAGTTTCCATAAGAACCCATAGGTTGCTCGTATTATGAAATGACCGATAAACAAACATGTTATATAAAGAACGAAGAATTTTTAAACATTGATAATTTTTAGCCAACGTGATAAATATATTATCTAAAAAATTAAGTGATAAGAAGTTATTTAATGTAGTTGGTTGTTGTTTGTAACTAGTAGACGAAAAAGTACAACGACTCGACATAAAAAGGTATTTGATACTCTATCTTTACTGCATTATAAATAAAAAATATTTAATGAGTGAAAATCACAAAAAAAATAATTTTTTAAAAAACTAATTACTATAATCAAGTTTTCCTTTATATAAAAAACCAATAATGATTTAAAAGGTTAAGATAAACGTAAATCAACAACATTATCATACGTTATGTTATTTGTCAGCATACTTTATACGTGTTTTCATAGCATTGCGCAACAATAGTTGATTGCTTAATTTTTAAACCTAAAAATAACGCCACATTTTTTAAATAAATTATTAAATAAATAATATGGTTAGTGATTTATTATTTATTATTACTTGCATAGTTGAGATTAATAGATTTGTCGACGTATTTGGTGGAAACAATTGATCGGTAATTTGTTTTGGTTTATAAATATTGTAAAACTATCGTAAAATAAAAAGAAAAAGATACATGGAAAAAAACTTGAATTGAAAATTAAAAAACGTTTTATATAGTTATTAAATGTTAGATGATAAATATTTAAGTGAAATAGATCTTTATCATAAATACATAAAAATATGGATAGTAAATGGATATCATTATTGAAGTCGAATCTTAAATGGTATTTTGTTTTCAAATAAAACCATCAAATATATAATATAAAACCACCAAATTGTTAACAAACAAATAAAAATAACAGGAATAAAACATAAAGAAGTTCTAATCACACATGCATGCACAGATCTCTGGTTATTAAAGACTTAAGAAGCTATCAACCCTGTCATTAGCTCCAACTAGCTCCGACGGACAAGAATTTCATGTACATAGGCGGCTGAACACCAACAAGAGATAGATCATCAACATGTATACTCCAAAGAGAATCACCACAGATAAGACCCGAAGCAACTGCTGGACTGTAATCCTTAGCCTTTTATTTGTTCGTCTTTACCCACAAGAACAATATCAAACTCCCAATATATATATATATATATATATCAATGGCCAAATATCCATGTAGAAAGGAATAGCCATACACATCGGGCTTGGCACAAACCTATACAGCTTGTACTTTGTCTCGTACCGCTCCAATATCTAATCTCACGAAGAGCGTTGATAAAGATTGATGCGATAAAGAATATGATCACGAGCTTTAAACAGTCTTTAAAAAGCGAGCTAATGCCTTCGACGCCCATAAAAACCATATCACGGTACAATGTTCCATATAGTGCAGGATAAGTGCTGTTTGGGTCGCCAATTGGGTAAGCCTTGCAGAACAACCAGAAGACAAGAGGTGTAATGACGCAGCCTATTGCTATTCCGATTATTTGGCTAAAGAACATAGATCGAGGAGATGATTACGTTAAGTAACCAGTTTTGAAATCTTGCATAAGGTCACCTGCCTGCTGTTGGAGACAATACTCATCAGCACACCGCAAGCTGCCAGACCCGACGACAACACCACCGCCTTCGAGTCCAACCCACCAGCTGAATATGATGATGGCGAGTTTTCCGTAGTTAGACGCGAACGACAAGTCAGTTAGACCGCAACTATAGGCTTTACAAAAAGCTAAAACCGGTGCGATTAGATAGGCTACCATGTGATACCATTTGAGTTGGTGGAAGATGAATATTGTGACGCATATGATTGATATAACAAGTGGGATCACTTAACCTCCCATTGCAACCTAGTTTTATCTAGTGGGCGGTAATTATTTGTAAGAGATTAAAGAACCACTAATTTTTCAATATTTTATGTAATTTAGTTGTAAAGTATAGTGCATGTGCTACATATGGTCCCACCACTCACCAGTAATAATCACATTTGTTTCCGCATCGTACGAAACATTCTCGTTTCTATACATTGGAAATCGATATTAATACGAGGAAAAAGACTGTCATTATATTTTTACGTTAGAGAGTTTTATTTATGAATCTTTACACCATTTTTATATTTATGAATCTTTACACCATTTTTATACATTTATAATGAAATATGAATATTAAATTTAGTTAAGAGGGTTTTCTAAATAGATACATAGCCGGCTTATGTCTAGTTTTAAACTATTTATAATTAATAAATCTCAAATAAGTTAACAAAGAGATTGCCACTTGGTAAGATCTTCAGACTTTTCTCCGTCATACTACATCCAATGAAATTAAAATTCTCATCATCCTCTAGATTTTGAACAAGTAAGATAACAATCAACCACTGTTTCCATAAAACACAGAATTATGAATAAATATCACTTAAAGCTTAAAAACTCAAGATTGTGGTCGTCATCTTCAATTACTATAATAACTACGAACATCAGCTAAAATCAAATGCCTCAAAATTATATGTTTTGAATATCCATTTTAAGTGACTTTTCGCTCCATCCTTCGATAGACCGTTCCGGCTCCGTCCGTATATAAGGTGATCGCTCCCTAGCAAGTACAATTTCGCAATATATTTTCGTTACTAATTTCATCGATAGAAAATATTTTGACATCGTTCAAATGCGGTGGAAATAACAAAATGATTTGCTTGAAATTGAGAGTGAAGGTGAGGAAGAAGCGACATATTCCTCCTCTCTTCTCGTTAACCAGAGGAGGAACAAGGAGACTACTCTCGAGTGGTTGAAATTGTTGACAAACCTTCTTAAGCGAGAGTCGAAGACGGTATGACTCATTTATTTTTCACATCCTAAACGTGGATGGTTATGCGGACTCCCATAAGATAAGGAAGAAAATAAAGTTGTTGGTCTAAGTTTTTCCTACATCCAAAAATATTGTTATTGAGCCAGATTCGTGTCAATTTTTAAATAATGAATTGGTTGCTCAACATCATAAAGGAAATGTTGTTGAAAAGGATAACTTTTTAACTATTGTTTCGTTCGAACTTGGTTCACCATCCGAGTCATTCAAAATTCCTCATAGTGATGTTTTTTCTCTTTGTATACGTAAACTTCTTCACTCTTCGGTTAACCTTGGAAATAAAATGCAGTCTTTAAAGGATCGAAAAAATTAATTACAAATCATAGATTTTAAAATCGAAGTCACAGGTCGAAGAAATTGAAAAAAAGCTTTCCACACTCTGAGCATAGGCTGACGCGATTTATGAAAAGCTCATTTATGCAGAATATTACATCATGATCTCCGACAAGTGTTGTCAAAAGGAAAAAGATATTTATGTTAAGCAGAATTCCAGGAAGGATGATCTCATCCTAGCTTATACGAAGTGGAACGATAAGGCCTTAAATTACTTCACACGATGTTCTAAAGAGTTTGAGAGGGTTGTGAATGAAAATCAGGCTTCATCAGTTCCTTCAATCCGCTCGGATCCTCTTGTAACTGAAGGATTTTCTTATGTGATGATCTACGGATATCCATCAGAATACGCAATTTTTGCCAACAAATCTGGGGCAGAATTATCAGCTCTACGTACATGCTCGTATTTGATGCTTTCAAAACCATTGTCAAACTTCTTAGTTCCTTAAAAATATTTAACAAAATTATCCTTCCTTTCCTCAGAAAGTCCTGGCACATGATTTATTAAGAGTAGCGAATCACTTACCAAAGAGACTTTTTTTTCTCCACATATTTGAGCAAGCCTAAAACTTGCAAAAGTCGACTCGTATTTTGCTTTATTGTTCGATGTGTGGAATCCGAAACGTATATATTGATACATGGCCATTCTATCTGGAGATATTAACTGGACACCACCCCCGCAACAAAAAGTGTTTGACCCCCATCATTTTGCACAATCCACTTTTTCTCCGATGTTGTCTCTTTGGTCTCCATATCAGGTCGTATGGACTGAACTTCAATTAAAAAGTATGCCAAGGCTTGAACATTAATTGTTATTCCTGGTTCAAAATCTATGTCAAAATCTTCTAGCTTCAAAGACCAGTTATTAATTCTTCAAGTAATATAAGATCTTTGCAACATACTTTTTAAAGGAGAAGAAGTTCGGACTACAATAGTATGAACTTGTAAATAATGTCTCATTTCCGAGAAGCAATAACCAAAGCTAAAACAAACTTCTCTAACTTAAAGTATATTTTTTTTCAGCATCCATAAGACTCTTACTGACATAATACACAGGTCGATGGTAGCCACCAACTTCTGGGACCAATACAGCACTAACATCATAATTTGATACAACTAAATTAACAAACAACTTGTCTCTCGGGTTAGGCTTCCACAAAATTTTATAAGAGGATAAATATTCTTTAATCTGCTCAAAAGCTATGGTACACTCTTAGGTCTAATCAAAATGACTTGATTACCTTAATACCTGGAAGAAATGAGCACATTTATTTGAAGAACTTGGATACAATTCTATTTAAAGTTGTTCTTGTCGAAATTTGAACCTCTTTGATAGTTCGATGATGTGCCATTGTATTTAAAGCTTTTAGGTACACTAGGTGAGCTTCGATACCTTGTTCGCTGACTATATAGAGAAGAATTTTTTCGGAACAAACACCAAATGTGCACTTTTCTTCTAAATCACCAATGTGGTCTTCATTTTTTATACATTTTACTAGCATGTCATCAATGTATATATACTTCAACATTTTTCCCAATCTCAGCTTCAGAGGTTTTATTCACCAAACATTGATATGCAGCACCTGTATTGTTTAGTCTTAAAGACATTACTTTGTAACAATGCAAACCTCTTCTAGTGATAAACGAAGTACTTTATTCATCCCATGGATTCATCTTAATTTGATTGTATCATACATATGCATCCATAAAAGAAAGAAATTTATTTCCTGAAGTATAATCCACTAATTGATCTTTTGATGAAACTGGGAAATGATCTTTTGGATAAGCTCTATTTAAATCGGTAAAATCTACACACATTTGTACTTGTCGTTATTTTTCTTTACCAGAATTGGATTAGTTGTCCATAGTGGATACGCACATTCTCGCATGTGCTCAACTTTAGATAGTTGATCTACCTCTACTATTAAAGCCTCAGATTGAGGCCAGAGTAACATACTTCATATTATACTTCCAATCATAAAGACCTATACCTTCAGCAAAACAACCAAAATTAACTTGACAGGTTGAAACAAATGAAGAAAACAAAAACTTAGGCGATATAGAAAGAATTCAGGTTATATATCCAACATGAGAAATCATGACCTATTCTATTAGACCATTTTTTAATTTACTATCTAAGTTTCCATAAGAACCCATAGGTTGCTCGTATTATGAAATGACCGATAAACAAACATGTTATATAAAGAACGAAGAATTTTTAAACATTGATAATTTTTAGCCAACGTGATAAATATATTATCTAAAAAATTAAGTGATAAGAAGTTATTTAATGTACTTGGTTGTTGTTTGATGCTAGTAGACGGAAAAGTACAACGACTCGACATAAAAAGGCATTTAAGTTTCAACTTAATTTCTAGGGTTTTATTCATTTTATTGCTTTGCTATCGTGGTTTCTGTTCCCTATTATAGCTACTATTCCTATTTTCATGGAAGAAAATAGAACCAGAACTGGATTCGTGTTTTCACTTGTTTTACTGTTTGATGTTCAAAATTTTGGTTTACAGGTAAAATGGCTTCAACTCAATTAACAGCACCACCATCAGCTACAGTAGCTAAGAACTTAGCTTCTTTTCAATAGCAGATGATGTTTATATCGATACCGAATTCGATCTGCAAAAACTATGGGAGGTGAGTACTAAGTAGCAACTATTATATTGTATTTTATATCTTTCGAATTTAGTTCTCTCGCAAATAATAATTGGATTGTTATACATGTTTTGTTGTGCATAGATTTTCAGAGCTCTATTGGAGCCCATTATCACTTACGGGGATTTGGAGAAACAATAGCAGCCTGTAATGCTGCTTTATGAATGGTGTCAAAAGCAATGGAAAAAAGTCGATATTCAATTCGGGAAGACAGGGACTACCACTGTTGCTAGTGTGTATGTAGATGGCGAGCTGGTCTCAACAACATCGTCGGAGCAAAGGGATATTGCGAAACTCGAAGCTGCCAATGAAGCTTTGAGTAAGATGACCGAGACAATCCCTACGAATTTGAGAATGATGGACATTTTTGAAGGGTTAGGTAGTTCGTTTGATATCGAAGGTGCAAAGCAGAAACTGCACGAGATTTGTGGCAAGAAACGATGGGCTAAGCCTACGTACAAGTATGTTGTTCTTTTATCGAATTTAGATCTTTGATTGGAATCAACTTCTAACTCCTTTTTTCTTGATTTGATTCTTTATAGGGTTGAGAGACAAGAGGGTCCTTCACACGACCGGAAATTTGTGTGCTCAGTTGAAGTTTCGACCGGAGAAGGTATACTTCGCATGATGGGAGACGAGAAGCCAAAAGTTAAAGATTCGGACAACTCTGCGGCTTCGTTGATGATTCGAGCTTTATAAAACTCGAGTTACTTAGGATTCTGATACTGCTGATGATTCAAGCTCTATAAAACGGAGTTACTTATAATTCTGATACTGCTGATTATACAAGCTCTGCAAAACTCTCGGTTACTACTAATGATTCTGATACTCACATGATTTTTACTGTAACTTCAGCAAACACTTCTACTCTAGAGATTTGAGATATTTTGAGATTATGATATATAATTCTATTATGTTTAAGAAATTCTGTAGGTTTTTCTGAAAGTTTGGCAATTGTTAGATACATATGTGCTCATTTAGCCTCAAGCCGAATCGGTTTGTCGATTTCAATATAATTGAATCATTTTATCACTTTTCTCATCTATCAATAGTTTTCTATATAAAATCATATATTATATACAATAAAATAAATAAATTAAAAATAAATTGATAACTAAGTAAATCAAGTATCTAGCCAAAACCACGTATCTAGCAATGTCTATGTGTCATATCTATCGGATTTATAATCAAGTATCTAGCCATGCCTATATTTCGTATTTATCAGACTATTAATCATGTATCTAGCAATGTCTATATGTCGTATCTATCAGACTTAGACTCACGTATCTAGCAATGTCTATATATCGTATCTAGAAAATATATAGTGCTGCATCTAGCAATGTCTATATTTCATGTCTATCAGACTTATACTCAAGTATCCATCAAATAAATCAATGCCAATCGCAACCACAACACAACGTATATAACAATATTGATGTCATATATCTATCTTCAATCTACCAGGCTATAGTAGTCGTGAATCACAGCCTCTAGTAAATTCTGAGATGAAACACTAAAGGGAGAATCTAAAGTACCTACCAAACTAAATATAACTAAGCTATCATATGGATGTGAACATTAAAATCGCATACATAAATTGTTGTATCTATCAGATGTATACTCCAGGATCTATCAATGTTATATATCGTGTCTATCAGACTATTGTTCACGTATCTAGCAATGTTAATATATCGTATCTATCAGATTTATACTCAAGTATCTATCAATGCAGATGTTTCCTGTCTATCAGACTATTGTTCACGTATCTAGCAATATTAATATATCGTATCTATCAGATTTATACTCAAGTATCAATTAATGCAGATGTTCCGTATCTATCAGACTATAATTCACATATCTAGCAATGTTAATATATCGTATCTATCAGATTTATACTCAAGTATCTATTAATGCAGATGTTCGGTATATATCAGACTATAATTCACATATCTAGCAATGTCTTGCAAAAAGATAACGAGTATCTAGCGTTGTAATCTCAGCGTATCAATCAATTTAGACATTATATACGATAAGAATCATCCAATCAAATAGACATGGTACATATCAATGTTAACAGTATACAAAAATATAAGTCGAAAGATAAGGAGTACTTATCTCTGAAAATCAAAATGTTACTAATAAATTGGGAACACAAGTTCAGAACGGAGCATCACATGACCTCCTATTACTAGACTATCAATGTCAATATATTAGTATTCTCCTGTTAGGGTATTAGAGACTAGCAATGTCTTCCTTCATATCTAGCAAAGTCTATAAAATTGTATATGTTTTGAGTTGATGCTGCATCTGTCTAACAATGTGTCCCTTCATATCTAGCAAAGTGTTCCTTCATATCTAGCAACGTGTTTTTCATATCTATCAGGGTTAATAAAATCAACATCCTCCAAATGTAAACCGCAGTAATGAAGTAAATGCATCATCTGCTCCATGACGATGCTCACATGCGAGACATGTTGAGTTGAAATCCGCAACAAGAACAAAAGAACAAAGATTAACACAAGTATATGTCCGCCTTATATGTCAGATGCCCCGCTATTGCATACTCTCGTGCTAGATAGCCTCTGTCGAAACAAATGCATATTAACATATAGATAATTCATTAAGAACATATAGATAAATTTTGAACCAATTTAGACAAGTTTTTTCATGTAGACCTGAAGTCAATATGCCACAGACTTAAAAATAAACTGAAGAAACCAAAGATATTACCTTCTTATTTTGACTGTAATCATCATTCCAGTTTTTGGTAGGAAATGGATCTTCAAGATGGAACATATCAACCTGTGGATTTGAATTTGAAAAAGATTTATTAGTAGTCATGACAGTTTTTTTCTCCATCGCGTTATTCTAGTTGGAGATCACAAATCTTAACAAAGTTGTGAAAGCAAGTAAATGACCGTACTTACAGTTCCAGTGAAGTATGTGAGGAATGATAACATAATCCCATTTTGAAGGACTGAGTGTACACGGGAATTAACCATCATGCCTGGACAGAGAAGCTCGATTGAAAGGCCCTTAAGCTCCTTAGTCTACACAAGAATTCCACAAAGTTGCTAATTAACAGAGGAATGAAAATAGCGGAGAAAGCAACAAGAAATTGAGAATGAACAGAGAACTGAAGAAGCAAAGTAACAGAAATATACCACACATTTGGAGACTGGGTCAGGATCTGAACTAAGATAGACAACTTTACGAGTTTTATCAATGCTCCTAACAGCCCCTTGTAAGAGTTGTCCAACACTTACTTCCATATCTCCAGTCTCTGACATACAAAGAGAGAAAACATAGCATAAAAAGACCAGTACCAGGTATGTACCTATATATACTCCACTAATGGAAACAAGCCGAGACTAATTTTACCTTCCCCTGCCTTTTCCCTTTATGGTAGATATCAAATCTCCGAGTTAATTTAGCAATTTTTTCCCATTTTTATGCTAACTAGATAAAACACTGTACTACTTAGCCAAAACCAGATGAGGATAACGAGAAGACTAAAAAAGGGAAACAAACCCTAAGATCATACAGCTATGGACCAAATGCTTCACAAGATTTATCTGCAAAAAACCAATACAACAGATAGACACAATCGAAATGATACAAAAACTTACCGATTTCTGCCAAGAACTTCCTCGGCGCGATAACCAGTGATCAGCTCGAAAACTGGATTGACATAAATGATAGGATGCTCATGGTCAACAGCGTCAGTGACAACGAATCCACAAGGAGTTTTTTGGCCCAGATGATTCGCAGGGAAAGGTAAGGAGCTGCCATTGTTAGGCATCATCAAGTTCTCTTCTATTTCTTCTTCTTCGCCACTGGTCAGATCGGACTCACTGTCCCACTCCATTAAAACTAGCAGCTAAATCAATTGCAAAACACAAAAGTGAAGAAAGTGATGGAAAATATATGAATTTTTCGGGGTTTTGATATTTCAGTTCGAGCAGAAGAGCTTGTGCTTTCGATTGAAGAGAGAGGGGGGTACGAACGAGTGGTGAGAAAATTAGAGAGGGTTAAGAGAGAGAGTGTGGAGGCCGGTTCAAAATTCAAAATTCAAAATCCAAAAATGTTTATGGTTGAAAATACTCATTAATTCTCAAAATAAGGCTTATATACTAGGTTAAGGGTAGTTATGGTATTAAAAACGTATTAGAAATGGATATGTTTAATGAGATGGGTATTAAGTGAGCATTAACCCATTTTTGGGTACTAGATAGTAATAGGTTTGGCCAAAAGGTACTTAGTATGTCATTTCCCTTAAATATATAATATAAAACCACCAAATTGTTAACAAACAAATAAAAATAACAGAATAAAATATACAGAAGTTCTAATTACACAGGCATGCATAGATCTCTGGTTATTAAGGACTTAAGAAGCTATCAACCTTGTCATTAGCTCCAACTAGCTCCGACGGAAAAGAATTTCATGCACATAGGCGGCTGAACACCAACAAGAGATAGAACATCAAAATGTATACTCCAAAGAGAATCAGATAAGACCCGAAGCAACCGCTGGACTGTAATCCTTAGCCTTTTATTTGTTCGTCCTCTCCCACAAGAACAATATCAAACTCCCAATATATATCAATGACCAAATATCCATGTAGAAAGGAATAGCCATACACATCGGGCTTGGCACAAACCTATACAGCTTGTACTTTGTCTCGTACCGCTCCAATATCTAATCTCACGAAGAGCGTTGGTAAAGATTGATGCGATAAAGAATATGATCACGAGCTTTAATCAGTCTTTAGGAAGCGAGCTAATGCCTTTGACGCCCATAAGAGCCATATCACGGTACAATGCTCCATATGGTGCTGGATAAGTGCTGTTTGGGTCGCCAATTGGGTAAGCCTTGCAGAAGAACTAGAAGACAGGAGGTGTAATGACGCAGCCTATTGCTGTTCCGATTATTTGGCTAAAGGACATAGATCGAGGAGATGATTGCATTAAGTAACCAGTTTTGAAATCTTGCAAAAGGTCAGCTGTTGTTGAGATGATGGCGAGTTTTCCGTAGTTAGAGGCAAGCGACAAGTCAGTTAGACCGCAACCGTAGGCTTTACAAAAAGCTAAGACCTGCGCATTAGGTAGGCTACGAGGATGTGGTAGCATTTGAGTCGATGGAAGATGAATATTGTAACGCATATGATTATATAACAACTAGGATCACTTAACCTCCGATTTAAAATCACATTTGTTTCCACATCGTACAAAACATTCTCGTTTCTATACATTGAAAATCGATATTAATATAGGAAAAAGACTGTCATACGTTGGAGAGTTTTATTTATGAATCTTTACACCATTTTTATACATTTATAATGAAATATGAATATTAAACTTAGTTAAGAGGGTTTTCTAAATAGATACATAGCAGGCTTCTCGTTTCTATACATTGAAAATCGATATTAATATAGGAAAAAGACTGTCATACGTTGGAGAGTTTTATTTATGAATCTTTACACCATTTTTATACATTTATAATGAAATATGAATATTAAACTTAGTTAAGAGGGTTTTCTAAATAGATACATAGCAGGCTTATGTCTACCTCTTGTTGTTTTAAACTATTTATAATTAATAAATCTCAAATAAGTTAACAAAGAGATTGCCACTTGGTAAGATCTTCAGACTTTTCTCCGTCATACTACATCCAATGAAATTAAAATTCTCATCCTCCTCTAGATTTTGAACAAGTAAGATAACAATCAACCACTGTCTCCATATAAGACAGAATAAATATCACTTAAAGCTTAAAAACTCAAGATTGTGGTCGTCATCTTCAATTACTATATAACTACGAACATCAGCTAAAATCAAATTAAATAAATTATACTAAAACAACTTTTAGTCCCTCGCTTGGTTGGTTAGGTTACACAAATGATTCGTGTGTTTTGGTACTCTACAATATGTTCCTGCAACCTACAGAATCATCCTACCAGGTTTCTAGTAATTGTTTTGTTGGTAAGTGAACATTTTAGAGAAAAAAAAATGAACAACATATGAATGGTAACTTTGAGCGAGATGCCCTCAAAATGAGGTAACGCTAGGTATTATAATAATGACTTTTATGATTATGTGATTTTATTGGTAAAAAATATACAATTCATTTTCAAAACTTTATTATTATTATATAAATACAAATACAAAATGGCCCGATCATTAATGAGTCTTAGTAGTCTTTTATTTATATAGAGTATTCTAGAATATAAATATGATGTATCAAAGTCGTCTCAGCACCGTGTAGGAATGGTTCAAAAAAGTGATTGTGCCGAAAATAATAGAAAGCGAAAAGACTCATTGAAAGCGCTTGATAATTTGGATGATATTTCAGAATTTCAGTTCTTTTTTGAGGATCCAACTCCAAATATCCCTCTATTTGAATATGTTGTTTGAAGATGACGGATCACTTGTCGAAGGAGTAGAAGTGGGTTTTTCAGATAGTGCTTCAATTGATTCATTCCGATAATAAAAATATTAGAATTCAGAAATTTAGGGATTGAGGTTAAAGACTTGTAAAATATTCCTCAAACATATCAAACTAATCATCTATTAAAATATGACCGCACAAAAAAAATTTATTTAATTATATATATATATATATTTAATTAGTAAACTTTGTATAAAATATTTATTATTTAAAATATAATTAATAAATTACCTAAATATGATTAATAAACTTATATAAATCATTCATGTATAACATTTTTACTTAAATATAATTATTTAATTAATAAATTTGTTATAAAACATTATTATTTAGATAACATTATTATTTAGATACAGTTAATAAATTGCCTAAATATGATTATTATTATTATTTTTATAAATTTTGTATATGAATAATTAATATAAACTTATTAGTATAGAAATTTATTAATGGTTGAGTAATAAATTCATTAAACTTATAAATTTTGTAAATATGGTTCGAATTGGAAGCCAAATGGAATTGAAGGTGAAAAACGATAGTATATTGAAGTTGATGATGTTTTTATTAATGGTTAATAAACTTATTAAACTTATAAATATGGTTTGAATTCAAGGTGAAAAAAAGAAGTAGAAACGGGTTTATGAGGTTTGAAGCCATGACCTAATGTAAAAAATAAAAAGGTGTTTACCACTATACTAAACTCTAGTTTTGGATTGAGGGTCAGCCATGGCATACTTGGCTACCCTCTAAATCTGTCCATGGTGTTACAGAAAATAACAAAGTGTTGCCAAAGTAGAAATATACGAATAATGGCCCCCAAGGGGTAGCCGAGTTGGTTGAGTATGGTATGCTTGTGACCAAAGGTCATGAGTTCGAGTCCCTCTACATACGCTTTCTCGGCTGAGCCTGTCACCTTGTGTGGTTTACCTTCTGGCGTTGGTTTGCAGGCTATCGCGTCAGACTAAGGGTTTACCCTGTGCGCACTCATTGCACTCAGAGTAGCGGCTGCGGGTTCCCTCCGAAAAAAGAAGAAGAAATATATGAATAATCAGAAAAAAGAAAAGAAAGAAGAATATATTATTCATCTGTAGGATTCTCCTACTTATTGTCTTCCCTGTTAGTGGCGGTTACATCCATATTTAATCCCATTTAATGTTCCCACTAATACACTTACATCACTTCTCCTATAATTTTGGACAGACTATTTAAATGGTTTGGCTTAAAAATGATAGCTCTATTAAATGATGAACCAAGACCGCTTCCTCTTCTGAACGTGCACTTTGACTGGAAATGTATGCCAGTCCGAGCTGGTCTGATCCGATATGATCTAAACGAAGACCTCTTTATTTGTCCTCGTTATTTGGATTTGAGCACGACACGATCCGAGCAGAGCTTCAGATTTCTGAGCTTGCTCGGTCGTCTTTAGTTGAAGTCTCCCTGTCTTTGTTCGAGGTCAGTCAGCTATGTACGAGCTCGTTCATTATTTAATTGTTGAGTGCTCGACTCGGTCGGTCAACTCATCCATCAGACTTTGGTTGATTCTTCTTCCTTTGCTCATTGCTTGGCTCTTTAATTCTACTTTGTATATTGTCGAAGTCCGAGCTCACCCTTGCCTGTCTTCGTCCGTGCAACTGTCCGGTCGGGGAATACCCCCTCATCAGGGCCCCGCCTAGTTTATAAGTTTATCAATTTTGAAAAAACTGATGGACCTATAAAATAAAAACTACAGTTGAGGGAGAAGTAGGGTCGTAGCATAGACGCGTGGTTGTCCCAAGCGACTGTTGGCATCATTATTCGCCAGTTGGAAGACACGTGTCGATAGTGCAACTGCGACGGTTCTGACACAGCCGTACTTCGGAAACAACGCCTGGTGTTTAGGTTTTTGACACATTTTCCAAGTGGTTGATGACGTCTCTCCGATATATCTTAAAAGTTTTCTCATAATTTATCAATTCATTACTTACTGAAATAATAATACTCTCAAACTTTACCGTGTTCTTGCTAAAGTGAAAGTTGTCATTTGTTATCCACGAACTTTATGCTGATTTTCGCGCTGCAAACCATGTACGTTATATCTTCTAAGGATGTGTATGTATTTAGTTCATCGATAGAGTTTAGAACCCTAGGTTATGAGATGAGGGCTTGCAATTAGGGTATCAATCAGATACTCGTGTTTACACCGTGTGGAATCAAGTGCCTCTTGCTTGCTATAATCATGCTGAGTCATAACCTTAAATCCTTAGAGTCTCAGTAGAACCCATGGCACAAAAAAGGTGACGAAGATGAAAGTAGAGAAAACTTCAGAACCTGAGTTTGAAGAAGTTGGTGCCTTAGAAAATTACTTCTCGCAAATAACCCTCAAATACGTATATCTAGATGAGTCTGAGGTGCTTAATTTTAGGAATATATGTGCCATTCCAGAAAATATAACTATAAGATCACCCCTCGTAGGCGAGCATCCCTACCACGCTCGTGAAACAGAGACATGTCTATTTACGACCTTGTTTGACTGGGGTCTGCGTCATCTCCTGCCTGATTTGATTCGCGATTACTTTAGTGTGATAGGAATTTGCCCTACCCAGCTATCCGCGAATGAGTGGAGATTGCTACTCAGTATAGTACTGAGCTCGCGCTTATTAGGAATTGACGTATGTTTAGCTAACCTGTTACTAGCAACCGACGTTGATGAGTCCGAATTCTGCATGCTCCCCGGACAAGGACAGATCGGTCCAAGGCCTCCGGACCGGACAGATCACTTCGAACACTCAGGCCATAGGACTGTTCGAACTATGACAAAAGTACTAAAAAACCTAAACACTACTTGACTAAGCTACTTGCTCTCCTCCTTAGAGCTCATGGGTCTTTGAACATGACCCGGGTCCATTAAACATGACCCAAAAGCCCATAAGGGCCCAAACATTAAGGTATAAATACCCAACCACCTGCATTAAGTGTGGGTAATGAGAATTAACTGCTACCAGCCAGCTTAATTATCTCTCTACTCTCTACTCTAAACACATAACACCCACATACTACTATAACACACCAACCAAATTACAAGCCTACCCTCAGGCGATAATTATCCTCACCAGACGTGACTAAACTTGCCAATGCCCCTTTCTTCTATACTCATTTAAAAGGAATCAAAAAGATTATCGAACTCCCTTCGTTAGATAGAAATTGGAAGAATTGTTTCATTATCGTGTCCGAAATTTGGGAGCATGAAAAACCATTTATGAAACTTTAATTAGAAAGGAAATGGAAAGTGAAGTGTAAGCATAATTAGAACTAGTTGTATACTGAATTATTTGCCAATTCCATGTTAATAGCTAACTCACTAATATCTATTCGTACATGTGAAAAGTCTAGTCAGAACTGGTGGAAGGAATAAAGGGCGAAGGATTACGTAAATCCCCTTATCAGAATTGGAAACCTAGGCTGTTCGGCGTGGCAACAAGATCCAAAAATAGTTGTTTATGCGATACAATTACCTGAAGTCAGGCTTGTGGTCTGTACCAGTGTTGAAGGCTGTGACATACGGGAAGGTGACCATAGGCGATGAGACTGAAGCTGCGATGGAGCGTATCAGAGCTCTAATAGAGAAAATGTATCAGGAGAATAACAACACTCATATTTGGCTCTCAGTCCCCCAAACAACCGAAAAGGGTAACTAAGTGGGAGAGGAGGGACACTTGCAATTCAAGGGGGAGAGGAGGTGAATCAGGGTGGAGTCAACGCCCCATAGGGCCAAGAAGTTGCTCAAATATGCAAGGTTCGAACGAAACAAAATGAAGAGGAAGAAAATGATTCGCCCTCGGTGGTGAAACCATGAAACAAAAAGCAGAGAGTGATATCAGATGTTATCCGCCTCACCGTGAGGAAGTTACAGGTGAGAGACGAAGATAATGGCAGTACGGAGGCTGCGTGAGGGAAAATAATGGATCCTCCAACTCATCCGTCACCGATACAAGGCGGAGGTGACAAGCCTAATACTGGGGGAGGTTTGATCGGTCTGGTGGAAGATAGCGAAGAGGAAAGGGATAAGACTCATGACAAAAAGGTGATCCCACATAAGTTAGCAGAAAAAATGAAGTATTTTGTCAATACACATTCCTGAGCTATGATACTATGATGGAATGCATCAATGTTTATGTTCAAGCAGGTCTTACGCATTCCTGAGCTATGCTACTATGATGGAATGCCAACGAGTGACATCCTACAACGTCAAGTGGAGCTCGCCATTGAGGTAAGGCTATAAACTGCATAATTGACTAGGAAGCGTTGGCATAAAACTAATTGTCTATTTCTTTATAACTACATTATAACTCAGTTGTATTGGGCTACCGACGTATGTCTCCAACTGACCTAGAGGTGATGGAAAAATGGAGACCAAAACCTATGGTGTTCAGATCAGCCAAAACGCCACCGCTGAGGTCATTCGCTTGAGACATGCATATGTGTCAGCCAAGACGACCAAAGACAAAACTATCAAGGCGAATGAGAGATTGTACACCAAGATAAAAACCTTGAAGGAGACTTTGATATGCAGTGATGAGAAATGCAAAGAAGTATCTGAAAGTCACAAAGTACTATTTAAGCAGAATAATACCATTATGAAAATGAATGATGAACTCTTTGCTCAAATCTCAAACCTTATGGTAGGAACTTATCTCAATCCAAGAAGGTGGAATAGAAAGTTGATCGATTAGCAAACATGTCCGTCTATAATAAAAAGTTAAAGGCGAAGGTGGAAGAGGTACAAACAGAGCTCGAATGGGAGAGGCAGCAGTGGAAGGAGGACTTAAAGGCAGCACTGGCAGAAACGGAGGCGCAAATTCTAAGCATGGCAATGAAGATTATAACCAGAGAGAAAAGAGAAGCTGTGGCCGACCTAATGGCTCTGAATCCCTGGGTTGAAGCTTGTCTTATCACCTCTGGTCCAAAAACCTTTACCTCTTCAAGATGCCACCATTCAAGTTGTACCAAAAGTTAGAGTTACCCCCACTAAGAAGGACCATGGTGCAGATGTTGACACTGTTACAACCAATCCAGCTCAACCAGAGCAGAGGAAGCCGTCTTTTTCCCCGAATACAAAAGTATAATAGTTTCTTTTATTTGGAAAACTTTATGTTATATCATGTATTTTGGGATGTATTTGAAACTTATTTTGTGTACAATTTATGTAAAACAATGGAGGCTTATGTTGGCAACAACCACATAGATTATTTTAACTAGAATCTTGACGGATATAGCGTGGGGCATGTTATTGCTTTGCGTGGTGAGTCTTACAATATTGAGCTCAGTAGGACTAATTGCATAGCTTAAACAAGTAATATTGTGATAGCTGATTTGTGGCGAGGTCACGCAGACCCTATTGTGTAGTCTGCTATAGACTTGGTCCAAAATTAGTTCGCTAATATACCCAGTACAAGGTATGATGCACAATATGACATTTACGTAGCCCGTATGCTTGGCCGATTAGCCCATTCGTAGTTATAGACATTTAGTTCGGGCTCAGTGTGATCCATTGCGTAGCCATTTATGGCGTGGTCATTGACCCATTCGTTAGTTGCAAGGATAAAAACTTGTAATAAACACATGGTGGTGAAAGCATAAATTATATTAAGGAGAAAGTCGTTGTTTAAGATGCCTCGTTAAAAAACCTCCCCGCGCCATCAGGAAGGAAAAAGAGCGTATCAGTATAGTTGAAGTAGATTGGCAATACAATTTAAGATGATTCACATTCAAAGGGTTCTTAAGTGCTCGGCCATCCTGATCTACTAATCTGTACGCCCCACCAGATCCACTGTTGGATCCTTGGAATATTTTCTTCAATACCAAATCCCCTATCTTGAAAGAGAGAGGCTTGAGTCAAGCGTTAAAACGTCCCCTCATCGGGCCTGATTATGTCGTTCTTCTAGAAGGTCTAAGCTCATTTCCATGGCAACCAGATTTTCATCTTCCTAGTATTGTTCTATTCGATGACTCGAGATAATGATCTCTGCTGGTATGACTGCTTCAATTCCATTAACTAGACCGAAAAGGGTGTCCCTTGTTGTTGATCGTGGAGTAGTTCGATATGCCCATAATACCTTCGCTTCGTTCAACCATTTTCCCTTAACCCTTTTAAGATTCTTCTTGATTCCTTCGATCAATGTGCTATTCGTTACTTCCACTTGGCCATTGGCCTACGGGACGGATAAGTGTTAGAGGATCCCGTATCGTTTGCAAAAGTTTGTGAGGATCAAATTTGAAAATTGTTGACCATTATCTGTCATTAAAATTCGCGGGATACCAGGTCAAAATATGATTGTGAATGAAGTCACATACCTCATGTTCCCGTGTTCGGAATAAAGCTTTGGCCTCAACCCATTTGGAGAAATAGTCCACCGCAACGATAAAAAACTGCCTCTTCCCAGTAGCCATTTGCGACGGGGCATGGAACTGGAATGGTTTGCATCAGCTTATTGTGTATTAGCATATTATTGACACTTATGGCAGTACTGCACGAGAGTTTCCGCGTCGGCTGCTAACTCTGGCCAATAGTATCCTACCAATAGGAATTGACGAATTAACGTTCGGTGACCACAATGAGCACCTGCCTCTCCTGAATGCAGATTGGCCAGGACGGAGTTAGCCTGTGGTTGATCAAGGTATCAAAGAAATGGTCTAGTCACACTCTTTCTGTAAAGTATGTTATCGAGCACACAAAATTTAGCCGCCTTAATTTGTATTGCTCGAGCCTCAGTTTTATTAGTTGGTAGTTGTTCAGATGTTAGGTATTGCAAAGACGGTTGTCTCTAGTCATTGGTATGATCGATTGAGTGAATGGGTTCTTCTATAGGTACAAGCTCGGTCATCGGAAGTTGTTGGAGCAAAATCAAGGGGTGTTCTCCCAGGGCTGCTCTCTTAGCTAATAAGTCTGTGGCAGAATTTTCCAGTCATGGGTTCTGTTCGTACGAGACATGGGAAACCTTGGATTCATACTCCTTGAGTATAACAAGTTAGTCTCGGATTCCTTCCTGTCTGATGTCATAAGTGCCCACTGCCTGGTTAATCACTAATTGAGAGTCAGACTTAACTCTGATGCTCTGCACTCCACAAATCAATGCCAATTTCAGGGCAGAGAGAGCGAATTTGTACTCTGCTATGTTATTTGTGATCGGGAAGTTAAAACGAATTGTCTCCTTAATTTCCTCTCCCTTTGGAAACCGTAGAATAACTCCAGCTCCTCCACCAGATGGACAGGATGTGCCATCAACTTCAACGATCTACTTATCCGGTTTTGTTTTTTCTAGTTCTTCTATTTTGGACTGCTGTTGCCTCGAAGAGGAGAATTCGGCAAGAAAATCGGTGATCACTTGGCCCTTAATAGCTATTCGTGACTCGAAACAAATGTCATACTCACCGAGCTCGATACTCAACTTGGTTAGGTGCCCCGAGACGTCAGGCTTCTATAGTACTGCTCGCAGAGGGAAATCCATTCGCACAATGATGACGTGCCCTTGGAAATATGGGAAAATTTACCTAGCGGCGATAACTAGACCCAAAGCTAGCTTATCAAGATTAAGGTATCTTGTTTCCGCATCCGTTAATGTTTTTCTCGTATAATATATTGGGCATTGTACCCTGTTCTGTTTGCAAACCAAGGCTGAACTAACAGAGAACAACGACACTAACGGATACAGGAACAGGGGCTCCTCAGCCACGGGCGCATATAAAATTTATGGAGAAGTAGATTTTGCTTGAGCTCGACGAAAGCCTTGGTGCAAGCCTCTGTCCGGGCAAACTTCTTGGCTTCTCGTAGGACCTCAAAAAAGTGATGACTCATGTCTGATGCCCGAGAAATGAACCTGAATAATCTTGCAAGTCGTATCGTGAGGCATTGTACTTCTTTGATATTCTTTGGAGGTTCTATTTATAGGGTCACGTTTAATTGGATAAGATCAGCCTTGATACCTCGTTGACTCACGATATAGCCTAAGAACTTTTCCAAAGCGACCCCAAAAGAGCAATTTAACCGGGTTAAGCTTGAGGTTGAATTGTCGTAGTTGATAAAAATTGTCTGTAACATCTCTAAGGATCCATTCCCAATGCCAAGGATTGATCTGTTAGTAGATTCGACGTCAGGTGACAAGTTATTATCTTTCATGGATGCCTACATAGGGTATAATCAGATAAAGCTGGATCCTAAAGATCAGGAAAGCACTACATTTATTACAGGAAGGGGTTTATACTGTTACAAGGTTATGCAATTTGGTCTAAAAAATACAGGGGCTACCTACGAGAGGCTTGTGAATAAGGTTTTTGAGTAAAAAATTGGACGGAATGTTGAGGTCTACATTGACGATATGTTGGTCAAAAGCATCACCGATGAAAGTTATTTTGCAGACCTATAAGAAACATTCAGGAACCTTGGAAAAGTGAACCTTAAATTGAATCCAGAAAAATGCTCTTTTGGAGTTCGATCTGGGAAATTTTTAGGGTTCATGATCAGCGAGAAAGGAATAGAGGAAGATCCAACCCAGTTAAACGCTTTGAACAATATGGCACCCCGAGGAATATTAAAGAGGTACAGATTTTGACAGGGTGATTAGCAGCGCTGAACAGATTTATTTCACGATTTTTGGACAAGTGCGCACATTTTTTCAAGTGCTGAGGAATGCTAAGAATTTCAGCTGGACTCCTGAATGTACCGAAGCGTTCCTCAACATCAAGAATTATTTGTCATCCTCAACGTTGCTGACAAAACCACTACCCCGGTAAATTTTGTTTCTTTATATAGCGGTTTCAGAGCATGTGGTGAGCGCAACGTTAGTTCGAGAAGAGGATAGGATCCCTAAACCTTTATATTACGTAAGAAAAACTTTACTGGACGCAGAAAATCGGTACTTAAAGCTTGAGAAGTTAGCACTGGCTCTGGTAACAGCCGCTAGAAAAATGCGACCATACTTCGAAGGTCATCCTATTATGGTTCGAACCGCTTTCCCCCTTAAAAGTGTTTTACAACGACCCGATATTTCTGGCCATATGCCGAAATGGTCGGTAGAACTAGCAGACTTTGATATTAATTTTGAACCGAGAACGGATATTAAAGGGAAAGCTTTAGCAGACTTCTTGGTAGAGTTTCATTCTGGAAGACCCGAAGAAGTATCAGCTGAACCAGAAGTCAACTCGGATGAGTGGATAGTAAGAACGGATGGTGGTTCAAGTATCAACGGATGCGGGGGTGGTGTCCAAATTTCTACACCAACAGGGATTGTAATACATCAAACAATCCGTTTCGGTTTCAAGGATTCAAACAATGAAGCTGAGTATGAAGCAGCATTGGCGGGCCTAAGGTTGGCACAGATTTGCGGAGCTAGAAATGTTCGGCTAATCAGCGATTCACAACTGTTGATCAATCACGCAACGAGACAATCCGAGGAAAGGAAAGAGCAGCTGGTGCAATACTTAGCGGCTTCGAGAATTTTGGCTTCGTCTTTTAAAAAGGTTACTTATGAACATGTCCGAAGGGAAGATAATACAATCGCTGATTCACTGGCAACAACAGCGTATGCGGGAGAATACCCCTGGATTTTGACTCAAGAGTATCCGTCCATTTGGAAGAGGAAAGACCTGGAAAGTCGACCAGACATGGTTTGTCAAATTTCCACGGTTTCAAATACTAATTGGAAGAGCAACATTGCGAAGTTTTTGACCGATGATGTGTTTCCTAATGATAAGACTCTGGCAAAAAGTGTTTGGTACAAGGTGCGAGGATTTTCCTTGCTGGGAAATGTTATATATAAAAAATATGCAAGCAAAACTTTGTTAAGATGTCTGGGGCATGAAGAATCACAGATGGTATTGTCCGAACTACACGACGGTGAAGGGTCGGCACACTGTGGCTTCAAGACATTGATTAGGTTAGTCATGTTGTCAGGTTTTTACTGTCTTGTGTTGTCTGCCGATGCTAAAAAGCTGGTCAAAAGATGTGATACATGCCCGAGGTTTGCCAATTCGATCCATACCCCAACAGTCCTCCTAGAATTCATTTCTGAGGGCGTACCGTTCGATAGGTGGGGAATAAACCTGGTAGGACCACTTCCATTAGCAACTGGAGGAAGGCAGACTATTGTGGTAGCAGTGGATTATTTCTCGAAATGGGTCGAAGCAGAGCCGCTGTCAGGAACCAAAGCTAAGGATGTGGTGAAATTCATATGGTCGAATATTTGCTGTCGATATGGGGTCCCTCAAAATATAACCATGGATAATGGTCCTCAGTTCGACAACAATAAAATGACGGAATTCCGTGCCAGTCAAAATATACAGTAGTGCTTTTCAGCTCCATTCCATCCTTAAGCGAACGGGCAGGTCGAAGTTACTAACAGAACGATCATCAGCGGATTAAAAAGGATATTAGAAGGAAAGGCTAGAAAATGGTCGGATTTTTTACAAAAGGTATTCTGGGCGTACTGAACCACATCTCGAATAACGACACATGAATCACCTTACGCTTTGGTATACGAAATGGATACGGTAATCCCACCAGAAACAATGTTCCCTTCTTTAAGGGCTGGTCATTACGAGGAGAGCGCCAACGATGAAAATTGGGCTTTGGCTTTGGATTTGATTGAAGAAAAGCGAGCTAAGGCTCATCTCAATTCTTTACATTACCAGACCCTGATGAGGAGTAGGTATGCCTTGAAAGTTCGGAGAAGAGACTTCAAAGTTGGGGAAAACGTTTTGCGAAACGTTTTCCTCAACAAAAAAGACAAGCACCTTGGGAAGTTGACACCAAATTGGGAAGGACCGTACCAAGTGGTTGAAAAATTAAAATCGGGGACTTATCGTTTAAAAGACAAATTTGGTCGACCTTTCCGCCTTCCGTGGAACATCGAGCATCTTAAATTTTATTTGGAATGAGTTGTAATTTTTATCGTTTTACATTTCCTTTGTAAAAGAAACTTTTGTCGGGGGCACACTCTTTCTTACCCTGGTGGCGCGGGGAGGTTTTAATAAGGTGTCTACCTAAACCGATCCATTTTAGTAAAATTTTAGAGCCTAAAAACAAGCGTAGTGGAAACAAAATGTCGAACCCATCAAAGGGGTTTTCAACTCTCAAGTTGATCAACAAAATGTCAAACCCTTCAAAGGGGTTTTTCAACTCTCAAGTTGATCAACAAAATGTCGAACCCACTAAAAAGGATTTCTCAACTTTCAAGTTGATCAAAAAAATGTCGAACCCATTAAAATGGCGTTTTCAACTTTCAAGTTGATCAACAAAATGTCGAACCTATCAAAGGAATTTTTCAACTCTCAAGTTGATAAACAAAATATCAAACCCATCAAAGGGGAATTTCAACTTTCAAGTTGATCAACAAAATGTCGAACCTCTTAGAAGGGTTTTTTCAACCATAACTTGATCTACGAATTTATGATATAATAAAATACATTAAAATTTAGCATCAGAAACTGATCACCTCCAGTTGTAAAACGATAGTCTTAAAAACAAAAATAGCAAGTGGGAACAAAAGCCCGCCGTAAACAAGTGAGGCTTACGGAATAAAAGTCTACCAGGGACAAAACAAGTTAAAAATAGAGAAAAGGAAAACAACACAAAAGTCCGAGCTACAAATATCAAGCATCGGAGAATTCATCGGATGGTTCGGAGTCTTAAACTGCATGGTCGGAACACTCGACACCTTCAGGGCGGTCTTCTTCAGGAACATCTAGCCACATTGACCCAAGTGGCATCCGAGGCCACAAAGCATGGAAGTTCAAGACATAGCCGGCCCTCACGTCGGAAACTTGATTATCCATGATCTCCTTGAACTTAACACCAAAAAAGAGATTTTCTTCTGCGCTCTGGTCGAGAGCCGTTCGGAGCCCCTGCAATTCTCTAAAGATTTTTGTGGACCGCCAACGAAGAAATTTGTTCTGAACTTTCTGAGCAGCCAGCTCCTCGACGGCTTTGGCACGATCTTTCTTGGCTTAAGAAAGAGTTTTTTCCCAATCTTTTTCCTTCGCACCGAAAGCTTTAATTTTAGCTTCGGCCGAAGCGGGTTGTTGTTTAACAAGGTCTGTTGAATCTTGTGACTTTTTAGCTTTGGAAGAAATACTTCTTTTAAGATCGAAGAGCTCCCTCTGAATATTTAGCACCTCTTTCTTTTTGGGCTATGGGGGCGAGCAGATTTTGCAAAGAGTTGGCTAAAATATCGGAGTCCTGAAGAAAGAAGGAGTTCGAGCTTTGGGCACGGACATGCAAAAGTGCAGGATCGGGGAGCATCGAAGTTCCTTGGCCCTCAGGGATAGGATCGCCTGAATGACTTAAGGCTCTGTTCTTACCCCCAAAGTAACGATCTTCCGATTTTTCTTTCTTCTCACAGCTTTCCGCAAAAGCAGGTAGCTTCACACCCCCAAATTGTTCAAACATAGAAGGAATGGTGGTTTGCTCGGTGATAGGATCGACATGCACCTCATGTGTAACAACTTTCCCTTGGACTTTTTGTTCAAGGAAGAATTCTCTCATTCTTCAACCATAGTGTCTTTCTTCCGTTTTTACAAAGTCAACAACGTCAGGAGGGGTCCGTAGTTCTTCAGAGCTTAGGGTCTGGTTGGAACATCGGCAGAGGTTGCTGTTGATAAGGTTATTGTTCTTAAAGCACTGACGAAACTTCTAACCCCAACTTCTTCTCGCAAAGGCTCGACGTTGGGCAAAGATTGCCGAAGCTTATTTGAGATGCTTTTGCCGCAGCTGGTGGATAGTCACCTTGCAAACTAAAAGACAACCCATTAAAAAAAATACATACCCTCAGGAGTCCATTTAAATGAAAGACGCCTCAGATTTTCTCGGCTGTAGGGTCGACCATTTTCCCAAGCGCCACTGATAAATACGAACCTCTACTTTCATATTCTGTCAGCCTCCAATAGGTTATTCACAGTCTTCTTTAGATTGGCAAGCGAAGAATAGAAAAAGGGCGGATTTGGTGATTTGGTGAGCCCAAACATCCCTATATACTGTTCCATGGAGATTGGGATTCCTGATAACCGTGAAGCCATGATGGTCGACATCAAGGTATACCAGGCATTAGGGGTCAGTTGGGTCGGACACATCTCAAGGATTTCGAAATATCTAACAATTTCGGGGTCGATGGGAAGTCGCAAACCCCAGTTGAAAAGGTCGGTGAAAAAGACTATCTTTCGACCTTCGACAGATAAATGAGTCTTACCAAGTTGGGGAAAGCGGACTTTGACACACTGAGGAATTCCCAAGATCTTCTTTAAACCCTCTTCTTCGTTAGGAGAGTAGTACGAGTATTTTCCGTTGAATAAGGAAAGGATAGGATCGTTGGTCAGACGAATGTGGTAATGGTTACGACGTCGGCCGTTCCAAGTGGCAGCGATTTCCCTTTCGACGCCATCAATAATTATTGTTGCCAGATTGGTTGGACCATCTGGGTCGCCATCTTCACCCTCAATTTCTACAAATCCGGGTTCCGTAACAAACATATCGTCGAATTTAGCTGGTGCAGATATATTGGAGGTTCTTAGATTGGTTGACCCAGTATCTTTGTTTTCGGTCCTCGTCGGTGCACGAACCTTGGAGGAAGGTTTAGGGGCGACTTTGTCAGCAGTGTCTTCGTCGGCCCTCATCGATACATTTGGCTTGAAAGATTTATGTAAGGGATTTTTAACATGCAGCACCTCGTGTTTTCCTGAGGCAGCTCATTTGGATGAAGATTTGTGACCAGGTCGGTCACTTTGTGGAAGATTTGAGGGCTGGTTGTACAGCCTCGGCATTTACCGCCCCCGTGGGTGGGTATTTGTCAGCAAACGTCAAGTCACGTGGAGAAGGAGTTGCGAGGACAGCACTTGAGCTGTTGTGGGTTCGAACTACCCACTTGGCAGTAGTCGCGGTGTTGGGACGGTTCAACGCCCTATATTTTCAAAAGTCAGTTGAACGTACTCGTGCGAGGAGTGGATGAGGAGCTGGAGTGGCCTATGGTAAAAAATGGGGTGTTTGGTCTATTGGTAGTATTCCGAAGTCTTGAGGAGGTGGGAAGATTCTCTGCAGCATACTTCTCGGGAGAAGAATGAGCAGCAGAAGGCCTTGACGAAGAAGCTTTTTGAGAAATCGGAAAATCTTCGTGAGTTGAAAGGTTCGAAGGGCCTAGGTTTCTAGGTTTTGGAAAAAATAACGGTTCTGAGTACGCTGGTGAAATGACGCCTTTGTGGATCAACCCAGCGGCTCGGTATTCTTCTGCTCGTTCAGTGATCTGTAAGTAGTCGACGAAGCAAAATACTGGTTTCTCAGGGGCGTCAGATTTCTTCGTCGGTTTCTTGTGAGACAGGGGTCTTCTCATAAACTAAGTAGGAGTTTCTCTCTTTAGAAAGGGAAATCAGCCAGAGTTTATCTCTCTAGAAGAAAAACTTAGTGGAAATGAGAGTGAAAGGATAAACTATTTATAGAAGAAGCAAGCATGGTAAAGATCCGCTCCATGGAGAAGCGCAATTGAAAAGAGCCTCGGGAATATCAAGAGTCGTTTAACCAAAATACTGGTTAAAGTAAGACCCAATTACCATGAGACACGTGTCCAATCAAGCGGCTGCAGCAGAACTAGGGGGCTAGGGTTGTTACATGCACGTAGGCAGCTAATTATGAAGAACACACCGACTAATTGAAGGAGGACACGTGGACAAGATGATAACCCGGTTAGACGGGGAAGCTTGGTGGGCTTTGAAGAAATTAACTTGATTTCGAGCCCACGGAAACGTCCCAAATAATTCGAAGATAGCTTTGATTATAACCAACTCATCACAGTGCGGTGAATTAAAAAGTCGATGTTTGGCGACGAGAGTGTAAAGGGTCGACATTTCATATCATAGTGAAGGGTCGACGGGATCGCTTCATATGAAGAGGCTCCGCAGATAGGCTTACAATGAATACCGACCCTATGCATCTGCACTCGATCAGCACAACGAATAAAAAATCGACACTTGGCAAAAGGAATATAAGGGTCGACATTTCAGATTAATGGTGAAGCATCGACAAGATCGCTATATATGAAGAAGTTCAACAGATAGGCTCATGAAGAATCCCAACCCTACGTTTCTATGCTCGATTAGTTTTTGCTCGATCCTCTGCAAAACTAGGGGGCTACTGATAAGGGCATAAAATACCAAGGATAATAAAGGTTCTTATATGTAATACATGAATTTATAGGGACTTAATTGTAAAGTAAGAAATATGTGACATAAGTACAAATATGAGGGGTAACATGTAATTAAAGTAAATATGGCATGTGACAGTGGGTCCCACCGCTGTCACTATATAAAGAAATATATTATCCCCCAAAAGGGGACCTTTTAATGATTAATACTTTATTTTGACCACATTCCCTCTCTAGAATCTTGTACTTATTCGCCTGACACCCTTCTTTCCATACACGTTTCCTGATAAACAACCCTAGATATTCTGACACTTATCAGTGCTCATGAGGATCGTCGACTGGATCTGGTGAAGTAGGCTTGAATACCTCTGGTTCAGGGATCCCCTCATCGTTTAATTGCTATTGTAGCGGTTTGGAGGGATTCGTCGCGATCGTATAGTAGGTTCACGTGGTTCTTTTGGCTTCCTTGTATTGTACCTACCGAGCCGCCCACTGGATACTTTATGCACTACAGGAATGTACACGGTGTTGCCTCCATCCTATGCAGCAACGGTCTCCCAATGATGGCATGGTATGGGCTCGGTGCATCAAAAATTATAAACAACGTTTTTAGCTCCTTTTTGGTGGCTCTGTGGCCGATTTTCACCATCAATTCTACTTCCCTAACGCATTGTGAAGTTGTGCCCTTGTACCCGACCAGAGTGCGTTGTATAGGCTGGTAAAGAGGGACATTGATCATGCGATCAAAACTTTTTTTAAACATTATGTTAGCAGAGCTGCCTCCATCGAATTGAACGCGGGTTACCATAACTCCTCCAATGTCCATATGAATAGTCAACGCATTCTCGTGGGGCAGACTGGCACCTCTGAGAACGTCGTCATTGAAGGTGAGACCGGCCACTGGATCCCTGTAACTGCGGTAAGAATTGGCATCAATTTCGTACACATCGAGCTTATTTTTGGACCGCTTATTCGAGACAGATCCCTGGAGTGGGGTTGATTTACCCCATGATATCGTGTATAAGGATGGGTTTGCCTTATGTCGGGCTGTACTAGTGCAATACCATGGTGTGTTTGCCGAGATCGGAGAAACTGAGTCGCCTCCCGAAATTGCGAGAAGCCACAGCTGCTTATTAGTCTATCCTCCTTCTCCATTCCAGGTTTTTTCGTTGATGAGAGATCGAACCTTCGCGACGATATTGGTTTGTTCGTTTTTTCGACGATACTCATTCTCTCCTGGGTTACTCCTACAACCTTTTCCTTTCTGATCCTCCTTCCTTGGAGTCTGATCTGAGTTGCTCAGGTGAACCCCCCGTTCTGGCGTCATCGACTCTGATGAAAGTATCGGCTCTGGCAAGTAAGTCTCACATATTCTCTGTTGGGAGCTTGATAAGGTCTGCATAAAGTTCTCCTTTCTGGTCGAGCCCCTGTTTCAGAGATGCCACCGCCATGTTTTCCGCTAAATCTGTAAAGATTTAATGGCATGAAAAAGTCTCCTAACATAACCTTTAAGGGACTCACCTCACCTCTGATAGAGATCCATGACCGAATCTCGCTCTCGCTTAAGCTCCTTGTTTCCAACGAACCTTTCTTTGAATCTTTCCACAATCCAGTAAAGTCGTAGATGGACCCTTTCAGTAAGCTGCTAAATAAATCCATCGCATTTCCCTTGAGGGTCATAGAAAGTGCTCGGAACAACATCACATCATCGGGTTTGAATGCCATCATCATCTTACGAAACTGGTCCAGATGTCTTTATAGGTCTCCTGTTCCATCGTAAGCCTCCATTAAAAAAGGATCGAACTTCTTCGGGAGCTAGGATTCAAGCATTTTCTTGGAGAACGGTGATTCTTTGAGTATATAAGCCGACATCCTTGGGCGAACTTGGTTATAACAGATATCTTCATCCTCTCGAGCTTGCTTGGAGGATCTTTGCTTCGTCTCCTCTCTAAGCCCCGGTGTTTTGTTCCGATTCTTTCCCCCACTCTCACATTCGACTTCCAATTTTTCTGTCTCGCCTGGATGATCGCTCCGCCCTGTTGACCTTTCTCGCCTCTTGACCAGACTAATGATTAGCTCGACCCTTTGAACTTAGTTGTAAGGGCGTGAATAGTGTCGTTCATCCCGTCCTTGGTGGCGTGCATGGCTTGTTCCCTTGTGTCTCATTCAAATGGCACCCTCAATTTCTCATCTTGGAGATGTTGAATTTATTTTTCCAGTTGTTGGACCACCGGATTAACGACGGGGTTGGCTTCTACCCCTTCTTGGGCCACAGGAACGTCCACTGGCTGGCGGGGTTGGGCTTCGACCCGAGTGACGATTGCGGGCAATGGCGGCTGATCTCCCGGATTGACTGCCCCTAGGGGTGCCACGAGGTCGTCCCCTTGGGCTGCGACACAGACTGGATACATGATATTTTGCCTGGGCGGAGGATTCGCATCCCCTACCTGCTCATTGTTGCTTCACTCGAAACCTGATTCTCTCTCTCGATCCCTGACCTAGTGACTACCATGGTTAATGATTATTATCGATTCCCACAGATAACGCCAAAATTTGTTAAGGGAAATAACAAAGTGTTGCCAAAGTAAAAATATATGAATAGTTAGAAAAGAGAAAAGATAAAAGAAGATATTATTCATCTGAATGATTCTTATACTTATTGTCTTCCCTATTAGTGGGCGGTTACATCCGTATTTAATCCTACTTAATGTCCCCACTTATACACTTACATCACTTCCCTTATAATTTCGGACATACTATTTAAGTGGTTTGACTTAAAACTGATAGCTCTATTAAATAATGAACCAAGAACCGCTTCCTCTTCTAAACATTCACTTTGAATGGAAATGTATGCCAGTCCGAGCTGGTTTGATCCGATCTGATTTAAACGAAGAACTCCTTATTTGTACTCATTATTTGGGATTGAGCACGGCACGATCCGAGCAAAGCTTCAGATGTTCGAGCTTGCTCGGTCGTCTTTAGTTGAAGTCTCCATGTCTTCGTACGAGGTCAGTCAGCTACGTACGAGCTCGTTCATTATTTAATTGTTGTGTGCTCGGCTTGGTCGGTCAACTCATCCATCAAAGTTTCGTTGATTCTTCTTCCTTTTGCTGCTTTCTTGGTTCTTTACTTCTACTTTGTCTATTGTCGAAGTCCGAGCTCGTCCCTTGCCTCTCTTTATCCATGCAGCTGTCCGATCGGAGAATACCCCCTCATCACATGGTAAGAGGTTCCACTGATCCATGAGACAATCATGGTTTCTTATCATCTGTCCAACATCGAGAAACCCATTCTTTAGAACTTAAACCGAATTCCTTTTCTATGTGACGACCTAAGGGAAGTTTCTAATATGCAAAACAAATGGACCATTCTTTCGATGGTAAATATCTGGCTTCCTAAACTAGATGAAACTCCTCTCATCATGGAGAAGGAAGAATTGATAGTCTTTCATTAATGGTCTGATGCAGGCCTCTGGTTTCCCATTCATCAAAATATTATCTTTTTCGTCGAACTACGTGACATGTCCTAGTCTTAATACATCACGCACTTTGATGTATTTTATTATAGCCTTGAAACTATCAAAATTGATTCTAATATGGATTCACTTAAATATTTTGTCACTAAAAAATGATTTATTTTGTGAAATTTAAGATTCTAAAATAGTATTTTTTTGGATTTGTGAGATACAAATATACTCAAAATTGGTTTTGATAATATTGTACTCAGCACCGGTGTTTTGAAATTTAATGGGGTAATGATCAATTTGGATCGGCCAACGCTGATAAACACAACAAATGAAATTTAAATCAAATAAGTTTATAATAATAAATTTTTGTACTAATAATCTACTTTGATTCGAGAAAATTTGTCCATTTCATACATTAATAATTATTTTTATATTATAATACATAACATTTTCGATCTTTCATTAATCACACAATGTTAATATTTATATAGTGATGGCGATTACTCTGGATAGAGTGGTTTACGTAGGTAGCCCAGCCAACCGTTCTTTCAATACAGGTTGACCTCTAGATGTCCTTTTCATAAGTCATGGTTACTCGTGATCATGGTTACTTGTTGCTTTTTTATGTATGACTTCCGTTTGGTATAGCCCCGTTCAATGATTATACTCGTGTTGACTTAGGACCTCTGTTCGGGATCTTATCAGCGTGAGTCTCACGCATTTCGTTTCCCTCGTCGTACGATCTCTGTTCGATATGGTCCATGTTTAATCTTGACTTTATTTGTGTTGAGGCACGATCTCTGCTCGGGTTTTTTATCAGTGTGAGCCTCGCGCGTCTCGTTGTCTTTGTCGAACGACCTCTGATTGGTAAAGTACATTCTTAGCAATGTTCTTATTGTACTTGTATTGAGTTGTATGAGTTCTTTTCAGCGGGCAAGTTTTGATTAGGTTATACTAGTTGTTTCGTTTAACTCCCGGTTGTCCTATTTTTATAGGTTTTGGGGGTTTCTCGTATAGACCTCGGTATAATCGTGAGTCAATGATTTTATCCGGAAGTTTGCATGTTTTCTTACTACGACGTTTATACTTTCGGTTTGACCACCATCTTAGGTCGTTGGATGCTCTTTCTAATCGGTTGAAGTCACGTCTCGCCTAATAAATTAAATACCAATAATAGTAGCTTTATAACTATTGTTATCCGTATCCTTGTAATTAGTAATTTTTTGGACATACGAACCAAACACAAAATAAACATTTGATCAAATACAATTTTAAAAATAAACAAAGCGAACACAATCCCAATTTAGGGCAACCTTGAAAAAACTTTATACAAGTTTTATCAATCGGAACGTAATTGTTCTTTTAAATATCCAAGAGACACTTATCTTTCGATATTTTATGTAAATTAGTTGTTAAATATAACGTTTTTATAATATAATATAAATATTAAACTTAACCAGATATCAGATTCACAAGGTCAAATCAGTGAGTTTTAGGAAAAAAAATATAAGATCAGCATTTGTTTTAAATAAATTTACAATCATTTAAAGAAGATATTTTGGTTAAAATTTTAGTAAGATTAAATGAGAAAAATTTAATTTTTTTTATAGCTTCTAGGAAAATAAAAAATAAAAAATTATTGTACTAAAATATTTATACAGCACACCTACAAAAATATTAGTAAAACTATCACATAATGTAAACTTATTCCCAAGATCAATAATAATTTTATTTCACTTTTAAGTTTAGATTTAGGTTTAGTTTAGTTTAATTTAATTTAATTTAATTTAATTTAATTTAATTTAATTTAATTTAATTTGGAAGATTTAATTCCGAAATAAATCAATAACAACCGCTTCGTAATCGTCTCTTCGCATATGTTCTTTAAGATTTGGATTAGTTCCGATTTTCGAAGGCGCAAAGGCAAGGTGGTGGATCGAAAAATATCTAAAAACTGTGTAAATTTTCGGTGTAAGTTTTGTGCTAAGAAGATGTTCAATTTGTATAAAAAATATCGAGATTAACTCGGACGTTAGGAAAATACCGTCCTCTCATATTTTTGCAGCGAGTGTATTGTTAAATGGATGGAAATTAGTAATAGTTATCGTTTAGGTAGATTTGAGATACCAAAATGAATTAGATTTCTATTTCAAACTAGGTTTTGTGATATAGTATATTAATTTATCAAATTACTTTATTTATTCAAAATTATATTACTTTTTTATATGGAAGTTAAAATCTCATCTTTTCAACCAAAGATGTTATACCTCATATTTTGCAAAATATAGCAAGGAATTAAGCTAATATAAATAAATTTATTCGGTAGATCATTTTCGGATAGTTTTGTGGAATAAAAGGAAACCCTTAATAAAAGTAATTTACTCAGGAGATTGCCATTTGGTAAGATCTTTAGAGTTTTATGGGTCATAGAGCATCCAATGAAATTAAAATTCTCATCCTCCTCTAGATTTCGACAGTGAATTATGAATGCCTGAAAATTTTATGCCAAATTAAAAATGAAACAAATTATACTAAAACTACTTTTTAGTTACGAACTGATTTAAGTTTAGGTGGTTAGGTTATACCAGTAAATCGTTGTTATCGTAGCAGTAAGGATGATTTTGCGAATCGAAGAACAATCTTCTCATAGTTTATAAGAAGGATTT
The DNA here is from genome assembly GCA_036936605.1 of Limnanthes douglasii subsp. nivea. Taxonomy (NCBI): domain Eukaryota; kingdom Viridiplantae; phylum Streptophyta; class Magnoliopsida; order Brassicales; family Limnanthaceae; genus Limnanthes; species Limnanthes douglasii. The sequence continues at coordinate 21,408,410 of JAUPFV010000001.1, read as the reverse complement.
TGTTGGTGAATGGGACAACAAATGAGAGTGAGATTCCTCTCAAAATACATAAATATTCCTTTTGGATTTTTTCTTTTATAATATATACAAAATGTATTGAATCACCTGATCCGTCCATAAATTTACCAAACTATTACTTATCGGTAGCCTTTTATATTTACAAAGACTGCCAAAGTAACACCGAAACGTTTCGCAAAGGTTATTCTGCCGAGGATAATGAAAAGTCAAACTATTTGTTCTAAAAGATTTGCTCACGTTCGATCGACATCCACCATCTAATTTCGGTTGTGAGGATTTTAAATCCTCCGTGATGAACGGGCTGATCTGCGTTGTGATGTATTGCCACATGCCGAATCTCGATTCGACACTAGGATCAAAATAGACATGTCCGTTGGTAGATGAAATCAACGTCTATTATTGAATTGTTTATTAATAGCCGTTTGATACATTTTATCCAAATTTAGAGAAAGAAATTGTCGGAAAGGAGAAGCACTCTCTAAAAATTAATTTAGCTATCGAAATAAACATTTTCCAACGAGATTGCCAACGGCAAATTATTTTACGGGGACCTCAAATCCATAATTTTGAATAGCATTTAAAGTTCTCAACTTACTTTCCACCCCATTTTAAATCATTCTATGGGGACTTCAAATCCATGGTGTTGAATAGCATTTAAAGTTCTCAACTTACTTTCCGTTGTTCCGGCTCCGTACGTATATAAGGTGATCGCTCCCTAACAAGTACATTCTTGCAATATATTTTCGTTACTAATTTCATTTGGTGGAAAAGATTTTGACATCGTTCGAAAGCGGTGGAAAAAACGAAATGACCCGCTTGAAATTGAAAGTGAAGGTGAGGATGGAGTGACCTATTCCTCCTCTCGTTAACTAGAGGAGGAACAAGACTACTCTCAAGTTGTTGAAATTGTTGACAAACCTTCTTAAGTTGTGAGAGTCGTGTTCGGTCTGACCCATTTATTTTTAACATCCGTGGATTGTTATGCGGATTCCTCTAAAATAAGAGAATGGTTTCTTTATCTTCTGTATGATATGGAGGTATGGTTATTGTCATCATCTACAATCTCCCTACCTGCTGAACACAAAAATTATATCTCGGTCTTTGTAGAAGCTCTTACTTGCTGAAAAAGTAAAAACTACAGGAGAAGGAGAATAAGAAAATTTTAATTTTTGTATTTTTCTTATCTCATTTTTCATGTGTGACATGGTATTTATATATAAATATAGTTTGTTTTAATGTAACACAATTTTGTTACTTTGTTAAATCTACGGTTATGATTTCGTTACGGTTTTTATTCAACTATATGTATTGGGCTTGAGAGAGATGAGTCTAGTTTGAACTGATTTTAGGCTGAGACCAGAGTTTATATGTCGACCCGATTTATCTAAGGGCCCGACACATATATCCTTTGTTAGCTCTTCTTTTCCCTAATTCTTCGTAACCTATCAAGCCCTAAATCGTCTTCAAGTCTTGCAGCTGCTACCTCAACTTTCGCTTCTCTTTTCTCTTGCTTCACCAACATTCTCTTTCCTCTTTCAATTACTTAAACTTCCCCCTCAAACGTACGGAGGAAAACTGAGGCCAAATTTGTCCCGTAAGAACAAATATCGGTTTTGGAACAAGGGTTTGGTTAGAAGATCTGCCACTTGGTCGTGGGTAGGAACATACCGAATATCTAGAAGACTTTGAACTACTTGATCACGAACGAAATTGAGATCCAACTCCACATGTTTAATCATAGCATGGAAGACATGATTTGATGCTAGCGAAGTTGCATCGATATCGCCGCACTAGATGAATGGAGAACGATGAAGAGGGATACTGATTTCTTAAAGAACATGCCGCAACCATATAAGCTCGGGAGACAAGTTCACAAGAGATCGATATTCAGATTCGGTACTCGATCGAGAAACCAATTATTATTTCTTAGAAGACTAGGAAATGAGGGAGTCACCAAAAAACACGCAGTAACCTTCATAGAGCGACGGTCATCTACAGAGGTTGCATAGTCAGCATCAGTGAAGCCAGTGAGCTGATGAGCATCATTAGGCTTAATGTGAAGTCCCAACGTTAAACTCCCAGATAAGTAACGTAGTATTCTTCTCACATATTGTAAGTTTGTGCTAAGTGATGGCTGATTTGGTTCTAGTGAGAAATCATAAGTAGGAAATAGTGTAGCAACACGGTATTTGAGGCTGGAGAAAATGGCCCTAGCCTTAGTGACCGCAGCACGAAAAATGCGGCCATATTTTCAAACCCACCCTATCGTCGTCCGTACCTCATTTCCGCTCAAGTACGTCCTCCAGCGACCGGACATGTCGGGGAGAATGTCTAAATGATCGGTCGAGTTAGGAGATTTCGAAATCAACTTTGAACCTCAGACAGCCGTCAAAGGCCAAGTTCTGGCTGATTTTTTAGTAGAGTTCCATTCCGAGCGTCCGGATCAGGATGCACCATCTGGAGAGGCTGAACCAAATGAGTGGATCATCCGCACCGATGGGAGGGCAAACGTCAGTGGCTGCGGAGCGGGCGTACAGATAGTCACCCCAACAGGCATCAGTATGAACCAGGCTATCCGATTCGGTTTTCCTAGCTCAAATAACGAAGCCGAATATGAAGCCGCCCTGGCCGGACTGCGGCTAACACAGGTATGTGGAGCAAGGCAAGTACGCCTCATTAGTGATTCCCAGCTTCTGATAAACCAAGCCTCGGGAGCCTTGGAAGCCAGGAAAGAGCATCTGGTCCAGTATTTAGCAGCGCTAAGAGTGCTAGCTGCCTCATTTGTCAAAATCACGTACGAACACGTCTCGAGAAGAGAGAACATGGTGGCAGACTCCTTAGCATCAGCTTCCTGCTCAAGCAACTACCCCTGGGTAACCGAACAAGAGAATCCATCCATCATCAAAAGGCAGGAGCTTGATAACCGACCTGAAATTGCTTGCCATAATTTCCTCGGTAACTATTTCAGATTGGCGACGAGATATTATAGCCTTCCTAGTCGAAGGTAGACTACCATGCGATGGTGCATCGGCTCGGAAGGTTCGCAACAAGGCCCGAGGTTACGTGTTATTGGGAGATATATTATACAAAAGATCATTTAGCTGCCCATTGCTAAGGTGTCTGGGGGTCCATGAGTCACAGATAATCGTATCCGAACTACATGATGGAGAGGGTGCGGCTCATTGTGGTTACAAAGCCTTAATTAGAAGAATTTTACTCGCTGGATTTTATTGGCCGACGATAACAGCGGACGCACAACATATAGTAAAAACTTGCGATACTTGTCAAAGATTCGCGAACGCGATAAATGTGCCCGCAGCTCCTTTAGAATCCATATAAGAAGGATTGTCATTCGACAGATGGGGAATCGACCTTATAGGACCGCTCCCAATGGCATCTGGCGGGAGACAGACTATTGTGGTGGCGGTGGACTATTTTTCCAAATGGGTTGAAGCTGAGCCGTTATCCGCCACTAAGACCAAAGACATCATCAAATTTATTTGGTCCAACATCTATTGTCGGTTCGGGGTACCCCAGAGGCTTACCATGGATAATGGACCACAATTCAACAACGGAGAAATGAAATATTTTTGCACGACTCACAGGATCAGGCAATGTTTCTCTGCTCCATTCCATCCTCAAGCAAATGGGCAAGTCGAAGTCACCAACCGAACCATTCTGGACGGGCTCAAAAAGAACCTCGAAGGAAAGGCTGGCAAATGGCCGGACTATCTACAAGAAATGTTATGGGCTTACCGAACAACCCCTCGGATGGCAAGTCAGGAGTCACCTTATGCTCTGGTATATGGTATGGACGCGATCACTCCGGAAGAATCGATTTTTCCATCTTTCAGGATCGGTACCTATGATGAAAACACAAATAAATACGACAGATGGCTCGCTCTCGACCTCATAGAAGAAAAACGGAGTCACGCTCAGCTAAATTCTTTACACTATGAGACCCTGATGAGAAGTCGGTATGCGTCTAAAGTACGCCGTCGGGAGTTTAAAGTCGGTGACAAGGTTTTGAGACGCGTTTTTCTACACACCAAAGAAAAAAGTCTCGGAAAGCTCGCCCCGAACTGGGAAGGACCATACAAAGTAATAGAAAAAATTAAGAGCGGGACGTATCGTTTGCAAAACAAGCTCGGGCACTCGTTAAGACTGCCATGGAACATCGAACATTTTAAATTGTATTTAGAGTAATTTTACATGCCTGTAATTCGTTAAACATTTTGTATAAGAACTTATTGGTCGGGGATGCACTCTTTCCTACCTCGGTGGCGCAAGAAGGTTTTAATGAGGCATCGTTAACGCCCGATCCCTCCTTTGGCAGAGTTAATCGAAATTTTTTGCCTTCCAATTTTTGAAGTATTACAAACTTGGTCAGCTGACGAGCTGGTCGACGCTTGTCCTTACTAATCTTGATGGATCTACATCTTAAAATTCCCGACCCTAAGGGAAATTTTCAATGTTACATTGATCTACAGAACCTTCATTGGTTTTTCAGTTTTCGAACTGATCTACATCTTAAAATTCCCGACCCTAAGGTAAAGTTTCAATGTTACATTGATCTACAGAACCTTCATTGGTTTTTCAGTTTTCGAACTGATCTACATCTTAAAAATCCCGACCCTAAGGGAAATTTTCAATGTTACATTGATCTACAGAACCTTCATTGGTTTTTCAGTTTTCGAACTGATCTACATCTTAAAATTCCCGACCCTAAGGGAAAGTTTCAATGTTACATTCATCTACAGAACCTTCATTGGTTTTTCAGTTTTCGAACTGATCTACATCTTAAAAATCCCAACCCTAAGGGAAATTTTCAATGTTATATTGGTCTACAGAACCTTCATTGGTTTTTCAATTTTCGAACTGGTCTACATTTTAAAATCCCGCCCATTATGTTCCGACCCCCTCAAAACAATAACATTCACAAAAACATAAAAGACAAGTGCAATAATCGATCATCAAGAAGTTACTTACAAAATAAGTTTATAGGGGACTCCGCAGTCCCCAAAATCCACAAAGTCTTAAAAATAATAAATTACAAAAACACAAAAGGTAAGGACATCGGGAATCAATCCTCTTCCTCTGACTCAGGGTCGTCCGATTCATCTTCCTCAAGAATAACACCGGAGGGGCGGTCACCTTCTGGAACATCCAACCACATTGACCCGAGGGAAAGGTCAGGGAATCGATGGTGGAAAAACATAACATATGCGGCCTTGGCATCGGCCGTCTCTTTCTCCATCCACTTCTTGCATTTTTCAGCAAATAGTGCATTTGCTGCCTTCAGATCGGTGATCTCACGCGTCAGGACCGCAGCACGATCTTCCCCGGTTTTTTTTGCCTGCTCCAAAGCAACCTCAGCCTCTTTTAGCTTCTTTTCGGCCGAGTCCTGAGCTGCTTGGGCAGCCGCTGACTCAGTTCCCTTGCCCGATGTTCCTTCAGGACCAAGGGCACAACCATGTTATAAAGGGAAAGCGCCAGTCCGTCGGTAATCTGCAAAGGGAAAGTGTGCGGACTCCCAGGCACGGACAGCACCGGAAGCTTTGTACCGCTCGATGACGTCGCGACATTGGTAAGAGCCTTCGGGGGGCTAGCATTCCCCGGGAACATCACCAGGGGATCCGTCATCAAGCCACCCTTAGCTCCCCCATACTGGTCAAACAGCTGCGGAACGGTGGCATTGTCAGTACCAGCAGCCGACACGCCCTCCTTAGAGCGTTTAGACTTCTTTGCCTGCACCACCTCCGCGTCTGCCCGACCCTTCTTTTTCTGCGCCAGAGCCTGTGACCGATTCTCCTCCCCACCCTCAGCAGTTCCTTCATTTTGATGCACCTCCGCACCCGCCTGCTCAACACCGGCATTTTTCTCCTCGACTTCATCTTCGGTATTGGGGCGCTTCGTAGGCGCCTTGTTGCGTTTTGGAAGGAAAAGATGGGCGTCGGGCGCTTCCGTTTTCGCAATTGTGTCCTCCATGCTCGGGGGCTGACGCAGCTACTCGATAGTGAACACCTCTGATGAGCAACGCCAGAGGTTTCTCATAATGAGGTTGATGTTCTTAAAGGCCCAGTGCATTGCCCGACCCCAGTGTTTCCTGGAATAGTCCTTCAGCACCTAGAAGGTGACCTTGCCCGATTTGAAGTGGTCCTTCTTCAGCCCTGTACGAAATCCTTCGACACTATACAGAAGAACGTTACAATAAAAAAAGAATATATATATATATATATATGAACCAAGGGCTTACCATCGGGAACCCAGGTCCGGAGAAATTGCCTCGGGTTCTCCTTGCGGTAAGGGCGGCCATTTTCCCAACATCCGCTTAGGAAGACGAAGCGATGCTTCCAACCTTTGTCACCCTCAAGGAAGTCATTGACTATCTTCCAAGTGTTTGCCAGTGAAGAGTAGAATAACGGGGACTTTAGGGATTTCGACAGCCCGGACATGGCTATGTACTCCTCCATGGGCATGACCCGACCAGACAGGCGCCAAGCCATTATGCAAGACATCAGTGTGTACCATGCATTAGGCGTCAGCTGAGAGGGGTAGATTTGGAGGGTTCGGAAGTACAGAGCGATCTCAGGGTCCAGGGGGAACCTGAGGCCCCAGAACAGTTCGGTGAAGACCACAATCTCTCGCGAACGAACGTGCACAGAAGTCTCCCCAGGGACGGGGAACCGAACAGTGATGCACTTCGGGATGCCCCAACGGACCAGCAGCTCTTCCTGCTCAGCAGCAGGGAAGTAGAGGTACTTGCCCTCAAAAAGAGAGATCACGTTGTTCGCAGGAAGCCATCAGTGGTATCTGGTGGTTATAACCGCCTCTATCTCCTCGGGCATCGGCTCCTCCGGAGGGGCAGCGGCATTGCCAGCAGCAGAAATACCGACTTTGGCGGGCAACTCATCTGCCTCTGATTCTTCGGTATTTACTACTAGAAATTTGTCAGAGCTAAGGTGGGTGGCGGCATCCGGGGGGCTACTGATAAGGGAATAATCCGCCAGAATTAATAATAAAGGGCTAGTTATAAATAAAAGGAAATTAATGTGATGATAATAACATTTACAGTTTATTAAGGACTAATTTGTAAACATTGTATTTGGTGAAGGACTAAAATAGAAATAAAGCAAGCCCACCAAGGACATTAATGGGTCCACCCTTCTTTACTATAAAAGGAGACCCATTATTATTGGTAGGTGGGACATTCCACATTATTGTATTCTCTTTGTTTTTTCTCTCTCTACACTTTCTCTCTAGTCACATCAGATTCAAGATTCGATATATTCCCTAGTCATTTATTCTCTCTTGAGCCTAAAGAACATAGCTGGAATTCTTTGTCTCATAACTTATCAGACCTTTTTAAATTCCCTAATTCTTCTGTATCATCGGGAGTACTTGCTTTAGTAAAGAGACGGGTTTAAGCAACATTAGTGCTCAATCATAATCATGACACTTAAGGAACATATTATCCTCTTTGTTACATTGGTTAAAGCCTGACTCATCCCATACGTGAGGCTTACTCCCTATGAGATTATAACTAACATTACTAACTACAAAACATTTAAATAGTCATCATATAAGATTCACACTTATTATAATAACACTTAAATTTAAACGTACTCAAACGTATCATAATACATGTAAACCATAACAAATAACACTAATAAATACCTTTGGACAAATATCAGGTATCATTTTGTTCAAAAGGGTTCAAGTGGATGATGTGTTTGATGAGTCAATAAATGTTTGGCAGAATATTTCGGATCTTGTACTTGATATGACTAGAGATAGAAAGTGTAGAGAGAGAGAATGGAATAGAATAATATTCAATGTCCCACCTACCAAGAAAGTGGGTAACCTTTTATACTAAAATAAGGTGGACCCACTAAAATCCTTCGTGGGCTGTTTACATAACTAATGAGGCCCCTTAGTAAGTACCTTGTTTACAAATTGGTCCCCGAAAGATCCTAAATACATTAATAATTACACCAAGTATCTTTTTTCCACAATTAAACCCTCGTTATTTATATCGGAGAATTCTACCCTTATAAGTAGCCCCCCAGTCTTCGGGAGTATCAAGAGCGGAGACTCATAGCCGAGCTTAAACCTATCGACTGCAGTCTCCTGTGATTCGGGCCAACGGCTTATCCTTGGATGAATTACCCATTTTCCAAAAGCGTCAGGCATTCCACGATGTTGCCCGTCCCGATCTATCCCATGGGTGTTCGATGACACTCCCGCAACGCTTTTTAACTGACTTTATCCGAAGGCAATACTCAGGTTCTGCTAGACATTCCTTGCCCGGTTGTTCATAGTTCTGGCCAGGTCGGCTCCCGCGTCTTCTTGGGTTTTTATTCCTGGACCCACTGTGATGGGCTGGCTCTCGCGGTGGATCAAGCTAAGAAGGCCCATCTCATCAGTCGGTTCGAAGGGGCTAACCTAGGCTCTCGCGTCCTTGCCAGACTAGTTTTTTAGGGAGACTCTTCGTCTTCCCGCTGTGCTTTTGTCGATTGGCATTCCCCGGTCATTCAACGTCGCCTATAAATACTCCACAAATCTTGGTTTCTCTCAGAGGCATTCTAGAGAGAGAAAGCGTTGTCTGATCATTTATAGAGAGGGAATGCTTGTTTTATGAAACCCAGACACCCGAAGCAACCACCAACCAAGAAAAAGAAAAAGCCTGTGTTCGGTTTCAAAGAGTGGGCGAGCATCGGTGACCGAGCCGAAGAGTACCGACGCGCTGGCTTGATTTGGGGATTTAATTCCAAACCATTTACTCCCGTCCCGCAACCCCACGACCCCGGTTTAGCTACTCTGATCCCTGTTGAATCCTTCCTTTCGCCCGAACCGCCTGGTTCTCTGTCCCCCGAGATTAGCATATCTCCAGAAACTATTGTCCTCTCTTCTAGTAGCAGCTCCTCTCGTTCCCCTGTAGTTCGGTCGGAGAATCCGACCCCGTCGTCTGTCAACTCGTACGTCCCGTCGCCTCCATTTCCGCCCTGACGCGTTCATAAAATTAAGTTCTTGACTATGGGCGAAAACAGTCCCCCTACGTCTCCCGCAGGAGGTAATTATCTTGAAATGGTTCAGCTTACTCCCTCAATTCGAGGGTACCGGACTGGTCTTAACACTGCCGTAACCTTTTTAGGTCTGCCTAAGCGTCGGCTGACGCCAGAGGAATTGGATGCGGCTCATCGGGCTCATTCTGGGAATACTGCTGAACCCTCAAGCTCTCAGGTACGATCATCGGATCCGAATGCTGCTACTGCTCGAAGCTCTGACCAAGCTCCGAACCTCGATTTGGAAGAATCGGAGGTGGATATTGCTCCCGCGGAGGTCAGCATTGCCGCTGTCGGGAACACTCTAACCCTTCAGACGATCCTCTGCCCGAAGAAGTAGAGGCCGCAATCACCACCACCTATTTCCGCTGGCTTCCTTCAAAGGACGTCGTCTCTCTCTACGAAGGAAAGTACCTCTACTTTCCCTAGTCCAAGCACAAGGAGCTGCTGATTCGTTGGGGAATTCCTGAGTGCATCACGGTCCGGTTCCCGGTCCCTGGGGAGCCTCATGTTCACGTCTGATCTCGGGAAATATTGGTGTTTACCGAGCTATTCAATTGGGGTCTTCGCTTCCCCTTAGATCCCAAGATTGCGCTTTATTTCCGCACCCTCCAGATCTGCCCGTCGCAATTGACGCCTAATGCCTGGTATACCTTAATGTCCTGCATAATGGCTTCATGCCTTTCTGGTCGGGTTATGCCTATGGATGAATACATCGCCATGTCAGGTCTGTCCAAGGCTCCTAAGTCTCCGTTCTTATACTCTTCATTGGGAAACAAGTGGAAGATAGTTAACGATTTTTTGGAGGGATATAAGGGCTGGAAGCATCGGTTTGTGTTTCTGAGCGGCTGCTGGGAGAACGGTCTTCCCTATAGCCAAGAGAATAAGAGGCAGCTGCTTCGGTCCTGGGTCCATGACGGTACTCTCCTATTTTTTATTTTTTTTTAAATACCGACCCTCTGTGCAGTGTCGAAGGAGTTCCTGCAGGGGTTGAAGAAGGACCTCTCGAAAACTGCTGAAGACACTTTCCAAGTGTTGAAGGATTTTTCGAAGAAGCAGTGGGGTCGGGCGATGCATCGTACCTTCAAGGACACCAACTTTCTCAAGAGTAACCTCTGGCGTTGCTCGTCGGAGGTGCTGACCATTGAACAACTGCGGGAACCCCCCAGCCTGGAGGACATTATTGCTAAAACAGACGCTCCTGGGTATCAATTGTACCTCCCGAAACGCAATAAGGCGCCTAGCAAGCGCCCAAAGTCGGATGACGAGGTCGGGGGGGGGGGGGGGATAATGCAGCTGGTGGAGAGGGAACGGTTTGGGGAGTGGTGAATGATGCTGAAGGTGGCGCATCCAACCAGGCCCAGCCTCCGGTGGCTAAGAGAAAAAATCGAGCCGACGCTGATGGGGCCAAGCTCAAGAAGACAAGGCGTGCCAAAGAGAGCGGGATCGTTGCTGGGACGGATAATGCCACCGTACCAGAGCTGTTTGATCAGTTCGGTAGGGTTAAAGGTAAATCGCCGGTGGATCCCGTAGTGGTGATTCCGGATGATGTCAACCCTCCCAACGCATCGGACCCAGCCGCGGCCTCCTCCAGTGGTCCTTAGTACCCGGTGCTAACGATGCTTAGTTCGCCGCACACCTTCCCGCTGCAATGATCGAACGGGCTGACCTTATCTCTGTGCAACCTGCTTGTACCCGCGGACCTGAAAGAGCGTAGGGCGGCCGAGCTGAGCCAGAAGATAGTGGGCGCGAAGGCCAAAATTGCTAGTTTAAAGGAGGAGGTACAGAGTGCCAAGGCCGCGCAGGAATTGGCAGAGGGGCGGGCTGCAGAGGCTATCCGTATCTCGGATGAGACGAAAAAAGTCGGGGAAGATCGTGCTGCCACTCTAGCTCAGGAGGTCTAAAAGCTGAAAGCTTCGAACACCGCCTTTGCAGATAAGTGCAAGAAGTGGGCGGACAAAGAGGCGGCCGATGCTAAAGCCGCGTATGTGCTTTCGTTCTATAATCGTTTCCCGACCCTTCATCTTGGGGCGATGTGGCTAGATGTACCCGAGGCGGACCGACCTGAGGGAGTCGTTTGTGAGGATGAGTCGGACGATACGGAGTCCAAGGAGGAGGATGGCGAGTGATCGGCTGGCAGTTTTTGTTACTTGTTGTTTTTTGTTTTTTGTTTGTAATATCTTTGGGCGCCGCGGGGTCCCATAACATTATTTCCTGTGAACTTTTCAATATTCATGTTTGTGTGAGTATGAAATCTTTGTTTCTTACAATAATTTGCGAGTGTTTTTACTTAGGTAAACCAAAGTGTTTTTGTCAAAAACCAAAGTAGGTTCTGTAGATCAACGCTACTTGTGAAATTCCTGATGGGATCGGGAAAAGAAAAACATGTACTATTGACACTTATGCAAAAGGCCGGGAAAATTAAATATGTAGATCAGCTGTAAACACTGAAAAACCCATTAAGGTTTTGTAGATCAATGTAACATTGAAACTTTTCCCAAAGGGTCGGGAAAATTAAACATGTAGATCAGTTGTAAAAACTGAAAAACCCATTAAGGTTTTGTAGATCAATGTAACATTGAAACTTTTCCCAAGGGGTCGGGAAAATTAAACATGTAGATCAGTTGTAAAAACTGAAAAAACCTATTAAGGTTCTGTAGATCAATGTAACATTGAAACTTTTCCCAAAGGATCGGGAAAATTAAACATGTAAATCCATTAATATTAGTGGGAACAGACACTGACCAGCTCGTCAGCTGATCAAGTTTGTAACACTTCAACATTTGGAAGGAAAAAGAAAATTTTGATTAACGTAATCAAGTGATCGGGTGTTTATGATGCCTCGTTAAAACCTTCTCGCGCCACCGAGGTAGGAAAGAGTGCATCCCCGACCAATAGGTTTTTATAGACCATGTCAAACAAACTACAAATATTTTACCACTATTCTAAATATAATTTTAGATGTTCAATATTCCATGGTAGCCTCAAAGGATGCCCGAGCCTGTTTTGCAGGCGGTATGTCCCGCTCTTGATTTTTTCCACGATTTCGTAGGGTCCTTCCCAATTTGGGGCGAGCTTGCCGAGGCTTTTGTCTTTGGTGTGAAGAGAGACGCGCCTCAAAACCTTGTCACCAACCTTAAACTCCCGACGGCGCACCTTAGAGGCGTATCGACTTCTCATCAGGGTCTGATAGTGCAAAGAGTTCAACTGGGCGCGATTGCGCTTCTCTTCTATAAGATCGAGCTCGAGTCGTCTGCTGTCGTCGTTCGCTTTCTCCTCATAGGTACCGACCCTGAAAGATGGAAAAATGGATTCCGCAGGGGTAACCGCGTCCATACTGTATACCAAAGCATAAGGTGATTCCTGGGTTGCCGTCCGGGGGGTGGTTCGGTAAGCCCACAGTACCTCTTATAGGTAGTCGGGCCATTTTCCGGCTTTTCCTTCAAGGTTTTTTCTGAGGCCGTCCAAAATGGTCCGGTTGGTGACTTCGACCTGCCCGTTTGCTTGAGGATGGAAAGGAGCGGAGAAACATTGCCTGATCTTATGAGTGGTGCAGAAAGCTTTCATTTCCCCGCTGTTGAACTGTGGTCTGTTATCCATAGTTAACCTCTGCGGTACCCCGAACCAACAACATATGTTAGACCAGATAAATTTGATGATATCTTTGGTCTTGGTGGCGGATAAAGGTTCAGCTTCGACCACTTATCAGATGACCGAGAAATAAATCGATTTAAGGCAGCCAGACGCCCAGTTAGGATCTGGACTTCCTTGATGTTCCTTGATGTTCCGGGGCGGATCTGGACTTCCTTTAAGGCAGCCAGACGCCAGAGCTCGAAGTTGGACGGGATCAGCTTTAATCCCTTTCTCGCTAACGAAGAAACCTAGAAATTTTCCTGACCGGACCCCGAAGGAGCATTTTTCCGGGTTAAGCTTGAGATTTATTCCCCGCAGTTTATCAAAGGTTTCTCTCAGATCGGTAAGGTGGGCTTCATCCGTGCCGCTTTTAACCAACATATCATCGATGTATACCTCCATATTCCTCCCAATTTGACCATCGAACGTTTTGTTAACTAGCCTTTGGTATGTTGGACCGACATTTTTTAGCCCGAAGGGCATTACTTTGTAGCAGTATAGTCCTCGGCCCGTGATGAATGTGGTACTTTCTTGATCTGCAGCGTGTAATTTGATCTGATTATAACCGGCATATGCATCCATGAATGACAGCAACTTGTTACCCGACGTCGAATCTACCAACTGGTCGATTCTTGGCATCGGGAAGGGGTCCTTCGGACACGCCCGATTAAGGTCGGTGAAATCCACGCACATTCTCCATTTCCCGTTTTTCTTCTTGACAGAACGGGATTTGAAGTCCACAACGGGTAACTCGCTTCCTTGATGTGACCGATGCTGATCATTCTCTCGACTTCTCGTAAGATAATGTCTGTCTTTTCCGGGGAAAAAGCCCGACGCTTTTGGGATATCGGTCTGGCGTTTCTGTTGACAGTTAGCTTGTGAATAGCAAAAGATTCTGGGACCCCGGTTACATCTCTTGAGCAACACGCGAATAAATATAGGTTTTTCCGTAGGAGAGTCAGTAGCTGTTCCCTGAAGGTTGGTGAGAGGCATACCCCGATCCGCAGGAATTTCCCTGCGGAAAATTGGTGTTGCTCGCATTCTTCATCCGTCGTCAAAAGGCTTGGGGCTTCCCTGGGGTCATCAACGGGCAATGATTCCGGGGCGAGCCCCTTTAATTGTTATTCTCGAGCTTGAATCATCTCTTGATCTTTTTTAGGTGCCAATGCTGCTCGGTAACATTCCCGTGCAGCTTTCTGGCTGCTTCTGACCACTCCCACGTTGTTTCCGACCACGTATTTTAAACACTGGTGGATTGTAGAAGACACCGCATGCATTCGTGATATCCACGATCGGCCGAAAATGGCATTGTGGGAAGCCGGCGCGTCTACTACCACGAATAAAACCGTAACCTCTTTCTTGAATGGGCCGCGGCCTAATTGGACTACGCCCTCAAATTCTCCTATAACGTTGGCTGCTGACCCCGTGAACCCCACTATGGTACGGTCGGACTGTGCAATCACTGGTGGTGTCCTAAACTTGGAGACGGGACGCTTCTGGACTGGGAGTAACTTCGGGCGTCCAACTGAGTGGTTAGGTTGACGATGTGCCTTTTCCTGGATGAATGTGTGACTCCTGCCATAGAATCTCCCCCAAAAATAGTTAGGGATTCAAAAAATTTACAAAGGCCTCGTACATTACCGACGTTCTCCTCGGCTTTGTCTTCGATAATCCCGATGATGTTGCGGTTTTCTTCGGGGTTGAGGTACTCAATGGAAACATCGAAAGGATCGGTTACTTCTGAAATTACCATGGTGGTTTCGTGTTTTGGTATTATCACGACTTCCTTCGAGGTCGTACTTTGCTGTGCCTTCTTAACATACTCCAGGAGGTTTCCGTGCTCTATGAGCATCTGTATTTCTTTCTTCAAGGCAATGCAGTCTTTAGTATCATGCCCAACGTCCTCGTGATAGCGACAATAGTGGTTGTTCCTCTGTTCCTGAGGTGTTGGTATCGGGAAAGGTCTTCGGTACATTCCGCTCTTCTTAGTCTTCTCGTAGATCAACGATACACACTCCGTAAGGTCTGCGAAGTATGCAGGTCGGATCCATTTGTTAGACATGGGTCGTGAAGTCGTCTGACTCGTCTGCTTTGGTTTTGGGCTTGTTAGGACCGAAGGCTTGGCTGATACAGGCGGGGTCGGGTGTATCGTGCTGACCGGTTGGACTGCCCTAGCGTAGTCCGATCGAGTGCCCTGCCTTATCACTACCGATGCTTGGGCACTTTGCTGAATTTGTGCCGCCAACTCAGATGCTTCGGTCTCTTCGATCAATATCTGCTTTTCTATTTGAGCTAGAAGTGCGGAAAACGTCAACGCCTGTTTCTTCGTCACTGCTTGCTTCATTGGTCCTGGGAGCAAACCCAAGCGGAACGCAGTTAGGGCCACATTCTCTTCGCAGTGGTCTAGGTCGGTCTTCGCGTCGATGAATCGTATGGTGTACTCTCTGAGGCTTTCCCCCAATTTCTGCCTACAATTCATTATAGTGTCTCCGTTGGCTCGGAAACTTTTACTTCCCACAAAATGTTGTCTAAACATTGTCCAAAACATCCCGAAGTTTCGGATGCTGCCCTGCGGTAAACGGTTGTACCACTTAGATGCACGGTCCCTGAAGGTCATGGAGAAAGCTCTACATAGGAGTTTGTCACCGTTCTCGAAACTCAGCATGAAGTTTTTGAAGGCTTCCAAATGATTATCTGGGTCCTTCTTCCCATCGTACTTTTCTAACTTAGAAATGTCAAATCGCTTCGGGAGCTGTCCCGCTAATATCTCGTCGGACAATGGAGATGCCCTCCAATTGATTCTGAACCCGCACGCTCCTCCTCCAAGTCCTTCTGTCTGAACTCCGTAGAGTCCCTCATCTCATGGGCTGATAAACTGGCTGCTGGTCCGGTAACCGTGGTTCTGGCTGTTCGACGGTTGCCATGGCACTGGAGGCAGCGCCGCCCGCTCTTCACGGCTGGCGGCGGGCATTTCTTCCTTCTCAAAGGACACCGGGGTTTGCTTCTCGGTGCTACCCTTCTTGTATTTTGGGGAGTCCGTCCTGGGCCCTCGGAGGCGTCGGGAACGATTCTTTTGTGTGCGCTGGACCCTTTCCCGTCGCCGATACTCCCTGCCCGATGAATTATCCGAGAGTAGTCAACCGACATGCCGCGATGATCCTCTGGGTACTGCTGAGTCCTGGTATTTTGCCCTTCCTCGGGATGAGGCTCTCGATAATACCTAACAGGTCGGGCTTTGATGCGCGGCCCAACATTATGGTCGTCCTCCTCACGGTCCTCCAAGAGGGGTTCCTTACCTTTTCCTTCCCGGACCCTTTTCTCGTCCAGTGCCCGCTCCATTTCTGCGTTTAGTCTGGCAAAATCTTCAAGGAGCTGTCTTCGGGTCATTATTAGGGTCGACCGTTTGTCCCGACCCCGGTCGTGGTGCTCCCGACCAGGCGCTTCCTCGCCCTCTGACACCGAGACGGCTCGGATCACTTCTCTACCGACCCTCTCTACCACAGCTTCGTTGTTCATCTCGTAAAGCGTGATTTTTAAAGAAAAAAGATTCCTTTTTGGTATCACTCTTTCCCACAGACGGCGCCAATGATGAGTCAATAAATGTTTGGTAGAATATTTCGTATCTTGTGCTTGATATGACTAGAGAGAGAAAGTGTAGAGAAAGAGAATGCAATAGAATAATATTCAATGTCCCACCTACCAAGAAAGTGGGTAACCTGTTATACTAAAATAAGGTGGACCCACTAAAATCCTTTTTGGGCTGTTTACATAACTAATGAGGCCCCTTAGTAAGTACCTTATTTACAAATTGGTCCCCGAAAGATCCTAAATACATTAATAATTACACCAAGTATCTTTTATCCACAATTAAACCCTCGTTATTTATATCGGTGAATTCTACCCTTATCAGTGTTTACTGTTGCGTGTACTATGTCACACATTATGCAGATAAAGAAGTAGCTTAGTGCCGAGTTTGAGATGAAGGATCTGGATAGAGCAAAGAAGATTCTTGGTATAGAGATTATCAAGAATAGAAATGTAGGATCGTTACATTTGTCTCATATAAGCTATATTGAGAAACGTTTACAAAGATTCAAGATGTTTGATACTAAGGTAGTTAGCATCCCCTTTGCTACTCATTGCACATTGTCTGCAGTGGGAGCAGCCAAAGACGATGCTAAGTTGGAAAAAAATATGCAAGGTTCCATATTCAAGTGTAATTGGTAGTATCATGTATGCTATGGTATGCACACATCATGATATTTCACATGCGGTTAGTGTAGTTAGCAAGTACATGGGATGCCCTAGGAAAGAATACTAACATACAGTGAAATGGATGCTTCAGTATCTTAAGAATACTGTGAGTGTTGGCTTAACTTTCAACCAGGCTGTTATTGGTGGATCGTTGAATGATATTGAAGGATCAATGATTGGTTTTGTTGATTTTGATTTTGCAAGTGATATGGATAAAATGAGATCTCTAACAGGATATGTAGTTACTCTAGTTGGGAGTGCGATAAATTGGAAAGCACGGTTACAAGTTACTGTAGCTTTGTCTACAACAGAGGTAGAGTACATAGCGGTAACAGAATCAGTTAAAGAGGCTATATGGTTGCAAGGTTTGGTGTTAGATTTGGGATTGGATAAGACTACTACAAAAGTATTTTATGATAGTCAAAGTGCCATACACCTTACAGGGAATCAAATGTAGCACGAACGTACAAATCACATAGATATCGGGTATCATTTTGTCCATGATATAATATTAAAGGGAATTTTTTATGTGAAGAAAGTGTCTACACACGATAACCTAGCAGATATAATGTCAAAGACAGTATCAGTTCGAAAGTTTAAGGAGTTCCTAAACTGGATTGGTCTTCGCAGTATAAAGTGAATGCCTTAGGGGCATATAGTGAGTCAGAATAAGAGTAGCTTCTTTGTTGATAGTAAAGAAATGATATTCACCTCAATGGAAGATTTATTGAGAATGAGTCGAATAATGTCTTGACAATGTACCGTGTTTGGAGGTACAGTTTTGTGTCATTGACAGTGAAGCTATAATTGATATCGTCATCTTTAATCTTGTGTATATGAGCCAATTAGGCCAATTATTTAGTAATTTATATTTATTCCCTATAAATAGATTACTAGAGCTACACAAAACGTAATATGAAATCTGCAACCCTATCCTATCGTAGTGAAACAATTTTTTCGAGCGGCGCCCATAGACATAAACAATTATCAAACAACGTTAAATCCTATGTTCTTTTATTTTTTGTCCTCTATTCGTGTTCTGTTCTTTATTTGTGTTATGTGCTTGAGTCATTTGTGATTAATTGAATAGTGATTTATAATAAGAAATACAGTCACTGAATACGCCAACGCATGTGGCTTGGTGCAATGTGTACACAGATAATATTGAATATAAAGAGCAGAATATGTTGTGGAGAGAGATGGGAGTGAAAGTTGTGAAAAATATGTCCGGTTATAGTTGGATAGTAGTTAATGGTAAAGCTCACATATTGTTTTCCAAAGATAAGTTGTATACAGAAGTCACCGAAACGTTATCAATAAACAAATATTTAGTACTATTTATTTCATATTCAATCGCCTTATATTAGTGGTAACATAATGTTACTGCTGCTTTTTTGGATAAAAATGAAGAATCAGAACATACCATCTATATGGGTCACCTTCAAAACTTTAAAATACATAATGGAAATAATAAAATGTGTATTAACATGACATGAATGTACATGATCTAACGCTCAAACGCAACTCATAACTTACTATCTTTTTATTTCCAAAAGTCTCAGCCCCTTTAATGGAAAGAGTAAAAGAAAATTAGATAACCATTAAAACAAAAAGATATGGCTTCCTCTCATCATATGTTTTCCATTTTAAGAGAGTTTGTGAGATAAAATGATTTCTATACACCGACATGATATCCTTAAATTACTTTTTTTCGAATATAAAAAATTATCAAATTACTTTTCCAAAGGTTTTTTTATTAAGATACCAACTTCTCGTGTCGAGCATAATGTAAACAAATAATGGAAAACCAATAAAATTATGAATTACTTTTGTCCAATAGGAACTTACACCGCACGGCTTAATCATCCATATTATTAGAGTTTAATGAAAAAAATCAACACAAAAATTACTAGATAAACAAAGACAATCCCAAAACACTTACACGAACACTTTTTTTTTATAAAAATAATCATCCAAATCACTTTAAGGAATACCCTTTGGACAAAAAATCAAAATTGGAAACATGGATTATACTAAAACTCTTTTCAGCTAAACCAAAGCATACTATCACAAGATGAGTTACACTATAGGTGTTTGTTGTAAAAATCCATTCAAGAGCTTTTTTTAAAAAAAAAAGTAGAGCATCCCCAAAAAGAATATCTATTAAAGGTTTTTTGTATCCATAAAGATTCTCCAAATACATTTTTTAATGAGAATAGGTTAATCGTAGCTGCATCAGTATCACCACCTATATCCCGATTACTTCTTTGAGGGAGAGTGACAATTACGAGTGTGTAATCATCGGTAGTGGAATCATATCAAAATCCATTTAAGAGCAGGTATTTCCTTAAACTTCTTAGTAAATGGATTGTATATATGAAAGTCATCGTACCCAGAAGAACATACACATACCAGCCTGATAACAGAACCTAAAATTCTATCTTGTGAGGACCCAACGTAAAATGGAAATTCGAACCTTTTGAACTTTAGGTAGACCATTGAAACTCATTGATTTAAGTATGTTCCTCATCCTCCTGGTAAACTGCATAATTTTATTGGAACCGATTTCAGACACTCGTTTAAGCTGCAACTTAGAAACACCAGTGCAAAAATAAGTCATGATTTAGATCCATACATGATTGGAAACAGATATATAACCGATAACCTATATAGTAACTCCATTAAGACATCGTCTGGGAGAAGAATCGTCATTGATTGTCCTTCTTTACAGTTTTCTCTCCAAACCATAGAGTTAGAAAAAGATAAAAGATAATAGAAAGAGGTTTATGTTGGCTGAAAATATGATGAAACAACACTCTCTTAAAACAAACAAATAATTTTTATAAAAATTGAAAAGGAAGAAATATTACAAGACAATTTTACAACTCACGCTTGAAAAGAAATATTTTTTCTTTCACTCAAAAAAAGTATTCGTGTCTCTCTTCTCTCACTCCAAGTTTTCTTCTTGGTATGTTTGAGAGTGGTCTATATGGTTGTAGAGCTCCATTATGTATAGAACCATAGTGGAGACAAAGATCCACCATTTAAGAGCTTATAGATAAATAAGCCCCCAACCACAAGACTACACTTAAGATAAAAGAGTTTCGTACACTCAGCATAAAAGAGTTTAGTGCACTCAACCTAATGATAGAATTACACACAACCTCCACTACACAATAAATTAATATTTAATTTCAAGAAGATTATTTCTTGATGAGCTTTATTGAGTTGGTTGGACCTTTTAATTGGATCACGTTTATGATCTAACAATCCTCCATAAACTTGATCCCGTGATCTATAATAGTTTCCTTAATCATTTGAAGTCTTCTCTTTTTAGTGTCTTGGTGAAAATATTGGGAGTTTGATCTTGTATCTTCACATATTCAACTTGCACATACTTTCTTGAAATATACTCCCTTATGTAGTGTTAGCAGACATCGATATACTTGCTACAATTATGGAATATTGGATTCTTGGCTAAGTCGATGGCTGATGTATTATCGATATACACCTTAGTTGGCTCATTTTGATGTTATGTCTATCTCCTTCAATAAATTTGAAGCTAAATTTCATGGCTAACACAAGTAGTAGTAGCAACATATTTTGCCTCACGGGTGGACAAAGCGACAATCAGTTGTTTCTTTTATATCCATGTGAAGGGAATATTTCTTATGATTAATAAAAATCCAGTAGAACTCTTTCGATTGCCTATGCTTCCACCCCAATCACTATCACTAAACCCAACAAGAATATAATCATTATAAACTGAATATAATAAGACAAAGTTGATTGTACCATTCAGATAGCGAATGATTCTCTTTTCACCTTTGAATTGAGTTTTTATTGAAGATTCCATATAGGGACTAAGCAATCCAAGTTCATGAAAGATATCCAGCATCTTGCAAGTTATATAGCGTAGAATTCCCATCAAATGTTGGAATATTATTATATATACACTTTCGTCTTCTGCATGTTTTGATATTTTGACTTTGAACTCTATAGGTGTGCTTATCGGGTTATATTTCTCCATCCTAAACTTCTTAAAGATATATTTTTCATAGGTTTCTTGCGAGATGAATATTCCATCTTATTATTGCTTAACTTCAATGCCAAGGTTGTACGCCATGAGCCTCAAGTCTATCGTCTCAAATTCTTTCATCATCACTTCCTTGAATTTATTGAACATGCTTGGCTGGTTTCGATGATTATCAAATCATCCACATAGAGATACATAATCAAAATATCTCTATTTTTTATTTTGGTATATAGAGCGTGATCATAACAAAATTTTTTAAAGCCATTCCCTTGGAAATACTTGTTGATTCTAGTGTTCCACGCCCATGGTTCTTGTTTTAGCCCATAAAGAACCTTGTTTAGCTCCAATACTTTATCTTCATGACATTTGACTTCATAGTCCAATAAGTTTTTGAATGTATACTTCTTCTTCATGAAAACCATTTATTAATGCTAACTTTACATCCATTTGTTGTATCTTCCACTTGTTCTGAGCTACCAAGGACATTATTAGTCTAATAGTTTCTAATCGGGAAACGGGGGAGAATAGCTCATCATAGTCAATTCCCGCTTTTGCAACAACCCTCGCTTTGTGTTTTTCAATCTCTCATTTAGCATTTCTCTTTGTTTTGTATAAACATCTTATGCCTACTGTCTTGTACTCTTTTAGAAGTGAGGTGAGTTCCCTTGTGTCATTTTTCTCGATGGATCTAATTTATTTGTCCATCGCGTCTCTTAACTTTTTATCTTGTGTACCTTCTTGAAATATCACTGACTCGTAATCAGTTAGAAGATAAAATAATGTAAGGTTAACCATTGGTTCGATTCCTTATAATGATCACAAAGGTTTTTTGTACGTTCTGCAGTTTTTTCATTTTGATTACCATTGACGATGATGAAGGTGGTGAGTCTCCAAGAGTAGTTGATATTGCTGAATCCTGTGGGGTTGTGATATTTTCTGATTTCTCATTAGGTGTTTGCTCATGCTCTTCAATTTCGAGGAAAAATTGAACTCATTTGTGTGAGTCCCAAAATCTCATTGGTCTATCACGTCTTGACTTATCACAATCTTCCTATTGTTTGGGTTGTAAAACTTGTAGCCTTTGGAACTTGAGTCGTAACCGATGAAGATAAAACTTTTGTTTTTATCATCCAGTTTGGTTTGTTGTTCATCTAGTATATGGATATGATTTATGCTTCCAAATACTCTCAGGTCTGGGCTTTCTTCCACTCAACGGTTCTTGTGGTGTCTTTCCTTAAACACTTCTTGTTGAAGATCGGTTGGAAAAATATACCGCATATGCCACTGCTTCCACCCACAAATCCTTAAGCAGTTTCTTGCTTTTCAGTATGCTTTGTGCCATATCAAGGATAATTCTGTTCGTTCTTTCTGCCACACTGTTTTTGTTAAGGAGACCTGAGAAATGTCTAGCGGAAAAAAAATTACATGTGTTTCACAAAACCTTTGGAATTTATTGGATGTGAACTCTCCTCCTCTGTCAGATCTCATGGATTTAATTATATTTTTGCTCTCATTTTCCATAACTACTTTGAACTTCTTAAATATTCCAATGACTTATGATTTCTGTTTCAAGAAATATACTTAAGTTTTTCTTGAAAAATCATCAATAAAGAGAATGAAGTAGTTACTTTTACCTAGAGATCTTAGTTTGATTGAACCATACATATCTGTATAAATAAGCTCGAGAGGTATCTTGGTTCTTGATACTGACTTCTTTGGAAGGCTTTTTTCTGAATTGCTTCCCAAGTAAACATCATTCGGATAGTTGGTCAAGATGATTGATACACAGTAATCCTCTCACAGTCTTCACGTCCACATAGTTAGCCATCTTCTCACATCTATTGTTGGGGCCTCTGCATTCTGAAGCATAATGTCCAATTTTTTTACATTTATAGCATTGGATTTGAGATTTATCTTACCTCAAGTTCGGATTTCTTCTTCAACGACCTTGTGTTGAGCTTTCTTTTTAGTTGGAATAATTGTTGTTGTAATTCCCGCCACATCCAAAACCATGACCACCTCATCCATGGCTTCTACCTCTGTCTCAACCACGTTGGTTTCTATTGTCCCTTGACTTGTATGCATATTCTTGAGTTCTACTTTGAGGAGTTGTTCGCTGATCTCTTGCTTCTTCTTGTGCTTTTCTTCATAGGCTTGTAATGATCCTTGGAGTTCTTTATCATTTCCTTTAAGTCTTTAGCTTCTTCAATTATTAGATATGCTCAAATTTAGGATCCAACGAACGCATTATTTTCTGTATTACTCCCACATCTTCTAATTTCTCATTGTTCTATTTCAATTTATTAGAAGCAGTTGATACTCTTGACAAATATTTTGAAATAGATCCACATTCTTTCATGTGTATAGATTAGAATTCACCTTTTAACGTTTGGAGACATAATTTTTTCACCTTTTTTACTGCTTTGTAGAAGAGTTTAAATTTTTCCTACGCTTGATGCACTTGAAATATTTTTCATGTGTATAGATTCGAATTCACCTTTTAACGTTTGGAGACATAATTTTTTCACCTTTTTTACTGCTTTGTAGAAGAGTTTAAATTTTTCCTACGCTTGATGCACTTGAAATATTTTTGAAGCTATCAATATCTAATGCTTGATACATGAGGAAAATAGCTTTATGATCTCCCTTTATTGAATCATTCAGAGTTGTTTTCTCCTATTGGGTAAGACTTGCTTCATCTTTGGGTGTCTCAAACCCTTGTCCTACGACATCCCACAAATTATATTCTTCGAGGAGAGCTTTCATCTTGATACTTTAATTGTCGTAATTGTTGTTGTTGAGTGTTGGAACTTGGAATGATGATACACCGTTTGTTATATCTTTTAATATGTTGAATATTTGAAAATCAAGTTTTGGATTAAGCTTATGTCTCTGGTACCACTTTGTTAGCAAATAAAATGATGAAAAAACACTCACTTACAACAAACAAACAACACACTCTTACAACTCACAATAGAAGAGAAATATTTTTTCTTTCACTCAAGATAACATGTTTGTCTCTCTTCTGTCACTCTAATTTTTCTCTCTAATTTTTATTCTTGGTGTTTTTTATAGTGGTTTTGAGGGTGGGAGAGCTCCACTATTTATAGAACAGTAGTGGTGACAATGATCCACCATTTAAAGCTTATGGATAAATAACCACTCAACCAAGTAGAGTTGATTCTCTTGCATACTGTCGTTGAATTGGGGGACTCTGAAGAACTGAGAAACGCGGAAGCCATCTTCGATTTGTCTCTTAAGTGACAATCAATGGCTGCTGTCTTCACCAAAAATATATTTCCAAAGCAATATGTTCATAAATCTTTTAATACCAAATTTACTTCCATATAACCTCAATCTCTATTTTTCACCACATCCTTGATTCGACGGTGGTGCCACAAAGTAAGATCCGCACTGATTGAACCAGTCGGCAACAAAACATTTATGTGTCCTTGAGTCGGATGATATTGCAAAAATTGTCAAAAGTGGCCAAAGTCTAAATTAAACTGCTTTATTAATAAGGCCTAGGATTATTGTTAGCACATACGGTGTTATGTTCTGTTTTGTTGGCATCTGTAAGCTGATTATGGATATTGATAGATAATATATTTTGATATTTTCAGTTACTATGATTTTCTTCTCTTTGACTTTCAAAGTGATGTTAAAGCATTAAAGAAGCATTTGAAATCAAGGCACTTCGTTTATCAGCACCAGATAAACAAACAAGTTACCTGCCTTGAAGTGGCTCAGCTACTGTCAAATACCCTTTACTTCAAGGGTTGCTTTCCTTACTAATATTCTCGTTGGCCTCGAGAGTGAAGGAAAGAGGTGTGTTTTCACATATGATGATTTTAGCAGGTGGATGTGGTTTTGAATCTCTTCCTAACAGAAGCTTTGAATAGACATGGAGGAGTTTATAGAAGAAATAGACATGGAGGAGAATATGAATTTTAACAGAAGATGATTTTAACAATCTCTTCCAAACGTGGTCTTTTTAAGCTGTTCTCTAACGTGGTCTTTTTAAGCTGTTCTCTTGAATGTTATTTGAGATCAAATGTTAAATATAAATATAAACAAATATTTTATATCAATGTATCAAATTTTGAGTGTATCACTGTAAAACCGAATCCAACTTAGCAATTCAAATTGTATAGTTAAATGAATCCAAACTAAATATTGCATAGTCAAAGAGGAAAGTAAGGAAAATATTATGTAAATCTTTGTTAGCGAGTGATTTGAAACAAGAGTTTTAAGGAGATTAATTATTGTTAATACATGTAATTAAAAAGTATTAAAAGAATTAATAGTACTAATCAGCAGTTTTAATTAGAAGTTTAAATTTTTTAAAAGTATTATTCATAGAAAAAAATATCAAATAGACCACTTGTTTGATTGCTCTCGTAAATATAAACCCAATGGTGGTTTAAGTTTTATTTTTGGAATTATAAATCAAAAGTTCAAACTTTAGAAAAAAAAGAAAAAAAATTATTTTTTGTTAGAAGTTATGGATAATATTAATAAAGGGTATTATAGTATTTTGGATTATCTTTGGCATCAAATTTAAATAATCATCTTATTTGGTATCAAATGTTGATTTTGAAATATGAGAGTCTCCCTATAAAATATATGAAGATTTCCAACTATTTGTTTAAAAATATATTTTACGTAACAAAATTAATTTTATTCCATAAATCTTTAAAAATATCTCTTAAGGAACAAATTGAATTTGCTTTTCACTATTAAATTTACTTTTATTATGTATTTGTTGTATATACTATAAAAATAACATATCAAAATTTATTATTATTTTTATAAAAACAAGCTTTTTTATAAAGAATAAATCAATAAAAATTATAATTATAAAAAATAAATAATAGTATATTTTATAAATCTTATAGATAAAAAATAACGTTTTTATTTTTTTAAATAATTTTTTTCTAAAAATAAATGACTAAAAAATATATCTAAAAATATCTAAAAATATATTTTATGCAACAAATTTGATAAAAACGTTAGTGGAAACAAATAGATATATAAATTTGTACATAAAAATATTTTTAAATTATATCGTTATAAAATATATGAAGATTTCCAGTTATTATTATTTTTAAAATATATTTTATGTAATAATATAAACGTTTCAAAAATATATATTGAGGAACAAACTTAATTTATGTTAATAAACTGTTTAAAGAATCTCTTCAAAGCCTAAGAAAAAGAATACTCATTGAAATTTCAATAGTTAGTGGAATTTAAAGTTGGAAATAATAATGATTTATGATGAGTTTTGACCGAATTTGAAATGGATACCTTCTCTCTCAAGAAAGCATCAAGAAAAGGAATCATTTCTTAACCTTTAAGAAACGTTCTTCATCCCTTATCGCGGGTTTTGTGTTCAGTTCTTCTAAGTCTCTTGGCTACGTCGGTAGATGATCTTGCTGCGAGAATATGGAGTTACAAGATAGTGGTGCTTTTCCTCCTTTGAAAAGCTCGGCTGTTGCTTCACAAGAGACTAAAACGAATCGGCTATACTCAGACGTGGTAAGGACAAATGTTGTGATTTCAGAGTTCAAATCGGAAAGTGTCATTTCGCATTCCGATCATAATGAGATTAGATTCTCAAAACAGGTGAAGTCTGATCTTTGTAATCAGTCAAGAACAACTCTCATAGTTAAATTCAACGAAGGCATCCCTAAGAGGCAAGCATTTCAAACGTTTCTTGAATCTTTCAAGTTCAAGGGAGTGTATACCTACGTTATAATCGACTCTA
Source organism: Limnanthes douglasii subsp. nivea (assembly GCA_036936605.1). Taxonomy (NCBI): domain Eukaryota; kingdom Viridiplantae; phylum Streptophyta; class Magnoliopsida; order Brassicales; family Limnanthaceae; genus Limnanthes; species Limnanthes douglasii. The sequence continues at coordinate 21,381,634 of JAUPFV010000001.1, read as the reverse complement.
GGCAGATCCTGGTTGAGTTCTCTGTCCTGGAGGATGCGGGAAGGCTCTGGGTAAGCTGATTTTGGAAGGTTGACGAAAAACTGATGCGAGTCATCAAATGGTGTCCTCAAAGCACCAGAAATTTCGAATGTCCATTGGCTCTTTTATGGGTTCGATTTGAGAAACTACCAGAGTTCATGTATAACAGCTCGGTGATTCAAGTTCTGGCTTCTTCTCTTGGTTTGGTTCATCATGTGGTGGTCCCTGAGGTGAATAGGGCCAATTGGAATGCTTGTTTTGCACTGATTGAGATTGACGTTTCTTGTATTCTTAAAAGGAAGTTGAGTGTGTGTTTTAGCGATGGAAAGGAGTTCTTTATTAGTGTAAGCTATAAGAATGCACCAAGTTATTGCAAGCTTTGTCACCATATTGGTCATGAAGACGATAAATGTAAAAAGAACTCAACTCAGGAATCAAAGAATGAGCAAGTAATTGTTGATATTATTGAAAGATCTGATGGGCAACAAGAGTCTTTACAAGAAGTGAACAAGATTGATAAAGATACTAAGTCTACAAAGGTCCAAACATTTGCACATGTATACAGAAGAAAGCTTAAATCAATTGTTACAAAGAAAGATAGGTCTCATGTTTCCTGTCCTTCAACTAGTGTGGCAAGCCCGGTGAAAGATAGATCTGTCTCCATCAACAATCCTGAGATCATCAGTGCTCTTCAGAACCTTGAGGAGGAAGAGCAACGTCTGGATAGGAAAAACTCGCAGGATTCTCCTCGTTGTAGAAGGGTTGGAAGTTACAATCCATCTCCAAGGACAAGTTCAAATGGTATTGAGAAAGATTTTGAGACTGTCATTTCCATTAAAATAAGATCTGCGAACAAGAAGAGTAACTCAAAAAGTCTGACTATAAACTCTCTTAGGAAGAGAGAAAAGGTATCAAAAAACTATGCATCTGATAATGATTAAATTCATTAGCTGGAATGCACGTGGAGTTAATAATAATCCTACGATTGCTAGGCTTAAGTTTATTATTAAAAAGGAGAATGTAAAAATGGTTATTATTCAGGAGCCCATGGCAAGGATTGATAAGGTTGACTTGGTGGCAAGAAAAATGGGCTTTGAGAATTTTGTTGCTAATACATCTAACAAAATATGGTTATTCTGGTCTAATGAAGTTAGCATTTCAGTCATTGATGATCAGGATCAATTTTTACATGTTAAGATAAATCATGCATCTTTCAATTGTTGTTTCACTTCTGTATATGCAAAAAATCAGAGAGTATAGAGAAGGTTGCTTTGGAGTCAGCTTAGCAACATTACCTGTGACATGCCTTGGATATTAGCTGGAGATTTCAACACTACTAGATGTCCTGAAGATCAGCTCCACTGCTTAAATTATGATGGTGCAAGTGCTGAGGACTTCAATGAGTTCATAAGACACTGTGATTTGGAGGTGCCTGCCCACAGTGGCTCACGTTATACCTGGAGCAACAACAGCAACTGGAAGAGGTTAGACTGGGTATTGTCCAATCAAAATATGCTTAATGGCTTAAGCATACAAGTTTGTCACATGGTCAGAACCTGTTCTGACCATGCCCCACTATTAATCTATATTACCAAAGATTCTAACATGTTTCCTAATCAAAAGAAGGGCTCTTTCAAATTTATAAATGCCTGGGCAAACCACCCTGACTTCATGTCTAGTGTAAGTCAGAACTGGTCCAAGCACTGTAATGGTGAGGACAATACCATTTTTTGGTATAAACTGAAAAGACTGAAAAAGCATTTAAAAAATTGGAATTGTACAAATTTTGGAAACATTTTTAATAAGGTCAAAGATGCTATTACTGAAGTAGAAAACTGCGAGCTTCTTCATCAATCGAATAAAGATAACTTTTCAAAATCAAAGCTGTCTAAAGCCAATAGCATTCTCATTCTAGCTTTGAAAGATGAGGAATGCTATTGGAAGCAGAAATGTTTTAACTCTTGGTTAAGTGATAGTGATGGAAATACCAAACTCTATCACAGTTATGTAACTAAGAAGAGAAAGAAAAACTTTATTGCTGGAATAAAAGACAATAATGTTTGGCTTACTGACCAATGTGACATTGCCTCTTCTGCTGTGAACCATTTTAAAATGATCCTCTCTAATGAACCTGATAATAGCAATATTGTTAGTGATCATGAATCAATTTTAAACAATATTCCAAAAATTGTTATGGACAGGGATAATGTTGAGATTGCTAAGCCTACATCTAGTGAGGAAGTTAGATCTATTATAAATGACATGAAGAAAGACAGTGCACCAGGAACAGATGGGTTTAACACTTTCTTCCTAAAGCATTGCTGGGAAATAATTAAATGTGATCTTTGTAAAGCTCTAAATGCATACCTTTCTGGTAGAGCTATCCCAAAGGGAGTGTTTGCCACTGGGATTGTGCTGGTCCCCAAAGTGGCTAACCCTATTACCTAGAATAATTACAGACCATTAAGTATGTGCACCATTATGAATAGACTGATCTCTGCCCTCATTAATAGGAGAATCTCTTGCATTCTCCCTAGAATTATATCTAGAGGGCAGAGTGCATTTGTGAAAGACAGACTTATTCATGAGAATATTTTAGTTATAAAAGAGATGCTACACAATATTAGTAGGAAGCCTTCAAAAGGCAACATCATTTTACAATTAGACATGACAAAGGCGTTTGACAGGATGTCTCACACCTTTGTAATTAAAACACTAAAATATTTTGGATTTTCTGAGGACATTGTGTCTATGATTTATAAGATGATTTCTAAAGTCATGTTATCTGTCCTAATTAATGGGTCATGCTCATGATATTTTCCACAGAAAACTGGATTGAGACAAGGAGATCCTTTATCTCCCTGTCTATTTATCCTGGCAGAGGAAGCCCTTTTGAGGGGTTTGGAGAATCTTTATGCTTCTAATAACTCTATGCAGTTCTATATTAAATCAGGATACATCTTACCATGTCTAGCCTTTGTAGATGTAGTTATATTCTCTAACAGCTCCCCTTTGTCAATCAAAAACCTAAGTAACCTGCTCACCAAATACCAACATGAGTCTGGGAAACTGATAAACATAGACAAGACAAAAGTATTTACCTCAACAAGATGCACTAGGGCTAATACTGCCAGGATTAATGCAACCATGGGATTCAAGACAGGAAATGCTCCTTTCAGTTACCGGGGAATTACCATCGCTGCAAACAATAAAGGAAAGCATTACTCTCCCCTATTAGCTAAAATACTAAATAAGATAAATGAATGGGATTTAAAGAATATGTCTTATAGTGGCAGATTGTCACTTATAAGACATGTTCTTCATCCCATCATCTTTTTCTTGATGCAAAACAGTTTGATACCAAATAACATTCTGAACAAAATTGAACTTTATTTTAATAAATTTCTTTGGAGGTCAAAAGTAAATGAGGGTGCTATGCATTGGGCTGGTTGGAGAAACCTCTGTAAGCCCTTTGGGGAGGGTGGTTTGAACATCAAACTATTGTCTGACATACAGCTCTCATTTGCTTATAAGCTTTGGTTTTGTTTTAGAAAAGGGAAGTCCCTTTGGTCTGAGCTAATCTCTAAAACATACTGTGTGGAGAGGCAGCCTCTCAATGCTAAGTGTGAAGTCAGTGACTCTATTGTGTGGAAGAGTTTATGCTCTGTTAGAAAGAGGGCGGAGCAATTTATTCAGTGGAATGTAGGTTGTGGGAATGTGGACTTCTGGAGAGACTCATGGCATAAGATGCCTCCTATAATTTCTGCTCAAAACTTGTGATATCTTCCAGCAAAAGTTAAAACATTTTGGGTAAATGATAGTTGGGACTCCAGTCTATTATCCTCACTGTCTCATGAAAGACAGCAACACATAAAAAGTGTTAAAATCTTTCATGATAAGGAGGACAGTATAGTGTGGAGTTTATCAAATGGCAAGAATTTTTGTACAAAGAAAACTTGGGAAAACATCAGAATAAAAAACAACAGTTCGTTCTTTTTTAAAAGGATTTGGCATAGCTTTATACCAACAAAGTTTTCATTCCTTAGCTGGAGGATTCTTAAGAATTTTATACCTATTGATAGCATTCTTTTAAAAAAACATTTCACTATAGTTTCTAAGTGCCAGTTTTGCTGCAATTGTGAAGATATAACACACCTCTTCATCAATTGTAGCTATGTCTGGCACTTATGGAACTACTATGGACTCTTGTTTAAAATCCCTGTTATGAGGCATATGAGTCTCAGACACATGTTTTTTGTTTGGTTTAAATCGACTTACAATAAATTTCATGTTACCCACATTGTTCCACTACTGATAATATGGACAATTTGGCATAACAGAAATCATTGTAAGTTCGACAAGGCCATAGACAGTTTTCATAATGCTGTTAATAGGATTAACAGATTCATTCTGGGTTTAGACTCGAAACTAAGAACTAAGCATTGGGTAAATGTTGAAGATGCAGGTTTAAAACTTGGAGTCTTATCTATTTGTAAGAGAAAGGCGGCTTACCGGATTTGGAGAGCTCCTGCTCAGGGAAGACTGAAAATCAATTCTGACGGGGCTTGCGACTTTACTGGTGAAGCTTTTGGAGGTCTCATCGTTCGGGATCACACGGGCAACTGCATAGAAGGAGCAGGATTCCTCTTTGGCAAACTCAGTCCGATTCAAGCAGAAAGGCGTGCACTGATGGAAGCTCTCTTGTTATGCCACAAGAGACGGTGGAGACAGGTTGACATCGAGCTAGATAGCTTGTCTCTGGTCTATAACATCTCGACAGATGGATTGTCTCACTGTCAAGGTATAGAGATGTGTAAAGCACTGCTTCTCCCCTCTATGACGATTAGACATGTCTCCAGAATGGAAAACACGGCGGCGGATTGGATTTCGAAGCAATCTCTGGTGGAGAAAAAGAACTGGGCTTTTGATAGCCATGAAGTTCCAAACTCTCTCCTAGCAATTGTGGTGCTCGAAAGCTTGGGAGTAGGATATATAGATCCTGGTTAGGGTTTATGTGTGGGCTACTGTGTTTTACGATTTTGAAAGAGAAAAGGTAGTTAGTTTCATATGAAATTAGGGTTTCAAAAATTGGGATCGACTATTTGTTTGGGCATTAGGGTTTGTTTTTACCCTATTGTCTTCTAGCCTTGTATTGGGCCTATTTGGTCTCTTTCATGGTCTGCCTTAGTTTGGGGCCTTTGTGTACTGGTTATAGTTTTATATAAATTCATTACTTAAAAAAAAAATCTCTTCAATATTAAATTTGATTTTGTTATATATATTTTTTAAATATTTTATAAATTAAGATTTATTTTTATTTTTATAAAAACAGTTTTTCTTTTTAAAATCATTTTTATTTTTTAATAATTTTAACAAAACTGTTTTTTTCTTCAATACAGTATTCTTTAAATCACTTATATATATTTAGTGTTTTAAAATTCAAAAGTATAGTTTTTACATTATTTGTTTTTGAATTTTAAGTGATATTAAAACTTTAGATTTTATTTTCCGTAGAAAGATATTTGTGTTTATATAAAAAATAGGTATGTGTTAACAAAACTCAATCAAAATATTAAAAACAAAATGACAAAGATAAGACTATAAAAAGATTATTTTTAAAAAATCTAGTAGAATAAAAATATATAAAGCGAGTTAAATTTAGTAACGTAACCGACCTAACTCAGTACAATTATAAATATCACATTCCTCTTCTCGTCTTTAATAAATACATAGTTCAAGTAAACCCCTGCTTCTCGTTATCCTTTTCTCTTTCTCTTCTCTGGGTTGAGAGAAACTTCTCTTCTGTGGGTTGGAGAGAAAACTGAAAACTGGTGAGAAAATATCCAATAACTTTGATGTGTGTCTGTAAAGAGATGCAAAATTTAATTTAACATTCGTCAAATTTTAAAAAATAACAAAATTTAACAAAAACATCATTGTTTCCAATAAAAATAACAGAATATTTGTATAAACTTCATCACTGGACAAAATAATATATAAATGTTCATATATAACCATTGACTTAATCTTTTTAATAGCGATTCAACTCCACAAATGAAACATCATCCCATATATACCAATTTTGATAGAAAATCAATGGTTTAAATACTTCCATATATTCTGATCCAATGCTTTGATATAGGAAAAAAAAAGTCCTATTATCTATTATATCTGTTATTATTATCTAATATATAAAAACATTATTTTAAATTATTTTAATATTTTATATGTTTTAATTCATTATATCCAGTCAATTTTTTAAAAACAAATTAGTTTTTTAAAAATAAAACTATAAAATATAAATGGAATATAAAAGAAGGGTTAAATGAAATTTGAGATACTAAATAAAAATTCAACGTAACTTTTCTAAATGTAAAATGTAAAATAAATGTTAATAAAGAATGAAATGCGTAAATATATATATAAAATACAAAAATATGAAATACGGACATTTCATCCGAAATGTAAAATGTGAAATAAGAGTTAAATGAAATGTGAAATAAAGATTAAATACAATTTTGTTATTTTGAAAGGTGAAATGAGAAATAAGGGTTATGAAATGCGAATAAAATAAAAGTTAAATGTAAGTTATTTTGTTAAATGCAAAATGCAAAATATGGTTAAAACCAAATGCGAAATAAAGGTAAACCAAATATGATCCAAACCGAAACCCGATGCCTGACCAAGGTGGGCATGAGTTCCAAATCAAAATCGAGATTCTTGCATTACAAAACCTAAAACCTCCTGTTTTGTGGAGGCAAAGGCATTAGACACATAAGGTTAGCTTGTTGTTCACATTATCTTTACAGAGGTTTCGAACACATTATCATCCACAGTGATGGCAAAAAACTAATATTCTCTTAAACGAGAAATGGGTAGCCAAAGTTTCTGACTTTGGAATCCTCAAAGGTGGTCAGGCATTAAAATCCATGCATGTCAGTACTCTTGTGAAAGGTAGTTTCAGGTATCTAGAACTGTAATACTTGAGGCGCCAACACCTACCAGAGAAATCTGATGCTTACTCGTTCGGGTCGTTCTTTGAAGTATTATGTCCAAAACCAACATTAAATCTTGTTAGACTCATTAAAGAGAGTTGAAGAAGTTTGAATTTGAAAAGACAAAAGTAATATACGAAGTCATAAATTACTAATTATGGACTGTAGTCGTTTCTTCTTCTTTTTCGTGTTAAACTCTCTAGAAAACCAAAAATCTAGGTTTTATGTGAAAGTGTCAAAAAACAAAATCACAGAGTCTTTTCTAATAAAATTGATCTGCAACACATCCAGAGACGTAGGCACAGTTTAGTGAACTCCGTTAACAATTTGTGTGTTTGATCTTTCTGTTGATTTATTTTGTGTTTTATCTTACTGTTGATTTATTTTGTTTCCCAAGAATATATTATTATTTATTTGTCGTTTACTAAATACAGGATCTTTTGCGTAAGAAATATAACAATTGGTATCAGAGCTACAGGTTTGGTAGCGATCCAAAAGAGGTCAGGTTTTTAATGGGAGCAATGGCTACAAACAAAGGAAAGATGAGACTCGAAAAGTTCGATATTTTAGATTTTGAGTTCTAAAATACACAGATTGAAGATTATCTAATACTAGGAAAAACTCTATCAACCCCTTTCAGAAAAAGAAGCCAGAGAGTATGAAATATGAAAAATTGACTATTCTTGACAGACAGGCCTTTGGAGTCATCTGATTGATGTTATCCCACATTTTCTCTTTCAACATTGTAAAGGAAACAACCATGGCGGGTCTTATGAAGGCTTTTTTTAGTATGTATGGGTAGTTATCAACGTCCAAAAAAATTCACTTGATGAGGAGTTTATTCAATTTAGGAATGACGGAAGGCGCATCTATAGCTCAACACCTCAGTAAACTCAATACAATCACGACCCAGTTGAGTTCAGTTAAATTGATTTTGATAAAGAAATACAAGCATTAATATTATTTTCTTCCCTACCAGATAGTTGGAATGCTACTCTGACGACTGTGAGTAGCTCGTCAAGAAGCAATAAGTTGAAATTTAATGATGTTCGTGACCTAGTTTTCAATGAAGATATTCGAAAAAGAGATCCGTGTGAGTCATCAATCTCCTCAGTCTTACATACGATGTCGAGAGGAAGAAATTCAACGATAGGGTATAGACGTGGTAAATCAAACTACCGAGGTAGATCAAGAGACTTGAGGTCCAAGTCCAGCAATCTTACAAATTCCCAAGGGTTGGGAAATATCGAGTGTTGGAATTGTGGGAACACTGGACACTATAAATATCAGTACAAGAGAGAACCAAAAGAACATGCGAAGAAGATAGAGGAAAATATCACTTCTGAAGAAGACGGTGCGTTAATATGCTCTTTAGAAAGTAGGGAAAAGTCTCGGGTGTTAGACTCTGAAGCATCGTTCCATAATACTTCGAAGAAAGAATTCTTTGAGATGTATGTCCATGATAACCATGGAAATGTATATTTTGGTGATGATCAACCTTTTGATATTATTGGTAACTATATTACAAAGATTAAATTGAATGGCTCTGTTTGGGAACTAAAAGATGTCAGGCATATCCCTGACGTGAGAAAGAACTTAATTTCAGTAGGGCAGTCGCTAGAGAAGGCTAAACTATGATCTTCCATGGTGAAAATCGAAAGATTTCAAAGGGAAAAATGGTCGTTACTCTTGGAAAGAAGAGTGGTACTCTTTATAAGACAACAAAGATGAGTTGTTCAATTGCAATAGAATCAGGAAACAAAAATCCAAATGTGTGGCACCAGATGGTCAGATGAGTGAGAAATGTATAAAAGTTATGTACTCGGAGGGGAAACTTCCAAGTCTTAATTCAATCGATATAGACATGTGCGGAGATTGCATACTTAGAAAACAGAAAATAGTCAGTTTTCCCACGAGTGGCAAAACCTCAAAAAAAGAAAGACTAAAGCTTGTTCACTCTAAAGTCCGGAGGCAAAACCCCACGAGTGACTTTTATCGATGATCATTCTAGAAAGATATGAGTTTATTTTCTAAACAATTAATCTTAATTTTGTGACATTAATATGAGATTGAAATCTATGTTTGAGAATGAGACAGTTCTGAATATTAAAAATCTTGAAACCGATAATGGTGGTGAATATGAGGACACTAGAAGCAAGAAATTTTGCTATGATCCCAGGATCATGATGGAAAGAGCTGTGCCAGGTATACCTTAACATAATGGTAATTCCAAATGTATGAATAGACTGTTGACAGAAAGAGTCAGAAGCATTCGTATACAGTTAGGTTTACCAAAGCAGTTCTGGGCAGAAACAGTCAACACATCAGCTTACCTGGTTAACCGAGACCATCGGTTCCCTTAGAATATAGAATACATGAGGAAGTATGGATTGTTAATGAGATAAAATTTTCACATCTTAGAGTGTTTGGTTGTACAATATATGTTCATATAAGTGATCAAGGCATGAACAAACTTGATCCCAAATCGAAGAAATGTTTCATAATCGGCTATGTCGAAAATGAGTTCGGTTATCGTTTTTGGGATGAGGAAAATCAGGAAGATGATACAAAGCAGAGATGTGATCTTTAATGAACCATTGATGTACAGCATAAAACTGAATAAAATGACTCAAACCCATACAAATCAATATTTTCAGATATCGAAGTGGTTCAAGATAGTCAAGAAATAAAGTCGACCGGATTAACCCCTCAGCAAATAGAGTAATTGGAAAGAATGATCGGCAACAATCTGAAACCTTACAACTGACCAAAGTAGTACTTTTTTTAGAAGATCTTCTCGGCCTAATGTGCCTAACATGAGATACTTGAACTATATGTTGCTCACCAATGATAGGGATCATGGATGCTATGATGAAGCTTGTCAGACCAGTGGTGCTAGCAAGTGGAGCTTGCTATGAAAAATGAGATGGAGTATTTAATTTCAAATGAGAGATGGCAACTAGCTGAGTTACCCATGGGTAAAAAGGAACTTCGTAACAAATGGGTGCACCGGGTGAAAGATGAGCATGATGTCTATAAGGGATACAAAGCCCGACGAGTTATCAAAAGGTTCCAGCAAAAAATAGAATTAATTACACAAACATGTTACCTCAAGTTGTGAAGCTCAATACTATTTTATTAGTGTTGAGTATTGTTGTCATTGAAGACCTTTATCTTGAACAATTAGCAGTGAATATTGCATTTCGTCACGGGGACTTGGATGAGGAGATATACATTTATCAACCATAAGTTTTCTTAGGAAAACACGGTATGTAGACTTAAAAAAGTTTGTATGGTCTAAAACAAGCCTTAAGACAGTGGTACAATAAATTTGACAGTTTTATACACAAATAGAGTTTCCAGAAGTGCAATGCCGACCACTGTTGCAATTTGAAAATATATAAGTCGAATTATATCATTTTGCTACTTTATGTTAATGATATGTTAGTAGCAGGTTTAGATATAGATTATATTAGATGATTAAAACATCAATAGTCAAAGTAATTTGACGTGAAGGACTTGGGTCCGATGAATAAGATCCTTGGAATGCAAATCACAAGAGATACACATAAAAAGGTTTTACAGTTATCCTAGTTAGAGTACATCGATCGTGTTCTGCAGAGATTTAACATGTGTGATGCCAATATAGTTAATATACCATTGGTAGGTCACTTTCGTTTATCGAAGGATCAATTCCCTCGTGGAGGAAGATAAAGACTTCATGACTAAGTTTCATTACGCCTATGCTATTGGGAGTTTGATATATGCGATGGTCTGTAAGAGACCAGACATTAGTCATGTAATGGAAGTTGTGAGCAGGTTTATGTCAAACCCAAAAAACATTCATTATGAAGCTATAAACTGGATTTTGATGTATCTACTAGGCACCATAGGAAAGTGTTTATACTTTGGTAGGGTGAGTTAAAGGTACAAGGCTACGTAGATGCACATTTTGGAGGTGAATTTGATCACCAAAAAATCACCACTGGTCATATGTTTCATGTTAGAACTACAGCTGTTAGCTGGATGTCAAAGTTACAGAAAATTGTCACTCTATTGACTACAGAGTTTGAGTATGTAGGAGTGGCCAAAAAAATTAAGGAGATGATATGACTTCAAGGTTTGTTAACCGAGATGGGATACAAACAAAAAGAAGAACGTTTTGCATAGTGATAGTCATAGTACAATTCAGTTGGCGAAGAATTCAATATTTCATTCTAGAACCAAGCATATCACTATTCGCTATAATTTATCAGATCGTTATTGGAAGATGAGGTGCTAATATTTTTAAAAGATCTAATAAAGCAAGAATCCAACTGATATGTTGACAAAAACAGTAGCTAGTGAAAAACTTAAGTTGCGTTCAACTTCAGTTGGTCTGCAAGAATAACAAGACCAAAACAATTTGCTGCATAGATCAAATGTGTAAAGACAGGTTAAAACCAGTCTTCAAGTATGCGATTGTTAGACTCGTTAAAAATAGTTGAAGAAGTTTGAATTTGAAAAGGCATAAGTAATTTACTAAGTCATAAATTACTAATTAAGGAATGTAATCGTTTCTTCTTCTTTATTGTGTTAAACTCTCTAGAAAACCAAAAATATAGGTTTTGTGTGAAAGTGTCAAAAAACAGAATCACAAAGTTCTTTCTAATAAAACTGATCTGCAGCAGATCCGAAGATGTAGGCACAATTTGCTGAGCTCCGTTAACAATTTGTGTGTTTGATTTTACTCTTGGTTTATTTTGTGTTTGATCTTACTCTTGGTTTATTGTGTTTCCCAACAACATATTGTTATTATTTGTCTTTCACTAACCTGATTATAAGATCTTTTGTGTAAGATCCCTAAAATAGCCAAAACTAGCAAAAGAAAAAATGAGCTTAGCAGAATAAGTCACACATTATCATAGATAATGCGATCTCGATTAGGTTTTAGATATTTATCGTAAAGTAAAATCTAGCAAGAATGTTTCACTTTTTTTTCTGAAATATGAGCAAGTGTGTGGTTAATCAAAGCATTGATCGACCATTATTGGGTGACTTTATTTAGAATCTTGAGTTCGTACTATAGTTGTAGAGAAGTGCAGAATATGGTATAAATGATATTGGCATACTCATAGAGGATGACACATTTGATGTTACTACTTGTAAAGGAAAAAAATGGTGACATGGTAACTAGGTATGATGGTGAGGATTCTACTGGGATTAGTACGAGCCTCATTGGCTGGAGCTTAGCTAGTACAAATTCTGATGGCATGACACTTATCTCGTAGATTATGAACCCAAGAGGCATTAAACTCGTTTCCAAACTACAATCTTAGTATGTCCCTGTACAAAGAAATCACTATATTCTCAAAGGGAGAAACAAAGAATTCATTTCTCTTCTCTTACAGTTTTGTTTCAAACCATAAGTAGGAAATAGTGTAGCAACCGTTAACCAGATCATCCCATCTACCTTCAATATACTTTTCAACAGATTCAAAGTTTTCAAACGCGCAAGGAGCGATTGAGGTCTGCTTCAAATATCTAAAAATACAAACTTTTTGCTTAGACATCTAGTACGCTGCAAATGATAAACAGAATTAGGCTAGGTGAGGAAGCTGGCCTAAATCCCGTTAGTCCAAGCGTGAGTGACTCGCATTATCGTAGGTACTGAAACTCGCGTATAAGATAGGTAACTCACGTTATATAAAAAGGAATAATATAATACGTTAGCAAGCGCGCAAGATATAGCCACTATACCTCCTATGTGACTCGCGTAGTATGTATCTGAATTAACTCGCACGAAACGTGAATCACTATAAACTTTGATTAGCTCCTCTAGTGGCAAACCTATATCGCTTCATCTTTAAATTCAATTTAAAAAAATGTTGCGCGAGTTGCGGGATGTTGTACACTACAACTCGCGTACACTACTATAACTGAGAACAACGCGAGACAAGGTATAAAGTAACATGAAAAAGTCAACTGCACCTATCGTCTTCAACAAAACAACAGGTAAGATATAAACGCCATTAAAGAACCTGTACCAAATCTCGACTATGAAAAAACTTAAAAAAACTGGTTTCCAGCTCCACATAATCTAAACAACACTTTAATGTAAACAGAATAAAGTTGAAATCTTTGAAAACTAAAAAACCCAGGAACTAACAAAATTTGAAAAAAAAAACTCACCTTCTACTAGTGAAAAACATAACAAAAGTTGATACAAGCTTACCTCTTTTCTGATTTCGGGAACCAGTTTAAACAAGGAGATTGATTGAAAATGGTTTCTTTTGAAAAATGTATAGGTTCATTATAACTTTTCAAAATAGCAGACTAGGTTGCTCTATTAAAAATTCAAAATTTTAATTGTAGTTCGAAAATAGACTGACACATTTGAGGGTATTTCAGGAAGGGAAATATTACCTGGGTACTAAATAAGAATTAGTTTACTAAGATAGGTATTTAGTAGGCATAAAAGAAAGCTCGGATAGTTGATGGTAATAAGTTTGGTGAAAATGTATTTAGTGTGACATTTGCCATTAATAATTTACCTATCATATATAATATTTTTATTTAAACCTAATTATTTAATTAGTAAATTTAGCATAAAAAACTATTAGTTAAATGCAATTAATAAATTACCTAAATATGATTATTTTTATTTTTATTAATTTTTTATATAAATAATTAATATATGCTTATTAATCTAGCAATTTATTAATGGTTGCGTAGTAAACTCATTAAACTTATAAATTTTGTAAATATGGTTGCAAATGGAATTAAATGTGAAAAAGGATAATAGAATTAAACATATAAATATGGTTTGAATCAAAAGGTGAGAATGAAGGTAGAAATGAATTTATGAGGTTTGGTTTATATGGTTTGAATCAAAGGTGAGAATGAAAGTAGAAATTAATTTATGAGGTTTGAAACCATGAACCAATGTAAAAACTAACAAGGTATTTATCACTTTACTAAACTCTATTTTTGGATTGATGGTATGCGATGGCATACTTAGCTACCCTCTAAATCTGTCATGTAGGAACTTTCTAATATGCAAAACAAATGGATCATTCTTTTGATTGCCAAGATCTGGCTTCCCAAACCAGTGGAACTCCTCTCATCATGGAGGAGGAAGAATTAATAATCTTTTATTAATGGTTTGATACGGGCCTCTGGTTTCCCCCGCATCGGATATCATCTTTTTCATCGTGACATGTCCTAACCTTAATACATCACACACTTTGATGTATTTTATTATTTCTTCGAAACTCTCAAAACTTGATTTTAAGATGAAAGCACTTAAATATTTTGCCACTAATTTTTCTTTTACTTTTGTGAAATTTAAGACTAGAATAGTCTTTTTCGGATTTGTTTTGATAGGGTAATATTGTAGTCAGCACCCGCACTTTAAAATTTAACGGGAAATGATCAATTAAACACCAACAAATGAAATTTAAATCAAATAAATTTATAAAAATAAATTTTTGTACCAATAATCTACTGTTTTTAATTATTAAAAAAAATCTAACAAATATTGGCTAAGATAGTAAATTTATTGATTCGAGAAAATTCGTTCTTTTTATATAGTAATAATTCAATTTATACTATATACGTAACATTTTCGATCTTTCATTAATCATACAATGCTTATAGTTTTTATTGTCGACCTGCATTTATGGTAATATCTTTATAGTCATGGGATTACTCTCGTTAGAGTATGTTTACATGCAGTCAACCGTTCTTATTAAGACATTGACCACATTGATGTCTTTTTTCTTTTTAACACACGATTGACCACATTGATGTCCTTTTCATAAACCGTGGTTACTCATGAGCAGCATGGTTATTTGTTGTTCTCCATATATGACTTTCGCGCGATATAGCCCAATTGGGTGAAGTCTTGATTATAATGTGTTGACTTAGGACCTCTGCTCAGGATCTTATCGGTGTGAGTCTCGCACATTTTATCTCTTTCGTGTTGGGTACGGCCATGTTCAGCAAAGTCCTGACTATACTTGCGTTGAGTCACGACCTCTGCTCGGATTCTTTATTAGCGTGAGCCTCACGCCGCTCGTTGCCCTTGTACGGTATGGTCCATTCTTGCCGCTCGTTGCCTTCGTACGGTATGGTCCATTCTCAACGAAATACTGATTGTTATTGTGTTGAGTTACGACCTCTGCGTGAGTTACATTATCAGCGGGGGCAATTTTTGATTAGGTTATACTAGTCGTTTTATTTAACTCCCGGCTGTCCCATTTCGTAGGTGGCCTTGGTGTTTCTTGTATGAGCCTCGGTATGATCGTTACTATTAGTCAATGATTTTAGTTTTCTTACTACGATGTTGATGCTTTTGGTTTGGTCTTGATCTTTTGCCGTTGGTATGATCGTTACTATTAGTCAATGATTTTAATATACTAAGATTTTTATAGCCTAGAAAAAAATAAAAAAATAAAAAATTGTTGTACTGAAATACTTATACAACGCACCGACAAAAATGAAACGAGAACTATATTTTTGGAAGTTTGGAACAAACAAGATGAAATTTTGGACATTAATGTAAACTTATTTTAAGTATCAATAATAATTTTATTTTATTTTTATGTTTAGATTTAGGTTTGATTTAATTTAATTTAATTTGGAAGATTTAATTCCACGATAAATCAATAAACAACTTTGTGATCCTCTCTTCCTATGGCAGCTGTACCAGCAACAAAAGTAAGGTGGTCGAACGAAAATACCGAAAATATCGAGAATGTTCAATTTTGTATCGAAAATATCGACATTAACTCATACGCTATAAAAAATTGCCATGCTCTTGTATCGTTCAGAGTGAACGTATTGAACTTGTTGTAAACAAAATATGTATTCCCCTAACCTTTTAATCTCAGTATATTATTTTGAGAAAATAAAAATGGTTTGATTTAATTTATCCAATTAATTTATTATTCAAAATTATATGTTTTTTATACGTGCCTTAAAATCTCATCCATTCAACCAAAATTGATATCCCTTACATTTACCAAAATTATTGAAATAATTTACTCATAAAGTCATTTTCGAGTAGTTTTGTGAAATAAAAGCAAACCCTTAATAAATAAATATACCAGAGGTTTATTATCTCTACACTTGTTGCTTAAACTATTTAAAGTTAATAAATCTAAAATAACTTAAAAAGAGATTGCCACTTGATAAGATGTTTAGACTTTTATCAGTCGCATCCAGTAAAAGTAAAAGTAAAATTAAAATTAAAATTCTCATCCTCCTCTAGATTTTAAGAAAGTAACATAACAATCAACCACTGGTTATGAAGGCCTGAAAACTTAGGCCAAATGAAAAATAAAAAAATTTATACTAAAAAAACCTTTTAGTTAGGGACTAGTTTAAGTTTAGGTGGTTAGGTTATACCAGTAAATCGTTGTTGTAGGACTGGTAAGTAGGGGTGGCAAATGGTTCTAGAATCGCGGTTCAAAGCTGGCAATCTGTTTATGAACTGGCGGTTTAACTGCGAAACTGGCCCATTAGTACTACAAATCGGCAGGATCGCAAATCGTTAGGACCGCCAAACCGACAGGACCACATAAAGAATAAACCGGCAGGACCGCAAACCGACAGGACCGCAAACCATTAGGACCGCAAACTGGCAGAATTGCGAAACCACGGTTTATTTGTAAATATTATAAATGTTTTATTTATTTTATAACCAAAATGTTATATTTAAAAAATATTGGGATATTGCGTATTATTATAAAATTATTATTACATTTTGGTTATTAATATTTTAAGTGTTCTTATTATTATATAGTCCAAAATTTTAAATATTACTTATGTTATTATCACATTTTGAATATTATTATTATTATTATGTTTTTAGATCTAATATTAGTAGTGTTGATTTTAATATTACAAACCAAAACTACATCTTATCATGTTAAAATATTACAAATTCTATGGTTATAATTTTAATATTACATTTTGAATTTTATTATTGTGATTTGGTTTTAAATATTACAAGTGTTATTTATTATTTTAAAGTTATATTGTTATAATTGTAATATTACATTTTGAATATTATTATTGTGATTTGGTTTTAAATATTACAAATGTTATTTATTATTTTTTAAACCAAAATCATATTTTATCATGGTAAAAGATTACAAGTTATATTGTTATAATTTTAATATTAAATTTTGAATTTTATTATTGTAATTTTAATAATGATTATAAAATTATTATTACATTTTGGTTAGTATTAATTTGTTTTGGTTATCACAAACATCATTCATAACAAGTGAAAATTAGCGGATTGGTGAGTATTAGTAAGTCTACGATTTATAGGCATTTTAAAACTTAAAACAACGTTTTTTTTAAATATGCAATAAAATACTAATCGAAACCAATTAATATCGCAAATAATAAAAACTAAATTTAGACTAATACCAACTAATACAACTAATAACAAGCAATAACAACAACTAATAAAATTAGAATTAAAAGAACTAATTTAAATTACTATAACAATTAAATAACTTGATAAATTATACGAAGCTCTTAATTGAGCTATTATAATGTTATCCCAACGTTATTTAAGTGTTTTTATCAAATAGAAACAATTTACGAAAAAAAAAATCAAACAATTCCGAAAGTAGGACTACAATATGTAAAATAAGAAATTTGAGTTTTCTAAAATATTTAGAACAAGTAGAGAGATTTAGAGAGACATAGAGAAGAGTATATGAATTTATGAGTTTGGATTTAGGGTCTCCTCTATAGAGGAGACCCAAAAAAAAAAATTAAAACAACGAAAAAAAAAATTCCGGACCATCCGGACATATCTCTAGATGGTCCGGACGTAATCTTCGGACAGATCTCCGGATGGTCCGGACGTAATCTTCGGACGCCCGGACGTAATCTTCGGACGCTCGGACTGAAAATTCGGGCCATCCGGACAAATGTCCGGATGGTCTGGACTTTTGAATTTTTTTTTTTTAGAAATTTTTTAAATTTTTTTTAGAAATTTTTTTAATTTTTTTAACAACTATGTTTCAAGAAGTGTTTGTTTTGCTTCTTTTTTTATTAAATGTTATTTAAATCACTTTCACTTTCAATTTTTATTTTGTTATTTACAAGTAATTTAAGTTTATGCATATAATTATACAATTCTAAAAATTTTAAATTTATACTTCTAATTTTAAATTACTGAATGTGTTTAGAACAGATTTAGAATCACACTTATTTCCTTGATTCCGTATACACAAGAGCATTGCAGGATGCTCTTGTGTGGAGTGGCGGATCCATTAAGGCATGAGAGGCTGGAGTCCTCTTCTTTCAAAGGTGGATCCTAATAAGAAGTGGGTGGTTTTTATTTTTTTAACATCTAGATTGGTTGTTTATATTTGGTGATGGGTGGTTTTTTTTAGTGGTGGTTTATGTTAAAGTATTAAGTTGTAGATGATTTTTTTTAATAAATAAAATTATTAGGAATTTATTAACAAATAATTTTGTTTTAATTATTTTTTTTATAATTTTTAATTTAAATTAAAAAGAATGAAAAAAAACACGTCAAAATGTGGCATCTCGCAAGAGACATGAAACACCACCGAAATGCTTCGACTCTTGTTACGCTACAAACTTGTTTTACATCGACAATTTTTAAAATAAATAAATTAAACTTTCTCCAAAATTTAATTTAGTCGTCGTAAAAATATTTTCTACGAGATTGGCCATCGCAAATTCTTTTTCAGCGAACTCACATCCATGGTTACGAAGGGTGCTCAAACTTTGAAACTTACTTTCCACTCCATCCTTTGATAGATGGTTCCGGCTCCGTATGTTTATAAGGTCCTCGCCTTTAATAATTACACTTTCAGAATATCTTTCATTTACTAACTTTTTGACGTCATTAAAAGGTAGTGGGGATTAAAAAATACCCCATTTGAGATTGAAAGTGAATTTGATGATTGGACGACTCATTCTTTCTTTGGTTAACTCAATGAGTAAGAATGTACGACACTCCAGTAGTTTAAATAGTTGACAAAGCTTCTCAACCTGTGAGGATCAAAAGTGGTCTCAACTATATATTTGTAACACCAACGGGAACTCCCTTTTGAATACCTTTGATTAGTCCAGAAAATGCTGCAAATGATCCGGAAGCGATCTCCCTTCCTATAACTTTTTTGGAGGATCAATCCTTTCCTACAATTGATGAGCCCCGACCAAAAAAACCACTATGAGAGAAAAGAAAGAACGCCCTAATCGTGGATGGCTATGCAGACTCCCCTAAGATAAGGAGGAAAAGAGGGGGGGGGGGTAAGAGGGCCGGATCCAGAACTAAAATTAAGAGTATACCAAAAAAAATAACAAAACAAAATACAAAAAAAAGTATTACATAGTATAAATATCAATGTTACAATTACAACTCAAATTGAATATTTATTTTTAGTCCAAACGTAAATGCATTCTTCTTACTTATTGAAAGCGCTTGATAATTTGGATGATACTTCATAATTTCAGTTCTTTTTCGAGTATCCAACTTCAAATATACTCCTATTTAAATATGTTGTTTGAAGATGATGGATCACTTGTCGAAGGAGTAGAAGTAGGTTTTTCAGATGAAGCTTCAATTGATTCATTTCTGATAATAAAAATATTAGACTTCGGAAATCTACAGGTAGGGGTAAAAGACTTGTGAAACATTCCTTAAACAAATCAAACTAAATCATCTATTAAAATATGAACACACAAAACAAAATTCATTTAATTATATATATAATTATTTAATTAGTAAATTTTGTATAAAAAAATTATTACTTAAAATATTATTAATAAATTACCTAAATATGATTAATAAACTTATATAAATCATTCATGTATAACATTTTTATTTAAATTGAATATTTTAATTAATAAATTTGGTATCAAAACATTATTATTCATATATAATTAATAAATTACCTATCATATATAATATTGGGTGACTCCATATAGGTCCCAATATTTGTTCAAAATCAATATAGACCACTTGTTTGATTCGTCTCGTAAATATAAATACAACGGTGCTTTCAGTTTTATTTTTAGAATTATAAATCAAAAGATACGAACTTTACAAAACAAAGAAAAAAAAAAGAAATAGCTATTTTAGGATGAACTAAAGTTAGATTATGAACTTATTTTGGTATTATAATGGAAATAACCCTATAATATTTTTATTTAAACTTAATTATTAAATTAGTAAATTTGGTATAAAAAACTATTACTTAAATGAAATTAATAAATTACCTAAATATGATTGTTAATGTAGAAAATAAAATGATGTTTACCGTTACACTGAACTCTAGCTTTGGATTAAGGGTATGCCATGACATATTTGGCTACCGTCTAAATTCACCCATGGTAAGAGTGCACTAATCAATGAGACCATCATGGTTTCTTATCTTCTGTCCAACATCAAGAAACCCATTCTTAAGGCCTTACACCGAATTCTTTTTCATGTAACGACCCAGAGAAAGTTTATAATATGCAAAGCAAAATGGACTATTTTTTCGACTGTCAAGATCTGGCTTCCCAAACTAGGTGAAACTCCTCTCATCATGGAGAAGAAAAAACTGATAAGTCCTTTATTAATGGTTCGATGCGGGTTCGATGCGGGTCTCTTGTTTCCCCTTCATATGGATATTATCTTTTTCGTCAAGCTACTTTACATGTTCTAGTCTTAATACATCACGCGCTTTGATGCATTGTATTATTGCTTTGAAACTCTCAAAAATTGATTTTAAGATGGACACACTTAAACATTTTTTCATTAAAAATAATTTCTTTTATGAAATTCAAAATTCTAAAATAGTTTTTTTTAAATTTGTGAGATACAACTATACTCAAAATTAATTTTGATAGGGTAATATTGGACTCAGCACCGATGTTTTGAAATTTAACGGGTAACGATCAATTTTGATGAGCCAACACTAATAAACACCTACAAAATAAATTTAAATAAATAAATTTATAATAATAATTTTTTGTACTAATAGCAAACAATCTAACAAATATTTGTTGAAATAGTAATTTTATTGATTCGAGAAAATCCGTCCCTTTTTTTTTGTATAATAATGATTCTATTTATACTATATAAATAACATTTTCGATCTTTCATTAATCACACAATGCCTATATTTTTATTTTATTGTTGACTTGCATTTATGGTAATATCCCTATAGTCACGGTAATTACTCTACTTAGAATACGTTTACGTGGCTAGTCAAGTCAATCGTTCAACAAACGTTGACCCCATTGATGTCATTTTTAAAAGTCGTGGTTACTCATGATCAAGGTTACTTGTAGTTCTTGATGTTTGACCTCCGCTTGATATAGCCACATTCGATGAAGTTATGATTATCAGCACGAGTCTCGCGCATTTCGTTTCCTTTGTCGTACGAAATCTGCTCCATCTAGTCCATGCTCAGCAAAGTCCTGACTGTACTTGCGTTGAGTCACAACCTTTGCTCGAGTTTTTTATAAGGGTGAGCCTCGCGCGTCTCGTTTCCCTTATCGTACGACCTCTTCTCGGTATGGTCCAGTCTCAGCGAAGTTCTAATTGTACTTGTGTTGATTTACGACCTCTGCGTGGGTTCCTTTTCAGCGGGGCAATTTTTATTAGGTTATACTAGTCGTTTTGTTTAACTTCCGGCTGTCCCATTTTCGTAGGTGGCCTTGGTGTTTCTCGTATGGGCCTTGGTAGGATCTTTAGTCAATGATTTTATCCGGAAGTCTGCATGTTTTCTTACTACGACGTTGATGTTCTCGATTTGGCCTCGATCTTTTGTCGTTGGGTGCTATTTTTAATCGGTTGAAGGCACGTATCGTCCAATGAATTTAATACCAATAATAGCAACCTTATCACTATTATTATCGAGATTGTTGTGATTAATAGATTTTTGGACATACGAACTAAAACAAAATAAACAATTGATCAAATACAATTTTGGAAAAATAAATAACGCGAGTACGACCCTAATTTTTGTAAAAATATTGCATAATCTGATTGGATAGTTAGGGCAACCTTAAGAAAACTTGGTACAACTTTAAGTTTTATCGATTGGAAGGTAATTGTTGTTTAAGATATCAAAGTGACACTTATCTTTTAAGATATCAAAGATGGTCTCACCCGTTTATTTTTCACATCCTAATGCGGACTTCTCTAAGATAAGGAGAAAATAGAGGGGTATACGTTGCACCGATCCGTGAGACAACTATGGTTTCTTATCTTTCGTCCGATATCGAGAAACCCATTTTTAAGTCTTTACACCAAATTATTTATTTGTCTGAGGACCCGTTGGAAGTTTCTAATATGTGAAGTAAATAGACTATTCTTTGGAATATCGAGATCTGGTTTGCCAAACCAAGTTAAACTCCCCTCACCATGGAGGAGAGTTGATAGTCTCTTATGAATGATTCGACGCGAGAGTCTGGTTTACCTTTTCATCAATATTATCTTTCTTGTCGCGCTATTTGTCATGTGTCTTAGACAAGCTAGTCCCAATACATCTCACAGTTTAATTTCTTTTATTATTGCCTCAGAAACTTTCGAGAATCGGCTTTAAGATGGACCATTTTCTATCACTATATATCGTAATCCCCAACTTGTTTTACCAGACCTACTACATGTCCTATTGGAAAGAGAAATGGAGTGGAAGCTTCACCGATTCTTTCTCCCCGTTCTTAGGAAAATGGTGAGCCAATCTCTATGCAAAATCTGAACCATTTCAGGAGTACATGGAAGCCAGATATTAAGAGTATGAGTTAATATAACCGACCTTAAATTTCAAATAATCAAATTTACTTAATTTTTGCTACTCGTATCTTATACAAAGTCGAAGTGGTTTTGTTACAGGCTATACTAAGATTTTATGTTCTTCTGCTGAAGGTGCTTCAGTTATATTCCCCTAACTCCGCTTTTGAAGCCAACTAAGACAAAATGTTTCGGCGCTCCTTCACTGTTCGTAACTTCGCTCCATTAAATTGTGGACCATGGCCGGCTAGAAGCGTGCTGCTACCTCCATCGAAATTGCTATCGAACAAGTTATGATGCTTATGATGGTCCTCCCATCAGCTAGTATTTTACTACAGGCTCTGAGACTTCTATTAAGCAATCAATTTTAGACCGAATAGAAGTATTAAAAAAGAAAGTGAAGTCGGTCACTTTCTCTGGTCCTATTGTTCCAAAACGCAGGGAAACAAAACTGAAACGGAAGGGATCCTTTCTGGCGACAACTCACCAGATATTATTTATCCTCCTCCCTTCTTGAAACCCTAAAATCGCCAAAAGGAGGGAACACTCTGAGGCTCCAGATTTAGGCGAAGTGTTGCTCGTTATGCCCAAAGGCTAGATTTTCGACAGCCTTTACTAATCAATCCTTACTGGACACATATTTTTTTAATCTATGTCTTCTACTTCATATTTGATTACTAACAATAATATTTTAACAAACACTAACCACCAGGACGATGTAACAATATAGCCCTCTTTCAGTCCCGAGGGTTGTATGCTCCTTATTTTTTGGGTGCAAGTGAATTTGATTCTAGCCTGATTGCACATCCATAAATGATAAATACTCACAACTGGAAGCCGAGTCCATCAACTAATTGATATGGACTAGCGAGCTAGCATCATTGGAGCATGTTTGATTTAAATCGGTGAAATCGACCCACATACACCACTTCCCTCCTTTTATATTTACCCAACACCATATTTGTTATCCAAACTGGATATGAGGCTCGACGTATGTGCACAAGCTGAAACAACGTTTCCACTTCATTGATAATGGCTTCTTGCTTTTCTATGAAGAACGATCGGTGTTTTTGTCTAACGCCTTTAGCACGTCTATCTATTGCTAAATCATGGAAAATTACCGAGGGGTCTACCCCCAACACATCACTAACGTTCCACGCAAAAATATCCAAGTTTTTATGTAATAAATTTATCAAAGAACTTCTAAAAATAGCATCTAAATTGTTATCTATATGTAGACTGCAACGCTCAGACACAAGCTCGTCAATTGAGTGGGTATCATACGATCACTCACTCTCCCTCGGATCATCCATCGGTTCGAGCGACGGGTTGTCATTGTGTGCTTGGTCTCCCCATTGGCAATTAACATGTTTGTTTGGTTCGTTGACTCCCCCTTATGATACCAACCGATTTCCTAACGGGATACTTGATGCATTGCCTGAAGGTACAATGAGTAGCTTCCATCCGTTGTAGCAATCGTCTTCCAATAATAGCGTAGTAAGAGTTGGGGCATCAGAAATCATATAGTGGTTTGATCTCCTTCTTAGTAGCGTTATTGTCGACTTTGACCATGAGTTTGACCTCTCTTACACATTAAAATGATTTTCCCTCGTACCCCACTAAGGTGTGTTAACTAGATTGGCATGACAGGACCTCTAGCATTCGATTGTACCTTGTCTTAAATATTATGTTAGTCAAGCTGCCTCCGTCGACCAACACTTTGGTGAATAGAACTACACTGATATCTATTGGGATATTATGTTAGCCAAGCTCATCTTCTTTTTATTGGGATTTTAGATGAGAAATGATTTACCTATAGGGGTGGAGATATTAAACTTAGGCTATATAGCAATAATTCAACTAATATATCTAACATGAGAAATCAATTATTAAGAAATAGTTTTCTTTTATACAGAAGTCGAGAATGATTAGAACTTTTAGATGAAATGTAAATCAACGATCCATAAGAAATTAATGCTGAATAGCTAGGTAAAAAGATAAAATATTCAAAGTCAACATAAATCTAACTTATGTTTTAAGTCGTTAAAATCAATATATAATCCACTAGTGATTCAATAAATAAGAAAATAATATATTTAAAAGATATTTAAAGTACGAGTAATCAATACGAACTTTACATCGTACAAATAACTATAATAGTCCAAAAAATATATAACTTTATTCAACTTAATATTCAATTGGCTAATGGCCAAGTCGAGCTCTGATCGCACTAAATGACCAACCATTTGCCCAACGACCAATGATCTCTAGTTGTGCCGAACAACTAAACCACTCGGATAATAACCAAGTCGACTCCGGTCGCACCAAGAGACCATGTATTTGGATAACAACCATTTTGATCTATGTTCATACCGAGCGACCAAGTATTTGGCTAATGGCTAAATGGAGCTCGGGTCACGCCAGACGACTAAACGACTTAGAAAATACACATGTCGTGCTCTAGAATTTGTTACTATCAATACCAAATAAGACATTTTATACCCTCACATATGTAGATCGTAGATGTCTTATCATATAGTTGACATTTATAGAAATTAAAGAATAGCCCTTGAGAGACCTGGGTAACAAGGAGGATCCCATCTTTTTTTTGTACATGGGTGAAACCTACATACATGTCATAAATTAATAAACATCAAGATATTTAACACTTATACTGATTTAATCGTTGGTTTTATAGATGGATAACATCTTATTATCTAGGCCTCAGTGAATGAGAGCTCTCTAGCACGTGTGGAGTCCATCTCGTCACCGCTAGCATCATCATCAATCTTCATATCAGGTCAATTGGGCGTATTTTCTTTGAAAAGATCATAATCTACTTAGGTCTAGTTGGAAAATGAAGCACGACCGAGGATTCGCTGGAAAATGAAGGCCCTTACATTAGGTAGTATTGTGCTTGAAAACAATATAGATTGCACACGAATGAGGAAGTCTTTGATATTCCAACCCGACGGTCGTGTACTTCTTCAACAATAAATATAGTCCCCAAATAAAATCTCATATCCTACTTTAATCATAACAGATATATTGCTAAACCTCAATTTAACGTTTTTCTCCGTTTAGTTTGTCCAAATGCTTTGGAGCTCCAATAATTGAACCGATACAACTAAGACCCTAAGAATTAGAAAGATGAATGGATAAATTTAATATTTTTACCCCCACCGTGATTTTCTTAAGGTGATCCTTCACCAAGGACGTCATTGATTTTCATTTTTTTTGGGGACTATCATGAGCCCTTTAAAGTGCAATGAGTTTTATCCAAAACTTCCTTAGTCAAGATCTCATAGTGAAATTAGAAAAACAAATATCTCTTCGGAATAATTTTGAACTCCACGAGTCCGAGCTAGCTCCACATATGTGTTAAGTTTTTCTGAACTTATCTGCATTTCCAATGAAGCAAGTGCTTGCCATCACTTGAGTAAAATGTATCATAACCTTCAAGTAGAATGTGTTATTTTGACATAATAATCCAGCATTATTCAACATGTTATTATTGGATAGAAGAGATGCTAGATGAAAAGACAGTGGATGACAGTGAAGATGAGGCAAGTGCTAAGCACATTAAAGAGAACTGGAGTGAATTGAAAAGACAGTGTAATTTTAGGGGGTTATAAATTACAAATTAAGGACTGTAATATTTTTCCCTTTTTAAGTGTTACAGTCTCTACAAAACCTAGGGTTAGGGTTTTTGTGTATTCACTAGAAACGGCAGTCACTGTGTTCTTCCTAATAAAATCGATCTGCAGCAGGTCCGGAGACGTAGGCATAATTTGCTGAACTCCGTTAACAATTGTGTCTTTGATTTCACTTTTGTTTTTGTGCTTTCCTTTCCTTTTTTTTTCTTTTGATCTGATTTGACAGGAAATTAGCATATTTCCCTTAGAACTGGTATCAGAGCCAAGTTGGTAGCGATCCAAAGGAAATCAGATTTGAGTGGGAGCAATGGCTACAGACGAAGGAAAGGTGAGACTCGAAAAAATCGATGGTGTAGATTTTGGGTTCTGGAAGATGCAGATTGAAGATTATCTGTACCAGAAAAAACTTTATCAACCCCTCTCAAAACAGAAACCAGAAGGTATGAAAGATGAAGATTGGACCCTTCTTGATAGACAAGCTCTTTGAGTCATCCGATTGACGATATCCCGCAACGTTTCTTTTAACATCATAAAGGAAACAACCACGGCGGGTCTTATGAAGGCACTCTCCAGTATGTATGAGAAGCCATCAGCGTCTAACAAAGTTCACTTGATGAGGCGTTTATTTAATTTGAGAATGATGGAAGGTGCTTTGGTAGCTCAACACCTCAATGAACTTAATACAATCACAAGCCAGTTGAGTTCAGTTGAAATTGATTTTGATGAAGAAATATGAGCATTGATACTGTTGTCTTCACTACCAGATAGTTGGAATGCTACTGTCACTGCGGTGAGTAGCTCATCAGGAAGCAATAAGTTGAAATTTGATGATGTTCGTGACCTAGTTCTCAGTGAAGAGATTCGAAGGAGAGAATCAGGTGAGTCATCAATCTCCTCAGTCTTACATACAGAATCGAGAGGAAGAAATTCAACCAGAGTATATGAACGTGGTAAGTCGAACTACCGAGGCAAATCAAGAGACTGGAGGTCCAAGTCTAGGAATCCTAAAAATTCCCAGGGTTTGAGAAACATGGAGTGTTGGAATTATGGGAAGACCGGGCACTTTAAATTTCAGTGCAAGAGAGAACCAAAGGAACAAGAGAAGAAGACAGAGGCAAATATCACTTCAGAAGGAGACTATGCGTTAATATGCTCCTTAGAAAGCAGGGAAGAGTCTTGGGTATTAGACTCCAGAGCATCGTTTTACGCGACTTCGAAGAAAGAATTCTTCGAGAGGTATGTCCCTGGTAACCTTGGAAAAGTATATCTTGGTGATGATCAACCTTGTGATATTATTGGTAAAGGTACTGTGAAGATTAAGTTGAATGAGTCTGTATGGGAACTGAAAAATGTCAGACATATACCCAGTCTGAGAAAGAACTTAATCTCAGTAGGGCAGTTGGCTAGCGAAGGCTATAGTACGATCTTCTATGGTGACAACTGGAAAATTTCAAAGGGAGCAATGACGATTGCTCGTGGAAAGAAGAGTGGTACTCTTTACAAGACAACAGAGACGAGCTGTTCAATTGCAATAGCAGCAGGAAACGAAAATCCAAATGTTTGGCACCAGAGGCTTGGCCATATGAGTTTGAAGGGTATGAAAATTATGTACTCGAATGGGAAGCTTCCAGTTTTAAAGTCAGTCGATATAGACATGTGTGAAGATTGCATACTTGGAAAACAGAAAAGGGTCAGTTTTCAGACGAGTGGTAGAACCCCAAAGAAAGAAAGGCTGGAGCTTGTTCACTCTGACGTTTGGGGGCCAACAACTGTTTCATCTATAAGAAGGAAACACTATTTCGTGACCTTTATCGATGATCATTCTCGAAAGGTATGGGTTTATTTTCTGAAGTATAAATCTAAAGTGTTTGATGTTTTTAGGAGATGGAAATCTATGGTTGAGAATGAGACAGGTCTGAAGATTAATAAGCTGAGAACTGATAATGTTGGTGAATATGAGGACACCAAATTCAAGAACTTTTGCTATGAGCATGGTATCAGGATGGAGAGAACTGTTCCAGGTACGCCTCAACACAATGGTATTGCCGAACGTATGAATAGAACGTTGACAGAAAGATCCAGAAGCATTCAAATACAGTCTGGTTTACCGAAGCAGTTCTGGGCAGAAGCAATCAACACATCGGCTTACCTGGTTAACCGAGGCCCGTCGGTTCCCTTAGAACATCGAATAACCGAGGAGGTATGGAGTGGTAAGGATATAAAATTATCACATCTAAGAGTTTTTGGTTGTACAACATATGTTCATATAAGTGACCAAGGCAGGAACAAGCTTGATCTGAAATCGAAAAAATGTTTCTTGATCGGCTATGGCGAAGATGAGTTCGGTTATCGTGTTTGGGATGAGGAGAACAAGAAGATGATACGAAGCAGAGATGTGATCTTCAATGAAACATTGATGTACAAGGACAGACATAAAACTGAAGCAAATGACTCAAAGCCGTATGAATCAGTATTCGCAGATATCAAGGGAGTCCCAGATAATCAAGAAATAGAGTCGATCAGATTAAACCCTCAACAAGGAGAGTCTGTTGGACAGATCGATCAACATCAATCCGATACCTTACAGCCTACCGAGGAAGTTCCTATTTTGCGAAGATCTTCCCGACCCCATGTACCAACAGGAGATACTTGAACTATCTGTTACTTACCGATGGAGGAGAACCTGAATGCTATGATGAAGCTTGCCAGACCAGTGATGCTAGTAAGTGGGAGTTTGCTATGAAAAATAAGATGAAGTCTTTAATCTCAAATGATACATTGGATCTAACTGAGTTACCAATGGGTAAGAAAGCACTTCATAACAAATGGGTGTATCGGGTGAAAGATGAGCATGATGGCTCTAAGAGATACAAAGCACGACTAGTTGTCAAAGGGTTCCAGCAAAACGAAGGAATTGATTACACCGATATTTTTGCTCCAATTGTGAAGCTCAATACTATTAGAACAGTGTTGAGTATTGTTGCCATTGAAGACCTTTATCTTGAACAGTTAGATGTGAAGACTGCATTTCTTCACGAGGATTTGGATGAGGAGATATACATGTATCAACCAGAAGGTTTCTTAAAAGAAGGGAAAGAAAACATGGTATGCAGACTTAAGAAAAGTTTGTACGGTTTAAAACAAGCTCCAAGACAGTGGTACAAGAAATTTGACGGTTTTATGCACAAAGAGAGTTTTCAGAAGTGTAATGCGGACCACTGTTGCTATTTTAAAAGATGTAAGTCCAGTTATATCATTTTGCTACTCTATGTTGATGATATGTTAGTAGCAGGTTCAGATATGGATGATATTATAAGATTGAAGCTACAATTGTCAAAAGAATTTGACATGAAGGACTTGGGTCCGACGAAGAAGATTCTTGGAATGCAAATCATAAGAGATAAGCATAGAAAAGTTTTGCACTTATCTCAGTCAGAGTACATCGATCGCATTTTGAAGAGATTTAACATGTGTGATGCAAAGCCAGTTAGTACACCACTGGCAGGTCACTTTCGTTTATCCAAGGATCAATCCCCTAAGACGAATGAAGAAAAAAACTTCATGGCTAAGGTTCCTTACGCCTCAGCTATTGGAAGTTTGATGTATGCAATGGTCTCTACGAGACCAGACATTAGTTATGCAGTGGGAGTTGTGAGTAGGTTTATGTCAAACCCAGGGAAAATTCATTGGGAAGCTGTCAAATGGATTTTGAGGTACCTACTAGGTACCATAGAAAAGTGTTTGTACTTTGGTAAGGGTGATTTAAAGGTACAAGGCTACGTAGATGCAGATTTTGGAGGTGAAGTTGATCACCGGAAAAGCCACTGTTGGAACTACAGCTGTTAGTTGGATGTCAAAATTACAGAAAATTGTCACTTTATCAACTACAGAGGCTGAGTATGTAGCAGTGACCGAAGCCAGTAAAGAGATGATATTGCTTCAAGGTTTGTTAACCGAGTTGGGATTCAAACAGAAGAAGAACGTTCTGCATAGTGATAGTCAAAGTGCAATTCAATTGGCGAAGAATTCAACATTTCATTCAAGAACCAAGCACATTAGTCTTCGTTATCATTTCATTAGATCTTTATTGGAAGATGATGTGCTAATACTGGAAAAGATCCAAGGAAGCAAGAATCCAGCTGATATGTTGACAAAGACAGTAGCCATTGAAAAACTGAAGTTGTGTTCAGCTTCAGTTGGTCTACAAGAGTAATAAGACCAGAAAGATCTGCTGCATAGATCAAGGTGTGAAGACAGGTTGAAACCAGTCTTCAAGTGGGAGATTGTTAAGTTTTTCTAAACTTATCTGCATTTCCAATGAAGCAAGTGTTTGCCATCACTTGAGTAAAATGTATCATAACCTTCAAGTAGAATGTGTTATTTTGACATAATAATCCTGCATTATTCAACATGTTATTATTAGATAGAAGAGATGCTAGATGAAAAGACAGTGGAAGACAGTGGAGATGAGGCAAGTGCTAAGCACATTAAAGAGAACTGGAGTGAATTGAAAAGACAGTGTAATTTTAGGGGGTTATAAATTACAAATTAAGGACTGTAATATTTTTCCCTTTTTAAGTATTACAGTCTCTACAAAACCTAGGGTTATGGTTTTTGTGTATTCACTAGAAACGGCAGTCACTGTGTTCTTCCTAATAAAATCGATCTGCAGCAGGTCCGGAGACGTAGGCATAATTTGCTGAACTCCGTTAACAATTGTGTCTTTGATTTCACTTTTGTTTTTGTGCTTTCCTTTCCTTTTTTTTCTTTTGATCTGATTTGACAGGAAATTAGCATATTTCTCTTAAAATATGCTCCTTCAATTGTATCGGGCATGGACTTGACTAAAAAATAGTCCGATTCTAATTTTCTGTAATACTCTAGAGATCCCGTTATAGCATTTTCGGGAACCATTAAATCTTACTAACATCTACGTTAGGATGATCACCAATAACCAAAAGGTGCGATTATTTTGATGTATAGTAACCACATTGGCCTATAAAAAAAGCTTTGAGAGACAGAACTGGATGTAGAGATGGAGTTACAGAAAGGTACCAAAAAAAACGTCATAAAAAGAGGTCTAGAGCTAACATGGTTGAAGAATTAGGAGAGGGAATGAGAAGTTCATGTGATTTTTGTATTTCCTTCATTTTTTACCTTTTTTAAGAGGACCAGAAAATGAGTACTAGTTTTGGGTGGAGGTCCAAATTTACGCGAGTGGATAAGGTTTTCTAAGAGGAATATATAGTTATATAATGATTTTAGAAAAATTCTGTTAAAAACATCTAGACAAAGAGAGTGTAATTCTGTTTATGTGGCCTTTTTACTTAAAAGACTACAAATTAAAAAAAAACAAAGACATTTAACTTATCAACCGAGGATAATTAGAGCGAAAGTTAAAAGCCGAAGCTCAAGTTATATAAATCGTACTTGACTATCACGAGGTTAATTTAAAAGGTGAGGCGGGATATGAATTAGGCGAACACCTTTTAAATTGGAAATGACTAAATTAATATTAAGGTCATTACCCAAAACAAATACCCACCGCTAGACGTTTGGGTCTTAGATCCAATATTCATATCACCTGGCTCATGCCTATACCTTGTTGTCTAGCCAGGAATGCCTCACCGAATAACACATGACTCGTAATCCTTTCCCTAGTGTCAAGACTAAGACGCATTAGACCCAGCTCCAAAAAAACGACTTGAACCAAAACATCGAAGCCAAGGTATTTAGCCCTACTATGGATCGGACAAGAAAAAAAACGATTAGTTTTTAACTTTTATCAGACTCTTTATTTCCATCAGCGCAAAGGTAACCCACAAAACCTCATGCATGGTGACCAATGGCAGAAATCAATTGGTGGAAGCGAGACATCCCCTAAATATCCACCAAAACTTTTTAAAAATCACCGTCCATCACATAATCAGAATCCATATACTACAAATTTATTTTGATAAAATAGTGTAAATTGAAAAGAACACGTTCGTTGTGTTAACCCAATTTTATCTAAATAACATAAAATTCATGATTTTTTTTATCGACACTAACAAGTGTGTTATGGTATTTATTAATTGTTGATCAACCCACGTTGATCAACACCACATAAATCAAATTCAAATCACGATATAGATGCCTTTTATAACATTACTCAACACGAATTAATCTTTAGAGGAAAAAATAGTTGTATACTTTTAAAATCATAAAACTATTTTTTGTTCTTTTATAGCATATAATTAAATGTAGCTCACCATCGGAAACAAGAAGAAGCTCCTCCTCCAGACGTTCAAACCGTAAGATCACTCCTCGCTTTAACGAAAAACCAGTCCCTCCTCCACCAGCCACTTTTTCGAGACCCTCCAGCCCTAGCACTTCTCTGTCTCTTGAGACCCGATCGTTGTCTCCTTCTTCCATCTCTCCCCCGAAGTCTGCTGGCATGCATGGAATCCCTCTGTCGGTGCATGGATCCCCCCCACCGATCTCACCCAACCGCAAGCAACTAGCCAAGCAGCCCGTCGATTCAGACATGCTTGACAGGGCTCCCTCCCCTCTGTCCCTCTCTCCCCCGGGAACCAAAGCCATAGCCATCGAAAGCTCTGAGGAAGAAGACCCATCAGAAATCGGGCCTTCTCCGTCACCGACAAGGGACCAGCAACTACGAGCCATATTCGACAGCAACGAAAGATTCCTCAAGGCCATCACTGACCTTGAAGACAATCCGCGTCCCTCCTTCGTCACACCGGAATCCCACTCGAAGTCTTGCCACCATGGAAGCGAGTCGGCCTTCATCCCCGGGTTGGTCTGGTCGACCTCCACCACTCCCCTCAACCCTCCTCCAATCCCTCCATCCTTACCTCAAACCACCCAGCCATCAAACCATCTCTCACCCCACCCAAGCAACTCTGCTTCGTCCACTTACTCTAACCCTATTTCCCTGGTTTCATGTATGGAAAACCCCATGCATGCAAACCAAAACCCTAACTGCATGCATGAGCCCTCCCTAGCAAGTTTCTTATCTCTAGCCCCTCCCCCTTCGATCGTCGAAACCACAACCGTAACCAGCAGATACCTATTTAACAATGCCTACCCGACAACCCTCCACCCTCACATAACCACCCATTCCCCTCAAACCAGTGTACTCTCCACAGCCGTCCTCACTCTTCAACAAGCCATCCAAGCAAGTAAAGCCTTAGCGCCCCTCCCCAGAAACCAGGATCAGACCTCCACCATCATTCACACTACTGCTCCTCCACCATCCCAAACACCCAAACTAAACCCTATCCCAACCCCCTCGTCATTTCTAGAATCCTACCCTGGCCGAAACAGCAAAGGCCATGCTTTTTCCAGACCCTCGAAGGCCCACCGTCCCCTTGGAATCCGTCCCGACCTCGCCGGACCTTGGAAGCAAAACAGCGCATTCCGACACTTTCGTGGAAACAGCAACCCCATCTCCCCTCAACTTGCCGCAGAATCAACCTCGATGCTCAACATTCACCATCCTGGAGCACCGACCAGATCCTGGGCCCACATTGTAGCTCAACCGGACCCCTGATCCCCCATGAAGATCCAAAAAACCGAAGACATTCTCATAGACCACGGCACCTTAGTCTTCCCTGATGACGCGATATCGGGTGACAAAGATGACTGGGCAAAATGCCTCTCCGGTTATTTCCTATCAAAGAAAAGAGCAGTATCCCACGTGCAAACCCTAGCTAACCAAATTTGGAGTACCTACGGCCTCAAAGAATGTAAACCTACCCCATCCGGCCACTACTTTTTCAAATTTTCCACAGCCGATAACGCAACGAAAGTCCTGGAAAAATCCCCTTGGTTTTTCAGCAGCCACCCGGTATTCCTAAAGAGGTGGGAGCCAATGGAAACCTTGACGAGAGAGGCCCTAAAAGCTATCCCTCTCTGGGTCAAGTTTCATGGCATGCCCCACGAGCTATGGACGAAAATGGGGCTGGGCATCCTGGGAAGCTATTTAGGAACCCCCATTTATGTTGACAGTCAAACAGCGGGCAAAACCCGGTTGAACTATGCCCGGATCTGTATCATAATGCAAGCCACCTTAAACTTTCCCTCCTCCATCACCATCCGGTGCCTGGGCAAAGACCACGTCATTCAAGTGGAATTTCAAGGCCTCCCCACAATCTGCAACCGACGCTTTTCATTTGGACACGCTGCCGCAGCCTGCCACATAGCCGCGGACCCTGCTCACACCTCAAGTCTCAACACTCACCACCCCGGAAAAGAACCCATGATCAACCCACCGCACATCACACTCTCAGACTCAAGTAATAGCGAAGCCCCCACACCGGAAACATTAAGACAAATGACAATCCAAAACAGTTGGACCAAGAGTTTTATCATCGCAAGTAACACCCCTGCAGCAGCCCAGATAGGACATGAAGAAGGCGAACCTTCCTCAACAGAGATCACCTCCCCAAGACCTAAAGCAGCCAATAACGTTGCTTTCTCGAGTATGTACGGGAAAAAACCCCAAAATGTATTAACTTTCCTTTATATTCATCATGTTTAATTCAAATGAAACTTGCATGTTGGAATGTTAGAGGGTTAAACGACCCTGTGCGCCAAAAAGACGTACGTCACTTAGTTTTTAAGAATAGCATAAACATCATATGCCTCCTGGAAACCAAGGTTAAAGTCCCTAATACTGAGGCCATAATGAGAACCATGCTGCCTTTCTGGCACTACCACACTAACCATGAATCCCATCGCTTGGGAAGAATCTGGATAGCTTATAAGCCTAGTGTCTGCAGCCTATCCATTTTAGATATTACGGCCTAGACCATCCACTGCTCTATAGTTTGGACTGCCAGAAACTCCCAATTCAATCTAACGACGGTTTATGGCTTTAATGACCATACTAACCGGCTCCCTCTTTGGAGCAAGCTTCAATCCATAGCCCTTAATAACACCAACTCCCCTTGGAATGTTCTCGGGGATTTCAATGCCATTAGAAGCCCTCAGGAGAAAACCAGCCAAGACCCTCAATGGAACAGCTCCATTGAAACTTTCAATGACTGCTGTAGAATCTGTAACCTCGAGGATCTCCGCTCCACGGGATTCCAATTCTCTTGGTTCAACAGACAAGAGTCTAACCCTATATCCTCTAGAATCGATCGTGCTCTGATCAATGCCGATTGGGACGACTCATTCCCAAACTCTTTTGCTCACTACGACATCCCTCTCACCTCTGACCACACCCCGATAATTATCCACCTTTCCACCCCTTACTCGACCTCCCTCCACCCCTTAAAATACTTCAACATGTGGAAACTCCATCCGAGTTTCCAGGATTTGGTCCTCAATAATTGGAACACCCCCACCCATCAGAGCCCAATGGAAAATCTAGCCACCAAGCTCTCTAGGCTCATCCCCTCCCTAATCTCCCTAAACAAAACCGTCTTTAGTGATATTAGCGACCGTGTTGAGAAGGCTAGAACCTCCCTTGTCCAAGCCCAAGAAAACCTCTTTAACTCCCCCTCAAACCAGTCTCTAATTTCCCTTGAAAAAACAGCTTCAGACTCCTACATCTTCTACAGTCGAGCGGAGGAATCTTTCCTCAAGCAGAAATCCAGAGAAACCTGGCTCAAGCTCGGGGACAAGAATTCCAAATTCTTACATAACAGTATCCGAGCCCACAGAGCCAGGAATAAGATTCTCTCTATCATGAAAGAGGACGGCTCCATAAGCTCCAACCCCCGCACCATCACCACCACCTTCAACAATTTCTTCCTTAATCAATTAGGCTCCCCTAGTTCGAAAGATTACCCTGGGCCGGATCGAATCCGAAATCTAATCAAAACCTCGGTACCCCAAGATCTTATCTCGCACATGATCAAACCCATCTCAAATGAAGAAATAAAGCAAGCCTTTTTTGCGATTAACAGTGACAAGGCGCCTGGCCCTGACGGTTTCAGCGCAGACTTCTTCAAGACCTGCTTGACAATAGTAGGCCATGACGTCTGCGAGGGTGTCAAATTATTCTTCTCAAAAGGGAAAATGGACCCCAACTGGAACAAAACCCTAATAGCCCTCATCCCCAAAACGGATACCCCCTCTCATCCGTCAGACTTCAGACCTATAGCCTGCTGCAACGTGATTTACAAAACCATCTCGAAGATCATAGCAAATCGCATCAAACCAGCACTCCCAACCCTCATCGACCCCTCCCAATCCGCCTTCATACCAGGAAGATCAATAGTGGACAACATCCTTCTCTCCCAAAACCTCCTGCATGGGTACCACGCTAATCGCAAAGGCCCCAGATGTGCCCTCAAAATAGACCTTAGAAAATCTTTCGATAATGTCAGATGGGAACTCGTTCTTGATATTCTGCTTGCCATGAACTTCCCCATTGACATGATAAATTGGATCATCCAATGCATCACCACCCCATCCTATGCCGTTTGCATAAACGACAAGACCTCAAGCTACTTCCCGGGTGCCAAAGGCCTCAGGCAAGGAGACCCCCTTTCCCCTTATCCT
Source organism: Limnanthes douglasii subsp. nivea (assembly GCA_036936605.1). Taxonomy (NCBI): domain Eukaryota; kingdom Viridiplantae; phylum Streptophyta; class Magnoliopsida; order Brassicales; family Limnanthaceae; genus Limnanthes; species Limnanthes douglasii. Next base: position 21,344,684 of record JAUPFV010000001.1, on the reverse strand, counting down.
CAGCAGAGCAAACTCTCCATCCATCAAACTCATCCTAGAAGGCCTTCAACAATTTGAAACCCTATCAGGGCTTCAACTGAACCCCGCCAAAAGTCACATTTTCTTCTCCGGAACCTCCCCAGGCATCAAGCATGAAATCCTCTCCCTTCTCAACTTCATCGAAGGCTCCCTGCCAGTCCGTTACCTAGGAGTTCCCCTCATCACATCACGCCTAACCTATAACGACTGTAGACCCCTATTCCTCAAAATCACTAACCGAATCAACTCTTGGATTTCGAAGCAGCTTTCTTACGCTGGTCGCCTTCAGCTTATCACCTCTGTCCTCTTCGCTACCCAAGTCTACTGGTCCTCAATCTTCATCCTCCCAATCAGAGTCCTCAAAGAGCTCTCACAGCTCTTACGCAGATTCCTCTGGTCTGGCTCAGAAATGAAGATCACAGGATCAAAAATCGCCTGGGAAAGGATAGTCGTGTCCAAAGAAGAGGGTGGCCTTGGGATCCCAGACCTAAAAACCTGGAATCAGGCGGCCGCCCTAAAACTCCTCTAGTCCATTCTCACAAAAAATGAGAACTCCCTTTGGACAAAATGGATTCTAATGGAAAAAATAAAAAACAAAAGTCTCTGGACCATTCCCGTTCCCCCAAACGAGAGTTGGAGCTGGAGAAAAATCCTTAACCTCCGCCCAGTAGCAGCAAACCTCTACAGAGTCGTAATCGGCAATGGAGAAGACACATCCATATGGCATGACCCCTGGCTTTTCCCCACCTCACTGATCAACCGCTACGGACCTCTATCCAATCCCTCTCCCGTCTTCGAAACTTAACAATGGTGAAAGACCTCAACCAAAGCGGCCGCTGGATGTGGCCCCCCCAAGCCAGAGCTCCCAACAGAAACCTCAACCCCTCCCTAACAGAAATAACATCAGCCATCCAAAACCTTCCCCCCCCCCCTCCCATGAAAAAGACTCATTTATATGGCTCCCCAACAAACAGCTCCTTACCTTCTCCATAAGCAGCACCTACAATTGCCTTAAACCAACCAGAAATAAGATCGCCTGGTCTTCTCTTGTCTGGCACAAATACTCAATCCCCAGACACTCTTTCATCACCTGGCTTGCAATTCATAACAAGCTCACCACCCGGGATAAACTCATCGCATGGGGACTGGACTCACCCCCGACCTGTGTCTTATGTGAAACATCGCATGAAAGAACAGAACACCTCTTAGCCCAATGCCATTAATTTAGTGCAATATGGGAATCCCTCGCACAAAAACTACTGTTTTCCTCCCCCCCCCCCCCTCCTCCTGGCCCCTATGGCTGGAACAAGCAAGCACATGGAACACCATAAAGGACAACCGAAAGACTCACTGGAAAACGGCCTTCTACGCCACAGTCTACTACATCTGGAGGGAAAGGAATGACAGAATTTTCAACAACAAACAATCCCCCTTCACCAGCATAGCCCATCATGTACTATCTGACCTCAGATATCGGTTCAAAGGAACAAAAGCCAATTTCACTAGATAGCTTGCTACCCATAAGATCTCTCCAGTAATACAAATGTAATTTTAAATTCAGTAGCACTCTCAATCCAATCAGGATTTAAGCACTGTACTGAGGCACTTGCCTCCTGAACTCATGTACAACATTTCATTATTAATTTAAGCGTTTTTATACCCAAAAAAAATGTGGCTCACCATCATTACTACTGACATGAATATATGCTAAAAATTTAAAAAGAAATAATATAAAAGTAATTTAAAATTAATATTTGACTGATAAAATGAACAACTGATAAAATTTAATTTTGGAGAAGTAAACAAAGCAAGGAGAGGACAACTTTTAGAGAGACACTCTACAACTCTTAAGTTCTATCAAGTGGAAGGTCATTGTTTGTAAGATATTAAAAGAAAAATCCTTTGTTTGTTATTTTTGTTATCAGAATTTGATTGGAATGAAATTTTGTTATTTAGAATCGATGATGATGAATTGCATACGAATATTATTGCTAGTGCTTTGAATTAAAAAAGAAAAAAACCAACACGAAATTTTACTTTTAAAAAATGAAAATAAAGGACTCTTACGCAATCTCCAATATAAATAAAAGATTAAAGTCATTTTTAAGTTATCTTTGATAACTAATTTAAAATAAAATTTTCCCAAATTAAGTAAATATATAAAAAGAGGCGAAGGGAGGTACAGTGAATCCCGTATTTCAACATAACATTGAATAAATATTGTCATGATATTTTTTTGGAAATGAATTCCAAAAATTCGTTTTATTATTATATTGTTGTTTTTTTGAAATCTTTTATTTTTGAATTGGTTTGGCGGTGATGTTTTAATGAGATCGGATATTTTAGCTATTGTGTCTTGACATAATCTATGTGGGAGTTTGGACCGTGACAACCATTATAAACCTCCGAACAGGACAACTGTAATGAATGCTTGTTAAGAATATAAAGCCCATATAAAGCTCAAGCCCGTTAGCTTTCTTTTATTATAAATAAGAGCATATGCTGTACTGATTTATATACTTCTGAATAATACAAAAACCCTAGCCGTCTAGCGGTTTGTTCCTTTTCTTCTTAATTTAACATGGTATTAGAGCGAGAAGTAAACTGATCGCGTAAATGTAACAATCAGATTTATCAGGCATTTGATTTCGTATTAGACCGATTGATATTTCGTAATAGATCCGATTGATAAAATTATCAGGTATTTGATTTCGTATTAGATCCGATTGATAAAATTATCAGGTATTTGATTTCGTATTAGATCCGATTGATAAAATTGTAAGTGGAATTTATCGGTGAAATTGGGGCTTAGAAGGAATCGAAATTGCAAAAGTATTGGTTAAATATTACAAATGTTATTTATTATTTTAAAGTTATATTGTTATAATTGTAATATTACATTTTGAATTTTATTATTGTGATTTGGTTTTAAATATTACAAGTGTTATTTATTATTTTAAATTTATATTGTTATAATTGTAATATTACATTTTGAATATTATTATTGTGATTTGGTTTTAAATATTACAAATGTTATTTATTATTTTTTAAACCAAAATCATATTTTATCATGGTAAAAGATTACAAGTTATATTGTTATAATTTTAATATTAAATTTTGAATTTTATTATTGTAATTTTAATAATGATTATAAAATTATTATTACATTTTGGTTAGTATTAATTTGTTTTGGTTATCACAAACATCATTCATAACAAGTGAAAATTAGCGGATTGGTGAGTATTAGTAAGTCTACGATTTATAGGCATTTTAAAACTTAAAATAACGTTTTTTTAAATATGCAATAAAATACTAATCGAAACTAATTAATATCGCAAATAATAAAAACTAAATTTAGACTAATACCAACTAATACAACTAATAACAAACAATAACAACTAACAACAACTAATAAAATTAGAATTAAAAGAACTAATTTAAATTACTATAACAATTAAATAACTTGATAAATTATACGAAGCTCTTAATTGAGCTATTATAATGTTATCTCAACGTTATTTAAGTGTTTTTATCAAATAGAAACAATTTGCGAAAAAAAATCAAACAATTCCGAAAGTAGGACTACAATATGTAAAATAAGAAATTTGAGTTTTCTAAAATATTTAGAACAAGTAGAGAGATTTAGAGAGACATAGAGAAGAGTATATGAATTTATGAGTTTGGATTTAGGGTCTCCTCTATAGAGGAGACCCAAAAAAAATTAAAAATACGAAAAAAAAAATTCCGGACCATCCGGACATATCTCTAGATGGTCCGGACGTAATCTCCGGACAGATCTCCGGATGGTCCGGACGTAATCTTCGGACGCCCGGACTGAAAATTCGGGCCATCCGGACAAATGTCCGGATGGTCTGGACTTTTGATTTTTTTTTTTTAGAAATTTTTTTAATTTTTTTTAACAACTATGTTTCAAGGAGTGTTTGTTTTGCTTCTCTTTTTATTAAATGTTATTTAAATCACTTTCACTTTCAATTTTTATTTTGTTATTTACGAGTAATTTAAGTTTATGCATATAATTATACAATTCTAAAAATTTTAAATTTATACTTCTAATTTTAAATTACTGAATGTGTTTAGAACAGATTTAGAATCACACTTATTTCCTTGATTCCGTATACACAAGAGCATTGCGGGATGCTCTTGTGTGGAGTGGCGGATCCATTAAGGCATGAGAGGCTGGAGTCCTCTTCTTTCAAAGGTGGATCCTAATAAGAAGTGGGTGGTTTTTATTTTTTTAACATCTAGATTGGTTGTTTATATTTGGTGATGGGTGGTTTTTTTAGTGGTGGTTTATGTTAAAGGATTAAGTTGTAGATGATTTTTTTAAATAAATAAAATTATTAGGAATTTATTAACAAATAATTTTGTTTTAATTTTTTTTTTAATTTTTAATTTAAATTAAAAAGAATGAAAAAAAACACGTCAAAATGTGGCATCTCGCAAGAGACATGAAACACCACCGAAATGCTTCGACGCTTGCTACGCTACAAACTTGTTTTACATAGACAATTTTTAAAATAAATAAATTAAACTTTCTCCAAAATTTAATTTAGTCGTCGTAAAAATATTTTCTACGAGATTGGCCATCGCAAATTCTGTTTTAGCGAACTCACATCCATGGTTACGAAGGGTGCTCAAACTTTGAAACTTACTTTCCACTCCATCCTTTGATAGATGGTTCCGGCTCCGTATGTTTATAAGGTCCTCGCCTGTAATAATTACACTTTCAGAATATCTTTCATTTACTAACTTTTTGACGTCATTGAAAGGTAGTGGGGATTACAAAATACCTCATTTGAGATTGAAAGTGAATTTGATGATTGGACGACTCATTCTTTCTTTGGTTAACTGAATGAGTAAGAATGTTACGACACTCCAGTAGTTTAAATAGTTGACAAAGCTTCTCAACCTGTGAGGATCAAAAGTGGTCTCAACTATATATTTGTAACACCAACGGGAACTCCCTTTTGAATACCTTTGATTAGTCCAGAAAATGCTGCAAACGATCCGGAAGCGATCTCCCTTCCTATAACTTTTTTGGAGGATTAATCCTTTCCTACAATTGATGAGCCCCGACCAAAAAAACCACTATGAGAGAAAAGAAAGAACTAAAAAATAACTTTTTTGGGGGTAAGAGGGCCGGATCCAGAACTAAAATTAAGAGTATACCAAAAAAAATAACAAAACAAAATACAAAAAAAAAAGTATTACATAGTATAAATATCAATGTTACAATTACAACTCAAATTGAATATTTATTTTTAGTCCAAACGTAAATGCATTCTTCTTACTTATTGAAAGCGCTTGATAATTTGGATGATACTTCATAATTTCAGTTCTTTTTCGAGTATCCAACTTCAAATATACTTCTATTTAAATATGTTGTTTGAAGATGATGGATCACTTGTCGAAGGAGTAAAGTAGGTTTTTCAGATGAAGCTTCAATTGATTCATTTCTGATAATAAAAATATTAGACTTCGGAAATCTACAGGTAGGGGTAAAAGACTTGTGAAACATTCCTTAAACAAATCAAACTAAATCATCTATTAAAATATGAACACACAAAACAAAATTCATTTAATTATATATATAATTATTTAATTAGTAAATTTTGTATAAAAAAATTATTACTTAAAATATTATTAATAAATTACCTAAATATGATTAATAAACTTATATAAATCATTAATGTATAACATTTTTATTTAAATTGAATTATTTAATTAATAAATTTGGTATCAAAACATTATTATTCATATATAATTAATAAATTACCTATCATATATAATATTGGGTGACTCCATATAGGTCCCAATATTTGTTCAAAATCAATATAGACCACTTGTTTGATTCGTCTCGTAAATATAAATACAACGGTGCTTTCGGTTTTATTCTTAGAATTATAAATCAAAAGATACGAACTTTACAAAACAAAGAAAAAAAAAGAAATAGGTATTTTAGGATGAACTAAAGTTAGATTATGAACTTATTTTGGTATTATAATGGAAATAACCCTATAATATTTTTATTTAAACTTAATTATTAAATTAGTAAATTTGGTATAAAAAACTATTACTTAAATGAAATTAATAAATTACCTAAATATGATTGTTAATGTAGAAAATAAAATGATGTTTACCGTTGCACTGAACTCTAGCTTTGGATTAAGGGTATGCCATGACATATTTGGCTACCGTCTAAATTCACCCATGGTAAGAGTGCACTAATCAATGAGACCATCATGGTTTCTTATCTTCTGTCCAACATCAAGAAACCCATTCTTAAGGCCTTACACCGAATTCTTTTTCATGTAACGACCCAGAGAAAGTTTATAATATGCAAAGCAAAATGGACTATTTTTTCGACTGTCAAGATCTGGCTTCCCAAACTAGGTGAAACTCCTCTCATCATGGAGAAGAAAAAACTGATAAGTCCTTTATTAATGGTTCGATGCGGGTTCGATGCGGGTCTCTTGTTTCCCCTTCATATGGATATTATCTTTTTCGTCAAGCTACTTTACATGTTCTAGTCTTAATACATCACGCGCTTTGATGCATTGTATTATTGCTTTGAAACTCTCAAAAATTGATTTTAAGATGGACACACTTAAACATTTTTTCATTAAAAATAATTTCTTTTATGAAATTCAAAATTCTAAAATAGTTTTTTTTTAAATTTGTGAGATACAACTATACTCAAAATTAATTTTGATAGGGTAATATTGGACTCAGCACCGATGTTTTGAAATTTAACGGGTAACGATCAATTTTGATGAGCCAACACTAATAAACACCTACAAAATAAATTTAAATAAATAAATTTATAATAATAATTTTTTGTACTAATAGCAAACAATCTAACAAATATTTGTTGAAATAGTAATTTTATTGATTCGAGAAAATCCGTCCCTTTTTTTGTATAATAATGATTCTATTTATACTATATAAATAACATTTTCGATCTTTCATTAATCACACAATGCCTATATTTTTATTTTATTGTTGACTTGCATTTATGGTAATATCTCTATAGTCACGGTAATTACTCTACTTAGAATACGTTTACGTGGCTAGTCAAGTCAATCGTTCAATAAACGTTGACCCCATTGATGTCATTTTTAAAAGTCGTGGTTACTCATGATCAAGGTTACTTGTAGTTCTTGATGTTTGACCTCCGCTTGATATAGCCACATTCGATGAAGTTATGATTATCAACACGAGTCTCGCGCATTTCGTTTCCTTTGTCGTACGATATCTGCTCCATCTGATCCATGCTCAGCAAAGTCCTGGCTGTACTTGCGTTGAGTCACAACCTTTGCTCGAGTTTTTTATAAGGGTGAGCCTCGCGCGTCTCGTTTCCCTTATCGTACGACCTCTTCTCGGTATGGTCCAGTCTCAGCGAAGTTCTAATTGTACTTGTGTTGATTTAAGACCTCTGCGTGGGTTCCTTTTCAGCGGGGCAATTTTTTATTAGGTTATACTAGTCGTTTTGTTTAACTTCCGGCTGTCCCATTTTCGTAGGTGGCCTTGGTGTTTCTCGTATGGGCCTTGGTAGGATCTTTAGTCAATGATAGTCTGCATGTTTTCTTACTACGACGTTGATTTTCTCGATTTGCCCTCGATCTTTTGTCGTTGGGTGCTATTTCTAATTGGTTGAAGGCACGTATCGTCCAATGAATTTAATACCAATAATAGCAACCTTATCACTATTATTATCGAGATTGTTGTGATTAATAGATTTTTGGACATACGAACTAAAAACAAAATAAACAATTGATCAAATACAATTTTGGAAAAACAAATAACGCGAGTACGACCCTAATTTTTGTAAAAATATTGCATAATCTGATTGGATAGTTAGGGCAACATTGAGAAAACTTGGTACAACCTTAAGTTTTATCGATTGGAAGGTAATTGTTGTTTAAGATATCAAAGTGACACTTATCTTTTAAGATATCAAAGATGGTCTCACCCGTTTATTTTTCACATCCTAATGCGGACTTCTCTAAGATAAGAAGAAAATAGAGGGGTATACGTTGCACCGATCCGTGAGACAACTATGGTTTCTTATCTTTCGTCCGATATCGAGAAACCTATTTTTAAGTCTTTACACCAAATTATTTATTTGTCTGAGGACCCGTTGGAAGTTTCTAATATGTGAAGTAAATAGACTATTCTTTGGAATATCGAGATCTGGTTTGCCAAACCAAGTTAAACTACCCTCACCATGGAGGAGAGTTGATAGTCTCTTATGAATGATTCGACGCGAGAGTCTGATTTACCTTTTCATCAATATTATCTTTTTTGTCGCGCTATTTGTCATGTGTCTTAGACAAGCTAGTCCCAATACATCTCACAGTTTAATTTCTTTTATTATTGCCTCAGAAACTTTCGAGAATCGGCTTTAAGATGGACCATTTTCTATCACTATATATCGTAATCCCCAACTTGTTTTACCAGACCTACTACATGTCCTATTGGAAAGAGAAATGGAGTGGAAGCTTCAATGATTCTTTCTCCCCGTTCTTAGGAAAATGGTGAGCCAATCTCTATGCAAAATTTGAACCATTTCAGGAGTACATGGAAGCCAGATATTAAGAGTATGAGTTAATATAACCGACCTTAAATTTCAAATAATCAAATTTACTTAATTTTTGCTACTCGTATCTTATACAAAGTCGAAGTGGTTTTGTTACAGGCTATACTAAGATTTTATGTTCTTCTGCTGAAGGTGCTTCAGTTATATTTCCCTAACTCCGCTTTTGAAGCCAACTAAGACAAAATGTTTCGGCGCTCCTTCACTGTTCGTAACTTCGCTCCACTAAATCGTGGACCATGGCCGGCTAGAAGCGTGCTGCTACCTCCATCGAAATTGCTATCGAACAAGTTATGATGCTTATGATGGTCCTCCCATCAGCTAGTATTTTACTACACGCTCTGAGACTTCTATTAAGCAATCAATTTTAGACCGAATAGAAGTATTAAAAAAGAAAGTGAAGTCGGTCACTTTCTCTGGTCCTATTGTTCCAAAATGCAGGGAAACAAAACTGAAGCGGAAGGGACCCTTTCTGGCGACAACTCACCAGATATTATTTATCCTCCTCCCTTCTTGAAACCCTAAAATCGCCAAAAGGAGGGAACACTCTGAGGCTCCAGATTTAGGCGAAGTGTTGCTCGTTATGCCCAAAGGCTAGATTTTCGACAGCCTTTACTAATCAATCCTTACTGGACACATATTTTTTTAATCTATGTCTTCTACTTTATATTTGATTACTAACAATAATATTTTAACAAACACTAACCACCAGGACGATGTAACAATATAGCCCTCTTTCAGTCCGGAGGGTTGTATGGTCCTTATTTTTTGGGTGCAAGTGAATTTGATTCTAGCCTGATTGCACATCCATAAATGATAAATACTCACAACCGGAAGCCGAGTCCATCAACTAATTGATATGGACTAGCGAGCTAGCATCATTGGAGCATGTTTGATTTAAATCGGTGAAATCGACCCACATACACCACTTCCCTCCTTTTATATTTACCCAACACCATATTTGTTACCCAAACTGGATATGAGGCTCGACGTATTTGCACAAGCTGAAACAACGTTTCCACTTCATTGATAATGGCTTCTTGCTTTTCTATGGAGAACGATCGGTGTTTTTGTCTAACGACTTTAGCACGTCTATCTATTGCTAGCTCATGGAAAATTACCGAGGGGTCTACCCCCAACACATCACTAACGTTCCACGCAAAAATATCCAAGTTTTTATGTAATAAATTTATCAAAGAACTTCTAAAAATAGCATCTAAATTGTTATCTATATGTAGACTGCAACGCTCAGACACAAGCTCGTCAATTGAGTGGGTATCATACGATCACTCACTCTCCCTCGGATCATCCATCGGTTCGAGCGACGGGTTGTCATTGTGTGCTTGGTCTCCCCATTGGCAATTAACATGTTTGTTTGGTTCGCTGACTCCCCCTTGTGATACCAACCGATTTCCTAACGGGATACTTGATGCATTGCCTGAAGGTACAATGAGTAGCTTCCATCCGTTGTAGCAATCGTCTTACAATAATAGCGTAGTAAGAGTTGGGGCATCAGAAATCATATAGTGGTTTTATCTCCTTCTTAGTAGCGTTGTTGTCGACTTTGACCATGAGTTTGACCTCTCTTACACATTAAAACGATTTTCCCTCGTACCCCACTAAGGTGTGTTAACTAGATTGGCATGACAGGACCTCTAGCATTCGATTGTACCTTGTCTTAAATATTATGTTAGTCAAGTTGCCTCCGTCGACTAACACTTTGGTGAATAGAAATACACTGATATCTATTGGGATATTATGTTAGCCAAGCTCATCTTCTTTTTATTGGGATTTTAGATGAGAAATGATTTACCTATGGGGGTGGAGATATTAAACTTAGGCTATATAGCAATAATTCAACTAATATATCTAACATGAGAAATCAATTATTAAGAAATTGTTTTCTTTTATACAGAAAGTCGAGAATGATTAGAACTTTTAGATGAAATGTAAATCAACGATCCATAAGAAATTAATGCTGAGTAACTAGGTAAAAAGATAAAATATTCAAAGTCAACTTAAATCTAACTTATGTTTTAAGTCGTTAAAATCAATATATAATCCGCTAGTGATTCAATAAATAAGAAAATAATATATTTAAAAGATATTTAAAGTACGAGTAATCAATACGAACTTTACATCGTACAAATAACTATAATAGTCCAAAAAATATATAACTTTATTCAACTTAATATTCAATTGGCTAATGGCCAAGTCGAGCTCTGATTGCACTAAATGACCAACCATTTGCCCAACGACCAATGATCTCTAGTTGTGCCGAACAACTAAACCACTCGGATAATAACCAAGTCGACTCCGGTCGCACCAAGCGACCATGTATTTGGATAACAACCATTTTGATCTATGTTCATACCGAGCGACCAAGTATTTGGCTAATGGCTAAATGGAGCTCGGGTCACGCCAGACGACTAAACGACTTAGAAAATACACATGTCGTGCTTTAGAATTTGTTACTATCAATACCAAATAAGACATTTTATACCCTCACATATGTAGATCGTAGATGTCTTATCATACAGTTGACATTTATAGAAATTAAAGAATAGCCCTTGAGAGACCTGGATAACAAGGAGGATCCCATCTTTTTTTTTTGTACATGGGTGAAACCTACATACATGTCATAAATTAATAAACATCAAGATATTTAACACTTACACTGATTTAATCGTTGGTTTTATAGATGGATAACATCTTATTATCTAGGCCTCAGTGAATGAGAGCTCTCTAACACGTGTGGAGTCCATCTCGTCACCGCTAGCATCATCATCAATCTTCATATCAGGTCAATTGGGCGTATTTTCTTTGAAAATATCATAATCTACTTAGGTCTAGTTGGAAAATGAAGCACGACCGAGGATTCGCTGGAAAATGAAGGCCCTTACATTAGGTAGTATTGTGCTTGAAAACAATATAGATTGTGATAAGGAAAGATATTTCTCAGGGGCTTAAGTGCAAATTAGTAGGGACTAAAGTGATAAGTTCTGTAAATATAGAGTTAAATTAGGCTTTAGGAGAAATGTAAGGGTTAAACTGCAATTATACCATTATGTAACCATTTCTCTAACTAACTCACTCAGTCTATTTAAAGAGGCTGAAGAAGTCAGTTACACGGATGAAATAATCAGAAGCACTTTTCACTACTTGAAATTCTCTTTGTGAAGACTTTTGTTCTTAATTCTCTTAGCACAACTTTAATTCACACCAAATTGGCGGTAGAAAGAGGGGGCGAGGATACCTTGATCAACAGATCAGAAATCGACGTTTGAATTTTCGTTTTGCAAAGTTTTTCGTTTGAATTTTCATATTTTGTTTGATTTTTCGCTGATTGAAGATGAATCCAGAGGAAGGTGACAATCCATCCGTTCGCAAGGCTATGGAAACACTGAAATCCGATCTGCAAGAGGCAGGTAAATCGATTCCAACTCAATCAATCCAATTTGATTTTGAAGGAAAAATGAATGAGATGATAAGGAAGGTGGCAGAGCTTGACGAATTGGTAAAAAAGAAGGGAAATAATGATGGTGCTAGGCTTAGGTCTAAGATAGCAGGGGGCGATCAGAATGATCAGTCGGATCAGTCGATGGACGATGGTGATGATCACTATGAACAGCGTAAAACACGTTCTGAGCAAAAAAAAGAGTATAGCGGGATAAAGAGGAAAGAAAAGTTACAAAGACGACTACATGTAAACTCTAGTGATGAAGAGGACTTCGAAGATTCTGAGTCTGATGAAACACCGAGGTACGAACGCTCTCGAGGCCGTTCAAGAGGAGCAGAGCGTGAGCTCCGGCCAGCTAGGGTGTATAAGGAAGGAAGGAAAAAGAAAGAGAGGCGAGTATATTCACCTCAGAAATATTCGCCTCGGAGATATTCTCCTCGAAAATGTGAAGGTGAGTCCAGCTTATATGCAACTGTGGGGGTGAGAAATGAGGACCAGTATGTTCAGGGAGTTGATTGGAGAGACTCACCATTGATCAGGGAGATCAGATCTGTGCCGCTTCCGAGGCGGTTTGATATTTCTAAAGTTGATAAGTTTGATGGGACTCAAGATCCCGATGACCACATAGAACAATTTAAAAACTACATGACTAATTTCGAAGATGACGATAAATTGGTGTGTAGAGCTTTTTCTCAAACGTTTAAGGGAACTGCGCTGAAATGGTTCAACAAGATTCCTAAGGAGTCAATTGCAAATTTTAGAGGTTTCCATACCGCTTTCCGAAGACAGTTTGTGGGAAGCAAGGAAATGAGAGCCAATGGAGACACAATAATACAATGCAAGCAGGCTGTGGGAGAGAAGTTAAAGGATTATACTAAGAGGTTTGTGTCAACAAAGGCTGAATTGGATGATTGTGAAGAAAGTGTGGCTATGGCGGCGTTTAGGCAAGGGCTGTTGCCTGGGGATTTAGCCGATGAGACTACGAGGCGCAGGGCGTTAACATTTGGAGCTCTTATGGCTCAGGTTGAGGATCAGATTAAGGTCGAAGAATCGACACGGGTTCGAGGAGGTGCTAGTACTGTTCAGAAGGGGAGTGGACAATCTAACACATTGAACAACAATCCCTCGCGTCCGAAGAACAATCAAAATGTATCTAACCGAGGAGCTTCGAGCTCGTATCAAGGGGGATATAATCAACACAACTCTAATAATCAACAACAGTTTAGATCCAGACCGAATGTGTGGGTAAGGCCAGATTATTATGCGGATCTAACTGAAAGCGTGGCTTCGATATATGAAAAAACAAGGGGAACAATAAATTTTAGAAAGCCACCAGCGATTAACAAGCCAAGAGAGGAGCGCAATAATAAGTTCTGCAGGTATCACGACGATGTCGGCCATGATACAAATGATTGCATTGCTCTAAAGAAGGAGATGCAAATTTTGATCGAAAACGGAAAGTTGCTGGAATATGTCAGGAAGAATGCCAAGGCTGCAGCTCCAAAAGTTGGTAATCCTAATTCTAAGCAGGAAACTGCACTAATGATTTTAGATGTTGCAGGTGAGGGCAATGGTTTCGATGTGGCCTCGGAATATGTCGAACCAGACCCCAGTCGACTTTTGTTAATGTCAATAGATGAGCCGATGCGTCAGGGACGTGTTCGAGATTTGTGTGCCTTCTTCGAATCACTTACAATATTTGGGGGAGATTCGATGACTAACAACACTAATAATTCGAGGAAGAGGAATATAGTGAATCTAACACGACAGATTGAGGGAGGCGCGTCGGTACACTTAAGAAACAGAAAGGATGTGCCCTTTATAATTTTCGATGGGGATGATTTGAGGGGGATTACTGGGCCACATGAGGATGCAGTGGTCATAGGAGCAGAAGTATGCGGGGTGGAGATTCGACGAGTGCTGATTGATACAGGGAGCTCTGCTAATGTGCTTTTTAAGTCAACATATGAGAGATTAACTGCTCCGCCTCGAATAGAAAGATCAGAAAGGACTATCATAGGGTTTACTGGCGCAACAGCAAATGTGATAGGAGAGTTCGAGGGTGAAGTTTCTTTGGGAAAGGGGCCTTTCAAGAAGAAAGTACAAGTACTTTTTGTAGTGGTGGATTGTCCATCAAGCTATAATGCTATTTTTGGGAGGTCGTGGTTGGCGAAAATGTATGCTGTAGTTTCTACAGTTCATCAATGTTTGAAGTATGTGATCGAGGACCGAGTCGGCGTAGTTCGAAGTGATCAAAAGGTGGCAAGAGAATGTTATGCTGCTGCATTTAGACTACGGGGCAAAAGTTCTGACGATCCGATGGAGAGTTAGCAGTTTGGGGGTTGTCTTCTGATGGAACAGATGAGGGAATTGATGATCCGAGGTCAACCCCGAGTTCTGTGGTGGTCAATGAGGAAATAGAAGAATATATTTTCAATAATGGCAGGGTACTTCAAATTGGGACTCTGTTATCTTTATCGATACGAGAAAAGTTGTTGACCTTTTTGTCTGAGAATTTGGATGTATTTGCCTGGAAGTCCGAAGATGTAGTGGGGGTCCCAAGTGACATCATATGTCATAGTTTGGCGGTTGATCCGAAGGTCAAACCGATAATTCAAAAAAGAAGGGCCTTTTCATTGGAGAAATCTGAGGCAATAGTTGCCGAGGTGGATCGACTATACAAGATAGGTCATATCAGGGAAGCCAATTATCCGAGGTGGACGGCTAATCCGGTAGTAGTGAAAAAGAAGAATGGAAAATGGCGAATGTGCGTGGACTTCACAGATTTGAATAGAGCTTGTCCAAAAGATCCTTTTCCGGTGCCTCGAATCGATCAGTTAGTGGATTCCACTTCGGGAAATAAAATCTTGACTTTCATGGATGCATTTTCGGGGTATAATCAGATTCGAATGAATCCAGATGATGAAGAAAGCACGACTTTTATTACTGACAGAGGTTTGCACTGCTATAAAGTAATGCCGTTTGGGTTAAAGAATGCTGGGTCAACATATCAGAGGCTGATGAATAAGGCGTTCTCTTCACAGATTGGGAGAAATATCGAAGTATACATTGATGACATGCTTGTCAAAAGCAAAAGTGATGAAGAACACATTGATGATTTGGAAGAGACGTTTTTGAATCTTAGAGCGATACAATTGAAGTTGAACCCAGAAAAATGTACATTTGGAGTTCGATCTGGCAAATTTCTGGGGTACATGATTAGCGAAAGAGGAATCGAAGTGGATCCAGATCAATTGAAGGCTCTGATATCGATGTCTTCACCTCGGAATATTAAAGAAGTGCAAATGTTAACGGGCAGGTTAGCAGCTTTGAACAGATTCATTTCTCGTTTTTCAGATAAGTGCTTGCCTTTTTTCCAGGTGTTACGAAGACCTAATAATTTTGAGTGGACTTCGGATTGTGAAGAAGCCTTTTTAAAGATAAAAAATCTTTTGTCCTCTCCTGAAATATTATCAAAGCCTCGAAAAGGTGAGCAGTTATTTTTATATATATCAGTGTCGGATTATGCAGTAAGTGCAGTTTTGGTCAGTGAGGATACGAGAATTTCGAAGCCTGTCTACTATGTCAGCAAAAGTTTGGTTGATGCTGAGAAGCGCTATCTGAAGCTCGAAAAATTGGCACTGTGTATAGTAGTGGCAGCAAGAAAAATGCGCCCTTACTTCCAGGCACATACGATTGTGGTTCGAACTTCATATCCATTAAAAAACGTTTTGCAAAAGCCAGACATCTCAGGAAGGATGACCAAGTGGTCTGTGGAATTAGGAGATTTTGATGTGTTATTTTCTCCTCGAACAGCTATCAAAGCTCAAGCCTTAGCAGATTTTTTGGTGGAGTTTCACTCAAGCAGATCCGAAGAGAAAGATGGTGAAAAGGTGAACGAGAATCTGACGTGGACGGTACGAACTGATGGAGGATCCAGTAATAAAGGGTCAAGTGCAGGAGTTGAACTGGTGGCACCAACAGGGGAATTTATGTTTCAAGCTATAAAATTTGGCTTTCATGCTTCGAATAACGAAGCTGAATATGAAGCCGTGCTAGCAGAATTACGGTTAGCAAAGATTTGTGGAGCAATATATGTACGTTTGGAAACAGATTCACAGTTGGTAGTTAACCATGTTAAAGGAGTGTCGGAAGCTAAAAAGGAACGTTTGGTTTTGTACTTACAAGAGCTTCGGGGAATGATGGCACAGTTTGAAAATGTCGAAGTGGAGCATATTCGAAGAGGTAGCAATACAATGGCTGATTCTTTGGCAACAATGGCTTACTCTGAAGAATATACGTGGATCATTACACAACCATCGCCTTCGATCATACCGAATTCTGAGCAGTGTGAAGTTGTTAATGAGATAGTGAAAGATCCGATGTGCGCTCGAGGAGATTGGAGGTTTGACTTGTTAAACTTTATTTCGAAGGGAATTTTACCTCTTGATAAACACTTGCTTAAGAAAATAAAGTACAAAGCTCTTGGCTATGTGGTATTGGATGGGGTACTATACAAAAGGTCTGCGTCGAAACCTTTGCTAAGATGTTTAAGCAAGCAAGAGTCTCAGAACATTTTATCCGAACTGCATGATGGGGATGGATCAGCTCATTGTGGATTCAAAGCTTTAACGCGTATGGTATTGTTGGCAGGGTATTATTGGCCTACTATTTTGCAAGATGCCAAGTCGTTAGTTCGAAGTTGTGATACTTGCCAAAGATATGCAAATTTAATACACAAACCGGCAGTACCCCTAATGACAATTTCAGAGGCGGTTCCTTTCGATAGGTGGGGGATTGATTTAGTGGGACCATTGCCTATGGATTCTGGAGGAAGACAGATGATTATTGTTGCGGTTGATTATTTTTCGAAGTGGGCAGAAGCAGAACCCTTAGCTGGGACAAAAGCTAAGGATGTAATCAAGTTTATTCAAAGTAACATTTGCTACCGTTTTGGAGTACCTCGAAAAATAACGACGGACAATGGTCCTCAATTTAATAATAAGGAAATGGACTCTTTTTGCTCTTCGAAAGGGATACAGCAATGCTTCTCCACTCCTTTCCACCCTCAGGCAAATGGACAGGTGGAAGTTACAAATAGATCTATTTTGGATGGCTTGAAGAAAAATTTGGCAGGAGCAGCAGGGAAATGGCCAAATTATCTTCAAGAGGTGTTATGGGCATATAGAACAACTCCTAGAGAGGCTACAAAAGAGACTCCTTTTTCTTTAGTATATGGGATGGACGCTGTGTGCCCTGCTGAATCTACATTGCCCTCTTATAGACTACTAAAATATTCCGATGCAGATAACGATGAGGCTAGAAGGGTGGAGCTTGATTTGTTGGAAGAAAAAAGGGTCAAGGCACATTTGAATGTGATCCATTATCAAACATTAATGAGAAGCAGATACGATGCTAAAGTTAAGAGAAGAGAATTTAAAATTGGCGATCGAGTGTTACGAAAAGTATTTCTTCACACTAAGGATAAACACCTCGGAAAATTGGCCCCGAATTGGGAAGGTCCTTACGAAGTTAAAATGAGGGTCAAGCCAGGTTCTTACAGGTTGTCAGATAGAGAAGGGAGGATGCTCAAACACCCTTGGAATATAGAGCACTTGAAATTGTACTGTGAGTAAAACTGAACTTCGAATTTTTGTAAAACAGACACACTCTTTCCTCATCTGTTGGCCCAGAAAGGTTTTAACGAGGTGTCTGGTTAATATTGAATTTTTTTAATAAAATTTCTTTTGGCCATTGGTTGTTTGTTATAATGTGTGATTTATTATTTTGGTAACTTGGCAAAGACTGATCATCTTTGAAAGTTGACCAAGAATAATTTTCCGAAGCGATAGCTTTGAAGAAACAACCAAATTTTCGAGGTGCCACGTCTTATGAGTGCATCTATTTTTCGAGGTGCCACGTCTTATGAGTGCATCTATTTTTCGAGGTGCCACGTCTTATGAGTGCATCTATTTTTCGAGGTGCCACGTCTTATGAGTGCATCTATTTTTCGAGGTGCCACGTCTTATGAGTGCATCTATTTTTCGAGGTGCCACGTCTTATGAGTGCATCTATTTTTCGAGGTGCCACGTCTTATGAGTGCATCTATTTTTCGAGGTGTCACATCTTATGAGTGCATCTAATTTTAGAAATAACCAGTTCAAACAAGTATACCAGAAATTTAAGATATAAAAAAAGAAGTGGTTTGTTCGTTGGATAAAATACGAAGTTTACAAAAAAGGGGGGAAGTACTTAACCACATACACAAAAAAAAAACTGCCTAGCCTATTAAGCATCATCTTCTTCTTCTTCTGATGACTCCTCTTCTGAATTATTTTCTTCTTCGGAGGAGGAGCTTGGTGGTGCTTTGAACGCTTCCTTTGGGCGTTGTTCTTCTGGAACCTGTTGCCAAAGGTTTGATAAGTCTAGTCTTGGACAAGCAGCATGAACTTCTCGAAGAAGCTGAATAGATGTATCAATTTGAGCTTTCTTGATACCTTCGAGCATTAAAGAACCAACTTTGTTTTCAGCCTTTTTGACGGCAGCTTTCTTTTCTTCTTCGAATCCTGTTCGAAGTGTAGTAATCTCAGTTTGGCTATTTTCTAGTTTCTCTTTAGTTTCTTTAATAAGCTTCTCAGCATTGGAAATAGCAGTAGAATGTTCAGACTTTAGACTTTCAAGGGCCAGTAGATGAGTAGTCTTAAGAGCTTCGACTTCTTCTTTGTATTCTTTGAGAAGCTGTTCTTTTTCAGCTTCGAATTTCTGGAGTGCTTCATTTTTCGAAGTCTTTTCAGACTGTATTTCTTTTCTGCTCTTAACTAACTCTTGGGCAAGGCGCTCCAATTGAGTTTGAGAATTGTTCACCTCTTCATATAACTTTTTGACTGCAGCACTTAAATTTGGAAAAGGTTGCAGAATTGAAGTTACCTCATCGGATCTCTCTGAATGAGGAAAGACTGTTGGCTGATGAACAGGAGCGATGGCGTTAGATGTCGAAGCCGTAGCATCCCCAGTAGAAGTTGGTGGAATAACATTGGTAGGTTGGGAGCCAGGAAACACAAAATCCCCACTTGAGTTAAAGTTTTCGAAGTTGAGATAATCGTCTATTTGATTATCTTCTAGTGTCAGTCCTCCTTCAGGGTTTTCCTCAATAAAAGTTTTACCCTGCGCCTCGGAAGCTAGCACAGCCTCTAGTATATCAGCTTCATTCTTTTCATTTGGCTTGCTAGACTTACTATTTTTCTTTTTTGGAGAGGTATCCTTTTTCTTTTTCAGGACAGGCTGGTCTTCTTCGGATATGGTGGGAAGCGAAGGTGCAGATGCTTTTCTTTTCCCTGCACGCTTCGAAGTCTTGGAAGGGTTAGCCCTACTTGTGCTGGCCTTCTTGTGGGTCAATTTTCCTTTCTTCTTTAAAGGAAGATGGCTATCACTTCGATTCCGGGTCGAAAGATAGCATTTCCCATCTGGTGCAAGTATCCTCTGAACTGCTAGGATGGGATCTGGTAACGTCATCGGATCTTGAGGGAAGTCAGCCCCTAAGGATATACGCCAGAGATGGCTGTTGACAAAGTTAATAGGCTCGAATGCTGAGTGAAAGCCATTTCCCCGAGACTTTTCTGCCCACTCAGCCATTTTTTGGAAGATAACCTTGGCTTCTTTTCAACGACTCTTAAACCGCCTCGGAATTTCTAAAGAGAGACAAATAGTTAGCTAAATAAATTGATTTAAAACAACTAGATAAATAAAGGAAGGTATCACTTACTACTATCTCTCCAAGTAAGGGTGAGTTTGGAAGGATTGGCATCGGAAATTTCTTTGCCATTTTCCCAGGCACCTGATAGGAAGACGAATCTTTGCTTCCAGAACTTCTCAGCTTCGAGGAGGTCGTCGATAATTTTTAAATCATCTTCAAGGGTTAGGTAATAAAACGGCAGAACTGGGCCATTTGAAACTTTGGTTACTGAAATGAAGTCTTCGATTTCGAGGGGAATGCCTCCAAGCCTCGATACCATGATTGCTGAGAATAAAGTAAAGAGCAAGTTGGGAGTGACTTGTGTTGGGCACAATCTGTGGATTTCGAAGAACCTTACTATCATCGGATCAAGGGGAAACCGAAGTCCCCAGTTGAAGAGCTCAGGGTACACTACTAGCTCATTTTTTTGACAGTTTAGAGGTGTCTCTCCTTCTACTGGTAATCGAAGAATCATATTATCAGTTAACCCCCATAGCTTTCTGAGTTGCTCTTTCTCTGATTCGAGGTAGTAACTGTAGGGTACATTCTTTAAGGCAAGAATATACCAAGCAGAAAGAGGTTTAAGATTTTCTTGAACTAAGGCGGCAACGCTCTTGGGAAGTGTAATAAGAGCTTTTTTCCCTCGAATCTTTTTTAGAGGAGCTACACCATCAGCCTCGGATTCCTCTTCGGCGTCAGACTCAGTAGCTTCGGAATCGTCTTTTTTCTGATCTTCATCGGAGCGACTTCGGATTTGAGTCTCCTGTTGAGTCACAGGAATTGGCTGACTACACTCTGGTGTAATGTCATCCACTTCTTGTGGGGGAGGAGAAGAGTGTGGGGGAGGAGAAGAGTTTTCTGCTTCTTCACCCATTACTAGAAAAGGTGATTTTTTGGCACGTTTAGCTCTGATAGCCTCGAATTGAGGAGGGAGTGTGTTGGATTGAAGGTTTTTTGTCGCTTCGACTTGAAGCACAGGTGATTTAGGTTGTGGTTTTTTATCAGTAGGTGTAGGTGGCTTGTCTAAAGTAACGACTCTAGATTTCCGATGAGGTCTTAGCAATGAAGAATTGGCTGGATTTTGAGGAGGAGAGGTTGTTGAATTAACTTCTGGGTTTGAAGCTAAAGGTGAAGACGAAGTGGCAAGGTTAGGGTCGAAGTTACCATATTTAAAAGTGGTACAAGAAGAGTGAGGACCGTTGTAGACCAACCCGGCAGCTTTGTATTCTTTGGCTCTTCGTGAAATGCAAAGATAATCGTAGGCCCCGAATACTTGATTGCTGGAACCAGGGAAAAGAGGTTTCTTTGATTTTACTGGTTTTCTGGGTTTAGATCTTCTGTATTTAGGATATCTTCTCATACAATGA
Source organism: Limnanthes douglasii subsp. nivea (assembly GCA_036936605.1). Lineage (NCBI taxonomy): Eukaryota > Viridiplantae > Streptophyta > Magnoliopsida > Brassicales > Limnanthaceae > Limnanthes > Limnanthes douglasii. Next base: position 21,323,490 of record JAUPFV010000001.1, on the reverse strand, counting down.
GTATCGATCTGAGAAGTTACTTTGGTGGATGAAAAAGATGAAGTAATATCAAAGTTTATGAAGATTGGGTTGAAGGTGGCTTGAAGAACAGGTTGAAGATGAAGAACAGGTTGAAGATGAAGAACAGATTGAAGATGGTTCAAGAAGTAATTTCTCTAAAAAGTTCTTAGTGAATGAAGGGTTGGGTATTTATAGGATAAAGGAGTGACGTTGAGAATATGGAGAGGCAAAACCAGTGAGTTGTCCTCATTGGGTGGAATGTGAAACGAAAAGAAAACGTATAGTGTCACAGGCCTACTATTAAAGGTCTAATCAAACTTTCAAGTAGGGATCAAAGATTTCGAAGTATTAGTAAAACTGTGTTTCTAGCAATAATGTTCGAAGAAGAGACGAAGCTGTACTTCCAGTTGGCAAGTTCGAAGCGATGGGGAAATCTGTTTGCACTTGTTCGCAAATTCGAGGAGAAATCACAAATCATTAGGTTCGATTATAATAAAGAGATAAAGTGAAGAAAGTTGTATTGACTCAAGGTAGAGTTCGAGGAGCCAATAGTTCTTATAAATGTCTGTATAAGAACTAGGGGGGCTACTGATAAGGAAAGATATTTCTCAGGGGCTTAAGTGCAAATTAGTAGGGACTAAAGTGATAAGTTCTGTAAATATAGAGTTAAATTAGGCTTTAGGAGAAATGTAAGGGTTAAACTGCAATTATACCATTATGTAACCATTTCTCTAACTAGCTCACTCAGTCTATTTAAAGAGGCTGAAGAAGTTAGTTACACGGATGAAATAATCAGAAGCACTTTTCACTACTTGAAATTCTCTTTGTGAAGACTTTTGTTCTTAATTCTCTTAGCACAACTTTAATTCACACCAGATTGCACACGAATGAGGAAGTCTTTGATATTCCAACCCGACGGTCGTGTACTTCTTCAACAATAAATATAGACCCCAAATAAAATATCATATCCTACTTTAATCATAACAGATATATTGCTAAACCTCAATTTAACGTTTTTCTCCGTTTAGTTTGTCCAAATGCTTTGGAGCTCCAATAATTGAACCGATACAACTAAGACCCTAAGAATTAGAAAGATGAATGGATAAATTTAATATTTTTACCCCCACCGTGATTTTCTTAAGGTGATCCTTCACCAAGGACGTCATTGATTTTTTTTTGGGACTATCATGAGCCCTTTAAAGTGCAATGAGTTTTATCCAAAACTTCCTTAGTCAAGATCTCATAGTGAAATTAGAAAAACAAATATCTCTTCGGAATAATTTTGAACTCCACGAGTCCGAGCTAGATCCACATATGTGTTAAGTTTTTCTGAACTTATCTGCATTTCCAATGAAGCAAGTGCTTGCCATCACTTGAGTAAAATGTATCATAACCTTCAAGTAGAATGTGTTATTTTGACATAATAATCCAGCATTATTCAACATGTTATTATTGGATAGAAGAGATGCTAGATGAAAAGACAGTGGAAGACAGTGGAGATGAGGCAAGTGCTAAGCACATTAAAGAGAACTGGAGTGAATTGAAAAGACAGTGTAATTTTAGGGGGTTATAAATTACAAATTAAGGACAGTAATATTTTTCCCTTTTTAAGTGTTACAGTCTCTACAAAACCTAGGGTTAGGGTTTTTGTGTATTCACTAGAAACGGCAGTCACTGTGTTCTTCCTAATAAAATCGATCTGCAGCAGGTCCGAAGACGTAGGCATAATTTGCTGAACTCCATTAACAATTGTGTCTTTGATTTCACTTTTGTTTTTGTGCTTTCCTTTCCTTTTTTTTCTTTTGATCTGATTTGACAGGAAATTAGCATATTTCTCTTAGAATATGCTCCTTCAATTGTATCGGGCATGGACTTGACTAAAAAATAGTCCGATTCTAATTTTTTGTAATACTCTAGAGACCCCTTATAGCATTTTCGGGAACCATTAAATCTTACTAACATCTACGTTAGGATGATCACCAATAACCAAAAGATGCGATTATTTTGATGTATAGTAATCATATTGGCCTATAAAAAAAGCTTTGAGAGACAGAACTGGATGTAGAGATGGAGTTACAGAAAGGTACCAAAAAAAAACCGTCATAAAAAGAGGTCTAGAGCTAACATGGTTGAAGAATTAGGAGAGGGAATGAGAAGTTCGTGTGATTTTTGTATTTCCTTCATTTTTTACCCTTTTTAAGAGAACCAGAAAATGAGTACTAGTTTTGGGTGGAGGTCCAAATTTACGCGAGTGGATAGGGTTTTCTAGGAGGAAAACACCTATTATATAGTTATATAATGATTTTAGAACAATTCTGTTAAAAACATCTAGACAAAGAGAGTGTAATTCTGTTTATGTGGCCTTTTTACTTAAAAGACTACAAATTAAAAAAAACAAAGACATTTAACTTATCAACCGAGGATAATTAGAGCGAAAGTTAAAAGCCGAAGCTCAAGTTATATAAATCGTACTTGACTATCACGAGGTTAATTTAAAAGGTGAGGCGGGATATGAATTAGGCGAACACCTTTTAAATTGGAAATGACTAAATTAATATTAAGGTCATTACCCAAAACAAATACCCACCGCTAGACGTTTGGGTCTTAGATCCAATATTCATATCACCTGGCTCATGCCTATACCTTGTTGTCTAGCCCAGAATGCCTCACCGAATAACACATGACTCGTAATCCTTTCCCTAGTGTCAAGACTAAGACGCATTAGACCCAGCTCCAAAAAAACGACTTGAACCAAAACATCGAAGCCAAGGTATTTAGCCCTACTATGGATCGGACAAGAAAAAAAACGATTAGTTTTTAACTTTTATCAGACTCTTTATTTCCATCAGCGCAAAGGTAACCCACAAAACCTCATGCATGGTGACCAATGGCAGAAATCAATTGGTGGAAGCGAGACATCCCCTAAATATCCACCAAAACTTTTTAAAAATCACCGTCCATCACATAATCAGAATCCATATACTACAAATTTATTTTGATAAAATAGTGTAAATTGAAAAGAACACGTTCGTTGTGTTAACCCAATTTTATCTAAATAACATAAAATTCATGATTTTTTTTATCGACACTAACAAGTGTGTTATGGTATTTATTAATTGTTGATCAACCCACGTTGATCAACACCACATAAATCAAATTCAAATCACGATATAGATGCCTTTTATAACATTACTCAACACGAATTAATCTTTAGAGGAAAAAATAGTTGTATACTTTTAAAATCATAAAACTAATTTTTGTTCTTCCACAGCATATAATTAATTGTGGCTCACTATCATTACTACTGACATGAATATATGCTAAAAATTTAAAAAGAAACAATATAAAAGTAATTTAAAATGAATATTTGACAGATAAAATGAACAACTGATAAAATTTAATTTTAGAGAAGTAAACAAAGCAAGGAGAGGACAACCTTTGGAGAGACACTGTACAACTCTTAAATTCTATCAAGTGGAAGGTCATTGTTTGTAAGATATTAAAAGAAAAATCCTATTTTTTCAATATTTTATGTAACTTAGTTGTCCAAGTAAATTTAATGAGAGAGGTATCAGTAAACAATCTTGGAAAAACAAAAAAAATCAAGAATAGTGTTTGAGAGAAATAAATTTGGATGAACACACTTTTGTTAATACTTTTGTAAGATTTTTTTTTCTACAAAAAAATCCTTTGTTTGTTATTTTTGTTATCAGAATTTAATTGGAATGAAATTTTGTTATTTAGAATCGATGATGATGAATTGCATACCAATATTATTGTTAGTGCTTTGAATAAAAAAAGAAAAAAACCAACACGAAATTTTACTTTTAAAAAATAAAAATAAAAGACTCTTACGCAATCTCCAATATAAATAAAAGATTAAAGTCATTTTTAAGTTATCTTTGATAACTAATTTAAAATAAAATTGGCCCAAATTAAGTAAATATATAAAAAGAGGCGAAGGGAGGTACAGTGAATCCCGCATTTCAACATAACATTGAATAAATATTGTCATGATATCTTTTTGGAAATCAATTCCAAAAATTCTTTTTTTTATTATATTGTCGTTCTTTTTTAAATTTTTTATTTTTGAATTGGTTTGGCGGTGATGTTTTAATGAGATCGGATATTTTAGCTATTGTGTCTTGACTTAATCCATATGGAAGTTTGGACCATGACTACCATTATAAAACTCCAAACAGGACAACTGTAATAAATGCTTACTAAGTTAGTTGCTGGTCACTTCAAACCAGATTACTAATGGATCCTTAAACTTGACCCGACTTCACGATTCGACCCAATAAGCTCATCAGTTCAACCACTTTCATTAAATGAGGGTAATCAGAATTTATTCCTAGTATGCATCTTAATTATCTCACTACTCACTACTTTAAACATTAAATTCCACAAAACATCCAAAACGCTTTACAAAATTACCCTCAGATAGGAAATTTACCGAATCGAATTGGCGACCACAGTGGGAGCACGACGGTGGCTGAATTTCACAATTCAAAACCAGCAAGAAACATTGTTCGGATGGATCCGAATGAGCAGAATATTCCACCTTCTGAGGTGGAAGGTGCAAGGGAAAACAAGGAGTATATTATCGAGGAGCGAGACGTGTTGAGAGCTGAAATAGAGGCGCTGAGAGCAATAAAACAAACAAGAAAAAAAAGTTAAGGAAACGTCTGGAGCGTCTGTACTTCACCACACTGGCAATCCTGGAGAAAACGAGCATTCTTTGAAAACCCATCTCAGTTCCAAGAAGACACAACGATCTAAGCCTATTGAGAGTTCTGCATCTGAGTCCTCCAGCAGCTCATCTAATGAGGCAGAACTTGAAGAATCATTATCCTCAAGTAGTGATGAGGGAAAATCTAAAAATAAAATGAGGCTCACTAGAGAATCATTATCTGGAAAATGTGGATGACTTAGTTGTTGGTTAGTCATCATAGGATTGGGAGCAAGTGTGTGAGAGCTAGACTTAGAACTCTGATGTTACAAAAGAGAAAGACACTGAAGAGTGTGTTGTTAAATTGGAGCACCAGAGATAGTTACTGCAGGACTTACCCTTTCATTAGACATAACACTAGTCGGAAGACTAGGTAACCAAAGATTGACAGACTGAGAACACGATTGTTCATGTTGTATACACTTAAGAAAACCTGAAAGAAAGGAAAACTCACTCTCATTGAAAAAACATGTCGAGAAATATAGATTCTGCAAGTAGGACTAAGGCATTTGTAACCCTTATGATTAGAGCTACAAATCAAAAAACACATTTTAGAGAATGGAACAGAAATTTATGAGTTTGGTAGGGCCTTAAGCAGGGAAAATAAGAGTATCCACAGGTCTTGAAAACTAAATAGTGAGGTAATTTGTGAAAAAGGACTTCAAAGGGAGATTTATTTTGTAAAATAAGGGTAGTGAGTCTGTTCATAAGGTATATACTAGTTCCAAAAGCTTGAACCCAAAATTTATAAGGTAAGTGAGCCTGAGCTAGAAGAGTAAGCCCAGCCTCCAATAGATGTATGTGATTTCTCTCAGCCTTACCATTTTGGGCTGAGGTATAAGGACATGACCTTCTTAACAAGAACCCATATTCCTTAGCTAGGGAAGCCAATGGTCTAAACTCCCCCCCCCCCCCAAATCACTCTGGACAACTTTAATTTTCCTTTCAAACTATGTTTCAACAAGAGCTTTAAAGGTTTTAAATGTTTCAAGAACGTGACCCTTATCCCTGATGGGATACATCTAAGTGTATCTAAAAAAATCATCAAGAAATAGAACATAATATTAGGCCTTAGTAGACTGAATAGGTGCAGGACCCCAAACATCAGTGTGGATAAGATCAAGAACATTCCTTGCATGAGAATCATAAGTAGAGTAGGAAAGGCTGTGAGATTTTCTTAACTGACAAATTAACATTAGAGAATGAATTTTGCAGGCCTGTGAGTTGTCCAAGTCTACTTTCAAACGTGAGAAGACTGGTCTGCAAATCAAGCCAAGGCAATCCTTCTTTGTCAGCAAGGCTCACTATAATGGGAGTATATTCAGCATCAAGCCCTGCAAGAACTTGAGTAATCAAGTCATCAATGGAGGTAAGACATCCTGCAAGAATGAGCTTATCAAAAATCAAAAATTATTTTCATTTTGTTTAGATACTCTGTCATGGCACTAGATCATTTGCGATTTTTCTGGAACTCTGCCTTATAGTATGTGATTCTAGCTCTAGTTTGTGAGCCATATAATCTACCAGCTGGTTCTCACATACTTTTAGAAGTGTCTTCCTCCATCAACTAAGCTGTTATGTCAGGGCTCATGGTGGAGTACAGCCAGCCAAGCAGTAGCTGATCTTTGGCTACCCATTCTTCATTCTCTGAATTATCAGATTCATGTCCTTCACTGTCAGTAGTAAACCTAGGAGGACAAACTTTATCCCATGTGATGAATCCTCCTAGTTTGTTACCTTTAATCATAGGTAACACTAGTGTCTTCCATAGAAGATAATTATTTCTATCAGGTCTAATACTATTTATATTGTTGATTGAGTGCAGCTGCAGGTTCTTTGGAGTTATTGGAGAGTTATTTGGGAAGCTAAAACCTATTTAATATGAAGATAAGGAGGGAGAGTCACTGGAGTTCACCATTGACGGCTACCAAGTAGAATTTAGAGAAGGGGGGGGAGAGAGAGAGAGAGATGTTTGTATTAAAGGTTTCAATTGAATTACAATTACAATATGATTGAGTGTTTTTATACACTACATTATAACTAACTAATTCAAGAATATTCCTTAGTTTGTTATACCAGTTTTATCACTAACAAACTAACTTGTTTGGTTATAGGAATATGACTAGTTGTAGACTTATAAGGCCTTAGCCTATAGATAGAGTCCAACAACATATTGGCCCATAACACAAACCTTTAACCCGAAACACACAAAGCATTGTCATTTACGGATAACCCTAACTGAAGAGCTCAAGACAGTGTTTTGTTGACCTGCTCCTCACTTTCCAAACTGCTGTCTTCAACGGAAGCCTCTCTAACCCTGGATATCTTCACAAGTCAAATCTTAAATGGTAATTTATATGAAATTATTGGTTTTTTTCACCACTACTTAAAACATCATTTAAGTAGAATGGTACCCCCACTATGGAGGTTGAAGCAAGGGTAGGGGCGGCGACCTCTCTTACTCCTACATGCATCCGCCTTTGAATATACCCATCGAAAATTGACAAGCCAACCAAACTATCCTCCCAATTTGATAATTTTGGATCATCTCGGACGATATCATCAAAGGTAAGTGCAGTAAAAGTATCTAATATGGTTTATGTCTCAAATTCGTCCAGTGTCGCATCTTTTACCATTCTTTCACCCTCATAATCTTTGTTCAACTTACATGAAGTGTCTCTTTCCGTCCTTTTAGGTGGTAGAAGTCTATGAGGCGTAGGTAATAGGTCATTCGTATGTTATGTAAAGGGCGGTATCTCTGATATATCTTCAAGTGTCTTCAGATGACTCATGGTCTTCTAATTTTAGATTGAACTTTACAGTATTATTGATGACTCTAATGGTAGGAACATGATATTTTTCTGTAGTAGATAGAAAAATTTAGTTTCGATTTTTTTCTAAGTTTTTATTTCAAAATTTATCATTCTTCTAGAGGTTTTAATTGTTCATTATCGACACTCTTCGCCTCGATCTCTTCATCATACTTATCATAGATCACTTTGTCAAATACGGACTCAGACACAGTTTTAGAATCACAACTAAGATCGCTAGCTGGTGCAGTATGACCATGAAACTCCTTCATTGGTGGTGGTTTTGGAGACACTACTCTATATGGCACAAATTTAAAGTTGCAACTATCTTTCACAAACTTTATCAATTCATTCTACCATCATAAATAAAATTTCTCTTAAATCGCGATGGACGTCGTAAAATTAGATGGCAAACATCCATAGTAACTACGTCAAACCATGTTGTATCTTTGTAATTACCAACAAAAACTGCAATTAGACAACGTCTATAAACTGTTACCTCGTTGTACCCTATTAATCATGCTAGTATGTAAGAGTTTAGAAGACCTTCAGTTTTCAATGCCACAAGTGTTCGAATCGATTACAAATTTGCAAATTCTTCCCCCGATTGTGTAGGCAGATTGGAAGATGTTGTTTAACTCCTCAAATCAGCAGGCGCCCAGAATAGGATTCATGTATCTTGCGTAGCAGGTATTGTTGTGCTTTGATACTAACTAATGGCGTGGTGAAAATTAGAAGAAAAAAACAACGATAACACAATAACCCAAGGTTAGAGAATCAATGAGACTCAGAGAAATAATCTCAAAATCCTATTAATCAAAGATTGACGGTAAAATAGGGTATAAGACGTTTTATATACCAACTATCCAAATATTTAATTCCAAATAAATAAAATTACATAAATATTTTAAAATAAACAAATAAATAAATAATCAAAAATAATGTGTAAATATAAAACTGGTTTTTGAAAGCTTTTATGGATCAAATTTAGGTATCAAACTTTGTGATAAAATATGGTTTTGAAATCTGATAAGTTCGTTGAAATTACCATTTTTGGTACCAGTTATATCCAATTCTGATACTTAAATAAGAAATCAGTCTGTCTGTAGATCACGCATTATACATAAACCAAATCATTGGAACCAAGGTATTTAGCTCTAATATTTATTCATAAAAAAGAAAAATGATTAGTTTTAATTTTTTTTATCAAACCCTCTATTTCCACCCACCGAAGAAAGAACCCATAAACCCTCACCCAACGTAGCCAATTCCAAAAACCCATTAGTCGAATAAAGACGTCCATCCACCCCCTCAACCGTGGCCACCAATGCCTTCTAAGAATCACAGAGAGACTTTGGTTAGTATTTTTGTCCGGTCAAGGTCCAAAGAAAACTCATTTTAATCTCTAGAAAAATAAAAGAAAATTGAATCATTTTATAGCACAACCAGAATTAAAGAGTTCGAAAGATATTTAGTGAAACCGAACAATTATCCATTCCTAAAAAAAATTCTTGAATCAAACTTTTCGGATATCTTTGATTTAGTGTATCCAATCAATTTATTTATCGAAAGTTATGATTTGTTTTTTCTTCTGTTAGTCGAAATCTCATCTTGTCGACTAACAATATCATCGCTCGTACTCACTTGAATGTGCTGTTACAAAATCAACTATTTATAAATAAATTTAGAGGAAAGTACCCCTAAATATCCACTCAAGTATCAAATACCAAAATGGTACCCGTTTTTGGACTAGTTTCATAAAATATCTAGAGCCAAATTATGGACAATTATACCCTCTAGGGTATAAAAGGGGTTGTTTTGTTGAAACCCACTTTTTTTACACCTTCTAATCAGACTTAATAATCCGATAGTTAGAATAGTCGGTTGTTTTATATTGATAGTTATGCTGTCTGACGTTTAACCCTCCGGTAGGCAGTAAGGGTATTTCGTTAGGTTATAGTTGTGTTGGTTAGAATGTTGTTGTGTCGATTAGAATGCTGTAATGTCGTGTATCGTAGGTATGTGGCTGCTGTAGTAAGCATTGTGAGTTTAAGTAGGTTTGTTAGACATCTAGCAATAGGGGTTGCATCATCTATCAGTGTTTGTTTATAGTTTACCTGTCCGACGCCATGGATTTGAACCTGGCCTGGTTGAATCGTGAACGTGATACGTCGGCTATCGTAGCTATAGGGCTGCTGTTCCAACCGTTGTGAGTTTACGTAGGTTTGTTAGACATCTAGCAATGTAGCTTGTATTATCTATCGGGGTCGGATAATAGTTTACCTGTCAGACAGCACGTCTAGGGGAGAAGTATAAGATCCTGGTCACTTCTACCAATCTTCATAATGCAGTGGCTGCTTAGTTTTGTTGTTTTCGTTACCATGGTATTACTAACTACCTCATTATGTGAACGTTAACAGGTTAAAATGAAAAAAAACAGGAGTATTCTACAGGTCGGGGTTGGTTAGTATAATCAACGTACTGAGACGGGATATAATCAAAGCTGAACACATCGAGGCTGCTCGTGGAACCCCTTTCTACACCTTCCTCAAAACCTCGTATGACTTGAGGAACGAGGTTCTGAAGCTAAAAAAGTTCCACCACTTGATCGAGGCGATCTGTGGGTTATACGATGTTAGATGGAAGGCTTTCAAGATTGGACAAAAGCATGTAAGGCTGACGAAGAAAGATGTAAAGGCGATCTTTGGCCTCAAACACGGTAACGAAGAAATGCCGATGAGCAAATCAGGTGGATTTATCGCTCGGTACGCTGATGGAGCTGAGTTAGATTCGATTTTGATGAAGAAATATTTTTTGAGTCCAAGGACGAGGAGAAGCGGGCCAACGAACGACAAATCAGTTTCCAATGCGTTGATAAAGGTAAATAGAGTCTGTTAGAATGTATGTATGTACATATCTAGCGTAGTAGATTTTGACGAAGAAATATTTATGCTGCAGGCATATGTTGATGATACAAAACCCTGCATGTGTATGTACATATCTAGCGTAGTAGTACATTATATCTATCAGTGAGTTGGCAGTATAATATTACGTTGTTGTTTGGTTTTATGCATATAGCAATGTATGGAATCATATCTATCAAATGTCTTATTAGGTGTGGATGCCTTTAATTGTTATTGCTGTATTCTTGGTATGATTTTGTTTATTTTTGTAGGAAGCGATCGAGAAAGCAGTCAGCGAAGGAGGGGAGGATGAAGCGAAGGATGTGGCTTGGCTCCTGATACTTTTCATATGCTCGACACTGTTCTTTTCAGTGTCGGGCGACGTTGTCGGGTGGACAGCAATCTTCTACGTGGAGAATCTCGAGAAGATAAACGACTATGACTGGTCTGGAGCCATCTTGGATAAGCTTCACAAATCGCTGGACAAATGTATTAAGGCCGGGCATCCGTTAGGAGTTATCGGATGCGTTGCTCTGCTTTTTGTAAGTACAGTGTGTTATGATCAGCATGTCTGTTACGAAACTGTTTTTTTAATGGTTAGTTATAGTCTGTGCAACCGTTTCTTATGGAGCATATTTCGATAAACGTCGACATACCAAGGCCAAACATAATCCCTAGATGTTACAAGTGGTGGGGGCTAGAGGGCAAGGAGTCGACATTCGAAATGATCCAGATGGTCAATGAGCTCAGGGACGACGAGGTATGTAACCCACCTATCAATGTCAATGTTGTGGTATGAAACAAATCACATATGTTGATGATACAAAAACCTGCATGTGTATGTACATATCTATCGTAGTTGTATATTATATCTATCAGTGAGTTGGAAGTATAATATTACGTTGGTGTTTGGTTTTATGTATCTAGCAATGTCTGCGATCATATCTATCAGTGTATTACGTACAAATCGAAACAGTGAATATTAGAACATAAAGTAAAAATAAACATATATATCGTCAAAAATATCAAACAAATAGAATACCGTGTACATAATTGTCTGTAATTCGCAGTAATGATTATAATATTGTGCTGCTTAATGTATAATATACTGTATTTGTTAGGTTGTCGGCGGTGAGTTGGTGTTTACAGCGTCTGAATGTTTTGTTTATGGAGTAAATGATTCGCGGAGGCAGTGCGAAGCTGCTGGAGAAACAAGCGAACATAGGAGTAGGAAAAGAAACAAATCGGTTGCGAATAGAAGTACACGAAGGAAGGTAGATGACGGAGCTGGTAGTAAGAAGAGAAGACGTTCAATGATTGAGGTTGAAGATGATGTTACGTTGGGGGAGTTCATTGTGGAGAGGAAGGCAACAGTTGTTAAAACAAAGGGGAGAGGTCGAAAAACAAACAAAAAATGTAGGTCTAGTATTATTCCAAGCTGTGGAGTGTTGTCGCAGTCGGTTCTGCGTGACAACAAAAAGTTGAAAAAGAGAAGCCGGTTGCGCTGGTTGAAAGTTGAAAACAAGCGGCTTAAAATGTCGCTTGAGGAAAGAAACGAAGAGGTTAGTGTTAGCATGTTTTTTAAGTACTCATAAACTCTATATGTTTGTTATAATGAACATATGAAATGTATAGATTTAGCTAACGTAACTATAAGTTGTCTATCAACGATAATATGTTGTATCTATCATTGTTAAAATAATGTAACTATTTCGTATGCTCGTTTGATTCAGGTGGAGAAGTTGAAGAAAGATTTGGAGGAGCTTAAACACAAGCTGGAGGTGGAAGGTGAAAGAGTGGATGGTGAGGACCCCCAACTGCTGCTGACCTTATCAATGCCATTTTGTCGTGTTGATGAGGACGATATTGAACCCGTGGATGCAAACGTTGCTGAGAAGGTGGTTAAGGAAACACTGGTTTACAAAAGATCTCGGAGGCATGGAGTAACTGACAAAGAAAAAGCAACAGAAGAAGAGGATGTTGATGGGGAGAAAAAAATAGAAGAACAACAGGAGCTTGGCAAAGCAGAGGAAAAAGAAAGGGACGTATTGGAGGAGGAGAAGGAAGAAGTTGATGGAGGGGGTGTTCAATCTGAAACACGTGTTGAACCAATGGAAAAGAGTACTACACAGGAAGCTGTTGTTGTTGATGTGTCTAGGAAGCCGAAAGGGACTACAACAACTGGTTGTGACGCTGATAATGGGAAACAGGAGGTGGCAAAAGAATTATCACCCCTAACTCATGCTGCCGGTGCGCAAAATGTAGTTTTGGTACATGCACAGGGACCCGGAGTTGGAAACAACGAGGTTGAACAACAGCAGCTGACGGTGGACAGAATTGATTTGTTGGACGAAGGTTCCAACAAAGGAACGAAAACAATGGAACAACAGTTGGAGGAGTCGCCAGAAACCGTAGATCAAGGACAGAATGCAGAGAAAGGTGAGGAGAAAGGACAAGATGACATAGTAGTAGCAACTACATTGTTGGAGATAGCAGCAACAGAACTACAGGTTCCAGAATCTGTCTCTCACAATGTGGTAGAGAATGTTGCTGAAGATGTAAGTGGATGTTAAATGGCGTAGTTGTATTTGAATATCATATATCATTGATAGTTGTGATAATCTCGCAATTTATGGTTTCCAATGTTATGTTTTTAGGAAGTGGAAACAGCGGAGCCTGAAGACACATGACACTCTAATGTAAAGACCTTGGCATTCACGGGCATTGGAAAAGCAGCAAAGTGCGAACAACTATCGCAAGTTGTGTCTCCATTAAAGGTGATACAAATTTTCAACGGAGGAGATCAATCCGCAGAGAAGATTGAAAAAGTGTCACATGTTGAGCCATCTTCGTACGCAACACCACAACAACAGAAAACAACATCTAAGGATCTGATTGTCCCATCTGTTACACCGTTGGCTGACGATAGCTTTATAGACTGCACCCAATCATTTTACGCAGAAGTTGACAAGGTTGTTGAAAATTCAAACGAGAAGAGACGTACACTGGAATCCATCGAGGAAGAACAAACAGACGCTGACGTAAGTAGATATTTTGTATTATCAGTAAATGCCTGAAAAAGTAATGTTAACAGTTTACTATGATGCTTTATTTTAGGTGCCCGTTGATGAAATGCCTGGGTTCAACTTACTTACTCTGACGCAGGTTCAACAACAGCAGACTGAAGTTGTAGTTTTGCCATTCCCGACGGAGACAACGGAACTAATCGATGTAAGTGAGTACGAGAAGGTGCTGAAACTCAAACAGGTAGAACAACAAGAAGATCCAGAAGTATGGTACTGTCCAACATCAGAGTTCTCGTACAGGCTTTCCATTAGTGTGACAGAGATAATGGAACTGCCTAACGAAACTCAAGTTGACTTCAAGGTAATAAGCTTTCAGGATGCATCTATCGTAGTTTACTTGTTAGTCTAGCAACGTGTCTATATACGTCTATCAATATTAAATGCAGCATTCATCAATGTCTCAACAAATAAACCGTTGGTTATTATTTTCAGTAATTGTCACTCAATTGATTTGAGCTTGTAATTGTGTTTTGATAGGTAATAGATGCTTGGATATATAAGCTGTTAAAAGATTCAGATTGGAAAGTCCCTCTTAAAGGGTTTGATGATAAGTATTCATTTCCTGTCAACGCCATTCAAATAACTGGGATTGCAACTGTAAGTTCCCAGGGAATTATTGGTTTTATATTGGAAACATCTACTTCTTGTATTAATGACTTAAATTTACAGGGGACACTGGCTAAAAAGGGAGATATGTCTTTCATTATGGACAAGGTTTTTGAAACAATGAGACCAGAAACATATGTTGCATTTGTCCCCCTATGTACCGTAAACACGGACGGCGTGAACCACTGGACGCTCCTGGTAATAGACATGGAGAATGGGGCTGCCAGAAGCTACAACCCATTGTTGCCGTGGAGCAAACACATTGCCGATAAGACGAAAAACACAGCCGATGCTCTGGTAAGCAATTTAAATTGCAAGTAACCTATTTTGGTTGTTTGTCTAGCAATTTCGAATACTATATCTATCAATGTATATAGCAATACATATCAATGACTGCTACTATATCTATCAATGCAGCTCACATATTGCATGAAGAAGAAGTACATACCTCATGTAAAAGGTGGATACAAAATAAAGACAGTGTTAAATATCCCACAGCAAAAGAAGGACAGCTTTGACTGCGGGGTTTTTGTTTGTAAGTACGTAGAAGACATCATTACAAGAGGGTTTGTTCCGCGGGAATATGGTGAGGAAATACCGGCAGAAACAAGAGCTAAAATATTTATGCATTTCATGAATGATCGTAACACAAACAAACGTTGGTAGTATGTATTTTATATTTTTGTACCCATTTGTACGATTCAGATAGATTAGCAATGAGTGAATTAGACAACTAATATGATTTCTGTTGGTAGTAGAAAACTCACGTGTAAACACACATTTTCACATCACTGTTACATCATTCAGTGTTGAATCTACTAATTTATATATGTTGTATCCTTCATAGTAGTTTTTCAAGTCGTTAGAAAAGTTTTTATTATTACCTATCAGGCTTGAACTAAACATCTATTAATGTCTAATTGGTTAACTATCAGAATAATAAACAGGTGGTGTATGTAGATATATAAGAAATTCTTTTATAATCAGGTTTAAAATCAAGTAAATATGTAGGCCGAATATCTTTATAAACTATCCTGGCATATCCACCATTAGTTGCGTGAATCAATTTCATCTATGGGTAGATGTCTCTACTATTTCTACATATCAGAGATTTAATAAACTACCTATAATAATTATATCCAAAGACATAGCAATGTCTACCAGCTTATCTATCTGGGTTTAAGCAAGCATCTATCTGGGTTTAAGCAAGATCTATCGTAATACGAACCATATCGTGCTACATATCAGTAAGCATAATTATCTACTAGAAATGGATGTCCACATGTTAAATTTTTTTGTTATGAACCATATATTATAGTTTTACATATCGGTCAGACTAATTAGCTAGACCAAATAGGTTTTAAATTTTAAATATAATTTATCTACCATTGCAAATTACTCGTAAATCTCATATAACATATTATTGATGCACAAAATATATATATGGACTGGAGAATATGGTTATTGGTAGATGAGTAAAATTAATTTTTTGAAAGGACTTTTAAAACTATTGGTTAGATTGAAGTTTAAAAGACAAAGGTAGATGGACTTGAATGATTACATGCATTTAATATATGTGTGCCATTAAATTTGTGAAAGTAAGTATGGTTGCTTAATGGGACTCAGCCTTGGGCATTGTGTTTTGCTATAAATAGAGGGTCGTATATGAACCTATTCCTCACACACTTCCCTGTAAAGCAAAAAACAACCAGAACCTCTAGCCTTAGTTGAAACCTAACCACCTTCGAAAATGGCACCCTCCTCACCTTTCTCACCACCTAACTCCGGCGACGACGGGTGGTCAAGTGACCACTAAGCAGACCCCCAAGGCTTACAAGCGAGAAACAACATCGGAGTACTCCGATGATGAGAAAGACACGTGGTCCGTTTGGTCTGAGGACCAAGAAGACCCATATGGCTCATGGGATTCATGGTCGCTGGACGACAGCTATCAGTCTGAGGATGAAAAACTTCGCACACGGAAGAAGAGCAGGTGCAGTTTCGGGGTTGAAGAAGAAGACGACGATGAATCAGAGGACTCAGACGATGAGGGTTCTGAAGACAAAGAAGACGAGGAAGAGGAAGAAGAAAAAGAAGAAGAAAAGGAGGAGGGATCCGATATTGATGATTCTGACTAGGTTTGAACATGTCGATGTAGTATCATGGAACTGTTGGTTTATATTTTGTTGTTTTTAATGTTTGTTTATGCTTTTTTTGGACTGTAACGAAACACCAACCCTATGCGGTAGTATCATTTTTTGACAGGGTTGGTGTATTTAGAAGATCTGTAGCAGTTACTGATTTTAATGTTAACGTTTGATTCCATTTTCCCTTCTCTAGCTTAAACTAGTATGATATGATATGATATGGTGCAGTTGAAGGAAGCAGTTTAACTTGCAGTTATTTCACAGAATCGCAATGTATGAAAACCAAGATATCAGAGGTATGGTAACATTAAAAGAACAGTTGATGTAGACCTAATGTATAAGATGTAAGCATAGATAGCAAGGTTGAATAGATTGGATATCAGAGTATAACAACATAGATAGCAATGTATACATGAATACATATCAGAGTCTTAACAAATGTAAGTAAAGTATCAGATGTTAAATATGAAACATAAAACATATTTAGATGTATCTGTTAGATGTAAAATACAGAATCTATCAAGGTTGAATAGAGTGGATATCATAGGGTAACAGCATAGATAGCAATGTATACACGAATAGATATCAGAGTCTGTAACAAACAGACATGGTATGTGTCAATGTTAAAAGTGTACAAAACATAAGTCGAAATACAAGGAGTGCTTATCTTTGAGATGAATCAGGCATGAAAGATGTGAAGGACCTCTTGAACAAATGTATCAGATGGATGTACACCAAAACACAAAACATACTTAGATGTATCTGTTAGATGTAAAATACAGAATCTATCAATGTTGAATAGAGTGGCTATCAGAGTATAACAACATGGATAGCAATGTATACATGCATAGATATCAGAGTCAGAAACAAACAGACATGGTACATGTCAATGTTAAAAGTGTACAAAACATAAGTCGAAAGATAAGGAGTGCTTATCTTTGAGATGTAAAATGTTACAAAAAGTCGGTAAATAATGTTTAGAACGGAGCATCACATGACCTCCTATTATGCCCCGATTTGAAACATCGACCACAACGGGACTGGCTGCTGGAAACTTCACCTCTTGATGGAATATGCTTTTTCCTCGGACGCCCAGGTCGTCTTTTAATGTTCGGGGGCAGCACCACGGGCTCTCCATCATAATCTGCAGTACTGGATTCACCAAACTTTGTTATAGCCGGTATGTTAAATGAATAGCTGGACAGGTAATTTTGGGTAGTGAAAAACGGCTCAACCAACGTCATAGGATCCTCGTTTAGAGATGCAATTGCAGACAACGCATGAGCGCATGTGAAACATTCTTGCTGCCAAGAGCCGCATGTGCATTTGAAATCAAGTATGTTGACCACCATGACTGGGTCCGATAAAACCTCAAAATAAACGGCAGAAGACTTGCGAACTAACCATGTCCGACTGCATTGTACATTATCTTTGAACATCTTGTCAAACTCGGGGCACAAATGTGTGTTCCAACTTTGGCCCTCTCCTAAACGTCGAGACATTTGAGTCATCAGAAGAGCTCTAATCCGGTCGATTAATTCAACTATAGGCAGATGGCACAACTTTTTAATCTGGCCATTGAACGATTCAACAGCGATTGATGTCATCGCCCCATACCGTTTGCCTTTGACATATGCCTGAGCCCATTTTTCTGGTGGCAGATTTCTTACGAAGTTGCCAATACGCTCACCGCCTTGGCGCAAAAACTGACCGTAACGTTCCTTAAAAAGTTCCACAGTAGGGGCATAAGCACAGCTCTTAAACATCACTAACATATTTTGTTTGTAGACTTTGTTAGTGTGTTCAAGAGCTTTAGTCAAGTTCTGGATAAGATGGAAGATGCAATAAGCGTGGTAGTCAGTAGGATAAAGAGTTGCGACAGCGCTAATAATACCAGCATGGCGGTCTGAAATGAAAGTTATTTGGCGCCCTAACAGATGAGGTTTCAAACTTTCCAAAAACCAAAACCAGTTATCCGAGTCTTCACTACCAAATATACCAAAAGCTACAGGGAAGAGACCTGAAACGGAAAAGATATTGCTTAAAAACAGAACTACATTAACAGAACGATATTAAGGTTGACTGTGTAATAATAAATATAGAACAGTCTATGTAACCTAATCTATCAGACAGTGTCTCCCAAGCTAGCAATCAGTAATAACTAAAATAGCAGGGTATGTAATCCAAACTATCAGACAGTCTTAGTAAATCGCAAACTATGTAAACATATGTATCGGACTAAATGTATATTGAAACATGTACTGACCGTTTTCCATCTTTTGCCACTGCTGAAAGCAACACGCCACCATGCTTTCCTGTTAGGTGGATTCCGTCAACGTACAGTAGAGGGCGGCACGAATGGAAACCCTGAAGACACGCCCCAAACACTATAAAACAGCGACGGAAAACATTACCGGGAGCCAAATCCAGATGACAGTCCGTAGTGATGTCACGACTCTTTAGCCTCTTGAAGTATGGTTTTAGCTCTCCGAAAGAGGTATTGCTATCTCCAAATACAACACGACGGGCCTTCTCCAACGCATTCCAAGATAGACGATATGAAACGTCTAAACCGTAGTCTTGCTTGATGGTGGACTGTATAGTCTTAGCTGTTACGGAATGGCTGTTCCGTAGAGAATCGTGAATTTCATCAGCAATCAAATCGGACGACAGATGCCTGCTTTTCTTCTTTGTGAATACGGGACTGCACGTATGGGTACTGAAAAATCTTTTAATTGTCATCAAACCGGTCTTAGAATCAACAGAAGCGTAAAGCCTCCATTTGCAGCCATCTGAATCTTTGTTTACACAATAAACGGTGATCTTGTTAAAGGTATTGTGCATGTACCTAAACGCAAAACTGTTCTCTAATGCATAACGAGATAAGGATAACCTCAGACCTTGAGCACCGTCTGGAAATGACTGTCCAACACCAATGATAGCTTCTGCCCATCCCGTTGTAGCTAGATGTCGTTTTTGGGGGGTTGAAATGGCCAAACAGCTACTGCTTTCACCGCTAGTTTGTTGCATGTGAGAGGATTCTTCGAACAGTTGAACGGGTTGTTTACGTTTAATGGCGGAGCCTTTATCAGCAATATGTTCTTCGATAAGAAAACTAACACTCTTCAGACGCTCAACATCAAGGTAACATTCCAACCCAATAAAATTGGTCTGCTTATTAAAAATACAATTATTCTGAGCACCGCAAGAGTACATGATGTTGTAGTTGCCTCTAACAAGCCCTTGCCATGTTTGCTCAACGTACTGTTCAAAAGACTCGAAGTTTTCGAATTCGAACAGCGGAACAATAGCTGTTTCCGTACCAAATTTGAAAATGCAAACTTTTGGTTTCGACATTGTGTACCCTGAATTATAGGAGTTTTGGTTAGTTTGTTTAACGTTGGTGTAGAACAACTGAATGTGTTACTGATATTAGTGAATGGTTGAACATATCTAGCAATATCCAGTAACTAACATATCAGGGTATATGCTTCGTGGTCTATTTTTCAACACATATAGCAAACTGTCATAATTAAACTATCAGGGTATATGGAGTCATGGCCTATTATCCAATACATCTAGCAAACTATTATAGCTAACATATCAGGGTGTATGCAGGAAGGGGATTTGGTTGAAAAACATCTAGCAATATCACGTACTTAAACTATAAGGGTATATGGAGTCATGGTCTATTTATCAACACATATAGCAACCTGTCATAACTAACATATCAGGGTATATGCAGTCAGGGATAATCTTCCAACACATCTAACATATCAGGGTGTATGCAGTGATCTAGCAACCTCAAACATACACTTGCAGGCGACAAATCGCAAAGTGTAACCATACAAATATCAGGGTTAAAAACAAAGGTGGAAAAATGAAATTACTCACCGGAATGTGATCGGAGCCGGTTTGGATGCTTTGAATCGAGCAGAAGCAGATAGTAATATGTTTCCTGCCATTAACGTACATTATATGAGAGTCTAGAATCGATTTCGAAAATGGAAAACGATTTTGAAACTTAAAACTCAGCTCACTTACTGACCTGAAAGATGTAAGGTCGGGCTACGATAACAGTGGTTAGGAGGCTGCTAACCGGTGGTCTAGGAGGCCGAGAACGGTGCAAAATCGGAGCTAGGAGGCTGAGTCGAGGACAAATGAAGGAGCTAGGAGACTGTGGATGTAACTGACGCCGTCGAACCGGAATTCAAAAATTTGTCGGTGATCGGAACACTCTCCGAAGGCGTTTATATGGATCGCCGGTGGTTACGTAGTGTAACTGGTGGTTCAATAGTGTCGCCGGAGGTGGTGTGATCAGCCGTGGTTTTTTGAAATGAAGAGACATTCTTGAAAAATGAGTTGTTTGTTAGGTTAGGAGAGAGGAGAGAGAAAGGGGCTAATAAATTCAAAATTCAAAATTCAAAAGTAATAAAGAAGGTGCTGAAGCCAAAAGGGGCCATTTTTTCACAAAATCAACTTTATATACTAGGTTGAGGGTAATCTTGGTATTAAAAAAAGAAAAGATATTAGAAGTGGATATGTTTAATGAGATGAGTATTATGTGAGCATTAACCCATTTTTGGGTACTAGGTTGTAATAGGTTTGGCTAAAAGGTACTTAGTGTGTCATTTACCATAAATTTATTGAAAAACAAAACAGGAGAGATCATTTTCTGATAATTTTGTGGAATAAAAGCAAATCCCTAGTAAATAGATTTATAGCAGGCTTATCTCTGCATCTTCTTCTTTAAGCTATTTATAATTAATAAATCATAAATAACTTAACAAAGATACTGCCACTTGGTAAGCTATTTAGACTTCTATCTGTTATAGTGCATCATATGAAATTACAATTCTCATCCTCCTCTAGATTTAAACAAGTAACATAACATTCAACCGCTGGTTCGCTGAAAGACGGTGAATTAAGAATAAATATCACTTGAAGCTTAATAACTCAAGATTGTGTTCATCATCTTCGATAACTATAACTACAGACATCAGCTATAATAAAATGCCTCGAAATTCTACACGAAAAGAAAAAAAAAATCTTTAAGTTTAGTACGTGTTAACCCTCAATTCGAGACTAGGCTCAAAACAGACAGCGTCCGTTAGTAGACAAGGTCATATCTACTGTTTAATCGTTTATAAATAAAGACTCAATACAACGTTATCCCCATCGTAATTTAAAGAGGGGTCTAGAGAGAAATCTTTTCCTAAAATTTAATTTGGCCGAAAAAAAAAATTCTTATGTAAAAATATTTTCCGACAAAATCATCCATCGCGAATTCATTTCAATGACCTCAAATCTACGGAGGCACTCATTTGCAAATTACTTTCAATTCAATCTTTCGACAGAGTATTCCGACATCGTACGTCTACAAAACCTTCCTCTTATAAGTACACTCTGCCAATCTTTTTTCTTTACTAACATTAGTAGTAAATATTTTGACTGTATTGAAAGATAGTGGATACTATGAAATGTGTTGCTTGAGATTAGCAGATGAATTGTTGGCGGAAAATATAAAACAACACTCACTAAAAGAAACAAACAACTTTGATGTAGATTAAAAAAATGTTACAAGTGTTAAATAGTGAACAAAAGAGAAAAAAGAGAACGGCTAGAGTTTTGTATTATTTAGAAAGTGTATATTACATAGAGTCTAAATCTATTATTTATAGATAAACAATATGGGCTAATGGGCTTAGGCCTTATATCTCTAACACCCTCTCTCAAACTCGCAATGCTTATTCTTGCATTGGGAGTGTTACACAAAATAAAAGAAACAAAATTAAAACATCAACGAATCAAAACAAAACATCAAAACCAAAATCGAAACGTCAAAAACCAAAAAATCAAACTCCAATCTTCAAGCTTCAATCTTCAAACTCCAATCGTCAAGCTCCAAGCTCCAATCTCCAAACTCCAAAACTCAAAACTAATTCAAACGAAATCCAAACACCAAACGAATCTAAACGAAGTCAAGCAAAGCCAAACAAAACCAAAACAAAACCAAACAAGTCCAAACGAAGCCAAACGAATCCAAACGAAGCCGAACCAAGCCAAACGAAGCCATAACAAAGCCAAACAAATCCAAACGAATCCAAAACAAAGCCAAACAAGTCCAAACGAAGTCAAACAAATCTAAACGAAAACAAACTAATCCAAACGAAACCAAACGAATCCAAACAAAGCCGAACAAAGCCAAACAAATCCAAAACAAAGCTAAACAAATCCAAACGAAGCCAAACCAAGCCAAACGAATCCACACGAAGCCAAAACGAATCCAAACAACTTCAAACGAAGCTAAACGAAATCTATAAACGAAGAACGACATCTAAACACCAAAACGAAATCCATACGAAATCTCAATGCCAAATACCCAAACAAATCCAATCTCAAATCTAAATACCAAACTAATATCCAAAAACCAAACTAAATTCAATTTGTAATTGCTAATTTTAAATTTCCAAAATCAAAATCAAAATCAAAATCAATTTGAATTCACTGTTTTACCAACAAGACTGCTGCACTGTTCGAGTTGCGATTTCTCCCAAACCGTAGCACCGAATCATAATCCGACCGATCATATTGAAAGGTTGGATGTCCCGAACATGCTCTCCAAAATTCAGTAAAAACGGACATCGTTTGACTTTCGATCAGACCGTTTTATTGGAGCTGCACACAGCAGATTCAAAAACCGAAAACCGAAAATTATATCTATTCTGACGAAAAGCAGATCGAAATTTCCAACACAAATCCAATCGGAAAAAAAATAGAAATCACACAAAAGCAGATCCAAAACAATATCAATATATAATCCGAAATCGTCGAACAGATCCAAGATTTCCAAATAAATCCAATTCCAAACCGAAATCCAATACTACTACGAAATTGAATACCTGGTAGATCTACAAAACAGGGGGATCGCGACGGTTCCCCGATCAGATCAACCTGGCTCTGATACCATGTTAAATAGTGAGCAAAAGAGAGAAAAGAGAACGGCTAGAGTTTTGTATTATTTAGAAAGTGTATATTACATAGAGTCTAAATCTATTATTTATAGATAAACTATATGGGCCAATGGGCTTAGGCCTTATATCTCTAACAACAAGAACACTCTTAGAACTCACACTCCAAGAGAAATATTTTTTTTAACACTCAAGAGAGCATTTTTGTCTCTCTTTTCTCTCACTCTAACTTTACTTCTTAGTGTGTTTGGTGATGCTCTAGATGGTGGGAGAGCTCCACTATTTATAGAACCATAGTGGAGACAAAGATCCACCATCTAAGATCTTATGGATAGTTAAACACTCAACCTCAAAACTACACTCAAGGTAAAAGTGTTTCTTACACTCAACATTGATGAGGGAAGAATTTATTCGATTCGCAAGTCAGATTTTTGGAATATTTAACCAATATGTACTTTGTAATAAGAAGTAAATATGTTTTTACTTAGTAAGTTTGTCGGATGAATTAGCCTCTAATGGACCAATTGTTTAAGTCCAATGGCTCAATATGCCAAAAGGCCCACAACAATTGCTATATAAGCTAATTGATCTTTTCTTAAAGAAGGGGGAGATCATTTTTGGTAGGGTTTCCGTTCTTGATATTTTTCATCATCAAATGGCGCCGTCTGTGGGAAGATGACCGTTACTCGGATAACATATCCAAAACCGTTACGAGCATCGTTTTTATCAATCGAATCCTAAAGGATTACCCTCTGACTCGCTGCTATGTACTCAAACTCGCCTTCGAGAGAGCCAAAGCTCCATCGGCCTCCTCGCCATGGCCATCGCCAACCACCACAACCTCTCCCTTTCGAACCCAAGCTTTAACGACGATCATTCTTGCTATTCTCTCAGAACAATTTTGGACACACCACTGCTCGATATTCTCTCTTTGTTTATAATATTTCTTGATTCATCTAACAATTTTGCAGGATCTATTATTTTGTTAATATCTTCATAGAAATTTGGTATTACTGTTTGTGTTTCCTGTGCAGTCTAGAGTAACAGGTGCCAAGTATTCGTACAAGTGGATGGAACTTGCACAACAGAATAATTCGCATGTATTGCTTGATGCCGGCTCATTAGGTCCTAAAGATATGGACTCACTTGGGTTATCATTGTTCAGGCCAGATTTTATCATAACTTCTTTTTACAGGGTGTTTGGGTTTGACCCGACTGGGTTCGGTTGTCTTTTGATCAAGAAATCGGCCATGGGTAGTCTTCAGAGTCAGTCGCGAAAAACAGGATCAGGTATGGTCAAGATTACCTCTGAATTTCCTTTGTATCTCAGTGATTCTGTTGATGGGTTCGATGGAATGGTTGGAACCGAAGATCACGTCCTTGCTGTAAATGGCGTTAAAGTTGTAGAAACTCGACAAGGTTCACATTTACCTGTCTTCTCTGGTGCGTACACTTCTTCACAGGTGACCGATGTATTTGAGACAGAGATGGATCAAGATAATAGCTCTGATAGAGATGGATCAAGTACGATATTGGAAGAGACCGAAAGTGTTTCGGTAGGGAAGGTTATGAAAAGCCCGGTTTTCAGTGAAGAAGATGAGTCATCAGACAAATCTTTTTGGATCGACTTAGGTCACAGTCCACTTGGATCTGATTGTGAAAGTCAATTGAATACACACAAAATAGCTTCTCCAATACCACCCTTT
Organism: Limnanthes douglasii subsp. nivea; assembly: GCA_036936605.1. NCBI lineage: Eukaryota > Viridiplantae > Streptophyta > Magnoliopsida > Brassicales > Limnanthaceae > Limnanthes > Limnanthes douglasii. The sequence continues at coordinate 21,298,529 of JAUPFV010000001.1, read as the reverse complement.
TGGTTTAATAATAAGAAAAATTAGAAAGGAGTATCGCCTAAAGCAACATCAGAGATTTATGGAAGTCCTGTATATGATGACCGTCGGGTTTTGTCTTTCGGTGCGGCTGTTTTGTCAGCTTCTCAAGAAGTGGGCCGCGTTAAGGATACTACCAATACGAAAGATGAAGATTCTTCCTATGTTTCGGAAATTCAAGAAGAATGGGTGATCGGTCCTTCTGTTTCTTCATCCAATTCCGCCTTCAATGGATCTCTTGTCAACAATCCAACTTTTGCCTCTCATGCTTTAACAAACAGTTTGACCTCTGAAATTTGCTCAGACGTTAAAGACAGTGCTATAAGAAGAGACACAGAAGGTGAATTCAGGTTATTGGGAGGGAGAGAAGGAAATAGATGCATCGGTGGTAGTCGATTTCTTGGTTTGGACGATGAGCACTCGAGTCGAGGAAGAAGGGTTTTGTTCAGCATGGAAGAAAACCGTAAGGAAAGCCTTGACCAAAATTTAAATCCCAGAGAAGCATCTGTAACTAGCCTTGACGATGGAGACTACACGAGTGAGACAGAATATGCTGATGGGGAAGATTGGGGTAGAAACGAGCCAGATATCGTATGCAGGCATCTTGATCACATGAATATGCTAGGTCTCAAAAAACCACAACCAGACTCCGATTTTTGATAAATTGGCTTGTGACCTCCTTGCTGCAACTAAGGGTACTTGGTTCAGACGGGGAAACTAAGGGACACCTTGTTCAGATTTATGGTCCAAAGATCAAATACGAAAGGGGAGCGGCTGTTGCATTTAATGTGCGAGACAGAAACAAAGGGTTAATGGACACAGCTGGGTCTGGAACCCTTGACCAGTGGGTTCCTGGCCCGGATGTTTACCAACACGACATAGGGGAGAGAGGAGAATATGGGGAATATTAGCAAACAGAGAGTCAGCTAGACAGACTATTCGACCTAGGCAGGTAAATTGTTATTTAATTTTTTATCATTGTTGGACTGTAAGCTTTTGCTATTAGGTTCGTACTCTTGTGTTAGCAGATCTTTGGAGAAAGGATTTTTACCTCCCTTGCTCATGGGGATATATAGTACTCGTTTTCCAGCTTTTTAGTGGTCCAACTTTTAATCTTAATTATTACTAGATGATACATTTAGAGGTATCGCGCAATAGACATTATAATTAGTGAAATACTGTTACATGTAATAATAACTCAGTGAGCTTCCTTGTAAATTGTACCCACGTAGCTTACCATGAAGCAGATACTCTTTTCCATAATTCAAATACCAAATGAATAAGGTATAAATTTATGTTGAGGCCTCAAGGTACCATACCCGGCCGTCTTTAAGTAAAGAAAAAGAGTCCTGTCCTAATGGCATGCCCCCTAGCTTTTTTCTGTATCATCGGTTACATTATACACAATCAAGCTGCTGCTCTTTGTCTTTCAACGATTACCTGTAGCATACTCATCATATATGCAATTTATTGAATTCTCTACTGCCGATATAAAAAACATAGCTTATCCCTCAACCGATACATGTACTTCTCGTGTTTTAATAGAATATGTGTACTCTACATGTATCATATTGTGTTTTATTGGAATGTGTGTACTATACATGCATTAACAACTTGCAGCTGCTGAAGTAATGCTGAAGCTATAGTTTTTACGCGCTAAACAGGTATCGTTGACCTTTTCCCATTCTGAATGAAATTCATTATTATTTTGGATCCGAGGGATCTTCCAGCACTAGTTGGTCAACACTTGAAATTCATTATTATTTTGGATTCGAGGGATCTTCCAACACTAGTTGGTCAACACTTGAAATTCATTATTATTTTGGATCCGAGGGATCTTCCAACACTAGTTGGTCAACACTTGAAATTCATTATTATTTTGGACCCGAAGGATCTTCCAACACTAGTTGGTCAACACTTGAAATTCATTATTATTTTGGATCCGAAGGATCTTCCAACAGTAGTTGGTCAACAATTAAAATTCATTATTATTTTGGATCTGATGGATCTTCCAATTTTAATTGGTCAACATTTGAAGTTCATTATTTTAGATCAAAATGATCTTCCAACTATTAGTTGGTCAACATATGAGATTTGTTATTTTGGATCCGTAGGATCTTCCAACATTAGTTGGTCAACACTCAAAATTTATTATTTTGGATCTGATAGATCTTCTAACATTTGTTGGTCTATATTTCCTACATCTGTTGGTCTACATCTTTCCAACTATTAGTTGGTCAACATATGAGATTTGTTATTTTGGATCCGAAGGATCTTCCAACATTAGTTGGTCAACACTTAAAATTTATTATTTTGGATCTGATGGATCTTCTAACATTTGTTGGTCTACATTTCCTACATCTGTTGGTCTACATCTGCTGGCCAAGACATTTTATGTTTTGTTCCTCACTTTATCAATGCCGGTATCTTTTTATCATAGTATTAATATTACATGTAAAGTCATTCACAGGTAACATTTAAAGCAGCACCAAAATTACTCATCTCTCAGAATTCTTCGCAATGATTGGGGGGCTACAAATAAGGAACAAGTAAAATCTGAAGTAGTGACAAAACTAGTCATTCCTTAGAATTCTTCGCAAGGACTAGGGGGGCTACTGATGATGGAAGAATTTATTCGATTCGCAAGTCAGATTTTTGGAATATTTAACCAATATGTATTTTGTAATAAGAAGTAAATATGTTTTTACTTAGTAAGTTTGTGGGATGAATTAGCCTCTAATGGACCAATTGTTTAAGTCCAATGGCTCAATATGCCAAAAGGCCCACAACAATTGCTATATAAGCTAATTGATCTTTTCTTAAAGAAGGGGGAGATCATTTTTGCTAGGGTTTCCGTTCTTGATATTTTTCATCATCAAACATGAAATAGTATTTTGCACTCAACCTAAGGATGGTCTTACACACAACCTTCACTGCTAAATAAATATTAATTTAATTATTTTTAGAAGATGGTTTCTAGATGGGCCTTATTGAGTGGGCTGGAACGTGTAACCGGATCAATTTTATGATCCAACACTCCCCCTTAAACTTGATCCCGCGAGCCTTAGTAGTTTCCTTAATCGTTTGAAGTCTTTGCTTTTCAGTGGCTTGGTGAAAATATCGGCAACTTGTCTTGTGTCTTCAGATTTTCAACTTACACATCTTTTCTTGAAATACACTCCCTTTTGTAGTGGTAGCGAACATCGACATGCTTGCTTCGATCATGGAATACTGGATTCTTGGCTAAGGCGATGGCTGACTTATTGTCGACATACACTTAAGTTGGCTCATTCTGTGTTAGGTATGTCTCCTTCAATAGATTCTCGAGCCAAATTGCATGACTAACACATGTAGTAACAACAATGTATTCTGCCTCACAAGTTAACAACGTGACAATCAGTTGTTTCTTTGAAATCCATGTGAAGGCAATATTTCCCATAGAAAATACAAATCTAGTAGAACTCCTTCGATTGTCTATGTCTCCACCCCAATCACTATCTCTATACCCAACAAGTTTGTAATCATTAGAAATGGAATAGAGTAATCCAAAATCAATTGTACCTTTCAGATGGCTACTTTATGTTTGTTTCCATAACATTGCTCAAAAATAGTTGGTTGATTAGTCTTTAAACCTAAAAATATTAAAAAATGATTAATAAATTTTCAAAGTAATAGGTATAGTTATTAATTTATTATTTATTGTCTCGTTGATTTATAGATTTGTGGATATAATAGATGTATTTGTTACTAACAAATAATTGTTATCTGTTACTTCACAAGTGAAGGAGGATGCATATGCCGATTTTAGTCGGGTTGAAGTGGATATTAACCTTGGAAAAATTTTACTAGATTCCTTTTCATGACCATAAGGATTTCTTGGCCATGCTTCAAATATATTTGGGCTAATGGGAATGCAAATCCCAAGGGACAAAAAAAAGTGAATGAAAACATAACAGTATACTAGGACTATCAACCGTTCTGGAGTACCGAGGACCGGAATCGGACCGATACAAATTTTAACAGTCTGGTTCCTGATTTCATCTTAAAACCAAAACGGATAAAAAACCGACATAACAAAACCGGTTCGAAATCGAACCGATAGATCTGATAAACTGGTAGAACCGATTAGGAACCGAACTGTTGGGCTCTTCCTATGTGGGAGTCCAATTATCATATGGGCTAAGCTAAATTTGGATAACACATAGGATTTTGGTTTATGTATATATATATTTATAAAGTGTCTTTAGTAGATGAACATCATATTCTATAGTGCAGTTTTGTGAAAGAAAAAATGTGATTCTAAGCGGAACTTTGGGCTTTCAATCAGACTATCTTCGGTTGTCCGATCGGCTTCAATTTTGGTGAGAAGGCTCGTCTATTTCTCCTCTACAATCTTTCTAGAGGGTTTTTGATTTGGAGTCATTTAAGTGTGTTTTTATATCATCTTCTTCTAACTGCGTTTTGGGGATATTTCAGTGAGTATTCTGATTTTGGTTCACTATCTTGTGTATTGGGGTTGTTTATGAAGTTGTCATACTTTGTGTGGTGTATACTCTAGTTTTATCTAGAGAATAGTTTTGTAACCCATCTTCTGATAGTGAATATTTGGTTGGACTCCGAAATCAGTCCCGTGGTTTTTACTTCCTACACCGGGAAGGTTTTCCACGTAAAAAGTGTTCTGTGTTGTTTGCGTTTATTTTATTCAGACTTGGTATTTTGTTTGGGATCATTATCTCTAATCATATTTGATACAAGAAAGAAGATTTCGTTTGTGCTTTTATCTCTTGACAAAGTGGTATCAGAGCGAGTGGTTGTGTACTTGTCTTGTATCAGATATGGAGGTGAATACAAGCAGAATGGTGACGATAAATGGTTCGAATTATCATATACGGAAATCGAAGATGGAAGATATTCTTTATGTTAAAAGTTTTCATTTACTAGTGTTCGGTGATGAAAAACCTAAAGATAAGTCTGATGCAGAATGGATAATTATTCACCAACAGGTTTGTGGCTTTAGATGAAATTGTGGAGTAAACTTGAGGAGTTATATGCTCGGAAGACAGGAAACAATAAGTTACTTTTGTTCAAAAAATTGATGTATTTGAGGTATCAAGATGGATCACCTCTTACAAATCATTTGAATACCTTTCAAGGCTTGATTAATCAGTTGGCTGCTATGGGTATGAAATTTGATGATGAGGTTTTGGCGTTATGGTTGCTTGGTTCGCTGCTAGATTCATGGGACACTTTCAGAATGTATCTTTCTAATTCAGCTCCTGAAGGTAATATCTCAATGGCATTAGCTACAAGTAGTGTGTTGAATGAAGATATGAGAAGAAAAACAGTTGGCTTCTCTTCACATTCAGAAACTCTAGTCGTTGAGAAACGTGGTAGAAATAAAAATCGTGGTTGGAAAACTAGAGGTAAAAGTAGAAGCAAGAGTAAAAAAAAGTCTAATAAATTTGCAGATTGGGAGTGCTACTACTGTCATGAGATCGGGCACACTAAGAAATTTTGTCCTAAGCTGAGAAAGAAGAATAATTTTGGGAAATCCAACAATGGTAAAGAAGAAAAGAACAAGGAGAAAAATTATGATGAAAGTGGTGATGAGAAACATGTTGCTGCAGTTTCAGAGAGCTACTTCATTGTTATTGATGATGCTGTTGTCAATTTTGTGTCTGATGAAAATGGTTGGGTAGTTGAAAATGGTGCTACAATTCATGCTACTTCTCGTATATAATATTTCTCATCTTACACCTCTGGTGACTTTGGTTCTACAAAGATGGAAAATAATGATTTTCCTAAAGTGGTTGGTGTTGGTGATGTTTATCTAGAAACAAGCATGGGTGCAAGATTGATTTTGAAGGGTGTTAAACATATACCCGATCTTCGATTTAATTTGATCTCTACAGATAAGCTAGATGATGAAGGATATTGCAGTATTTTTGCGAATGGGCAGTGGAAACTTACTAAAGGCTCGTCGGTTGTGGCAAGAGGACAAAAATATTCAGGCCTCTACATCATGTCTGGAAGGGTGTCTGTTGAGAAAATCAATCCTGTTAATGATGAAGCAATGGTTGATTTGTGGCATAAAAGACTCAGCCATATTAGCGAAAAAGTATTAGATATTCTGAGGAATAAACAATACATTTGTGGGATACACAAAGCTTATTTAAAGAAATGCGTACATTGTTTGGCTGGAAAGTAGAATAAAGTATCTTTCAAGAGCTCGACTCCTTCAAGAAAACCAAGTTTGCTTGACTTGGTGCATACTGATGTTTGTGGTCCTTTCAAAACGAGAACACTTAGTGGTTGTTTGTACTTTGTCACTTTTGTTGATGATCATTCCAGGAAAGTTTGAGCTTACACTTTAAAAACAAAAGATCAAGTGTTAGATGTCTTTAAGCATTTTCAAGCTTCAGTTGAGAGACAGACTCGGAAACAATTGAAGTGTGTTAGAAGTGATAATGGGGGAGAATACATTGGTCCTTTTGATGATTATTGTAGGCAGCAAGGTATTCGGCATCAAAAGACACCTCCCAAGACCCCTCAGTTGAATGGCGTAGCGGAGAGACTAAACCAAACATTAATTGAAAGGGCAAGATGTCTTCTTTCACAATCACAACTCCCCAAATACTTTTGGGGTGAAGCTTTGAAAACAGTGGTACATTTCTTGAATCTTAGTCCTTCTGTACCTTTAGATGGAGATATCCCAAATAGAATTTGGACAGGTAAAGATGTTTCTTATGATCATTTGCGTGTCTTTGGGTGCAAAGCTTATGTGCATATTCCTAAAGATGAGAGATCTAAACTAAATTCAAAGACAAGACAGTGTGTATTCATTGGTTATGGTCTTGATGAGTTCGGCTACAGATTTCATGATCCAATTAATAAGAAGCTTATTAGGAGTAGAGATGATGTGTTAATGGAAGATCAGATAGTTCATGATATTGATAAGAGTCAAAATTCAGTGCCTATGTCTGAAAATGACTTGGTAGATTTGGGGCATATTCTGCTTGCACATGCTCCTACAGAAGTTGAAGAAAATTCAGATGGTGACTCATCTGCTTCAAGGGGTTAACATATTTTTGATATCGGTGATCATGATAATGATTTCGTGGATGAACAAGAGAATGGAGAAGATGTTGAACAACTTGAAGTTCCAACGCGGAGATCTACTAGAGATAGACAACCCTCTACTAGATATCCTTCTGATCAATATATTTTATTAACCGATGCAGGTGAGCCTGAGTGTTATGATGAGGCTATTAGTGGTGTATGTAAAAATCAATGGATTGAAGAAATAAATGAAGAGATGCAATAATTTCATGAGAATCATAAATTTGAGTTAGTGAAGATACCTGAAGGGAGAAAAGCCTTGAGTAACAAGTGGGTGTATAGGTTGAAGCGAGATGGTAGTTCTCTGCAACCTCGGTACAAAGCAAGATTGGTAGTCAGAGGCTTGAGTAACAAGTGGGTGTATAGGTTGATGAAATATTTTCTCCACTTGTAAAAAATGTCTTATATTCGTGTGGTTCTATGCATTGCAGCGAGTCTAGACTTGGAAATTGAGCAAATGGATGTAAAAACAACATTCTTGCATGGTGACTTAGAAGAAGAGATTTTTATGAAACAGTCTGAAGGTTTTGTGGTTGAAGGAAAAGAAGATTATGTATGCAGACTGAAAAAAGAGTCTATATGGTTTGAAGCAAGCTCCGAGACAGTGGTATAAGAAGTTCATGTCAGTTATGGGGGAGCAGCACTACAAGAAGACTTCTTCTGATAATTGTGTGTTTGTGAAGAAATTTTCCGATGCCGATTTTATTGTTCTCTTACTTTACGTGGATGATATGCTTATTGTTGGGAAGAATACTTCGCGGATTGATTCGTTAAAGAAACAGTTAAGTAATTCTTTTGCAATGAAATATTTAGGCCCAACAAAGCAAATTCTCGGCATTCGAATTACTAGAGACAGAGATTTGAAGAAGTTGTTCTTATCACAAGAAAAATACAATGAGAAAATTCTTCAGAAGTTTAATATGGACAAAGATAAAGTGGTTAGCTCACCACTTCCCAGTCACTTCAAGTTAAGCAAGAAACAATGTCCTTCAACTAATGAAAAAAAGAGAGATATGGCTAATATTCCATATGCATCGGCAGTTGGAAGTCTCAAGTATGCCATGGTATGTACTCGTCCTGACTTAGCTCATAGTGTTTATGTTGTGAACAAATTTTTGTCAAACCCAGGTAGAGAGCATTGGGAACCCGTGAAATGGATTATGAGGTATCCGCGAGGAACCTCTAATTTGAAGCTCGGTTTTGGAATGAAGAAACTTGAGTTGTTGGCTTATTCTGATTCAGACTTGGCTGGAGATGTTGATACTCGCAAGTCTACTTCTGGATATTTGATTAACTTTTGTGGTGGTGCTGTTTCATGGAAATCAAGACTACAAAAGTGTGTTGCTCTTTCAACGACAGAAGCTAAATTTATTGCAATAACAGAAGCGAGTAAAGAGTTACTATGGATGAAGAAGTTCTTGAGAGAACTTGGATTTGAGTAACACAGGTATGTACTGTTTTGTGATAATCAGAGTACTATTCATCTTGTGAAGAATTCGTCATTTCACTCAATTATCATATGGGCTAAGCCCAATTTGGATAACACATAAGATTTTGGTTTATGTATAAATATATATTTATACAGTGTCTTTAGTAGATGAGCCTCATATTATATAGTGTAGTTTTTTGAGAGAAAAAAGGTGATTCGAGGCGGAACTTTGTGCTTTCAATCGGACTGTCTTCGGTTGTCCGATCGGCTTCAATTTTGGTGATAAGGCTCGTCTATTTGTTCTCTACGATCTATCTAGAGGGTTTTTGATTTGGAGTCATCTAAGTGTGTTTTTCGATCATCTTCTTCTAACTGCGTTTTGGGGATATTTCAGTGAGTTTTCTGATTTCGGTTCACTCTCTTGTGTATTGGGGTTGTGTATGACGTTGTCATACTTTGTGTGGTGTATACTCTAGTTTTATCTAGAGAATAGTTTTGTAACCCATCTTCTGATAATGAATATTTGGTTGGACTCCGAAATGAGTCATGTGGTTTTTACTTCCTACACCGGGAATGTGTTCCACGTAAAAAGTGTTCTGTGTTGTTTGCGTTTATTTTATTCAGACTTGCTATTTTGTTTGGGATCATTATCTCTAATCATATTTGATACAAGAAAGAAGATTTCGTTTGTGCTTCTATCTCTTGACACGAACCGATAAAAACGGTAAATCAATAGAACGATACAGAACCCAACCGATAAAACTGATGAACCAGTAGAACCGATATGGAATCAAAACAATAAAACCATTAGATCTTATTAATTTATTATTTTTATTTTTATTTTTATTTTTATACATTATATTATGAGAAAAGTACCGGTAAATACCTTCTCAACTATGTTATTATCCGGCGGTACCCACTTTTTGGATAGTGTCACTTGGTACCTCGAACTGAAATTTGGACAAAAATACCCCCAACCAAATATAGGCGCGCGCTGGTTAAAAAAAAACTGGTACAATTCTCAAGATGCGAATTGCTTGCAATTTCTGAACGATTCTCGTGATAAGATGCGAATTGCTTGCAATTTCTGAACGATTCTCATGATAAGATGCGAATTGCTTGCAATTTCTGAACGATTGTCATGATAAGATGCGAATTGCTTACAAATTTCTGAACGATTCTCATGATAAGATGTGAATTGCTTGTAACTCTCAGGATTTCTGAACGATTAAAAAAAAACTTGTACAATTCTCAAGATACGAATTGCTTGCAAATTCTCAGGATGCGAATTGCTTGCAATTTCTTAACGATTCTCATGATAAGATGCGAATTGCTTGCAATTTCTGAACGATTCTCATGATAAGATGCGAATTGCTTGCAATTTCTGAACGATTCTCATGATAAGATGTGAATTGCTTGCAAATTTCTGAACGATTTTCATGATAAGATGCGAATTGCTTGCAACTCTCAGGATTTCTGAACGATTAAAAAAAAACTGGTACAATTCTCAAGATGCGAATTGCTTGCAATTTCTGAACGATTCTTACAACTGGTGAAATTGTATTTTTAAAAAAAATAAAAAAATATCATCAATGGATCTAGTTTTGTTCATTTTTAAAAAACAAAAGTGATGGTACTTTCATTTATTTTTTTTCGAGCTCCGGTTCGAAAGATACAGATCTTTTAAAAATAAAATTAAAGGAAAAGTAGGAAAGAGAAGGAAAGAGAAGGAAAGAGAAATTTTGGTTACGTGGCTGTTCATGAATGGTGAGGGTAGTTAGGGTATTAAAATAAAGTTAGGTACTATGTGACAATTAGGTAGTTGAGTTGGGTATTAAGTGACAATTGATCAAACCTTGGGTACTAGATGACAATAAAATAGTTGAGTATGTACCTTTGGTACAATTTCCCTTATATTATATTGTCAAAATTAATAGTTAATTACTCATTCTTAATAAAAAAATCAAATATTAACTTTTAAATTTTAATTTTTATGTTACTTATTTATTAAAAAAAATAAAAATTTAATTATAATTAAATAAAAATTTTACAAATAGATTGGATCGGACCAAAACTAAAATGAACCAAAAAGGACCGAACCGGTCATGACCAATGTCAGAAAGCATTTGAAGAACTAAAACAGGTCGTGATCGAGGAGCCAGTCTTGAAAATTCCTGACCCAACCATGTCATTTGAAGTGCACACCGAAGCTTCAGACTTTGCTATAGGAGGAATGCTAATGCAGGAAGGGCACCCCATCGCATTTGAAATTCGTAAACTGAATGATACAAAACGAAGGTACACTGTACAAGAGAAAGAGATGACAGCAGTGGTTCATTGTTTACGCGTGTGGAGACATTACCTCCTCGGATCAAAGTTCTTTGTCAGGACAGACAATGTGGCGACAAGCTACTTTGAAACACAGAAAAAGCTAAGCGCCAAACAAGCAAGGTGGCAAGATTTCCTTGCAGAATTCGACTATGACTTCGAGTACAAACCAGGGAAAGCCCACGTTCTCGCCAATGCACTTAGTCGCAAAGCGGAATTTGCAAATCTCACCCAAGCTAGCAGCATGTTAATGGATCGTATAAAGGAAGGGGTAAACAAATATCCAAAGGAAAAAGGCATGATGGAGCTGACTAAGGCAGGAAAAACAAGATAATTCTAGGTGGAAGATGATCTACTCCTCACTTCAGGGAGAAGGATCTACGTACCTCGGTGGGACTACTTGCGAAGAGACATCATCAAAGAATGTCATGACTCACGGTGGGCAGGCCATCCTGACACCCATCGCACCTTAGCCCTAGTGCACGAGATGTTATTTTTACCACAACTTTGCGACGACGTAGAGTCATATGTATGGACGTGTCTCGTATGCCAACAAGACAAGATCGAACAAAAACAACCAAGTGGACTGTTGGAACCACTTCCTATTCCTGAGAGATCATGGAAGAGTGTCTCGATGGACTTTATGACTTGCTTGCCCAAGTGAGACGGCTTTGAAACGATTATGGTGGTGGTAGACAGATTCACCAAGTACGCAACTTTTGCAGCAGCTTCACCTAGGTGCACAGCCGACGAAGCAGCCAAATTGTTCTTCCGACACGTGATAAAGTATTGGGGGATCCCAAAGAATATTGTGAGTGATCGAGATGTTCGCTTCACGGGGAAATTTTGGACGACGTTCTTTAAACTAATGGGTACCCAACTCAACTTCTCTACCACCTTTCACCCCCAATCATACGGACAAACAGAACGAATAAACACCCTTTTAGAACTATACATACGACATTATGTTAGCGCCAACCGACGAGATTGGTCACGATTACTCAATGTAGCCCAATTCTCTTACAACCTACAACGCTCGGAGTCTACCGGGAAGAGCCCTTTTGAACTCGCAACCGGGCAGCAACCTTTAAGACCAAGTACTTTGATTTCTTCTTATGCAGGCACTAGCCCCATCGCATACAAGACCGCCCAAGATTGGCAACAACAAAGAGACGTCGCACACGCCCAATTGGCAAAGGCGGCGAGGAAGATGAAATAGTGGGCGGATCAGAAATGACGACACATGGAATTCCAAGTTGGCGACATGGTATTTGTCAAGCTCCTTCCACAACAATTCAAGTACACCAGACCGTTACACAAAGTCTTATTACACAAGTATGAAGGGCCATTTGAGGTGCTAGCCAAAGTGGGAAAAACATCTTATCGAGTATAGCTCCCATCCAAAATGAAAATCCATCCCGTCTTCTACGTCAGCCACTTAAAGCCATTCCATCAAGACAAGGAATATGTAAGTCGAGGATAATCCAACCGGTCACCACCCATGATTGCCACATCATTCGATAAAGATGTAGACGAGTTATTGGCCGATCGTATTGTTCGGAGGAAGGGTATACCACCTTGCAAGGAGTATCAGTCCAGGAAGAAACTTGGGAACCTGAAGAATCCCTTTGATAGTTCAAGGATGTCATTGAGCAATTTAAAAAACACACCACGAAGAGGACGTCGCGAGATTTGGTGGGCGAGAATGTCACGGCCCGCCCAATCTCCCTCTATAGACATTCCGACCCGCGAGGTTCCTTAGAGAGTTATAGAAGATTCCGGGAGACACTTCATCAATAGAGAAACCCAAAGCTTCCAGAATATTCCATAAGCTTCTAGAAGACTCTACATCACTTCTGGAACATTCCAGATGCCCCAAGAACATTCTAAGATATTATAGAACTTTCCTTGTAATCTAGAACTTTCCTTTATTATCTAGATATTTATTGTAATTAGAGAGAAGCTTCCAGAAGGAGATGATTCTAGAACATCTTGTAGAATCATCCATGGAACATATATAAGGAGGAGAACTTCATTTGCTCCTCACTCATCAAATTATTGTACTTTCTTTCTCTAGAAATACAATTCACTTTTTCTATAAAAAAAACTCTAAATGTCCCACTCTCTTATTCTTTTAGGCTAACTTGAAGAGTTCAAGTTTCGTACGGGCTAGTCAAAATCTAAGCCCGTGACACTAACCTCTTCTTGTAAGTATCCGACCGAATTCATAATGTGATTAACACATTTTACGTTAAGAACTCTTAAAAGTATAAATTTGAGTCTTTGACTTTTGGATTTTTGTTTTCGTCACGATCTTAATTCTAAACTTATAGAATAGAAACATAATATAATATGTTTAATGTTTAGTGGACTTAATATAATTTTTTATTAATAAATTCTCAAATTAATAGATATAGCTATTAATCTATTATTTATTATACTAGCATAGTTGCTATATTCATAGATTTGTGGGTTTATTTGGTGGAGAAAAACAATTGTTGGGCAATTTGTTTTTGGTTATGATCAAATGTGATATTGAAAAAGTAAACAAAACAGACATGGATGTAAATTTAAAAAACTGATTATAGTGATTATTTGAAAGATATAAAAAAAACCGTTAGTATGTCTCTATTTTACGTAGTTTATTTAACTTTAAATAAGATGCATATGAATGTTTTACCCATAGTCCCACAAATAAAAAAAGGACCAATTAAAATCAATTTTAACACCAAGAGCTACTCGTGCAACTAAACTTCTTAATGTTAAGAATTTCATTCTCAGTAAGACGATCTCATTCTCTTGTCGTGGTTTTTTATGCTTACCTTGAATGTATGAGGAAATATATTATCAGTGTCCGAACCAGAAATAAAAACTAATGAGGCCTGGATTATATTAAAAATTGCTGCCATAATATGAAGTTGCAGCGTAGAGAGCGTCAAAGCATTTCGGTGGCGTTTTATACTTCTAGCAAGAGGTTTTGCCACACTTTAACGGTTTTTTTTTATATTTTTTTCAATTCAAATTAAAAATTATAAAAAAATAATTAAAACAAAACTATTTGCGAATAAATATCTAATAATTTTATTTATTTAAAAATAAAAACTATCTACTACTTAATCAACCAATTCATCAACTTATATAAACATCGGCCACCGGATATTACACAGGAGTTTGTTGTATGCTCGTTGTACGTATATGATTTGAGTTTTATTTTTAACAACCCATTTTTCACAAATTTGAGAACGGAGTATTAATACGAGAGAAAATACTATCATCATATTTGTAAATCGGAGAATTTTATATATGGATCTTCATAACTATCGAGCGCCAATTCTATACATTTATAATAAAATATGAATATTAAACTTAACAAGAGAGTTTTGTAAATATATACATAGCAGGTTTATTATTTGTGTAAACTAATTATAAGTGACAAATCTTAAATAACTTAATAAAAAGACTACCATTTGGTAAGCTATTTTAATCTCAAATGAAATTAAAATTCTAATGCTTCTCTAGATTTTAAACAAGTAAAATAACAAACAAACAATGAATTGTTGAGAAACAATTCGTCTCATGTGTCAGTAATTTATGACATCATGAGTAGAAAAATGTTGAAACCCGCGTCAGCATTTGCACTTAAGGTTGAAAAGTTCCGATGAATAATTCCGCGTGTCATCCGATGAATAATCTCGTGGGTCATCTGATAAATAACTCTTCACATTTAAAGTTGAAATTATCGAATGAAGAAAGAAATGTCAGACATCTGAACATTATCAAATTACAATTTTTGTTTTTCAACATTTACACAAAAAGTGGAGGCTATTCATAAGTGAAGAATATGACATTAAATCAGATTGACAAAATAAATGAGTGATATGGTATAAAAAAAATTTCATAGGTGAGATATGACAATTGTATAATATAAAAGGATTTCTCTATAATTAATTATAAACTTTAAAAAATAGACCATAATTAATTATTGTATAAGTATGCGAGACTCAACAAATGTACTTTAAAAGCATATCGCTTCGTAAATCATCAATCAATCATAATTACCCAAAAGAGGCGGTGCGCTTTTGTAATAGATTTGTTCGGTCCCACATACTTATACAATAATCAATCACCATTTCCCAAAAGAGATAGTATGCTTTCCACACACTGCTGAATCCAAAGAGGTTGTTGATGCTGGGAAGGCCACTGTATCCGACTCTGATGAAGAGTTAGAAATATTAGAAGATCGGGATATACTCGCCTTTTTTTCTCCTTCAAAAACTAGAGCCTACCGTCATCGTAAGAAAAACACTGGTGAATCTTCAGGGAGCAGGAAGCCCCAAAACTATCTGGCCCGGTAGTCCAAGTTATTGATACTGGAAAAGAAAGGTTCCAACAATACTCCTCAAGAAAATATTCCCAAAATGAAACGTCATAAAAATTTGAAAGATGTTCAACCGGATAGATAAACAATTTCCATGGTAAATAAAAGTTTTTGGTCCAAGTTTTTCCTACATCCGAAAATATTGTTATTGAGTCAGATTCGTGTCAAGAAGGGAATTTTGTTCAAAAGGATAATTCTTTAATTATTGTTTCGTTCCAATCTGGTTTATCATCCGAGTCATTCAAAATTCATCATAGTTATCTTTTTTATCTTCGTATACATAAAATTTTTCATTCTTCGGTTAACTTTGGAAAGAAAATGCATTCTTTGAAGGATCGAAAAAATGAGTTACAAATCAGAGGTTTTAAAATCGAAGTCACGGGTAAAAAAAACTTGAAAAAAAATTCCACACTCCAAGCATAGGCTGACGCAATTTATGAAGAGCTCGTTTATGCAGAATATTACATCATAGTCTTCAAAAAGTGTTGTCGAAAGGAGAAAGATATTTATGTTAAGTATAATGTCAGGAAGGATCATCCCATCCTAGCTTATAAGATGGGGAACGATAAGGCCTCGAATTACCTGGCACGGTGTTTTAAAGAGTTTGAGAGGGTTGTGAATGAAAAACAAGTTCTTCGAGCCCAAGTCGAGGTTCATAAAAAGGCTGTTGTTGAGGCCTATGCTGCCAAATGTGTTGCTAAGAGAGATGCAAGGGATGCAACTGTCAAGTCTGGTTTTTAAAATTGAAAAATGTTATCCTAGCCTCGAGTTGGGCAGTTTTTTTAATCTAGTTCCCGTCGAATTTCGTCATGTAGAAATTTCTTTAGATGATGATTAAGAAAGCTCTTCTGAAGAATCTTTTGATGACGATCCTTATGAATCTTCTTCAAAGTATAATTTGTTTACTATTTTACACGTTCATATTATAAAGCCCTCATTTATGTTCGAGGCAATTTTTTGTGAAGTCATCATTTATGTTCGAGGTTACTTTACAAATGATAATTGGATTTATATTTTCTCTAGTTAATCTCTATCCAATTAACATTAAGTTTTAAGACATATTTTTATTGGAAGACCCTTTAGGTCCAACTTTTATAGTTAAACACTAATTTTTGCTGGAAGACCCTTTAGGTCCAAAAAACAATACTTAAAGACCAACTTTTATTGGAGGACCCTTTAGGTTTAAAAAATAATAGTTAGAGTCTAACTTTTGTTGGAGGACCTTTTATGTGCAAAAAATAATAGTTAAAGACCAACTTTTGTTATAGGACCCTTTAGGTCCAAAAAATAATAGTTTTAAAATAAGAAAAGAGTTATATATATATATGGATTAGCTTATATGACAGCTCATTAAAACCTTTGTGTGCCACCAGGATAGGAAAAATGTATGCCACTAATATTTTACATCTTTCTTAAGATCTATTACATTCATTCTTTATACAACTTGAGATGCTCAATATTCCATGGGTGTTGGAGATTTCTTCCTTCTTTGTCCTTGATCTGATATGTTCCTAGCTTTACGTTTTCTAGGGGTGCCAACTTTCCGAGGTTCTTTTCTTTTATGGGGAGAAAATGTTTTCTTAACACTTGGTCTCCATTATTAAATTCTCTATATTTAACCTTTGAAGCATATATGCTTCTCATCAATGTTTAATAATGTAACAAATTCAACTATGCCCGCCTTTTATTTTCTTCAATCAAGTCCAATTTAATTCGCATCCCTTCATCATCAATGTCCTCAGAATACTTAGTGATACGAGATGAAGGAAAAATAGCTTATGAAGGTACTACTGCATCCATCTCATATATTAGAGCAAGTAGAGATTCCAATGTTGCAATTTTATGAGTAGTTCGATATGCTCACAAGACTTCTTGTAAATAATCTAGCTATTTTCAAGCTTTTCCTTCCAGATTCGTTTTTAAGCCATTGAGGATTGTTCGATTAGTGATCTCAACTTCACCATTTCTTTGAGGATGGATATGAGCATAAAAATATAGATGTATCCCTCGAGAAGAACAAAAAACACTAATTTCTTTATTATAAAATTGTGGCCCATTATCCATAGTAATCCACCTTGAAACCCTAAAACGGAAACATTTATTTGATATGATAAACTTAATTACATCGTTGGCTTTTATCCCGGCTAATGGTTCAGCTTCTACCCACATTAAAAATAACCAATGGCTACAATGATCATTTGCTTACCTCCATATGCAATCGGTAATGGTCTGACGAGGTCGATACCCGACCTATCAAATGGTAAAGCTTCAGATAAATATTTGAGATGGATTCACGGTTTACGAATTATAGTAGAGAGATTTTGGCAAGTATCACATCTTTTAACCATCTCTTTAGCATCTGAGGAGATTGTAGGCCAGTAATATCCTGCCAGAATTACTCTTCGTAACAACATTTTATACCCACAATGAGCATACCCTTCTTTAGCGTGTAATTCTGATAATATCATTTGTGACTCATCTTTCCCAAAACATCGAAGTAAAGGTCTACTCAAGTATATTTTGTATAAGATTCCTATGAGGACAATATAACCATGATAATTTGAACGTATCTTTATAGAACATCAATTTACCAATTGGCAGCACAACGTTAACAAAAAATTATGTGATATCAAGCTTCTAATCATTTTCGTTGCTCGTCGAAATTTGGAAGGCTTCATCGTTTCCTTCAATCTGCTTAGATCCTCTTATAATTGAATAATTTTCTTGTGTGATGATTTACGGATATCCATCTGAATAGGCGATTATTGCGAACAAATCTACTGTGGAATTATCCGCTTTTTGTACATGCTCGTATTTGATGCTTTCAAAAACAACTCTTAAACTTCTTGGTGCTTTAAGATATTTGACAAGATGATCCTTCCTTTCCTTGGAAATTTATGATGCATGATTTGTCAAGATTTATGAATCACTTACGAAACAGACTTTTTTCGCCCCACAAATTTGAGCAAACCTAAAACCTGCCAAAGCCAACTAGTATTTTGCTTCATTGTTTGATATGTGGAATCTGAAACGTATATCTTGACACATTTCCATTCCTTATGGACATATTAAATGGATACCACCACCATAACCAAAAGTGTTTGACACCCCATCGGTTTGCACTATCCATTCTTCCTAAGATGTTGTCTCTTTGGTCTCCATATCAGGTCGTATGAACTGAAATTCAATGAAGAAGTATGCCAAGGCTTGAGCTTTAATTGTTATTCCTGGTTCAAAATTTATGTTAAAATCTCCCAGCTCCATAGACCACTTAGTCATTCTTCTAGAACTATCAGGTCTTTGCAACATACTCTTTAAAGTAAAATAAGTTCAGACTACAATAGTATGAACTTCGAAATAAGGTCTCATTTTCCAAGCAACAATAACCAGAGCTAAGACCAACTTCTCTAACTTCAAGTATCTTTTTTCATCATCCATAAGACTCTTACTCACATAATACACAGGTCGAGGGTAGCCACCAACTTCTAGGACCAACACATCACTAACCTCATAATCTGATACATCTAAATAAACAAATAACTTGTCTCCCGGGCTAGGCTTTGACAAAATTTTATGAGAGGATAAATATTCTTTAATCTGCTCAAAATCTCTAGTATACTTCTAGGTTCAATCAAAATGACTAGATTGCCTTAACACCTGGAAGAAAGGAGCACATTTATCCGAATAACGAGATACAAATCTATTTAAAGCTACTAACCTTCCTGTCAAAATTTCAACCTTTTTGATAGTTCCAGGAGGTGCCATTGTACTTAAAGCTTTTAGGTGCGCTGGCTGATCTTCGATACCTTGTTCGCTGACTATGTAGACAAGAAATTTTCTGGAACAAACACCAAATGTACCCTTTTCTTCCAAATCACTAACGTGGTCTTCATCTTTTATACATTTTACTATCATGTCATCAATGTATATATACTTCAACGTATCGCCCGATCTGAGCTTCAAAAGTTTTTTCACCAAACATTGATATATAGCACCTCTATTATTTAGTCTGAAAGTCATTACTTTGTAACAATGTAAACCTCTTCTAGTGATAAACGAAGTACTTTCTTCATCCCCTGGATTCATCTTAATTTGATTGTATCATGCATATGCATCCATAAAAGAAACAAATTTTATTCGGAAGTAGAATCCACTAATTGATCTATTTGAGGTACTTGGAAAGGATCTTTTGGACAAGCTCTATATAAATTGGTAAAATATACACATATTTGCACTTGCCGTTTTTCTTCATTACCATAATTTGATTAGTCGTCCATGGTGGATACGTAGATTCTTACATGTCCCAACTTTAGATAGTCGATCTACCTCTACCATTAAAGCCTCAGACTGAGGCCAGAGTAACATACTTCATATCATACTTCTAATCATAAAGACCTATACCTTCAACAGAACAACCAAAATTAACTTGGCAGGTTGGAACAAATGAAGAAAACAAAAACTTAGATCATATAGAAAGAATTCAACTTATATATCCAACATGAGAAATCATGACCTATTCTATTACCACTTTCTTAATCTACTATATAAGTTTCCATAAGAATCCCTCGATTGATCGTATTATGAATTTGACTGATGAACAAACATATTATATAAAGAACAAATAATTTCAAAGGATTGGTAATTTTTAGCCCTCATAATAATATCTAAAAAATCAAATGATAAGAAGTTATTTAATGTACTTGTTTGTTGTTTGAACCGATAGACGGAAAAATATAATGACTCGATATAAAAGAGTATTTGATATTATCTTTACTGCATTATAAATAAAAAATATTTAATAAGAGAAAATCACAATAGAATAATTTTTAAAATTAATTACTAGAATCAAGTTTTTTTATATAAATAACGGGTAATAATTTAAAAGGATTTATATGGTATTCACAAGGATATTTTATACGTATTTCCATAATATTGCGCTGCTAAAGTTGGTTGATTAACTTTTAAACCTAAAAATAACATTATATTTTGTAAATAAATTTTTAAATAAATAGGCATAGTTATTAATTTATTATTTGTTACTAGTATAGTTTTGATTAATAGATTTGTAGACGTATTTGGTGGAAACGATTAATCTGTAATTTTTTCCGGTTTCACACCAAAAGTTTTTTTTTCTGGTTCTGAGCAAAGGTGGTTTTAAAAAAGTAGACAAAAAAAACGAAAGAATAAAAAAAACTGATGGTACAGCCTAGTTTTATCCAGTAGAAGGTAATTATTGTAAGATATTAGCTTTTATCCCGTGGAAGGTAAGTATTTGTAATATTAAAAACCACTAATTTTGTAATATTTTATGTAATTTAGCTGTTAAGTAAAGTGCATATGCTAAGCACAATCCTCCAATATTAAAGAAATTCATTCGCTATTGTTAAGAGCATCTTCTTTTCTTATATCTGCATCCATAGTCTCATCATTATCGGTGAATTCGCTATTGTTAAGAGCGTCTTCTTTTCTTATATCTGCATCCATAGTCTCATCATTATCGGTGAATGTATTATGAGAGATTTAGAATTACATTTGTTTCCAAATCGTGCGAAACATTCCTATACATTGAGAACCCATATTAATATAAGGAAAAAACCTGTTATTATATTTTTACGCCGGAGAGTTTTATTTAGGAAAACTTATTTAATGAACTGATAAGTGTTTCTAATTATCCAGTCCTACCCCAAAAGAGTCCATTTCCAAATAAATCCAGCACAAAAAATGTAATTGTCCGAAAACAAAATAATTCAGCTCCAAATCAAACACATTAAGCCCTAATTTTTCACTCTTTAGCCTCACACTCTCTCTTCTCTCTAAGCACGTTATTTTCAACTTAAATTTCTCTCACAAAAACATCAACATAACGTTCTCAGCAACATCGACATTTCTCTCTCAAATGAATCTTCCGGCAATAAAATCCGCTCCATCGTCGCCGCCGATAGACTCTCTCCATCGACGAAAACACAAATGAGTAAGTTTGCTGCTTTTAACTTGGTAATTGGCTTTTCTATTCGTTTTATTCTTACTCGGTGTTTACGTTCGATTTTTAATTCATTAGGGTTAGGAAGTTTGCTTTTATGTGTCTAAGATCCATTTAATGGACCTCTTCTCCCGCTTGAACAGTTAAAACAGAATTCTGGTTTCATCCTGCTTTTATCCTAAAATAGGGTACCTCGTGCTTTTCCAGAGCTTATTTCTATCAAACTTACCTTCAATTAGGGTTTGAAGAAGTCTGATTTAGTTAGTATGATTATGACATTTGTTGTTATATGCTAAAGCTTTATTTCACTTACTTCATCTTTCTTGTTTTTGTTGTTCTTAAACCAGTATTTTGGGTTTTAAACTGCTTTTATCATAACAATGGAATTCTGGATGACTATGTAAGTGACTTATTAGTTATATAGGCTGAGTAGGTTGTTGTAAGGCTAAAGTAGATTGAGGAATGTATTCTGAACGCATAAGCTTAATTTGGGTTTAAAAGGTTAACTTTCTTTTTATGTAGGTATTAACTTCATTGTTCAATGTTAAAGCTACATTTGGATCTCTCTTTAGAACTAACTAGGAGAAGCTACAATTTCCATACTATAGAAGCAACTTATTATATGAATTTATTGCAGATGAATCCACAATAAAAGCTACGTTATGTTGATTGCGGGATTATGGTTTGTGCATACATAAAACACTTTTACAATGTCGGAGTCCCACCTTCATCATATGAGACAGACAAAGCTTGCAAACAAAGAGCCAACATATTTCATAAAATATTAAATGATGAATATATTTGTTTGTAAAAATATATGAATGTAGTTGTTTGGAATATTACTTTGAACAAATATACTGTGTGTTTGTATATGGTTTGTAAAATCTTAGGAAGATAAATCACAAGAACAAAAATCACATGAGTAAATTTCTCAAGAACGAAAGACCTTAGAAATAAGTTTTATTGCCTTTCTCTTTGTGTTTATTTGATTAATTGAATATTGGAAAAGTCTTTTAGCTTTGTTAATATTACAAATTGGAGATCTTAATTTGATTTTTAAGTTTGATTGCTGGTTGTTTTGTCTAATTGTTTATCATTGTGATATATCATAGTGTCTACTTGTATTCTATTGATAGAAATTGTATCAGTAAGTTTATTTTTGTGTAATTAATTAAGTGTTATATTTATTATTTGTAGAAATACATTTTATGTTTGTATCACAGGAACAAAAATCACATGAGTAAATTCTCAATAACAAAAGACCTTAGAAATATGAAATATATCAACCATAATTGATATAAAATAACTTATAAATAAAGAAAAAAGAGTACCCATCTTATAAAACCATAAAACAACAGATGAAAAACAAAAAAAAACAAATCTTAAATTTTAACATGGACAAAAATTAGCAAGGAAACATTAAGAGGAAAAAATATCAGGAAAACAAAACAACTTATAAGTCGAGTAATTTGTGAACTATAACTGACATATTAATATAAAAAAATTAAAAATTAAAACTAAACAACAACATTCTTCAAAATTAACTAAATTCAATCATACTAGAAGTGAGAAAAATATATATCCTTACGTATTGATCAAACAATGAAAACAAAAAGTTCTTGAAAATTAGTCTCCTTACAAATTATAATAGATTGATAAATCAATAACAACATAATACTCAAATGTCTGTCTCTTGGTCGGACCTCTTGTTGTGGTTTCCAAATCTTTTACACTGGGTGCATTTGATCTTCTTGAGAATAAGTTCGTCTCTTAATGGGAAGTTAATTGAGTCTTCAGATCCAACTATAGAAAATGCTACTGGAAATAAACCTTAAAAAACAGTTTTAGTACACTATTACACTAACAAAATTGTATATAACAAATTAACAGGAATAAACAGATTCCAGTAAATCATAAAGAAAGCAGAAAAAAGCTGAGAATATTACCTTGGTTTCCATCTTTGGCTATAGCAAACAGTAGATGTTCTTTATGTTTTCCAAAGAGAAAAGTCCCATCTAGGTATAACATTGGCATACAACTTGAAAACCAATTCATACATGCACCAAATGCAATAAAATAACGCTTAAACGTTTTAGTTTCTACTTCACAATCAAGCACAAAATCACTCGTGGGATCCAAACATTTCATAGCACTAAAATATCATTTGATCAAACCGTACGAAGAAGAGCTATCACCAATTAATTTAACCCTTGCTTTCTCTAAAGCACACCATGCAACTCGATCTGAAACTTATAATCCATGACGGGTTCTTAAAATAATTTTAATAGCACTAGCACCAATCTTGTTATTGCTTTTGACCTCACTTAGAATTTCTTTAGCGACAATATCACTAGATAGATATGTACTAGCTACATTTTTAGAGAAAACCCCACAACTATACTCTTTCATAAATTTCATAACAATTATAAACTTAGTATCATGATCAATAGCGGCATAGATTCTCCAACCATAACTTTTACGCTCCTTAAATAACAGCAAGCAAAAACATGTTCTTTACCAATTCTGTTCGTATTTAATTCTAAAACTGTGTTTTAGAGCAAATTTAGATATAGATTGTTTAAAACCAACCGAACCCGTTTTAAAGACTTGACCTACATCTTCAATTTCTTTAGCCCAAGACTTGGTAACAAGTTCTACTGATTTATTATTTAAGAAACTAACATCAGAGTGGTCTGCTACAATATTCATATTATGGGAAATTACCACAGACTCTGATCTATAGCCAAAAATATTTTTGGTCACAGCTTCAACTTGGATTTCTAGATAAATTGAACCGCTTTGCTCGGAAATTGTAACCATATTAACAAAGTACTCATCATTAGTCAATAAACAACCTATAAATTGACCAATACTATCCTTCATAGTAATATTATCTCTACTCAACGAGGTCTATTTATCAACTAAATAATCGATAATACCGTTTAAGCTATGAAAGCATTTTAAATAGCGAACAACAACATTATTCCCATACTTGAAATGTACAAAACTAGTAGATATTATACCTGTATTAAATATATATATATTTAGTTACAGGCAATGTCATCTTGTATCCAAAATCATCCAAATATATATCCTAAGTTTTCATGTATGTCATACATACAATAAAATTTACCTTCATTATAAAACATATAGGCACTATTACGTAGATTTTACCCAACTTATTTCTACCAGCCTTCACTCTTCCACACCAGTATATAGACACTGTCATGTAGATTTTACCAAACTTATTTCTACAAGCCTAAACTCTTCCACACCAGTAACCATTTGAATTGTTTAAGTCTATGTACAAACTAAATTTTCATCTTATCCTATACTTACTACTATCACTCGTCTTTTTCATAGACAATACGTTTTAACCCATTATTCATAGTAAAAATAGGTCTATTGTGTAGAAAACCTAGATAATATTTTAGATTAGACACAAGCAAATACTAGTTTCATGTATTAAGATCAGAGAGGAAACAAAAGGAGAAATTGGAGGAGAAAGAACGAGAAAAAACAAGAAAGAGAGAAAATTACCTTTCGAAATTGAGAATACGACCACCGGCGACACTGAAAATAGAGTAGAGTAATAGCTAAAGAATTTGACGATGGTAAAAATGCAAAAAAAAATGGCGAACAAAGACGTTCGTCATCGACGTTGAAATCGAAAGACAAGAGGGTCTGATATTGAAATCGAGAGGAAAATGGACGGAAGACTATGACCTAATTTTGAAGTTACTTTGTCATTCATTAAGGATAAAATCGTATCTAAAAATTTAGACTAGTGGATAAATAAAGTCATACTTTGATACAAATAAGTAAAATCTATCTTCCGCCACACTTATTGATAAATGGTAAATTTTTGTAAGCCAATTGGTATAGAACCCTTTTATTTATGAATCTGTATACCAGTTTTCATACATTTATAATGAAATATGAATATTAAACTTAGTTAATAGAGTTTTGTAAATAGATACGACTTTTATCTACATCATCTTCTTTAAACTATTTATAATAAATCTCAAATAACTTTTCAAAGATATTGCCACTTGGTAAGCAATTTAGATTTTGATCAGTCATGGTACATCAAATGGAATTAAAAAATTTCTTGCTCCTCTAGATTTAGAACAAGTAACGTAACAATCAACCTTTTGTTCGATGAAAGACAGTGAATTAAGAATAAATATCACTTAAAGCTTAAAAACTCAAGATTGTGGTCGTCATCTTCAATTACTATAATAACTACGAACATCAGCTATAATCAAATGCCTCAAAATTATACACGAAATCAAAAAATTAAATAAATTATACTAAAAAAACTTTAGTCACTCAGTATATAAGTTTGGCTGGTTAGGTTATACAAATGATTTGTGTGGTTTGGTACTGTAAAATATGTTCCTGCAAAATACAGAATTATCCTACCGTAGTTTATAATAATTGTTGTGTTGGTAAGTGAATTGTTTAAAAAAAATAGACAACACATGAATGGTAATTTTGAGCGAGATCCCCTGGTGACGAGAGGTATTATAATGATGAAATTTAGGACTAAGTGATTTTATTGGTAAAAATACAAAGATCATTTTTAAAATTTCTTTCTTATTATTATAAATATAAAATGGCCGGATCATTAACGAGTCTCAGTAGTTTTTTATTTCTACAGAGCCCGCCAAAGTATAAATATGATGTACAAAGTCGCGCTTTGAACAGTACATCATCCCTCGGGTATCGCGTTTGGTAGAAGATAGTCCTTTGACTTTTAAATGTCCGTTGACAGTCTTTGAACTATCGTGTTTGGATAAAGTTAGTCCAGAAGATCCTCTGATCCATGAGAAGCTGTCACCTGTCACCATAGTCCCTAGATTTTTGTATCACCACTAGTCCCCTGAGTTTATCTCTCCTACGTTTTGGATTTGACCTAAACTCAAGGGGCTAGTGGTGATATAAAAATATGGGGACTATGGTGACAGGTGGCGGCTTCTCATGGATCAGAAGATCTTCTGGACTAACTTTATCCAAATGCGATAGTCGAGAGGCTGTCAACCGAACATTTGAAAGCCAAAGGACTATCTGCCACCAAACGCGATAGTCGAGGGACGATGTACTGTTCAAAACCTACAAAGTCGTCTCACCATCATGTAGGAATGGTTCAAAGAGGTGATCGTGCTAAAGATAATGAAAAGCGAAAAGACTTGCTTTCGTTCGAAATATAGTCATCCATCCTACTTCGGTTGTGATGATTTTAAGATCTTTCATGACGATTACACTGAGGATCAAAAGTGGTCTGAACCCGTTGTGAGGATCAAAAGTGGTCTGAACCCGTTGTGAGGATCAAAAGTGGTCTGAACCATATATTTGTAACACCGACGGGGACTTCCTTCTAAATACCTTTGATTAGTCCACAAGACGCTTCAAATGAACCGGAAGCGATCTCCCTTTTTATAGGTTTTTTTTGGAGGATCAAAACTTTCCTACAGTTGATGAACCCGACCCAAAAATCCACTCTAAGAGAAAAAAAGAATATCCTAAACGTGGATGGTTATGCAGACTCCCATAAAATAATGATGAAAAGAGGGGGGTAAGAGGGGCAGATCTAGAACTAAAATTAAGGGTATGAAAAAAAATAACAAAAAAGATACAAAAAATAAATAGTTGGGTATTATATAGTATAAATATATCAATGTTACAATTACAAGTCAAATTGAATATTTATTTTTAGTCCAAACGTAAATGCATTCTTCTATTACTCATTTAAAGCGCTTGATAATTTCGATGATACTTCAGAATTTCAATTCTTTTTCGAGTATCCAACTTCAAATATCCCCCTATTTGAATATATTGTTTGAAGATGATCGATTACTTGTCAAAGGAGTAGAAGTAGGTTTTTCAGATGGTCCTTCACTTGATTCATTTCCGATAATAGAAATATTAGACTTCAAAAATCTAGGGGTAAACATCACTTAAACAAATCAACGAAATCATCTATTAAAATATGAACACACAAAACAAATTATATATATATATTAATTATTTAACTAGTAAACTTTGTATAAAAAGTTTATTACTTAAAGTATAATTAATAAATTACTTACATATAATTATTAAACTTATATAAATCATTCATTTATAACATTTTTAATTAAAATTTACTTATTTAATTAATAAATTTTGTTATAAAAAATTATTATTCAGATACAAATTACAATTAATAAATTACCATATTTTTATTTATATTTAATTATTTAATTAGTAAATTTGGTATAAAAAACTATTACTTAAATATACTTAATAAATTCTTATATATGATTATTATTATTTTTATAATTTTGTATATAAATAATTAATATAAGCTTGTTAATCTAGCAATTTATTAATTGTTAAGTAGTAAACTCATTAAACTTATAAATTTTGTAAATATGGTTAAAATTCAATGGTTAATAAACGTATAAATATGGTTTAAAGTGAAGGTGAAAAAAAAGATAGAAATAAGTTTATGAGGTCTGAACCCATGACCTAATGTAAAAAATAAAAAATGTGTTTACCACTATGAACTCTGGATTAAAGGCATGTCAGGTCATATATGTCTATCTTCTAAATTCGCTCAGGTAAGAGGAGGCACTGATCCGTGAGACAATCATGGTTTCTTATCTTCTGTCCAACATCGAGAAACCCATTCTTAAGGCCTTACATTGAATTACTGTTCTATGTAACGACGTAGAGGAAGTTTCTAATATGCAAAGCAAATGGACCATTCCTTTGACTGTTAAGATCTCGTTTCCCAAATTAGGTAAAACTCATCAATGGTTTGATGCGGGCCTTTCGTTTCTCCTTCATCAAGATATTATATTTTTCATCAAACTACGTGACATGTCTTAGTCTTAATACATCACGTACTTTGATGTATTGTATTATTGCCTTGAAACTCTCAAAAATTAATTTTAAGATGGACACACTTAAATATTTTGTCACTAAAAAATGATTTATTTTGTGATATTTAAAATTCTAAAATAGTTTTTTTCGGATATGTGAGATACAACTATACTCAAAATCAGTTTTAATAGAGTAATATTGTACTCAACACCGGTGTTTCGGAATTTATTAGGGTTTAATTTTGATTGGCCGACACTGATAAACACCAACAAATAAAATTTAAATCAAATAAATTTATAATAATAAATTCTTATACTAATATTAAACAAATCTAACAAATATTTGTTAAGATAATAATTTTATTGATTCGAAAAAATCCATCCTTCTTACATAATAATAATTCTATTTATACTATATACGTAACATTTTCGATCTTTCATTAATCATGCAATGCATATATATTTTTATCGTGGAATTGAATTTATGGTAATATCTCTATAGTCATGGCGATTACTATTGTTAGAGTACATTTACGTAGGTAGCCAAGTCAACCGTTCTTTTGACACACGTTGACCCCATTGATGTCTTTTTCATAAGTCGTGGTTACTCATGGTCATGGTTACTTGTTGTTTTCAATGTATGACCTCTGCTTGATATAGATCCGTTCGGTGAAGATTTGATTATCAGCGCGAGTCTCGCGCATTTCGTTTCTCTCATCGTACGATCTCTGCTTGGTATGGTCCATGCTCATCGAAGTTCTGACTGCAGTTGCATTGAGTCACGACCTTTGCTCGGGTCTTTTATAAGCGTGAGCCTCGCGCGTCTCGTTGCCCTTGTCATACGACCTCTACTTGGTATGCCTCATTCTCAGCAAAGTCCTGATTGCACTTGTATTGAGTTACGATCTTTGCGTGACTTCCTTATCAGTGGGGCAAGTCTTGATTAGGTTATACTAGTCGTTTCGTTTAACTCCTGATTGTCCCATTTTCGTAGGTGGTTTTCGTGTTTTTCGTATGGACCTCAATATAATCGTCCGTCAATGATTTTATCCGGAAGTCTGCATATTTTCATACTATGATGTTGATACTCTCCGTTCGGCCTCGTTTCGTTGTTGTTGGGTGCTTTTTCTAATCGGTTGAAGTCGCGTCTCGTCTAATAAACTTAACATCAATAATAATAACCTTATCACTATTATATTGAGATTGTTATGATTAATAGATGAAACTCTAATTCAAGGGTAACATGATGAAACCCTAATCTAAGGGTAACAAAGATTGAAATTTTCATAGATAAAAATATATTATTCTAAAAACTTAAAATAACTTAAGGCATATGAGGCTTTATATAAGAGCTTCTCAAAACCCTAAATTATAATACAAAGATATAAAATAAATATTTTAAAATAAAATAAAATAAAATTTTAATATAATTAGATCTGATTTAAATAAATAAGATATTTGAATCAAATAAAATAAAATTAAAAGGGCTTTTGTTTGGACTTTCTAGGCTACATCACATACAAACCAAAAACAAAATAAACAATTGATCCAATACCATTTTTGAAAAGTAAACAAAGGGAGTTCGATCCCAATTTTTATAAAAATATTACATAATCTGATTGGATAGCTAGGACAACCTCGAAAAAACTTGGTACAACCTTAGTTTTATCCATTGGAAGGTAATTGTTTTTTTATATCAAATAGACAGTTATTTTTAAATATTTATGTAAGTTCGTTGTTAAATATAATGCTTTTATAATAAAATATAAACATTAAATTTAACCCGATATTAGATTCTGTTGTAAATAAAGTCAAATCAGTGACAGTTTTAACGAAAAAGAAAACAAGTCAACATTTGTTATGGAAAAATAAATTTAGAATCATTTAATTTTTTTTGTTAATATCCTAATAAGATTAAGTCATAAAACTTTTAAAGATTTTTATAGCTTCGAAAAAAAAAAAATTTTTGTTATACTAAAATATTTATACAACCCACACCGATTAAAAAAAAAACGAGAATTATATTTGCCGAAGTTTGGCAGATATTAGTAAAACTATCCTTCCTCAACCCACAAAAAGATATTTTGGACATTAATGTAAACTTATTCCAAAGATCAATAATAATTTTATTTCACTTTTATGTTTAGTTTTAGGTTCAATTCCATGATAAATCAACAAACATCAGCTTCGTAATCGTGTCTTCACCTGTGTTCATTAAGATTTGATCAGTTGGACTTTTGAAGGCACATATATAATTCAAAAGCTCAATCGGAAAGCATTTAAAAACGATGTGAGTTTTGGATTCGAAAGATTGTTCAATTTATACAAAAAATATAGAGATTAACTCAGACGCTAGGAAAATAAATATCGTGCTCTAATATCTTCCATGGTGAGTCGAGACTAATTAAGGGAGAGGAGAATACCGTGCTCTGATATCTTTCGTGGTGAGTCCACACTAATTAAAGGATAGGAGAATACTTGCTCTCATATCTTTCATGTTAAGGATATTGTTAAGTGGATGGAAATCAGTAGACGTTATCTTTTATATAGGTACGAGATACCTAGCATTTTAAACTAAGTTTTATGATATAGTTCAGCTATATTGAAATTGTTTTAAACAAGATAATATGTATTCCCTTATGTATTCCCTTCAATTTTAGTCTTAGTATATTATTTAAAAAAAAGGTTTGATTTTATTTATTCAATCATTTAATTTATTCAAAATTATATTTTTTTTTTATATGTGAGATAAAATCTCATCCTTTCAATCAAAAATGTTATCTCCCATACTTTGTAAAATTATTGCAAGAATTTAACTATAGCAAAGCTAATATAAATAAATTTATTTGGGAAATCATTTTCGGATAGTTTTGTGGAATAAAAGCAAACCCTTATAAAATATATATATATATATATATATATATATATATATATATATATATATATATATATATATATATATATATATATGAGAGACTTATTATCTCTACATCTTGTTGCTTAAACTATTTATAGTTAATAAATCTCAAATAACTCAACAAAGAAAGTGCCACTTGGTAACATCTTTAGACTTTTATGAGTCATACTACATCCAATGAAATTAGAATTCTCATCCTCCTCTAGATTCTAAACAAGTAACATAACAATCAACCACTGGTCTGTTGAAAGACAGTGAATTATGAATAACCATAACCACAGACATCAAATGCCTGAAACTTTTAGGCCAAATTAAAAATAAAACAAATTATACTAAAACAACTTTTAGTTAGGGAGTAGTTTAAGTTTAGGTGGTTAGGTTATACCAGTAAATCGTTGTTATAGTACCGGTAAGGATGATTTTGCGAATCACAGATAAATCCTCTCATAGTTTATAGGAAGGATTTTGTTGCTGAGTGGGACAACAAAATGTATTGAATCACCTGATCCGTCCATAAATTTACCAAACTATTACTTATCGGTAGCCTTTTATATTTACAAAGGCTGCCAAAGTAACACCGAAACGGTTCAAAAAGGTTATTCTGCCGAGAATAATGAAAAGTCAAACGACTTGTTCTAAAAGATTTGCTCTCGTTCGATTGATCCATCCCCATCTAATTTCGGTTGTGATGATTTTAAATCTTTCGTGATGATCGGGCTGATTTTGCGATGTAATGTATTGCCACCTAATGAACCCCGATTCGGCTCTAGGATCAAAGCAAATGTTATGTCCGTTGGTAGATGAAATCACGTCTATTATTGAATTGTTTATAAATAGCAGTTCAGTAAATTTTATCCCGATCTGAATTTAGAGAAAATAAATTCTTGAAAAGAGAAGCTTCCAATGATTAATTTAACTGCCGTAAAAAAACATTTTCCAACCAGATGGGCAGCCCCAAATCATTTTATGGCGACCTCAAATCTATGATACTGAATTGCACTTAAAGTTCTCAATTTATTTTCCACTCCTTTGATAGACGGTTCGGCTCCGTACATCTATAATGCCATCGCCCCTCACAAGTGCACTCTCGCAATATATTTTCATTATTAAATTTATCGGATGGAAAAGATTTTAACATCATTCAAAAACGGCAGAGATAACGAAACGACCCGCTTGAAATCAAGAGTGAAAGTGAGGATGGAACGAGTTATTCCTCCTCTCATTAACTAAAGGAGGAACAATGAGACCAATTTCAGTGGTTGAAATTGTTGACAAACCTTCCTCAGATGTGAAAGTCAAAGATGGTCGCACCCGTTTATTTTTCACATCCTAATGCGGACTTCCCTAAGATGAGGAGAAAATAAAGGGGAATAGGTTGCACCGATCCGTGAGACAACCATGGTTTCTTATCTTTCATCCGATATCAAGAAACCCATTCTTAAGCCTTTACACCAAATTATTTATTTGTATGACGACCCGTTGGAAGTTTCTAAATTTGAAGTAAATAGACTATTCTTTGGAATATCGAGATCTGGCTTGCCAAACCAAGTTAAACTCCCCTCACCATGGAGGAGAGTTGATAGTCTCTTATGAATGATTCGATGCGAGAGGCTGGTTTCCCCTTTCATCAATATTATATTTTCCGTCGAACTATTTGTCATGTGTTTTAGACAAGCTAGTCCCAATATATCCCACACTTTAATGTCTTTTATTATTGCCTCATAAACTTTCGAGAATCGACTTTAAGATGGACCATTTTCTATCACTATATATCTCGTAATCCCCAACTCGTTTTACCAGACCTACTGCATGTCCTATTGGAAAGAGAAATGGAGTTGAAGCTTCACCGATTCTTTCTCACCCGTTCTTAGGAAAATAGTGGGTCGATCTCTATGCAAAATCTGAGCCATTTCAGGAGTACATGGAAGCCAGATATTAAGGGTATGAGTTAATGTAACCGACCTTAAATTTCAAATAATTAAATTTGTTGGCGGAAAATATAAAACAACACTCTCTTTAAAACAAACAAACAACTTTGATATAGATAGAAAAGGAAAAATATTACAAGAACACTCTTACAACTCACACTAGAAGAGAAAATATTTTTCTAACACTCAAGAGAGCATTCTTGTCTCTCTTTTCTCTCACTCTAACTTTACTTCTTAGTGTGTTTGGTGATGCTCTAGATGGTGGGAGAGCTCCACTATTTATAGAACCATAGTGGAGACAAGGACCCACCATCTAAGATCTTATGGATAGTTAAACACTCAACCTCAAGTCTACACTCAAGGTAAAAGTGTTTCTTACACGCAACATCAAAGTGTGTCTTGCACTCAACCTAAACAACTAAATATTAATTTAAATGTTTCTAGAATATTCTTTCTAGATGGGCCTTATTAAGTGGGTTGGACCCTTTGAGTGAGTTGGGCCATTTAAGTGGATCAAGTTTATGATCCAACACTCCCCCTTAAACTTAAGTGGGTTGGACCCTTTAAGTGGATCAAGTTCATGATCCAACAAAATTTACTTAATTTTTGCTACTCGTATCTTATACAAAGTCGAAGTGGTTTTGTTACAGCTATACTAAGATTTTATGTTCTTTTGCCGAAGGTGCTTCAGTTATATTCCCCTAACTCCGCTTTTGAAGCCAACTAAGACAAAATGTTTCAGCGCTCCTTCACTGTTCGTAACTACGCTTCACTAAATTGTGGACCATGGCCGGCTAGAAGCGTGCTGCTACCTCCATCGAAATTGCTACCTAACAAGTTCTGATGTTTATGATGGCCGTCCCATCAGCTAGTATTTTACTACAGGCTCGGAGACTTCTATTAAGCAATCAATTTTAGACCGAATAGAAGTATTAAAAAAGAAAGTGAAGTCGGTCACTTTCTCTGGTCCTATTGTTCCAAAACGCAGGGAAACAAAACTGAAGCGGAAGGGACCCTTTCTGGCGACAACTCACCAGATATTATTTATCCTCCTCCCTTCTTGAAACCCTAAAATCGCCAAAAGGAGGGAACACTTTGAGGCTCCAGATTTAGGCAAAGTGTTGCTCGTTATGCCCAAAGGCTAGATTTTCGATCGCCTTTACTAATCAATCCTTACTGGACACATATTTTTTTAATATATGTCTTCTACTCTATATTTGATTACTAACAATAATATTTTTACAAACACTAACCACCAGGACGATGTAACAATATAGCCCCATCTCCGTCCGGAGGGTTGTATGCTCCTTATCCTTTGGGTGCAAGTGAATTTGATTCTAGTCTGATTGCGCATCCATGAATGATAAATACTCACAACCGGAAGCCGAGTCCATCAACTAATTGATATGGACTAGCGAGCTAGCATCATTGGAGCATGTTTGATTTAGATCGGTGAAATCGATCCACATACACCACTTCCCTCCTTTATAATTACCCAAACCGGATATGAGGCTCGACGTATGTGCACAAGCTGAAATAACGTTTCCACTTCATTGATAATGGCTTCTTTCTTTTCTATGGAGAACGATCGGTGTTTTTGTCTAACGACTTTATCACGTTTATCTATTGCTAGCTCTTGGAAAATTATCGAAGGGTCTACCCCCAACACATCACTAACGTTCCACGCAAAAATATCCAAGTTTTTATGTAAATAGCATCTAAATTGTTATTTATATGTAGACTGCAACGCTCAGACACAAGCTCGTCAATTGAGTGGGTATCATACGATCACTCACTCTCCTTCGGATCGTCCATCGGTCCGAGCGAGGGGTTGTCATTGTGTGCTTGGTCTCCCCCTCCCCCTATTAGTTAATTGGCAATTAACATGTTTGTTTGGTTCGCTGACTCCCCTTTATGATATCAACTGATTTTCTGACGGGATACTTGATGCATTGCCTGAAGGTACAACGAGTAGCTTCCATCCGTTGTAGCAATCGTCTTCCAATAATAGCGTGGTAAGAGTTGGGGCATCAGAAATCATATAGTGGTTTGATCTCCTTCTTAGTAGCGTTGTGGTCGACTTTGACCATGTGTTTGACCTCTCTTACCCATTGAAATGATTTTCCCTCTTACCCCACTAAGGTGTGTTAACTAGATTGGCATGGCAGGACTTCTAGCATTCGATTGTACCTTGTCTTAAATATTATGTTAGTCAAGCTGCCTCCGTCGACCAACACTTTGATGATCATAACTACACTGATATATATTGGGATATTATGTTAGCCAAGCTCACCTTCTTTCTATTTGGATGTTAGATGAGAAATGATTTACCTATGGGGGTAGAGATATCAAACTTAGGCTATATAGCAATAATTCAACTAATGTATCCAACATGAGAAATCAATTATTAAGAAATAGTTTTCTTTTATACAGAAAGTTGAGAATGATTAGAGCTTTTAGATCAAATGTAAATCAACGATCCATAAGAAATTAATGGTGAGTAGCTAGGTAAAAAGATAAAATATTCAAAGTCAACTTAAATCTAACTTCTGTTTCAAGTCGTTAAATTTTCAATATATAATCCACTAGTGATCCAATAAATAAAAATATAATATATTTAAAGGATACTTAAAGTACGATACGAACCTTACCTCGTACAAATAACTATAATAGTCGAAAAAATATATAACTTTATTCAACTTAATATTCAATTGGATGATGGTCAAGTCGATCGCACTAAATGACCAAACATTTGTCCAACGACCAATGATCTCTAGTCGTGCCGAACAACTAAACCACTCGGACAATGACCAAGTCGTCTCCGGTCGCACCAAGCGACCATGTACTTGGATAACAACCATTTTGATCTATGTTCATATCTAGCGACCAAGTACTTGGCTAATGGCTAAATGGAGCTCTAGTCACGCCACACGACTAAGCGACTTAGAAAATACACATGTCGTGCTCTAGAATTTGTTACTATCAATACAAAATAAGACATTTTTATACCCTCACATATAACAATGTAGATCGTAGATGTCTTATCATACAATTGACATTTATAAAAATAAAAGAATAGCCATTGAGAGACCTGGATAACCAGGAGGATCCCATCTTTTTTTTACATGATTGTGAAACCTACATACATGTCATAAATTAATAAACATCAAGATATTTAACACTTACACTGATTTAATCGTTGGTTTTATAGATGGATAACATCTTATTATCCAGTCCTCAATGAATGAGAGCTCTCTAGCACGTGTGGAGTCCATCTCCTCACCGCTAGCATCATCATCAATCTTTATATCAGGTCAATTGGGCGTATTTTCTTTGAAAAAATCATAATCTACTTAAGTCTAGTTGGAAAATGAGGCACGCCGAGGATTGGCTGGAAAATGAAGGCCCTTACATTAAGTAGTATTGTGCTTGAAAACAATATAGATTGCACAAGAATGAGGAAGTCTTTGATATTCCAACCCGAGGGTCGTGTACATCTTCAACAACAAATATAGACCTCAAATAAAATCTCATATCCTACTTTAATGATAACAGATATGTTGCTAAACCTCAAATAAAATCTCATATCCTACTTTAATGATAACAGATATGTTGATAAACCTCAATCTAGCGATTTTCTCCGTTAGTTTGTCCAAATGCTTTGAAGCGCCAATAACTGAAACAATACAACTAAGACCCTAAGAATTCGAAAGCTAAATAGATAAATTTAATATTTTTACCCACACCGTGATTTTCTTAAGGTGATCCCACCAACGAGGTCATTGATTTTCATTTTTTAGGACCATCATGATCCCTTTAAAGTGCCAATGAGTTTTATCCAAAACTTCTTTAGTCAAGGTCTCATAGTGGAATTAGAAAAACAAATATCTCTCCGGAATAATTTTGAACTCCACGAATCCGAGCTAGCCCTACATATGCTTATTGTTTTCCTTCAATTGTATCGGGGTTGGACTTGACTCATAAAATAGTCCGAATTTTCTGTAATACTCTAGAGATCCCATTATAGCATTTTCGGAAACCATTAAATCTTACTAACATCTACGTTAGGATGATCGCCAATAACCAAAAGGTGTGATTATTTTGATGTATAGTAACCCCATTAGCCTATAAAAAAGCTTTGAGAAAGAGAACTGATGTAGAGATGGAGTTACAGAAAGCTACCAAAAAAGAAACCGTCATAAAAACAGGTCTAGAGCTAAGCGAGTCAGTCACAGTTGGGAGAGAGGGAGAATAGCCAAAGGTGAAAGGTTGAAGAATTAGGAGAGGGGGTGAGAGCTTCATGTAATTTTTGTATTTCCTTCAACTTTGACCCTTTTTAAGAGGACCAGAAAATGAGAACTAGTTTTGGGTGGAGGTCCAAATTTACGCGAGTGGATAGGGTTTTCTAAGAGGAAAACACCTATTATATAGTTATATAATGATTTTAGAAAGGTTCTATAAAAAACATCTAGACAAAGAGAGTGTAATTCTGTTTATGTGGCCTTTTTACTTAGACTACAAATTAAAAATAATAAAAAAAGACATTTAGCTTATCAACCGAGAATAATTAGAACGAACGTTAAAAGCCGAAGCTCAAGTTATAAAATTTACTTGAATATCCCTTAGAACCGGAGGTTAATTTAAAAGATGAGGCGGGATATCAATTAGACCAACACCTTTCAAATTGGAAAGCACTAAATTAAAATTAAGGTCAATACTCCAAGAAATACCCACCACTAGACGATTGTGTCTTAGATCCAATACTCATATCACCTGGCTCAGGCCTATACCTTGTTGCGTAGTCCGGGATGCCTGGCCGAATAACGCATGACTCGTAAATCTTTCCCTACTGCCAAGACTAAGGTGCATTAAACTCAGCTCCAAAAAAAACGACTTGAACCTAAACATCAGAACCGAAATATTATCTAGCGGTAAAGAAGAACAACGATTAGCTTTAAAGTTTTAGCAGACCTTTTATTTCTCGTCAGCGCAAAGGTAACCGACAAAACCTCATGCAGCGTGAGCAATGACAGAAATCAATTGGTCGAAGCGAGACATCCCTCTAAATATCTACCGCTGGCCACCAAAACTTTTTATAAATCACCGTCCATCCCATAATCAGAATCCACAATTATACATTAGTGAGGTACTGTAATACTACAAATTGGTTTGATAAAATAGTGTAAATTAAAAGGAACACGTCCGTTGTTTTAATCCAATTTCATCTAAATAAGATAAAATTCATGATTTTTTAACGACACTAACAAGTCTATTATGGTATTTATCGAGTGTTGATCAACGTATTGATCAACACCACATAAATCAAATTGCTTTTATAACATTACTCAACACTAATTAATTTTTAAAATTAAAAATAATATACATTTTTCGTTTAATAATAAATATAATTATTAATTGGGTTATCAACTATTTATTACTTTACTTTATACTAATAAAAAATTTAAATTTGGACTGGTGGCTAAATAAAATTATATTTTAGTAGATATAGATAAAACGTATTTGCCTCAAAGGAGTTGAGTATGGTATGCTTGTGACCAAAGGTCATGAGTTCGACTCTAACTAAATAATTAATCAATAATATATTTTATAAAACTAAATAATTTAACTGAATATATATATATTAATTATTAAATTTAAATTTTATTATTGAAATGAATGAATTAAGTTTTTTTATTAATTCTTATTATAATGTTTTAATTTAGCTAATTTAAAATTATTAAATTATTATGTTTACAACTTTTATACTTTAGAGATTATTTTATTTTGAAATGAAAAAGTTAAAAAAATTGACAGTATTATTTTTAACAGTAGTTTCTTAGTCATTTATATTTTTAAAATTTTAAATAAAAATAGATAAAACAGTTTCAAAATAACTTTTAAAAATCTTAAAATCCAATTTTAAAATTTTTAAGTTTTAAAAATGAAATTTTTGTTTTAAAACCTTAGTTTTTAGTTAATGTTTGTTTAAAAACAACTGAATTATTTTAAAACAATTTTATAAATTGAATTATAATAAATATTGGAGAAAAACAATGACGATATATTTTTAAAATCATAAAACGTTTTTTTTTTATGCATGATAAATTAATGGTTATTTATGTCCATATAAAATTATGGCTCACCATCGTTATTACTTACATAAATATATGCTAAAAAATTAAAAAGAAACAATATAAAAGTAATGTAGTTAGAGCATCGTTGGTGAAGGATAAGAGTGGGGAGTTTGATGGGAGGATGAAGCTCCAAGAGTCTTCCTCTGCTATGGGAAATAAAAATTAATCAACTTCTCGTTGATTAATCTTCTTCTCTCTCTTTCATTAGTGTTCTTCTTCTTCCTGGTGTTCTCTTCCTTTGATATTTTTCGTTATTGCTTCTGATTTGGTTTGCTTTGTTTTTGGGTTTATACTCTGTTCTCGCAGAGTCTGTGATGTTTTTTGGGTTCTTTGAGTAATGATGGCTAAAGATATGTTTAATATTGAGGATTTTCCTTCTTTGAATGAAGCGCATATGAAGATCTCTGCTGTTGATAACAGGAAGAAGATTGAGACGAAATCATACTCTGAAGCTTTAAAGAATGATATGGTTTGTAAAGCTTTTTCTCCTTATTGTGTCAAGACATTGGAAGATCACAGCATGATCCAATATTCAAATAAAATAAAATCTATTCTTCTGCAAGATTCAAGATCCACTATAGTTGCGAAGTTTAGCTAGAGAATTCCAAAAAAGGCGGCGTTCCAGTCGTTCCTTGATTCCTTCAAATTTAAAGGATCATTCTCTTATGCTACTCTTGATTCAAGACAGATTTTGATTGAGTTCAGTTTGCTGGAGGACGTTGATAGAATTTCGTCGAAGTGGTTATGGAAAGTTGATGGAAAAGTTATGCGAATCATAAAATGGAGTCCTAAAAACAGCAAGAACTATGAATGTCCAACTACCCTTCTTTGGGTGCGATTCGAAAGATTGTTAGAATTTCTGTATAACAGAAATATAATCAAAGATATGGCTGATTCTTTGGGGATGGTTCATCAAATTGTGGTTCCTAACTATAATAGAGCTTTGGCGAATGCTTGCTACGCTTTAATTGAAATTGATGTATCCAGTTTATTGAAAAGAAAGTTGTGGATAGGATTTGGTGAGCAGGAAGGTTGTTGGGTAGGGGTTAGTTATAAAAATGCTCCATTTT
Source organism: Limnanthes douglasii subsp. nivea (assembly GCA_036936605.1). NCBI lineage: Eukaryota > Viridiplantae > Streptophyta > Magnoliopsida > Brassicales > Limnanthaceae > Limnanthes > Limnanthes douglasii. The sequence goes on along the minus strand of JAUPFV010000001.1, from coordinate 21,258,362 downwards.
ATTGTCACAGATGCAAGCATTTGGGTCATAACTTTGAGGAGTGTAAAAAGACTGTAAATAAAGAAGATTTTGATGCGAAGCGTTATAGTTTAGATAAAAGGCAATCTGTTTCTGGTAAAGCAAGTGATTCTAGTTCTCAAATTCCAAAGGATGATAAAGTTCAACCTTCTAGTCAAGTTTACAAAAGGAAATTGCAATCTATTATTATTTCTAAGGACAATTCTGTGATTGCTCAAAACAATGCTATCTCAACAAGTCCAACAAAGGAGGCCTTATCTGCTAAAGAATGTCAAAACATTTAAGATCGTGATAAGGGTGAAGACTGTATTCATCAACATGAAGAGATGAAGATTATTGAAGCCATCAAGAATCTTGATCAAGGATGCTATCAGAGGGATTCTTCTGAATTTGACAATTCGAATGAAGTGGTTCTCTATAATTCAGATTGTAGTACTCCTGAGGATCAGATTGTGAAACTGTCTTCACTTGTGTTTAAAGAAATTATTCTGAAAAAGCTAAAAACTAATAAAAAAATAAAGAAACCTGATGAAAGGATCGTTAAATCCTTACGTTTTAAGGACATTCGTAACAGATCATACTCTGATAATGATAAATCTGATTAGTTGGAACCTTCGGGGAATCAACAATAATCCTACCATTTTGAGGTTAAAGGACATGATTCATTCTAATAATATTCAAATTCTTGCTTTACATGAACCTTTGGTGACGACTGATAAGATTAAGGATTTTGCTGATAAGCTTGGCTTCAACAACTATGCTGCTAATCTGTCTAATAAAGTATGGTGTTTCTGGAAAGATGATTTCACAAGTACAAATGAGTTTCAAAGTAAAAGTGATCAAATCTTTTATTAGAGTAGTCTTGTCCTTTATATAGAGGAGCTAAAAGATATAGATTACTACAAGGAAGGTTACGAAGCTGAGAAGAAGCTTAGAGAAATTAGGCATTGCAAAGTAGTCGACCAATTAAATGGTTATGAAATGGCACGGTCCGAACTAATCAAAAGTGCTCTCTGCATAAAGAACCATATGCGAATCAACCACATCGTGGAGACTGAATTCCTGACTAGTAATCATAAAGCAGAGTTGAATAAACTCAACACTAGCCATGCTACTGAACTAGCCGCTGAAAAAGACAACGCCAACAAGCCTCGAAATTCTCTCACTCTTTGTGAGATAAAAAACAAAGAGCTAACCGATGATATAGCTAAGTTGAAGAAGAATTTCAAAGCTGAAAAAGATACTGTTGACGCTGCCGCGGAAGCTGAACTTTCAAAGGATATGCAAACTGTTATCCGCGTCAGAAAAGAAGATGGGACCATTCTTCTCTTTCGTGAACTTCACGCTACTTATCCAAAAGTCGAACTGAAAAGCTTTTGGAATGATATCCCTGAAGAAAAACGCCCAAACAAAGCTTTCGACCCTGTTCCAAGTTCATCGTCTTCCGAAGACGAATCATCCGATGAAGAAGAATATTTTGAATGACTTTATTATTATCTTTTTATCCATGTCGAATTACAATATCCTTTTTTTACCTTAATGACTTGATCTAAATGAAATGGTTTTTGTATGTTATTATTTTCCTTGTATCTTATTTGATGCTGAATTTTTTAAACAAAATAACTATAAAACCTTAACAAATTAATGTAAACTTATCACATTATTTAAATTCTCTGCTTTTCAACTTTGAATCATATCTATTTCTCATAAGAGTTTGATAATTGATTACATTCAGATGAGCTCGAACCCTTTTCTCCTCAATCAAATCTAAATTAGCCCTTCAAATTTCGTCATTAGACCTTCAAGAGTATTGATATATTCTTAAAGATGACATCGTAGATTCAATAGGGCTGACTGCATCCATACCATATGCCAAAGCAAAATGAGTCTCTTTTGTAGCCTCTTTTAGAGTTGTTCGATAAGCTTGAAGCACCTCTTGAAAATAATTTGGCAATTTACCTGCTGCCCCCGATAGATTCTTCTTCAAGCCATCAAAAATCGTTATATTTGTCACTTCCACTTGTCCATTAGCTTGAGGATGAAAAGGCGTCGAAAAATATTACTGAATTCCTTTATAGGTACAAAATACAGCCATTTCCCTATTATTAAACTGAGGGCCATTATATTTTGTGATCCTCCGAGGAACCCCAAAACGACAACAAATACTATTCATAATAAATTTGATAACATACTTTGCCTTTGTGCCTGATAGCGGTTCTGCTTCTGCCAACTTCGTAAAAAAATCCACCGCCACAATTATCATTTGTCTTCCCCCAGAGACCATCGGCAAAGGTCCCACCAGATCAATTCCCCACCTATCATGATTTTAGGCCAGTAAAACCCTGCAAGTAAAACTCGACGTGATAGAGCTTTGAACCCATAATGAGCTGATCTTTCACCATCATGTAACTCTGACAATACTTCTTGTGATTCTTGCTTGCCTAAACATCGTAGTATTGGTTTGCTTAATGCCTTTTTATATAAAATTCCATCAAGAACTATATATCTGAAGGCTTTTTCCCCTTAAATGTTTGGCCAATTGAGAATCATCTGGCAGTAATCCTTGGGTAAAAAAATTAAGAATATCTGATCGCCAATCGCGTCGGCTTTTATCCGTGATAAAAAATTCTTCTATAATTTCACATTGGCTAGATTGACTAATAATTTAAGGATTTTCTTATAAAAAATCCAACGATTTTCTTTCTTGTAAGCAATATTTGCTAAAGAATCAGCCACAGTGTTACTTCCTCGCCCGATATATTCCACAACCACGTTGTCAAACATAAGCATTAAATTCTGAAGCTCCCAAAGATACAAAATCAAACGATCCTTTCTTGCTTCAGAAAATCCAGACACCTGATTTGCTAATACATGAGAATCTATTTCTAAGCGCACCGAAGTCGCCCCAAAAGTTTTTACCAATCTCAAACCTGCCAAAGCAATTTCGTATTCAACTTCATTGTTCGAAGCATGAAAACCAAATTTAATTTATTGGACCATCGTTTCTCTCGTCAGAGCTATTAATTGAACCTCAACACTGCACCCTGAAATATTGGATCCTCCATCCGTTCGAACAACCCACCTCGAATCTACAAGTAAATCTTTTTTACTTTCTTCCTCATCTAATCGGCTTGAATAAAACTCAACAAAAAATCCGCCATTGCTTGTGCTTTACTCGTTGTTCGAGGTATAAATAATTTATCGTAATCCCCATACTTCACTAACCATTTGGTCATCCTCCCCAAAATATTAGGTCATTGTAAAACATTTTTAAAGGGGAATGAAGTTTGGACTTCGATAATATGAGCTTGAAAATATGGACGCATCTTTTTAGCCAACAATCACCAATCCTGAATCTTCACTAATTAACACTGGGCTGAGTGCAAAATCTGATACCGCAATGTACAGAAATAATTTCTCCCCATTTCGAGGCTTTGTAAAAATCTCTAGTGATGAAAACAAATTTTTAATGTTTGTGAACGCTGCTTCACATTCGGACGTCCGTTCGAACCTATTGGGCCCTCGTAACACTTGAGAGAAAGGAGAGAATTTGTTAGAAAATCTTGAAATAAATCGATTAGTGATGCTAACCTTCTTGTCAAAAATTGCACTTCTTTGATCGACCGAGGAGAATTCATAGTTATCACGGCTTTCAGTTGTTCTATGTCAGCTTCTATTCCTTTTTCACTAATAATAAAACCCAAAACATTCCCCGATCGAACTCCGAAGATGCATTTCTCAGGATTTAATTTCAACATGATCGCCCCTTATAATAAAAAAAACTTCCTCTAGATCATCAAGATGCACTTCGTCCCTTGATCTTTTTACTACCATATCGTCTATATATACCTCAATATTTCTTTCGATCTGCATAGCCAAAGCTTTATTCATTAATCTCTGATAAATGGCTCCAACATTCTTCAATCCGAAGGGCATTACTCTATAACGATGCATACCCCTATCAGTTATAAACGTTGTGCACTCTTGATCTTTTGGATCCATTTGGATCTGATTATACCCTGCAAAAGCATCCATAAAAGTTAAAATTTTGTTGCCAGAAGTAGAATCGATCAAATGATCTATCCGAGGAACAGGAAATTGATCCTTAGGACAAACTTTGTTTAAATCTGTAAAATCCACACACATCCTCTATTTCCCATTCTTCTTTTTTACTACTACTGGATTCGCTGTCCATAAAGGATACTGTGATTCCCTTATTCGTCCAACTCCACTTCAGCAACCATTGCTTCTGTTTTTTCCAAGGAAAACGCTCTTCTTTTTTGAATTACCGGCTTGATTTTCGGATCTATGGCCAAGCTATGTCTAATTATCTTAATAGGTACTCTTGTTACATCTTCTGTCCTCCAAGCGAAAACATCCAAATTTTATGATAACAAAATAAAGCAGTTATTAACGTAGAAAAGGGGTCAATAAAGTTCCGATTCGAAGTACATTTATTTCCGAAAAAGTAAACTCCTCTATGTCTTCACTCACCGTTAAAGACCCCGGGGTTTCCCTCGGATCGTCAACCCTTTCTTCCAAATCGGAAGGTTGCCCCTTCTAACTGCTATTCTCGCATCAAATCTCCACTACTGGTTCCTCGGACCCGAAGCGCAGTGCCATAACATTCCCTGACAACCTTTTGATCGTCTCGAACCACCCCAACTCTGTCTCCAACTACGTACTTAAAACACTGATGAACTGTATAAACCACCCCGTACATTCTTGAAAGCCACGACCTTCCAAAAATAGCATTATAACTTGTGGGATAGTTCACCAGCACAAAGAGTACCTGAACCTTTTTCTTGAATGGTCCTTTTCCCAAACTAACTTCACCATATAACTCTCTAACAACACAAGCGGTTACACCCACGAATCCGATAATTGTACGATCCGATTAAATAATCTGAGGTGGATTTGTCATTCTATCATAGGTGGATTTAAAAAGGACATTATCAAAACTGCCAGTGTCAATCAGCACACGTCAAATTTCGACGCCAGCCACCTCAGCTTCGATCACCACAGCATCCTCGTGTGGTCCTGCTGTCCCTCTCAGATCATATTCATCAAATAAAATGAAGGGAATATCTTTCTTTCCATATAAGTGTGTTGACATCCTCCTTTCAATTTGAGTTGTCAAGTTGACAACATGCCTTTTCCTTTAACTGTCTGAATTTCCAGTCATTGAATCTCCCCAAAAAATAGCCAACGATTAAAAAAACTTAGATAATTCTCGAAGTCTCCCCTTTTCCACAGGCTATTCGACTGTCATCAGAAGAAACCTGTTTGGATCGTTTTCAACGTATTCAGTAGAAGCATGGAACGATTCAATCTATGAATCCATAATAATCAAGTTCTCAGCTGGTGGTGCAGCCTTCGAAGTTGATGCACCATTATTTTTCGATGCACTCCCATGTGACTTCACATAAGTCAGGAGCTTTCCATTCTCAATAAAATATTGGATTTCTTTCTTCAGAAAAATAAAATCATTTGTATTATCTCTAATATTATCATGATATCTGCAAATTTATTATTTCTCTCTTCCCTTGGTCTACTGATGGGAGCCGGCTTCTTAAAATTAACAGAATTCTTGGTCTTATCCCAGATGACATAAACATTCTCTGTCAGATCAACATATATAATACTCAGGTATGACCCATGTATTTGGTCTAGGTCTATAGTAAGTATTAGATGGAGCATGGTTTGAATAACCACCACCCGGTCTCATCTCTTTGCTTCCCATAAACTGCCTTTGAAAAGCAATATAGAAATCTCTGAAATTTGATATAGACCCCCTCAGAATCCTGTTGTACCACTTAAGAGTCGTTCCTTTAAAAGTTTGGAAAAATGTACGACACACAAGTCGGTCGTCATCTTTGAAATTCATCATATAATTCTTGAATTGTTCGATGTGGTCATCGGGGTCCTGCATCCCATTGAAATTTTCAACCTCTGAAATGTCGAAATGTTTCGCAAGCGCCATGGATTGAACTTCATTTGTCAACATAGAATTTCTCTAGTCAACGCCTTGGACGAACTGATCATCAGTCCCCATTATAAAATATAATTCCTATTAGTTTCAACATAATGATTGGAACGATTCCCTTCATGCCAAGTTGAACAAGGAGTATTCTTGGATTTACTTTCCTTTTTATACTTCCTCGAATAATCTCTATTAGATTCTCCTCTTGAAGAACCTCTATGCCTTTTAAAACCCGAGATTGAGCTTTCGACCTCCTCGTCACTAGAAGTCACTAATTTCTGTTTATCTCTTTTCTCCTTTTGAGACGAATATCGCTCTTTAGGAGCCACACAACGTGCCTTTTTGTGTTCGGACTTAGTGCGTCGGTCCTCAAAAGATCAATCTGATTGACTTTCCACCTTAGTCTTTTCTACTTCCTGTCAAACCTCAGATATGATCCTCGCTGAGAGTATCTATTACTCTCTTCGTTCATATTTATCATTGAAAGTATTTATTTTATCTAGAAGTTGATTCATTCGCGCTTCAATATCAGATTAAGCTCGGATCGGAGACGATCCATCAGTTTTATTTCCATCAGTTTTCTCACCATCCATAGTGACGGAAGCGTAGGATTGTTTTCAGGAGTTTAGTCAGAAAATACAACTAAATTGTATCAAGATTTCAATATCAGATCCATCAGTCTTATGAATTTTAATCAGAAAATACAACTAAATTGTATCAAGATTTCAAACGAAATAAAAGCACTCATAATACGTCCCCAGTGGAGTCACCAATTTGATGAGTTATCGGTTTGCCTTAGTAAATTGTCAAGAGTGTATTCTAGAGAGAAAAAAAGCTAAAGAGTTTTTAGAGAGATAAAACACAAGTACAAATGAGTTTTAAAGTAAAAGTGTTCAACTTTTTTATTAGAGTAGTCTGGTCCTTTATATAGAGGAGCCAAAACTTAGTCTTAAACTAAATCTGTTATAAAAAAATGGACTAATTGCTGTTTAGTCCTTACAAATTATACAAAGTTACAAATATCATCTGAAACTTACACCAGTCACGAATTCAGGACAAAACTTACATTAATTACAATTAAATCCTTAAATTTACATTATTTACAATTTAGTTCTTAAAAATCTATTTCCATATGAGATACAATTTGAAGTTGATGGCTTTTATAGAAAAAGTAATCTTTAGATTGGAGAATTGATCATCATCTCTCATATTTTTTACCAACATATCATTAATATAAAGCTTAACATTTCTTCCGATCTCGCTAAAAAGGCTTTATTTACCAAACCTTGATAAGTAGCCCCAACATTATTTAAACCAAACGACATTACTTTATAGGAGTTGAGGACCATACCTATTTTACATGTGGTGATGTATTGGTCTCTTAGATCCATATGTATCTGGTTATAACCTGCAAAAGCATCCAGAAATGATAAAAGGTTATTATTAGAAGTCGATTCCATAAATTGGTCAATTTTAGAGACATGGAACGAAATCTTCACACAAGCCAAGTTTAGAACTGTGAAGTTAACATACATATTCCACTTTCCATTTTTATTTTTAACATGTACCGGTTTTTGTATCCATAAAAGGTATTGAGTTTCCCATATATTCCTCACTTTCGTTAAACGATCCACTTCTGCAGCAATTATTCAGACTTTTCAGTATAAAAATATCATTATTCGTATAACAGAGCGTACGGTGGATCATATTTCTAGCTTGGTAAATAATACTCTCAATAATGCTTTTCATATCCTTGGTACACCACGATAACATGTGCAAATTCTTAGATAAAAATGATAGTAATTGTTCGAGTCAACTAGTGGTAATTGAGCTCCAATTCTCACGTTTTTCCTATTTGGAAAAGTATATACATCAACATACTTATTAGATACTACTAAAATAGGAGTCTCTCTCAAATAATCTATAGTATCTGATTCCAATGTGAAATCAGATAATTACTACTCCTTTTTTGCTTCCGTATTGTGGAGTGTCTTAGAAGCCAGAGTGGTGACATAACACTCTTTAGCCACCCTCTGGCCACTCTGGATAACCACAACCTCACCCCCAACGACATATTCCAATAATTGATGGACCATTGAGGAAATAATTTTCATTCTTGATAACCATGATCTACCAAAAAATAGCATTATACAAAGTCGGACCTTTTATGACTATAAAAAATACTCTCACTATCTTTTTGAAGGTTCATTTTTCGAGTATAGCATCAAATTTGAATTCACTTATTATAACAAGAGTGTTTTCATTTGTTTGTTGGTAGATATGGAAAAAATTGAAACTGCCCATATCAATCAGAATCCTTTGGATTTTGGTTTCCTCGATTGTCGCTTCGATCACCACAATATCCTCATGTGGCATAACAACATATCTCAAATCATCACCGTCAAACACAATAAATTGTATTAAATCATAGTCAAGATGAGTAGAAATTTTACCTTCTAAATGAGTTTCCAGTATCATAGCATGCCCCTTTCATGAGTAACTCAAAGGCCCAAAAACTATATCTCCATCATAAAATAGTTTTTTACTCAAAAAATTCACACAAATAGTTAACCTATCCTATCTTTTTAGGTTCGTTAATCACCATGGTATTATTTCAGTCAGAATCGAGATCAAGATATTCGGAGTCTACATCAAATCATTATAAATTCCATTTATAATCATAGTATTTTCTTACTTATGGGCAACTTCTATTGCCTCATTTTGAATTGTAGCTTGACTAATAACAAGAGCTTGCAGCCAACCGACTGACTGTACTTTGACAAACATAGTCAATTTTCTATTCTTAATTAATGTTTGCATCTATTGCTTTAGCATAAAATTATGTACTTTAACTCTCCCGCGGAGTTTGGATTAGGAATGGTTTTCTATATTGAACAAAATTTCTATCATTGTCAAAAATGGTAGCAACAATTTTTGTTAGCTCCACAAAGTGATCGGGTCGAACCCATTGTCAAAAATGGTAGCAACAATTTATGTTAGCAACACCAATTGTTTTTATACTTAAGTTTCAACCCTTTAAAGCTTCAGCTTCAGCATTTCTCATTTCCATCACTTTGAGTCTATTTTTAGAAATTCTCCACCTATGCTTGCATTGAATTGATATTCATTTCCTCAATGCTCTTAATACTCAACTAATAAATATAATCCACATACATCTCAAACTTTATCAAATCCCAAGAAAAATATAAAATTTTATGAAGATATTTCTTTCAACATATTAGTCTCGTGACCGTTTTCATGCAAAAACTAGTAATAATATCGATCCTTTCCAAATCAAGACGAGATCGAGCAAGACTTGACATCTAATTACTAAACTATTATTATTGCTCTTCTGTTTGAACATCTAAGCCATTAGAATCATGGAAAATTCTGAACCTCCATGATGGTTGAACTTCCTCTGTAGAGGCCAAACCAATACCAAACTTGGAACCAACTTGGGTATAAACATTATTGGATTTACCTTTATATTCAAAATTCACCTAAATTCCTTCTCCAGTCTAGGTAGTAATATCTATAATATTAGCCTTTGTAATCACTTCATTGAATATCACATCCCTGTTAATTAAAGTAGTATCACTCCTAACATACAATCACCACAAACTATATCATTTTACACCTTCTAAACAACTAAGAGTTGAGTCCAGTTGTCTTGACAGCTCATCCATAAAATCTCCTGCTTATTCCAGCTATCAGAAGCATTCCCCTTACTCTCTCAAGTAAGGTTTGGTTCATCTTCTAATCTATTATATATCTTAGAGTAATTCTTAAGGTTGTATGCCTACGTATAGCAAGTTAAGAACAATAGCTAGTGAATGATCATTCTTAAATTTCAAGCAATTGTCACTTTCTAACTTGTTCAAGTACTTCTCATACAGATTCTCCACCAACTTTTTCTAATGCTTAAACTATTGAATCGAACCTTGGTAAAACCACTCCGAACAGAAGGCATGCCTTCCACTAAAATACCATTAGTCATGTTAGCCTTCATAACAATAGTATATTTTTGCAAGACCATTAGTATGCCATCTTCATTCTTTTAATTAAATATTTCCTCATTTAAAATTAATATAGATGGAAGGTTTTATTTAATTTTAGAGACCTATTATATTTATCTAATTTCTTCCCACACTTCTACCCATTATGCCATCTTCAGTTTTAAAGTTATGTTGATTATCTAATTTCTTCCTACTAAGACAATTCCTACTTATACGATTTTTGTTTGCATAATCAACATTTTAACCTAAAACCAATACTGTTCTTGTTTGTATCTCTCCTTTAAGGCATTCCCCTCATATTTACTCCACAACCCTTCTTCATCAAAGTCACTTTCTTTTGAATTTATAGCACTTTTTATCGTAATATACTATTGTTCATAGAGTATAATGTCAAAAACATGTGCATACACATTCATGGTAATATACTTTATATTCATCTTAAACCTTGACTTCTATCATATTCAAATATTGAAATTATCAAGTGCTTATAAATATCATTATTATCATCCTTTTGGAACGTATACAACTACTTTTTAAGATGAAATCAATTTTCCAAATATTTTTTTGATGTAAATTGCTTCAGTATTTTTAAATCCCTACGTCCGAAGACTCTTCAGATACATCTCAAAGTATCTTATCTCTCGAACTCAATATCAGAGCACTATGAGCCTTGAACAATACTTCAGATTCCATTTCCATTTTAACTATCTCATTAATGAAGACATATATTCCAATATGTAAAAGCCATTCTTAGACCTTCATTCATTATCAATGGTGAATATCATGATCGAACTTTATCGAACTCATTTACATGATTGTGTTATAATTTCTGATACGATTTGAATCACTAGACTTAAAATTTGAAGCGAATTCTTCTTTCAAGTTCCCGGTTATCACTAACAAGTGATATTACTACATACTCCACCCTCATCACACCACTTGTTAAGGAGCTCATAATATCATAGATGAGAGGCTTAGAATTTAGTTGTGACTTAGACTTAGTGGTGAACACTTCCTCCAAGTGTGGCATGAAAGAACAAAGCTTTGAATTTTTACTCACAGAATAAAGTTAACATGAAAAACTAAAAAACTATAATCATACAAACAACATAAAAGATTTAACGTCATTTCATCTATTGATGAGCAACTTGGCTGCTCTTTATTTTTCCAAAACAATACAGATGACTTTAAGGAAATGATAAGGGTTTTCCAGATAGAAGATCTTGGTTTTGCTGGCTCTATGTATACTTGGTCCAACAAGTCAAAATAGAAACGTCTGGACAGGGATTTCACAAACAACAAATGGTTTGAATTCTTTGTTGAAACTAAATTTATTCATAAATCAAGAACTTGTTTGGGTCACATTCCCTTACTTATTAATATTTCTAAAGAAAATCCAAATATAAAAAAGTTCTAAATTTATAGACATGTGGTCTTTGGATATAGAATTTCTTCCTTTTGTTGAAATAAATTGGACCCATGATATTAAGGGCAATCATTTGATCAATTTCTGGCACAAACTAAAAAGACTTAAGGAAAGATTGAAAACTTGGAACAAGTTGTATTTCGTTAATATTTTTTAATAAAGTACAAGCAGTCGAAGATGAGGTTCGAATCCTTGAAATAAAGCACCAAGATCAAAACAACACTGACATAAGAATGCATCTATCTAAATCTAATACACTGCTAATTCAAGCTAAAAAAATAGAAGAGATGTTTTAGATGCAAAAATGTTATGCAAAGTGGACTGTGAAGAGTAACGAAAACACGAAAATGTTTCACAATTATGTTAAGAGAAAAATAAAAAAGAATAGCATTAATGGTAATAAATAAAATAATACCTCGATAACGGACATAAGCTTTATTGGTATTTCTGCTGCATCTTACTCCAAAGAAGCCCTCTCTCATCAATGATGAAGACAATCATGATTTAATGCTGCCACCAACTAAAGAGAAGATCTGGAACATAATCAATAACTTGAATTCCTCAAGCGATGCACGTATGGATGAATATAATCGGTGCTTTTATAAAACTTCTTGGACTATAATAAAAAAAGATCTCAGTAAAGTTATGGAATATTTTATACTTGGAAAAAACATTCCTAAAGATATCCTAGCTACGAGTATCTGTTTGATCCCTAAGTCTGATAATCCTTCTAGATGAAAAGATTTCAGACCTATTAGTCTTTGCTCCCTTTTAAACATAATAATGTCAAAAACTTTTAACGATATGATATATAAAGTTCTTCATAAAATCATTTAAAGTAATCAAGGTGGATTTATGCTTGGTAATTGCATTCAAGAGAATATCCTTACTACTAAATAAAACCCAAAACATTCCCCGATCGAACTCCGAAGGTGTATTTCTTAGGATTTAATTTCAACATGATCGCCCTTATAATAAAAAACACTTTCTCTAGATCATCAAGATGCACTTCGTCCCTTGATTTTTTTACTACCATGTCGTCTATATATACCTCAATATTTCTTCTGATTTGCAGAAGCTTTATTCATTAATCTCTCATAAATGGCTCCAACATTCGTCAATCCGAAGGGCATTACTCTATAACAATGCATACCCCTATCAGTTATAAACGTTGTGCACTCTTGATATTTTGGATCCATTTGTATCTGATTATACCCTGAAAAAGCATCCATAAAAGTTAAAATTTTGTTGCCAGAAGTAGAATCAATCAAATGATCTATCCGAGGAACAGGAAATGGATCCTTAGGACAAACTCTGTTTAAATCTGTAAAATCCACACACATCCTCCATTTCCCATTCTTCTTTTTTACTACTACTGGATTCACTGTCCATAAAGGATACTGTGATTCCCTTATTCGTCCAACCTTAGACAAACGATCCACTTCAGCAACAATTGCTTCTGCTTTTTCCAAGGAAAACGCTCTTCTTTTTTGAATTACCGGCTTGATTTTCGGATCTATAGCCAAGCTATGTCTAATTACCTCAATAGGTACTCCTGTTACATCTTCTGTCCTCCAAGCGAAGACATCCAAATTTTGAGATAAAAAAATCAAGCAATTATTAACGTAGAAAAGGGGTCAATAAAGTTCCGATTCGAAGTACTTTTACTTCCGAAAAAGTAAACTTCTTTATGTCTTTACTCACCGTTAAAGACCACGGGGTTTCCCTCGGATCGTCAACCCTTTCTTCCAAATCGGAAGGTTGCCCCTTCTAACTGCTATTCTCGCATCAAATCTCCATTATTGGGTCCTCGGACCCGAAGCACAGTGCCATAACATTCCCTGACAACCTTTTGAACGTCTCGAACCACCCCAACTATGTCTCCAACTACGTACTTAAAACACTGATGAACTGTATAAACCACCCCGTACATTCTTGAAAGCCACGACCTTCCAAAAATAGCATTATAATTTGTGCGACAGTTCACCAACACAAAGAGTACCTGAACCTTTTTCTTGAATGATCCTTTTCCCAAACTAACTTCACCATATAACTCTCCATCAACACAAGCTGTTACACCCACAAATCCGATAATTGTACGATCCGATTAAATAATCTGAGGTGGATTTTTCATTCAATCATAGGTGGATTTAAAAAGGATATTAGCAGAACTGCCAGTGTCAATCAGAACACATCGAATTTCGACGCCAGCCACCTCAGCTCCGATCACCACAGCATCCTCGTGTGGTCCCGTTGTCCCTTTCAGATCATCTTCATCAAACAAAATAAAGGGAATATCTTTCTTTCCATATAAGTGTGTTGACATCCTCCCTTCAATTTGAGTTGTCAAGTTGACAACATGCCTTTTCCTTGAACTATCTGAATTTCCAGTCATTGAATCGCCCCAAAAAATAGCCAACGATTCAAAAAAGTTAGATAATTCTCAAACTCGCCTCTTTTCCACAGGCTCTTCGATTGTCATGAGAAGCAACCTGTTTGGATATTTTCAACGTATTCAGTTGAAGCATCGAACGATTCAATATGTGAATCCATAATAATCAAGTTCTCAATTGGTGGTGCAGCCTTCGAAGTCGATGCGCCATTATTTTTCGATGCACTCCCATGTGACTTCACATAAGTCAGGAGCTTTCCATTCTTAATCAAATATTGGATTTCTTTCTTCAGAGCAATAAAATCATTTGTATCATGTCTAATATCATCATAATATCTGCAAAATTTATTATTTCTCTCTTCCCTTGGTCTATTGATGGGAGCCAGCTTCCTAAAATTAACAGAATTCTTGGTCTTATCCCAGATGACAGAAACATTCTCTGTCAGATCAGTATAATACTCAGGCATGACCCATGTATTTGGTCTAGGCCTATTGTAAGTATTAGATGGAGAATGGTTTGAATAACCACCACTCCGGGAAGGCAAATTGTTGTTCTTCTACCTCGACTACTGATTACCATTACCATTCGAGGGCTATCCCGAATTCTTCGGAGTGTTAGCTGGTCGCCTCAGACTCTACTCAACTCCTCCACTTTGATCTGATCCTCAACTTGACCCATCAAAGCTCCAAAAGTCAAGGCCCTTCTTTTTGTTGTTTCATTAGCTAAATCTCTTGGCAACAATCCTTGGCGAAAATTTTCCATTGCCATATTTTTCTCACAGTTTTCCAAACTAGCCTTGGTCAACACAAACCTCTTGGTATAATCTTTCAATTTTTCTCCCGGTGCCTGCTTGCAGTGAATAATTGTATCACCATTTGCTCTCATCTCTTCGCTTCCCACAAACTGCCTTTAAAAAGGAGTATAGAAATCTCTGAAATTTGATATAGACCCCCTCAGAATCCTGTTATACCACTTAAGAGATGTTCCCTTAAAAGTATGGAAAAATACACGACACACAAGTCGGTCATCATCTTCGAAATTCATCATATAATTCTTGAATTGTTCGATGTGGTCATCGGGGTCCTGCATCCCATCAAAATTTTCAACCTTTGAAATGTCGAAACGCTTCGCAAGCGCCATGGATTGAATTTCATCTCTCAACATAGAATTTCTCTAGTCAACGCCTTGGACGAACTGATCATCAGTTCCCATTATAAAATATAATTTCCTATTAGTTTCAACATAATGATTGGAACGATTCCCTTCATGCCAAGTTAAACGAGGAGTATTCTTGGATTTACTTTCCTTTTTATACTTCCTCGAATAATCTCTATTAGATTCTCCTCTTGAAGAACCTCTATGCCTCTTAAAACCCGAGGTTGAGCTTTCGACCTCCTCGTCACTAGAAGTCAACAATTTCTGTTTATCTTTTTTCTCCTTTTGAGACGAATATCGCTCTTTAGGAGCCACGCAACGTGCCTTTTTGTGTTCAGACTTAGCGCGTCGGTCCTCAAAAGATCGATCTGACTGACCTTCCACCTCAGTCTTTTCTACTTCCTGTCAAACCTCAGATCTGATCCTCGCTGAGAGTATCTCTTGCTCTCTTCATTCATATTTCTCATTGAAACTATTTATTCTATCTAGAAGTTGATTGATTCGCGCTTCAATATCAGATTAAGCTCGGATCGGAGACGATCCATCATTTTTCTCAGCATCCATAGGGACGGAAGCGTAGGATTATTTTCAGGATTTTAATTAGAAAATACAACTAAATTATATCAAGATTTCAATATCAGATCCATCAGGCTTATAAATTTTAATCAGAATATACAACTAAATTGTATCAAGATTTCAAACGAAATAAAAGAACTGATAATATGTCCCTAGTGGAGTCGCCAATTTGATGAGTTATCGGTTTGCCTTAATAAATTGTCAAGAGTGTATTCTAGAGAGAGAAAGAGCTAAAGAGTTTTTAGAGAGATAAAACACAAGTACAAATGAGTTTTAAAGTAAAAGTGTTCAACTCTTTTATTAGAGTAGTCTGGTCCTTTATATAGAGGAGCCAAAACTTAGTCTTAAACTAAATCTGTTACAAAAGATGGACTAATTGCTGTTTAGTCCTTACAAATTATAAAAAGTTACAAATATCCTCTGAAACTTACACCAGTCACGAATTAAGGACAAAACTTACATTAATTACTATTAAATCCTTAAATTTACATTATTTACAATTTAGTCCTTAAAAATCTATTTCCATATGAGATTCTATTTCAAGTTGATGGCTTTTATAGAAAAAATAATCTTTAGATTGGAGAATTGATCATCATCTCTCATATTTTTTTACCAACTTATCATTAATATAAACCTTAATATTTCTTTCGATCTCGCTAAAAAGGCTTCATTTACCAAAGCTTGATAAGTAGCCCCAACATTATTTAAACCAAATGGCATTACTTTATAGGAGTTGAGGACCATACCTATTTTAAATGTGGTGATGTATTGGTCTCTTAGATCCATATGTATCTGGTTATAACCTGCAAAAAGCATCCAGAAATGATAAAACGTTATTATTAGAAGTCGATTCCATAAATTGGTCAATTTTAGAGACACGGAACAAATTCTTCACACAAGCCAAGTTTAGAACTGTGAAGTTAACATACATATTCCACGTTCCATTTTTATTTTTAACATGTACCGGGTTTTTTATCCATAAAAGGTATTGAGTTTCCCATATATTCCTCACTTTCGTTAAACGATCCACTTCTGCAGCAATTAATTCAGACTTTTCAGTATAAAAATATCATTATTCGTATAACAGAGCATATGATGGATTATATTGCTAGCTTGGTAAATAATACTCTCAATAATGCTTGTCATATCCTTGGTACACCACGATAACATGTGCAAATTCTTAGATAAAAATGATAGTAATTGTTCCAGTCAACTATGATGAGTCTGGATTCTGTTACCACTACGGACAGGGACAGTTCGGACAAACACTACCTAACCGGACAGGGCAATTCGAACACCTCACCCATTGGACTCTTCGAACAAGAACTAAAGTACTTAAAACCTAAATACTTCTTGACTAAGCTGCTTGCTCTCCTACTAAGAGCTCATGGGTCCTTGAACTTGACCCGGGTCCATTAAACATGACCCGAAAGCCCATAAGGCCCAGATGTAAGGGTATAAATACCCAACCACCAACATTAAATGAGGGTAATGAAAATTAAATACAACCAGGCTGCTTAATTCTCCCTCTACTCACTACTTAAACATTAAATACTTATAAACTTCCACAAAACTCCAAACAAAAATTACAAACTTACCCTCAGACGAAAATAAACCTCACCAAATTGGCGACCACAGTGGGAGGACGACGGTGCCTGAATCAAGCATTCGAAACCAACAGGAAAAATCAGTCCGAATGAGTCCGGACACCCCAGAAGTACCACCAGCTTTGCTTGAAGTGGTGGGTGAGAATGATGAATACACCATCGAGGAACGTGATAGATTAAAGGGCGAGATAGAAGCTCTGAGGGCAGAGAATGCTAAGATGGGCATGAAAGAAAAGTCAAAAGCATCAGTCGCTCATCATACTGACAACCCTAGAGAGCATAAGCCTTCGAAGACTCATGTGAGTACCAAGAAGACTCATGCTAGCTCCAAAAAGTCTCACCGGTCTAAGCTAGTGGAAAGTTCTGATTCAGACTCAGAGTCTTCTGGTAGCTCCTCGGACAAGGATGGAGTCGAGGAGTCCTTGTCCTCCAGTAGTGATGAGGGCCGATCCAAAAAGAAGCAAAAATTTATTAAAAAGTATTCAAGAAAAAGGGATAGACATGGGAAATTGAAGAAAAATATAGGCAAATGATCATCTCACAGCCGGAGGCATGTAGACCGGATGCTGATGGATCCTTTCGCCTTCCACGATGAACCAGGTATCTTTGCAACTCCCAATAAGGATATTGTGTTCAGTCGTGGCCGGAATTGGAGACAATCTCCATTGTCTTCCAAGATATTGTCTGGAAACCTCCCTAAGAGGTTCGATAGCACTCAAATGGAAAAATACGATGGCAGTACTGATCCGGACAACCACTTGGAACAATTTAAAAACTTTATGATGAATTTCGATGATGACGACAATTTACTATGTAGAGCATTCTCCCAGTCCTTTACGGGGAGTGCTCTGAAGTGGTATAACAGCATACCACAAGGCTGCATCAGAAACTTTGATACCTTCTCGGTGGCCTTTCGAAGGCAGTTTGTTGGGAGTAAGGAATTGAAAGGCAATGAGGACACAATAATCCATTGTGCCCAAGAACCGAACGAGTCACTGAAAGAATACATAAGTCGTTTTTTGAACACCAAAAACGGGCTGGCTGATTGCTTCGAGCAAGTAGCAATAGCATCCTTGAGACAGGGCTTAAACCCTGGAAATTTGGCTGACTCAATGACCAGAAAGAAAGCAATGAATTGGGGAGGTCTATTGAATCAGGTCGGAAAGCAAATCAACGTTGATGAAACAAAGAAAACTAGGGTGCACAAGCAAGTGAGGTATGCCCCGGTTGCACCAAACCCCAACCAAAACCAGTCCGGGAACAAGGCCAGGGAGACCGAACAAGGACATAACAGGGCTAAAGCTCAATCTCAGCCAGCTGCGCCAGCCCAGAGTCAACAATCTAGAAATAAAAGGGGGCCTTGGGTTCAACCGGAGTGGTTTGCAGAGTTAAAAGAAAATGTGGCCACTATTTATGACAAAACAAAGGAAGAAGTACACTATAGAAGGCCGGCCGCACTGCAATCTCCTAGGGAACATCGTAACAATTGTTTTTGTCAGTACCATAATGATACTGGCCATACCACTGACGATTGTATAGCCTTGAAACAAGAAGTTCAGAACTTAATTGAAAGAGGAAAGCTGGGGGAATATGTCAAAAGAATAGGAGGAAATAGGCCTGATAATGCTCATCGGGTTGGTCCAAGCAATGCTGCTCCGGAGGGAGCTATGGTCATAATCGAGAGATTTGATGTAGAATCAGAATACTTGGAGCCTGATCCAACTCGGAATAGAGTGGGTGCCATTGAGGAATGTTGTAAAACGGTCTCCGGACTTATTAGTTTTTTGAGTCACTTACAATTTTCGGAGGGGATACTATGACAGCTCATACTGCTTCTTCGAGGAAGAGGCATGTTCATACTTTAGCCACCCAGCTAGAAGGAGGCATGACCTTCTATCAATCAAAAATTCTGTTTCCCTTTCATTGTTTTCGATGAAGATGACTTAAGGGATATAGCTGGCCCTCATGAAGATGTTGTTGTCATAGGAGCATCCATTGGGGGCAATGACATAAGATGAATCTTGGTGGATACTCGAAGCTCAGCCAATATCCTCTTCTTAACCACTTACAAAAAGATGAATAATCCAGCCGTAATTCAGCGTTTAGACAGATCAATTGTGGGTTTCACTGGGAGCTCAGCAGATGTGATCGGGGAGTTCGAAGAGGAAGTTTTGTTGGGCAAGGGCCCTTTCAAGAAGATGGTCAGGATACTTTTTATTGTGGTGGATTGTCCCACATGTTATAATGCTATTTTATGGAGGTCTTGGCTCTCTAGGATGCATGCGGTGGCCTCGACAGTCCACCAATGTTTGAAATATGATGTTCAAGGACAAGTGGGAGTTGTCCGGAGCAGTCAAAAGATTGCAAGAGAATGTTATGCTACAGCACTGGCTCCACGGACATTGGGGGCAGTTCCGTATCAACAAAGAATATCAGTTTGAGGGGTTTTCTGGGGGTGAGGGTAAAATTGATGACCCCAGAGGACCCCTGAAGTGTTGATACCGGTTGAAGAAGTTGAAACATACTCTTTGGAAGAAGGAAAAAGTGTTAAGATAGGGTCCAAAATGACATCCGAACTGAAGATTAAGATGTTAAAGTTTCTGAAAGACCATCAGCATATTTTTTCTTGGTGCAACGCTGATGTTACAGGGGTTCCAGCAGATATTATATCACATTGCCTATCCATTCGGAGAGACATAGCACCTGTGGTACAAAAGAGAAGGGTTTTTTTCCAAAGAAAAGGCTGATGTTATTGTTCAAGAAGTTGACAGGCTCACAAAAATGGGGCATATAAAAGAGTCTCAATATCCTTTGTGGACTGCCAATCCGATCTTAGTGAAAACGAAAAATGGCAAGTGGTGTATGTGCATTGACTTCACAGATCTCAATAGGGCTTGCCCAAAAGATTTATATCCAGTCCCCCAAATTGATCAACTGGTAGATTCCACTTCTGGAAATAAGCTACTATCCTTTATGGATGTTTTCTCCGGGTACAATCAGATTCAAGTAGATCTGAAGGATCAGGAGCATACCACGTTTGTCACTGACAGGGGTCTTCATTGCTACAAGGTGATGCCATTTGGATTGAAAAATGATGGGGCTACTTATCAAAGATTGGTAAACAAAGCCTTTGCTGATCAAATTGGAAGAAATATGGAAGTATACATTGATGACATGATGGTGAAAAGTGTGGATGAACAACTACACTTGGCAGACCTCCAAGAAACCTTTGCTAACTTAGTAAAAGTGAATTTAAAGCTAAATCCAGAAAAATGTGTGTTCGGAGTGTAGTCCGGGAAATTCCTAGGTTATATAATAAGTGAGCAAGGGATACAGCCCGATCCGGACCAGCTTAATGCTTTGTTCCAAATGGAGCCTCCTTGGAATGTTAAAGAAGTACAACGGTTGACTGGGAGGTTGGCTGCTTTAAATCGATTCATCTCAAGGTCTTCAAACAGATGTGCCCCGTTTTTTCAAACTTTAAAGGGTGCAAAGGGATTTGACTGGACTTCACAGTGCGATGAGGCCTTCAATGAGATTAAGAAACATATGTCCTCCCCCTAGACTTTATTTAAACCTGTTGATGGAGAGACACTCTTCGTATACTTGGCAGTTTCAAACTGTACCATCAGTGATGTATTGGTAAGAGAGGTGGATAATTACCCACATCCGGTGTACTACTTCAGCAAGAGCTTGATAGATGCAGAAAAACGCTATTTAAAGCTCGAAAAATTAGCATTAGCTTTGGTAATTGCTGCAAGGAAGATGAGGCCTTATTTTCAAGCTCATCCTATTATCGTCCGGACATCTTTTCCCTTAAAGTGTGTTCTTCAAAATGCAGACATTTCAAGTAGAATGACTAAATGGTCAGTGGAATTGGGGGACTTCGATATTGATTTTGCTCCTCGAACAGCAGTCAAATCCCGAGCTGTGGCTGATTTTTTAGTTGAATTCCACTCTGATAGGGATACCGAGCAGACTACTGAAATGAAAGACAAAAAGGTATGGATCGTCCGGACAGATGGTGGATCCAGTACTATGGGGTATGGTGCAGGGGTGTGCCTAACTTCTCCATATGGTGACAAAATATACCAGGCTATATGTTTTGCTTTTAGGGCTTCTAACAATGAATCTGAATACGAAGCAACTATTGCTGGTTTAAAGTTAGCTTATATTTGTGGGGCCAAAAAGGTCAAGCTGATGAGCGATTCCCAGCTTCTTATCCACCATGCGTAAGGTCAATCGGAGGAAAAAAAGGAGCAACTAGGGAAGTACTTACTTCTTCTTAAAAATGAGGCACTTAAGTTCAAAAGCATTGTCTATGAGCATATACCCCGGACAGAGAATGAACTAGCAGATTCCTTGGCAACCATAGTATACACTGAGTCATATCCTTGGATCCATGTGCTGGAGTGCCCTTCCATTCAACTCAATATGAGCAAAGAGGAAGAAATTTTCGATGTACAGATGAAACAGCCTCAAGATTGGAGATTCCCTCTGCTGTAGTATCTCTCTGATGGCATCTTGCCTCCGGATAAATCACTAGCAAGAAAAATGAAGCACAAAGCTCGTGGTTTTATCATACTAAGGGACGTTCTGTATAAAAAGTCTTACAGTAAACCTCTTTTGCGATGTTTGGGAGATGATGAGTCTCAAGTAGTCCTCTCTGAATTACATGATGGTGAGGGATCAGCTCACTGTGGTTTCAGGGCTCTAACAAAGAGAGTTTTACTGGTTGGCTATTATTGGCCCTCTATAATGCAAGATGCTAAGGAGCTGGTGAGAAGATGTGATCCATGCCAGAGATATAGTAATGAAATTCATGTCCCAACCATCCCTTTAGAGTCAATTTTTGAGGCTATACATTTTGCTCGATGGGGGTTAGATTTGGTGGGACCTCTTCCTATGGCGTCTGGAGGACGCAGAACTATAATTGTTGCTATAAATTATTTTTCAAAGTGGATTGAAGCAGCCCCGCTGGCAGGAACAACATCAAAAGCTGTCATAAAATTCATTTTATCCAACATCTATTGCAGATTTTGTGTTCCACAAAAGATAACGACTGACAATGGGCCACAGTTCGACAACAGGGAAATGGAGAGTTTATGTGCTTCAAGGGGTATACAACATTGTTTCTCTTCACCTTTCCACCCGCAAGCAAATGGTCAGGTTGAAGTGGCTAACAGAACTATACTGTCCGGTTTAAAGAAAAATTTGGAAGGGGCTGCTGGGAAGTGGCCTAGCTATTTACAATAGGTTTTGTGGGCCTATCGGACTACTCCTGGGGCTGCAACACAAGAGTCACCCTTTGCCTTAGTCTATGGATGGATGTCATAGCTCCCATAGAGGCAACTCTCTCTTCTTTTCGAGTTCACAACTTTTCCGAACATGCCAACGAAGTAACAATCAGGGGTCAGCTTAACCTAATAGAGGAAAGACGAGTTAAGGCTCACCTTAGAGCTGCACACTATCAGGGTTTGATGAGAAGCAGGTTTGCTTCTAGAGTTAGAAGAAGAGATTTTCAACCGAGGGACAAGGTATTAAGAAAGGTCTTCTTACACACCAAAGAGAAGCTACTCGGCAAACTAGCCCCAACTTGGGAAGGACCTTATATGGTCATTGAAAGACTCAAACCTGGAACATACTGGCTAGAAGATAAAGATTGAAGGGTTTTGAATCACCCTTGGAATATTGAACATCTCCGGATGTACTTAGAGTAGGAACAATGTAAATATTTACTTGTTTAAAAATCCATGTAAATATTTGGGCGCATACTCTTTCCTACCCTGGTGGTGCGGGGAGGTTTTAATGAGGTGTCCGGTCTTTTTATAAAACTTGATGCATCTTAAAAAATTCGAAGTGTTCTTACTTTGTTTTTTGTCACACCATCCGGATTGAATTGAAGATGACTACATAAACATGTGTCATCAGAGAAGTTTAAACACTCTCGCTTTAGAGTATATATGGAATAACTAAGGGCTATTTAAACACTAGCCACCAAAATTAAAACAAACTATGGAAGAATGCAAGAGTTATGCAAAACAAAGATCTTCATTAAAATAACCTAAGTACCGTGGCCTTCCTAGGACTTTTAAATTGTCAAACAAAACAAAAGATCTATCCGGTCAAATGCCGGACACAATAACAAATATGCCTTGGCCTTCTAAAGACTTTAGTTCAGGTAAAATGAAAAGTGAAAAGATAATTCATAGTTTAAGACTGAGCCTTTGAAGATGGCTCAGCCTCACTTGTCTTTTTCTTCTTGGGATCGTCTTTCTCTTCGTGAGGGCCCTCCCCGGTGTTTTCTTCTTCGTCAGAGGAGGAAGCACTTGAATAATCATGCAAGTCTCCATCAGCCATGGTGTGGAAGGGAAGGTCTTCGTACTCTACATGAAGCCACAAATCTCCCAGGTTCCTCTTTGGGAACTTCTCATGAAAGAGCAGGACCATGTCCGACTTCACCTTGGCATACATTTGCTCTTGAGTTTCTATTACGTTATTGGCATAAGCATCGATCTTGGCCTGAAGTTTTGCCTCCTGCTCTCTTTGCAGATCAACTTTCTCCTCTGCGGCCTTGGACACTGTGTTCTCGAGCGCAATTTGGTCACTTGTCAAGTTGTGAATGACTT
Source organism: Limnanthes douglasii subsp. nivea (assembly GCA_036936605.1). Taxonomy (NCBI): domain Eukaryota; kingdom Viridiplantae; phylum Streptophyta; class Magnoliopsida; order Brassicales; family Limnanthaceae; genus Limnanthes; species Limnanthes douglasii. The sequence goes on along the minus strand of JAUPFV010000001.1, from coordinate 21,234,559 downwards.
GATCCTTGGCCTTTGCCTCCTCTTTTGAAGAAGTGAGATCTTTCTCTAATCTGGACAACTTCTCCCGGAGCTCTTTGATAGTGTCTTCTAGAGTAGCAACCTTTGTAGTCCACCCCTCTTAGCTCTTCTTTAGCTCCTCGTTTTCTCCCTTCAGAATGTCAGCATGTTGAGTGGTAGTAAGAAGGTCATCGGGCAGTTTCTCTTTGTCAGTAAAAGTCTTACCATTAAAGGTAACGGTGTTTGAAGTGCTTGGAGGGAGGTAAGGCCCAGCAAAATCGTCTCTGGGAAGATTTGCAAAATAGTCACCAAGTCCATCGAGCTAAGGTATCCTCCTCCGAACTCGTCAGTGGAAAGTCACCAGGAATCTCCTCTGCCCTTGTCGGATCAGTAGGGTCTACAGGGGGATAGGCTCCGGAGTCCGGAGAGAGAGTTCGTCACCCCTAGAGGTCTTTTTCTTTTTGGCCTCCTTCTCCTTACTCTCTACTCCACGTTTTCGGTCTCTCTTGCAAACCTTTGAAGGTTTGGGAGATCCTACCTCTTCCCTAACACTCTCCTGCTCCACCACTTCTAAAAGAGCAGCACTGATCTGGCTTGAGGCTGGCCCCTCTGGATTTGTTGGAGCAACCTCCTCCACCTCGGCAGGTTTAGCCTCACCTACAACCTTCTTGCCCTTCTTTTTCTTGCCTTTCATTTTACTCGGGGCCTTGGCCCGGCCTGGCAAGTAAAGCGACCCATCTGGTTCGTGTGTTCTCTTCATGACTACATCCAGAGGGGGTGGAGTGGTGAGTTCTTCCCAGGTCAATTCCCTCCGGGCAGTAGTGTTCCAGAGGTGAGACTTGCAAAGTTGCCTCCTGTGAAAGCATCGTGAAACCGGTTTCCCCATTTTTCAGCAGCCCAAGTGTTGATCTTGGTACAAGTAATCTGTCCGGCCTTTAGGTAGTCACTAAAGTCTTTGGGCAGCATTGCTAAGAAAAAAGACAAGACCAGTCAGTTTAAGAAAATTCGATAAAAGTAGAAAAAAGAATATAAATTAGGAGCCTTACGATCACTCCTCCATCTGCTGGTGAGGAGACTTGGATTGATTCCGGCTTTGATTTTCCTCCCGTTCTCCCAAGCACCACTTACGAACAGGAATTGAGTCCTCCAATTTCTCTCCGACTCAAGCAGATCGTCCACTGCTTTATAATCATCACCCATGTTAAAGTGATAAAAGGGAATGTGGTGGTTTCTACAGAGACTGGCTACAGCTGCAAACTCCTCCATTGGTAGAGGAATCCCGGAGAGCCTGGAGGCCATAATGCAGGCTATAAGTGTGTACCAGGCGTTGGGACTCAGTTGACTAGGACAGAGCTTGATGAGGTGGAAGTACCTAACTATCTCCGGATCTAAGGGAAACCTTAGACCCCAGTTAAAAATCTCAGTGAAGATGACAATTTCACTGAGTTTATAGTCCATTGGGGTTTCGGGGTCTATGGGGATTCTTATCTTCACGTTCTCCGGAATTCCCCACTTCGTACGCATCCGGCCCAACTCAGCTGTATGGATGAAGGCATAGTTGATTTTTTGTAAAGCAAGAAGGTATTTAACGTTTACCTTGTGGAAACAAGGTCCCACTTTTCCTTCGAGGCACTCCGGCAGATCCGGATGCCTTAAGCATAGCTTTTTCTTGCCCTTATCCTTCTGTGCAGCAACAGCACCACCAGTCTGTCCGGAAGGTTCGGACTCGAATGGAGCCTCTTCGATAGAGTCCTCAATTATTTCCTTCATTATTGAGGAAGGGTTTTCAGTCGTCTTGATGAGGGCGGAGTTTGGAGTTGGTTCAGTCTGACCACCGGACTGATGAGCTTCAACGCTCTCCAGCACTCTGGCCTCCAGTTAGGGCTCTGATGTGGAGGTTTCTCTTCAGGAACTTGAGCCAGTAGCCTCCGGACCGGACATCCTGTCCTTAGGTTTTTTTATGGGTGCTTCTGACCCTGTACTGCTATCCTTGGCACCTGATTTTGAAGGGGTGCCTTTGGAAGCCTGCCCTTTGACCAGCCGACCTTTTCTTCGATCAACTCGTTTGTTGGGAGAAGTATCAGCATCTGACCCCATGGCTAAGAATGGGGAAGGTTTTTTAAAACTAGTAACTGTTAAACCTGGTTCAACAGTGGTTTGAAACAATCTCTTGGGTCTGATACTTTTTGTAGAGGATGAACCCTGGTCAGGCTCTCTAGTTGAGATTGCTGGTTTGTCGATGGGAGAAGTAGGTAAACCTCTACTTAGATTGAGCCACCCGCCTCTGATTAAAGTGTTCCTAGCCGTGAACATAAACAACCAAAGTAAAGAGCTTGTGTTTGAGAGAGAAAGCTCTGAATATTAGCAAAGTGAAAATGAAAGTGATAGTAAAACAGTAGAAAAGTATTTTAATTTATAGTAAACCCCAAAAAGAAGTTTTGATTCCTAGGAGAATACGAAAGGATTTGCAATGATTAAGAGATGGCGTTGATATCACCTTCATTAATGAAGAGGTTGCTTTTCAGAGAAGGTGGGTGCGAAATTAAAGGTGAAAAAACGGCTAAAGTAACGAACCAAAGAGAGACACATGTCCCATGAACTTTGGCAAAAAACCGTTTAGATTCAAAGAGCTTTTTTTAGTCCGGATAAAACCATAACACAAATCGAAAGACCTGTCCTAATGAAACTGTCACTGACAACGGACTGTTTTTCAGGTTTTGACAAAGGTTTTTGAACAAACACCTAAAAAAGGGGCTACTGATGAGTCCGGATTCTGTTACCACTACGGACAGGGACAGTTCGGACAAAGACTACCTAACTGGACAGGGCAGTTCGAACACCTCACCCATTGGACTGTTCGAACAAGAACTAAAGTACTTAAAACCTAAATACTTCTTGACTAAGCTGCCTGCTCTCCTACTAAGAGCTCATGGGTCCTTGAACTTGACCCGGGTCCACTAAACATGACCCGAAAGCCCATAAGGCCCAGATGTAAGGGTATAAATACCCACCCACCAACATTGAATGAGGGTAATGAAAATTAAATACAACCAGGCTGCTTAATTCTCCCTCTACTCACTACTTAAACATTAAATACTTACAAACTTCCACAAAACTCCAAACAAAAATTACAAACTTACCCTCAGACGAAAATAAACCTCACCAAACTAGTGGTAATTGAGCTCCAATTCTCACGTTTTTCCTATTTGGAAAAGTATATACATCAACATACTTATTAGATATTACTAAAATAGGAGTCTCTCTCAGATAATCTATAGTATCTTATTCCAATGTGAAATCAGATAATTACTACTCTTTTTTTGCTTCCGTATTCTGGAGTGTCTTAGGAGGCAGAGTGGTGAAATAACACTCTTTAGCCACCCTCTGGCCACTCTGGATAACCACAACCTCACCCCAACGGCATATTCTAATAATTGATGGACCATTGAGGAAATAATTTTCATTCTTGATAACCATGATCTACCAAAAATAGCATTACACAAAGTCGGACTTTTTATGACTATAAAAAATACTCTCACTATCTTTTTGAAGGTTCATTTTTCGAGTATAGCATCAAATTTGAATTCACTTATTATAACAAGAGTGTTTTCATTTGTTTGTTGGTAGATATGGAAAAAATTGAAACTGCCCATATCAATCAGAATCCTTTGGATTTTGGTTTCCTCGATTGTTGCTTTGATCACCACAATATCCTCATGTGGCATAACAACATATCTCAAATCATCACCGTCAAACATAATAAATTGTATTGAATCATAGTCAAGATGAGTAGAAATTTTACCTTCTAAATGAGTTTCCAGTATCATAGCATGCCCCTTTCATGAGTAACTCAAAGGCCCAAAAACTGTATCTCCATCAGAAAATAGTTTGTAACTCAAAAAATTCACACAAATGGTTAACCTATCCTATCTTTTTAGGTTCGTTAATCACCATGGTATTGTTTCAGTCAGAATCGAGATCAAGATATTCGGAGTCTGCATCAAATCATTATAAATTCCATTTATAATCATAGTATTTTCTTACTTATGGGCAACTTCTATTGCCTCACTTTAAATTGTAGCTTGACTAATAACAAGAGCTTGCAGCCGACCGACTGACTCTGCTTTGACAAACATAGTCAATTTTCTATTCGTAATTAAAGTTTGCATCTATTGCTTTAGCACAAAATTATGTACTTTAACTCTCCCATGGAGTTTGGATTAGGAGTGGCTTTCTATATTGAACAAAATTTCTATCATTGTCAAAAATGGTAGCAACAATTTTTGTTAGCTCCACAAAGTGATCGGGTCGGACCCATTGTCAAAAATGGTAGCAACAATTTATGTTAGCTCCTTTTTATACTTATGTTTCAACCCTTTAAAGCTTCGGCTTCGTCATTTCTCGTTTCCATCACTTTGAGCCTATTTTTAGAAATTCTCCACCTATGCTTGCATTGAATTAATATTCATTTCTTCAATGCTCTTAATACTCAACTAATAAATTTAATCCACATACATCTCAAACTTTATCAAATCCCAAGAATTATATAAACTTTTATGAAGATATTTCTTTCAACATATTAGTCTCGTGACCGTTTTCACGCAAAAACTAGTAATAACATCCATCCAATCCAAATCAAGACGAGATCGAGCAAGACTTGACATCTAATTACTAAACTATTATTATTTCTCTTCTGTTTGAACATCTAAGCCATTAGACTCATGGAAAATTCTAAACCTCCATGATGGTTGAACTTCCTCTGTAGAGACCAAACCAATACCAATCTTGGAACCAACTTGGGTATAAACATTATTGGCTTTACCTTTATGTTCAAAATTCACCTAAATTCCTTCTCCAGTCTAGGTAGTAATATCTATAATATGAACCTTTGTAATCACTTCATTGAATATCACATCCCTGTTAATTAAAGTGATATCACTCCTAACATACAATCACCACAAACTATATCATTTTACACCTTCTAAATAACTAAGAGTTGAGTTCAGTTGTCTTGACAGCTCATCCATAAATTCTCCTGCTTCTTCCAGCTATCAGAAGCATTCCCCTTACTCTCTCAAGTAAGGTTCGGTTCATCTTCTAATCTATTATATATCTTAGAGTAATTCTTAAGGTTTTATGCCTACGCATAGCAAGTTAAGAACAATAGCTAGTGAATGATCATTCTGAAATTTCAAGCAATTGTCACCTTCTAACTTCTTCAAGTACTTCTTATACGGATTCTCCACCAACTTCTTCTAATGCTTAAACTATTGAATCGAACCTTGGTAAAACCACTCCGAACAGAAGCCATGCCTTCCACTAAAATACCATTAGTCATGTTAGCCTTCATAACAATAGTATGTTTTTGCAAGACCATTAGTATGCCATCTTCATTCTTTTAATTTAATATTTCCTTGTTTAAAATTAATATAGATGGAAGGTTTTATTCAATTTTAGAGACCTTCTATATTTATCTAACTTCATCCCACATTTCTACCCATTATGACATCTTCAGTTTTAAAGTTATGTTGATTATCTAATTTCTTCCTACTAAGACAATTTCTACTTATATGATTTTTGTTTGCATAATCAACATTTCAACCTAAAACCAATACTGTTCTTGTTTGTATCTCTCCTTCAAGGCATTCCCCTCATATTTAGTCCACAACCCTTCTTCATCAGAGTCACTTTCTTTTGAATTTATAGCACTTTTCATCGTAATATACTATTGTTCATAGAGTATAATGTCAAAAACGTCTGCATACACATTCATGGTAATATACTTTAAATTCATCTTAAACCTTGACTTCTATCATATTCAAATATTGAAATTATCAAGTGCTTATAAATATCATTATTATCATCATTTTGGAACCTATACAACTACTTTTTAAGATGAAATCAATTTTCCAAATATTTTTTGATGTAAATTGCTTCAGTATTTTCAAATCCCCACGTTCGAAGACTCTTCAGATACATCTCAAAGTATCTTATCTCTCAAACTCAATATCAGAGCACTATGGGCCTTGGACAATACTTCAGATTCCATTTCCATTTTAACTATCTCATTAATGAAGACATATATTCCGATATGTAAAAGTCATTCTTAGACCTTAATTCATTATCTATGGTGAATATCATGATCGAACTTTATCGAACTCATTTTCATTATTGTGTTAGATTTTCTAATACAATTTGAATCACTAGACTTAAAATTTGAAGCGAATTCTTCTTTCTAGTTCCTAGTTATCACTAACAAGTGATATTATTGCATACTCCACCCTCATCACACCACTTGTTAGGGAGCTCATAATATCACAAATGAGAGGCTTAGAATTTAGTTGTGACTTAGACTTAGTTTTGAACACTTCCTCCAAGTGTGGTAAGAAAGAACAAAACTTCGAATTTTTACTCACAAAAAAAAGTTAACATGAAAAACTAAAAAACTATAATCATACAAACAGAATAAAAGATTCAACGTCATTTCATCTATTGATAAGCAGGTTGGCTGCTCTTTATTTTTTCAAAACAGTACGGATGACTTTAAGGAAATGATAAGCGTTTTCCAGATAGAAGATCTTGGTTTTGCTGGCTCTAAGTATACTTGGTCCAACAAGTCAAAATGGAAACGTCTGGACAGGGCTTTCACAAACAACAAATGGTCTGAATTCTTTGGTGAAACCAAATTTATTCATAAATCAAGAACTTGTTTTGATCACATTCCCTTACTTATTAATATTTCTAAAGACAATCCAAATATAAAAAAGTTCTAAATTTATAGACATGTGGTCTCTGGATATAGAATTTCTTCCTTTTGATGAAATAAATTGGACCCAGGATATTAAGGGCAATCCTTTGATCAATTTCTGGCACAAACTAAAAAGACTTAAGGAAAGATTGAAAACTTGGAACAAGTTGTATTTCGGTAATATTTTTTAATAAAGTACAAGCAGTCGAAGATGAGGTTCAAATCCTTGAAATAAAGCACCATGAGCAAAACAACACTGACATAAGAATGCATCTATCTAAATCCAATACACTGCTAATTCAAGCTAAAAAATAGAAGAGATGTTTTAGATGCAAAAATGTTATGCAAAGTGGACTGTGAAGGGTGACAAAAACACGAAAATGTTTCACAATTATGTTAAGAGAAAAATAAAAACGAATAGCATTAATGGTAATAAATAAAATAATACCTCGATAACGGACAGAAGCTCTATTGGTATTTCTGATGCATCTTACTTCAAAGAAGTCCTCACTAACTATCCTTACAAAAGCAAACAGGAGGAACAGTCCAAAATGCTTGACAACATCTTCAACACCATCCTCTCTCTCATCAATGATGAAGACAACCATGATTTAATGCTGCCACCAACTAAAGAGAAGATCTGGAATATAATCAATAACTTGAATTCCTCAAGCGCTGCACGTATGGATGAATATAATCAGTGCTTTTATAAAACTTCTTGGACTATAATAAAAAAAAGATCTCACTAAAGTTATGGAATATTTTATGCTTGGAAAAAACATTCCTAAAAATATCCTAGCTACGAGTATCTGTTTGATCCCTAAGTCTGAAAATCCTTCTAGATGAAAAGATTTCAGACCTATTAGTCTTTGCTCCTTTTTAAATATAATAATGTCAAAAACTTTAAACGATAGGATATATAAAGTTCTTCATGAAATCATTTATAGTAATCAATGTGGACTTATGCCTGGTAATTGCATTCAAGAGAATATCCTTACTACTAAATAACTTATATCTGACCTAAACAGGAAAATTAAAGATAAGAACATACTAATACAACTAGACATGTCTAAAGCGTTTGATAAACTAACACACTATTTTTTCGTAAAAGTTCTAAGTAAATTTGGTTTTTCAAACAAGTTTACTAATCTTATAAATAAGATGATTACTTTTGTAAATGTCTCTATAATTATTAATGGGGAGACCATGGGATTATTTGAAACTCTAAAAGGGCTGAGGCGAGCGGACCCTATATCCCCTAACCTTTTAATTATTGCAAAAGAAGTCTTACTTAGATGATTTAATAATTTGTTTGAATCAAACAAAACAATGTACTATAAAAGTAGAACTTCTATTCCTATTACTAATCTAGCTTTTGTTGATGATAGTCTCTTATTCACTAACAATAAAGAATCTACCCTTGATTACCTCAGTAAATTTCTTCAAAATTATCAAGATATTTCAGGCAAACTGATAAAAAACGAGAAAACTAAAACAACTACTGCTTCTAGAATGTGTCATTTGAAGATCAATGTTTTGACTAACAGGGCAAGCTTTACTATTTGAAATTTGCCTGCTGAATATCTGGGAATTAATATTCATACTAACAATAAAACTAGCAACTATAACCTTATCTGTAAGATCGGAAACATAATCAAGGACTGGGAATCTTCTCATCTTTCATTTGCAGGGAGGTTAACTCCAATTACTATTGTTCTTATGAGTATTATAGTTTACTGGACGCATAGTAATTCTATCCCCAAAGGTGTTATATATAAAATTGAAAATATTTTAAATATATTTCTATGGGGAACTACCAATTCTTATAAAAAAATGCATTGGTGTAGATGGAACTATCTCTGTAAAACTTTCGAGAAATGAGGATTGAATATCAGAAAATTATATGATATTCAAAAATCCCTCTCTTGTAATAACAAAACTCTTTGGGCTCATCTAATGAATAACATATATTGTAAATATTTACATCCTTTGCATATATCTTATTCTAAACCTAGTTCCATGATCTTGAAAAGGCTGGCAAGAATAAAAAAACTATACAAAACCTAATATAAGCTGGAGGCTTGGACAAGGTATGATGGACTTATGGCTAGACAACTGGTCTAGTCATAAGCCTTTATTAACTCTAGAAGATAACACTTATAACACTTGGTTCAATATTGAAAAGGTTAATTCCTACTGGTCTAATAATTCCTGGAAACGAAGTGGCTTAGATGATCTCCTGTCTCCTAATGATATAAACAAAATTAAGACTTTTTCTGTAAAGTATGATAACAGTGATACTATGATTTGGAATATATCTAAAAGTGGCAGTTTCACTCTAAAGGAAACTTGGGACTATGTTAGACATCATTATAATGAATCTAACCTTTTAAAAAACATATGGAATACACTGACCCCTAGAAAATAATCATTCTTTTATTGGAGGATGATTAATAACTTTATTTTTACTGACACCATTATGCAGAAAAAACACATTTATATGGCTTCGAAATGTCAATTTTGTATGAACTATGAATCATCTAATCACTTGTTTGTTTGTTGTTAGTTTGTATAGCATATTTAGAGACACGTTGCAGATATTTTCAAGCTCCAAATTTTCAATTATATGACTATCAAACATATGATTAGGACTTGGTTATTACTAGGAAGGCCACTCATATAAGACATATCATGCCTTCAATCATACATGGTGTTATATGGAAATCTAAGAGTAATGGCAAGGCTGCTTCATATTATCAAGCTATATCTGAGGTAATTAATGTTCTTACTAGTCTTGACCACACATATATTCTTAAATCTAAGCACTGGCATAATAATCTTAATGCTCATTTAATCACATCATTGAACACAAGATTAAGCCTAACTATCTTAAATAAAATCATCCTAAGATGGGTAGAATTAAATTGAACTCTAATGCATCTTGCTTATCCAACAGAGAAACTAGTGGAGGTATAATTATAAGAGATAGTGGCCTTATCATCTATAAGGACAAAGGTTGGAGCCAAGTGGATATTGAAACAGATTCTTTACTACTTGTTAATTTTTTGAGTCATGGTAAATACCCATGGGCTATAATCCGATTATTAAATTGTACTAGAAGATTAATAACTCCCAACATGGTTTTATCTCACATTTTCAGAGACCATAATCAAGCAGCCGATTGGCTTGCTCGCTGTATTTTAAAGTGTAAAATGAAACAAGAATTAAATTTCAACAAATCCCCAACAAATCTTAAATCAATTTTAATTCTAGAAAGTCTAGGGGTTATTTCACTAACAACTCTTAGCTAAATTTTATCTAAAAATCATGGTAGTATTAGGTTTTTTCAATCATTTAAATGGTTTGAAAGTTACTTGGATCGAGGTAGACTTTGCTATTTCTCTATTCTTTGCATCATTATGTTATTCTTCAGCTCCAAAACCTATTATGCTTGCTTCACTATCGGGATTATCCAATAGATTGATACTCTACTTGGATTCTTAGAGGTTCATTCTCATATTTTTTATATTGATGGAAGCCTTACATGATTCTGTGAAGATGGATTTTGTCAGACAAGGGCTTGCTAGATTTTATTTGTTTTTCTCTCTCGGAGCCGACAGGGCCTCACAATAGTCATGAGTTGTATGGCATAATCTCGATTCCTCAATCTCAATCTCAATCTCGATGTCCTTTGTCTGGATATTCTTTTTCGACTTCTCAACTAGCTATCATGGAGTGGATTTCTGAAATTAGTTTTTCTGAAATTACCAAATCTAGTTGTTGCCTCGTCTATTGTTAGATTGTAAGAAGTTCGTCAATTTCCTCTAAGTCATCCTATACAATCATAAGAAAATATCATTGATCTCTCAAAAAAATTTCTAGAATTACTTGGATTACATTCCTTCCTCCAGTCGCTCAGCACTTTCAATGAGATTTCTAAAGCTAGAATCGTCTTGTCTTGAATCAGATTGAGTTACAGTGTCTCTAGATCATCGATCTTTACCCTTAAATTGAAGTCCTGACTCTGCAAAAGGGAACTAAGGTTATCACTAGTTTAATTCCTTTGAAGATGATGATTACTTGGTAGCCATTGAGATCTCAGCCAGTGATTTTCAATTCTTATGGAGTCTAATTTGCTGATGATCAACATTGGCTTTGTGGAGCTGGTGTTTTAGTCGTCTCAGATGTTAGGAAAGTTAGATTGGATAAGATTCGTTACTAGGGTTTCAAGTCTAAAGATAGACTATATATGTGGGTTGGACTCGTGTCTTTTTCTGGCCCAACTGTGTCTTATTTTTTAGGCATATTATTTGTTGGATCCAATTTGCCTTGGGAGATGTCAAGTATCCTTTTTTTGCTTGACATTACTTCAAATGCATAATTTTTGTTGTATCTCAATATACCCTAATTCTATCAATAAATGGTATTTGATGTTTTTTAAAAAGTTATTTAATGTACTTAGTGTTGTTTGAAACTGGTAGACAAAACAATATAGTGACTCGTCATAAAGGGGTATCAGATACTCTATCTTCACGCAACTATATATAGATAAATATTTAATTATAGAAAGTCATAAAAGACTAAATTTTTAAAACAACAATTACTAGAATCAAGTTTTCATTTCTACAGAGAACCGATAATGATTTAAAATGTTAGATAAAACGTAAATCAATGATCGTTAAGTACCTAGGATGAGTAGTTGGGTGAGAACAAACTGATCTTGGAAAATTTCTCTTTCGGTGTTGGATACCTTTGAGCTAAATCTCTATATTTATTTTGATTAAGACCGTTGAGACTGAATTGAAGACATATGACTTTTTACGAAATAAGGCTCATACCATGTGCGATAACTGGAATTTTCCAGCTGATAATATCTTCAAATTTAGGATGATATTACCACTTGTTTACTACGAGGGTGAGAAATGCCTAGATGCTGACAATGATGTGGTCTCATAAACAAAAAGGCCATAATGGGCAAAAAATATTAGAAAAGACTCGTCTAAGTCATTGTTGACTATGAAAAGATCTACATTTTAGGAGATATGACTATGAGGTTAATTGTTACTTCAACAAAATTAGAATCCAAATGAACAAAGGTCGGTGAGCTCACACTGACAACAACAATTCCTGAATTATTCAATTTTTGAACTCCAATGCTCCATATAACCTATTCGTTCTAGTGGTTTACTGATAACATTGAATGTCTAAGGGTGACTCAATAAGATCTATGATCTAGTGCCCCAAAGGAGTTTAGATCTGTACAAATGAAAATATAATGAGGGTCGTCGTTGTAGTGAATGTAATGAAGAGATGAAGATATGAAGTGTTAAAAACAACACTTGGATTCAAAATAGTCCATATGCATCCCAATTGATGAGAGGCGTGGTTAGTTACATAACTCCAATGAGAGCCACCTATTGGAGAGAGTGGCACGGATTGCCGAACCTTTGTAGTGTTGATCGCTACAAAGGAAGAGCCAGTGATGACATGGCAAAAATATATATAAAAAAGCATGTAATGCAAATTAGCTTATCAAGATAAAAAGCTAAAACCAAATGATACCATACTTTTCAAATTTGAAAATTTTGAATAAATTCCAAATGCTTTAAACTAAAACAAGAAAACTTCAGTAAAAGTTAAAAAAAACATATTCGTGGATTTTAGCAGTATGTCTATACGTGATATTTTTTAATCGTTGATCAACACTGCGCTGATAATTGTATTTATTAGTGTACTTTATACGTCTTTCCATACCATTGTTCAGCAATGGGCGGTAAACCTAAAATTAATAAAAAAAATTATTAATAAATTTTCAAATCACTAATATAATTTTTAATTTATTATTTATTATTACTTGTATAGTTTTTTCAGTCAAAAGGAAACTATATTATAAAATAGAGAATTTACAAGAGTTTAGGATCCAATTAGCTAAAGAGAACAAATTAACGATTAAAAGGCAATAAACACCTAATAATCAAACAGACCCTAAATTAGCTTCACGAAACCTTTTAATCGCCATAATCAATCATTCTAGCTAATGCTCTCAACAAAGACTCTGTCGCACTAAAGAAGAGAAATTGATGATTGAGGGGAAACAACCGCTTTGAGCAGAATCAATTTCGCGACTAGAAGTCCCCAAAGCCTTTATCCCTAAATATCCAAATTGAAACCCTAGAAAATCTTAAGTCTCCAAATCTTTCGAACCTGTCCTTCAACATCAAAGATTTATCACCTCGAAGCTTCAATCACCAGACACCCACTTCATTTCAAAGTTTCTAGACCGATCGCTCCAAATCCAGGTCACAAGCCACAGTCAAGAGACGAATCGATTAGGGTCATTCATCTTCAGGAAGAGTATCTGACTAGCCAAACCTCTACTCTTATCCCTTCTTCAAGCTCCAGAAACTACCGGGACACTTTGAAAACAAAGCCTTTGAAATCAGAATAGACTATTCTCAACTTTCTGCAAATTCAAGGTTAGTAGTTAGAATATCAATTTCAGTTAATTAATTCTTAATTGGCCAATCCCTAGGTTATCAAGAACGAGAATTGATAGCAAAGGATTGGGGGGGATAAAGCTCTCAAAATGACTCTTCATCTTGCATTTGAGAGTCCACCTTGCAAGCCAGTCGGCTGTAAGGTTTTGCTCTCAAAAAGCATGACTGAGAGTCATGGAAGAGGAAAGAAGACCTCTGATTCGAGAAATCAAATGCTCAATCGGGACGATTGAGTTGCCAGAAGTGAGCAAAGAGATTAATATCTCTGAAATCATTTTCAATATCGATATTTGAAAGACCTTTGATTTTGCAGATAGCCAAACCATCCAACAGGGCTCTAGCCTCTGCCTGTATAGGCGACTGCTTGCCAAAGGTGTTGCCATAGCCCATAATGAAGATGCCCATATGGTCTCTGATGAAGATTGTGCCACTAGTTTCACCAGATTGAGCACATGAAGCATCAGAATTCAGCTTCAGTCTTCCACTAGAAGGAGGAACCCAGCAAAGGTATTTGATACTATTCTTGATTTCTTTGTGTAAATAGCAACCCAATTCGTGAGCAGCATTCTCACTATTTTTCCAGTATTTAAGTTTAATTAAGTTTGAATAGTCAAAAGAGGAAATGATGTGTTTTATGTGCTGAATTGAAGGCTTAGCTCAAATAGATGAGTCCTTAAATTTGACATTGTTTCTAGCTTACCATATGACCCAGTTTATGATGGGTGGAAAAATAGTCTTTATATGGAATTTCGAAGGGGAGGACCACGACCAGTTTATGGCCATGTGGATAGAGATCTTAACGTTGAATAGGTTAGTAAAATATGACCACACCTGCTAAGCGTGCTCACATTCAATAAATACATGCTTAGAGCTTTCAATACTATCACAAAACACACATTTAGAAGCAAGATCTAAATGTCTTTTTTGCATCGTGAGCTCAGCAGGAATAAAACAAATTAGGTGCCTCCAATGCAAAACAGAACAGTTTGTTGGAGTGACTTGATTCCAAGTCTTTTAAAAAATTGAAGAATTAGGATAGCATTGACCAAATTTGTATAAAGTATTTTTAATATTAAAAGAACCAGAGTTAGAAATACTCCAAATAATCTTGTCCTCTTTTTTAATATCAATTTTAAATTTTTTAATAAGACTGATACTAGAGCTAGGAAGAAGAGGACTTATCGTGCATAAGTCCCAATTGTTAATTCTCCATAGAAAACTAACAGAATCTCCTTTAAACCACTTGTTGTCAGTTTCAGTTTCAGTTTCAAACTTGATAATGGGAGGAGCTCCAAACCAGTTGTCCATCCATATGTCCACCTCTCATTTTCCAAGAGCCCAGGTAATGTACTCTTCAGGTTCATTTCTGACTTCTATCATTCTATTCCAACAAATAGAAACCTTCTTGATACCAATTTGAGAAGGATGATAACTCTTACAGTTGATACTGTGAGTCATCCTAGACCAGAGAGTGCTTTTGCTTCTAAAGCCAAACCAAAATTTCATTGAATAAAATTTCTGATAGTCTACAAGACTATGAATATTAAGGCCACCCTCTTTGTAACTTTTACAAATGGAGCTCCACGAACACCAACGAATGCTATGCTTTTCAATAGTTGATCCCCACAAAAATCTATAAAGATTTTTTTCGATTTTGCAGATAATTGAAGATGGCAGCTTGCAACTGTGACTCCAATAGATATGAATAGGCAGAAGTATACTCTTGAAGAGGGTAATCCTTCCAGCATATGAAAGGCACTTTCCCTCCCAAGCTAATATTTTGCTGTTAATCTTGTCAATAAGAGGAAAGAAATTGTTGATTTTATTGTTAAAGTTCAGGGTGACACCCATGTAAGTAGTTGGTAGCTTACCAATACTAATATTAGTAAGAATTTGAAGGATCTTAAGCTTGTACTGATTAATGTATTTGGCTGCTATTAACTGAATTTTGTCTCTGTTGATTACTTGGCCAGAAGCATTCTGATAAACCTGCAATAAGGTACCTATAGTGTTCATAGAATTAGTTAGTCCATTAAAGAAAAATAATAAGTCGTCTGCCAAGGCCAGATAAGGGAAATCAATTTTGCTCCTTCCCTTAAACTTGATGGTTTTATCAGTTTTATAAAGACTAGTCAATCCCCTAATTAAAGCCTCCTCAGCAAGGATGAACAGACTAGGAGATAAATGATCTCCTTGTCTGATTCCTTTTCTAGTTTTAAAGAGCCCCACAGATCTGCCATTAAGCAGAATAGTAGCATAAACCGAAGTTATAATATTACTGATAATTTTAATGAACTGCCGATTAAAACCAAAACTAGCAAGTATTTTAAATATGAATAGATGAGAAAGGTTGTCGAAAGCTTTCGATTTATCCACTTTTATTATGACAATACTGCTTTTGGTTTTCTTTTTCAGGTCGTGAAGAAACTCTTTAGCAATCAGCATATTCTCGTGGATGGATCTGCCCTTCAAATAGGCTCCCTATACATCAGAAATAAGATCAGGTAAAATCTTTGCAAATCTGTTATTAATTAATTTAGATATTAGTCTATTAAAGATAGTACAGAGAGAGATAGCTCTAAATTTGTTCCAAAAGCTAGGGTTTTCTATTTTCGGGATAAGGCAAATGCCTGTAACTTCGATCCCTTTAGGAATAGTTTTGCCTTTTAAAAAATCTTTCATAGCATTACAGATATCATGCTTAATAATTAACCAACAAGTAGTTAGAAAACAAGTATTGAAGCCATCAATGCCAACAACACTAGATGGATTCAAAGACTTAATAGCATTGAGAATTTCATCCTTAGTAGGCTCAGAAAACATAAATTAATTATAACTGTCTAAAATCATTTTAGGAATATGCTTAAGGATATCATAGCTAGGAATATCATTAGAATTAGGAGGAATAGTTGAAGTAAACATATCTTTGAAGTATTTTTCCACTGAAAAATCCATTAGATCTTCATCACTAGTCCACACGTTATTGATTTTGATATTTGAAATCCTGTTTTGTCTTCTTTTCCTTTTAACAAAGTTATGATAAGTAGTTGTATTTCTGTCTCCGTCTTTAATCCAAGCAGAATAGGTTTTCTATTGCCAGAAGCTTTCCTCCATGGACAACGTAAGGAGTTTATCAGCAATGGCTTTGGAGAGAGAAATCTGGTCCTCAATGCACTTACATGTAAGAAACTTCTCCTCACAAAGGGTGAAATTGGCCTCAATATCTTTGACTTTATCAAAGATGTTGCCAAAGGTATCCCTGTTCCAAATCTTTAAATCTCTTTTGAGTCTTTTTAATTTATTCCACAAGACATTAAGAGGGCTACCATACATACTTCTCTGCCAATTATCTTCAAAAGTTTTGATGAAAGTATGGTCCTTAGTCCACATATTAAGGAACTTGAAACTACTACTAATCTTTTTGTTCTTGTTGTTAATGCAGACTTTTAAAGGGCACTGATCGGAACAAGTGCGAGCCATATGGCTCACATTAGTGGAGTTGAAGCTATTGATTCAATCCTGGTTGACAAGAACTCAATCTAACCTCTTGCCTTTGATGTTTATCATCCAGGTAAATTTGGTACCCATAAACATAGTGTCCTCAAGCTTACAATCATCAATCATAACATTAAAAGCATCAACACTTTGCTGACAATAGCGATTGCAGTTAGCCTGGTCAGTGATTGATCTCAACGTGTTGAAATCACCAAGGACCATCCAGTCCTTCACGGAAGTGGAGATATTCTTCAAGATATTCCAAAGATCGAGTATGTTATTCCTTTGGAACTTTGCATAAATAGAGGTAATGTAAATCAGCTTGTTGTAATTAGTAATAAGGACCTCAATATGCACTAACTGAGTATGATCAATCTTAATGTTGACTTGAATATCATCCTGCCAAAAAATCCACAACTTGTTAGAGGAGTTAGCATAACAATTACTGAACTTTAAGAAAGAGGCTATAACATCAATTTTAATAGGAAGAATAATAGGCTCTTGAATGAAAAGGAGCTTTATGATATGAGTCAATGCAATAGACTTAAGTCTTCTTTGAGAAGACTTATTGCATATTTCCCTGATATTCCAAGATAGAATATTAATCATTAGAATCTTTGTTAGTTGAATCTTTAGTCTTCACAAAAAGTAAAGACTTTGTAGCCTTTGAAGTCTTCTTTTTCTTGATTTTAGCCTTTTTAAGTTTATGATTTAGGATTTTTTGACAACTCTTGCTTGTTTCTTTAGTCTTTAACGTAGGTGTTTCTTGAAAACTGCCTATGTTGTTTTGATCTGGCGTATTATAACCAGATTTGGACTTAGATTGATCAGGGGAAACTTGGGTGCTATCGCCCTTTAGATCCATTATTGCTTCAATCATTTCCTCTGTATTGTTCTCTATTTGTGGAGCTGTTTGAGTTTCTTTTCCATTTATCGATCTTATTATCGATTTGATCTTCATTTTATGATGACTTATAGTTTGATCTTTGGATAAATCTTTAACAGCATTATGGTTGCTATGTATTTCAGATTGAGACAGCTTCACGATTTCTGCACTATCCGTTCTTTCACAATCTTGATTTTCAACAGCAGGTAAGACTTTTTATAGCTGCTTAATAGACTTCTTTTTACAATTTTCCACGCTGTGTCCAATATGATTACAGTAATGCAATAATCCGGTATGCTCTTGTAAGCTATTTCCACCCAACAACCATCATTAGGACCAAATTCTATCCACATCTGATTCTGCAGCTTACATGTAACATCTAATTCTACCCATCCGTAAATAACATTGAAAAAAGCCCTATTCTGTGTAGGAATTCAAGTCTTTATAGGATCACCAATAGTCTTGAACACAATGTCAATCATTGATTGATTATAGAGATACTTATGAAATTTGACTTTCAATTATAGGATTGAAATTTGGGGACCACTTTCACACCCTCATTATAGTGTTTTCAATAGTCCATACAGTCTTGCTCCATAGGTTACCATAGTCTTCTTTCAAATAAAATTCGAGCAGAATGTGGTGAGGGTCTCTAGTAGAGAGACTTATGCTTCCTTTAAACTTCTTTTCAACAATAAAATTATCCAGCAGATTCTTTTTTGGAATACCTTCTAAGAACTTTCCAATTAGGGTAAACTTAGACGATTTCAATAAGTTGTCTTTGACTTGTTTAGGAAATTGCAAAGAAATGTGGTCATTCTTGTAGCTTATTGAATCATGCTCAAATTCATGTATTTCATTAATGTTCTTCTTAAAAAAATCAACATACTTCTTTTTTCAGATGAATTGCCTTCTTCTTGGAGGTTTTCACTTCGCTTATCCATTGAGCCAAACAAACAGACCATAAACAAAACAATCCAAATCAACCTCAAAGAACAAGAAATCACGACAAACCAGGGATCAAAATACTATCCAACCACAACGAAAGATTAAGAGGATCTTAGAAGAACCAAATCAGGGGACCGATCAATAAAGAAACAAAGGAAAGAACCACAATCAAGAGAGATGATCAGAGACAATCCTTAAGAGAGGATAATCAAGCCTCAACAAACAACAATACAAGCCACAGAGCAGCTATACACCAGAGCATCAACATTAAAAGATCGAATAAGAATCACGAAAGAAAGCTTTTGATAGAAAGCTTTCTTTGAACATTTCTTTGATCAACTAAATTTTAAAAAACCCATGGTACAACTAAATTTTATCCACTAGAATGTAATATTTAACTTGATTGCTAAGTAAATTGGATAAGCAGGTGTTATAGACCCGTAAATAAAAAAGAAAAGGATCAATTAAGATCAATGTCAAAACCGAATGCTACTAGTGCCACTAAACTTTTGAATGGAAATAACATACCAACAAAGAGGCGGTAAGACAATTTCATTTTCTTATCGTGTTGTTTTATGCGGATTACAATATTTGTCTTTCCACGGACCTTATTTCTAAATGTATTAGGGCAAATTTAGAATCACATTTATTATTGCTGTATGCTTATTGTCTGTATATTGATAGATTTTTTTTTACCAACAACCCATTCTTCAAAAAATTTAGAACGCATGGAGAAAAAGACTTAAACAAGAGGGTTTTGCCAATAGAAACATAGCAGGCTTATTATGTCTACATCTTTTTGTTAAAACTATTTATAGTTAATAAATGTCAAATAACTTAACAAAGAGATTGCCACTTGGTAAGATCAAATGATATTAAAATTCTCATCCTCCTCTAGATTTTAAGCAAGTAACATAACTATCAACAAACCACTGGTTTAGTTAGGGACTAGTTTAAGTTTGGTCGGTAAGGTTATATCAGTAAATCGCTGTTATGGTACGGTAAGGATGATTCTGCAAATCGCATAACAATCCTCTCATAGTTTATAGGAAGGATTTATACGAAGGATTTTGTTCGTGAGTGGGACAACACGTGAATCGTAACTAAGAGTGAGGGTGAGATTCCTCTCGAAATACATAATCACTACCAAATGGAGTATTATTTATCCATAGCCTTTTCTATTTACAAAGGCTGCCAAAGTAAAAATATGATGTACCAGAGAGGTCTCATCAGGGTACCGAACGGTAGAAATGTTATTTGACGTAGGAAAAGTTTACCATCAGTCTCCTTAGTCCTCTTCAGAATTACTAGAGATGGGGGAGGGATAGTAAATTGTTCTCATGAGAGCTCACAGATCGAATTCGTCCTCCATAGGTGAGATTTCACCATATTTCCTGTCGTAAAAAAATTATGGAATCCATTCGACCATTTTCGGCCGCCCATTGATGCAGTTTAATAAAAGTGACTTTCTCATTTTTCTAGAATCTGGGAGAACAGATTTGAAAAAACTGTAATATATATATATATATATATATATATATATATATATATATATATATATATATATATATATATGTGTGTGTGTGTGTGTGTGTGAGAGAGAACCGATGTGAGGACCAATTAAAAAATAGCAAGCAATATGAAGACTTCCAATGTCTAGTAAGCATGCTCGGATTACCCTTATAGGTAATCTTTTTTCTATTCTCCCAAAACTTATGATGAAAATAAATTGGGTTCTCCAGGATTTATCGACTTCTAATAAGTCATTCACTACTTTGTAGTCATTCCCCATGTTCAAATAGTAGAAGGGAATGTTACCGTTTTGGCGTAAGCCAGCCACAGCAGCAAACTGCTCCATGGCAATCAGAATCTTCGATAGCCTTGAAGCTATAATGCTAGCCAGAAGGGTAAATCAAGAGTTGGGGCTGAGTTGACTCGGGGATAGTTTTACCAAGTGAAAATACCTAATGATTACTGGGTCTAGAAGGAACCTAAGATGTCAGTTCGGGATACACCACCAACTCACTCGCCTCGTAGTCCATCAGAGTTTCTTTAGAGATTAGAATCCGGACTTTAATTGATTCAGGGAACCCCCATTTGCTCCAAAGTTTACACCTAATTATTTATGGGTCCAAAAGAAACCTAGGACCCCAGTTGAGCACTTCGGGATACACCACCAACTCACTCGCCTTGCAGTCTATCGGAGTTTCTTCAGAGATTGGAAGTCGGACTTACATTGATTTAGGGAACCCCCATTTTCTCCGAAGTTTACCCAAATTAGTTGTGTGGATGTACACATAGCATATACTTGACGCTAACTTTGGTAAAGTTAGGTCAAACCTTTCTAACCACACATTCTATGAATGGTTATGATTTTAACATTGAGGCTTTCTTTATTTGTTTTTCTTTTCTTTTTTTAGCATCCCTAATGTAGTCTGATGTCTCCAATGGCGTATCTTCACCATTGTCGTCCATTTTTTCTTCTGTTATGTAGGGATCCATCTCTACAGTATCACCGACCTACTTATCACGGTTATCTTCCTCAGAAGGAAGAACCTCAACAAAGGAAGTTATTGGATGAGTCAAATCAGTTTTTTCCCGTTCGTTCAGTTATTGCTGGGGGAGTTTACTAACATTAGTATGACGCCCCGTTGGAAGTTTCTAATATGTGAAACAAATAGACCATTTTTCGAATATCGAGATTTGGCTTCCCAAACCAAGTTAATCTCCCCTCACCATGGAGGAAGAGTTGATAGTCTTTCATAGATGCTTCGATGCAAGAGTTGGTTTTCTTTTTATCAGGATTTTATCTTTTTTACAGCTACTTTTCCTATGTCATAGAAAAATGTGTCATAATACATTCCACACTTTGATGTCTTTTATTATTTCCTCGAAACTTTTGAGAATCGAATTTAAAATTAACGATTTTCTATAACTTTATACCGTAATCCCCAACTCGGTTTACGTGACCTACTACATGTCTCTTTTGAACAAGTACAAAATCTTGACCAACCTATTGGAAAATGAAATGGACCGGAAGCGTCATTTCTTCTTTGTTAGTAGTTATTGGGAAATGAGTGAGTCGATCTTTATAATAAATATTGTTTTTGCGTTTTTCGCTTTATAATAAATACAAAATGTATTGAATCACTACCGAGTATATAAATTTACCAAATTATTATTTCTCGGTAGCCTTTTATATTTACAAAGGCTGCCAAAGTAAAAATATGATGTACCAGAGAGGTCTCATCAGTGTATCGAACGGTTCAGAAATGTTATTTCATGGAGGATATTGATAAGTCAAAAGACTTGTTCTCGTTTGACGGACATTAAAAGGTGATTCTGCAGAGGATGGTGAAGAGTAAATTTTTTTATCTTGTTCTAAGGAAAAGCCCCATCAAACTTCGGTTGTGATAATTTAAAAACCTTTCTTGAGCCAATCGGGAAAATCCTACAATGTGATGTATTGTGACGTGTCGAATCCCAATTCGGAATTAGGTTCAAAGCAGACGTCACCTCTTTTAATAGATAAATTCAAGGGCCAGGCTAGATCTCTCTCTACCTTTTTTTTTTCAAACTGAAAGTTGAAATTCCAAAATTTCCTTTTCTCCCTCTAGATTACTACATTCATGCCATTTACTCTCAAACTCAACCGAAACTGAATTCTATACTTTATTACCCTAAATCTACAAGCTTTCTACCAACATCTACTACTCTAAACCCATTAAACCCAAAAAGTTAACTTTTTTTTACCCAAACCCATCAAATCCACAACAAAAAATCTTGAATCGGAGTATCTACGGATAATGATGAAATGGGTGTCTCTCTGGAAGACTTACAAGAAAAGGAGGAAGCTTACCGTATGGAGGTAAGAAGTTAATCCCCGGTTTTCGTTTTTTGGTCGTGTCACACGAACATCGTGCGACGAACAGCTTCGTCATCGCACGAACGTGCGAGTATGTAACCGTAACCGTCACATGAGACGAGGGTAGAAGTGTGTCTCGTGCGACACCACTGAAGACATGTCTCGTGGGACAGCACTAAAGACACGTCTCGTGCGATAGCACTGAAGACATGTCTCGTGCGACAGCACTGAAGACATGTCTCGTGCGACAGCACTGAAGACATGTCTTGTGCGACTGGACTGTTATAGAAACTTATAGTTTCCAATTACATATTTTTTTAGGAGGAACCTGCCCAGCCTCCATTTATGGATGCCGACTACACTAGAATATTCAATACGGATAGGTTATTTACTAAAGACGAATTGGATGCGTTTCTGGACATTAAATCGAAGAAGATCAAGTTTGTCACAACTACAAAGCTCTACGATAGCGGGAAATGGGGAAGGACTCCTAGGTTAGAGTATGTTTGCGAGCGATACGGTGTATTCATATCAAAAGCGAAACCATAAACTTTAAGAAAACGGAAGACATCGACAAATAAATGTAATTGTCCGTTTGCGCTAAAAGGTCATCCGATCGACATACCAGCCATGAAATGGCGTTTGGAGGTGATAAATGGTACTCATAATCATGAACCCTACGTTCTCCTAGACGGTCATTCACGCCCTTGTAGGCTAAAACGGGATGAAAAGGAACTAGTTCATAGTTTGTCTTACCTCGATTCGCGTCCTAGAGAGATATATAATGGTTTGAAGTACCAATATCCCGAGAACATTTCGAACATGCGTGAAATCTACAATTGCCGCCAAAAACATCGGGATGTTGAGCACGGGAGACAAACGCAAATGCAATATTTGTTGACGAAGTTGAAGGAGAATGGATACTCCACGTGGGAGCGTTTGAAAGACGATTCAAAGGTGATCACTGACTTTTTTTGCGCATCCTACTAGCATAGACTTATTACGTACATTCCCGAATGTGCTATTCATGGATTGTACGTACAAGACAACTAGGTATAAGATGTTGTTATTAGAGATTGTCGGTTTAACGTCGACTTCCATTACATTTACCGTTGCGTGCGTATTTATGAGCGGAGAGAAGATTGGAAACTACGTATGGGCTTTGGAAACTCTTCGTGGTTTGATGATGGATAGCTTGTGCGCATTTCTATCCGTTATTGTTACCGATCGAGAGTTACCTCTCATTCGAACGATCGATAATATTTTTCCAGACACACACCACTTGTTATGCACGTGGCACATTAGTAAGAACATTCTTGGGGCGGTCCGGAAGATATTGATGCGGTAGCGAAACAATTTGTTGATTTTTACGGCTATGTTGCGGGGGTGAACATGGTTGAGAGTTACCAAAAGAATCCATATACAGTGAAGGACATGTTTGCATCTAAACCGAAGTGTTTTGCGTACGCTATGGACTCGTGGATAACGAAATATGGTGACAAGTGTTCCTTGCGTACCGAACGAACAAGATTAAGCATTATGGCCAAAAATTACAAATAGGATTGTCTTTTTATCCAATTTTTTGTTTAGCTGTTTTATCTATTCTCAAAGAAGTTCATAAATTTTTACTTGTACTATGTAGGGCAAATGGTGCTCACGCGTCCCTAAAACCAATACCTTGGGATGAATCAATGCAACTTTGAGCTATTTTGGGAAAAAGTTCACAACTTATTAACGAAGGGGATCGTCGAATCATTCGAGCGAAGTAAGTTTAGAACAATTGCCGGTTTTGATGGTGTTTTGACCCAAAATCTTAAAGGTCATGTATCACATGCGGGTCTAAAGATATTGATGCTTGCTATTGTACGTGCTAGAAATATAGGAGTAGATCGGGTAGCATATGGAGGTTATTTCCTTAGGAAAACACATGGTTTACCTTGTGCATGTGAAATTGCGTTTATAGCTAGAGATGTTAGGTGCATCCCTTTAGAAGGTGTGGATGTATTTTGGAAAATATTAGATATTTTTCATAGAGATCCTAGCTCTCGTGAAGAAGAATTACAAAAAAAAACTTTTCGTAATTGACAACTCCATTCGTAGTTTCCAGCCCGACCAACAAGACCACATTATCAATAGGGTAATGCAAATATTGAGGCCCGAGACAAGTCATATTCAAGATCCTAAAGAAGCGGTTAGAGCTAAGGGTAGAGCAAAGGGAGGCGTCGATAAATCGACTAAACGGAACCCTAGTTCATGGGAATATCCCATTGAACAAACCGCTAGTGCTAGTACCCTGACTAACTCGGTAGGTAGTACAACCGTTAACACGTTAGGGAGCACGACCGCATCCAACGTAGTTCCCATCGTACCACCCAAACCTCCATTAGCAAAAAAGAAAGTTGGAAGGCCTAAGAAAATTGTTAAGGATGGGAAGTTAACATTATATCCGGATTGCATCCCGGCCTTTCTACACACTTATATTTCAAAGTTAGTTGACGTTCTTCCGGACGGACAATGCGGATATCGTTCTGTAGCGCATTTAATATACAACAATGAAGATAGATGGGAGGATACTAGACGCGAGTCGTTGAAGGAGTTACGTGACAACCGTGCATGTTGGTTGGATGTATATGGTTCGCAGAAGGTGTTTTGCGATTTGGTACATAGGTTAGATTACTTCAAGCCCAACCCTAGTAGCCACTATTGGATGACATTTCTGGACATTGAACTAGTCATCGTGACAAGGTATCAATGCATTGTATACCATGTATCGCAAGTAGCCTCGTTAAGGTATCTATCAATCCGTGGAAGGCCATCTGTCAACAATTAAACGATCATAGAAGTTGGGATAACTTTCGTACATGGATGTCACTTTGTTAATGTAAGTATATTTCATTTCCAATCCAAATTTATTACGCTATCATTACTAATGCATTCATTTATTCTTTTTTCTTGTAGATTACTACTCCACCCGATGGACCGTTGCCTCTATTATACCCTTGTTGGGCCGCTTACGCAACCAAAAAAACGAATCAATGGGCGCATCCCTACTACCGTCGGTTCAACAAATTTACACAAATAATTCCCGCTAGGAAAATCAACTTGAACGAAAAACCACATGTAACGGATTTGACTAGAGACGACGTTTAAAATGCTTTTGTACAACATTTTAAGTTATTTTGCCTAACGTTTGATGTGATTTTGTATTATAGTTGATGTAATTTTTTATGATGTTAGTTTTTAGTTCAAATGGAATCCTTTACTAGCAATTGTTTCATTTAAAAGAGTCAACACGATAAAATATAACACACGTCGCATACGACGGACTTTGGGGCTTGTCTCATGCGACGCAAGGCCAAAATTTTGGCCCTGTTTTTCAGACAGAGGGCTAAAATCGCACGCCCAAAATGCGACAGACTTTAGCCCCTCTCTCCTGCGACGCTAGGCCAAAATTTTGGCCCTGTTTTTCAGACAGAGGGCTAAAATCGCACGCCCAAAATGCGACGGACTTTGGCCTCTGTCTCATGCGACGCAAGGCTAAAATTTTGGCCCTGTTTTTAAGACAGAGGGCTAAAATCGCACGCCCAAAAAGCGACGGTCTTTGGGGCATGTCTCATGCGACCCAAAGACAAAATTTTGGCTATGTTTTTCAGACATAGGGCTTATATCGAATGGCCAAAATGTGACGGACTTTGGGCCTGTCTCATGCGACCCAAAGCCTAATATATTACGGCCTAAAGAACGCGGTTTATACATTTGTTAGAGTAAAATATCATTAAAAAGGGGAAATTTTAAATTTAGAGTTGGACAGTACACCAACCAATACACTTAAAGGAAATACATAAAGATGAAAATAACAAGTTAACACCTTAACTTAAACAAACATAAGAAAATAATTAAACAACGACATGCCAACAACCAAAATGCTCAATCGTCGAAGTCATATCCCAAGTTGTCGTCAGAATCAACCCCGTCCTCCCTTTCCGTAATCCTATCTTGAAGATACGCTACCATATGCCTCGTGATGTAGTCTACCACCGTCATGTTCCAGATGGCGGCCGGTTCTTGCTTAATTTTATATGACAAAAACAACAAACGCTGGAGTGGTTTACAAAAAAGGTACCTCTGCTTGATTTGTTCACGGTTGCGCACAAAGAGACCTCCAGTTCCTAAACGGCCGTAGCCGTAGTACATCTTACAATGGACTCGATCAAAAAATGCATCGCTAGTATCTTCCCCCATCTCTCGGCGGGCAATCTTCACCGCCTCAAGCAAATGGTAGTCTTCATGAGGAGTAAACTCCATTTGTTAAACTGTTTATGTTTGATTAGTGTTTTAGAATGTTAAAGGTTTTGAGTCCCTTTATATAGGGTTTTTTAGGGCGGGAGTTTTTAATAAAGTGAAGTAAATTTTGGAGGGAGTTTTTGATTTTATAGAACGAGCGAGAGTTTTTTATTTTTGAGAACAAGCGGGAGTTTTTTATTTTTGAGAACAAGCAGGAGTTTTTTATTTTTGAGAATGAGCGGGATTTTTTGATTTTTGAGAACGAGCGGGAGTTTTTGATTTTTGAGAAACAGCGGGAGTTTTTGATTTCTGACTTTACACGTGTCACGTTTTCATTTGTATAACTGGATTACGTTATCTGCAACGAAACTGTCTATAAATAGATGTTGTATTCACATTAAATTGTAAATTAGTTGATAAATTAAGCAAAAAATGTGTCCATGGACTGAGTTGGAAGATCAATATCTGATGAGTGCATCAGTTGAAGTTGGTAACATGAATATTCCCGAGGGGGGTGAAAGGTACTGCGAGGCATTGGTATGCCAAATGTACTTCCTGCACGGAAGTGATGGTGTTCAGCCACCTAGAATTTCAAGGTGTGTTGATGAAGTGAGAGCTAGGTGGTCAGTCCTAGTCACATTCCGTCAACATCCAGTTTCTGGCCTCACTGAATTGGAGCGTCGTGTTGCGTGTAACCGGTTCAACTGTCAAGTCACGGATCCTATAACAGAGGACCAACTGGATGTGGTCCGCTCTGACATTATTGACATCCGGCTAGAGGAAATCAGTGACTACCACGATGCGAAAGAAGAAATGAAGTTGATGAAATGGAACTGGCCTGATAGATAAGTATGAGTGTGTGCTTTAGTTTAAATATGAGCGTGTGTTTCAGTTTAAGTATGAGTGTATGTTTTAGTTTTAGTTTGAGTGTGAGTTTCAGTTTGTGTTTGAGTGTGTGTTTGAATTTGTGTTTGAGTGTGTGTTTGGATTTGTGTTTGAATTTTTGTTTGAGTGCGTGATCTAGTTTATGTATGATATTGTGTTTCATTTTATGTTGACCTTATGTTACTTATGTTCGAACAACAATACCAGTGCTTTCAGATTGAGTAGATTTGACTCTTTTCATATTACTATGAAATTCCATTCTAAAATTCTAAACGGATAAAATTGAGTTGGAATCGACCCCATAAAATTGATAAATTGAAAGCAAACATACAATAAATTAAAATACAATAAATAAAAGCAATCATAAAATAAACTGGTTACAAAATATAGTGCTAACGTCGAAAAGTCTAACAAAAGTATGCTGCGAGTAATAATCAGTGACGTCTATACCTCTCAGCGATCATGCACATATGAAGGGCGGTCTCTACCAGGTCCTCGTACTCCAGCGTCATTATCGATGGAGCAAACCGAGCAATCTGCTCGTATCCTGCGTAGTCAGCAACACCGTGCGGCTCCAACCGAGGACCTCCAGCTGCAGCAGAGCTACTAACGATGTACCACAGCTTC
The DNA here is from genome assembly GCA_036936605.1 of Limnanthes douglasii subsp. nivea. Classification (NCBI taxonomy): domain Eukaryota; kingdom Viridiplantae; phylum Streptophyta; class Magnoliopsida; order Brassicales; family Limnanthaceae; genus Limnanthes; species Limnanthes douglasii. The sequence goes on along the minus strand of JAUPFV010000001.1, from coordinate 21,206,327 downwards.
CTCTTCCCCCAAACATAGTACATCGGGTCAGCACTCTCTCCACTACCACGGTACAACGTGCCATCAGGAGTGTACACATGGCACTCTCAATCCCTCCACAAGTGAGCGTCCCAAACGAATCTGCACACCATCTTCGTCCATACTTTTTTTTATGTAGGAGGGCGTATATCCTTAGGAATCAGTTGTACGAACCCCATCTGTCGAGTGACACGATCAGCGTAATACGGCACAATCACGTCGAACGCCTTAAGCATCAACTCAACCCAAGTAACCGGCTGTAACGGATAATGGTCCGGTAAGTGTATGAAGCGAAGGGACATGATTTGTAAATAAATGAATGAACAAGTTAGCCATTTATATTAGTAAGTAAAAATACTTAGAATTAAAATGAACAAATATGACTTACATCTCACTCCGTGCACGTCAAAAATGCATGTCTCATCTGCCTGCGCACATCATGAGAAACGCCAATCTTCTGCGGCGTAGGTCGGCACATATGGGGCATAGATATGTCATAATCGCAAAACAGTGGAGCCCGGAGCTGAACGAAGTGGGAAAATATCCACGACTCGAGCATCCTTATAAACCCGCAAATGCCTCCCGTACCATGCAGAGATCCCTGACTAAGGGAGTGGTACAACTATGCTAAAACCAACTGACCCCAGTTGAACCTATGCATACCCTGGTATTGGTTCACAAACTGGAGGTAATCTAAAAGAATGTTGTTGCCGATTTTGTTGGCACAGATGGTGGTACCTAACAAATACAGTATGTAGGCACGGGTGGCATGATCTACCATATCATCTGTGATCCTACTATCACTATATCTATCACCCGTAAATGTAGTGCGCAGCCACCTAAGGTTCACACTACTAGCATTCCTAAGATTTTTACTCAACTCAGCTGGTCGTACACCTAGCATGCCAGCATAAGTACTAATCCACTCAACCTTCGAGTCAAAAGGTAAAACATCAGAAGACCTACGTACAACCGGTAATCGAGTGATGATGAAGACATCGTCCAAGGTCATTGTCATCTCCTCGAAAGAGAAATTTAATGAAGAAGTCTCCTCATGCCATCGCTCAAGAAATACCTCGACCAAATGGAGGTTGGTATGCCAGCGGGAGAATGCATCGACGAGCGGGCAAAAAATTGTAGCTGTAATACCCTTATAAATTGGCACGCGCTAGTCGCTGGATGGGCCGCATTGGCACCATAATGTGACCACAGACTAGAAACCATATTTGGTGCACCAGAGAGCTTCGGTGGGTTCTCCATACAATCTGATGAATCTTGGTGGACAAGAGAGATGGCATAGTAAATGTGGCTAAGACAAGGAGCACGCCAGCTGGAGTTGGCGCGCGACATGGCACGATATAAGGCAAAATATCAAATGGGGGCACTTTGGTTCAAGTGCAAGCGGTTCGTCTGAGTTGCAATTGGGCTGAGGATCAAGTAAGCAGCTGGAAATGACTTAGAGGAGGTGTTGGGAAAAGATGACACGAATAAATGTGAGTGTATGCCAAGGTGGCGAGCAGTGGCCCATGCTGGCACGTTTCTGGCCGGCTAGACTGGGCTAAGACTGGGCCAAACTAGGCCAAAACAGGCCAGAACGTGCCAAACAGCAAAATGGTTGGGCCAAACACATTTTTTCCCGTGCCATAATTTGATAACTGACTTATTTAGTTATTATCCACCTCCCCACAAAGTTTGGGCACGTTTGCACTAGTGGGGAAAAAGTTAGCACATGATTAACCTTGGAGGTTAGTGGAAATCATAGGCAACTGCCCACTAATGCCAAAAGAACGTTCACCACTAGATGCGGTTGAGAAAATCATGGAAAGTGGCCCATGAGTTTAGGAGCATGACACAAAAAAATCGGAAGTTATGGTTGGGCAACTGATCATGGCATAGGCTGGCATGCCGGAACAGGACCACTCGGCCCAGTTTGACCGGTCACGTGCGCCTGGTTTTCAGGATCTCCAGGCAGATCACTACTTTACTCGGGCCAACCTTTAACCACGTCTAGAATAACTATATGGAAGTTACCTTGTGAAATTTCAGATCAAACGGACGAGATTTGATATGGGCAATCGATGGGCCAAGATTCTGCCACATGGCCATTTCGATTTTATGGAAGTAGTTGGCTTTCTTTGCCTATAAATAGATTTTAGATCAGTTCTAGAGAGGTTAGGCTTTAGTACTGAGAGTGTAAACAAATATTGTAATATCTGGAGCTATTACTCCTTTATTAATATAGTAAAGGTTGGGGCCGGAGTCCCGTAAACTTGCGTGTGTTCTTTATCTTATTGTCTTGTCTCATATATATTGTTGTGCAACTCTTGGAACACTTACTTGCAGATCTGAGTCAAGTGTTAAATTGTCAAACTCACTTTGACATAGGGTAGAAGGCTGACTAAAGTAAGCACTTTAGGCCGCACACGGCGAAAAATCCTTAGCGAAAAATTAACCGTGTGACAACTGGTATCAGAGCACAAGACGATACCAAGAAACTGGTATCAGAGTAAGATACGATACCAAGATCTGGTATCGAAACGGATTTTGAAGCATCTACAATTTGGAAGACCGAGTTCAAGCAGACTGAAAGGATACCTAACATAACCGGTATTAGAACAAGGTGACAAGATGACCCTATCCGACGCGAAGGAAAGAATCTCTCGTTTGGAGTACCTAATCGAGGAATCGAGTGAAGATGGAGTAAGTGTGTTCGCTCATATTTCTGAATTTTCGGAGCAAATTCAGAACGGTGTCAATATCTATTTCGACATGAGGAAAGATATAGAGGAAAACACCACGAAGGTTATTCGAGACGCAAACAACCTCTCGATTCACTTCAATGAACGAATTGAAAAGTTGTCTGAAGAAGTATCACTACTTAGACGGGCTGTTTCAAATACTCCTCCAAGAGAAGGCTCTTCAAAGGTAAAAATACCTGAACCTAAGCCCTTCAACGGTTCAAGGAACTCAAGGGAACTTGAGAATTTCTTATGGGATCTTGAAAATTACTTCCAAGCTGCCAAAATCCCGGAGGCGGAGCAAGTGACGATTTCTAGCATGTACCTAACTGGAGATGCAAAGTTATGGTGGAGATCCAGACTAGAAGACGACGTCAATGCTCATAGAGACAAGATAAGCACGTGGTTTACACTCAAAAAGGAATTGAATGATCAATACCTACCCTGCAACACGGCATGGGTTGCAAGGGAGAACTTGAAGTCGCTACGACATATTGGTACCATTCGTAGCTACGTGACTGAGTTCAGTTCTTTAATGTTGGACATTAAAGATATGTCCGAGGAGGATAAGTTGTTCAACGTTTTTTCAGGATTTCAAAATTGGGCACAAGCGGAGTTACGCAGGCAAACAGTTTCAGATTTGCCTAGTGCCATGGCTGCAGCCGAGGGTCTAATGGATTTTAGACAACAACCTTCTTCAATCACCACTGCGAAGAAGAGCAAACCAGACATGAGTAATCAAGTTGACAACAAAGACAGTACTAGAAAGCCCAAAACCAAGTCCAAACATGATGGTGACAACGATGGTACGGAAGACGCCGCGCAATCAAGAAAGGATGTTTCATTTGCGACGGTGCCCATCGTGCACGCGATTGTCCAAGGCGTGCAAAACTGGCTGCGTTGGCTGCAGACAGTGAGGATAGTGATGGATATGTCAATCCTCTACAGTTACTTAACGTGATAACCCAAGATGATCAAAGACAACATAACATGCTAATGCAAACCATGGTGAAGGTAAATGGGAAAACAGTCAAAGCAATGTTTGACTCATGAGTAACGCACAATTTCTTGGCCACAAGAGAAGTAAGTAAACTTGGCCTAGAACTAACCGGGAGCACAATCAAGGTCAAAGCTGTGAATTCAAACACACTACAAGTATGTGGGATGGTCATCACAAACTTGAGCATTGGTGAATGGCAAGGACAGTGCAAGGTAATGGTGGTGCCGCTCGACGATTTCGATTTGATACTCGGAATGGACTTCCTCATGAAAGCCAAGGTAATGTTGGTACCATATTTGAATGGTATGTTCATCAGTGATGAAACTTGTCCATGTTTCGTGAAATTGGAACAACCGAATGGAAAAAGGAAAGGATCGATCAACTTTTTCAAGGCACCTTATGGCGCCATGAGTCTACTTCAGCAGAAACAAGATGGAGAGCTTCGAGTAAATGGGGGTAAGGGGATGTTAAAGGAGGTAACTGGTAATATAGGTCAGAACGGAAGGATGAACATGAGGAGGAGGATATTTTGAACTTGATACCTCCCAACAAAGTGGTGAACCTAAGAGGTTACTTAAGCTTGGAAAATTACAATCGCCAGTTCATCATAGGCTATTCCACGGTTGGAAGCCCTCTAACAAACTTGTTGAAGACAAAAAGAGTTTGGGATTGTCGGAGCAAAGGCAAGCTTACATTAAACAAGTCAAAATCGGCAACATGCAACTTGTTGTATGTCACGGATGGCATGCTGGGACTAACCAGCGATATTATTCGGAAGGATCTATCAAAGAAGACGCATGATACACAACATGCGAACCTCACACACAAAAGGGATGGTAACTCTATTATTTAGATCATTTTACTCGCAAAAACTTAGAAATGACATTGTGGATCATGTCAAGACTTGTCCAAAGTGCGAAGCCACATTCGACAAGCCAGCAACGAACAACTTGCTGTATGCCTATGGTGGCATGTTGGGGCTAACCAGCGGCGAGAACCGAATATCAAGAGAGACACAAGAAACCCAATGGGCTGGTCACCCATACGTGGAGCGGACGATGACTCTCTTATCTTGGTCGTATCATTAGCCAAAGATAGAACAAGACGTAGCGGACTATGTCAGGACTTGTCTAGATTGCCAAGTAGACAAGGAAAAAAAGAAAAAAACAGACTTATTAAAGTCTTTGCTTATTCCTAAGAGGCCATGGATCTCAGCCTCAATGGAAAGTATCTCTGGAGGGATAGGTGGATCAAAATTAATGACATCCACAACAAACCATCCGCGGACGGATGGACAGACCAAATGCATCATTGCGCTCTTAGAAGATTTGCTAAGGCATGATGCTACCACAAGCCAAAGGAAACGGGTGGAGTTTCTCGGCGCAACTCAATGTTGCTACAATATTGATAGTTCTTCATCAACAGGTTTAAGTCCCACAGAAGTTACTATGGGTGATCGTCCAAGGACACCGTTAGGAGTGGCGAAACAAGAGGATCGAGGAAGGTTCCTGAAGACTTATCATTTTTGTATAGACAAGGGAGAGAAGGTATACATAACAAAGGAAGTAGAGAAGATCCAAGAGACTCGCACACAAGGTGAAAGGAAGTTGAACAAGAAAAGGAAATTCTTGGTTCGATGGAAAGGAGAAGACCCTGGAGAGGGAACATGGGAACAAGATAACCTAGGGAAGTTTGAAGAAGAGCTCATGCAACATGTCAATGACGTTCCGATGAGGACATCGGACTCACCCGGTGGGGGTGGTATGTAAGACCCTTACAAGTTGGCACGCGCTAGTTGCTGGATGGGCCGCATTGGCACCACAATGTGACCACAGACTAGCAACCTTATTTGGTGCACCAGAGAGCTTCGGTGGGTTCTCCATACAATCTGATGAATCTTGATGGACAAGAGGGATGGCATAGTAAATGTGGCTAAGACAAAGAGCACGACAGCTAGAGTTGGCGCGCGACACGGCACGATATAAGGCAAAATATCAAATGGGGGCACTTTGGTTCAAGTGCAAGCGGTTCGTATGAGGTGCAATTGGGCTAAGGATCAAGCAAGCAGCTGGAAATGACTTAGAGGAGGTGTTGGGAAAAGATGGCACGAAGAAATGTGAGTGTAGGCCAAGGTGGCGCGTAGTGGCCCATGCTGGCACGTTTCTGGCCGGCCAGACTGAGCCAAAACAGACCAGAACGTGCCAAACAGCAAAACGGTTGGGCCAAACACATTTTTGCCCGTGCCATAATTTGATAACTGACTTATCTAGTTATTATCCACCTCCCCACAAAGTTTGGGCACGTTTTCACGAGTGGGGAAAAGGTTAGCACATGATTAACCTTGGAGGTTAGTGGAAATCATGGGCAACTGCCCATTACTGCCAAAAGCACGTTCACCACTAGATGTGATTGAGAAAATCATGGAAAGTAGCCAAGGAGTTTAGGAGCATGACACGGAAAAATCGGAAGTTATGGTTGGCCAGCTGATCATGGCACAGGTTGGCACAGGCTGGCACGCCAGAACAAAACCACTCGGCCCAGTTTGGCCGGCCACGTGCGGCTGGTTTTCAGGATCTCCAGGAAGATCACTACTTTACTCGGGCCAACTTTTAAACACGTTTAGAATAACTATATGGAAGTTACTTGGTCAAATTTCATATCAACGGACGAGATTTGATATGGGCAATTGATGGGCCAAGATTCTACCACATGGCCATTTCGGATTTTAAAGAAGTAGTTGGCTTTCTTTGCCTATAAATAGATTGTAGATCAGTTCTATGGAGGTTAGGCTTTAGTACTGAGAGTGTAAACAAATATTGTAATATCTGGAAGTATTACTCCTTTATAAATATAGTAAAGGTTGGGGTCGGAGTCCCGTAAACTTGCGTGTGTTCTTTATCTTATTGTCATGTCTCATATATATTGTTATGCAACTCTTGAAAAACTTACTTGCAGATCTGAGTCAAGTGTTAAATTGTCAAACTCACTTTGACATATGGTAGAAAACTGACTAAAGTAGGCACTTTAGGCCGCACATGGCGAAAAATCCTTAGCGAAAAATTAACCGTGTGACAACAGCCATCACCCTTGACCGTACCCTGCTCTACTTTTTGAAGTCCCATCTGCGGAGACTGTCGTACATAGCGAAGCATCGCAGGGAGACGTTAAACACGTAAGAAAGTGATAAAACAACCAATATAAAGGTATAATACTTACATTTCCATGATAGACGTTGAACACCTCGTGGTGGGTGTAATCGGGATAGAGAGTCGGGACGTGCGGCATCACCGACAAGAACTCGTGATCCTCACCCTTGGGTGAGTGGGATGCGTGGGGTGCCGCCTCGGGTGTGTGGGGTGCATCGTCCTCATACTGTGAATGTGAGGCCTCACGTGCCTCCTCCCGCTCCCCCCCCCCCCCCTTTCATATCCTCTGGTGCATCTGCATTGTCAACGTAAGAAAGGTTAGGTGGTTGCGAAGAAGAACCTGCCCCTGTGCTACCGGAAGCAGTAGGAATGTCATCATCATTTCGATGACGACGGAGACGTCGTTTCGTCCGCGTACCAGAAGTATGTCCCTCACTGGGACCTGCCTCTCCATGCTCGGGCTCGGGCCAAACTCTAGCCTCTACCGCCTCACGCGCCAAATATTTGCGTGCCTTCGCTTTTTTAAACAGATTTTTTACTGTCATCTTGGTCCACCCGATCCTGTAAAAACAACATAAAGTAATATGTATTAGTGAGACAACACAAAAAAAAGTATTTTGTAAACGTAAGTGGTCCCATGAGATAGTTTAAGCTGTCTGTCGCTTGAGACAGCTGAAGTTGTCTGTCGCATGAGACAACTTAAGCTATATGTAGTATGAGACGGCAATGCACACCCCGTCTCATGCGACGAGATGTTGTCTTTCTCGCATGATCATGCGACCAGATCCAAACTAGTAGCACGATCGTGCTACCAACAGCACCGAAAACCCAATTTTAGAAACCCGCCAAAGTAGCCTCATTTCACTAAAACTCAAACACATAAACATAGATCCTAGCAAAACTAACAAGAATACAACACTAATCTAACAAAACAACACCTAAAATCATGCAAAAATCAAACTTTTGAAATCGAAAACTAAAAACCTAAAATCCTAATTTCAGCAGTTTATACCCAACGAAATCTAAAAAAATTATAGCATGAGGTTTGTATTACTTACCTTTATGTTTTGCTCAGTTTAGATTCTTTAAAAATCGAGTTTGATTTGGGTCGATTCTTAAGTGATTGAGAGGTTTCTAGAGAGAGAGAGAAAAAACGAGAAGAAATAAATGGTGAGAGATTTATCAAACTCTTTATACCTAGGTTTTCTGAAAAGGGTAAATTTGTCCAAAATTAGGTGAGAGATATATCAAATGGGTATAAGATCCAACGGTTTAAGATCTATCAAAATGTGTCTTATATCTAGACTGGCCCTAAACTCAATACATCTTATCCCCATCTAAAATCAAAGAAAGAAAATCATCAAGAGGAGAAGCTCTTCTAAATATTAATTTGGCTGATGTATAAATTTTTCCGACGATATCGTCCACCACAAATCCTTTTATGGCAACACTCAAATTTCGCAACTTACTTTCACCACAAATTCGTTTATGGCAACACTCAAAGTTTGCAGCTTACTTTCTCTTTCATCCTTCGATAGACTAATCCGACTCTGTACATCTTTAAGACGATCGCCCCTTAACAAGTACATTATCGCAATATCTTTTCTTTACTAAATTAATCCCTGCAAACTATTTTGAGATTGTTCAAAGACAGCGGGGATAACGAAATGGCCCGTTTGAGATTTAGAGTGAGCGTGAGGATGGGGCAACCCATTCCCTCTCCAGCTAACTGGAGGAGGAAGTATGTTACGGCCTTTAGTAGTTGAAATAATTAACAAAACTTCTCAAGCTGTAAGGGTTAAAGGTGGTCTGACCCGTATATTTTTCACATAAGGGGCACTGCCTCCTGAGCATCTTTAGTTAGTCCTCAAAACTTCCTCCTCTATCCTTTTATTTTTTCTGTTTATTTATCTTATCAAGATGACTAAGAGCTCTGTTCCTAGAAGGTAGGAAAAGCTTACCATCAGTCTCTTCAGTCCTCTTCAGAATTTATGCAGATGGGGGAGGGGTAGTAAACTGTTCCCATGAAAGCTCACGGATCAAATTCGTCCTCTATAGGTGAGCTCTCAACATATTTCTTGTCGTAAAAAAATTATGGAATCCATTCGATCATTTTTCGGCCGCCCATTGATGCAGTTTAATAACAGTGACTTTCCCATTTTCTAGATGTCGGGAGAACAACTTTGAAAATATTGCAATATATATATATATATATATATATATATATATATATATGTGTGTGTGAGAACCAATGTGAGGACCAATAAAAAATAGCAAGCAATAAAGTAAGAAATACTTACATGAAGACTTTCAATATCTAGTAAGCATGCTCAGATTACCCTTACACGTAATCTTTATCTATTCTCCCAAGACCCAATCATGAAAATAAATTGGGTTCCCCAGGGTTTATAGACTTCTAATAAGTCATTCACTACTTTGTATCCATTCCCCATGTTAAAATAGTAGAAGGGACTGTTACCGTTTCGGCGTAAGCCAGCCACAGCAGCAAACTTCTCCATGGCAATCAGAATCTTCGATAGCCTTGAAGCTATAATGCTGGCCAGAAGGGTAAATCAAGAGTTGGGGCTGAGTTGACTCGGGGATAGTTTTACCAAGTGAAAATACCTAATGATTTCTGGGTCCAGAAGGAACCTAATATACCAGTTGAGCACTTCGGGAAACACCACCAACTCATTCGCCTCGTAGTCCATAAGAGTTTCTTTAAGGATTAGGATCCGAACTTTAATTGATTCAGGGAACCCCCATTTTCTCCAAAGTTTACACATAATTATTTATGGGTCCAAAAGAAACCTGGGACCCCAGTTGAGCACTTCGGGATACACCACCAACTCACTCGCCTTGCAGTCCATCGGAGTTTCTTCAGGGATTGGAATTCAGACATAAATTGAATTAGGGAACCCCCCATTTTCTTTGAATTTTACCCAAATTAGTTGTGTGGATATACACATAACATATATTTGACGCTAACTTTGGTAAAGTTAGGTCAAACCTTTCCAACCACACATTCTATGAATGGTTATGATTCTAACATTGAGGCTTTCTTTATTTGTTTTTCTTTTCTTTTTTATCATCCCCAATGCAGTCTGATGTCTCCAATGGCGTATCGTCACCACTATCATCTATTTTTTCTTCCGTTATGTAAAGATCCATCTCTACAATATCACCGACCTACTTATCGGGGTTATCTTCCTCCTCAGGAAGAACCTCAACAAAGGAAGTTGTTGGATAAGTCAAATCCGTTTTTTCCCGTTCAATGAGTTATTGTTGGGGGAGTTTACTAACATCAACATGACGCCCCGTTGGAAGTTTCTAATATGTGAAAAAAATAGACCATTTTTTCGAATATCGAGATTTGGCTTCCCAAACCAATTTAATCTCCCCTCACCGTAAAGGAGGAGGAGTTGATAGTCTTTCATAAATCCTTCGATGCGAGAGTTGGTTTTATTTTTATCAGGATATTATCTTTTTTTAGGTACTTGTCATATGTCATAGAAAAGCGTGTCATAATACATTCCACAGTTTGATGTCTTTTATTATTGCCTCGGAACTTTTGAGAATCGACTTTAAAATTGACGATTTTCTATGACTCTATACCGTAATCCCCAACTCGGTTTACCTGACGTACTACATGTCTCTTCGGAATAAGTAAAAAATCGTGACCAACCTATTGGAGAGTGAAATGGAGTAGAAACGTCATTTCTTCTTTATTAGCCGTTATTGGGAAATGGGTGAGTAGATCTCTGTGCAAAATTTAAGCTATTTTAGGAGTACATAGAAGCGAGATATTATAGGAATGAGTTAACATACCGAACTTACATTTTAAATAATTGAATTTACTCTATTTTTTCTACTTGTATCTTGTAAAAGTCGAAGTGGTTTTGATACAAGGTATAGTAAGCTTTTCGGTTCTTTTGTTGACGGTGCTGAGATTATATTTCCCTAACTCCGCTTTTGAGGCCAAGTGGGATAAAAGGTTTCAGTATTGCGTCACTGTTCATAACTTTGCGCCGGCTAAGCTGTGGACCATGGCCGACCAGAAGCATGCTGCTACTTCCACCGACATTGTGACCGACCAAGTTCTGATGCCTATGATGGCCCTCCCATTAGCAAGTATTTTACTACCCTTTCGAATATTTGCCTTAAGAAATCCATTTTAGTCTAAATTTCTATACGGACCTTCGTTGGATCATATTATGAATTTTACAGATAAATAGAACAAAATATTTCTAAGGATCGATGATTTTTAGCCCTTTTTATAAATATAGTATCTAAAAAATCAAATGATAAAAAGTTATTTAATGTACTTGGTTGTTTGAAAGTGGCAGACAGAAAAATACATCCCTTCGACATAAAGGGGTATGAGATACTCTATCTTCACCGAATTATAGATAAGAGTAATATTTAACAAGGGAAAGTCTCAAAAGAGTACTTGTTTTAAATACAATTACTAGAATAAGTTTTATTTTATATAGAGAACCGATAATGATTTAAAATGTTAGAACAAACATAAATCAACGACCGCTAAGTACCTAGGATAAGTAGTTAGGTGAGAACATACTGAGCTTGAAAAATTTATCTTTCGGTGTTGGATACTTTTAAGCTAAATCTCTATATTTATTTTGATTGAGACCGTATAAGAATGAATTAATGGCATAAGAGTTTTTGCTAAACAAATCTCACATCATGTGCGGCAATTGGGATTTTCCGGTTGATAATTTCTTTAATTTTAGGATGATATTACCCCATAGAATCTCTCAAGATGAAGAGCTAAAACCAACTGGTATCATATTTTTCCGGTTAAAAGGCACTGTTAGTCTCCCATGTTTATTACTTGTATCAATATAGTCCATTTCGTTCACTACTGCATAAAACTCATCCCTTTCGTTTTACACATTTGCATGATTAGTCCCTCCGCATATTCTGGGGGACCAAAAGTGATACAAAACATGAGATTTGGGGACCAAAAGTGATACAAAACTTAGAATTTAAGTACCACGTGTTAGTTTTTAAATGGTTTATATGTGCGGGGGACTATTTTTGCAAAATTTTAAAACGAAGGAGATGATTTTTATGCAGAAGTGAACGAAATGAACTATGTTTATACAAGTGGTAAACATGGGGACTAACAGGATGTTTTACCCTACTTTTCCAAAATTTAAAAAGTTTGAGTAAATTCTAGATGCTTTAAACTAAATTTATGGGAGGAAATTATTTTATAGGTGATTAGTGGAAAAAAAACTAATTTTATTTTTATGAGATTTAAGACAATAAATTTTCTTTTATCGGTTTATGAGATACTAAAATTACTGAAAATTTGTTTAGATAACACAATATAAATTCTAATAAAATTTACGTGATATTTTTTAATGGTTGATCAACACCGATAATGGTATTTATTAGCGTATTTTATGTGTCAATAAAATTGCTCAACGACAGTTGCTTCATTTGTCTTTGAACCTAAAATAATATAATTTTTTATTAATAATTTTTAAATTAATAGATATAGTTATTAATTTATTATTTATTATTACTCACTCGTTGTGATTTTTTTATGGGTAAGTTCCTAAAGGGTACATCAAATATTTTAAAATTCTTGATACATACATCAAGTTTTAATAATTCCAATAGGTGTATAAGATTTTTTGATGTACAAAAACACCCTTCTAATTAAAAAAAAGATATTTAATCATTTTATAATTAAAAAAAACAATCAAGTTTAACCCCCTCCACCACCACCACCGCTGGCACCGCCGCCACCACCACCGCCACCGCCGCCGCCGCCGGCACCACCGGGACCACCACCGCCGCCACCACCCCGCCGCCGCCACCGACACCGCCACCACTACCACCGCCGCACCACCACAACCGCCACCGCCGCCACTGCCACTACCACCGCCGGCACCACCACCACCGCCGCAACTACCACCACCGACACCACCGCCACGGCCGCCGCCGCCACCACCGCCGCGGCCACCACCACCACCACCGGGACCACCACCACCGGCATCGCCACCGCCACCACCGCCACCGGCACCAACATCGCCGGCACCCGCACCACCGCCACCGCCACCGCCGCCGCCACCACCACTGACACAACCACCATTATCACCACCACCACAACCATCATCACCACCTCCACCACCACCACAACCACCATCATCACCACCACCACAACCACCATCATCACCACCACCACCACCACAACCACCATCATCACTACCACCACCGCACCACCACCACTACCACCGCCGCACCACCACAACCGCCACCGCCACCACTACCACCGCCGCACGACCACAACCGCCACCGCCGCCACTGCCACTACCACCGCCGGCACCACCACAACCGCCACCGCCGCCGCCGCCACCACCACCACCACCACCGACACACCACCGTCACCGCCGCCACTACCATCACGGACACCACCAATGCCGCCGCCACCACCGTTGCCGCCGCCACCACCACCACAACCACCGGGACCACCACCGTCGCCGCCGCCAACACCACCGCCGCCGCCGCCACCGCCCACACCACCGCCGCCACCGCCACCACCACCGCCACCGCCACCGCCGCCACCACCACCGCCACTGACACCACCACCGCCACAACCACCATTATCACCACCACCACCACAACCACCATCATCACCACCACCACCACCACCACCACAACCACCATCATCACCACCACCACAACCACCATCATCACCACCACCACCTCCACCACCACAACCACCATCATCACCACCACCACAACCACCATCATCACCACCACGACCACCACAACCACCACCACCACCACTACCATTACAACCACCACCATGACCATCACCACCATCACCACCGCCGCTGGCACCACCACGAGCACCACCACCACCATCACAACCACAAACTCCGCCACCATTACCACAAACACCAGTACGACCCCGCCACCATCACCACAAGCATGACTAATGCCACCACTACCACCATCACCACAACAACCACCAATGCCACCACCATCATGATGTTACTTTTATTAGGAATATTTGTAGTAAGACTGTTACTCTGTTATGAATAACAGTAGTAAGACGGTTACTACTGTTATTCTGTTATGAATAACAGTAGTAAGACGGTTACTCTGTTAGGAATAATAGTAATAAGACACCACCACCGCCACCGCCACCACCGGCACCGCCACCGCCACCGCCACCACTGACACCACCACCGGCACCACCACCACCACAACCACCATTATCACCACCACCACCACCACAACCACCATCATCACGACCACCACCACCACCACAACCACCATCATCACCACCACCACAACCACCATCATCACCACCACCACCACCACAACAACCACCATCATCACCACCACCACCACCATCACCACCGCCGCTGGCACCACCACGACCACCACCACCACCATCACAACCACAAACTCCACCACCATTACCACAAACACCAGTACGACCCCGCCACCATCACCACAACCATGACTAATGCCACCACTACCACCATCACCACAACCACCACCAATGCCACTACCACCACCATCATGTTACTTTTATTAGGAATATTTGTAGTAAGACTGTTACTCTGTTAGGAATAACAGTAATAAGATTGTTATTCAAATATGAATAACAGTAATAAAAATGTTATTCAAATAGGAATAACATTAATAAGAATGTTATTCCTATTTGAATACACCTAATAGTAAAAACACCTAATAGTAAAACCCCATTTTTCAATTATGGATAATAAGGCCCACTCAATTAGAAATTTAACAGTTTTAATACACTTAATAGTAAAATACAATACCAATTTTTGCTAAACTTCTCTTTTTCATCGTCTTTCTATCTGTATATAACTATCTGATCCGTGAAAATTGCACATATAAAAAAACCTTATGATATATAAAAACATTTCATTCTTTTCGTACTTTCGATTTTGTAAATGATCATTATTTAAAATCTGCGAGTACAGTTTTTGCAGCTTTTAAAAATGTAGTTGTGTATGATATATACGTCCATTTAAGGCATGTCTATAAAAATAAAAATATTAATATTGAAATACTCTTCAAATTTATCTCTAATACTCTCTAAGAAAGGCATTAAGTTACAATATGTTGATAGGAAAGCTAATATTATAATTGATTTGTAAAGTAGCCAAAAGTTCGAAGTTGATTATCACAATTATATAAAAGAGCATATATTATTAGACACAGAACAAGGTTTTCTTTACAAGAATACTAAAAGATTAACATTATAACTGAGTATCATCATGTTTTGTTTTGTGTTTCCCTTACAAGAATACTGAAAGACGAACACTATAACCAAGTAGTATCATGTTTTGTTTTTCTTTTGGTGAACTATAACTATATAAATCTACAGTATTTCACTATATTTCAGATGAAATTACATTAAAGCCCACAATACCATTTTTGTAGAAATTATTTTGTTTATTATATTCTATGTTGAGCAAGCCATTCTTGAATTGCAGAACGGAGAGCATTATTGGGGATCATATTGGTATGAGCAAGTCTCAGATTTGTCATCGGTGAAGTGTCACGGTTATTTAGCCATTCCTCTATGGATTCTCTATCGTAAGTATGACCATCAGCAGCAACTTGTGGATCAACCATTATGTCTTGCAATAACAGGAGGAGGTATATAAGTTATCAAATAACAAACCCTTCAGAAGACATACCAATTGAACGAATCAGCTGGAGGCAGATTCTAACAATTAAGACACAGAAAGTTTGTTCTGAAATAGTAAAAAGTTACTTACGCACGAAATCGGACAAATAAAGTACGATGGAGGCTCAGATGAGAGTGTCGAAGCCTCCGATCTTCGTTTTCTTAAAAGCTTGGAATTTTGTTTTTTCAGTTTATCTAGTTCTTTTTTGTAGTCCTCCGATGATTCTTGAAAATCTTTAGCAATCTTATTAGCTTCTTCAATCGTATTATTGGCTATTTCAACCTTCAGTCGTGCTTCGTCTCTCTCCTTTATTGCCTTTTCGAGTTTATCTTTTACTTGAGCTACTGCTTTCTCCGTTTCCTTTCTCAGTCTGTACTCATTTTGGCACATTTCCTCTTCTTCTAAACACTTTGAAAGCACTTCATCTCGCTCCTGTTTTGTTTTCGCATGTTCTTGCATTGCTTTACACAGTTTTTCTTCAGTTGCTCTTCTGCGTCTTAACTCTTCATTGTACTTTCTTTCAGCTCTGCCCTGTAGTGACAAAATCGACGTTTCCCTCATGATATCAAGATAAAAAGTATACAAACGAACAAAACAAACGAACAAAACAGTTGTTCGATTGCACTGGCTGAAACATCACCACCAGCTGCCAAAACAAACGAACAAAATGCAATATATATATATATATATATATATATATATATACATACGAATATTATTTTTATTTGGTTTTCAGTTAAATATGGACTTACTTACAGAGATGATTATCTTATGGGGCTGATGAACATGAAGTATACAAACATTATCAGGTTCAAGATTCTGTAATACCCAGATTAAGTTCACTTTGCCTTCTTCGAAATCCTTACCCAAAGCGGTATCATCATATCATCAGCGTAAATATTAACCAATGCGAGCGCATTACTGGTAAACTTATTAACAGTTGCCGTCCGATCTAATATATCCGTCTTCAGCCTTCCATCGGTGACATCTTCAAATCCATCCATACACGTGCCCTGATCCGTCAAGGCAGCGCTCATCCACGTCTGCACATTACTCATCTGAAACCCAAACGACTCACCGGAGCCGCCTGACCCAGCCGTCCCTCTCGTCATCTCACGCATCTGTTTCAGCGACCCGCGAATCTCTCGACGGCGTCACCGAAGTTAGACAAACAGTCTTGGAGCGCGCCGACGGCTCGAGGCTCGGCTCCGTCGTGAGCTTGGCGGGAGAGTTTTTTCACAAAAGAGGCGACGACGTGTGTCTTTTTTAAACTGATGTTAACGGCTAGCCGTGCTAAACGAGCTGGGTCTCGACGGACGGCGACGGCGTAAATGGCGAGGGAGGTGTAGCAGATGTCAGGGTAGAGTGTGGCTCTGCAGCTTGTGAGGATGAAATCTGAACCGTTTGTTGGGGTTGTGAGGTTAAAGAAATAGACGGTTGGGATCGAAAGAAGAGAAATGAGGAAGGTGCCCAATTGGTCCAGTGTTTAAGGTTATTTTTGTCATAAAAAAAGTTAAACGTATTTAATTAGAATAACCAAAGGTTTTGATGTATTAGTAGGAATTATGGATAATAAGGCCCACTAAATCAGAATTTTAAAAGTTTTAATACACCTAATAGTAAAAACCCCTTTTTTTGTTTCTTCCACCAAAATAAATATTAGATCTAGCCAAAAAAACCCCGAAAAAACACAAACAAAATTGTAGCAAGCAACTAGTCATCAACTAGCTTAAATGAATAAACACAAATAAGAAAACACTTTATCAAGCTTATTATGTTATGACAACGAATGCTCGGATCTCCGGTTTCTTCATCTGCATCTCTGTTACCGAACCCAACCTTCTTGAATTTTCTCAATACCTCCACTCAATCTATCATATCATCAAGAAAATCGTCATTCCGTTTCACCTTCTCCTCATCCGGACTCACCGGATAATTCCCAGAAAAGCAAGCATAACAAAACTTATTCTTCTTACTACCCAACAGCTTCTTCAAACTATCTTGAGACAAAAAGGCAAGAGAATTGCTCCTAATATAATCTCTAATCTCATCAACACTCATTCTATTCGATATCAACTCATCCGAACTCGGGTATCCACGCCGTAATAACATGAAGCTACCATAGGTGGGCTAGCAATCCTCATATGAACTTCTTTAGCACCCGCTTCCTTGAGTAGCCTAACGATTTTTGAAGAAGTGGTTCCTCTATAGATCGAACCGTCTACAACCACAACTCGTTTGCCTACATAATGTGACCTGATGAGCCCTTGTTGGAAAGGGACACCAGCTTTAGCTGCGTACCCTAGCGCAGCCACTACACCAGAATCCGGCGCGGGGATCACAATGTCACAATCCACCGGTGCCTCTGTGGCTAAAATTTCGCCGAAAGCACGTCTAGATTCATAAATGGATCGGCCAAATACAATAAGATTTTGGTAAAGAGAAATAAATATGTTCAAATATGCATTGTCTTGACATTGCGACTTAACAAGTCTTTATCCACAATTAGAATCTCACCAGGATTAACTCTCTTTCGAACGTAGCTTCAATCAAATCTAGAACATAAGTTTTCGGAAGCAAAAACAACAGCAACATTACTCCTTCTATCCATAACTAATGGCCTAAACCCATGCGGGTCACGGACAGCAACTAGCTTATCCTCGGTCACAAACATTATCGAATAAGCACCTTTGATTTTCTCACAAGCATCAACAATCCTAAGAAAAAAAGGTCTAGCCTTCCAAGTACCAAATCAAATGAAGAACAACTTCCGTATCAGATGTAGTGTTAAAAATCGAACCTTTATCTTCAAGATCAGCTCTTAATGACTTATAGTTAACTAATTATGAGCAACACCAACTGACCCAAATTTATAACCCGCAACAAAAGGCTGCACGTTCTTCAACATCGAAGAATCTGCAGTTGAATACCTAACATGCCCAATAGCCATATAACCAGGCAATCGATCGAGTTTAGACTCGTTAAATACCTCTGAAACTAACCCAAGATCAGTAACGATACCTGCTCCTTCTTGCCGCGATGTTGTAACGCATGTAGAGCTAAGTAACAGTTCAGGATCGCCGTAGATTCCCACGACGCCGCACTCTTCGCGCCGCTTATAATCGGTGGAGTCGAAATCGTGAAGTGGGTCTGTTTGACGAGATTATGTCAGCAATCGGGTTTTTGGAAGAAAGCAGAATAGATTTGTATGGGGTATCGAAAGGGACGATCATATGGCGGTGGTTCTGTGAGGGAATTCAGAGGGTTTAAGTAGGATTTTGGTGAGGTGAGAGAAGAGTTTATTCTAGGGCTGCTTGTTAGGGTTCATGGAAAGAGTAGATGAGGACAAGGTGGAGAAGCGAATTGCGACCGCCATTGTTGATGTTTTTAAGCAAAGCTCAAAGCCTGGGTTTTCGTAGTTGTAGGGTGGTGGGTTCGAGAGCTTGTGGTGGTTCAAAGTGTGAGAGTCACTCTTTCTGTTTCACAAGCATCGTTGTGATTACTTAGATTTGTGGCCGTATTTGGTGGAAAAAAAATAATTGATGGGTAATTGTTTTGGTTCTGATCAAATGTAATTTTGAAAAAGTAGATAAAAGTGGTGTAAATTTAAAAAACAAAATGTGATTATTTGAAAGATATTGAATAAAAAAGAAATAATCAATTGAGATGAATGTCAACCCGAGTGCTATGAATGCAACTAAACTTTTTAAGGGAAATAAGATACCAAGAAGCGACAATTTCATTCTAGTACCTTACTACTGAATGTATCAGGACAGATTTAGAATCATTTCCCAATGGTACGAAAGATTTCAGTTTCTGTATACACAGGAGCATTGCCGTATGCTCATATATAATTTGAGTTTTTTTTTTTTTTTTACCAACAACCCATTCTTCACAAATTTGAGAGCGCATATTAATATGAGAAAAAAGACTTTCATAATATTTGTAGGTTACAGGAGTTTTACATATGAATCTTTGTACTATGAATATTAAACTTAACAAGAGAGTTTGGTAAATAAATATATATAGGAGGCTTATTATGTCTATATCTTCTTGTTTAATCTATTTATAATTGATAAATCTCAAATAACTTAAAAACGAGACTGCCACTTGGATAGTTATTTTAATCTCAAATGAAATCAAATCTTTTCCTCCTCTAGATTTTAAACAAATAACATAACAATCAACCACTCGTCTGTTGAAAAACAGTGAATTATGAATAAATATCACTTAAAGCTTAAAAAGGTAAGATTGTGTTCATCTTCACTAACCATAACTATAAACATCAAATGCCTTGAAATTTTACGCCGAATTAAAAATAAGAAAAATTATACTAAACAAATTTTTAGTTATGGACTAGTCTAAGTTTGGGTGGTTAGGATATGCCAGTAAATCGTTGTCACAGTACCGGTAAGGATGACTTTGCGAATTGCAGAACAATCCTCGTAGTTTATAGGAAGGATTTTGTTGGTGGGTGGAACAATCCTCTCAAACTAGATAAATATGATTTTTGGGTTTTTTCCTTTTATAATAAATACAAAATGAATTAAATCATCCCGCCTATGAATTTACCTTATTACTTTTTATCAATACTATTTTATTTTTATAACACCTCCAAAGTAAAAATATGACGTACCAAAGTCGTCTCACCAGCACGCATATGAACAGTTGAAAAAGGTGATTCTACCGAGGACAATGGAGAGAGAAAATTCTTGCCCTCGTTCGGCAGACAGTCATCCGTTCTGTTTTGGTTGTGAATTGTGATGAACTTATAACACTTCGTAACGACCGGAATGATACTGTGATGTGATGTTTTGCCAAGAATTCCAATTCGTTACATCGGTTGGTAGATAAGGTCACTTTTGCTATTGAACTTCTTTTAAATAGCAACTCAATAAATCTTATTCGCACCTGAATTTAAAAAAAGAAATAGTCAATAGACGAAGCTTTCCTAAATATTAATTTAAAAGTCGTATGATTTTTTCCGACAATAAATAAACAATAATCTTGATTTTAAATTGATAGTGATATTTTTTGAAATCGTTAGCGGAGGATCCTGCACACCAAGTTAGAAATTTATAAGGGTCGTCGTTGTCGTAAACACTCAAAGAATACATCGTAGTAAGAGAAATAGTGAGAGGCTCGTATACACGAGCATCACCCACCATCGCAACACTAAATGACAACGTAGGAAATTAATTTATAAAAAATGAACTTATCATCAGGTAAAATGGCCATCAAGTCTCTTTAGTGTCACAAATGACACCACCGACCAAACTCTATTTTATCAATCATTGATGCCGGCGAAAGCCTTTGCAAAATAATATTTAAATATTTTATAATATTTAAATATTTTAGTTTTAGTTTTATTTTAATTTTTATATTGTAAGGAGCTATTTAAGATATCCAATTAAATCTGATTACATTCAGGTTTAATATGATATTATTTTATTGCGTTTACTTTAAGATATCCAATTAAATCTGATTACATTCAGATTTAATATGATATTATTTTATTGCGTTTACTTTTGTTTCCATATTTTGTATTAGGGATTTGAGCGATTCTTATTTAAGGTGCCTCAAATCCTACTTTTAGGAGAAGTTGAATTTTGATAAAGAAAATTAGGATTTCCCCTATATTGGTTTCTCTGCGTTTACTCTGTATCATATTGGTATCAGACACGTGCATTATTGCGAGATGGTGCGAAGAAGACCCAGAGGTCGCAGCGGCGTTGCTGTGGAAGGAGATGCGAGTGATTTCGGAGATCGCGAGAATGCTGACCTGCGCCGTCAGGTCGAGTATCTTGCCCGTCAGATGGCTGAACTTACTGCCAGACAACACGGTGTGGAGGCTGAAGGTCCCGATAACCCTTTTGGAGAAAGGCCATAACAGAACGCTTATCAGGACCGCCACTGGGAGCTTGGATTTAAGGTCAACATTCTTGATTTTGATGGTGGCCTTTGGGCGGAGGAGTTTGTTGATTGGTTATCCCAGGTTGAGGAGGTGCTGGAAGGTGAAATTTCTGATGCAACTTGGCTGGAATTGGGAGATCCGATTTATGATGTATACGGTGATGAGGATGCATACGATCCAATTTATAATGTATACGACGATGAGGATGAAGACGATTGGGTAACACCAACAATTATCTCTCATTATTTCACTAAGGTAAATAATGATAATCCCTCGTCTGTATCAATACAATCTAATAGAATTTTGGATGATGGTTACGATGAAACCGGGATTCTTGCTAAAATTTTGGTGGATAGAAAAGAATAAAACAATAAGAAGAAAAATAAAATTGCTTTGGATGATAATGTGTTTTCGGATTTGGATTCGGCAAAATCAAATAAACCCAAAAAAATAATCTTCAGGTACAACCAAAATTGTTTCAAGGGAAATAGATGAATTTGGTGTCTTCTCAGATCCATTAGTGTCATTAGTGGCGGCAAATGGTTCTGGAACCGCAGTTCAAAGCTGGTAATCTGTTTATGAACTGACGGTTTAACTGCGAAACTGGCCCATTAGGACTGCAAACCGGCAGGACCGCAAACCGGTAGGACCGCATAAGGAGTAAACCGGCAGGACCGCAAACTGGCAGGACCGCAAACCATTAGGACTTGCAAACCGGCAGGACTGCGAAACCACGGTTTATTTGTAAAAAATCGCGGTTTATTTGTAAATATTATAAATGTTTTATTTATTTTATAACCAAAATGTTATATTTAAAAAATATTGAAATATTGCATATTATTATAAAATTATTATTACATTTTAGTTAGTATTAATTTGTTTTGGTTATTAATATTTTAAGTGTTTTAATTATTATATAGTCCAAAATTTTAAATATTACTTATGTTATTATCACATTTTGAATATTATTATTATGTTTTTAGATATAATATTAGTAGTGTTGATTTTAATATTACAAACCAAAACTATATCTTATATTCTTAAAATACTACAAATTCTATGGTTATAATTTTAATATTACATTTTGATTACTATTGTGATTTGTTTTTAAATATTACAAGTGTTATTTATTATATTTTAAACCAAAATCATATTTTATCATGCAAAAATATTACAAGTTATATTGTTATAATTTTAATATTACATTTTGAATTTTATTATTGTGATTTGGTTTTAAATATTACAAGTGTTATTTACTATTTTTAAGTTATATTGTTATAATTTTAATATGACATTTTGAATTTTATTATTGCGATTAGGTTTCAAATATTACAAGTGTTATTTATTATTTTTAAGTTATATTGTTATAATTTTAATATTACATTTTGAATTTTATTATTGTGATTTGGTTTTAAATATTATAAGTGTTATTTATTATTTTTAAGTTATATTGTTATAATTTTAATATTACATTTTGAATATTATTATTGTGATTTGGTTTTAAATATTACAAATGTTATTTATTATTTTTTAAACCAAAATCATATTTTATCATGGTAGAAGATTACAAGTTATATTGTTATAATTTTAATATTGAATTTTGAATTTTATTATTGTAATTTTAATAATGATTATAAAATTATTATTACATTTTGGTTAGTATTAATTTGTTTTGGTTATCACAAACATCATTCATCACAAGTGAAAATTAGCGGATTGGTGAGTATTAGTAAGTCTACGATTTATAGGCATTTTAAAACTTAAAACAACGTTTTTTTAAATATGCAATAAAATACTAATCCAAAATAATTAATATCGCAAATAATAAAAACTAAATTTAGACTAATACCAACTAATACAACTAATAGCAAGCAATGACAACTAACAACAACTAATAAAACTAGAATCAAAAGAACTAATTTAAATTACTATAACAACTAAATAACTTGATAAATTATATGAAGCTCTTAATTGAGCTATTATAATGTTATCCCAACGTTATTTAAGTGTTTTTATCAAATAGAAACAATTTGTGAAAAAGACTCAAACAATTCCGAAAGTAGGACTACAATATGTAAAATAAGAAATTTGAGTTTTCTAGAATCTTTAGAACAAGTAGAGAGATTTAGAGAGACATAGAGAGGAGTAATCTCCGGATGGTCCGGACAGATCTCCGGATGGTCCGGACGTAATCTCCGGACGCCCGGAATGAAAATTCGGGCCATCCGGAGATTCTCCGGATGGCCCGGACTTTTGAATTTTTTTTTTTATTTAGAATTTTTTTATTTAGAATTTTTTTTTTTTTAGAATTTTTTTTAGAAATTTTCTTAATTTTTTTTAAGAACTATGTTTCAAGAAGTGTTTGTTTTGCTTCTTTTTTTTTATTAAATGTTATTTAAATCACTTTCACTTTCAATTTTTATTTTGTTATTTACAAGTAATTTAAGTTTATGCATATAATTATACAATTCTAAAAATTTTAAATTTAAACTTCTAATATTGAATAGTTCGAAAATACAATAAACTATATAATTCATCTAACCATAAACACTTCAAGCTTGAAAGAATCTAAAGAATCACCTAATAATTTAAAATTAGAATACAATTATATCTCTAATAGGTATATATTATTTAATATGTACATAATATTAAGTATAACATCTTAAATATCTAGTATGTTCACACAATATACAAATCATTTTACAATTATATTGTTTACGATATCTTGTTTAAGACAATCAAATTTTTATTTTTATATTTTTACAAATATTGAAAGTTGTAATCAAAATACAAGTAGATGTATATATTTTATTTAATATCTACCTAATATTAAATAAAATATCTTAAATAAATATAATCAAACATATCAAAATCAAATTACAATTATTATTTTTAATGTAATTGCTTGATTATAAAATTTCGATTAAAATGATAACATATTTAAATTAAAATACATGAAATATCATAATTAACTCGTGTATATGGTACATATCTAAATTATTGAAATTAGATTCAATTAACACTTACAAATTACTTTTAAATAACATTATAAAATATTCTGATAAACGGTTCTTAAATGGTTTGTCTGGTGGTTTGAACTGGCGGTTTAACTGCGAAACTGGCCCATTAGGACTGCAAACCGGCAGGACCGCAAACCGTGGTTCTGATTTAAACGGTTCCGATGGTTCGCGGTTCAAACCGTTTGCCACCTTTAGGTGTCATTACAAACCCTTTGTCAAGGGGATGGAAGCGACAAAGCTCTGGAAACCGACCCAATCGATTTGAGAGATGAGTATATTGCTGTCTGCCAATGGACTGTTCATAATTTCCCTAAAATTAAAGGTAAGGCACTGTTGAGCAAGTATTTCGAAGTCAAATGTTACAATATTCGTATCTTAACTTACCCTAAGAGATACTGTCAAGCTTTGCCCGGAGACATCACCATCTACCTCCAAATCACGGACGTTTGCGACTCATCATCATCCAAATGGGACTGTTTCTCTAGCTACCGCTTTGCAATCATCAATATTTTCGGTGATTCAAAGACCATACAACAAGATTCATGGCACCGACTTTTGAACAAGAAGAAATCACGTGGTTGTCTTGTGAATGCAATTATAAATGCGGCTTCCTTAACTATGGTGCTTTTTGTTACCCTAATTAAATAAGCATTTGGGGACCAGAAACGTTTTCAGTATGATATGTCAAAAAAATAGTACCGTAGAGGTACTACAGGATCAAATACAGATTGGTATTCCTAGGGGAAGATTGGAGGTCGAAGATATTGTCAAGGTGAATCATGATGTTTTTTCCCTCTTGATCTTATTTTTCTGACCAGTACTAATCCAGATGGTGTCTACTATGTGGAGAATGCAAATTTGGATGGGGAAACCAATCTGAACAGATCGGAACCATGTCTACCTAGGTTCTTATGTGCAAAATTGGAAATATGTTAATAAATTTGTGATTTCTTTTTACACTAATTTCACTTTGGTCACTTTGTTCTCAAAAATTATACCCATATCTATTTATGTAGCTATTGAGATGATAAAGTTCATTCAGTGCACTCAAATCATCAACAAGGATTTGAACATGTCTGCTGATTCTGGTAAATCTGCCTCAGTGAGGACTTCAAATTTGAATGAAAAGCTTGGACATGTAAATACTTATTTTCTGATAAAACGGGAACTTTACCAAGAAATTTAATGGAGTTCTTTAAGTGCTCGATTGGAGGAATAAGCTATGGACCTGGTATCATTGAAATAAAGAGAAGAATTGCGCTGCAAAATGGCTTAAAAACTCAAGAGGCAGAACGAACATCACCTGCCATAAAAGAAAAGGGATTTAATATTGATAACTCCAGACTTATACTTGGATCTTGGAGAAATGAACCCGATCCTGATATCTGCAAGAAATTCTTTAGGTGTCTTGCCATCACTCGAAGCGAGGAATTCCGAAGATACGTGAACTTGACTTAAGATCTTCAATGTTACAGGACTCGTTAGGAACGATAAATCCAAACTAGAAACCCAACGAAAGGTTCGAAGAATGGTAGAATAAGGACTAGGAGATAATGCTGTAAGTAAGAAGATTACCTCTAAGAACACAAATTCTCTTCAATGAGTATATGAATAGACAATAGAGAGAAAGATAAAATAACTTGAAATTAGGATTATGCCTTTTCGGAGTTCCTGTCTCTCTTACATATAGATTTAGAGTCATAAATAAAGAGAATCAAACAGACATCAATTAGGGCTTAAATGAATGAAAAGTAACGGTAGGGGTAGGAGACCAATAGGATCTCTGTAATATTGCCCCCTTCTTCGGAACATCCTTGTCCTCAAGGATTGAAATTTGGATACTTGGCGGCGAAGTTTTGGTAAAACTCCCAAGTAGCAGCCGATGACGGATAACCCTTCCATTGAACGAGAACTTTGGTGACAGCGGCGTTGCGGTGCTTGACTGTTTTGCGTTCCAAGATTGCTTCGGGTTCTTTAGAATTTCCCAAGTCGACGAGGTATGGAGGCAGAGCAGAGATTGTTGACGGTGGGTTAGGGCAAAACTTCAGTTGGCTCACATGAAAAATATCGTGAATGGCTGCGGTGGCCAGAAGCTCCAGCTTGTAGGCAACGCTCCCTATTTTATCTGTAACACGAAAAGGACCATAATATTTCGGAGCAAGCTTATTCGGTACCTTGTTTGTTTTCAACGAATTCTGTCGGTATGGTTGGAGCTTGAGGTACACATAATCGCCTAGGTTGAATGCGCGGTGGGATCGGTGTAAATCTGCAGTTTGCTTCATTCGATGTTGGGCACGATTCAAATGAAACTTTAACATCCGGAGGATATCTTCCTGCTTTTGTAGAGTCTTATCGATAGTGGGTGACTTGATTTCTCCGGGTAGGTAAGGCAGGTGGGTTGGAGGCGGGAATCCGTAGACGGCTTCGAACGGCGTCATGCGTGTAGCGGTGTGGTAGGTCGTATTATACCACCACTCGGCTAAGGAAATCCATTTGGACCATGTGGTTGGAGCTTCACCTGTCATACAGCGTAAATAAGTCTCAAGTGTTCGATTGGTGACCTCTGTTTGGCCATCGGTTTGTGGATGATAGGCGGAAGAATGGCAAAGATCCACTTCATGTACTCGAAAAAGTTCTTGCCAAATTTCGCTTAGAAAAGTAGGGTCGCGATCGCTAATAAGCTCCTTCGGCATACCATGGTGTTTGAAGACATTATCGAGATAAAGGTGAGCAATATCAAAAGCGGTATATGGATGCGAGATGGCGATGAAGTGCGCCTGTTTGCTTAACCGATCGATAACGACAAGTATACAATGCTTCCCGGCTGATTTTGGAAGTCCTTCGATAAATTCAAGGCTAACTGATTCCCAAAGTCCGTCCGGTATAGGCAGTGGCTGTAACAAACCCTGTCGTATTGTCCTGTCGTATTTATTTCGTTGACATATCGCACAGTTCTGTACATAATTTTGTATTTCCGTACTCATTTTCGGCCAATAAAATAGAGTTTTAGCACCATGAAGAGTAGAGTCACGACTCGAGTGACCTCCAACCGCTGAATCATGTAACCACTGAAGAATTGATAATTTGGTGTCTTTGTGGTTTCCCATAACTAGCTTTCCTTTCTTGCGCAGTTCGTTATTGGTGTACGTATAGTGCGGATGAACATTCGCACCAGCAACAATATCGTCGATGATTTGTTTGAGGGAAGGATCAGTTGCCAAAGAAGCCGGATGGAATAAAAAAAACTCGAATTAACCGTAGACAACGTAAGACTAAGGAGTTGTGAACCGGAAACCCGTGATAGAGCATCGACAGCATGGTTTTCTTTTCCGTGTTTGTACTCAATAACAAAATTGTAACCCATCAACTTAGAAAGCCACATGTGTGGAAAAGGAGTAGTGACTTTTTGCTCCATCATATATTTGATACTCTTTTGATCGGTTTTGATGATGAATAAGCCATGAGCAAGGTAAGCATGCCATTGTTGAACTGCATACACAACCGCATGTAACTCCTTTTCATAAACCGAAAGTCGTTGGTGTCGAGGTCCTAAAGCTCGACTAATATAGCATATCGGATGATTCTCTTGCATAAGAACTGCTCTGATCCCGACGTTAGAAGCATCGGTTTCGACGATAAAAGTTTTGGCAAAATCCGGTAAGGCTAAAACAGGAGTAGACGATAAAGCTCTTTTTAAAGCTGTAAAAGCCGCGTTTGCTTCATCATTCCATTCGAAACCATCTTTTTTTAACAAGTTGTCCATGGGCCTAGAGATCACGCTATATCCTTTGATGAAGCTCCGATAGTAATTAGCAAGTCCCAAAAAACTGCGTAACTGTTTTTGCGTGGTCTGTGTAGGCCATTGCGTAATACTCTCAACTTTACCCGGATCGGTTTCAACTCCCTTTGCCGAAATGAAGTGTCCCAAATACTCAATTATGGTTGCTCCAAAAATGCATTTGCTTTCTTTGAGGTAAAGTTGTTGTTGGCGGAGGATCTCGAAAATGGTTTGTAGGTGGGTGAGATGTGCTTCCTAAGTAAAGCTATACACCAAGATATCGTCGAAAAAAACGAGTACAAACTTTCGCGTAACTTCACTAAAAATGTGATTCATGAGGCTCTGAAAAGTACAAGGGGCATTTGTGAGACCAAACGGCATAACAACATATTCATAGTGTCCGGAGTGAGTCTTGAATGCTGTTTTATAGATATCTTCGGGTGACATTCATAGTTGGTGAAAACCCGCACGGAGGTCCAATTTTGAAAAGTATACAGCCCCACCCAATTCATCTAACAGGTCTTCTAACAGTGGAATAAGATATTTATCTTTGATGGTTTGTTTGTTTAACCCGCGATAATCAACGCACAACCTCCAAGTACCATCTTTCTTCTTTACTAAAACAATTGGGGAAGCATACAGACTAGAACTATGTTCGATTATTCCTTGGTTTAACATATCTTTTATCATCTTGTCTATTTCATCCTTTTGAAGGGATGAGTAGCGATAGGGTCGAAGATTAACGGGATTAGAACCGCTTACCACAGGAATATTGTGATTAAACCCTTTACGAAAAGGCGGTAAAGCTGTGGGTTCAATGAAAATTCCAGAGTACAAACTGATCAACTCACGCAGCGTAGAGTCCGTAAAAAATTCTGTTTTGGTCGCCGAAATATGAGACAAAAGAGTGTTTGGGTTTAAGTCGTCTAAAACGTCATCTGTTATCTCATGGCCGAACAACAATGCGATCTGAGGTTCTTGAAGCATTAACTTGTTCAAACTTGCTACGTTGATCGCCTTACAACCCTTGTTTACATTCCCACGCAGCACATGCTTCAAACCATTAAGGTTGAATTCCATTCGGAGGTTGAGAAAATCCCATAAAATTGGACCGAGGGTGTGCAACCATTGAATACCTAGCACAAAATCACAACAGTCAAGGTTTAAAGTTCTTACCTCGGTGGTGAGATCATAGCCTTGTACTTTCCAAGAAAAATTGCTACACTTGTATTTTGTAACAATTGTGCTTCCCAGGGCGGCGGAAACCACCATCGGTTTAGTCGCTTCGAGAGGGCAACCGATTTCATTGGCAACCTTTAGGTCCAAGAAGTTGTGTGTACTCCCGGGATCAATCAAAATGTGGATCTTTTGCTTACCACTTTGTCCTGTCAAACGCATACAATTGAAGGTTGTGTTACCCGTCAGTACGTGTAGCGATATCATAGGCGGTTGTGTTTGCTCTGACTCAACAACCGTCGTGTTGACGACGTCATGAACCTCATCTACATCGGAAAGTTCAGATTCTGCATCACCTTCCATGACATATATATGAGCCTTGCGATGGGTTTGTTGATGGCCGGGAGTGAAGATTTCATCGCAATACATGCACAGACCTTTTTGTTTGCGATCTTGCATCTCTTGCCAAGTAAATTTTCGGGGTGTTTGGTTGTTGTTTCGGCAACGGATTCCACATTCTGAAACTGTCTCACATGAAGCTGCAAATGTGGATTTAGATTAGTTAAGAAAATACTTAACGCATAGGCGCGTGGTAGGGATAACCGTGTGAGTTTACACTCAAATTTATCATGAAACACCTCGACCGAATCGGTCTCTTATTGTAAGCTAACCAACTCCGATAATGGATCGACATACAAACCTCCAAAACGAGTTGAAATTGCAACAACATATTCTGTCCAGGGTGGGTATCGATTGAAACGTTCTGCAATATAGTTGTGGTACCATTGCAATGCCTTTCCTGTCATATGGATAGTAGTGAGTCTTACCTTCGATTCATCTAGAGTTCTGTCAAGCGCAAAGAATTGTTCGCATTTAAAAACCCAATCGCGTAGGTCGGATCCATCAAAAATAGGAAACCTAACCTTAGTAAGGCGGGTGAGCAAACCGTTTGTTGGTGTCGTACGAGGCTCCTGATTAGTTCCACGATTCGAACCGGGGACAAGGTTCAGCGAATCAGGTGGTTCCGGAGAGAATGTTCGGGGAAGCGTCGTGAAAACGCCGGAATGTGAAGGATCGTCGTCAACCAGCGGACGCTTTTCAGGGTTCTGTGTAACAGGGCGTAGCTCCGCAAACATGTTCTTAATATCGTTGAATCGAGCAGTCATCTCATTCCTCAATAGATCGTTTTGTTTGAGTTGAGCCACACGATTTTCTTCATTTTGCTTGGCTTGATCGGCCTGAACTTGCTTCATCTCCTCAATTTGCTTGTTAACCTCGGTCAAAGTTTGTGCCCTAGTTTCCATGACTGCTTATTTTGAAGTAGAAAAAAAAAATCCGGATCCGGAAGATCGATGGCTCTGATACCAATGTTACAGGACTCGTTAGGCACGATAAATCCAAACTAGAAACCCAACGAAAGGTTCGAAGAATGGTAGAATAAGGACTAGGAGATAATGTTGTAAGTAAGAACATTACCTCTAAGAACACAAATTCTCTTCAATGAGTATATGAATAGACAATAGAAAGAAAGATAAAATAACTTGAAATTAGGATTATGCCTTTTCGGAGTTCCTGTCTCTCTTACATATAGATTTAGAGTCATAAATAAAGAGAACCAAACAGACATCAATTAGGGCTTAAATGAATGAAAAGTAACGGTAGGGGTAGGAGACCAATAGGATCTCTGTAACATTCAAAGAGTGAACCTTCTTGACCTGTTGTGAGACGTAAAACTGTCTTTTTTATTGAACCTTTACAATGCTATGTTCATTTATGCAGTGGTTAGAGTAGGGCGTCGAGATGGGGAAATTGATAGTCGGTCATTATTTTCCATCTTTCAGTACATTGTTGGAGCCTCAGTTCCACCATCAGTTGGCAATATCAAGTTGGCATCAGTGTTTCATATTTTGTTTATACTACAAGAGCAATTACACGCACTGTATCAACATTAATTTTTAAAACTAGAAGATTGGGAAGATTCATTCATCACGTCTCTCTGGCATCATAAATGGAGTGTAGAGAAGCAGATCAGAGAGTTGCAGAAATTCAAGGCTTTCTTGACGAGCTGATGATATATATGGGAAACCCAATGCGATACTATAAAAGAACCGGGTATTGCCTGAAATAATTTTGATATTCCAGAACTTGAGAAACAATTGTCACCACACGAATGAATATATTTTTGGGGTAACAAAGAGGTGTCTCTACCGCCTAAGTGATTCTGAAATAGTCGAGCTTCTCCGAAGTGATTGTCACGTCAAGAATTCATTAAAAGTTGTTCCACTCTTGGAGAAGCTTGTCAATCTTAAAGCAGCTCCGGCTGCTGTGGCTAGGCTATTCTCGATCGAGTGGTACAGAAACCGGATCAACGGGAAATGCAAAGTCGTAATTGGGTACTCCGATTTTGGCAAGGATATTGAACGTTTGTCAGCTGCTTGGGAGTTGTACAAAGCTCAAGAAGATCTTGTTAAGGTTACAACCAGAAATCGGAATTGGGGTAGGCTCTATTTTCTCTCAACGCCTAATGTTGCAATTTGTAGGCTTATCAAGAACCTGGCTACAACAAGAATCCGAACCAAAACTCTTGCCCATGAAATCAAGGTGTCTTTCTACCAGCTTCTGTGGGAATTCAAAGAGCATACTACAGAAGTAGATGTTGATTTTGTAAGAAAGGTTGTTCGTGCTATAAGCCGATGTGCCATCAAGTTGGAGAGGAAAGTTGAACGTTGCATCGATGTTCTGTTTAAGTTAAAGATCATTGCATCCGATGATACTTGTAAGCTGATATCAAGTGTTTGAGAGCTGGAGTTGCTATCAAAGATAGCTGATGTAGATCTAGACAAAGTTGCAAAGTTAGTACTGCAGAGATGTGTTGAAGAAGAGCACTTAGTTCATGATTTGGCAGAGAAAACAGGGATCAGTCCAGAGGTTATGATGGGATATATTTGTGATGTTGTGATAACAATGCCAGTCACCACACCAGAAGTTTTTCTCAACAGTGTGTAGCAAATTGTGCGTAGGCGTGCCTTAGGTGGAGATGACGTACCTAACAGAATTATTTTTATGGCAGAGAACAATCTGAACTTGATGGAAATAGTACATTGCAAGAGGCTTAATGTACAGAAAATTCACCTTGGGGGCACTCCACAGAGGATCCTATATCACAATGATAGTAGGAAATTTGAACACTTCAACAAGGTTTACTCGGAAATTGATGAAGAATTTGAATTCCGTTGGGGCACGTTTCTTCTCAAGTTTTATGGTAACTCTTGCGATGCTGATTTGGATGCTATAACTCGGGATTTCCATAGCGCGAGAGTTGAGTCCGTCATTTCCGAACGTCGTAGTGCAGTTCATCCAATGTTTCAACGTTTTGAATTCGAGGTCGAATTCTTTCCAACCCGGGAAGGATGATGTAGGCGGAAGGCCTCTGTAAAATAATATCTAAATATTTTATAATATTTAAATGTTTTAGTTTTAGTTTTATTTTATTTTTTATATTGTAAGGATCTATTTAAGATATCAAATTAAATCTGACATTCAGATTTAATATGATATTATTTTATTGTGTTTATTTTTGTTTCCATATTTTGTATTAGGGATTTGAGCGATTCTTATTTAAGGTGCCTCAAACCCTACTTTTAGGAGAAGTTGAATTTTGATAAAGAAAATTAGGGTTTCCCCTATATTGGCTTCTCTGCGTTTACTCTGTATCAATCATTTAACAAAGTAGCATCTTGTGAAACCAACAAACAAAGCAAGTCAATTAAATTGTATTCTATAAATTTACATGAACTAACCAGTTGGAAACTTGAGCCCTTACTTCTCATACCTACTACTACATTTATTCCTTCATGGTTGCAAGGTAGAAAATAATGAGATTAATACATTTATAACTACGGCCACTTATTGGCATGGTCTATAACATCAACAACACACCTAACCCTTTTTCGGGTTGGGGAACCAAAACTACCATACAATATATTCTGATAAGGGAACATTTTCATAAGGAGTGGAGGCTATTGATAAGGAAAGAATATGACATTAAATGAGATTGACAAAATAAATAGTGATATGATATAAATAAAACTTCATAGGAGAGATATGACAATTGTATAATATAAAAAGATTTCTTTGTAATTAATAATAAATTTTAGGAAATGTATCACAATTAATTATTGTATGTGTATGTGAGACCCAACAAATGTACTATAAAAGCACACCGCCTCGTAAATCATTAATCAATAACAATTCCCAAAAAGAGGTGGTGCGCTTTTATAATACATTTGTTGGGTCCCCCCATACGTATACAATAATCAGTAACGATTCTATAAAAGATGTAGTGCGCTTTCCACACACTACTGAATCCGAAGAGATTGCTGATGTTGGGAAGGCCATGGTAACCGACTCTGATGAAGAGTTAGAAATATTAAAAGATCAGGATATACTCATCTTTTTTCCCTTCAAGTACTAGAGCCTAAAGTCATCATAAGAAAAACACTTGTGAATCTTCAGGGAGGAGGAAGCCCGGAAACTATGTGGCCCGATAGTCCAAGTTACTGATTCTGATGATACGAAGACAAGTGTTCCGGAGAAGAAAGGTTCTAACGGACCTCCTCAAGGAAATATTCCCAAAATAAAACGTCATAAAAAATTGAAGGATGTTCAACTGGATACATAGACCATTTCCATAGTAAATAAAATTTGTTGGTCCAAGTTTTTCCTACATCTGAAAAGATTGTTATTGAGTCAGATTCGTGTCAAGAAGGGAATGTTGCTCAAAAGGATAATTCTTTAACTAATGTTTCGTTCCAAACTAGTTCATCATCCGAGTCATTCAAAATTCTTCATAGTGATGGTTTTTCTCTTCGTATACGTAAAATTCTTGACTCTTCAGTTAACCTTGGAAAGAAAATACATTTTTTGAAGGATCGAACAAATGAATTACAAATCTGAGGTTTTAAAATCGAATTCACGGGTCGAAGAACTTGAAAAAAATATTTCCACACTGCAAGCATATGTTGACCCGATTTATGAAGAGCTCGTTTATACATAATATTACATCATGATATTTGAAAAGTGTTGTCAAAAGGAGAAATATATTTATGTTAAGCATAATACTAAGAAGGATCATCCCATCATAGGTTATAAGAAGGGGAACGATAAGGCCTCAAATTACTTCACACGATGTTTTAAAGAGTTTGAGAGAGTTGTGAATGAAAAGCAAGCTCTTCGAGCCCAAGCCGAGGTTGATAAAAAGGCTGTATTGAGGCCTATGCTGCCAAATTTGTTGCTAAGAGAAATGCAACGGATGCAACTGTCAAGTCTGGTTTTTAAAATTAACAAACGTTATCCTAGCCTCAAGTTGGGCAGGTTTTTAATGTAGTTCCCGTCGAATTTCGTCTTGTAGGAATTTCTTTAGATGATGATTAAGAAAGCTCTTCAGAAGAATCTTTTGATGACGATCCCTCTGAATCGTCTTTAAAGTAGAATTTATTTACTATTTTACACATTCATTTTATAAAGCCCTCATTTATGTTCGAGGCAATTTTTTGTGAAGCCCTCATTTATGTTCGAGGCTACTTTACAAATGATAATCAGATTTATATTTTCTCTGGTTAATCTCTATCCAATTAACATTAAGTTTTAAGACATATTTGTATTAGAAGACCCTTTAGATCCAACGTTTATAGTTAAAGACTAATTTTTGTTGAAAGACCCTTTAGGTCCAAAAAATAATAGTTGGAAACAAACTTTTGTTGGAGGAGTTTTAGATCCAAAATAATAGTTAGAGACCAACTTTTATTGGAGGATCCTTTAGGTCCAAAAAATAATAGTTAGAGACCAACTTTTGTTGGAGGACACTTTAGGTCCAAAAAATAATAGTTAGAGACCAACTTTTGTTACACGACCCTTTAGGTCAAAAAAATAATAGTTTTAAAATAACAAAAGAATTGGATATATATGGATTAGCTAATAGGACACATCATTAAAACCTTTGTGTGCCACCATGATAGGAAAAAGTATGTCACTGATATTTTACACTTTTCTTAAGATCTATTACACTCATTCTTTATACAACTTGAGATGCTCAATATTCCATGGGTGTTGGAGATTTCTTCACTCTTTGTCCTTGATCTGATATGTTCATGGCTTAATGTTTTCTAGTTATCACGTATGGGCCTTCCCAATTGGATCCCAACTTTTCGAGGTTCTTTTCTTTTATGGGGAGAAAATGTTTTCTTCACACTTAGTCTCCTATATTAAATTTCCTATATTTAACCTTTGAAACATATCTGCTTCTCATCAATGTTTAATAACGTAACAAATCCAACTATGCCGCCTTTTATTTTCTTCAATCAAGTCCAATTTAATTTTCATTCCTTCATCATTAATATCCTCGGAATAATTAGTGATACGAGATGAAGGAAAAATAGCTTAAAGGTACTACTGCATCCATCTTATACACTAGAGCAAACAAAGATTCCAATGTTGAATTTCTAGGAGTAGTTCGATATGCCCACAAGAGTTCTTGTAAATAATCTGGCCATTTTCAGGCTTTCCCTTCCAGATTCATTTTTAAGACATTGAGGATTGTTCGATTAGTGATCTAAACTTGACCATTAGCTTGAGGATGGATATGATATGAAAAATATAGATGTATCCCTCGAGAAGAGCAAAAGGCGCTCATTTCTTTATTATCAAATTGTGGTCCATTATCCATAGTAATCCACCTTTAAACCCCAAAACGGCAACATATATTTGAGATAATAAACTTAATTACATCTTTGGCATTTATCCCGGCTAATGGTTCAATTTTTATCCACTTTGAAAATAATCAATGGCTACAATGATCATTTACCTACCTCCATATGCCATTGGTGATGGTCTGACGAGGTCGATACCCCACATGTCAAATGGTAAAGCTTCAAATAAAGATTCGAGAGGGATTCCCGGTTTATGAATTATAGTAGACAGATTTTGGCAAGTGTCACATCTTTTAACCATCTGTTTACCGCCTAAGGAGATTGTAGGCCAATAATATACTGCCATAATTATTCTTCGTATCAACATTTTATACCCACGGTGAGCATTCCCTTTTTATCGTGTAATTTTGATAATATCATTTGTGACTCATCTTTCCCCAAACATCAAAGTAAAGGTATACTCAAGGAGTTTTTGTATAAGATTCATCTGGAACAACATAACCAGGAGAATTTGAATGTATCTTTTTAGAATATCAATTTACCAATTGGCAGCAAAACGTTAACCATAAATTTTGTGATAGCAAGCCTCTAATCATTTTCGTTACTCGTCAAAATTTGGAAAGCTTCATCATTTCCTTCAATCCACTCAGATCCTCTTATAATTGAAGAATTTTCTTGTGTGATGATCGACGGATATCCACCTGAATACGCAAGTGTTGCCAACGACTCTGCTGCGGAATTCTCTGCTTTGTGTACATGCTCATACTTGATGCTTTCAAAAACCACTCCCAAACTTTTTAGTACCTTAAGATATTTGACAAGATGATCCTTCCTTGCCTATGAAATTCCTGATGCATGATTTATCAAGATTTGAGAATCACTTACCAAAGAGACTTTTTTCGCCCCACAAATTTGAGCAAGCCAAAAACCTGCCAAAGCCGACTAGTATTTTGCTTCATTATTCCATGTGTGGAATCTGAAACGTATATCTCGATCCATTCCCATTCCATCTGAAGATATTAACTGGATATCACCCCCACAACCAAAAGTGTTTGACCCCCCATCGGTTTGCACTGTCCATTGTTCCTTCGATGTTGTCTCTTTGGCCTCCATATCAGGTCGTATGAACTGAAATTCAATTAACAATGTGAACCTCTTCCAGTGATAAACAAAGTACTTTCTTCATCCCCTATATTCACCTTAATTTGATTGTATCATGCATATGTATCCATAAAAGAAATAAATTTTTTTCCTGGAGTTGAATCCACTAATTGATCTATCGAGGGTACTGGGAAAGGATCTTTTGGACAAGCTTTATTTAAATCGGTAAAATCTACACATTTGCACTTGTCATTTTTCTTCATTACCATAATTTGATTAGTCGTCCATGGGGATACAAAGATTCTTGCATGTGCCCAACTTTAGATAGTCGATCTACCTCTACCATTAAAGCCTCAGATTGAGACCAAAATAACATACTTCCTATCATACTTCCAATCATAAAGACCTATACTTTCAACAGAACAACCAAAATTAACTTGATACGTTAAAACAAATGAAGAATTCAAAAACTTAGATCATATAGAAATAATTCAGCTTATATATCTAACATGAGAAATCATGACCTATACTATTAGACCACATCTTAATTTACTATCTAAGTTTCCATAAGAACCCCTCGATTGATCATATTATGAATTTGACTAATGAACAAACATATAATATAAAAGACAAATAATTTCTAAGGATCGATAATTTTTAGCCCTCGTGATAATTTCTAAAAAATCAAGTGATAAGAAATTATTTAATATACTTGGTTGTCAATTGAAACCGGTCGACGAAAAAATACAACTACTCGACATAGAAGGGTATTTGATACTATCTTTATTGCATTATAAATAGAAAATATTTAATAAAAAAATTATAAAAAAATAATTTTTTTAAAATTAATTTCTAGAATTAATTTATATACAGAACCCGATAATGATTAAAAATGTTAGGTAAACATAAATAAATAGTATTAGTGTTACGGTATTTACCCGCATATTTTATACGTGAAACACAACATTGCACAATAATAATTGGTTGATTAATTTTTAAACTTAAAAACAACATAACATTTTGTAAATAATTTTTTAAATAAATAGGTATAGTTACACAACATTGCACAATAATAATTGGTTGATTTATTTTTAAACTTAAAAATAACATAACATTTTGTAAATAAATTTTTAAATAAATAGGTATAGTTATTAATTTATTATTTATTATTATCCGTCTAGTTGAAATTAATAGATTTGTCCACGTATTTGGTGGAAACAATTGATCTGTAACATTTTTTATTTTTATCCTTGATTTTGAGAAAATAGACAAAACAAATATGAAAAATTAAAAAAACTGATGGTGCAACTTAGTTTTATGCAATCAACGGTAATTATGCTTAAAATATTAAGGAATCACTAATTTTTTAATGTTTTATGTAATTTAGTTGTTAAATACAATACATGTGCATGTGTATAGTGCGCCTCCCATGAAAGAAATATTCAATAATAGAGAAATTAATCCCTTTTGTTATGAAAATATCTTTTTTATTATTCTCGCATTAGAAACTTAATCGTTGCAGACCATATAGAAATTCATCTTTGTTTCCGTATACACAATAGCATTGCAGGATGCTGATGGTGCGTATACGATTGAGAACAAATATATTAATGCGAGGAAAAAGACTGTTATCATATTTTCACGGCAAAGAGTTTTATTTATGAATATGTATACCATTTTCTGTACATTTAGAATAAAATATGAATATTAAACTTAGGTAAGGGAGTTTTGTAAATAGATCCATAGCTGGCTTATGTCTACCTCTTGTTGTTTAAACTATTTATAATTAATAAATCTCAAATAACTTAACAAAGGGATTGCCACATGGTAAGCTATTTAGATTTTCATCGGTACATTAAATGAAATTAAAATTCTCATCCTCTAGATTTTGAACAAGTAACATAACAATCTACCACTGGTTCGATGAAAGACAGTGAATTACGAATAAATATCCTCCTCAAAATGAGGTAACGAGAGGTATTATAATGATGACTTTTAGGATTAAGTGATTTTATTGGTAAAAAATACAAAGATCATTTTTAAAAGTTCTTTCTTATTATAATAAATAAGAATGGCCGGATTATTAATGAGTCTCAATAATCTTATATTTTTACGGTGTCTGCCAAAGTATAAATATGATGTACAAAAATGTCTCGCCATCACGTAGGAACGGTTGCCGCGTTCCACAGAGAGTAATCCATCCTACTTCGGTTGCGATAATTGTTGGGAATATGGGTGTTGTGAATATGGGGTCCGGTCCGCATATTCCGTCTTTGTATATAAGTAAGAACACAACCGATCTCAACACTAGTATGATATTGTCCGCTTTAGCACCCGAAGGCTCTCACGGCTTTACATTTGGTCCATTACCAAAAGGCCTCATACTAATTGAGGTATGTTCTACTTATATACCACTGATCTTTCCCATGTTTAACCGATGTGGGATGTGGGACTTTGGTCGCCACCCTAACAAATCCTCCTCTCGAACAAAGTACCACTTAGCCTCCTCTCAATTGACTTTCATCCGCCCACTCTAGTCAGGTTGGAGACTACCTGACCATACAGGCACTACGGATGTTACTGCTGACCTCCTCTTAGACCACACTGTCTTGTTCCTTAGCGCCACTCCAATCAAGCCACACTGCTTGATGAGCCACGAGCACTCCGAACTAGGATCTCTAGAGCAGATCACCTTGATCATATGGCTACTGGTTCATCATGTTCGACCTCCGAGAATATCACCACCATCGCGTTCCGTTTGGGCCTGACGCTCTGATACCACGTGTTGGGAATATGGGTGGTGAATATGGGGTCCGGTCCGCATATTCCGCCTTTGTATATAAGTAAGAACACAACCGATCTCAACACTAGTATGATATTGTCTTGGCACCCGAAGGCCCTCACGGCTTTACATTTGGTCCACTACCAAAATGCCTCATACTAATTGAGGTATGTTCTACTTATATACCACTGATCTTTCCCATGTTTAACCGATGTGGGATGTGGGACTTTGGTCGCCACCCTAACAATAATTTTAAGATATTTCATGACGATTACATAATGTGTGATGCCTTACCACGTGCCGAACCCCAATTCGGCACCAGGCTCAAAGCAGACGTCACATTCATTGGTAGATGAGGTTACCTCTACTGGTTTGATTGTTTATAAATAGAAGCTCAATACACCTTACACTCATTTGAATTTAGAGAGAAAAATCGTCTAGAGAGAAAAACTTTCTCCAAAATTTAATTTACTCTGACAAGATTGTTCACCGCAAATTCTTTTCCGGCGATCTTAAATCCGTGGTTTCGAAGGGAGCGCAAAGTTTGCAACTTACTTTCCACTCTATCCTTTGATAGATTGTTCTCACTCCATATGTTTATAAGGTCCTCGTCTTTAACAAGTACATTTTCGTAATATCTTTCATTTGCTAATTTACTAACTTAATGGCTGTCAAAGATTTTGACGCCATTTAAAGGTAGTGGGGATTACAAAATACCTCACTTGAGATCGAAAGTGAAGGTGATGATTGGACGACCCATTCTTTATCTGGTTTACTAAAGGAGTAAGAATGCTACGACCCTCCAGTAGTTTAAATAGTTGACATACCTTCTCAAGCTGTGAGGATCAAAGGTGGTCTGAACCATATATTTGTAACACCGACGGGAAATTCCTTTTAAACACCTTTGATTAGTCCACAAAACGCTCCAAATGAACTGGAAGTGATCTCCCTTCCTATAGTTTTTTTTGGAGGATCAAACCTTTCCTACAGTTGCTGAACCCCGACAAAAAAATCCATTCTAAGAAAAAAGAAAGAATGTCCTAAACGTGGATGGCTATGCGGTAAGATAAGGAGGAAAAGAGGGGGGGGGGGGTAAGAGAGGCGGATCCGGATCTAAAATTAAGAGTATGCCAAAAAAAATATAAAAAAAATACGAAAAATAAATTTTGGGTATTATATAGTATAAATATATCAATGTTACAATTACAACTCAAAATGAATATTTATTTCTAGTCAAAACGTAAATGCATTCTCCTATTACTCATTAAAAGCGCTTGATAATTTGGTTGATACTTTAGAATTTTAGTTCTTTTTCGAGGATCCAAATTCAAATATCCTCTTATCTGAATATGTTGTTCGAAGATGATAGATCACTTATTCATTTTCGATAATAGAAATATTAGACTTCAAAAAATCTAAAGATAGAGATAAAAGATTTGTGAAACATTCCTTAAACAAATCTAGACTAAATCATCTATTAAAATATGAACAAATTCGTAATATAAGAAAATCTATTTATGATTAGTAAATTAGTAAACTTATATAAATCATTCATTTAATATATATATATAATTATTTAATTAGTAAACTTTGTATAAACAATTTATTAGTTAAAATATAATTAATAAATTACCTAACTATGATTAATAAACTTATATAAATCATTCATGTATAACATTTTTATTTAAATATAATTATTTAATTAATTAATTTGTTATAAAAAATTATTATTGAGATACGATTATTAAATTACCCATCATATATAATTTTTTATTTAAACATAATTAGTAAATTGGTAAATTTGGTATAAAAAATTTATTACTTAAATGCAATTAATAAATTACCTAAATATTATTATTATTATTATAAATTTTGTATTAGAATAATTAATATAAGCTTATTAATTTAGCAATTTCTTAATGGTGGAGTAGTAAACTCATTAAAATTATAAATTTTGTAAATATGAGTAAAATTGAATTGGTTGATGTTTTTTTTAATGGTTAATAAACTTATTTAACTTATAAGTATGGTTAGAATTGAAGGTGGAAAAAGAAGAAGATAGAAATGGGCTTATGAGGTATGGACCCATAACCTAGTGTAAAAAATAGAAAGGTGTTTACCACTATACTAAACTCTATTTTTGGATTGAGGATATGACATGGGATACTTGCCTACCCCTAAATTCCTCAATGGTAAGAGGTTGCACTGATCCATGATACAATCATGGTTTCTTATCTTCCATCCGACATTGAAAAAACCATTCTTAAAGTTTTTTATCGAATTTCTTTTCTATATGATGATCCAGAGGAAGTTTCTAATATGCAAAGTAAATTGACCATTCCTTTGAATGTCAAAACCTGACTTCCCAAACAAGTGAAACTCCTCTCACCATGGAGAAGGAATAATTGATAGTTTTTCATTAATA
Source organism: Limnanthes douglasii subsp. nivea (assembly GCA_036936605.1). NCBI lineage: Eukaryota > Viridiplantae > Streptophyta > Magnoliopsida > Brassicales > Limnanthaceae > Limnanthes > Limnanthes douglasii. The sequence goes on along the minus strand of JAUPFV010000001.1, from coordinate 21,163,814 downwards.
GTTTGATTCACTCCTCTCACCATGGAGAAGGAAGAATTGATAGTTTTTCATTAATAGTTTGATGCGGGCCTTTAGTTTCCCCTTCGTCCAGATATCATCTTTTTTTGTCAAACTACGTGACATGTCCTAATCTTAATTCATCAGCACTTTGATACAATATATTGTATTATTATCTCAAAACTCTAAAAAAATTGATTTTAAGATGGACGCACTTAAAAAAAATTTGTGAAATTTGTCTTAAAAAAGTTTTTGTAGCTAATTTTTTTTTATTATACTTTTGTGAAATTTAAGATCCTAAAATAGTTTTTTGTGAGATACAACTATACTCAAATTTGTTTTGATAAAGTAATATTGTACTCGACACCCGTATTTTGAAATTTATAAAGGTAATGATCAATTTTGACCGGCCAACACTAATAAACACCAACAAACACCAACAAATGAAATTTAGATCAAATAAATTTATAATAATAAATTTTTATACTAATAATTTAGTATATTATTTATTAAAAGGAAATCTAACAAATATTTGTTAAGATAGTAATTTTATTGATTCGAAAAGATTTGTCTTCATATAAGTAATAATTCTATTTATACTACAAACATGACATTTTCAATCTTTCATTAATCACACAATGCCTATATATTTTTGTGGTGTACCTGCATTTATGGTAATATCTCTATAGTCATGACGATTAGTCTGGTTTAGAGTACGCTTACATGGTAGCCAGTCAACCGTTCTTTTAACACGTTGATCCCATTGATGTCCTTTTCATAAGTCGTTGTTACTCATGATCATGGTTATTTGTTGTTTTCGATGTATGACATCCGTTCGATACGGCCCCGTTCGGTGAAGTCTTGTTTATACTTGCATTGAGTTAGGACCTCTACTCGGGTCTTATAACCGCGAGTCTCGCGCATTTTGCCTCTCTCGTCGTACGATCTCTGTTCGGTATGGCCCATGCTCTTGACTGTACTTGCGGTTAGTCACGATCTCTGTTCGGATTCTTTATCAACATGAGTCTCACACCTCTCGTTGCCATTGTCGTAGGACCTCTGCTCGGTATGGTCCATTCTCAGCAAAAGTCCTGATTGTACTTGTGTTGAGTTACGACCTCTGTGTGAGTTTTTATCAGCGGAACAAGTCTTGATTAAGTTATATTAGTCGTTTTGTTCAACTTCCGACCGTCAGATTTCTTAGGTGGCTTTGGTATTTCTGGTATCGATGACTTTATCTGAAAATTTACATGTTTTCTTACTAGAACGTTGGTTTGACCTCGACCTTCTTTCGCTGGGTGTTTTTTCAATCGATTGAAGTTACGTTGCAATAATAGCAACTTTATCCCTATTATTAATTGAGATTGTTGTGATTAATAGATTTTTGAGAGACAAAAAAGATTGATCAAATATACTGACCCAAATTTGTGTAAAAACATTACATATAATCTGATTGGATAGACCTTGAAATTTTTTGGTAAAACCTTAAATTTATCAATTTGAAGATAATTGTTTTTCAATATGAAAGAGACACTTATATTTTAATATTTTATGTAATTAGTTGTTAAATATAATGCTTTTATAATAAAATATAAATATTAAACTTAACCAGATGTTAGAGTGTGCTGCAGACGAAGTCAAATCCGTGGCAGTTTTCGGGAGAAAGAAAACATAAGACGAACATTTGTTTTGGAAAAAATAAATTTCAAATCATTTAAAGAAAAAAATTTGGTTAATATTTTAGTAAGATTAAATCATAAATTTCTTAAAAATTCTTATAGTCTCCAGATAAATTAAAAATTAAAAATTGTTGTACCAAAATATATAACAGCACACCGACAAAACAAACGAGAATTATATTTTCCGAAATTTTGAAGATATTAGTAAAGCTATTCGTCCTCGACAAACTAGACTATATTTTGGATATTGATGTAAACTTATTATAAAGATCAATAATAATTTTATTTCACTTTTATGTTTAGATCTATGTTTGATTTAATTTGAAAGATTCAATTCCACGATAAATCAATAAACATCAGCTTCGTGATTCTCTCTTTACCCCACCGGTGTTCTTTTAAGATTTGGATCAGTTTCGATTTTTGAAAGCACAAATATAATTTATATGGCAGCTGTATCAGCAACAAAAGCAAGATGGTCGATCGAAAAATATTAAAAAACAGTGCAAGTTTTGGACTAAAAAAATTTATTTAATTTGTACCGAAAATATCGAGATTAACTCATACGCTAAGAAAATACCGGACTCTCATATGTTTTATGGTGGTGTATTGTTAAATGGACGGAAATTAGTAAACGTTTCCATCTATATATAGATTTGAGATACCAAGAGGAATCAGAGTTTATTTTTGAACTAAGTTTTCTGAAATGTATGAGAGGCTTGTTATCTTTACATCTTGTTGCTTAAACTATAATAAATAAATGTATGAGGGGCTTGTTATCTTTACATCTTGTTGCTTAAACTATTATAGTTAATAAATCTGAAATAACTTTCGCAAAGAGATTGCCACTTGGTAAAATGTTTAGACTTTTACGAGTCAGACTAGCAATGAAATTAAAATTCTCATCCTCCTCTAGATTTTAAACAAGTAACATAACAATCAACCACTAGTCTGTTGAAAGACACTGGATTATGAATAACCATAACTACAGACCTCAAATGCTTGAAAATTTTATGCCAAATAAAAATAAAACAGATTATAGTAAATGGACTTTTAGTGACAGAATAGTTTAAGTTTAGGATGATTTTGCGAATCCCAGAACAATCCTCTCATAGTTTATAGGAAGGATTTTGTTGGTGAGTGGGACAAAATTGAGAGTGAGATTCCTCTCAAAATACATAATTATTCTTTTTAGATTTTTTCTTTTATAATAAATACAAAATGTATTGAATCACGGGATCTGTCTATAAATTTACCAAACTATTACATATCGGTAGCTTTTTATTTTAGCCCAAAGCTATTTCCTCAATCGACAGCAAGATAATTTAAATTTGTTTTTGCGTTTTACAACTTCGTAGTTTGAAAATATCTATTTCGAAATTTTTTTTTTTTCAGCTAAATCCGATTTTTACAGTTCTGAAAGAAAAACAACTATTTCCGAGCTGAGCATTAGGAATCAGGTGTAATTTAAAAAAAAATGTGCATCTAATTCCGAGAGGGCCACTCGGAATCAGTTGTCTCAAGTTTGAACCAAGTTGCAACTGATTCCAAATGGGCCACTCGGAATCAGTTGCAAGTTTTCAAAAAAAAATGTGCAATTGATTCCGAGAAGGCCACTCGGAATCAGTTGCAAGTTTTCAAAAAAAATGTGCAACTGATTCCGAGAGGGCCACTCGGAATCAGTTGCAAACTTTCTGTCCCGTTAAAAACATCTTCCGATAAAAAAAAAACATCATCCGAATAACAAAAAACATCATCCGATAAACAAAAAACATAATTCGATTAAAAAAAACATCATCCGATAAACAAACAACAACATCCGATAAACTAGTATGATCATCCGATAAAATCTCGGAAAAAATTACAGCATCAAGTTTTCTGAAATTTTTTGTATGCATCGAGCATGTAATTCCGAATGGGCAACTCGGAATCACATGCTCGATGCATTTAAAAAATTGCAGAAAACTTTTCCAAACCAAACCCTAATCGAAAATGAAAAAGCAAAGAAAAATGAAAAAATCATACCTTTTCCAAGCCTTCTATCTTCTCTCTTCGAATGGTTTTGTGAAGAATGGGTTTTCTTCACCAAGCTTCTCTCTCTTTTGTGAAGAATGGATTTTCTTCTCCAATCTTTTTCTCTCTCTTCAATTTGTAAGGTACTGGTTTTGTTGTTTTGTAAAAAATGAGTTTAGTTGTCGTGAATGAGTAATGGTATGTTATGATAATAGTTTTTTTTTTAAAATAAATATAAGAACAAATGTGTATTTTTTTTTATCGAGAAAATAACAACATGAGATTTTTTCAAATTACGCAGGAAATAATAATTTTGATGAAAAAATAACTTTGGCTTTTATTTTATATTTACAAAGGCTGCCAATGTCACACCTAAACGGTTCAAAAAGGATATTCTATCGAGGATAATGGAAAGTCAAACGACTTGTTTTTAAAGATTGGCTCTCGTTCGACCGACATCCACCCATCTCGTGATGATTTTAAATCTTTCGTGACGATCGGACAGATTCTGCCATGTGATGTTTTGCCACGTGTCGAACCCCCCGAGTCGGCACTAGTATCAAAGCAGATGCAATGTCTGTTTATAAATAGCAGTTCAATACACACTATCCCGATCTGAATTTAGAGAAAGAAAATGGCTGACAAAGAGAAGCTCCCCCCAATTTATCTGCCGTAAAAGATATTTTCCAATGAAATTGCAAAACCGCAAATCGTTTTATGGCTATTCAAAACCACTCAAAGTTCTCAACTTAATTTTCACTACCTTCTTCTATAGAATGTTCCGGCTCCGTAGGTATATAAGGCAATAAGTACACTTTCGTAATATATTTTCGTTATTAATTTCATCGTCGTTCAAAGTCGGTGGAAATAACGAAACGACCCGCTTAAAATTAAGAGGGTAAATGAGGATGGAGCGACATATTCCTCTTCTCATTAACTAGAGGAGGAACAAGAAGACTAAGTCGGTCTGACCCGTTTATTTTTCACATCCTAGCGGACTTCGCTAAGATAAGGGAGAAAATAGAAGGAGCGAGGTATAAATTGCACCGATCTGTGAGACAACCATGGTTTCTTATCTTCTTCTCATATCGAGAAATGCATTTTTAAACTCTTACTCCCAATTATTTGTATGACGATCCGATGGAAGTTTCTAATATGTGAAGTAAATGGACAATTCTTTCGAATATCGAGATATGGCTTCCCAAACCAGGTTAAACTTCCCTCACTGTCGAGGAGGAGCTGATAGTCTCTTATGAATGGTTAGATGCGAGAGTTTGGTTTCCCTTTCATCCATATTTTTTTCGTCGAGCCATTTGTCATGTATCCTAGACAAGCTAGTCCCAATACATCCCACACTTTGATGTCTTTTATTATTTCCTTAGAAACTTTCGAGAATCGGCTTTGAAATGTACGATTTGCTATCACTATATACCGTAATCCCCAACTTAGTTTACCTAACCTACTAGGTGTCCTATTGAAAAGAAAAATGGAGTTGAAGCTATACTTCTTCTTCATTACCCGTTCTTAAGAAAAGGTTGAGCCAATCTCTATGCAAAATCGGATCCATTTCATAAGTACATGGAAGCCAGATATTAAGGGTATGAGTTAACATACCCGACCTTAGATTTCAAATAATTAAATTTACTTGATTTTTGCTACTTGTATCTTATACAAAGTCGAAGTGGTTTTGGATGATTTTTCTCGTATTAAAAATTACTTAGTTAATTGTTTTAGAGAGAGAAGCTCCCCACTCTTACAGAGAGAAAATATATTTGTTTATCAATCAATTTTTTTCCCACAATATGGCGGTGCTTTTATAATACAATAGTAGGTCCCACAAGTCTAACAACTTGATAATTGAATGATTAGTCATTAATTCTATTGTTTGCTGTAAACTAGTCCTTTAAATAATTAACAATCTTTCCTAAATAAATTTTTTTATTAAATAAACTCCCTCATCTTTTATTCTCCCTTATCAGTAACCCTTCAATTCTTGTTAAACTGTTTTTGGCAAGGACTGTTAGGTATCATTCGAACTACTTCTTATCTTTACATCTCTTCGAAAATTTCATTAGAAAGTTGTTTCTTAACTTTGGCATTCTTCAGATATTCTCTTCGAAAATCTCCATAAGAGACTACTTCTTAGCTTGGCCTTCTTCGGACATTATCATCGAAAATTGTGCTTCTTTTGCTTTTGGTCTCTTTGAAATTTTCAATATGAATCTATATATGTATCCCCCCAGCCGTTGTAAAAAATAATGTTGCAAATACTACTAATAACTATCCTAAAAGTTCTCCCTCGAATGAATTTTGAACAAAATATTTTTCGAAGACCAATATTCGGTAGGCTGCCCCGAAGTTTTAAACATATCTCCTCAAATCTCACAAAAATCTTTTGATCCCATAGCAAACGGTTCCCGTCTTTTCTTTAGTAATGACGTGAGAGAAAGAAAACTCTAGCAATTCAATGGACATCTTTCTGTCACATCACAAGTCCGTTCAAATTCTTTGGCGTGCCTCTTTTCGTGACAAATATTTGTTGTACGATCTTTACACTTCCCCAGACTAATTTTACACCTACTTTACCGATTATGCCCCTAGGCAAACAAGTCATGCGTCCCTGGACCTTAACCTTCCTTGAAGCCCACCTTTCCTCTGTAAAATCTCTTTCCCACTTCTTTCTCTAGATACACTTCTTAGAGAGATAAAGTCCTGCTAAAATATTGTAGAGAGATAAACTACAGTTTATGCCCCCAAAAACCCGTCGAATTCCAGAGTGGCCGTTTATTAGTAAAAAATTTGAAGAGAAAATAGATGTTGGTACCTACGTCCATCCTACACCCGAACCACCTGTCACCACTTTTTATGGCACTTGGCCTCCCTCGGAAAATTCTTCTGCTGTCATTCCTTTCAACATCTGCTCTCAATCCCTCAATACCAATTGTTCGACCCTTAACGACAATTGCCTCGAATTAATCAGGAAAGATAAGCATCAAAAGAGATCTTCTTCCAAAAGAAAAAAATATCACAAAGAGAAGAAACACACCAAGGAGCACAAACGCTCAAAAGGATCTCCCTCTGAAACTCGAAGCCCCACTGTCCAACCTCAGGTTGATACTCAACCTCAACAACTAAAATCTGACGCTCTGGGTCGGAATCACCTGCTACTCCTTCTATAAATGCTTAAGGAAGTCCCAAATTCACCCTGGACATTCCTCCTCGTAGTTTAACACAAGAAGATACTGCACAACCACCGAGAGTCACAGTGACTGATGAAAAAAATTTAGTCAGTCAAATCTGATGCCACTAAATCAAAATAAAAAATGAAATTGGCTGAATCTTCCAACTCAGACCAAGCAAAAATCCCCAAGTCAGTTGAGAAAAACACTGGTGAGCCTTCATCCTCAATGAACCAAGTGACTATCAATCTTCCTGAAACTTCCGAGGATCTGTGTTTAAAAATAGCTCCAAAATCCAAAGGTGACATCACCCTTACCCCTCGAACTCGATGCCATTGTTGGCAACAATATCCGGGGCATATAAAACAAGAACTTGATAATTCTGCACAATATCAAATACAAATATTTTCAGCCATCGGAAGAAACTATGCTGAGGACTCGATGGGGGATTCCTTCCTATATAACCATCATATTTCCGACCCATGGTGAAACTCCTTTGCCCCACCCAAGAAGGTCCTAACATGTGGTACATACTTATTGCATGTGTCATGGCATCAAAAATTTCTCGGAATGGTTTTTCTTTGGAATACCTCATCGGGCTGTCTGGTCTGGCCAAAAATCCATTTTTCCCTTTCTATTCACTCACCTTTGGCCGAGGTAAAAAAGTAGTGAAAGACTAACTTGAAGCTGACAAGAAGTGGAAACAACAGTTCCTTTTCTTCTCAGGTCATTGGGAGACAGGCTCAGAATCATCTCCTTCGAATTCACACAAGATCTCTCTTCTATGGACCAACAAAGGTATATACTTTTAAAGTTTTTTTTTTATATATACATCTTTCGGTATCTCCAATATTAACTCTTCAAAACTCTTTCTAGCCATGACTGGAATCTCTAAGCCTTATGCTGATTTTGTCTTGAGTGCGACAACCGTCTTCACCAAATTAAATGAATGGGCTAATGAAGCTTGGGAAAACAAATTCTGACTCTCCTTTATGAATACCAATCTAGCCAACAGCCGATTATGGAGATTGAACCCCTTGGAGAGGTTATCTTTGGAAGAACTAATGACTGCTCCCTCTCAACAAGAAGTCCTCGAATGACTTGAAGCGAAAGACATTGTCACATATCTCCCAAAGCGCTCCCGAGCTAAAAGTCACTTAGATGAGAACTCCGAGGAAGAGGTATCAGTAAAGATTAAAACTCTGACTCTGAATGAGTAAATACTCTTCCAAAAGCGACCCTTTCCTCGAAAAAAATTGATACAACTAAAACCTTAACTTTCTCTCCTCGAAAAGATCCTATTCACCCGGTCAAGAAAAAAGAACCGAAAAAGAAACAAATTATTCTAGAGCATATCCAAGAAATATCTGAAAATGCTGGAGAACAAGAAAGAAACAACTATAGCAAAGCACAAAATTCCCCACCAAGTCCTCATCATTCACCTAATCTTCTACCAAACAGCGACATTTCCCCAGAATTAGCTCCTTTTCATATTCCCCGAAGCCAACCACCTCAAGATGTTGATACACTTATTCCGACAGGTGAAACCTCGAACTTTAACTCGGCTGAAATGGGTTCACCTAGTAGCTCATTTGAAGTTCCTCAAGGAGACGACTTTTCTCATGGTGTTCGAAGACTACTTCACGTCTCGGTCACAATGGAGAAAAAGATGAAAAATCTGGAAGATAGGGAAAAACATTACAAATTTAAGGCTTCACTTGCTTCTTTCAAGTTCAAAGAGATCAAAAATCAACATTCTGTTTTAGAAAAACAGGTTGACGCTATCTTCGAAAAACTGGTTGCCTCAGAGAGTTATGTTCTGCTTCTGGAGAAATGTTCTCAAGAGAAAAAAGACCTCTACAGTAAGAAAACTGACACCCAAGAAAAACTTATTGCGTCTCTCATGGAAGCAAATGAACTTTCGACAAAAGGCTTCAAAGATTGCTTCGACGATTTTGAAAGGATAGTGGAAGAGAAAAGATATCTTCTAAGGAATTTTGAGAATGAAAAGACTGTGGCTGTAGAAGCATACACCGTCAAATGCGTGGACAAGCTGAATGCAAGGAATGCTACAATTCGATCAGGGCTAATCATAGAAATCCATGAATGCTACCCTGATTATGACTTAGGTAGTTTTTGGAAACTAGTCCCTCCAGAATATTGTCCACCTAGTATTGTTGACAACGAATGTGAAGCATCGGACTCTGAAGATAACGACTCTTCTAAAAGCTCTAAGTAGCTAATCTTACTTTTTCCACTTTTTTGTACAAGGCCTCGTTATTTTCAAGGATTTCTTGTATAAGACCTCTCATCATCCGATGCGATTTTTGAAATGCTCCCAATATCTTCCGAGGAGTGTTTACTTAGCCCAACAAACTTTGTATGACTTTATTTGCTATATCTTTTGTAGAAACACTCCCAGTGTTTTCCGAGGAGTGTTTGCTTTATTCTTTATAAACCCATTATTATAGAATCTGAGACTTTCATTGGATATGATAATAATTGTATGCCAACTTTTGTTGGATATAATAGTAGTTTTATACCAACTTTTGTTGGATATACTAATAGTTGCATGCCAACATTTGTTGGACCTGATAATAGTTGTATGTCAACTTTCGTTGGACATGATAATAGTTGTGTGCCAACTTTAGTTAGACATGATAATTGCCAAGTTTTTTGTTGGGTAATACTTTAAGCTCAAAAACAAAATTCAAGGAAAAAAATTCATATGCATTCAGCAGCTAAAATGACATCTCCTTAAAACCCTCATGTGCCTATCATGGTAGGAAAGAGTGTGTCGTCGTTGTTGTACAAATAAAAAGACAAAATAAAACATTAAAGCATACTCATCCTTAATCGAGATACAGCTTTAGATATTCTATATTCTAAAGATGTTTGACGCTTCTGCCATCTTTATCCTTCAATCGATATGTTCCATGCTTTACTTTCTGTGTTACTTCATAAGGGCCTTCCCAGTTGGGTCATAATTTTTAGAGGCTCTTTTTCTTGGTGTGGAGAAAAATATTTCATAGCACTTTCTCGCCTTCATTAAATTCTCTTTGCTTTACTCGCGAAGCATATCTTCTTCTCATTAGCTTTTGGTAATGTAAAGATTTTAATTGTGCATGCCTTCTTTTTTCCTCCACCAAATCGAGCTCTATTGCTCTACCTTGAACATTTAACTTCTCGGTATATGCTGCCACACGATATGATAGGAAAATAACTTCCAAAGGAACCACGACATCCATTCTATAAACCAAAGCAAACAAAGACTCTTAAGTCGCTATTCGAGGGGTTGTTTTGTAGGCCCAAAGTACTTCCTGTAAATAGTTTGGCCACTTCCCTGCCTTTCCTTCCAAATTCTTCTTTAAACCATCAATGATCGTCTTATTAGTAACCTCCACCTGCCCATTAGCCTATGGTTGAAATGAAGCAGAAAAACATTGTTGTATCCCCTTAGCAGCACAAAAATTCTTAAATTCTTTATTATCAAATTGGGGTCCATTATCTGTTGTAATCTTCATTTGTACTCCAAAGCGCCAACAAATGTTAGAAACAACAAACTTCCTGACATCCTTCTCCTTTGTTCCCACTAAAGGCTCTGCTTCCACCCATTTAAAAAAATAATCAACCGCCATTATTATTGTCTGCCTTCCCCCAGTTTAAGGGGAACCCCGGGTTTATGATTATATTAGCATACCTCTGACATGTATCATATCTTTTCACCAATTCCTTTTACCTAGCTAAAAATAACCTTCGAATCAAAGCTTTATACCCATAGTGCGCAAAACCTTCTCCGTCATGTAATTCTGACAAAACGATTTGTGATTCATCATTAACCAAACACCTGAGTAAAGGTCTACTCAAACATTTCTTATAAAAAAACTCATCCTAAGACGATGTATCCATGAGATTTGAAACGTATTTTTCTTGCCGCCAACTTATCCTTAGGTAACACATCATTTTCCAAGAAGTCAACAATATCCGACCTCCAATCATCTGCCACAACACTACTTGTCCCTTGAAAGTTTTCTTCAGCTATTATCAATAATTGCTATGTATCTTTGGTAATCGAAGAACACTCATGTGTAATCACCCATGGATAATCCTCCAAACATGAAGCAGCTGCTAAAGAATCTGACACCAAATTTTCTTCTCGTCGAACATGTTCATATTTAATTCCTTAAAAAATAAGTGCTAAATCTTTCGACGCCTTCAAGTATTTGACTAGATGATCTTTTTGTGCCTCTGACTCTCCCAATGCATGATTAATCAGAAGTTGTGACTCACTCAATAATTTAACCCTCTTTGCTCCACATACCTGAGTCAACCTTAAACCTGCTAAAGCCGCTTCATATTCTTCCTCATTGTTTGTCGCTTTAAAGCCAAACCAAATAGCCTGAAACATTGCTATCATATCCGGGGAAATTAACTGTAATCCAACTCCATTTCCAGATATGTTCGACCCTCTATCTGTTCGAATTAACTACTCAGACTCAACTTTGTGATCGTAAATTTCCATACATAAACGCTCTTAATGAAATTCGACTAAGAAATCCGCCAAAGCTTAAGCTTTAATAGTTTTTCGAGGCTCAAATTCTATATCAAAATCTCCTAACTCGACCGACCATTTTATCATTCTTTCCAAGATATCCGGCCTCTGCAACAAACTTTTAAGAGGGATGCTATTTAAACTACTATAGAATGCGTCTGAAAATATGGTCTCATTTTCCGAGCAGCTGTCACCAAAATAAGAGCCAATTTTTGAATTTCAAATATCAATTTTATGCATCTAACAAACTCTTACTAATGTAATACACTGGCTTTAAAACAATTTATTCCTCTCGAATTAACACAGCACTGACTGCACAATCTGAATTTGCTATATGGATAACTAATTTCTCCCCCAACAATGGTTTAGACAGTATTTCTAGGGATAAAAGGTATTATAGAATCTGATGAAACGCTTCAGAACATTCTCTTGTCCAACTAAACTTGTTTGCATTCCTAAGCACTTGAAAGAAAGGTGCACACTTGTCCGAGGATCAAGAAATAAATTTGTTCAACGCTGCCAACCTTCCCGTCAATATCTGAACTTCCTTGATATTTCGAGGATGAGTCATTGTTGTTAGAGTTTTTATCTGTAGTGGCTTTGCCTTGATTCCCCTTTCACTCACCATATAACCAAACAACTTTCTGGATCTAACACCAAACGTACATTTTTCTGGATTTAACTTTAAATTGACTTTTCTCAAGTTGTTAAAAGTATCTTCCAAATCAACAAAGTGATCTTCATCTTTTCAAACTCTTAACCAACATATCATCAATGTAAAATTCCACATTTCGCCAAATTGGGTCCAGAAAAGTTTTATTTACCAAGCGTTGATAAGTTGCCCCATATTCTTCAGACCAAATGGCATTACCTTGTAACAATAAAAACCTCTCATAGTAATAAACAAAGTGTTTTCTTCATCCCGTGGATCCAACCGGATCTGATTATACCCCGCATAAGCATCCATAAACGATAGCAACCGGTTTCTTGACGTAGAATCCATTAGTTGATCAATTCGAGGCACTGGGAAAAGGTCCTTTGGGTAAGCTCTATTCAGATCCGTGAAAGCCATACACATTCCCCATTTTCCATTCTTCTTCTTCACCAACACTAGATTTGATGCCCACAAAGGATATTATGACTCTCGAATATGACCTATACTTAACAACTGCTCTACTTCTGCACGTATTGTTTCAGATTTCTCTTGAGAAAAAGGTCTTCTTTTTTGTATGATAGGACTTACATTGTTCCTGACTGACAGATTATGACACATTATCTCTAGGGCACCTCTGTTACATCTTCTGCACACCAAGCAAACATGTTCATCTTTGTAGATAAAAACATAATCAATTTTTCCCTTAACTCTAAAGGAAGATTTATTCTAATCTTTAAAACTTTCCCATCCGGGTATTCGTAAACTTTTGAAACTGGGACTACTTCACTAGGAGCCTCCCTTGGATCATATATCTCATTTTGGCTGACAGAAGGCTCTAGTAACTGCTATTCTTTGTTAGTATTTACTGCTTCTAACAATTTTGAAGCAAGAGCAAAGACATAACATTCACGAGCTACCTTTTGGCTATTTCGGACGACGCCCACTTGCCCTCACTCAATATATTTCAAACATTGGTGGATCGTGGAAGCTACTGCATGCATCATGGATAGCCAATACCTACCAACTATAGCATTGTAAGATTTCGTACACTCAATTACTACAAACAAAACTCTTACTAACTTCGTTAATGGCCCTTTTAGTAATAAAACCTCTTCTTAAAATTCTCCAATTACTCAATTGTACTTCTAGTAAACCCTACCATGGTTCTATTTGAACGCTGGATAAGTTAGGGATTTTTCATTTGCTTGTAAGTTGATATGAACAATATATTTTCTGAACTGCATGTATCAATTAAAATCCACCATACATCATTGCCTCCAATGGATGCCCTTATCACCACATCATCTTTGTGTGGCCCATCAATGTCCCTTAAATCATCTTCATCAAAGAAAATGAATTGATCAAGGCTTTCATAAAAATATATAGACCCTTTTCCCTCTAACTGACTCGTTAGGCTATTAACATGTCTTTTTCTTTAGTAGCTTGAAGGTGCAGTCATAATATTTCCCCCAAAAATAGTTAGAGATTAAAAAACGTTACACATAGCAGATAGTGTTGAAATTTTTTATGCTGTCACCCCAACCTGATTCTAATCCGGGTCAGGATATAAATATTCTGAACCCACATCAATTATTTCCATAATCACAATAGCATCTTCTTGTCTAGATGCTCCTATACTTTTCCCTAAACTAGTTGGTGATGCGGCTCGAGTCATATTTGCATTAGATTGAGTATTGACTTGCCTGGTGCCCCCTTGTTTTTTAACAAAATCTGACAACTTCCCTCTCTCAATTAAATTATCCACTTCTTGTTTTAGGGCGATGCAGTCTTGGGTATCATGACCCACATAATTGTAATATTTATAAAAACGAGTCTTCTGATTCTTTCTAGAAGACTGAGTTGGTGTTGGTCTTTTAAAATGCACAGCATTCTTAATTTTATCACAAATGGTAGCCACACTCTCACCCAGGTTGGAAAACCATTCAGGTTGTATCCATAGACCCATCTTGGATTTAAATTGTTGGAATTGACTTGATTGATTATGTCTTGGCCGATGTGATCCATGTCCGAATTCTTTAGGCATGTAATTAACTATGGCATGGGATTAACTATTAGCTTGTCGGATTGGTGTTGTAGGAGCATACCTATTTTGGCAAGGTACTCTAGATTTTTTAGTTTTTTACACTGTAATCTATTTTCCAACCTGATTTAGTAATCCACCCCATGCCATTCCTTTTTTCCGAGTTACTGACACAACCAATTCACCCAGATTTAAACCTCGCTTTAGAGAGGCAATTGCCACTTTTTGAAAACAATCAACCAATCTGTTCTTCGTATTCATAAAACGACTAATGTATTATTTCAAAGATTCATTCGGCTCTTGGGAACAATGGATGATAGTTTCACCATTCCTTTTAAGCTCCTTACTCCCTACAAAGTTTCCCCAAAACGTCATCCAGAACACATCAAGGTTTTTTGTTGATCCATGTGTTAAACTATTATACCATGTTAAATCCCTTTCTTTCAAAGTTTGTGAGAAATCTTGACAAAACTTTTTATCATCATCATCATCATCAAATTTCATCATAAATTTTTTGAACTGCTCTAGGTGGTTATCAGGGTATTTACTTTCATCGTACTTTTCCATTTTGGAACTGTATTATTTAGGACAAAAGTGATTGCCGCCAATTATGGTTACAACTAAATACTATATCTTTATCCTAAGTGGAAAATATACCTGGTTCAGACTGGGTAGCAAATTGATCACTCAGTAGATGATCAGTACCGTTAAATGCCGGCCCTTTTATTTTTCCTTGATATTTAGACTTTTTTATTTTTCCCTTCCTATCCCTTTTCCTTGAATGTTTCTTGGTTAATCTTATTTTCTTTTTCTGATGGCTTTGCTTACTACTGGATGAAGAAGACCCATCAGAGTCAAAAGCATTGGTTGAACTATCAGAAGAATCTGATGTACTCATTACTTGTTTTGGCCAAATGCGCCTTTTTAGATTAATATGAGCCTTTGGGGACTGATCATTTTCACATTGTTTTTTATTGTCCCCAGGATCATCCGTAGATATACCTACAGCATCATACTTTTCTTTTAAAGACCTTTCAGGATGCTTTTGGGCTCTTAAAGCTTCATTCTCAGCCCTCAACTGATCACGTTTATCTTGCATGAAAGGTCTTTCCTCCATATTGTGATTGACGTGAGATGAAGTAGCATGCTCATTTTTAAATATTTTAAAAACAAAAATAAATCATTCATGCTAGAATATCAAATTTTCCATGAATGTGTTTTATAACTAATGATATAACAATATTTCATAATTTTGATATTATGTGTGTTGATTTATACTTGATGGATTGTGAATGGATACTCTAAAAAAATTATATATACCATTTCTATTAGCAAGCACACTACTACTGTAATTATAGATAGTCCGTTAGATTGTATGAATGATTTTAAATTTAAATACCTGAACTTTCTCACATATTTCATACAAGATGTTTAAGTCATATAGTTCAAGTGGCGGTAAAAGATGGAATAAGTATGATATATGTTGATTATATTGTTCTATTAAATGGGGGAGGGGTCGTACTATGTACGACCTCGGGTCCTAGAAACAATATTGGAAATAAATTATTAAGGTTAGTAGAAAGAAATACAAAACATTAGTTTTAGATATCAGAGATAGATAAAACTCTACATATTATCTTCTTCCACGTGTTTATACGTATAAACATTAGATTACTAAGATTTATAAAAGACATATACTTAATGATTCTATTGATGATCACCATTATATTTTTGTGCTTCAGTGTTACATTTCTTGAAGTCGTTTAAATATGCAACTAAAACATTTTTTACGCAATATACTCCTAACATCCATTTGGACCTTTATAATATTACTAATCTTGTCATGCATATGGATACATATAGGGATTAGAGTATATATATCAGAATGATGCTCAAGATGAAAAAATAATAAATTATTTTCATCTCATCTCATACGGTGATGTTATTGGGTATATGTTTAATCTTTTTAATAAATGGGAAGATTTTATCTTTTTAGTTGAGAATTATTATAAAATTATAAAACTTGATAATGTAACCTATATTAACAAGAATATATTCAAGGAATTGACACTTTTATTTCTAAAATGTAAAATACTTATGCTGAAATATACAAGATAAATAAAAATGCTAGATATATAATTGTTTGGGGCAGTAGTAGTAATAATAGATGAGGAATGAATCATAACCGTAAAAACTATATGGATATTTTATTTCTAAGAGTGGTGACAAGAGAAGCTCATCAAGATGATAATGAAGTGGAAATTTTTCACAACAGGATGGGTCGTGACAAAAGTACTTCAAGAAAGAATCATGTCATGTTTTGTTAATGTGATACCGTGACAACTTGTCAAGCATCACGCTGCATAACATTGTGTTCTGTCACATTGGAAACCTTTATCTTGCACTTAGGCTCGAACAATGAAATCCATGCAATTAAGTTCCGACATCTAATATTTCTACATTTAGGTTCTAACATAACTTCCATACTTAAGTTCCAGATTCTGATTCAACACTTAAGTTGTACCTTTAACACTTAAGTTCCAACTATTGCTCTTAAATTCAAGCTTTATCTTCAATACTTAAGTTTCAGCTTCAGCTTCAGCTTCATCGCCTAAATTCCAGTACTTCTTCATGCACCTAATTTCAAGCAGGGCATATGCACTAAAGCATTTACGTTCCAGGATAACTTCAACACTTAGGTTTCAACTTCTTCTCTTAAGTTTAAGCTTCAAATTCAACATCTAAGTTCAAGCTTCAGTTTCCATATTTAGGTTCCATCTTTAGCTTCAAAACTTAACTTTCAACATTTATTCTCGCAATTAAATTCCAATAAAACTTTTGCACTTAAGTTCTAGCGGTTTCTTATGCACTTAAGTTCTAGTAGTTATATATGCACTTAAGTTCTAGCAGAGCTTTTGCACTTAATTTCCACCAGTTTTTTATGTACTTAAATTCCAAACCCTTAAAATTTCAGCTTCATCATTTCTTGCTTCCGTCACTTTGAGCCTATATTTAACATTTATTCGCCTATGCTTGCATTGAATAAATATTCATTTCCTCAATGCTATTAATAATCAACTAAGATATTTAATCCACATAAATCTCAAACTTGATTAAATCCCATGAATGATATGATTTTTTCTCAGGGTATTTTTCTCAACATATTAGTCTCATGACCTTTTTCATGCAAAAAGTAGTAATGACATTGATCCAATCCAAATCAAGATCAGATGGAGCAACACATGACATCTAACTGCTAAAATATTATTGTTGCTCATTTGTTTGAACATGTAAACCATTAGACTCATGGAAAAACATAAAACTCTGTGATGGTTGAACTTCCTCTATAGAGGTCGAACCAATACCAAGGTTGGAACTAACTTGGGTATAAGCATGATTGGATTTACCCTTATGTTCAAAAGTCACCTCAATACAATCTCCAATCTTAGTAGTAATATCTATAATCTTAACTGTTATGATCAATGGTCTTTCAACTTCATTGAATATCACAACCCTGCTAATTAAAAAAATATTACTCCTAGGATACAATCCCTACAAACTATATTCTTTTACACATTCTAAATAACTGAGTATTAATGAGATTATGATGATGATGATGAGTCCAGTTGTCTTGACAGCTCATCCATATAATTTCTTGCTCTATCCAGCTATCAGAAGCATTCCCCTTACTCTCTCAAGTACGGTTCAGTTAACCTTCTCAACTATTTAATATCTCAGATGACTTCTCAAGCCTTTGTGCCTACGGATAGCAAGTTAAGGCAATATATGGTGAATGGTCATTTATAAATTTCAAGCAACTGTCAGCTTCTAACTTCTTCAAGTACTACTCATAATGATTGTCCACCAACTTTTTCTCATACTTAAACTATTGAACCGAATCTCGGTAAAACCACTACCAACACAAGACATTCCTCACACTAAGATACCATTAGTCCTTTTAGCCTTCATAACAACCAATACGTTTTGCAAGACTATTAGTATGTTATTTTCATTATTTGAATTAAACATTTCCTCGTTTACAATTCATATAGATAGAAGTAACTATTTAAAAATATAGACATACCTAACATATATTATGGTTCTTTCACGTCATATAAATATCCAGAACGTTATACTCATATCCCTTCAGAGTATATATTTCATTATTCCCCAATATGATTAACATAGTTATATATACTTTAGGTATTCAAAGAAGCGATTGTTGGAAACTATATAGAACGAAGCTCTAGAGAATAGAATCCACTTGTTACCGCACCTATAAGTCTAAGATGTTATGACATCCGGATAATCTTAATAATAAGAAACCATTGAGCCATCTTCAGCTTTAAAGTTATAATGATTATCTACTTTGTTCCTATTAGGATAATTCCCACTTATATGATCTTTTTTTGGCAGAACCAACATTTCAACCTGAAACCAATAATGTTATTATTTGAATATCTTCTTCAAGGCATTCCCCTCATATTCAGTCCAAGACCCTTCTTTATCACATTTACTTTATTTTTAATTCATAAAACTCTTAATCATTACATATTATTTTTCATAGAGTATAATGTCAAAAACATGTTCATACACATTCAAAAAATAACTTAAGAGGATAATTTCTCTATATTCATCTTAAACCTTGACTCGTACCGTATTCAAATATTAAAATTATCAATTTGTTCGAAATATCCTTACTACTATCTATTTCTAACGTATACAATCTACTTTTCAAATATTTTTTGATGTAAATGGCTTCAGCCTATTCAAAATACCCACGACCAAAGACTCTTTAGACACATCTCAAAGTATCTTATCTCTGAAACTCAATATCAGAGCATTTATGGGCCTTTAACAATACTTCAGATTCATGTTCCTCTTTAACTATCTCATTAATGACAACATATATCCCCATATGTAAAATCCATGCTTCGACCTTAATTATTTATAGATTTATAGTCATCATCTCTTGTGAATTTATCATGATCGAAATTTATTAAACTCATTTTTATGACTGTGTTTAGTTTTATGATGCAATTTGAATCACGAAACTTAAAATTTGAAGCGAATTATTCTTTCTATTTCATGTTTATCACTAATAAGTGATATTGTTACATACTCCACCCTCATCTCACTACTTGTTAGTGAGATAAATATTCATAAGGGTGAGGCATATATATTGGCTGAGATTTAAAATTATTGGTGAACACTTTCTCCAAGCGTGGTATGAAAAAACAAATCTTCAAATATTACTCACAAATAAAAAGGTTAACAAGAAAAATAAAAAACTAAAATATTATAAACAACACAAAAGATTTAACGTGGTTTCAATCATCAAGATATGCTACAGCCACGAGCAATCTAGCACTGCTTTAAATAAAAAAAATTACAAGTAAACTTAAGAACACAAATTACATAATCCCTCAATAATACTCTGCTACAAAGCTAAAAACAATACAAAGCTTACAAACTCTCGACTTCTAGTGTTTCTCTTAGTGGTATTCCTAACTTTATTCTCTATAGACTCAGCTTATTCAACAACCCTTCTCTCTCAGCACCAAATTTTTAATTCTTCCTCGGTTTTTATAAACTGAAAATGGATGAAAATATGAACTTTATGCTCGCGATAGCAACTGGCTATTTACCCAACGGACATTTGAGATGTAGTGGCACCAACCCACTATAATTTATAATATCTACATTATTTGACAAGTAGTACTACCAACCTCTTTTCCTTGTATCAACACTATTATTCATAACAACTCTTAAACATACTATCATATCAAACTTTTTATCAGCGATTGAAGATGTCTCATGTCTTATGATTCTTCTCATAATATCAAAACCTAATTTCATTCAAGAAAAAAAATTATATTTTGAAGCTTGACATGCATATTATTACATCTATGTTTTAGCTGGTAATGTTCGCACACTTAGGTTCCATCAGTTTAGTCATCATGTAGGTTTTAGCAGGTAATGTCTTTCAATTAGGCTCCAACAATAAATTCTACACACCTATGTTCGAGAATGTAATGTTTTTGTACTTAGGTTCCAGCAGTTCATGCATTTAAGTTCCATCACAACTTGAATATTTCAGCTCAAACTTTAGCAACAACACTTAAGTTTCAACTTAAGATTCAACACTTAAGTTCAAGCTTCAACTTCAACACCTAAGTCTTCTGTTTAGCACTTAAGTTTCATCTTCAGCTTCAACACGTAAGTTCTAACTTATACTTCAACATTAGAGTTTCAAGGCTTAGAATAGTAATGCTTTCCTCGACTACCATGATTCTATACATATAGTATGTTGACTCTAAAACATCTAATGGAAGTCTATAGAATAACAAATTTGCAATAAAGTTAGTCTATAGACATGTCAATAAAAACGTTTGTGTAATCAGAGTAAATAAAAGAGTTTCAAAAGATTTTTAGGAGGTTCTATTAGAATTTAAAAACATATAAATCCAAAGGACCTCAATCATCCTTGATAGTATGGATGAACCCAGAGACTCCCCTCCCCCCACCTAATAGAGCCCAAATAGTAAATGTAAAGTTTTCATATAAAAAAATATTGCATTCACCTTGGTCGAGACATACCTACCAGCCTCAGATATAACATACTCAAGTTTTAAAAATAGATTTAGATAAGTTTGTATGGACTATTCATGACATAATAGGATTTTCAGCAGAAATAATATGCCACATAGTATCCATTGATAATACCTTTTGGCCAGTAAAGGATAAAAGAATATTTTTCTCCATACAAGAACCTAAATTAATAGTGGATAACTGGATAAACTCAGTGTTGTATTTGAAATTAAGGAAGCTTATTGCTACAAAGTTATGTCATTTCGACTAAAGAACGTTGTGTCGCATATAATAAACTAGTAAATAAAACCTTTGTAATGTATGTTGTCATAAACTTTTAGGCGTATATTGATGATATATCGGTCATTATTACCCAATATGTAGACCACTTGGAAGTACTGGCCGAAAGCTTACAAAACTTAAGAATAATCAACTTAAACCTCTATATAGTGAAGTGCACCTATGATGTAAGGTCTAAGAACTTTGTAGGTTACATGGTTAGTGAAAATAAACAGAAGCATACCCGATACACATCTCCTACTTAGTTGTAATGAATTTCCCTCAAAGAACTAAAGATGTCTGAATACTGGTAGATAAACTAGTTGCGCTAAACATACTAATTTCAAGGTTTTCAAAATAAGTGCAAGCCCTTATTCCATGTATTTAAATGATTAGAGATATTCAATTGAAATCCAACCTCCAATGAAGCTTTTAATAATATCAAAATGTTCATAGCCTCCTAGTGGTATCAATAAAGCCAAAATTGGATGAACTCCTATTTTTGTATTAGCATTTTTGGAATTTGTGTGTTAGTTTTGTTTTAGTTAGAGAAGAAAAATATATATATATATTATGCCACTAAATCCTTATTAGTCGTCGAGACTCGCTATTTGCAATTAGAAAAACTTACCTTGGTGTCGTCATAAAATTTGGTCTAACTTTAATGATCATATTATCGTAGTAACAACCTCGGTCCCTCTAAGAAGCACAAAATAAAAACATGGTGTGTCTGGAAGACTGACTAGATATAAAGTAGAGATATGGGACTATATTATAAAATTTGAACTAATAACTGCAACTGAGGCCAGAGTAACATACTTCATATCATACTTCCAATCATAAAGACCTATATCTTCAGCAGAACAACCAAAATTAACTTGGTAGGTTGAAACAAATGAATAAAACAAAAAACTTAGTCTATATAGAAAGAATTTAGCTAATATATATGACATGAGAAATCATGACCTATTCTATCAGACAATTTTTTTAATTACTATCTAAGTTTCCATAAGAACCCCTTTGTTGATCATGTTATGAATTTAACCGATGAACAAACATGTTATATGAAAAACGAAGAATTTTTAAGGATTAATAATTTTTAGCCCCCATCATTGACATAATATCTAAACAATTAAGTGATAAAGAATAAGAAGTTATTTAATATACTTGGTTGTTGTTTGAAACTAGTAAATGGAAAAATACAACAACTCAACCTAAAAGAGTATTAAACACTCTATATTTACGGCATTATCAATAAAAAAAATATTTAATGAGAAAAAATCACAAAAGAGTAAATATTAGATGAAAGTAAATCAACACTGTGGTGATAAACATCAACAACGTTATGGTATTTAACAACATTTATTATACGTGTTTCCATAACATTACTAAAAAATAGTCGGTTGATTAGCCTTTAAACCTAAAAATAATATAAATATGTTAAAAAGAATACAAATTAATAGACATAGTTATTAATTTAATTAATTACTATTACTCGTATTTTGTGATTAATAGATTTGTAGTCGTATTTGGTGGAGAGAAAACAATTGATCGGTCATTCTTTTTGGTCTGATTAAATGCGATTTTGAAAATTGACGATAATTATTTGTAAGATATTAAAGAACTACTATTCAATATTTGAGGTAACTTTATTGTTAAGTACTGTGCATGTGCTACACATGGTCCCTCTAATAATTTGGTTGTTCTGTTATATTAGGAACATGTTTTGTTCTCTTTTGTTCGCATAACAAACTTCATCGTTGCAGAGATATCCTCATCTCCTTAGACACATGAAATTGCACTAAGATGAAAAGAATATGGAAAACTAAGATTTCTAGATATATAGGATGTAATACGGAGATAAAGATACGATATAGATAAAGATAATATTTGGATTCAAAATAATCCAAGTATTTCTTAATGGATGAGAAGCGTGGTTAGTAATATAATTCTAATGAGAACCGTCTTTTTTAGAAAGTGACAGAGATGATTGAACCTTTGTAGTGTTGATCGCTGCAAGGGAAGAGCTCGTGTTACATCGCAAAAACAGATTTCCACCAAGAAAAGAGAGCTTGCAATGCAAGTTAGCTTCTCAAGATGAAGAGCTAAAACCAAATGAAATCATACTTTTCAAATTTAAAAAGTTTGAGTAAATTCTAATCATTTTAAACTAAAACGAGAGAACTTCCTGGGAGGGAAACTTTTATAGGTGCTTAGTAAAAAAGCGAATTTTATTTTTTTGAGATTTAAGATACTAAAATTATTCTTTTTGATTTATGAGATACTAAAAATATTACTGAAAATGTGTTTAACTAAAATAGTTCAAGTTAAAAAAATATGATCGTTGATTTTAGCGTTTATATCTGATAAATTTTACTTTCAACATGATATTCTGTAATCGCTATTTTAGGTTTGTTTCCATAACATTGCTCAACAATAATTGGTTGATTAGTCTTTGTGGATGTAATAGATGTATTTTCTATGTAATAGAGAGAACTTCCGTAGTAGTTAAATTTATGGGAGGGAAACTTTTATAGGTGATTAGTAAAAAAACGAATTTTATTTTTATGAGATTTAAGATACTAAAATTATTCTTTTTGATTTATGAGATACTAAAAAGATTATTGAAAATTTGTTTAATTAAAATAGTTCAAGTTAAAAAAATATGATCGTTGATTTTAGTGTTTATATCTGATAAAATTTACTTTCTACATGATATTCTGTAATCACTAGTTTATGTTTGTTTCCATAACATTGCTCAACAATAATTGGTTGATTAGCCTTCGTGGATGCAATAGATGTATTTGTTACATAACAAACAAAGAGAAGGAAGATACAGATGCCGATTTTAGCCCAGCTGATGTGGATATTAACCTTGCAAAGAGTTTACTAGATTCATTTTCATCGCAACAATTACTTCTTGGGCTCTGCTTCAAATATATTTGGTCTAATGGCAATGCAAATCCCAAAGGACACCAGAAAATGGTGAATGAAAATATAACATTATACCCTCTTTGTTGTGAGGTAGCCTAGCCCTCCTTGTAAGTATCTGACCAAATTCATAATGTTATTACACATTTTATGTTTAGAACTCTTAAAATATAAATTTTAGAGTCTTTGAGTTTGCATAAAACTTAGAGAATATAGGTAGAATATGTTTAAGGTTTATTAGAATGAATATAATTTTTTATTAATAAATTCTGAAATTAATAGATATAACTATTAATTTATTATTTATTGCGATTGATAGGTTTATGGACGTATTTGGTGGAGAAAAACAATTATTAGGTAATTTATTTTTGTTCCGATCAAATGTGATTTTGAACCACCTCTTGAACTATCTTTGGTCACATCGTGTCTTGCAGGCGAAAGGTCCAACATACTTATAATATTTCCACCACTAACATTTTCACGAGCCTTGATAGATGCATTTTCACGAGCCTTGATAGATGCAGACGAATGTAAACGTATCAAACCATACACGTCTCTCGGAAACTTGGCGGTCGTATTATTATTCAACTTCTGAATAAAATATGAAGTATTCTTCTTCATTAAGGATTTCTTTTCATTAAGTTCATTTATCTTACTTTCGAGTTCCATCAAATTGGTGGTTCGGATCGCCTGCTTTATAGCCATCATTACTTTAGTCATCTTGCCTCACACTCATCCAACTTGACTTTCAGAATTTTTGAAGACCATATAACCTGCCTTTTCAACAATTTATATGATGACCGCTCTTTTCTCAACAACTCCTCCACCTACTTCTTCAAAGTCTCGTCGGTCTTGCACCGCAACTTTTCATTGGTCTTGGCATCAGTATTCTCTGTTAAGTTATTAATGCATCCTTATTATCACATGTATCTCCTCTTATAGCTGGTCTTTCATTGAAACATCTCCCTCATACAAGAATACAACTTTATGCACAAGAAAATACAATTTCTGAAGCCGAACAACAAGTTCAGCAGGATTTTGGTTGAAAATATCGAAGTATGTTCCAATCAATAATATGCCAGATATTTAGAAATTTAATGATGCATGCTTAAACTATACCCTTCAAATATAAATTCCAAATCAGGCTTACCTCCACACCAAGATTTATCTACTTTCAGCTTACCTCCACACCAAGATTTATCTACTTTCAGGCAACGTACAATGTGAATAATTTAGATGGAACACCCCTTACATGAATGGATGCTCCCTACTAAAAAAAGAAACAATTAAGATCAATGTCAACACCGAAGGCTACTCGTGCAACTGAACTTCTTAATGATACAATATATCAAAAAGAGAAGCCGCCGTAAGAAAATTGCATTCTCTTGTCGTGCTTTTTTTATGCTTGAATGTAAACGTAGGAGGATATTCTCGTGTGTTTTTTATGCTTGAATGTAAATGTATAGGAACAGAATTGTGGGAAACATCCTTGTTTCCGTATACACACGAGCTTACCCTATGTTTATTGTGAGTATATGTTTGAGTTTGTTTTTTTTGTTGATAACCCATTCTTCACAAATTTATAAACCGATATCTAATACGATGAAAAAAGACTATCATCGTAGTTCTGCGGTGAATTTTATATATGAATCTCTATAACTATCAAGAGCCTTTTTATACATTTATAATAAAATATGAATATTAAACTTTAGAAGAGAGTTTTGCATATAGATAGATAGCAGCGGGTTAGGTTATTATGTCTACATCTTTTTGTATAAACTATTTATAATTAATAAATTTCAAATAACTTAACAAATACACTGCCATTTGGTAATATTTTTAGAGTTTTATCAGTCCTATAAAATTAAAATTCTCATCCTCCTGTGGATTTTAAACAAGTAACATAAGTTACATAACAATCCACCACAGGTTTGGTTTGTTGAAAGACACTGAATTATGAATAAATATATTATATTCAATCTTCAATAATCATAATTAGGGATATCAACTGCCTGAAACTTTTATGCGGGACTAAAAATAAAACAAATTATACTAAAACATTTTTTAGTTACGGACTAGTTTAAGTTTGGTCGGTAAAGTTATATCGGTAAATCGTTGTTATGGTACGCATAGGCGAAGCCAGGTGGGGTCCTATGGGGTCCCAGGAACCCACCTAACTCCATAAATACTATCTTTAGTACCTTATTAATTCTCCGTAGTAAAGGTTCACGTCAGGAACCCACACTTCTTGGGTTCGAAACCAAGCTGTGGATTCTTGATGTTTAATTTTTTACTTGAAATAAGTTTTTACTATTTATTATATATATATATTAAACAACGCATCAATATTATTATAATATAATATATTATTTATTTTTATTATATATAAAATATCATCCATATTCTTTTACTGTAATAAATATCTTAATTAAAAGATAATATAAATTTATATATATGATATAGATTTATAAATATGATTAGAAAAAATGATATAAATTTATATACATTTGATCAGCGGGCGGGGTTGTTTCTTTTGTCGTCGCTCCTAACTATAAGATACAATTTTTTAGAGCAATTGTTCTTTTACTATCAATTAGAATACTCTAACTACAAGCTTCAAACACTAAAGTATTTATTATGGTTTTATGTTATTAATTTTCAAAATTGAAGCTTTGCTAGATGTCTTATATTACTATTCACTAGTTACAAAGATTAACATTGGTTGATCTATATTTTTTTGTAAGATAGAAAGCTGTAGAGTTCAATTTCGAAACAAATAGACCTGCATAAATCATAATTTTTTATTTTGCTTTACGGATCAAACCGTAACAACATAGGCTCTCGAGTTCACTAACAATACATGTCATAATCAATACATCTATTAGTCTCTGTATACTGCGGAAAAGCTCAAACTAAAACTCGATCAAACCGTAACAACATAGTCTCTCGAGTTCACTAGTAATAGATGTCCTAATCAATACATCTATTAGTCTACTTCTATTTCTTTTATGTTATAATAGTACTTGAAAGTGTTGATAAAAATCATATGGAAGACTCACTTAAACAAATAAACAACTTTTATATAAATGAAATACGAAGATATATTACAACACCATTTTACAACTTCCACTACAAAAGAAATATTTTTTGGACAATAACCAGGACACCATAGGGTTTAAATCTTGGCTACGCCACTGATGGTACGGTAAGGATGCTTTTGCGAATCGCAGAACAATCCTCTCATATTTTATAGGAAGGACTTTGTTTTGGAGTGGGACAAAGAGTGAGATTCCTCTCAAAATACATAAATATTCTTTTCAGGTTTTTTCTTTTTATAATAAATACAAAATGAATTGAATTATCAACCAGCCTATAAGTTTAGCATATTACTATTTATCAGTATTATTTTATTTTTATAACACCTCCAAAGTATAAATATGATGTACCAAAACCGTCTCACCAGCACACATATGAACAGTTGAAAAAGTTTAATCTACTGAGGACAATGGAAAGAGAAAATTCTTGCCCTCGTTCGGCATACAGTCATCCGTTCTGTTTCGGTTGGGATAAATTTAAAACCTTCGTGACGACCGGAGTGATATTGTGATGTGATGTGTTGCCAAGAATCAATTCGTCGCTAGGTTTAGAAGAAACGTCCCGTCGGTTAGTAGATGAGATATGTAAGAAATTTTTTACGGATTTTTTATATACTTATTGAACCACGAAGTTAATTAATCCTATAATAATGCGGAAGAAATAACTTACAGGATGTAGACATTTTTTGATCTTCAGATTCCGAACTTGAAACAAATGATCCGCGATCCGTTGCTAGGTTATGAATTTTCTAAGAGATGGCAACCAAAACATAATTTTGTAATTGATTCGAATGAATAATCAATTCGTTTTTCTTAAAGGATTTTTCTCTCTGTATTTGATCTCGTATCTTTTAAGAATGAGGAACTCATTCTTATATAGAACTGAAGTGAGAAAACGGTTCTTCTCTTTTAACCGTCTTTAACTTCCAGAAAGTTACTTATTGAAGACTAATCCTTATAAAATTGCCACCCTTAGGGACCATAACCCGGTATTATTTTGTTTTACAAAATAACCCCAAAACTTTACGTTTTGTTTAAGTTGTTTATTTCCGAATCCAATCCTTCACAGTTTTCGGAATTAAACCTGGTATTTATACAATTACCTCCATGATACATATTTTATCTACTAGTCCATTCTTTTCTTTATGATTACTTTTATTGGACTAATATTAACGATAGTTCGATACATCGATAAAACATGTGACGGTCCAACTTAATGGAGAAATTCCAACAATCTCCCACTTGGATCATCATATGCTACTATAGGATGCATCCACTTAATGAACGTTCTTAATTTCTATCGTCACATAGATAACCTTAACAATCCCGTAAATGACCATTAACGATATAGGACTAAAGTCATCATCAATGCATTTCAAGCCGCAAATAGATGCATCAGTAATCACGATATCGCAACAATCAACTACATGAATCTATCATGGTGCATAGCATAAGAATAATATGAAATGTAATCTTACATATCTATTCTTAACTAGTCCCACTTAATTGGAGGTCTACTTACAGCAGAGTACAAATAATCAAAGATAAGAGCACACTGAAAACTTATATATAAATATGTTTGCATTAATGACCTTAAGTTCGCGAATATCATAATACAAACAAATTTAATAGCTTAATACAAACTCCCACTGAAACTAACAATCCTCTAAGTACACAACACCCATGTTAATGGTGTGTTCAATAAAAAATTTAGGTACTAATGCCTTCGTAAGAGGATCTGCTAACATCGAGTTTGTCCCTATGTGCTCCACACTGATTTGACCACTCTGTACTCTCTCTTTAACAGACAGGAACTTGATATCTACATGTTTGGACTTAACCGAGCTCCTGTTACTGTTTGAATACTGAACTGCCGAGTTATTTTCACAATATAATCTAAGGGGTCTTTCTACCCCCTCTACGATTCGCAGTCCCGTGACAAAATTTTGCAGCCAAAGCACCTGATTGGATGCCTCGAAACAAGCAACAAATTCTGCAGCCATAGTGGAAGATGCAATGAGTGTTTGTTTAACACTTTTCCATGATATTGCACCTCCCGCTAAAAGGAATATAATGCCTGAGGTTGAACGACGAGAATCCTCACATCCAGCAAAATCCGAGTCGGAATACCCTATGACCTCCAGTTTATCCGACTTCTTATATGTTAACCTGTGATGTTTTGTATGTTGCAAATACTGGAGAACTCTTTTGACTGCTTTCCAGTGTTCCATCCCCGGGTTACTTACGTATCTCCCTAACACACCCACCACAAAAGCAATATCTGTCCGTGTAGAAACTTGAGCATACATCAGACTTCCAACAGCCGAAGCATATGGAACTTTTTGCATTTCCTCAATCTCAAGTTTTGTCTTTGGGCATTGCTTAAGGCTAAACTTTTCATCTTTTGATATAGGGGTTTCCTTTCCTTTGCTGTTAGCCATCCCGTAACGTTGTAACATACTCTCAATATACGCCTTTTGTGATAAACTCAAAATTCCATGGGATCGATTCCTATGAATTTGAATTCCTAACACAAATGATGCATCACCAAGATCTTTCATATCGAATTTGTCTGAAAGAAATTTCTTGGTCGTATGTAACAATTCCTTATCGTTCGTGGCCAATAATATGTCATCAACATACAGCACTAGAAATATGAATTTACTCCCACTGAACTTTTGGTACACACAATCCTCCACTGAATTTATCTCGAAACAAAATGAGACAACAACTTCAAGGAATTTGTGATACCACTGTCGAGACGCTTGCTTGAGACCATAAATAGATTTCTTCAGTTTGCATACCGTCGACTTTGGATCACCAGAGACAAAGTTTTCAGGTTGTAACATATCGATCGTTTCCTCAATGTCTCCATTAAGAAAAGCAGTCTTTACATCCATTTGATGGAGCTCAAGGTCGAAGTGTGCAACTAATGCCATGATTGTCCGAAAAGAATCCTTCGAAGAAACTGGAGAGAAGGTTTCTTTAAATTCAATCCCTTCACGTTGAGTAAAACCCTTAGCTACAAGTCGCACTTTATGCCTCTCCACATTACCCTTAGAATCCCGTTTGGTTTTAAAAATCCATTTACAACCAATCGGCTTCTTTCCTTCAGGTAATGGAACAAGCTCCCATACCGCGTTATCTTGCATTGATTTAAACTCTTCGTTCATTGCTTTAATCCATAAGTGAGAATCAGAACTTTTCATGGCTTAACGAACACTTACAAGATTGTTTTCTGTTGAACCATAAAATTCTTCATGTTCTTGAAGATACACTATATAGTCTGAAGATATAGCGCTCTTTCTTTCTCTAGTAGATCTATGCAAAGGCATAACTTCTTCATTTTGCACTTGAACTTTTTGAGGAGGTAGAGTTTGTTCTTCTTGAACAACTTCATTTTGCTCCATTGGAACAACATCCATAGGAGGAAGATTAACATCATCTTGAGTATCTATATGTTCTAACGAATCTGAAGTGATGATTGGCCTTCTAATTACCATATCATCATCTGACAATATAGTATCATTGTCAGAACCTTCATGAATCTCTATTGATTCTTCCTCAAAATGAATGTTCGTTACTAAATTATTCCCCCCAAACTCTATATCCTCAAAGAATTTCGTAGTACCCGTCTCAAATATATTCTTTGTGGAAGGATCATAAAACTTATAACACCTACTGTCCTCGGGATATCCGATGAAATAACTACTAACCGTTTTGGAGTCCAATTTCTTTTCATTAGGCCTATAAGGCTTCGCTTCAGCTGGACATCCCCAAACATGTAAATGTTTTAAACTAGGTTTACGCCCAATCCAAAGTTCATACGGTGTCTTGGTAGTTGCTTTCGTCGGAACTCTATTAAGTAGGTAGGTCGCACATTTTATTGCTTCTCCCCAGAGTGATATAGGTAATGTTGAATGACTAATCATACTTCTTACCATATCCTTCAATTTACGGTTTCGTCTCTCAGATACTCCATTCATGTTGGGCGAACCCGGCATCGTATACTGAGGGACTATCCCACACTCTTCTAGGAACTTTGAAAACGGTCCATGACGTTGTTCACCTGAACCATCATATCTCCTGTAGTATTCACCACCACGGTCCGATCTGACGCACTTAATGTCTTTACCAAGTTGTTTTTCAACTTCGGTCTTAAAGACTTTGAACTTGTCAATGGCCTCTGATTTTTCGTGAATGAGATATAGATACCCATATCGTGAAAAGTCGTCAATGAAAGATACAAAATATCGTTGGCCGTTTCATGATGCTGTAGGGAACGGACCGCAGATGTCTGTATGTATCAAATCCAAGACCCCTTTCGCTCTGTATGCATCTAATCGTTTCACTTTGGTCTGTTTTCCTTTTATACATTCAACGCAAACGTTGAAGTCCAAAAAATCCAGTTCACTTAATAAACCTTCTGAAACAAGCTTTTCAATTCTATTTCTAGAAATGTGACCTAATCGCTTGTGCCAAAGTTTTGCTGATTTTTTCATTTTACAATTTAGTTTTCGAGGTACATCTACATTCTATATCTCTTTGTGATCCTTTATAGTATCCAATAAATACAAGTTATCATTTGCTATTAACTTTCCATAACCAATAACATTACCATGTAAATAAAGACATAAACTTTCATTTCCAAATGGACAACAATAACTTAATTTGTCCAACAACGGAAATGAAATTAAGTTCCTTCTAAAAGAAGGTACATACAATACGTCTTTTAAATATAAAAAATGTCCACTGGTAAGCAACAAACGAAAATCATAAATAGAATGAACTAAACACGAACTGCCATCAGCTGTATAGATGGATGTTTCACCATCACTCAGGCTTCGGTTTCTTATCATACCCTGAAAAGAAATACAAACATGAGTCGTTGCTGCTGTATCAACCCACCAAGTATTTCTCGGTACTGAAACTAAATTGATCTGAGAACAGACCATAGAAGTGAAAATTTCTTTGGCTTTCATCATAGCCCTCCATTTTTCACATTCTTTCTTAAAGTGCCCTGGTTTCTTACAATGGAAGCAACGCCCTTTACCAGACGTACCCTTATGCTTCTTTTGTCCCGAACCGGATGCATGTGCATCTGAACCTTCATACTTTCTCTTGATTCCTTTATCCATCTGAGCTTTCACCATTTGCACTTCTGGATGTTCTTGCTTCATCTTTTCCTCGTCTTGCGCTGCCTGAGAGATGAGCTCGTTGAGAGTCAATTTCTCGCGCTGACAGTTATAAGAAGTTTCAAAGTTCTTATACCGAGGAGGGAAACAGTGAAAAGCAAAGCTTACCACAACATCTTCGGGAAGGCCAATCTTAAGTTCTTTAAGTTTGGAAGCGATGTTTGACATTTCCAAGATGTGCTCACGAACAGTCCATTTGCCACGATATTTCATAGAGGCTAGCTTAATAAGCAGCGTCTTAATCTCTACTTTATCGTTCTTGGCAAAACATTTCTCTACCTCTTCGAGAAACATTTTCACATTAGTGATCTCAGGTGGAACTGCACCACACCATAGAATGCTAATGGAATTGCTTGTTTCATGATCCTTAGACTTATCATGTTCGACTTTTCCCACGCCTCTGACTCTTTCTTCTCCGTAGGAGAACTGTCATCAGTCAGAGGTTTAGGTTCATCAATCCTTAATGCTAAGTCGTAATCATGGCACATCAAGTGCAGCAACATATCTTCTTTCCACAGCTCAACGTTTCTCCCATTAAGTATGGGTGCCTTTTTGCCTTCCGGGTTATAGAGATACGAATTTGCTAACATAACAAACAACAAACAATAAATAGCCAAAAACATCACTTAACATATAATCTCCATAATATTTAACAAATAAACATAGCATAATAAAACATACTCTTACAACAACAATAAGATACCTTTGGGCAAGCATATTAATTTGTATATGTATGAGTTTGAGCATAATTAATGTTGATCCTACTAATTGACTTAAGTAAGAAAATCTTCCTTTGGGCCGATTTTCCTAGTTCAATTTTCTTAATGACCAATTCACAAATAATTATATCGTGTCTAAGATTAACTATGTCAAACCTTAAACTTCCTTTGGGCCGATTAAAATTTACATACTTGTCAATCATAGACTTGTCAAAACTCTAAAATAATTAATTCAGCAATAGGGTTCACTTTGGCGATATATTGAATCATTAATTATTTATCCAAGTTCGGACAACTTAAAACATGCTAATTATTTCGAAAAATACTATACGACTACCTATTAACTTAATTTCCAAACTATTTCGTAGTCTATATATAAATTTAATAAAATTAAATTTATATCTTAAATTATTATACTATAATATAATAGTTTATATATATATATATATATATATATATATATATATATATATATATAATAACATAATTCAGAATTATATATAATATTTTATATATAATCATATTATATATACGAATGACGTGCAATTGCAGTTAACAGAAATTTTTCTACAATATTATATCACGTCACACACGTAAACTAATTGTTGGCGTCAACAATTACGGCACGTTCTTTACCTTCGGAGAAACCGAAATTACTTTACACCACTTTATAATAATATTTACTATAAATCACTTACGCACGTTCTTTACGTTCTATCACGAGAAATCCACTTTCAAACGTGGGTTTTTCAACATATTATAATTTTATTAATATAACCACGATAATTAACTGTAATATTAATATTAAATGCTATTTAATTTTAATTCGATTAAACTTAATAACCGACACACTTTCATTTCTAATATGTTTCTATGCTATATATATATATATATATATATATATATATATATATATATATATATATATATATATATATATATATATAAAATTAACAATCGACAATCGTTACCATGTTTGCATTTGAGTTTTAAGCCTCTTCAGTCAGCCATGAAAATTTCAAATTAAAAGACAAATTGATTAACAAAACCTTTTCTATTGTTATTTAACATACTCATATATAAAAGGCTGTCTTTCTTAAGCATGCTTTTAATTGACTACCGAATCGATTCAAATATTCATGAATACGCACTTTTAATAGAAATTAACAAGTATCAAAGATTATGAACTCAGAATCTAAAAATTTAAGAAGTTAACTTCATGGTGGCTCTGATACCACTTGTAAGAAATTCTTTACGGATTTTTTATATACTTATTGAACAACGAAGTTAATTAATCCTGTAATAATGCGGAAGAAATAACTTACAGGATGTAGTCATTCCTTGATCTTCAGATTCCGAACTTGAAATAGATGATCCACGATCCTTTCCTAGGTTATGAATCTGCTAAGAGATGGAAACCAAAACATAATTTTGTAATTGATTCAAAGGAAGAATCAATTCGTTTTTCTTAAATGATTTTTCTCTCTGTATTTGATCTCGTATCTTTTAAGAATGAGGAACTCATTCTTATATAGAACTGAAGTGAGAAAACAGTTCTTCTCTTTTAACCGTCTGTAACTTCCAGACAGTTACTTATTGAAGACCAGTCCTTATTAAATTGCCACCCTTAGGGACCATAACCCGGTATTATTTTGTTTTACAAAATAACCCCAAAACTTTACGTTTTGCTTAAGTTGTTTATTTCCGAATCCAATCCTTCACAGTATTCAGAATTAAACCTGGTATCTATACAATTACCTCCATGATACATATTTTATCTACTAGTCCATTCTTTTCTATATGATTACTTTTATTGGACTAATATTAACGATAGTTCGATACATCGATAAAACATGTGACGGTCCAACTAAATGGAGAAATTCCAACAAGATCATCTTTACTACTTGAATTGTTTATAAATAGCAACTCAATAAACCTTATTCCCACCAGAATTTAAAGAATGATATCGTCAAGAGACGACGTATAAATTTTTCCGAAGATAAATAAAATAATTTTGATTTTGAATTGTTAGTGGTATTTTCCGAAATCACTAACATGGTAAGTTATCTTGTCCATCAAATTATATATTTATAAGGATCACTCATACCAAGGATCGTTCAACATGAGTGAAAGATATCGTCGTTGTTATAAACGTTTAGAGAAGAAACCAACTTCAAGACATCATAGTAAGAGAAAAGGTGAGAGACATATATAGCATCACCCAACGTCACATCAGCAAATGACAACATAGGAAACTAATTTATTCAAAAATGAACTTATCATATGGTAAAATGGCCATCAAGTCCCTCCAGTGCCATGAGTGGCACAACAGACTTTACCCAAGTTCCATCAACAAGTTAACATGCGCAAGAAAAAAATTCCCCAAACTCCATTTTATCCATCATTTAACAAAGTACAATCTTGTCCAATAAATGTACAAGTATGTGAGACCCAACAAATGTACTATAAAAACACACTGTTACGTAAATCATTAATCAATCAAAATTCTCCAAAAGAGGCGGTGTGCTTTTATAATGCATTTGTTGGATCCCACATACTTATAATATAATCAATCACCATTCCCCAAAAGCGGTTGTTGATGCTGGGAAGGCCAAGGTATCCGACTCTGATGAAGAGTTAGGAATATTAGAAGATGGGGATATACTCGTCTTTTGTTCCTTCAAGAACTAGAGGCTAGAGTTATCGTAAGAAAAACACTGGTAAATCTTCAAGGAGGAGGAAGCCCCGAAACTATCTGGCCAAATAGTCCAAGTTACTGATACTGATGATACGAAGACAAGTCTTCCGGAGAAGAAAGGTTCCAATAGACCTCCTCAAGGAATTATTCCCAAGGATAATTATTTAATGAGTCATGAGGTCAAAAGATATTTATGTTAAGCAGAATGCCACGAATGATAAGGCCTCGAATTACTTCACACGATGTTTTAAAGAGTTTGAAAGGGTTGTGAATGAAAAGCAAGATCTTCGAACCCAAGCCGAGGTTGATAAAAAGGCTGTTCTTGAGGCCTACGCTACCAAATGCGTTGCTAAGAGAGATGCAAGGGATGCAAATGTCAAGTCTGGTTTTTAAAATTAACAAATTTTATCCTAGCCTCAAGTTGGGCAGGTTTTTTAATTAGTTCCCGTCGAATTTTGTCCTCTAGGAATTTCTTTAGATGATGATGATTAAGAAAGCTCTTAAAAAGAATCTTTTGATGACGATCCCTCTTAATCGTCTTCAAAGTAGAATTTGTTTACTATTTTACACATTCATTTTATAAAGCCCTCATTTACATTTGAGGTAAGTTTTTGTGAAGTCCTCATTTATGTTCGATGCTACTTTACAAATGATAATCGGATTTATATTTTCTCTGGTTAATCTCTATCCAATTAACATTAAGTTTTAAGACATATTTTTATTGGACGACCCGTTCGGTCCAACTTTTTATAATTAAAGACTATTTTTTGGTGGAAGACCCTTTAGGGCAAAAAAATAATAGTTGGAAACAAATTTTTGTTGGACGAGTTTTAGGTCCAAAAAATAATAGTTAGAGACCAACTTTTATTGGAAGACCCTTTAGGGCAAAAAAAAAACTAGTTGGAAACAATTTTTTGTTGGACGAGTTTTAGGTCCAAAAAATAATAGTTAGAGACCAACTTTTATTGGAAGACCTTTTAGGTCCAAAAAATAATAGTTAGAGACCAACATTTTTTAGAAGACCTTTTAGGTCCACAAAATAATAGTTAGAGATCAACTTTTGTTACATGACCCTTTAGGTCCAAAAAATAATAATTTTAAATATCAAAAGAATTTTATATATATGGATCAGCTAATTAGGCACCTTATTAAAACCTTTGTGTGCCACCAGGATAGGAAAAAGTATACCACTGATATTTTACATGTTTCTTAAGATCTATTACAGTCATTCTTTATACAACTTGAGAAGCTCAATATTCCATGGGTGTTGGAGATTTTTTCCTTCTTTTTCCTTGATCCGATATGTTCATGGCTTTACGTATTCTAGTTAGCACGTATGGGCCTTCCCAATTGGGTCCTAACTTTTTGAGGTTTTTTTTATGGGGAGAAAATGTTTTCTTAACACTTGATCTCCTATATTAAATTCTCTATATTTAACCTTTGAAGCATATCTGCTTCTCATCAATGTTTAATAATGTAACAAATTCAACTATGCCCGCCTTTTATTTTTTTCAAACAAGTCCAATTTAATTTTCCTTCCTTCATCATTAATGTCCTCAGAATACTTAATGATATGAGACAAAAGGAAAATAGCTTATGAAGGTACTACTGCATCCATCTCATACACTAGAGCAAACAAATATTCCAATGTTGCAATTCTAGGAGTAGTTCGATATGCCCACAAGACTTCTTGTAAATAATCTTGCCATTTTCAGGCTTTCCCTTCCAGATTCCTTTTTAAGCGATTCAGGATTGTTCGATAAGTTATATCAACTTGACCATTGGCTTGAGGATGGATAAGACCCAAAAAAAAATATGTATGTATCCCTCGAGAAGAGAAAAAATCACTTATTTCTTTATTATCAAATTATGGTCCATCATCCACAGTAATCGGCCTTGAAACCCCAAAACGGTAACATATATTTGAGATGATAAACTTAATTACATACTTGGCTTTTATCCCGACTAATGTTCAGCTTCTACCCACTTTGAAAATAATCAATGGCTACAATAATCGTTTGCCTACCTCTATATACCATCGGTAATGGTCGGACGAGGTCGATACCCCACCTGTCAAATGGTAAAGCTTTAGATAAAGATTCGAGAGGGATTCTTGGTATACTAATTATACTAGAGAACTTTTGGCAAGTATCGCATCTTTTAACCATCTCTTTAGCATATGAGGAGATCGTAGGCCAATAATATCTTGGCATAATTACTCTCCGTGTCAACATTTTATTCCCACGATGAGCATACCTTTCTTGATCGTGTGATTCTGATAATATCATTTGTGACTCATCTTTCCCCAAACATCAAAGTAAAGGTCTACTCAAGGTTTTTTGTATAAGATTCCTCCGAGGACAATATAACCATGAGAATTCGAACATATCTTTTTAGACATCAATTTACAAATTGGCAGCACAACATTAACAAAATATTATGCGATATCAAGCCTCTAATCATTTTCGTTGCTCGTCGAACTTTGGAAAGCTTCATCGGTTTCTTCAATCCGCTCAGATCATTTTGTAATTGAAGAATATTCTTGTGTGATGATCCGCGGATATCCATCTGAATACACAATTGTTGCCAACAAATCTGCTGCGAAAATATCCATTTTGTGTACATGCTCATATTTGATGCTTTCAAAAACCACTTCCAAACGTTTTAGTGTCTTAAGATATTTGACAAGATGATCCTTCCTTGCCTCGTAAAGGCCTTATGCATGATTTATCAAGATTTGTAAAACACTTACCAAACAGATTTTTTCGTCCCACAAATTTAAGCAAGCCTAAATCCTGCATAATCCCACTCGTATTTTGCTTGATTGTTCGATCTGTGGAATCCAAAATGTATATCTTGATACATTTCCATTTCATCTGGAGATTAAATGGATACCACCCCAACAAAAAAAAGTGTTTGACACCCCATCGGTTTGCACTGTCCACTCTTCCTCCGATGTTGTCTCTCTGGTCTCCATATCAGGTCGTATGAACTGAAATTCAATTAAGAAGTCTGCCAAGGCTTGAGCTTTAATTGATGTTCCCGGTTCAAAATCTATGTCAAAATCTCCCAAATCTATAGACAACTTAGTCATTCTTCTATTAATATCAAGTCTTTGCAACATACTCTTTAAAGGAAAAGAAGTTCGGAGTACAATAATATCAACTTGGAAATAATGTCTCATTTTCCGAGCAGCAATAACCAGAGTTAAGGCCAACTTCTCTAACTTCGAGTATCTTTTTTCATCATCCATAAGACTTTTACTGACATAATACACATGTTGAGGGTAGCCACCAACTTCTAGGACCAACACAACACTAACATTATAATCTAATACAACTAAATAAACAAACAACTCGTCTCCGAGGCTAGGATTTGACAAAATTTTAGGAAAGGATAAATATTTTTTAATCTGCTCAAAAGATCTGGTACAATCCTAGGTCCAATCAAAATGACTTGATTGCTTTAACACCTGGAAGAAAGGAGCACATTTATCCGAATAACGGGTTACACATCTATTTAAAGCTCCTAACCTTCATATCAAAATTTCAATCTCTTTGATAGTTCCAGGAGGTGCCATTGTACTTAAAGCTTTTAGGTGCGTTGGGTGAGCTTCGATACCTTGTTCGCTGACTATATATACAAGAAATTTTCCAGAACAAACACCTCTATTGTTTAGTCTGAAAGGCATTACTTTCTAACAATGCAAACCTCTTCTAGTGATAAGCGAAGTACTTTCTTCATCCCCTGGATTCACCTT
Organism: Limnanthes douglasii subsp. nivea; assembly: GCA_036936605.1. Taxonomy (NCBI): domain Eukaryota; kingdom Viridiplantae; phylum Streptophyta; class Magnoliopsida; order Brassicales; family Limnanthaceae; genus Limnanthes; species Limnanthes douglasii. Next base: position 21,124,433 of record JAUPFV010000001.1, on the reverse strand, counting down.
AATTTGATTGTATCATGCATATGCATCCATAAAAGAAAGAATTTTTTTCTTGAAGTAGAATCCACTAATTAATCTATTCGAGGTATTGAGAAATGATCTTTTAAACAAGCTCTATTTAAATCGGTAAATCTACACACGTTTGCACTTGCCATTTTTCTGCATTACCAGAATTTGGTTAGTCGTCCATGGTGGATACGAAGATTCTCGCATGTGCCCAACTTTAGATAGTCGATCTACCCCTACCACTAAAACCTCAGATTAAGGTGAGAGCAACATATTTCCTATCATACTTCCAATCATAAATACCTATACCTTCAGCAGAACAACCAAAATTAACTTGGCAGGTTGAAACAAATGAAGAAAACAAAAACTTCGATCATATAAAAAGAATTCAGCTTATAGTGTACTAATGAACAAACATATTATTAAAGAACAAATAATTTTTAAAGATTGATAATTTTTAGCCCTCATGATAAATATAATATCTAATCATCTTACAAGAAGTTATCTAATGTACTTGGTTGTTGTTTGAAACTGGTAGACAAAAAAATACAACGACTCGACAAAAAAGGTATTTGATAGTCTATCGTTATTGCATTATAAATAGAAAATATTTAATGAAAAAAAATCACAAAAGAATAATTTTTTAAAAATTAATCACTGGAATCAAGTTTTCATTTATATAAAAGACCGATAATGATTTAAAATATTAGATAAACGTAAATCAACAGCTTTAGTATCGTATTTACCGACATACTTTATAAATTTTTAAAATAAATCAGCATAGTTATTAATTTATTATATATTATTACTCGCGCATTTGAGATTGATAGATTTGTGGACGTATTTGGTGGAGAAAAAAATTGATCGGTATTATTTCTTTGCTTTCAAATTCACACGTGATTTTATCTGAAAAATTAAACAAGGTGATGGTACAGCTTAGATTTATCTAGTGGACAGTAATTATTTGTAAGATATTAAAGAACCACAATCTTTCAATATTTTATGTAATTTAACTGTTAAGTACGGTGCATGCGTTACACATAGTCCGCCTCCAACAATAGAGAAATTCAATCTTTTGTTAGTAACATGTCTTCTTTCTTATTCTCCTATTGGAAACTTCACCGTTCTAGAGACCTTATTACTGAATGTGTTTAGAACAGATTTGGAGTCCTCTTCTTTCAAAGGTGGATCTTAATAAGAAGTGGGTGGTTTTTATTTTTTTAACATCTAGATTGGTTGTTTATATTTGGTGATGGGTGGTTTTTTTAGTTGTGGTTTATGTTAAAGGATTAAGTTGTAGATGATTTTTTTTTTTAATAAATAAAATTATTAGGAATTTATTTACAAATAATTTTGTTTTAATTTTTTTTTATAATTTTTAATTTAAATTAAAAAGAATGAAAGAAACACGTCAAAATGTGTGGCATCTCGCAAGAGACATGAAATACCACCGAAATGCTTCGACGCTTGCTACGCTATAAACTTGCTTTACATCGACAATTTTTAAAATAAATAAATTTAGACTTTCTCCAAAATTTAATTTAGTCGTCTTAAAAATATTTTCTACGAGATTGGCCATTGCAAATTCTTTTTCAGCGAACTCACATCCATGATTACGAAGGGTGCTCAAACTTTGAAACTTACTTTCCACTCCATCCTTTGATAGATGGTTCCGGCTCCGTATGTTTATAAGGTCCTCGCTTATAATAATTACACTTTCGCAATATCTTTCATTTACTAACTTAATGGATGTCAAAGATTTTGACGTCATTGAAAGATAGTGGGGATTACAAAATACCCCATTTGAGATTGAAACTGAACTTGATGATTGTACGACTCATTCTTTCTTTGTTAACTGAATGAGTAAGAATGTTACGACACTCCAGTAGTTTAAGTAGTTGACAAAGCTTCTCAAGCTGTGAGGATCAAAAGTGGTCTCAACTATATATTTGTAACACCGACGGGAACTCCCTTTTGAATACTTTTGATTAGTCCACAAAACGCTGCAAATGAACCGGAAGCGATCTCCCTTCCTATACTTTTTTTGGAGGATCAATCATTTCCTACAATTAATGAGCCCCGACCAAAAAAACCACTATGAGAGAAAAGAAAGAACGTCCTAAACGTGGATGGCTATGCGGACTCCCCTAAGATAAGGAGGAAAAGAGGGGGGGGGGGGGTAAGAGGGCCGGATCCAGAACTAAAATTAAGAGTATACCAAAAAAAATAACAAAAACAAGATTGGGTATTACATAGTATAAATATCAATGTTACAATTACAACTCAAATTGAATATTTATTTTTAGTCCAAACGTAAATGCATTCTTCTTACTAATTGAAAGCGCTTGATAATTTGGATGATACTTCAGAATTTCAGTTATTTTTCGAGTATCCAACTCCAAATATCCTCATATTTGAATATGTTGTTTGAAGATGATGAATCACTTGTCGAAGGAGTAGAAGTAAGTTTTTCAGATGAAGCTTCAATTGATTCATTTTTGATAATAAAAATATTATACTTCGGAAATCTACATATAGGGGTAAAAGACTTGTGAAACATTCCTTAAACAAATCAAACTAAATCATCTATTAAAATATGAACACACAAAACAAAATTCATTTAATTATATATATAATTATTTAATTAGTAAATTTTGTATAAAAAATTATTACTTAAAATATTATTAATAAATTACCTAAATATGATTAATAAACTTATATAAATAATTCATGTATAACATTTTTATTTAAATTGAATTATTTAATTAATAAAATTGTTATAAAAACATTATTATTCATATATAATTAATAAATTACCTATCGTATATAATATTGGGTGACTCCATATAGGTCCCAATATTTGTTCAAAATCAATATAGACCACTTGTTTGATTCGTCTCGTAAATATAAATACAACGGTGCTTTCGGTTTTATTTTTAGAATTATAAATCAAAAGATACGAACTTTACAAAAAAAAGGTATTTGAGGATGAACTAAAATTGGATTATGAACTTATTTTGGTATTATAATGGAAATAACCCTATAATATTTTTATTTAAACTTAATTATTGAATTAGTAAATTTGGTATAAAAAACTATTACTTAAATGCAATTAATAAATTACCTAAATATGATTGTTAATATAGAAAATAAAATGATGTTTACTGTTACACTGAACTCTAGCTTTGGATTAAGGGTATTACATGACATATTTGGCTACCGTCTAAATTCTCTTACGGTAAGAGTGCACTAATCCATGAGACAATCATGGTTTCTTATCTTCTGTCCAACATCAAGAAACCCATTCTTAAGGCCTTACACCGAATTCTTTTTCATGTAACGACCCAGAGAAAGTTTATAATATGCAAAGCAAAATGGACTATTTTTTCGACTGTCAAGATCTGGCTTCCCAAACTAGGTGAAACTCCTCTCATCATGGAGAAGAAAAAACTGATAAGTCTTTTATTAATGGTTCGATGCGGGCCTCTCGTTTCCCCTTCATATCGATATTATCTTTTTCGTCAACCTACTTTACATGTTCTAGTCTTAATACATCACGCGCTTTGATGCATTGTATTATTGCTTTGAAACTCTCAAAAATTGATTTTAAGATAGACACATTTAAACATTTTTTCATTAAAAATAATTTCTTTTATGAAATTCAAAATTCTAAAATAGTTTTTTTTTGAATTTGGATACAACTATACTCAAAATTAGTTTTGATAGGGTTATATTGGACTCAGCACCGATGTTTTGAAATTTAATGGGTAACGATCAATTTTGATGAGCCAACACTAATAAACACCTACAAAAGAAATTTAAATAAATAAATTTATAATAATAATTTTTTGTACTAATAGCAAGCAATCTAACAAATATTTGTTGAAATAGTAATTTTATTGATTCGAGAAAATCCGTCCCTTTTTTATATAATAATGATTCTATTTATACTATATAAATAACATTTTCGATCTTTTACTAATCACACAATGCCTATATTTTTATTTTATTGTTGACTTGCATTTATGGTAATATCTCTATAGTCACGGCAATTACCTTACTTAGAATACGTTTACGTGGCTAGTCAAGTCAATCGTTCAACAAACGTTGACCCCATTGATGTCATTTTTAAAAGTCGTGGTTACTCATGATCAAGGTTACTTGTAGTTCTTGATGTTTGACCTCCGCTTGATATAGCCCCATTCGATCAAGTTATGATTATCAGCACGAGTCTAGCGCATTTCGTTTCCTTTGTCGTACGATATCTGCTCCATATGGTCCATGTTCAGCAAAGTCCTGACTGTATTTGCGTTGAGTCACAACCTTTGCTCGAGTTTTTTATAAGGGTGAGCCTCGCGTGTCTCGTTTCCCTTATCGTACGACCTCTTCTCGGTATGGTCCAGTCTCAGCGAAGTTCTGATTGTACTTGTGTTGAGTTACGACCTCTGTGTGGGTTCCTTTTCAGCGGGGCAATTTTTTATTAGGTTATACTAGTAGTTTTGTTTAACTCCCGACTATCCCATTTTCGTAGGTGGCCTTGGTGTTTCTCGTATGGGCCTTGGTAGGATCTTTAGTCAATGATTTTATCCGGAAGTCTGCATGTTTTCTTACTACGACGTTGATGTTCTCGATTTGGCCTCGATCTTTTGTCGTTGGGTGCTATTTCTAATCGGTTGAAGGCACGTCTCGTCCAATGAATTTAATACCAATAATAGCAACCTTATCACTGTTATTATCGAGATTGTTGTGATTAATAGATTTTTGGACATACGAACTAAAAACAAAATAAACAATTGATCAAATACAATTTTGGAAAAATAAATAACGCGAGTACGACCATTTTTGTAAAAATATTGCATAATCTGATTGGATAGTTAGGGCAACTTTGAGAAAACTTGGTAAATATAATGCTTTTATAATAAAATATAAATTTAAACTTAACCAGACATCAAATTAAGTAGTAAACAGAGTAAAATAGTAACCGTTTTTTAAAAAAAACAAACATTTGTTTTGGAAAAAATTAAATTTAGAATTACGAAAACATTTCGGTTAATATTTTAGTAAGATTAAATCATGAAAATTTTAAATATTTTTATAACCTTTAAGAAAACTAAAAAATTGTTGTACTAAATAATGCATACAGCATACCGAAAAAAATGAAACGATAACTATATTTTCGGAAGTTTGGAACAAGATGATATTTTGGACATTGATGTAAACTTATTCTAAGGATAAATAATAATTTTATTTTAATTTTACGTTTAGATTTATGTTTGATTTGATTTAATTTAATTTGAAAGACTCAATTCCACGATTAAATCAATAAACAACTTTGTGATCCTCCATTCCTATTGCAACTTTACCAGAAAAATTTGTCTGCATTGTTAAATGAATGAAAATGAGTAGACGGTATACTATATATAGGTTTGAGATATGTTATTTTGCATATCTATTTCAAACTAAGTTTTCTGATATAGTTGAGCTATATGATTTAATTTGTTTTAAGCAATGTAATATGTATTCCCCTAACCTCTTGATTTTAGTATATTATTTTGAAAAAACAAAAATGGGTTGATTTAATTTTTGCAATCAACTTATTTATTCAAAATTATATTATTATTTTTATATATGTGAGTTGAAATCTCATCCTTTCAACCAAAAATGTTATGTTCATAAATTATTCTAAGAATATAAATATAGCAACCCTTAATAAAGAAAAATATATGAGAGACTTATTATCTCTACATTTTGTTGTTTACACAATTTATAGTTAATAAATCTCAAATAACTTGACAAAGAGATTGCCACTTGGTAACATCTTCAGAATTTTATTACATCAAATGAAATTAAAATTCTCATCCTTCTCTAGATTTTAACCAATTAACATAACAATCAACCACGGGTCGGTTGAAAGACAGTGAATTATGAATAACCATAACTACATACATCAAATGCCGGAAAATTTTACGCCAAATTAATAATAAAACAAATTATACTAAAACAACTTTTAGTTACAGACTAGTTTAAATTTAGGTGGTTAGGTTATACCAGTAAGTCGTTGTTATACTACCGGTAAGGATGATTTTGCGAATCGCAGAACAGTCCTCTCATAGATTATAGGAAGGATTTTGTTGCTGAGTGGGACAACAATTGAGAGTGAGATTCCTCTCGAATTACATACATATTCTTTTTGGATTTTTTCTCTTATAATAAATAAAAATGTATTGAATCACCTGAAACGACTTGTTCTCGAAATACATAAATATTCCTTTTGGTTACCCGTTCTTATGAAAAGGATGAACTTGCTCTATGCAAAATCTGGCCCATTCCCGGATTACATGGAAGCCAAATATGAGTTAACATACCCGACTTTAGATTTCAAATAAATTAAATTTACTTATTTTTGCTACTTGTATCTTATACAAAGTCGAAGTGGTTTTGTTACATGCTATAGTAAGATTTTGGGTTCTTCTGCTGAAGGTGCTTCGGTTATATTCCCCTGACTCCGTTTTTGAGCTCAAAAGCGGATAAAAGGTTTCGACGTTCCTTTAAATTTTAAAAGGATATTTTTGAAGAAGGAAGAATAAGATTGGAGAGAACAAATGTATTTTTTTATTCTTTTTTTTAAAAAAAATATTCCTTTAAAATCTACAATTGGTATCAAAGCTCTGTTCGATCAAGATGAACAACTCGATTCCTATCTCTTTTATCCTTCATTAACAAAAGAAAATTATAATAAATGGAGTACTCAGATGAAGGCTCTACTAGAATCTGAAGAAGAATGAGAAATTGTTGAAAAATGCTACAATGAAGTAAAAGATGCTGAAGAAGAAAAATTAACACCAACACAAAAAGAAGATCTAAGAAAATCAAGAAAGATAAAAAAAAACATTGTTTTGGATATATCAAGGAGTCCAATCATATGAAGCAGCTTGGGAAAAATTGCTTGTGCCACTTCAGCAAAACAAGCATGAGAAATTTTGGAGAAATCATTCAAAGGAGATGAAAATGTAAAAAGAATTCGATTACAAACTCTTAGAGGAGAATTTGAAAGTTTACAAAAAACAGCGTCTCAATCCGTTTCTGATTATTGTTCACGGGTATTGTCCATTGTGAACCAATTAAAAATAAATGGGGAAAAGTTGGATGATATCCGTGTAATTGAAAAAATTCTATGCTCTTTAGATTCAAGATTTGATAATATTGTGGTTGCTATTGAAGAATCTAAGGATTTAAACATCATGACGATTGATGAATTAACGGGCTCATTGAAAGCTCATGAAGAAAGATTAAATAAGAAAAAGAATGAAGTAATGTTAAATCAAGCAATAAAGTTTCTTGACTATTTTTCACCATATTAGCTTCATATTTTTTATTTTCCTTGTGCCAACAATCGCTTTCCATATGACCAGGCTTGTGACAATAAAAACACTCAATATAACCACAATCTGTTCCTTTTTATTTTCACGTCCACGTCCTCTTTGTGAACCTCTAAAGTTCTGATTTTGGTTTGTGTCTTTCCATTGGTTTTCATAATGACCCCTTCCATAAGTATTGAAGCTTGTTCCTCTTTGATTTCCGCGTCCTCTTTGTAAGCTTCAAAAATTATGGTTTTTGTTTGTTCTGTTCCATTCTCTTGAAGGATGGCCATAATCTTTTTCCCTCTGATTTGTATAATATTATTTCTTCTCACTTATAGAAAAGTTTGACTGTAGTGCTTGATTAGTTCTCATGAAGCAGTTGCAAAATTATGGCATGATCGATTTGGACATTTGAACTATAGAAAATTTGGAGATGCTTTCAAGAAAGATGATGGTCACCGGTTTACCAAATATTAGTCGTCTCGATGAAGTATGTGAAACTTGTCAGTTTGGAAAGCAACATAAAATTTCGTTTCCGTCTAAATCATCGTGGAAAGCAAAAAGACCACTGCAACTTATTCATTCAAATCTTTGTGGTCCAATGACAGTTCCATCTTTCAGAGGTAATCGTTATTTTATAAATTTATTGATGATTACTCACGAAACGTTTGGGTTTATTATGTCAGAGAAAAATGAGAGGCATTTCTAAAATTCAAAGATTTTAAAGAAGAACTAGAGAACTTTAGTGGATTAAAAATCAACACCTTACGGAGAGATCGTGGAGGTGAGTATTTTTCAAAAGAATTTGAGAAATATTGAATAGACAGTGGCATTCAACATGAGATGACAATCCATTATACGCCTCAGGAAAATGGTGTATCTGAAAGAAAGAACAGAACAATAATGGAGATGGCTAGATGTCTTCGTAAGAAGAAGAGGTTATCAAGAGTTTTTTGGGATGAAGTTGTTGCCTACGCTGTTTATCTTATTAACAGATCACCAACAACAAGCTTGAATAATTGCACACCATATGAGATGTGGTATGGTAGAAATCCTAATGTTCATCATTTAAGAATATTTGGGAGTGTTGCATACTCTCATATTCCGGATGTAATGAGAAGCAAGTTAGATTACAAGTCTGAAAAATGCATCTTCATTGGTTATAGTGAAAGAAGTAAGGCATACAAGCTATATAATCCGGTAACAAAAAGATTGTGATAAGTCGAGATGTCCGGTTTGATGAAAGATCGTTTTTTGAAGAGATAACAGCTGAGAAAGAACCTTTACAATTTTTTCCACTTGAACTTGAAGAAAAAGAAGAGGCAAATTTTGAAAATACTGAAAATAATACTCCAACAGGAAGCCCTCCTACTTCCCCAAAATTTTCATCAAGTTCTTCATCTAGTCCGGTCAGAAAAATGAGAAGTATTCATGAACTATATGATGTAACTGATGAAAAAATTGGGGAGAAATATACTAAAATCTACTGTTCATAACTTATGTCCGCTAAACTGTGGACCATGACCGGCTAGAAGCGTGCTGTTACCTCCACCGACATTGTGACCGACCAAGTTCTGATGTCTATGATGGCCCTCCCGTCAGCTAGTATTTTACTACCAGATCCGATACTTCTATTAAGCAATCAATTTTATACCGAATAGAAGCATTACAAAGTGAAGTCGGACACTTTCTCTGCTTCTATTGTTCCAAAACGCAAGGAAACAAAATTGAAGTGGAAAGGACCTTTCTTGGCGACAACTCACCTGAAATTATTTATCCTCCTCCCTTCTTCACCTCCTTCAAACCCTAAAATCACCAAAAACAGAGAACACTTTGAGGCTTCAGATTTAGGCAAAGTGTTGCTCGTTATGCCAAAAGGCTAGATTTTTGACTGTCTTTACAAATCATTCCCTACCGGACACAATAACTTGGATCATGGTACTTCAAATGGAGGAAAATCTTTGGATTATCGCATTTTTTTAATATCTGTCTTATACTCTATATTCGATTACTAACAATAATATTTTTACAAACAAACAATAATATTTTTACAAACACTGACCACCACTTTCGGGGTGATCCAGAACTTATCTAAGCAGATCCACGTGATATTTCTCGAGTTCTCTATCCTTATGAAGTATCGGTCAAGAATATTAAATATAGAGATATGGTTATTGTCACCATAAAAGATCCACAATCTACCTACTTGCTGAACAAAAATGTTCTATCTTGGTCTTTGTAGAAATTCTTACTTGCTGAAAAAGTAAAAACTAAATGATAATAAGAAAATTTTAATTTTTGTATTTTCCTTATCTAACCTTTCTTGTGTTACATTGTATTTATATACATAAATATAGTTTGTTCTAATGTAACATAATTTTGTTACTTTGTTAAATCTACAGTTATGATTTTGTTACATTTTTTATTCAACTATATGTATTGGGTTTGAGAAAGATGAGTCTAGTTTGAACCGATCTTGGGCTGAGACCAAGGTTTATGTGTTGACACGATTCATCTAAGGACCCAACATATAAATCCTTTGTTAGCTCGTCTTCTCCTCAATTCTTAGTAACCTATCAAGTCCTAAATCGTCTTCAAGTCTTGCAGCAGCTACCTTAACTTTCTCTTCTCCTTTCTCTTACTTCACAAACATTTTCTTTCCTCTTTCACCTATCTTAAATTCCCTCTTTAAACGTAGCGGAGGAATACTGAGGTTAAGTTTTCCCTGTAAGAACAGAAATTGGTTTTGGGACAAGGGTTTGGTTTGAAGATATGCCACTTGGTCATGGGTAGGAACATACCGAATATCCAGAATACCTTGAACTACTTGATCACGAACAAAATGGATATCCAACTCCACATGTTTGGTCCTAGAATGGAAGATAGGATTTTATGCTAGCAAATTTACACCGAGATGTTTTCCCTAGGTGAATGGAGAACGATGAAGAGGGAGACTGATTTCTTGAAGAACAAACCGCAACCACATAAGCTCAGAAGACAAATTAAACAAGAGATCGGTCTTCATATTCATTACTTGATCGAGAAACAACTCTTTGTTTCTTAAAAGACTAGGAAATGAGGGAGTCACCAAGAAACACGCAGTAACCTCCAACAGCCGACGGTCATCTGCAAAGGTTGCATAGTCAGCATCAGTGAAGCCAGTGAGCTGATGAGCATCACTAGGCTTAATGTGAAGTCCCATCGTTAAAGTCCGAGATGAGTAATGTAGTATTCATCTCACATACTATAAATACACATTCGTAGGACATTGCTGAAACTGGCTCATTTTGTTGACAACAAAGGCAACGTCAGGGCGAGTGTGTAATAGGTATTGTAAAGAACCTAATATACTTCTATATCTCGTAGGACACAAAAGAGGCTCACCATCAGGTTTGGACAAAGAAGAAGTAACAGGCATAGGAGTGGAGTAGGAGTTAGCACTGGACATACCTTCTTTAGCCAGTAAGTCCTTTATGTAGCATGTTTGAGTCAGATAAAGTCCAGAGGCATCTTGATGTACTTCAATTCCCAAAAACAGTTTGAGACAACCCATGCCATTGCGAGTAAATTCAGAGTTTAATCTCTGAATAAATTTAGTTATATAGGAGGAATTATTCCCTGTAACAATGATGTTATCGACATAAACCAGTAGATTAATATAGACACCTTTAATATGTAAGAAAACATTGAGCAATCTGCTCGTAAGTTCTTAAACCCCCATAAAAGAAAGGTATCCGTGAGAGCATGCTTGAGTCCATATAACGTCTTATGTAGCTTGCGCACATGATTTAGAGAGTTAGAGTCCGAAAAGCATTTAGGTTGAACCATGTAAACCTGTTCCTTTAAAACACCATTTAAAAAGGCATTATTTAAGTATTATAGTAAAGGCTTTTATAACATGACTAAAAGTGTCTGTAAAATCAACGTTGGGTTGTTGATGGAAACCTTTAGCAATAATTCTAGCATTTGCACCCTACCATACTCATGCTCCCGGTATATGAAACTAGTGACGAAGTCTGATTTGCCATCAAGGCATCATCTCACTCTGCATTGCCTGAACCCATTGAGAAACCTTAACAGCCTCAAATAATTTAACAGGTTCCTTCTCAGTGGCTATAGGTACAATGGTACACCTAAGTAAGTATTCTTAGGTTTAGAATTGCTAGCTTTGGCTATGGTAATCATAGGATGGATATTTAACAAGGTTTCTGATTTGTTTTGATTACTATTTTGGTCAAAAGGTAATTCAACAACTAACTGAACTTCTTGTAATGATTGTGATGCAAGAATGATGTTTGATAAGAAACCGTGGATTTTAGGAAAAACTTGAGAAAGGGCTTGAGTTTGTTGCAAAGGACTATGAGTGCAAGGTTAGTTTTTAGGAGGTAAGTTTGTGCTAAGTGCAGGCTGATTTGGTTCTGGTGAAAACCTGTTGTTTGTATACCTAATAGGATTTCTAGATTGAGAGTTAGAGTAAGCTACTTGTAGAATTGTCAATAGGAAATTTAGGAAACCATAGAGAACTAGATATATGAATAGAAGATTGTGTCCTAAGAAACCCAGAAAAATATGGGAAGTCACCTTCATTGAACATAACATTCCTTGACATATAAACTCTCCCAGTAAAACTAAGACATCTATAGCCCTTATAAACATCATTATATCCCCAAAATAAACACTTGACAAAGTTAAACTGAAATTTATTAGTTTGATAAGGTCTGAGACAGGGAAAACAAGTACACCTAAAACTCTTTAGAGACTTATAATTAGGATGAACACCAAAAAAAATTTCAAAAGGAGATTTGTCCTATAGAACAACTGTAGGTAACCTATTTATCAAGTAAGATGCTGTGTGAAAGGCTTCATTCCATAAACTACGAGGAAGATTTGATTGAGAAAGAAGAGTCAGACCAGTCTCACTGACATGTCTGTGCTTTCTTTCTGCTCTTCCATTTTGAGCAAAAGTGTAAGGACATGATATCCTGAGCCGGATACCTAACTCTTTTGTCGAGGATACGAAAGACCTAAACTCAACCCCATTCTGATTGGAACTTTTTAATTCTTCCGTCAAATTGATTTTCCATTTGAACTCTTTAAAGACAGTAAGAGCTTCACTTTTTTTATTTTAGAGGGTACAACCAGGAAAACATACTGTAGTCATCTACAAATAGTATATAGAATTTATAGAGAACCTTAGATTTAATAGGAGTAGGCCCCCACAAGTCATAGTGAACTAGATTTAGAACATTGACAAATTGAGACAAAGAATTAGAAAAGGGAAGAGAGTATGATTTTCCTAATTGGCATTCATCACATAATAATTTTCCATCCCTAGAAACAGTATGGAGGTTACATTATTTTCATAACAATTAATAGGTCTTTTAGAAGGATCTTTTAACTGTTTGTGCCAGCCTATCTTTAGAGAGTCAGAAGTACTAGGTAAAACAGAAACATTAAAAGCAGAAAGATGACATTTTAGGATTTCTTCCTTAGGATATCGACTAACATATTAGATTTCCAATCTATACAAGCCATTTTAAACTCTCATTGTAAGTAGAGTCATCCTTATTGTCTTGTTCTTCAGAAAACATTTGGATCCGTGAAACTCTACAAAAACATTGTTGTGAATGGTTAACTGAGATACAAATAAAAGTTTTTTATTAATATGTTGTACATGTAAAATGTTGTTTAGTTGAATTTGTTCGTTGGTCTTGGTTTAAAGACAAGTCTTACCTAAGTGTTTAATGTTCTGTTTGTTATCATTGCCTACACTCACAATATTGTTACCTGAATATTGAGACCTTTGAGCCATCATCTTAGCTGATTTGGTAACATAGTGACTAGCACCACTGTCAATGTACCAACTTTTATCACCATTTCCAGTGTCTTGTGACACACTCGTTGCACTCTGTTCTTGATCATTTCTTTGTTGATGAGATGAAAGTTGACTCATCACATGAGGATCATCCCTAAAGTAGCAATAAGCAGCACCATGTCCATACTTCCCACAGATTTCATATGTAGACTTATTGTTAGAGTACTTATACCTGCCTCCTCTACCTCTGTAAGAACTCCTTCTCCTATAGTTGTTGTAATAGTTAGAAGAGTTCCTTTCTCTGAAGCCCCTTCATTGTCCTCTGTTCCCATTTCTTGAATCAGAACTGTAGTTGTAGTTGTTATTCCCGAAGGATTTATTTTTTACTTGTTCACTGCAGTAAGATTCATGTTAGCAATATAAATTTGTATTTTACCTAGTTGTTCTAGTCTATTCTCGTAGGTTAGCAAGGTAGATTGTATGTCAAGCCAATTTTTTACCTCCTTTTGAACTAGATGCCCAGAAATAGATGTGTACTCAGTATCAATTCCAGCAAATACTTGTGATACTAAATCATCCAATGTCATAGGGGAACCTGTTAGAGCCAAACTGTCAACAAATATGTTTCATTTTAGCTAGGTAATCTTCATTTGAAGAACTCTCCTTCCTAGTCCTTTGAAACTTTGATTTAAAGAAAGTCACTCTGACTTTATTTGGGAGCCAAACATCCTGATAATGGCTTCCCACATACCTTTTGAGGTTTCTTCCTCTATTATTTGAGATGAAACCTCAGCACTCATGGTGCTACATAGTCATCCTAACAAAAATTAGTCCTGTGCGATCCAAATGTCATACTCATTGTTTTCAACTAACAGACCATCTGAACAACTGATTAGCCTGGGAGGACATGGCTTCTCTCCATTAAGAAAGCCTCCCAACTTGTTGCCTCTTACTATGGGAAACATCTTAGTCTTCCATAAGAGAAAGTTATTCATGTCCAATCTAAGGTTATTGAAAGTACCTATCTGATTCATGTGATTGTTCTTGTTTATTAACAGTTATCCATTGGAGATAGAGCTTGATTAGCTGATCCTAGCTGAATGAAGGAGAATCTGTTACAGCCATTGCAAGGATCGAGAACTACTCTGATAACAAGTAAAAACTAAAGGAGAAGAAGAAACTTTTAATTTTTGTATTTTTCTTATTTAATCTTTCATGTCTTACATTGTATCTATATACACGAGTATGGTTCTTTTTAATGTAACAAAATTTTGTTACTTTGTTAAATCTACAGTTATGATTTTGTTACATTTTTATTCAACTATATGTATTGGGCTTGAGAGAGATGAGTCCAGTTTGAACCGATCTTCAGGTGAGACCAGGGTTTATGTGTCAACCCGATTCATCTAAAGACTTGACACATAAATCTTTTGTTTATTGGTCTTCTCCCTAATTCTTTGCAACCTATCAAACCATAAATCATCTTTAAGTCTTGCAGCAGCTACCTCAACTTTCTCTTCTCATTTCTCTTGCTTCACAAACATTTTCTATCCTCTTTCACCTATCTTAACTGAAAATGGCCTACCATGATATCCATCGAATACAACGATGAATATAGGGAAATGCAGAAGCTGGCCATGAGGGAATCGTTAATGTTTCTGTCGATCAGAAAGGGCTAGTACTGCGTATTAATGTGCTTGGTTAGCCAAGGTATTTGATGTTCATGATGAAAGTCTCTTGGGTTTGGAGCCCTTCTGGGTGAAGTCTAAAAGCTAGCTTGGTCTCTATTTTTCTACCTCCAACTCATCATGGTAAGAAGACTAGTGGACTTGCCCACTTTTAATAAAAACTAAAAACATACCTTTATTTTTTGTTTCTGGTAACTGGGAGCATGAGAGTTTGGTTAAGAACTTTTAATAGGAGAGGCGTTAAAGGGATATATGTATGGGGTGCACGTTGTAGGGTTTTACTAGACTAATTTGGTTGGTGATATGTGGTTTAGCTTTTATTTGTTCGTGCAGGTGAAGGAAAACACCAGAAATAGTGTAAAGATGGGTTACCAAGGAATTTTTTTGAATCTCTTGCTAGTTTTGTTGGCGATTACAAACGCAGCACGGGGCTTGAAAGAATCACACCTATTCACACAGGTGAACTATCTTCAATCTAGGGTGTGGCACGTGCCATAGTTAGAGGTTACTAAAGATAAAAAAGTAAAAAATTAAAGGTAGTGAGGAGATGGCAACAGTGGAACCACTGCAAGAATTGATGGAGCAAAAAGATCAGGAACGGAACAATGCGGGTGTAAATCTTGTACTTCTCTAGAGTCGCAAAGTCAACGAGACAAAAAAATCCTCTATGTAACCAGAAGATACGAGGGAGAAAGAGAGCCTCACATATAAAGTAAGTAGGGAAAATAGTCGCCCAGATGTTGGCAATGAACATGTATGAGAGAATGAAGACAAGGAGATGGCTTTTCACCCGTGCGAAGATGATGAAGATACTGATGAAGAGGTAGTTCCACCTATGTAAATGTATCGGGTGATACTTAGCTCTAATCGAATAACCCAACACAGACTATCGCTGATCAATGAGGATGGAGATGATAATGGTGCGAAGATAGAAAATGAGATAGGTGGGGTATCAACATTCGAGGCAAAAAAAGAAGAAAATAAAGCATCGGTGGTGATTGTGCTAGAGCACCCTGATGACGAGAAAGAAAAGAGGGATGGAAGAGAGAATTCCACCGGAGATGGTAGGTTTCCAGGTAAACAGAAGTCGATGTCCGAGGGGGTGCCTCAACGCGGTGAATATATGGGTAAGATCGTGAGGTCTGTCGCCTCATACATATATTTTCTTAAAGGTGCGAGGTCCGGCAGCACGAGTTGAAGTCAGTTACGTATGCACGAGATACATGGTGTAAGGAGAATTTGGATACAATTAATGGGAAGACTTTACTGACAACACAAAACAATGGCTTAACGAAGAACAATTACGCATTGATATCTCAAAGCGATGGCTTGTTGACCCAAAACATGGCTCAACCCAAGATGATAGAATATCATTCCGAGAAAATAGGTCAACGAACTGTGGAGAACGCCAACTTGCGTATGGCCATGCTGGAAACGAAAAGAAGAAGGAAAAGTAGAGGGTGGAGCTACTGACGCAAAATAAGAAATACCTAGAAGTTTACGAAATCCAAGTTATGGAGGTGGCGATGAGAATGATGGAAAAGAACCAGCATGATACTATTCAGGAATTGTTGAAGTTGAACACTGGGATGGTACTGGGGTCGTTTAAGAAATTAGTTCCAATGGGTGAGAAATTGATGTTGGAGGTAATTGAGGGTATAAATGTTGTAGAACCTATTATGGAGAAGCAAGAAGGTGGTGCCTCCAAATTCGATGTACTGCGGTAAAAATGATGGTTATGGAGGTGTCTATCGATGCTACTAGTGCAACTGGTGTGGCGGAGCGGGGACTACTCCTTTATTTCCTTATGTTTAATATTGTATGTTGTAAATTTAAACTGTTAAACCTTTTTTGTTCCACTAGACTTATGGTGGTGATACGGGTGGGAACATATGAAATATTATTTTCATTAAATTTTGTTGAACAAATTTCTTGGTAGGAACGACATAAAGAATGATTGTTAGTTATGTGAGTGAAGATCTATATGATTGTTAGACATTCGGTGACTTAGCGTGACCTTAAAAAACCGGGCTTAGTATGGCCCATCGCGTTGCCCTAGTAGGGCAGTCCAATCAGCTTATTCACGGGAGATACTTATTCATCCTATTGTGTGGCCTTGGCGATGATTATGTAGGGGCCATCCCAGTTGGGACCTAAATTTCCAGTAGCTTTATTATCCGAGCATTGAAACATTTTATTCATGACGAGCACTGACTTGCAGTGTTCGTGCTTGTAACCTGGAATTGAAATGACTATTCATAAGAATTTTGTAGTGCTCTCCGCACTCGTTCTTGATCATGACATTCCTAGATAAGATCGATGTCTATAGCACGACCAACTTCATTGGAGGCCTCATAGTAATTTGCGACTCTATGGCTTGGGATACTTTGTCAGCACCACTGCCTTTATACCGTAGACAAGCACAAAGGGATTATATCTAATTGTTGTGCACGGAGTGGTGTGTTAGGCCTTAAACACTTTCGATAGCTTATCGGGACACTTCATTATGGCACCCTCAAGTTTTTTTTTTGATATTATCCAACATTGTTCGGTTGGTTAATTCTACTTGCTCGTTCTCTTGTGCAAGAGTGAAGAAATATTACTGTTAGGTGCGACCAAAGTCCCACATCCCACATCGGTTAAACATGGGAAGAAAGATCAGTATATAAGTTAAGAATACACCTCCATTAGTGTGAGGCATTTTGGTAGTGGACCAAATGCAAAGCCGTGAGGGCCTTCGGGTGCCAAAGCGGACAATGTCATACTAGTGTCGAGACCGGTTGTGTTCTTACTTATATACGGAGGCGGAATATGCGGACCAGACCCCTAATTCACAACACCCATATTCCCAACACATGGTATCAGAGCACCAGGCCCAGACAGAACGCGATGTGGTGGGTTGTGATGATGTGGGTGAAATTCTGCGAACATCATACCAGAAGCCGAGAGCCATACTCAAGGTGAATGATCTGCTGGATGGATGGAGCGCCACGGCTCATCAAGCAGGTGGCTTGATAAAGGAGCGGCGCAGATTCATCTAAAAGATCGAGTGCCTGATAGCTCATCAAGCAGGTGGTTTGATCAAGGAGCGGCACAGTGTGAGCAGATAGATCCGCCCTGAAGCTTTAGAGTTCAGGTTTCTCTCCACCTGACTAGATTAGGCGGATGGAAGTCAATTGAGAGGAGGCTAGAGTGGTACTTTGTTCGAGAGGAGGATTGTTAGGTGCGACCAAAGTCCCACATCCCACATCGGTTAAACATGGGAAGAAAGATCAGTATATAAGTTAAGAATACACCTCCATTAGTGTGAGGCCTTTTGGTAGTGGACCAAATGCAAAGCCGTGAGGGCCTTCGGGTACCAAAGCGGACAATATCATACTAGTGTTGAAATCGGTTGTGTTCTTACTTATATACAGAGGCGGAATATGCGGACCGGACCCCCATATTCCCAACAATTAGTCGATGCCATAACGCATACAGAATGCCATAATAGAATTTTAAAATTGGGGCCCATTTAATGTCATTAGTGCACATATGATCCTAAACCGAACCAGGATCTGGTGGTGTACAAACTTATATATTTGGCGAGTTTGGGTACGGGGTAGGGCTTTGGCTTTGAACCATTTGGTGAATTAATCCATAAATAAGAACTAGTTTCCCAGTTGCCATCTCTAGTGGTCCTACTAAGACGATGCCCCATTTATCAAAAGGGCGTGTAATTGGATTAGAGCTCTTCAACTCGCTTGGTAAATGGTCAACGTTAGCGAATTGTTTGCATGGATGGCATTGTTGTAAGATGCACTCTGCGTCGGCTTCTAGTTTGGGCCAGTAATACGTCGCCAAGAGATATCGTAGGATCATGCTCTGATGGTCATAATGTGCTTCTGCTTCACTTACATGTAAGTCATGTAGAACTGTTGTAGCTTCTTCTTAAATTGAACAACATATCAATGATCGCGTTGAACATTTTCTCTTGAGGTTGTTATCCAGTACGTAATAATTTACGGCACGTAGGTGCTGTGCCCTTGCCACCGTTTTTATGGTGGGAGGGTTCCTTCATGGAAGAAGATTAAGTAAGGTTGCTGCCAGTTAGTCATGGTCTTTATCATGTATATAATTTCGGTTAGTATGAATGCATCTATAGTTGGGATGCTCTGTAATATTACTAGGTGAAGCATCAACCATAGAGTTATCTAGTTAGGAAACTATGAATCTTTTCTTTTTTGGCATCATAGGTTTTGTTGACTTGGTTGATTACCAATTGTAAATTAGATTGGTATCTAAGTGCCCGAGCTCCGCATATATAGGCTAATCTCATACCTCCAATTACCATCTCATACTCTGTCGTATTATTTATCACTCATAAGTTACAACAGATGGCTTGTCAGATTTTCTCCCATGTAGGTAATTTTATCACTAAACCGGTACCATCGCCTAAAGTACTTGATTCCTCATTGGTTTTGAAAACCCATTACTGAGTGGATTAATCGGGCTAGGGTAAAGGTAGGCTAGAGTCACTGTGGGGTTTGGAGAATTTGATGATGAATTTGGAGATATCTTGTCCCTTGATCGCAGTACGTGGCTCATATCAGATATCATACTCCCCTCGCTCAATTGATCATTTAGTTAGGCGACCTGATATATCAGGATTTTGTAATACGTTTCTTAATAGAAAGAAGGTGTGTACGGTAATGGTGGGGCTCTGAAAGTATGGGCGCATCTTGCAAGTAGCAATCACGACTCCTAATGTCAATCCAGATTGAGATATCGAGTCTCTGCATCAGGGTTTTGCTGGTGTAATATATCGATCGTTGGATGCCTTCTGGTGCCCAAACTTGTACGGAACAAACTAAAAAAGAAGAAATCAATATATATATATATATATATAGGATTAAAGGCTCACTATCATGAGAGCAGATAGGATTTCTAATGACGTGAGATAAATGTTTAGTGCAAAACACGCCTCGTCACGAAGTTCTTTACGCCCTAAAGTAGCTCAAAAAAAAGGTGGCTTTTATCTGACGCCCGCAATATGAAGCGAGATAGGGCTGCAAGGTCCCCCGTTAGGCATTGAAATTCCTTGATGTTTCTAAGAGTTTCTATCTGGGGCAGTGCCTTTAACTGAACAACCTCCGATTTGATTCCCCTTTTGCTAACGATGTAACCCAGAAACTTACCAATACAAACCCCAAATAAGCATTTGACGAGATTCAGTTTGAGATTAAACTTACGTATGATGATAAAAATATTGTTCAGAATTTCCAATTATAGATCGAAAGTGTTGGTTTTTACGATCATATCATCAATATGCTTTCATGTAATGCCCTAGTTGATCTTAAAATATGTGACTGCAAGGTATTGATATGTAGATACTGTGTTCTTCAAATCGAAAGACATGACGGTGTAACAATATAGCCCCCTCTAATTCTAGAAGGTTTTAATTCTCCTTATCATTTGGGTGCAAGTAAATTTGATTCTAGCATGAGTACGCATCCATGAATGATAAATACTCACAACCGGAAGTCAAGTCCATCAACTAATCGATATAGGGTAGCGAGCTAACATCATTGGGGCATGCTCGATTCAGGTTGGTGAAATCGACCCACATGCACCACTGCATCTCCTTTATTTTTACCCAACACCATATTTTTTACCCAAACTGGATATCGTGGTCGACGTATGTGCACGAGCTGAAACAACGTTTCCATTTCATTGATGAAGGCTTCTTGCTTTTCTATGGAGAACGATCGGTGTTTTTGTCTAACGGATTTAGCACGTCTATATATTGCTAGCTCATGGAAAATGACCGAGGGGTCTACCCCCAACACATCACTAACTTTCCACGCAAAAAATATCCAAGTTTTTATGTAATAAACTTATCAAAGAACTTCTAAAAATAACATTTAAATTGTTACCTATATGTAGATTACAACGCTCGGACACAAGCTCGTCACTTGACTCTCTATGGGTATCATACGATGACTCACTCTCCCTCGAATCGTCCATCGGTTCGAGCGAGGGGTTGTCGTTTTGCGCTTGGTAAATGGTCAGCGTTAGCGAATTGTTGGCTTGGATGGCATTGTTGTAAGATGCGCTCTGCGTCGGCTTCCAGTTTGGGCCAGTAATACCTCGCCAAGAGATATCGTAGGATCAGGCTCCGATGGTCATAATGTGCTTCTGCGTCACTTGCATGTAAGTCATGTAGAACTGTGGTAGTTTCTTCTTAACTTGAACAACATATCAATGGTCGCGTTGAACATTTTCGCTACATGTTGTTATCCAGTACGTAATAATTTACGGCACGTAGGTGCTATGCCCTTGCCACCATTTTTATGGTGGGAGGGTTCCTTCATGGAAGAAGATTAAGTAAGGTTGCTGCCAGTTAGTCGTGGTCTTATACATGTATATACTTTTGGTTAGTATGAATGCATCTATAGTTGGGATGCTCTGTAATATTACTAGGTGAAGCATCAACCGTAGAGTGATCTAGTTAGGAAACTATGAATCTTTTCTTTTTTTGGCATCATAGGTTTTGTTGACTTGGTTGATTACCAATTGTTAATTAGATTGGTATCTAAGTGCCCGAGCTCCGCATATATAGGCCAATCTCATACCTCCAATTACCATCTCATACTCTGTCGTATTATTTATCACTCATAAGTTACAACAGATGGCTTGTCAGATTTTCTCCCATGTAGGTAATTTTATCACTAAACCGGTACCATCGCCTAAAGTACTTGATTCCTCATTGGTTTCGAAAACCCATTATTGGGTGGATTAATCGGGCTAGGGTATAGGTAGGCTAGAGTCACTGTGGGGTATGGAGAATTTGGTGATGAATTAGGAGATATCTTGTCCCTTGATCGCAGTACGTGGCTCATATCAGATATCATACTCCCCTACCTCGATAGATCATTTAGATAGGCGACCTGATATATCGGGATTTTGTAATACGGTTCTTAATAGAAAGAAGGTGTGTACGGTAATGGTGGGGCTCTGAAAGTATGGGCGCATCTTGCAAGTAGCAATCACGACTCCTAATGTCAATCCAGACTGAGATATCGAGTCTCTGCATCATCAGGGTTTTGCTGGTGTAATATATCGATCGTTGGATGCCTTCTGGTGCCC
The DNA here is from genome assembly GCA_036936605.1 of Limnanthes douglasii subsp. nivea. Taxonomy (NCBI): domain Eukaryota; kingdom Viridiplantae; phylum Streptophyta; class Magnoliopsida; order Brassicales; family Limnanthaceae; genus Limnanthes; species Limnanthes douglasii. The sequence goes on along the minus strand of JAUPFV010000001.1, from coordinate 21,102,438 downwards.
AAACTTGTACGGAACAAACTGAAAAAGGAGAAATCAATATATATATATATATATAGGATTAAAGGCTCACCATCATGAGAGCAGAGAGGATTTCTAGTGACGTGAGATAAATTTTTAGTGCCAAAAAAGCCTCGTCACGAAGTTTTTTGCGCTCTAAAGTAGCTCGAAAAAAGGGTGGCTTTTATCTGACGCTCGCGATATGAAGCGAGATAGGGCTGCAAGGTCCCCCGTTAGGCATTGAACTTCCTTGATGTTTCTAAGAGTTTCTATCTGGAGCAGTGCCTTTAACTGAACAACCTCCGTTTTGATCCTCCTTTTGCTAACGATGTAACCCAGAAACTTACCAATACAAACCCCAAATAAGCATTTGAAGAGATTCAGTTTGAGATTAAAATTATGTATGATCATAAAAATATTTTTAAGAAGTTCCAATTATGGATCGAAAGTGTTGGTTTCGACGAATATATCATCAATATGCTTTCATGTAATGCCCTAGTTGATCTTGAAATATGTGACTGGAAGGTATTGATATGTAGATACTGTGTTCTTTAAATCGAAAGGCATAACGGTGTAACAATATAGCCCCCTCTAACTCCAGAAGGTTTTAATGCTCCTTATCATTTTGGTGCAAGTGAATTTGATTCTAGCATGAGTACGCATCCATGAATGATTAATACTCACAACCGGAAGTCAAGTCCATCAACTAATCGATATGGGGTAGCGAGCTAGCATAATTGGGGCATGCTTGATTCAGGTTGGTGAAATCGACCCACATGCACCACTGCATCTCCTTTATTTTTACCCAACACCATATTTTTTACCCAAACTGGATATCGTGCTCGACGTATGTGCACGAGCTGAAACAACGTTTCCATTTTATTGATGAAGGCTTCTTGATTTTCTATGGAGAACGATAGGTGTTTTTGTCTAACGGCTTTAGCACGTCTATCTATTGCTAGCTCATGGAAAATGACCGAGGGGTCTACCCCCAACACATCACTAACTTTCCACGCAAAAAATATCCAAGTTTTTATGTAATAAACTTATCAAAGAACTTCTAAAAATAACATTTGAATTGTTACCTATATGTAGATTGCAACGCTCGGACACAAGCTCGTCACTTGAGTCTCTATGGGTATCATACGATCACTCACACTCCCTCAAATCGTCCATCGGTTCGAGCGAGGGGTTCTCGTTTTGTGCTTGGTCACGCCCCCCCCCCCCCCCCCCCGGCCCCTTCCCTTACTCGTTAATTGCAATCTAGAGGACTGGCAGGGTCGATAGCTATTGCATAACATGTTTGTGTGGTTCGTTGACTTTCGTTTATGATACCAACCGAGTTCCCGACGGGATACTTCAGCGAGTAACTTCAACTGGTTGTAGCAATCGTCTTCCAATAATAGCGTGGTAAGAGTTGGGGGTGTCGGAAATCATATAGTGGTTTGATCTCCTTCTTAGTAGCGTTGTGGCAGACTTTGACCATGAGTTTGACCTCTCTTACACATTGAAATTATTTTACCTCGTACCCCACCAAGGTGTGTTGACTATATTAGCATGGGAGGACCTCTAGCATTCGATTATACCTTGTCTTAAATATTATGTTAGCCAACTTGCCTCTGTCGACCAACACTCTGGTGACCATAACTACTCTGATATCCATTGGGATATTATATTAGCCAAGCTCACCTTATTTCTATTTGCATTTTAAATGAGAAATGATTTGGGTGGAGATATCAAACTTAGGCTATATAACAATAATTCAGCTAATGTATCCAACATGAGAAATCAATTACTAAGATCAAATTTTATTTTATACAGAAAGTCGAGAATGATTAGAGATTTTAAATGAAATGTAAATCAACGATCCATAAGAAATCAATAGTGAATAGCTAGGTAAGAAGGTAATATATTCAAAGTCAAATTAAATCTAACTTTTGTTTTAAGTTGTTAAATTCAATATATAATCCACTGGTGATTCAGTAGATAAGAAAATAATATATTTAAAGGATATTTAAAGTACGAGTAATCAATATGAACCTTAGATCGTACAAATAACTATAATAGTAAAAAAAATAACTTTATTCAACTAGAGGAGCCTTAATATTCAATTGGCTAATGACCAAGTTGAGCTTTGATCGCACTAAGTGACCAACTATTTGCCCAACGACCAAATTAATCTCTAGTCGTGCCTAACAACTAAACCACTCAGACAATGACCAAGTCGACTCCGGTCGCACCAAGCGACCATGTACTTGGATAAAAACCATGTTGATCTATGTTCATACCGAGCGACCGAGTACTTGGCTAATGGTTAAGTGGAGCTCTGGTCGTGCGAGACGACTAGGCGACTTAGAAAATACATAAGTCGTGCTCTAGAATTTGTTACCTATCAATACCAAATAAGACATTTTTATACCCTCCCATATTACAATGTAGATCGTAAATGTCTTATCATAGAGTTAACATTTATAGAAATGAGAGCAACAACCCTTGAGAGATCCAGATAACTAGGAAGTTATCTTTTTTTTGTACATGATTGTGAAACCTACATACACGTCAAAAATTAATAAACATCAAGATATTTAACACTTACAATGATTTAATCGTTGGTTTTATAGATGGATAACAACTTATTATCCAAGCCTCAACGAATGAGAGCTCTCTAGCATGTGTGGAGTCTATCTCATCACCTCTAGCATCATCATCAATATTCATGTCAGGTCAATTGGGCATATTTTCTTTGAAGTGATCAGAATCAACTTAGGTCTAGTTGGAAATGAGGCACAACTGAGGATTGGCTGAAAATGAAGAGCCTTACATTAGGATGTGTTGTGCTTGAAAACGATATGGATTGCACAGGAAGGAGGAAGTCTTTGATATTCCAGCCCGACGGTCGTGTACTTCTTCAACTACATATATAGACCTCAAATAAGATCTCATATCCAACTTTAATGATAAACGATATATTGTCAAACCTCAATCTAACTCTTTTCTCCATTTGTTTGTCCAAATGTTTTGGAGCGCCAATAACTAAACTGATACAACTAAGACCCTAAGAATTCCAAAGCTAAAGGGATAAATTTAATATTTTTACCCACACTATGATTTTCATTTTTTTCAACGACGTCATTTTTTTCATTTTTTTACCATTATGAGCCCTTTAAAGTGCCAATGAGTTTTATCCAAAAACTTTTTTACTCAAGATCTTATAATGAAATTAGAAAAACAAGTATCTCTCTAAAATAATTTTGAACTCCTCGAGTCCGAGCTAGCCCCACATATGCTTAGTGTTTTTCTTCAATTGAATCAGGTTTGGACTTGGTTCATAAAATAGCCCAATATTAATTTTCTCTAATACTCTAGAGATCCTATTATAACATTTTCGGGAACCATTAAATCCTACTAACATATTCGTTAGGATGATCGCCAATAACAAAAAAGAACGATTATTTTAATGTATAGTAACCACGTTAGCCCACGAAAAAAAGCTTTGAGAGATAACTGGATGTAGAGATGGAGTTACAGGAAGCTACCAAAAAAAACCGTCAACAGTCGTTTAACCACATCTGACTCCTTCATTTCTTCTCCTAAAACTCGTATATTGGTTACGAGTCCATTGAGTTTCATATAGAAATCATCAAGAACATCTGTCTCTTTCATACTGAGAGATTCGAAGTCTGTCTTGAGGGTTTGAATCCTTGCCTTCTTCACTCGATCTGCACCCTGACACAGTGTCTGAATCGCCTCCCATGTTTCTTTTGCTGTTTTCCTATCCGCAACTGACAGCAAGACTTCTTCTGGTATTCCCTGATACAACATGGCCATTGCGATTTTGTCTGTCTTCTCTTCAACTATTGCTTTCGGATTCGTTGCCTCAATTGCACTCCAGGCTCCTTGAGCTTGCATGTACACTTTCATTTTGATTGCCCAAGTTGTGTAATTTTCTCTGGTCAGCATTGGATATGTAAGGCCAAGAGAGCCTGCTTTCATCTTGTTCGACTCCACGGTTGACATCCTTGCTCTGATACCACAATATTAGAATATAAGATAACTATTGCTAAATATTGAATATTCAAGTATGCCAAGAACTGGGGTTTTTTATTCACTTGCAGCAAATACAAATATATAGGAACATATGTAAACTAAATGCTAAGAAATAGGACCACAACGTCCATAAACAAAACTGCTTCCCACATGATCTCTACCACTCTTTTATTCCCTATAAATGCTCCTAACAGTTACATGACCAAGTCATGTAATGACCCTATAAATGCTCCTAACAGTTACATGACCAAGTCATGTAATGACCCTATAAATGCTCCTAACAGTTACATGACCAAGTCATGTAATGACCAGGTATAAACTAACACACAAAATACGTAAATTCAACTTAATAAATATGAGATTATCCAACAATTTCCCCCCTTAATCTCAATTTAATTATCCAGCTGCTGCACCCCCAAAAGATTACGCATTCTCTCAAATTTCACAGTTGTCATCGCACCTCACGAGATGATTCTTTTCCTCCGTTAGCTTCTCATGCTCTTTCTTCAAAAGTTTCAGCTCTTCACTACTGCTAACAATCTTATTTTCCATGTCCGAAATTTTACGAGTTAAGTCCAATCCTTTGTTTTTCTCCTCGTCAAAACCCTTTATAGCACTGTCTCTATCGAGACTAACTAGATCGAAATCCCCACGGATACGATTGATCTCGTCAATTAACTTTTCGTTATTCACTTCTTGATGGCTATTAGATTCTTGTAGCTTTAACAGAACGCCATTGAGTTCGCTTATCTCTCCTTGAAGTTTTACTAACTCACTCTCCTTTCCGATCTTCATCTCTTGGATCTCATCCTTCTCTAGTGACAATTCCTCCAGCAATTTCTCCATTTTCTTTGATCCCGCCATAGCCATCTCTACTTCTTTAGTAATTTTGTCTTTCTCTTCAGTTAAACTCTCAATATTTCTCAACATCTTGGTCTTCTCTTCTACCAACTCCGTGATTCTCATAGTCATCTCTTTATCCTTGGCCAATGCCTCACCAAACCTCTTTTCCAACTCCAAGAGCTTTTCTTTCAATATATCCTCTTGCGTTCTCAGCTCCGAAACAATCTCATTTGATTTACTCAACTCCTTCTTTAACTCCTTGAGTTTTACTATTTGGACTGTTTTTTCAGTCTGGATTTCCCTCTTTAAATCATTGATTTCCATCGTTTTATCCCCTAAATCTCTTTCAAGCTTCTCTTTTTCAGTCCTAATAGTCTCAATTAAATGGTCACTTTCCTTCCTCTCCTTCAATAGTCTCTCCAATTCATTTTCAGCTTCTCAACCTTCCTCCCCATAACTATCTCCTTATTCTCAAATTCAATCACTTTGTCTCTCAACTCATTTGCCTCATTTACCTGCAAATCAAAACCCATCTTTATCTCATCTCTTTCTAAGCAAACCTGGCTGGACCAATTCTTCTCAGATGTGACCTTCTTCATCAGCTCAATCACTTCACTTTTCAAACCCATAATCTCGATCTGCTTCATGCTCCTCTCAGTCTCCCACTCATTAACTCCATCGACTACTTTCTTCGCACGGGTCTCCATAAAGACACACAACAAAGACTTCTCCAGCTCCAAACATATATTCTCCTCACCCTCACGAATCAACTCAGCCTGGAACTCACGCAATTCATTTCCACACCGAGCCAACTCTGTCTCCAGCTCTTCTTTGGCTTGATAATTCACGTGTCCCAAACGAGCATGCCACAACTTTGAATCTTCTTCTGTTTTTGACAACATGCACCTTGGCGTTGCAGACTCAATGATTAGCTTATGTAGTCTATTTGCAGACCTTTTGACCTTCATAAGAAGCCTTCCCTCTCTTTCATGAACCCACATGTACTCACCTTTGATCGTAACTTGGTTTCCTTCTTCTGTCAATTGGCCCAAGCTAATGATGTTGCTTCGAAGGCTTGGTATAAAGTAGACTTCATTGAGCATTCGTTCCTCACCATTTTTGCAGCTAAAAGCAATTGAGCCCTTTCCTTTTATCTCCACACACGATCCATCTCCAAACTTAACCTGTCCAGACACTCCTTCGTCCAACGTATAGAACTTTGATTTGTGTCCAGACATGTGGTTGCTAGCCCCATTGTCGAGATACCACACGTTCGATTCTCCTTGATTTCCATCTGATCTTTCCTTCAGTGACGGTTTCACCTTCCCTTCGTCAATTACCATCGAACGTGTTTCATTCTTTGAATGTTCAGCCAACAGTAATGCTGGTTCATCATCGTCCATCCGCGTTAGGTTTGCCTCCTGCCTCTGTTCACTATAACGTCTTGGTTTTCTGCAGTGTCTCGCAAAATGACCATAAAGATTGCAATTAAAACACCTGAGTTTGCTTTTGTCTTGTATTTCTCGAGCCCTGAAACCTGAGCTTTGTCCCTCTGTTCCTCCCTTGTCACTATGTTTGAGCCATTCTTCTCGTGTAAGTAGCAATTTACTTTCTTCACTTTCATTGATTCGCCACTGTTCTTCTGTAAGCATGAGTTTTGTTTCGATCACATCTGTTTTCCCCTTTACTCTTTCTTCGTGTGCCTTCAAAGACCCCATAGCCTCCTCCATACTCATGGTCTCTATATCACCGAATTGCTCCATCGTGGAGGTAATCTGCAAGAATTTTGCTGGGACTGTCCTCAACAGTCGTTTAACCACATCTGACTCCTTCATTTCTTCTCCTAAAACTCGTATATTGGTTACAAGTCTATTGAGTTTCATATAGAAATCATCAAGAACATCTGTCTCTTTCATACTGAGAGATTCGAAGTCTGCCTTGAGGGTTTGAATCCTCGCCTTCTTCACTCGATCTGCACCCTGACACAGTGTCTGAATCGCCTCCCATGTTTCTTTTGCTGTTTTCCTATCCGCAACTGACAGCAAGACTTCTTCTGGTATTCCCTGATACAACATGGCCATTGCGATTTTGTCTGTCTTCTCTTCAACTATTGCTTTCGGATCCGTTGCCTCAATTGTACTCTAGGCTCCTTGAGCTTGCATGTACACTTTCATTTTGATTGCCCAAGTTGTGTAATTTTCTCTGGTCAGCATTGGATATGTAAGGCCAAGAGAGCCTCCTTTCATCTTGTTCGACTCCACGGTTGACATCCTTGCTATGATACCACAATATTAGAATATAAGATAACTATTGCTAAATATTGAATATTCAAGTATGCCAAGAACTGGGGTTTTTTATTCACTTGCAGCAAATACAAATATATAGGAACAGATGTAAACTAAATGCTAAGAAATAGGACCACAACGTCCATAAACAAAACTGCTTCCTACATGATCTCTACCACTCTTTTATTCCCTATAAATGCTCCTAACAGTTACATGACCAAGTCATGTAATGACCCTATAAATGCTCCTAACAGTTACATGACCAAGTCATGTAATGACCAAGTATAAACTAACACACAAAATACGTAAATTCAACATAATAAATATGATATTATCCAACAATTTTGATCAGTGTTAGTTAGGTTTTTTTTCAAATTGTTGTATACATTTTGAGTGGCTGTCTCAACATGGTTGGATTTCATATGTGAGATATGTTAGTTTTCAATCTTTTAACTTTTATCAATCCAATTACTATTCCAATAAGCACATACAAAAAAGGTGGTTCACTCGACAGAAAAGCTGGAGAAATTCCAGTCCTGGTACTCATTGTATCTCATCATTGCCTTATCCCTAGCTTTTAGGCAGCTGCCTCGATCCATGTTCGAGTCCCAAGGTGGTTCACTCGACAGAAAAGCCGGAGAAATTCTACAGTCTTGGTACTCAGGGGCAATGCTTTGACCGGTAAGTGAAGTGATAAGCTTGATTGTACGTGACCAGCAGGAAACCCTAGGCTGATGCTTCTACTACAACCCGGATTCATGAGTATGCAATTTGTATTAGCATCTATAGGATACACTATATTAGCCGAAGCATCAACTTGCGAGGATGGAAAAGCCACTTGCAAGGATGGAAAAGCCGCTGCGCCACAGTCTTGCTGCCCTGACGATGATGACTTGCTGCCCTGACGATGATGACGGATTCTGAAGCTGGTACTTGGCATGACCTTGGGCGCATCCAAATATTTCATCACCAGTTTCGAAGTTGATCGGTACATCATCAATATTTAGTTCTTCAGATAGATTCTCTCCAATTCGAAGTTCCGGATCTTTTAAAATCGAGCAATTGTTTGACAAATACAACTTTTCAGAAAAAATCGGACCAACAAAAGTTTGTTCTTGATCACGAGTTGGGTTCCGAGGAAACGTAGAAGAAGATGATGCAATCCAACCTTCTAAATCAAAAGTTTTCACATAATTTTTATCCACTTGCGACACCGAGCTAACTGAACCCCAACCGGAAAGATCTGAAGCTGACGGTGTATCGAAAACGGATGACCAAATTCTTGTAAACTCAACAGACGTGGGACATACATTATACGAATTTAACCGCTGCTTGATGTGCCCTAAACCCGAACAACCATTCCCACTCCAAACACACGACTGACAAGAAAATAATCTTTCGTTTGAGCATTGGATGATTGCCCCTTCTGAATTGTTGCATTTTATGTATTTAATCTAAACATGTTTTATTTATTTATTTAAGTTATAGTAACCGTTAGTATTAAACTGAGTCTTAGAGTTTTACGTGGGTGTAGGAGTTACGTAACGGGCATTAAGTGAAGAGAGAAGTGGGATTAGTGGATCTTGTTTTGTAACTCCCACCTCGTTTATTGCCTATTTATTTCCTTTGTACGCTGCATTTGATGAATCAAGAAGTACCACAGTTTCACTTTCTCAAAAAGGATAATAGATTTGTAGGGCAACATACACTTTCTCTTTGTACCCACGGTCTATCACATTGAACATAGAAAAGGGTTAATACTTGGTATCAGAGCTTCAGGAGGTGTTCATAACTTCAGATGGAGACGACAAGCAAAAGCTCCTTTGGTCTCAGCTACCCGATGTTGAGCAAAACCAACTACACTGCATGGGCTCTCAAAATGACGGTATTCATGCAAGCCCACGGAGTGTGGGAGGCAATCGAACCCAAGGACCCTAATGCTCCTGTGGAAGACAAGGTCGACAAAAATGCACTCGCTGTTATTTACCAGGGAGTTCCAGAAGATGTCCTTATGTCACTTGCAGAAAAGAAGACGGCCAAGGATGCGTGGAAGGCTGTCAAAACCATGTACCTGGGAGCAGACAAGGTAAAAGCAGCTAGAGCCCAGACCCTCAAGAGCGAATTCGAAGCTCTAAGCATGAAAGACGATGAGCCATTAGACGAATTCTATCTGAAGCTGAACAGCCTGGTTACCAATATTCGAGTGTTGGGAGAGAAAGTGGAAGAGACATATGTGGTTAAGAAACTTCTTAGAGCGGTTCCCACAAAATTCTTACAGATTGCATCTGCTATTGAGCAATTCGGAGATCTGGAAGAGATGTCGGTAGAAGAAGTCGTTGGTTCTTTGAAAGACCACGAGGAAAGATTGCGAGGGACAACGGAGAAACACCAGGGACAATTGCTGCTGACAGAAGATGAGTGGAGGAAGAAAGAAAGCGGCGAGGGGCAGCGTTTGTTGACTCGAGAAGAATGGTTAAGGAAAACCAATAGAGAAGGGACTCGAGGTGGAGGAAGTACTCGTGGAGTACGAGACAGAAGTAGAGTGAGGTGCTTTAACTGTCAAGCACTGGGACACTTTGCTGCGGACTGTCGTAAACCAAGGAAGGAGAAAGACATGACGAGAGAAGCAAATCTCTCGAAAATCCAAGAAGATGAGCCAGCCTTGTTGGTTGTTGAGGTCGGACAAATGGATATCGAATCTATGCTTCTGAAGGAGGATGGAGTGGTTCCAAAGCTACGAACAAACGCAGGTGAACAAAAGGAGTCACAGGTGTGGTACTTGGATAACGGCGCCAGCAATCACATGACTGGGCAACGTGGAAAATTCAAAAGCTTGGATGAGCGTGTCTCCGGGAAAGTGAAGTTTTGCGATGGATCGACCGTGTGTATCAAGGGAAAGGGAACAGTGGCGTTCCAGTGCAAGAATGGTGAAGAAAGGATGCTTGAAGAGGTATACTATATCCCAAATCTCTGTAATAATATTATAAGCTTGGGACAACTTTCTGAGGCAGGGAATAAAGTCGTACTTGATGGGGACTATTTGTGGATTCGCGAGGCGAGTGGAAGACTATTGATGAAGGTGAAAAGGACATATAATCGACTATATAAGATCAGTCTTGAAGAAAGTAGAGCAACATGTTTGTTTAACAAGGTCGAAGAAGATCCTGATGATGTCGAGGTGAAAGGGATTGGATCCTCTAAAAAAGAGGATGGCTTAAATGATACCTCCATGGAGGAATATGGAAAAGATGAGAGACTCGATTTAGATGATAATGATCCTGAATATGAACCCGAAGAATATGGTGGAGAGGATTATGATGAGAAGGACACGGAGAAAGATGATTTGCATCAAAGGGAAGATGAAGATTATGAGGAAGTAGATGAAGAAGGAGATGACCAAGCACAGGACGAGACAGCTGATATACCAGAGGAACTGGACAGCGAAGGAGATGATGAGCATGGAGGCGAGGAACAGAGGCATGAAGCTATAATTGAAGCAGAAGAAGATGACCACCATGAAGTTGTTGAAGAGAGGCGAAAGCGCAAGGAGTTTGAAATATTTGTTGGGGGTTTGGACAAGGATGCAACCGAGGAAGACCTTAGGGAAGTCTTTAGCAAGGTGGGCCAGGTTACTGAAGTTAGGTTGATGATAAACCCTCAGACAAAGAAGAACAAGGGATTTGCATTTTTGCGTTTTGCTACTATTGAACAATCTAAAAGAGCTGTTGCAGAGCTCAAAAACCCCGTGATTAACGGAAAAAAATGTGGTGTAACTCCAAGTCAAGACAGAAACACTCTTTTCCTTGGTAATATATGCAAGACATGGACAAAGGAAGCATTGAAAGAGAAACTGAAACACTATGGAGTTGATTGTGTTGACGAGATTACATTAGTGGAAGATAGCAACAACGCAGGACTTAATAGAGGGTTTGCCTTTTTGGAATTTCAATCTCGCTCGGATGCCATGGATGCTTTCAAACGTCTACAGAAAAGAGATGTGTTATTTGGAGTGGATAGGCCAACAAAAGTTTCTTTCGCAGATTCCTTCATTGATCCGGGTGACGAAATTATGTCTCAGGTGAAAACTGTGTTTATTGATGGACTGGCACCTTCATGGGATGAAAGTTATCTCAAGGAACTTTTGAAGAAATATGGCGAGATTGAAAAAATCGAGCTTGCAAGTAATATGCCATCTGCAAAGCGCAAAGATTTTGGATTTGTCACTTTCGATACTCATCATGCTGCTGTGACTTGCGCCAAAAGTATAAACAACACCGAGCTAGGTGAAAAGGAACACAAGGCTAAAGTTAGGGCTAGGCTGTCTAGACCACTTCAGAGAAGTAAAGGACGAAATGTAGGTCGAACAGATTACCATCATGCCCGTGATGTAGAGCGAGCTGTTAGGAATTCATAGGATCGTCCATCATCACGTGGCTTTGCATCACGTAGTGTAAGGGGAAGTGCAGCTCACTTTGCACCAGCGAGCGTGAGAAGGCCTGTTAGACCTAGAGATAGACGCCCTATCGTGTCTGTGCCAGCAAGAGGGAGGCCCTTGCCTCCTCCATCTAGGTCATATGACAGAAGACCACCCGTTCCTTCGTATCCGAGGAGTAGCTTGAAGAGGGAATATAGCCGCCGTGAGGATCTTCCTCCTCCAAGAAGTAGACCTGTAGTCCATTATGATCCAAGGAGTGTTTCTGAGAGGCGCCCATCTTATAGAGATGAGTATTCATCCCGGGAGTCTGATTATCCCGATTTACCTAGAGTTGCTTCTCATTCAGCACCAAGGAGAGCTTACATGGATGACGGTTATGGTCAAAGATATGAAAGGAGTGCAGGTTATCGTGAATTACGAAGCCGTGATTATGACTCTGTTTCTGGGTCCAAACGGCCATATTCTGAGATGGATGATGTTCCTCCCCCACGTTATACTGATCCTGGTGTCCGGCATTCAAGGTCTCGTTTGGACTATGACCTTGGGGGAAGTACTTCTCACTACGGAGATGCATATGGTGATAGATTCGAAAGATCTAGTCTAGGATATGGAAGCAGCAGAACTTCTGCATCAAGTCAGGATTCACATGGACTTTATGGCAGTCGTCAAGGAATGAGTTACGAAGTCGAGGTTTGAAAAACATGTTGAGATTAGGGGGGGACATGTTGCATTTTATGTATTTAATCTAAACATGTTTTATTTATTTATTTAAGTTATAGTAACCGTTAGTATTAAACTGAGTCTTAGAGTTTTACGTGGGTGTAGGAGTTACGTAACGGGCATTAAGTGAAGAGAGAAGTGGAATTAGTGGATCTTATTTTGTAACTCCCACCTCGTTTATTGCCTATTTATTTCCTTTGTACGCTGCATTTGATGAATCAAGAAGTACCACAGTTTCACTTTCTCAAAAGGGATAATAGATTTGTAGGGCAACATACACTTTCTCTTTGTACCCACGGTCTATCACATGAATTACATTTATCGCACAATAAAAATCGATAATGTTTACGCGCTAAAGAATTTGCGGAGTGTACACACCATCGCAGCGTAAACAAAATCGTACTGTATAGGCTTTACAATAGACAACAGCTCGAACTACTTCACCGAGTCGCATAAACGATCCACAAACCATGGAATACACAAACCTTCCACCTGAATAGAATAGTAGTTTTAGAAATAAGTATTAAAAAAGTTTCTAAAAAGACAGTAGTTTTTTTAAAAAGACCATAGTTTTAGCGTAAAGGTTTCTATAAATCATAGAAGATCTAAAGAGACTCATTTTAACATTGAGAGAAATGAAAAATGTTATACTGAACATTTTTATAACACACCAAAAAAAATGAAATAGAGATTAGGAAGCTTGAAATATATTAGCGAACCTGAAGAACAGCTCCTAGACAAAAAAGAGATTCTGCGAATCAATATCTTCTTGGGATAATTTGTTCGAATACAAACAAAATGGTAATAAATAGATATATGACAGGCTTATCTCTTCTTCTTTGAACTATTTATAATTAATACATCTCATATGACTATCAAAGATATTTCTGGCCATTCCTGTCAACCAATTTTCTTAACAATGTCAACAATTGCTTCTGCTTGGCCTTCTCTTCCTCAGGTGGGATGAAGGAGTGATAAATAGAAAGGAATAGAGGATCTAAAGTATCTCATCTTATCTGCTATTTACATGTCCGGAGTTCTATTTACTTGTCTATTCGCAGCCAAACCTACTCTGAGGATCTCTTCTTCTAGCAATCTTTGATTCCACGGAATTGATTGAGATCAATATGATTGGTAGGGAATTGATGAGTAGGAGGGGACTGTATAGCTAGATGGTCACGGTTAATGGATTGCCATGCGGTCGATGAGAGTCAGCCAGGGATGGTCCCACAGCGGATACGACGGGATTTAGAACATAAGACTGATATTTATGTTGCTGTTAGTAGTTGATGTGATACGGCTCAGACAAGGTTTGGGGTTTACAGTATCAGAAACCCACCGCCGGCATTATTAGACGGATACGGCGGGTCTCTATCACTGTCTCCGGCCATAAATTATTGGTTGATGTTTCACAATTATCTAAAGAGAGATGGAAAACAGTTTTTCAAGAGATCATTTTGGGATAATTTGTGGAATACAAACAAAATGGTAGTAAATAGATATATGGCAGGCTTATCTTACCTCTTCTTCTTTGAACTATTTATAATTAATACATCTCATATAACTTAACATATAGATTGCCACTTGGTAAGCCATTTTTATTTTGATCAGTCAATAGTACATCAAATGAAATTAACATTCCCATCTTCCTCTAGATTTTAAACAAGTAACATAACAATCAACCACTGGTTCACTAAAAGACAGTGAATTGTGAATAAATATCACTTAAACCTTAAAAACTCAAAGGTTGGTCATCGTGGATAACTATAACTACACACATTAGCAGATTGGATCACTAACCGGTCCATGAACTTACCAAATTACTCTTTATCAGCAGTCTCATATTTCTACATAATTTGTCAAAATAAAAATATGATGTACCAAAATCGTTTTATCTGCAGAAACGGTTCAAAAAGTTGATTGAGCTGAAGATAATGAAGGGCGAAAAGACTTGCTCTCGTTTGACGGACAATCATATGTCCTGAACACCTTTGATTAGTCCTCAAAACTTTGCAAGTGACCTGAATACTATCACCCCTCTTATAGTTGACCAAACCTTTCACAGTTATGAAACTCCAACAAAAAGTGGCCCCTGAGAGAAAAAGGAAGAAAGTTTTAAATGTGGATGGTTATGCGGACTCCCATAACCCATTCTTAAGGCCTTACATAGAATTTCTTATTTGCATGCCGACCCGGTAAAATTTTATCATATGCGAAGAAAATGGACCATTCTTTTGAATGTCGAGATCCAACTTTCCAAACCATGGTTTTTTATCTCCTGCCTAACATCGAGAAACCAAGTCTAAATGGTCTTGTTACATGGTATAATAAGCTTTCCGTCTCTTTTACTGAAGCTGCCGAGGCTATCTTCCGCCAACTCTATTTTTAGGCTCAGACCAGTTTAGATAGAAAGACCAGTTTTGCTTCACTGTTCATAACGTTTCTTTGGACTAAAATTTGGATCATAGCCAACCAAAATTATGATGCTACTTCCACCGACCTTGCAACCGACCAACATGTAATGTTGCTGATGGCTTTTCTATCGTCTCAGAGACGTGCCATAAACAAGCAAGTTAAGACCGAAACAAAGAAACTCGAGAGAAAAAAGTGAAGTCGGTCACTTCCCCGTCCGTGTCCGTGCTGCTCCATAAGACATGGAAAAGAAAACCAAAAAGGAAAGGACCCTCCCTGCAACAACTCACCAATATATTGAAGGCTAAAAGTTGTCACCCTGGAACCCCACTGTGGTTGCGCTGAAAAGGTAGATGTTCGTTGTTCTGGCCGAACATGCCAAAAAAAAGGTAGATGTTCGTTGTTTTGGCCGAACATGCCAAAAAAATCACCGTGAGTGAGTAGTGGTGGCAAATGGATTTGGACAGGCTAGAAATATCACGTCTATTCTGAAAACACTATTCCTGTAACACGCCAAACGAGTACACGCACATCACTAAAAATAATACGTCAGATCTGTACACGCTAACCACCAACACGTCAATTATATATTATACTAAATTAGAAAAATATTATTTATAAGTTTATTATTATTATAAAAATCATATATTTTATTTATAAATATTATAAAAAGTATAATTATGATTTTATTATTAGATTTTGAATATTATTATTATAATTTAGCTATAAATATTATTATTATTATTGTTTTACAAATTACAATCATATTTTATAATTACAAGTTATATGACATTTTGATCATTTTTATTATTTGCCTATTAATATTTTAAATGTTGTAATTATTTTATATACCAAAATCATATTTAAGTTATAATTTAAAAATATTATTATAATTTATAAATATTATTATAATTTATATGATTATAAATTTATTATTACAATTTGATTAGTATTATTATGATTTGGTTATTAATATTTTAAATAATGTAATTATTTTATAAACCAAAATTTTAAAATTATAATAAGGTTATAATGTAATTATTATTATTATTATTATTATTTCGTTATAAATATTACAAATGTTGTTTATTTTATAAACCAAATCATAACTTATTAGGTTAATATATTACAAGTTTTATAGTTATAATTTTATTATTACATTTTGAATCTTATCATTATGACTTAGGTTATAAATATTAGTAGTGCTGTTATACCAAACAAGTTATATGGTTATAATTTTATTATTACATTTTGATTATTATTATGATTTGGTTATAAACAAATTTAATATCTTATAATTTCAAAATATATGGTTATAATTTTATTATTAAATTTTGATACTTATTATTGTGATTTGATTATAAATATTACAAGTGTTGATATTATTTTATAAACCAAAATCATATCTTTTAATTATTTAATAGTACAATTGTTGTTATTATAATGAAAGGTAAATAGTTTTTTTTAGTTTATTTAATCATTCACAATTTATACTGTTGCGGGCCAGGAGTTGTACAAATGTTTGCAAATTAAAATACAAAAGCTAAATAATCTATTACAAACATCGTTTATCTTCTTGAATTTCTTCTTCGTAATCATAATCTTCAAACTCACTTGATTCACTTTGAGCTTCATTTTCGTCCATAATTTCTTGTTCAAGTGTATCTTCATAATTATCCGGATAATCTTCGAAGATGTCGTCTACATTCACTTCGTCTATAAACTCTTTGTCTTGCATCGTTTTATCCGCCGCAGTCCAATCTTTGACTGCCACACGCACTCTAAGTGCTTTATCCGTCAATCTTGTTCTCTTAGTTTTGTATTGCAACCTCGTTTGGCTAAAAGCACACTCACTTGCAACTGTAGATATAGGTATTGCATAAATCTCTTTAGCAAACCTACAAAGAATAGGATAATCATCAGCTTTGGTACTCCACCAATTTAAGATATCTTCAATACCTCTATCATTATAATTTGTTAAATCAAACCTAGTGCTCAAATATCTAGACAACTCATTATCATATTGAAGGGTTTCTCTAAATTCATCGCTATTTAACATTGTCATTTGAACATAGTTAGTAGAATATCTCCCTATACCCCTATTTTTATTACCCCTTGCATTTGAAGTTGTATTTGGTATATATCTTTCATCATGCTTATTATACATACTAAACATATAGGCATATAGTTCGGCAATATACTATTTAGGGTTAACTAGGTCATTTGGTGGACTATCTTCAGAAAATTATAAGGTGTGATAAAAATATTTAACTAATAATTCAAATTGATGCTTTTGTGAAAAAGGATCCAAAATGCACGGAATGGAATAAGTCATCCGGATTGGATGAAAATATTTTGAAAACTTTAATTTCCATTAGGGGCACTATGTTTACAATTATAACATGAGATCTATATTTATTCATATGCATGGTAATATTAGTAATCATGAAAAGACCCTAGTGAACATTAGGATTATTTTGCGTAGAAAAGGTTTTGGTTTCATCTTTAAAAAAATCTAAATTTTTAACATGGTAGCACAATAAATCCAATGTTGATTTTCAAGACTTGTTGGAGGATAAGATGCATAATAAAGCGTAGTAATCTCTTCTTTAAATGCATGAGCACGTGCAACCAACATATAAGTAGAATTTCATCTAGTTTCGACATCTAATATAAGTTTCTTATATTTTTTTCCCATTTTCAATAACAAGTGTTTTAAAAGTTCTTGTTTTAGTAGCGGAGATAATACAAAATAGGATCCCCTTTTAATAGGAGCAATATAATCTTCCAAAATCAGACTTATTCCATCTTTCAAACTAATTGAAATAGATATCATAAACATTTGGTGTGAAACAATTTAGGAAAAATGGGAGTGCAATCATCGCTAAGAAATATTATAGCACTATAATTCGCTGATCCAGTGTCGAACAAAATAAACATAATCTTATTTCTAATTTCATAAGTATTCATGCATTCAACTATACTCTCTTTAATTACTTGTGCGTTATGATGGCCAATAGATTCAAATCACACAATTCTCCTTTGGAGTACCCAATCAGGATCCATCCAATGAAGGGTAACACATAGCATATCAAAATCAGTAAAAGTAGTTATGTCACTAGTAATGTAAACATTCCATGGTAAAGCTAGCATAGTTTCGATAATGTTATTTTTTTCTATTTAAAAAATATTTAAATGCTAGCGATCGCATAGAGCTACGTGGGATACATTTGGCTCGTGGGTTTACCCCAGCTTGCATCCAATTTTCGTATCTCCAACTATCCGCATAACCGAAAGGTTGTAAACTACCAATCACATAAATCATTGTTTCTTCCACATACCTATCTTGGTTAAACTAAAAAAAAAGACCAGTTTGAGGGTCTACAAATGTAATACTATTTTCGTTAATTGTTAAATGATCGAATAAATCATGAATTTTTAAATGTTTTGCCATTGCGATAGTGCCTAAATTTCTATTTTCTTCTCCTTTATAAACATAACTTTTTGCGCAAATTGTACAAATAGCGTAGGTATTTTCATCATTCGCTTTAAAGTACTCCCAAATCCAAGATTTTTTCTTATGAGACCTCGACCCACCACTAGTACTTCCACCACCACATTCGTGGGAGGAGAGTTTTTCAATGTGAGGGGAGTCTCTAGGAAATTCATCCTGAATATTAGTATTTATACGATTTGTGGCCATTTTAAAACTTAAAACAATGTTTTTTTTAAATATGCAATAAAATACTAATCAAAACTAAAATCACAATTAATAAAAACTAAATTTAGACAAATAATTACTAATATCACAAATGAAAATGAATTATTTAGGTTTTTTAAATAAAAATTAACAGATAACAACTAATCTAAGCAACTATAACAAGAAAATAACTTGATAACTTATACGAAACTATTAATTCAGCTAGTATAATGTTACCACAATGTTATTTGAGTGTTCTTATCGAAAAAAGCAGAAAGCAAAAAACAATATGTAAGTTATTCCTGATAAGGGAAGGAAAATATAAATAATAAAAAGGTTTATTATATAAAATATAAATAACAAATTTGTGTATTTAGTGATTAAGGACTAAAATAAAGCAACAAAATAGATAAAGGTGTTAAGTGCTATACCCCAAGAACTTGTTTGTAAATAGTAGAAGAGTGGGTGAGAAATTAATCTTAACAGTAATAATTATGTAATTTTACTATCCGCCTCATGTACTATACAATGGACATTTCCTTTTTGGGAAAATGGCTAATGATTAGTCAATTATTGCTACATTTATTCCTTTTGTCGTTTTCTCTCTCTCTCTCTCTCTCTCTCTCTCTCTCTCTCTCTCTCTCTCTCTATAAAATACTGATTTTATAATTAAAGTTACCGTATACGATTATTTCTTAGATAGACGCACTCTTACAAGCATTTCCACTTCCGAACTAACCTAACAATATTCAAAGTTCATCAGTGGCGTCGTTTGTGAGAACCTGAGTGGTACCAGGAATCAACGTTCCAAAAATATAAAAATAATCTAAAAAAAGATGGAAAATAGAAATTCGTGGTGAGGTTGAGATAAGTCTGACAAAGGATCTGATTGGTGCGGTATCTGGTGACCAATTGATGGAAGATGAAGTCACAAACAAAGGAAATGACCTTAACTGATACGTTGAGGAGCTTCTAGAAGAATCTACCTTGGTTGTCAGGCGTAAAGATTTGTTGGAGGACATCGAAAGACTAAATGCGGAGAAATAAGCGATAATAATCTCTAGAAGAGTCAAATCTGAAGCCCGACGAGAGAAATTCGTGGCTAATCAGACTCAAGATACCATTCAACCTGAAGAAATGCATCAAAATCTAGTGAGTATACTTCTCTTAGCTCAGATGAATTTTTATCGTCGGATACCGATGCCAGGTTTAAAGCATATTAGAAGCAAAGAGATTCAAAGATACGTAAAATCTCTCATCGGACCAGTCAAAGAAGGAAAGATTCGAGGAAAAAGCGTGATCATGAGAAAAGAAAGATGTATTCCGAGGGGCCCAACAAAGTAGAAAACATCTGATCAGAATATGTAACTTCGCGGAGGGAACTTCATTTAGATAGCTACAATCAGGAATATCGAGTTAGTAATCAATTTACTTTTCCGATCGAAGAAAGGCTCTATGTGACGGCCAATGAAGGTCCGGGGGGAGCGCCTATAAAGTCAGACATAATTTGAGGTCATCTCATATCTCTCCATAGATCTTATTCGGTCATCTTCTCAAGTGGTTTGATATTTCCAAGCTGGAAAAGTTCGACAGTACCCAAGATCCAGATAATCACATTGAGTAGTTCAAGAATTTCATGATCAATTATGATAATGATGACAAACTATTGTGTAGGGAATTCTCTTAAACCTTTAAGAATGCAACATCCAAGTGGTATAATCGTTTACCTCATGGGTGTATAAAGAGCTTTGATGTGTTTTATAGTATGTTCCGACAACATTTCATTGGAAGCAAGAAATTGTGTGTGAATTGGGATACCATCATCTACTGCAGACAGAAAGTTGGGGAAAGCTTAAAAGAGTATATAAAATATTTTTATGAGGTCAAGACAGATATGGACGTTTGTGAGGACAAAGTGGCACTGGCTACTTTACAAATGGGTTTGCTTCCAGTGGTAATGAAAGATAATGTCGCAGAGACACATGCCATGACATCCGGAGCGTTGTTGGATCAGATAGAGAAGTAGATTCTAATAGAAGAAACTAGAGCCTGGGAGATAGAGTCGATCTCTCAATTCTATCAGGATCTGACCTTGATAAGGGCTAGTACACCAACGGTGTATGTCCGACCACAAGTATCACAACCAACAACAACTGTCCGACCCCGAGGCACTAGTTCAAACAACAAGTCAAACTCCTCAATGGACAATGAACAATCAACATTATACATGTACATGATAAACGTCTCTACAGTACGTTCGACCCATGTCCAACAAGTGGGTTTGACCCGCTCATTATGTCTACTTAATTGAGTGTGTATCAACTATTTTTGAGAAAGCGCGTGCAAATGTACACTTTCGTAATCCTTTCCCATTACAGACCCCAAGGAAGCATATGAAGAATAAATATTGTCAATTTTGTGAGGATATCAGGCATGACACAAAATACCGTGTGACATTGAATAAAGAGGTGCAATATTTGATAGAAAATGGAACATTAATCACTTTTGTGAAGAAGAATTCGAGGTTTTCTCCTAAGCAAGAAGCTTCTCCTAAGCAAGAGAACACCATAATTACATCTGAAGCAGTCGATGAAGAATCTATTGATGCGTTTGATGTCACTGCAAAGTATCTAGATTTGAAGCCGAGTAGGAACAATATAAACATGGTTGACGAAATTGCTAGAGGAAAAGTTAGTGAATTATGTGCTTTCTTTGAGTCACTAACCATTTTATGTGGGGATACAGTGGGAGGAATATCAAATTATTCTCGAAAGAGACACATTGTTAGTCTGGTGACAAAGTTAGAAGCAGGTGTTTTAACACACCCTTAGAAAAATCCATGCCCGATACTTTGCTTTGAAAATGAGGACATGGGAGACGTAGCTGGCCCGTATGAGGATGCAGTAGTAATCAGAGCAGAGATAGTGGGAAGTGAGATAAAGAAAATCTTGATTGATACTGGAAGTTCAGCTAACATAATGTTTATGTCCACTCATAGGCAGATAAAAAACCGAACAACAATCTTGAGATTTGACCAAACGATAGTGGTATTTACTAGAGCTACTGCTAAAGTAGTTGAAGAGTTCGAAGGGATGGTAGAGCTAGGTCGAGGTCCATTTAAAAAGATAGTCACGTACTGTTTGTAGTGGTCGACACTCCCACATTATACAACATTATCTTCGGAAGGTCCTTGTTGTCTAAGATGCACGCTGTGTCGTCTACTGTTCATTCGTGTTTGAAGTATGTGGTAGGTAGCGACGTGGGAACAGTAAGAAGCATGCAGAAGATGACGAGAGAATGTCACCGAGCCGCTTTGGCCCCCAAGTAGTTAGAGGAGGTCAAATCAAAAAAAGAATAGCAATCAGTGGGGTGCCCCGCGGATTTCAATCCCGTTGATGATACGATGGAGGCCCCGGTTCATGGTCTCTGATGATGGCTTTGAGGATCATGTCTTTTTTCCTGGTAAAAGCTTCAAGATTGGTACAATGTCATCCGAGGAGGTAAAAGAAAGTTTAGTCAAAACAAATTCCACAAAATTACATGTGTTTGTTTGGTTTATAAAGTATTTTACAGGGTTTCAAGCAGATGTCATCTGTCATACGCTCACAATACGGAACAATGTTCATCCAATCATACAGAAGAGAAGATCCTTTTCTCAAGAAAAAGCTAAATCCATAATGGCAAAGATGGACCATTTAACAAAAGTGGGCCACATACGCGAGTCACAATATCCTTTGTGGACTGCTAACCCAGTCCTAGTAAAGAAGAAAAATGACAAGTGGCGAATGTGTTTGGACTTTACTGATCTTAATAAAGCGTGTCCCAAAGATTCTTTACATGTGCCTAGAATAGATCAGTTGGTCGATTCAACGTCTGAAAACGATTTTTTATGTTTTATAGATGCCTATACTGGGTACAATCAAATCCTGATGGACCCAAGAGACCAAGAGAGCACAAATTTTAGCACTAGAAAGGGTCTGTACTGTTACAAGGTAATGCCATTCTGGTTAAAAAAAGGTTGGGGCAACATATTAGCGCTTAGTAAACAAAGCTTTTGAGTGTCATATTGGAAGAAATGTTGAGGTCTACATCGATACATGTTAGTCAAGAGCCTCAAGGACGATAATCATTTAGCTGACTTTGAAGAAACTTTTGCCAATTTGACCAAGATAAATTTGAAATTGATCCTAGAGAAGTGCACGTTCTGGGTAAGATCCGGAAATGTTTTAGGCTACATAGTTAGTGAACATGGTATTGAAGTAGATCCGATATAGCTAAATTCTCTGTCTACTATGGCCCCACCAAGAACAATCAAAGAAATACAAATCCTGACTAGAAGATTGGCAGCGTTGAACACGTTCATGTCGCGGTTCTTGGACAAATGCGCCCCTTTCTTCCAGGTATTAAGAAAATAAAATTGCTTTTATTGGACAAGAATGATCGGATGTTTTTAACCAAATTAAAGAATACATTTCCTCTCTAGAAATTTTGACCAAGCCAAATCTGGGGGAATAGTTGTACATCTATTTGGCAGTGTCAGATTTTGCGGTGACTGCGGTCTTAATTCGAGAGGAGTCAAATATTCTGAAGACGGTTAATTATGTAAGTAAGAGTCTTCTGGATGTAGAGAAGCGATACCTCAAGTTAGAAAAGTTGGCTTTTCCTTTGGTAACATCTGCGCGAAAAATGAGGCCTTACTTTAAGGCTCATTCAATCGTGGTACGAACATCTTTTCTGTTAAATAATATCCTACAAAGGCCCAATGTGTCGGGAATAATGACGAAGTGGTCAGTACAGCTTTGAGACTTTGATATTGAATTTGAACCACAAACTGCTGTCAAAGCACAAGCATTAGCTGATTTCTTAGTCGAATTCTACTCCGATCGGAATGAAATGGATGTTGATACAGAAATAATTTGGCTCAGAGTGGGTAGTACAAACCGACGGGGGTTCAAGCTCATCTGGTTGTGGAGCAGGGTTACAATTGATATCTCTATAAGGAATTGCTATGTATCAAGATATCTGATTCATGTTTAAAACGTCAAATAATAAAGTAGAGTACGAAGCTGCTTTGGATGGCCTAAGACTTGGAAACATTTGTCGAGCCAAAAGAGTCAGGTTGATAAGTGATTTACAACTTCTAGTGAACCTTACCACTGGACGGTCGGAGGAAAGAAATGATCATTTTGTAAAATATCTGGGGGTTTTGAAGGCCTTAACCTTGAGTTTTGAGGATTTCAGATACGAACATGTTCATAGGGCTGGGAATTCAGTGGCTAATTCTTTGGATAGAACATCTTACTCAGAGGAGTACCCATGGATATTCGTCCAAGAAAACCCATCAATTGTTAAGGGATCTGAATTAGTTGAAGGAGGTATTGAGGCCTTCCAAATTTCCACAGCTACATTGAAAGAATGGAGAAGTGAGATACAAGAGTTCTTAGTCAACGACATTTTACCAGTTGATAAAGAAATTACTAAAATAATATGATTCAAGGCATATGGGCAGGTGGTACTCGAAGATATATTGTATAAGAAATTATTTAGTCGTCCTTAATCTGTTGCTTAGGAAAATATGAATCGTAATTGATACTTTCAGAGTTGTATGATGGGGAAGGGTCAGCACACTGTGGCTATAAAACATTGATACAAAGAGTTCTCCTGGTTTGTTATTATTGGTCGACCCTCTCCTCCGATGCAAAGGAATTAGTCAGAAGTGCGACACATGCCAAAGATTTTCTAATTCAATCCATGCGCTCGACGTGCCCCTCGAATCAATATTAGAGTCTTTACCATTCGACCGATGAGAGCCTTTCTCAGATAATATATAGTGTATAATTCCAATGTGTAATCAGATAATTACTACTCTTTTATGGGTTCCGCATTCTAAAGTGTCTTAGGAGCCATATTGGTGACATAACACTCTCTAGCCACCCTCTGGCCACTATGGATAACCCCAACCTCACCCCAAACGGCATATTCCAAAAATTGATGGACCATTGAGGCAATAAATTTCATTCTTGATAACCATGATCTACCAAAGATAGCATTATACAAAGTCGGACATTCTATGACTAGAAACAATACTCTCACTATATGTTTGAAGGGTCATTTTCCGAGTATAACATCACTTTTATATTCAATTATTATAACAAGAGAGTTTTCATTTGTTTGTAGGTAAACATGGAAAAATTGAAACTACCCATATCAATCAAAATCCTTTGGATTTTGGTTTCTTGGATTGTCGCTTCGATCACCACAATATCCTAATGTGGCATAACAACATATCTCAAATCATCACCGTCAAACACAATAAATGGCATTGAATCTTAGTCAAGATGAGTAGAAATTTTACCTTTTAAATGCGTTTCCAGCATCATATCATGCCCCTTCATGAGTAACCCAAAGGCCCAAAAAATGTATCTCCATCAGAAAATAGTTAGTGACTCAAAAAATTCACACAAATTATTAACCTATCCTATCTTTTTAGGTTCATCAATCACCATTGTATTGTTTCAGTCAGAATCGAGATCAAGATATTCAGAGTCTACATCAAAATCATTATAAATTCCAGTTATAATCATAGAATTTTCTTACTTATGGGAAACTTCTATCGCCTCACTTTGAACTGTAGCTTGACTAACAACAAAAGCTTGCAGCCGACCGATTGATTGTGCTTTAACAAACATAGTAAACTTTCTATTCTTAATTAACGTTTGCATCTATTGCTTTAGCACAAAACTGTGTACTTTAACTCTCCCTCGGAGTTTGGATTGGGAGTGGCTTTCTAAATTGAACAAAATTTCTATCATTGTCAAAAATGGTAGCAACAATTTCTATTAGCTCCATAAAGTGGTCGGGTCGGGCCCATTGTCAAAATGGTAACAAAAATTTATGTTAGGTCCACCGGTTTCTTCTATACTTAAGTTTCAAGCCTTTAAGGTTTCAGCTTCAACATTTCTTGCTTCCATCACTTTGAGCCTATTTTTAGAAATTCTCCAACTATGCTTATATTGAATTAATATTAATTTCCTCAATGCTCTTAATACTCAGCTAATACATTTAATCCACATACATATCAAACTTGATCAAATCCCAAGAATTATATGAACTTTTATGAAGATAATTCTTTTAACATATTAGTCTCATGACCTTTTTCATGAAAAAAGTAGCAATAACATCGATCTAATCCAAATCAAGACCAGATTGAGAAATACTTGACATCTAATTATTAAACTATTATTATTGCTCTTCTGTTTGAACATCTAAACCATTAGACTCATTGAAAATCCTGAACCTCCATGATGATTGAACTTCGTCTGTAGAGGCCGAACCAATACCAAGCTTTGAACCAACTTGGGTATAAGCATTATTGGCTTTACTTTTATGTTCAAAATTCATCTAAATTCCTTCTCCAGTCTAGGTAGTAATATCTATAATATTAACCTTTGTGATCACTGGTATTTCAACTTCATTGAATATCACATCCCTGCTAATTAAAGCAATATCTCTCCTAACATACAATCACCACAAACTATATCAATTTACACCTTCTAAACAACTAAGAGTTGAGTCCAGTTGTCTTGACAGCTCATCCATATAATCTTATACTTATTCCAACTATCAAAAGCATTCCCCTTACTCTCTCTCAAGTAAGGTTCGGTTCATCTTCTAATCTATTCTATATCTTAGAGTAATTCTCAAGTTTTTGTGCCTACGCGTAGCAAGTTAAGAACAATAGCTAGTGAATGATCATTCTTAAATTTCAAGCAATTGTCACCTTCTAACTTTTTCAAGTACTTCTCATACGGATTCTACACCAACTTCTTCAAATACTTAAACCATTGAATAGAACCTTGGTAAAACCACTCCAACAGAAGACATGCCTTCCACTAAAATACCATTAGTCATGTTAGCCTTCATAACAACGAGTACGTTTTTTCAAGACCATTAGTATGCCATCTTCATTATTTTAATTAAGTATGTCCTCATTTAAAATTCATATAGACATAAGGTTTTATTTAATTTTAGATGGTGTGGTTTATTTTCGTCTGAGGGTAAGTTTGTAATTTCTGTTTAGAGTTTTGTGGAGTTTTGTGAGTATTTAATGTTTGGGTAGAATGTAGAGGGAGAATTAAGCTGCCTGGTTGTATTTAATTTTCATTACCCTCATTTAATTTTAGTGGTTGGGTATTTATACCCTTATATTTGGGCCACATGGGCTTTCGGGTCGTGTTTAATGGACTCGGGTCGAGTTTAAGGACCCATTAGTTCTAAGTATGGGAACAGACAGCTTAGTCAAAAAGTGATTAGGTTTGAAGTACTTTACTTCTGTTCGAACAGTCCAATGGATGATGGTGTCCGAACTGCCCCTGTCCGGTTAGGTGGACATTGTCCGAATTGACCCTGTCCGAGGTGGTGACAGAATCCAGACTCATCAGTAGCCCCTTTTTTAGGTGGTGTTCAAAAACCTTTGGCAAGACCTAAAAAACAGTCTGTTGCTAGTGACAGTTACATCCGGACAGGTCCTTCAAATTGTGTTATATCTTTATCCGGACTGAAAAAGGTTCTTGAATTTAAACGGTTTCTTGTCAGAGTTTGTGGGACACGTGTCTCTCTCTGGTTCTTTATTTCAGCCGTTTTTTTACCTAGAATTTCGCTCCCACCTTCTCTGAAAAGCAACCTCTTCATTTAATGAAGATGACATCAGCGTTGTTTCCTAATCATTGTAATCCTTTTGAATTCTCCTAGGTATCAAAGCACCTTTTGGGTGTTTACTATAAATTAATCACTTCTTCAGTGTTTTATCATCATCTTCATACTTACTTAGCCAAATTTCAGAGCTTTCTCTCTCAAACACAGATACTTCTTTTTGGTTGTGAGTTTTTGTTCACAGCTAGGAACGCTTTAATCAAAGGCGGGTGGCTTAATCTATCAGAGCTTGAAAAAGCACAGAAGGTTGAACGGGAAAGGCGTATTGCTGCAGGCCTACCTACTTCCCCTATCGACAAACCAGTAATCTCAAACACGGAGCCTGACCAGGGCTCCTCCTCAACCAGAATTGTTAGACCGAGGAGATTGTTTCAAACCAACCTTTCTCCTATTGTCTCAGGCTCGTCGGTTCAAGAAACAGAGCCCACTGTTGAACCAGGGCAAGCAGTTACCAGTTTCAAAAAGCCTTCTCCATTTATCGCCATGGGGTCAGATGGAGATGTCTCTCCCAATAAGCTAGTTGATCGGAGAAGAGGTCGCCTGGTAAAAGGGCAGGCTTCAAAAGTTACTCCTTCAAAATCGGGGGCCAAAGACAGCAAAACAGGGTCAGAGGCACCCATTAAAGTTCCTAAAGACAAGTTGTCTGGACCGGAGGCCTCTAGCTTAAGACCCCGGAAAGAAGCCACCGTACCTGAGCCCCAGCCAGAGGTCAGAGTTAAGGAAAACACTGAAGCCCAACAGTCCGGAGGTCAGACTGAACCAGCTCCTATCTCCCCTCACCCAAAAATAACCGAAAACCCCTCCTCAATAATGGAAGAAGTAATGGAGGATTCTATCGAAGAGGCTCCATTTGAGTCTGAAGTCTCCGGACAAACTAGTGATGTTGGTGCTGCCAAGAAGGATAAAGGCAAAGAAAAACTATGCCTTAGACACCCAAATCTGCCAGAGATCCTTAAGGGAAAAGTTGGACCTTGTTTCCACAAGGTCAGTGTTAAATATTTACTTGCTTTGCAAAAAATTAATTATACCTTCATCCACACAGCCGAACTGGGTCAGATGCGAACGAAGTGGGGGATGCCGGAGAATGTGAAAATAAGGATCCCAATAGACCCTGAAACCCCAATGGACTGCAAACTTAGTGAAGTAGTCATATGCACTGAACTTTTTAGCTGGGGACTAAGGTTCCCCTTAGATCCGGAGATAGTGAAATATCTCGACCTCATCAAGCTCTGCCCAAGTCAACTGAGCCCTAATGCCTGGTACACTCTCATGGCATGTATCATGGCTTCCAGACTCTCTGGAATTCCTCTTCTGATGGAGGAATTCGCTGCTGTAGCCAGCCTCTGCAGAAACCCCCATATCCCCTTTTATCACTTCAACATGGGTGATAACTATAAGGCAGTGGATGACCTGCTTGAGTCAGAGAGAAATTGGAGGACTCACTTCTTGTTCGTGAGTGGCGCTTGGGAGAATAGGAGGAAGATCAAAGCCGGAGTCAACCCGAGTCTCCTTACTAGCAGATGGCGAAGTCATCGTAAGAATCCCACCTTAGATTCTCATTTTTATTTTTATCAAATTTGTTTAACTGACTGGTCTTGTCTCTTTCCTTGACAGAGCTGCCTAAAGACTTCAATGATTATTTAAAGTTCGGGCAGACCACTTGTACCAAGATTAACACTTGGGCTGCTGAAAAGTGGGGAAACCGTTTTCATGACGCCTTTACCGGAGGCAATCTCGCAAGGTCCCATCTCTGGAACACTACTCGCCGGAGGGACTTGTCCTGGGAAGAACTTACCACTCCACCCCCTCCGGATGTAGTCCTTAAAATAACACACGCACCGGACGGGTCACTGTATTTTCCTGGTCGAGCCAAGGCTCCAAGTAAGATGAAAGGAAAAAAAGGTAAGGGCAAGAAGAGTGCGGTTGAGGCTAACCCTGCCGAAGTGGAGGAAACTGCTCCAATAAACCAAGAGGGTTCCTAAGAGAGACCGGAAACGGGGAGCATAAAGCAAGAAAAGGGAGGCCAAGAAGAAAAAGACCTCCAGGGGTGATGAACTTTCTCTCCGGCCTCCGGAGCCTCTCCCTCCTGTTGACCCTACTGATCCAACAAGAGCAAAAGAGATCCCCGATGACTTTCGAACTGATGAGGTAGGAGGAGCAGACCTCAGTATTGACGGCGTCGACATCACAGGGCTTGAGGGGCTTGGTGAGTACTTTGAAAATCTCCCCAGGGATGACTTTGCTGGGCCCTATCTCCCTCCAAGAACTTCGAACACCGTTACCTTCAATGGTAAATCTTTCACCGTTTCAAGTGAAAGAAAGGCTATAACTCACTCTATACTGAGTACCATTCAGCCAGTGTTAGTCCTGGAGAAACAAGTGCGAGGTCAGGCAGCAATCATTACTGCCCTTACTTCTGACAATGAGAGATTGTCCGGAGACCTCCTTATTGCCAACCAAACCAAAACACTGATGTTTTGAAGAGAGATAACGAGGAGTTTAAGAAGAACCAGGAGGGTTGGGTCACAAAGGTAGCTGCCCTAGAAGATACCATCAAAGGCCTCTGGGAAAAGCAGTCTGAGTTGGAGAAAGATCTTACCTCTTCAAAAGAAGAAGTGAAGGCCAAGGACCAAGTCATTCATACTTTGACCAACGACAAGATCACACTCGAGGACTCGGTGTCCAAGGCTATAGAGGAAAAAGCTGATCTGCTAAGGGAGCAAGAGGCAAAAATCCAGGCCAAGATTGATGCTTATGCCAAAAATGTGATAGACACTCAGGAGGAGATGTATGCCAAAGTGAAGTCGGACATGGTCTTTCTCTTTCACGAAAAGTTCCCGAAGAGGAACCTGGGAGATTTGTGGACTTATGTAGAGTACGAAGACCTTCCCTTCCACACTATGGCTGATAGAGACTTGCATGATTATTCTAGTGTTGACTCATCCGATGAGGAAGAGAACATCGGGGAGAATCCAAATGAGGAGAACGATGACCTCAAGAAGAAAAAGACGAGTGAGGCTGAGCCATCTTCAAATGCTCAGTCTTAGAGTAATTATCTTTTCTTTTATTTTGATTGAACCAAAGTCCTTGGATGGCCAAGGCTTAAAGTCCTTGGATGGCCAAGGCACTTCGGTTATTTTAATGGATGTCTTTATTTTGCACAACTCTTGCATTCTTTCATAGTTTTTTTTTTAATTTTGGTGGCTAGTGTTTAAACAGCCCTTAGTTATTTCATAAATATTCTAAAGTGAGAGTGTTTAAATTCTCCGATGACAAATGTTTAAGTAGTCATCATTCCTTTAATTCAATCCGGCCAGTTTTTAAACAAAAATTTGACAAGAAACAAAGTAAGAACACTCCGAATTTTTAAGAAGGCATCAAATTTTATAAAAGAGCCCGGACACCTCATTAAAACCTCCCCGCGCCACCAGGGTAGGAAAGAGTATGCCCCCAAATATTTACATGGATTTTTAAACAAGTAAATATTTACATAGTTTCTACTCCACGTACACCCGGAGGTGCTCAATATTCCAAGGGTGATTCAAAACCCTTCCATCATTGTCTTCTAGCCAGTATGTTCCAGGTTTAAGCCTTTTAATGACCATATAGGGTCCTTCTCAAGTTGGGGCTAGTTTGCCGAGCAGCTTCTCTTTAGTGTGTAAGAAGACTTTCCTTAACACCTTATCTCCTGGCTGAAAATATCTTCTTTTAACTCTGGAAGCAAACCTGCTTCTCATCAAACCCTGATAGCGTGCAGCTCTAAGGTGAGCCTTAACTCTTCTTTCTTCTATTAAGTCAAGGTGACCTCTAATTGCCACTTGGTTAGCGTGTTCGGAGAATTTTTGAACTCGAAATGAAGGGAGAGTTGCCTCTATGGGAGCTATGGTATCCATCCCATAGACCAAGGCGAAAGGTGATTCTTGTGTTGCAGCCCCAGGTGTAGTCCGGTAGGCCCACAAACCTCTTGTAAATAACTAAGCCATTTTCCAGCAGCCCTTTCTAAATTTTTCTTCAAACCGGACAGTATAGTTCTGTTAGCCACTTCAACCTGACCATTTGCTTGTGGGTGGAAAGGTGAAGAGAAACAATTTTGTATACCTCTAGAGGCACAGCAACTCTCCATTTCCTTGTTGTCGAACTATGGCCCATTGTCCGTTGTTATCTTCTGTGGAATGCCAAATCTGCAACAGATATTGGATAAAATGAATTTTATGACAGCTTTTGATGTTGTACCTGCTAGTGGGGCTGGTTTGATCCAATTCGAAAAATAATTAATAACAACAATTATTGTCCCGCGTCCTCTGGATGCCATAGGTAGAGGTTCCACCAAATCCAACCCCCATCGAGCAAAAGGTATAGGCTCAGAAATTGACTCTAAAGGGATGGCTCGGATATGAATTTCATTGCTATATCTCTGGCATGAGTCACACCTCCTCACCAGCTCCTTAGCATCTTGCATTATAGAGGGCCAATAATAACCAGCCAATAATACTCTCCTCGTTAGAGCCCTGAATCCACAGTGAGCTGATCCCTCACCATCATGTAATTCGGAGAGGACTATTTGAGATTCATCAACCCCAAACAACGTAAGAGGGCTTTACTGTAAGACTTTTTATACAGAACATCTCTTAGAATGATAAAACCACGAGCCTTGTGCTCCACGTTTCTTGCTATTGATTTATCCAGAGGCAAGATGCCATCGGAGAGATATTGAAGGAGAGGAAACCTCCAATCTTGGGGTTGTCCCATCTGTATATCGAAGCTTTCTTCCTCCTTACCCATATTGATCTGGATGGAAGGGCACTCCAGCACATGGATCCAAGGGTATGATTCACTATAGGCTATGGTTGCCAAGGAGTCTGCTAGTTCATTTTCTGTTCGGGGTATGTGCTCATAAACAACACTCTTGAACTTAAGTGCCACATCTTTGATAAGAAGTAAGTATTTTATTAGCTGCTCCTTTTTTGCTTCAGATTGACCTTGCGCATGATGGATAAGAAGCTGGGAATCACTCATCAACTTGACCCTTTTGGCCCCACAAATATGAGCTAACTTTAAACCAGCTATAGCAGCTTCATATTCGGACTCACTGTTAGAATCCCTAAAAGCAAAACATATAGCTTGGTACATTTTGTCACCATATGGAGAGGTCAAGCATACCCCTGCACCACATCCCATAGTACTTGATCCACCATCTGTCCGGATGACCCAGACCTATTTATCTTTCATCTCAGTTGTTTGCTCTGTATCCCTATCTGAGTGGAATTCAACTAAGAAATCATCCACAGCTTGGGCTTGGATTGCTGTTCGAGGAGCAAAATCAATATCGAAGTCCCCCAGCTCCACTGACCACTTAGTCATTCTACTCGAAATATCAGCCTTTTGTAACACGCTTTTCAGGTGATAGGATGTCCGGAAGATAATAGGATGAGCCTGAAAATAAGGCCTCATCCTCCTAGCAGCAATTATCAGGGCTAGTGCTAACTTTTCAAGATTTATATAGCGTTTTTTCTGCATCTATCAAGCTCTTACTGATGTAATACACTGGACGGGGATAATTATCCACTTCCTTTACCAATACAGCACGGATGGCACAACTGGAAACTACCAAATATACGAAGAGTGTCTCTCCATCAACAGGTTTAAATAAAGTCTTGGGGGAGGACAGATTTTTTTTAATCTCATTGAAGGCGTCATCACATTATGACGTCCAGTCAAATCCCTTGGCACCTTTTAAAGTTGAGAAAACGGGGCACATCTGTCCGAAGACCTCGAGATGAATCAATTTAAAGCAGCCAGCCTCCCACTCAACCGTTGTACTTCTTTAATATTTTGAGGAGGCTCCATTTGAAATAAAGCATTAAGCTGGTCCGGATCAGGCTGTATCCCTTGCTCACTTATTATGTACCCTAGGAATTTTCCGGACTGTACTCTGAACACACACTTTTCGGGATTTAATTTTGAATTTACTTTTACTAAGTTGGTAAAAATTTCTTGGAGATCTGCCAAGTGTAGTTCTTCGTCCACACTCTTAACCATCATGTCATCGATGTATACTTCCATATTTCTTCCAATTTGATCAGCAAAGGCTTTGTTTACTAACCTCTGATAGGTAGCCCCAGCATTTTTTAACCCAAATGACATCACCTTGTAACAATGAAGGCCCCTATCAGTGACAAACGTGGTATGCTCTTGATCCGCCGGATCTACTTGAATCTGGTTATACCCGGAGAAGGCATCCATGAAAGATAGTAGCTTATTCCCAGATGTAGAATCCACCAGCTGATCAATCCGGGGACAGGGTATAAATCCTTTGGGTAAGCCCTGTTGAGATCTTTAAAATCAATACACATACGCCACTTGCCATTTTTCTTTTTCACGAAGACCGGATTGGCTGTCCATAAAGGATACTGAGACTCCTTTATATGCCCCATCTTAGTAAGCCTGTCGACCTCTTGAACTATGACATCAGCCTTTTCTTTGGAAAAAACTCTTCTTTTTTGTACCACAGGTGCTATGTCTGTTCGGATGGACAAGTGGTGTGATATAATATCTGCTGGTACCCCAGTAACATCAGCATTGCACCAAGAAAAAACATGTTGATGGTCTTTTAGGAACTTCAACATTTTACCCTTCAGTTCGGATGCCATTTTGGACCCTATCTTAACATTTTTCCCTCTTCCAAAGAATGTGTTTCAACTTCTTCAACCGGTATTAAAACTCTAGGGGTCTCTATGGGGTAATCAATTTCACCATCACCCCAGAAAGCCCCTCAAACTAGTATTCCTCATTGATACGAACCGCTCCCAACGTCCGAGGAGCCAGTGCTGTTGCATAACACTCTCTTGCAATCTTTTGGTTGCTCCTAACAACTCCCACTTGTCCTTGAACAACATATTTCAAACATTGGTGGACTGTTGAGGATACTGCATGCATCCTAGAGAGACAAGACGTCCCTAGAATAGCATTATAACAAGTGGGACAATCCACAACGATAAACAGTATTCTAACCATCTTCTTAAAAGGGCCCTTGCCTAACAAAACTTCCTCTTCGAACTCCCCGATCACATCTGCTGAGCTTCCAGTGAAACCCACAATTGACCTGTTCGAACGCTGAATTACCGCAAGATTTTTCATCTTTTTGTAGGAAGTTAAAAAGAGGATATTGGATGAACTCCCAGTATCCACCAAAATTCGTCTTATGTCATTGCCCCCAATGAATGCTCCTATGACAACAGCATCTTCATGAGGACCTGCTATATCCCTCAAGTCATCCTCATCGAACATAATGAAGGGAAATGGAATCTGTGATTGATAGGAAGTCATGCCTCCCTCCAGTTGGGTAGCTAATGTATGAACGTGCCTCTTCCTTGAAGAAGCAGTGGGTGCTGTCATGGTATCCCCTCCGAAAATTTTGAGTGACTCAAAAAACTTAATAAGCCCGGACACTGTTTTACAACGTTCCTCAATGGCACCCACTCTGTTTCGAGTTGGATCAGGGTCCAAGTATTCTGACACTACATCGAACCTCTCAACTATCACCATAGCTCCCTCTAGAGCGGATGTGCCTACATTGTTTGGACCAGGCCGATGAGCATTATCAGGCCTATTTCCTCCTCTTCTTTTAACATACGCTCCCCACTTTCCTCTTTCAATCAAATTCTGGACTTCTTGCTTTAAAGCAATGCAATCTTCAGTGGTATGGACAGTATCATTATGGTACTGACAGAAGGAATTGTTACAATGCTCCCTAGGAGATTGTAGTGCATCCGGCTTTCTATAGTGTATTTCTTCCTTTGTTATGTCATAAATGGTGGCCACACTTTCTTTTAACTCAGTAAACCACTTCGGTTGAACCCAATGCCCTCTCTTATTTCTAGATTGCTGACTCTGGGCAGGCGCAGCTGGCTGAGACTGAGCTTTTGCTCTGTTATGATCCTGCCCGACCTCCCTTGCCTTGTTTCCGGACTGATTTTGGTTGGGGTTCGGTGCAACCGGGGCAGACCTCACCTGCCTGTGCACCCTAGTTTTCTTTGTTTCATCCACGTTAATTTTCTTTCCGACCTGATTTAGTAAACCTCCCCATTTCATGGCCTTTTTTCTGGTCACTAAATCAGCCAAATTTCCAGGGTTTAAGCCCTACCTCAGAGAAGCTAGTGCTACCTGCTCGAAGCAATCAGCCAACCCATTTTTGGTATTTACAAAGCGACTTATATATATTCTTTCAGAGATTCATTCGGTTCTTAGGCACAATGGATAATTGTATCTCCATTGCCCTTCACCTCCTTACTTCCAACAAACTGCCTCCGGAAGGCCACCCAAACGGTATCGAAATTTCTGATGCACCCCGGTGGTAGGCTGTTATACCACTTCAGGGTGCTCCCCGTAAAAGACTGGGAGAACGCTCTACAAAGCAACTTATCGTCATCATCGAAATTCATCATGAAATTTTTGAATTGTTCTAAGTGATTGGCCGGGTCTTTACTGCCATCGTATTTTTCCATCTTCGTGCTATCGAACCTCTTGGGGAGGTTCCCGGATAGGATATTGGAAGACAATGGAGATTGTCTACAATTCCAGCCACGGCTGAAAACGGTATCTTCGTTAGGAGTTGCAAAGATACCTGGATCATCATGGAAGGCAAAAGGATCCACCAGCATCCGGTCTATGTGCCTCCGGCTATGAGATGATCCTTTGCCTATATGTCTCTTTAACTTTCCATGCCTATCCCTTTTTCTTGAATACTTCTTAACCAACTATTGTTTCTTTTTAGATCGACCCTCATCACTGCTAGAGGACAAGGATTCTTCAATTCCATCTTCGTCCGAGGAGCTACTGGAAGACTTTGAGTCTGAATCAGAGCTCTCCACTGGCTTGGACCGGTAAGAGTTTTTGGAGCTAGCATGAGTCTTCTTCGTACTCACATGGGTCTTCGAAGGCTCATGCTCTCTAGGGTTGTCAGTATGATGAGCAACTGACACTTTCGACTTCTCTTTTATGCACATCTTTGCCTTCTCTGCCCTTAGAGCTTCTATTTCACCCTTTAATCTATCACGCTCCTGATTCATTCAGACTGAATTTTCTGATGGTTTTGAATGCTAGATTTAGGCACCGTCGTTCCTCCCACTGTGGTGTCCAATTTGGTGTGGTTTATTTTTGTCTGAGGGTAAGTTTGTAATTTCTGTTTAGAGTTTTGTGGAGTTTTGTGAGTATTTAATGTTTGGGTAGAATGTAGAGGGAGAATTAAGCTGTCTGGTTGTATTTAATTTTTATTACCCTCATTTAATGTTGGTGGTTGGGTATTTATACCCTTATATTTGGGCCACATGGGCTTTCGGGTCGTGTTTAATGGACTCGGGTCGAGTTTAAGGACCCATTAGTTCTAAGTAGGGGAACATGCAGCTTAGTCAAAAAGTGATTAGGTTTTAAGTACTTTAGTTCTGTTCGAACAGTCCAATAGATGATGGTGTCCGAACTGCCCCTGTCCGGTTAGGTGGACATTTTCCGAATTGACCCTGTCCGAGGTGGTGACAAAATCCGACTCATCATTGAAGACCTATTATAGTTATCTAATTTCTTCCCATATTTCTGTCCACTGAGCTATCTTCAGTTTTAAAGCTATGTTGATTATCTAATTTCTTACTACTAAGACAATTCCCACTTATATGATCTTTTTTTTTGCAGATCAACATTTCAACTTAAAACCAATAATGTTCTTGTTTGTATCTCTCCTTCGGGGCATTCCCCTGATATTTAGTCCACAACCCTTCTTCATCAGAGTCACTTCCTTTTGAATTTATAGCACGTTTCATGGTAATATACTATTTTTTTCATAGAGTATAATGTTAAAAACGTGTGCATACACATTTAGAAAATAACTCAAGAGGATAATTTATTTATATTCATCTTAAACCTTGACTTCTACCATATTCAAATATTGAATTTATCAAGTGTTTATAAATATCATTATTATCATCCTTTTGGAACATGTATAACTACTTCTTAAGATGAAGTCTGAAGAGTCTTCAGACACATTTCAAAGTATCTCATCTCTCAAACTCAATATCAGAGCACTATGGGCGTTTGACAATACTTCATATTCAATTTCCACTTTAACTCTCCCATTAATGAAGACATATATTCCTATATGTAAAAGCAATGCTTAGACATTAATTCTTCATAAATTTAATTCATTATCTATGGTGAATATCATGATCGAACTTTATCGAACTCATATTTATGATTCTGACAGATTTTCCAGATGCAATTTGAATCACTAAAATTAAAATTTGAAGCAAATTCTTCTTTCTAGTTCATGGTTATCACTAACAAGTGATATTGTTACATACTCCACCCTCATCGCACCACTTGTTAGGGAGCTCACAATATCACAAAGGAGAGGCTTAGAATTTAGTTGAGACATAGAGTTAGTGGTGAAAACTTGCTCCAAGTGTGGTATGAAAGAACAAAGCTTCGATTTTTTACTCACAAACAAAAACGTTAACAAGAAAAACTAAAAAACTAAAATCATACAAACAACATAAAAGATTTAACATGGTTTGAATCAGTGGGATATCCTACAGCCAGAAGCAATGTATTACTGATTTTAAAAAGCAATAAAAAGTAAACTGAAGAGAAATATTAACATAATCTCTAAATAATACTTTGCTACAAAGCTTCTAAAAAAAGTACAAGCTTACAGAGAAAAATCTCGCTTCTAGTGTTTTGCTTAGTGGTATTCCTAACTTTCTTTTCTAGAGACTCAGCTTATTCGATAGTTCTTCTCTCTCAACATCAGCTTTGTACATCTTTCTCAGTATTTATAAACCAAAAATGAAGGAAAATATGAACTTCATGCTCACAACTATCTATTTACCCAACGAACATATGAGAGGTAGTGGCACCTACCCACTACAATTCATACTATCTACATTATCTAACAAGTAGTGGTACCAACCTCTTTTCCTTGTATCACCACTATTATTCCTAAAACCTCTTAAACATACTCTCATATCAAACTTTTTGTTAATGATTAAGGATGTCTCATATTTTTAGAATCTTCTCATAATATCAAAACCTAATTTCATTCACGAAAAAATATAAGTATATTTTGAAGCTTCGACATGTATATTTATAACATCTAAGTTTTAGGTGGTAATGTTAACACAATTAGGTTCTAGCATTGCACTACATTCATCTAGGTTTCAACATGTAATGTTGTTGTAATTAGGCTCTAACAATAAAGTTTATACACCTATGTCGGGGCATGTAATGTTTTGTACTTAGGTTCCAATAGTTCATGCACTTAAGTTCCATTACAACTTGAACACTTTAGTTCCAACTTTTACATCAACACTTAAGTTTCATATTAAGATTAAACAGTTAAGTTCAAGCTTCAACTTCAAACCTTAGTTCCCGGTTTAGCACTTAAGTTCCATCTTCAGCTCTTAAGTTTAAGCTTCAACTTCAACATATAAGTTTCAACTTCTACTTCAACACTTAAGTTTCAAGGCTTAGAACAGTGATTCTTTCCTCGACTACCATGATTCTATACATATAGTGTGTTGACTATAAAACATCCGATGGAAGTCCCTCAGAATAATAGATTTTCAATAAAGTTAGGGTTCAAATAAAAGGGAAAGATAACCTTTGATATGGCTATGGGAAAATTAGGGTTCAAATAGGGAAAGATAATCTTTGATATGGCTATGGGAAAATTAGGGTTCAAATAAAAGGACCAATATTTCATTATGATAGTGGATGCACCATCTTGATATAATTTAATTTTGGAAAGTCCTTGGTTAGACAACATGCATATGATAGTTTCAACAGTTCGTCAATATCTTTTCTACATAGTCAATAGAAACATTTGTGTAATCTGAGTAAATAAAAGAGTTTCAAAATATTATTATGAGGTTGCCTTATAATTTAAAATAGATAAATCCAAAGGGCCTCAATCATCTTTGATCGTATGGATAAACTCGGAGACCCACCTCCCCCATCAAAAAGAGCCCAAAGAGAAAGTGTAAAGTATTCATATAGAAAAAAATATCTAATTCACCTTGGTCGAGACAAACCTACCACCGTCAAGTACAAAATAATCAAGTTTTAAATATAAATTTAGATAAGTTTGTATGGACTATTCATAACATAATATGAGTTCTACAAGAATTAGTATGCCCAAAGGTATCCACCGATAACAAATTTTGGTAGTAAAGCATAAAAGAATATTTTTCTCCCAACAAAACATGAATTAATAGGGAAAAGACTGGATAAACTCAGTGTTGTAGGACGAATTAAAGAATCACATTGACAATATGAACAACCAACCCATTGTTTATAAAGAAGAATAGTGAAAATTAGAGGGTGTGTCTTGACTTCACTGACTTAAAGAAAACTTTTAAGGATTGAAAGTGTACTTTATTGCTACAAAGTTATGTCTTTTAGACGAAAGAATGTTGCGTCACATATCACAAACTAGTCAATAAAACCTTTGTAATGTATGTTGACATAAACGTTCATGCATATATTGATGATATATTGGTCATTATTACCCAATATGAAGACCACTTGGATGAACTGGCCGAAATCTTACCAAACTTAAGAAGAATAAACTTAAACCTTAATATAGAGAATTCCACCTATTATGTAAGGTATAGAAAAATTGTAGGTTACATGGTTAGTGAAAAAAACACAAGCATACCTTACGCAACTCTCCAACTTGGTTGTAATAAATTTCCCTCGAAGAACTAAAGACGTCTAATTATGCATATAAACGAGTTGCGCTAAACATATTAATTTCAAGGTCTTCAAATAAGTTTTAGCCCTTCTTCCATGTATTAAAATGAGTAGAGATATTCAATTCGAATCCAACCTCTAATGAAGCCTATAGTAATATAAAACGTTCATAGTCTCCCAATGGTATTAATTGGTGTAGACTAAATTCGATCTTTGAGAGAAATATAGAGAAGTAGAGTTTAAAGAGAGAAAGTCAAGAGAAAGTAGATAGTTTAACCAAAAAGTCATAATCCTTTATTAAGTTCAACATTGGCCTTCATATATAGGCGTAAAGACGTAAGTGTAACATAATTTCTTATGAAGAAGTTATAATTGCATACTTTCCCTTTATCTTTACTCAAAGCCTTAAGTTTCTTCCACAATTATGCAACGTATTATACAAGGCTTTATTTGTTACATTTTGATCCTCAACATTATATTTCCTTATCATTAGCCCCCTTAGTTCTTATGAAAGTCAGTGAATGAGAACTAATTATCATCGGAAATATTTATTAGTAAAGAAAAATCCCTTCAACTATAGTTCGAACTGCGTTGGGTTAAATGCCCCCATATTTTTTTATAAAGAGCGTTGTCCTCGAATTAAAGAAACCTATTGTTGACGCTTTGAATATCTCCATATGGAAACGTTTTATTCTAACGGTTATAAACGTTCGAAGCAAAAATAAAATGAGTGATGATGCCCTACGAACTAGGTCTGCCACTAGGCATGTCAAGCTCTCATTTACGCAACCATTTAGAATTTTGCCCAATTATCTTCTCCATCTTTTCCACTTCCCTCTCCCTTGGTCATTTCTATAAATACTTCTTTGTGCATGAGTTTTCTTCACATAATATTTTTAGAGAGATATAGTTTGCTTGTTTCTGAGATTTCTTGGCTACCTTCATCTGATCTTCAATCTCTAAGTTACATTTATCGGAAAACACAAATCCACCACCCATCGTTCAATTTTATTTATGAGAAAGATCCAAAACTCAAAAATCCAAGAGAAAAAGAACCCAGAAATCCATCCTCCCCAGATAAACAAAACCTCACTTTGGAGCATACGACTATTTCTGCATAAGTGAAAGGGCAGACGAATATAGAGAAGTTGGATTAATAAACAACGCTTCTCGATTTTCCACTGATGCAATATATTACTGTAACTTCGATCGAAACTCAACTCCTCCTGCATTTTCAAATCGATCTCTTCAAGAAGAAAGCCAGTCATAAAAAACTCAAACACAAAAAATGCCTCGAACTTTACCATCACAAGCAAAAACATCTCCTCGGATTTATTCTTCAATACCTGTTCTTCGAAGTTATCGCAAAGTAACTCAGGCCATATCTTCTTCAAGAAAAGAAAAAGAAAAATCATCTTCTCCCAACTCTAAACCACCTCGACAATTGCGCAAGGAGACCCCCTAAGTTCATAAAAAAACTCACCTTTCCAAAAGAATAACTTTTATAGCTATGGGACAAGACGCTTAAAACACTTCACCTTCAC
This sequence comes from Limnanthes douglasii subsp. nivea, assembly GCA_036936605.1. Lineage (NCBI taxonomy): Eukaryota > Viridiplantae > Streptophyta > Magnoliopsida > Brassicales > Limnanthaceae > Limnanthes > Limnanthes douglasii. Next base: position 21,061,005 of record JAUPFV010000001.1, on the reverse strand, counting down.
ATGTCCAATGTATTGCAACAAACCATTCTCCATCTTCTTATCCCCTAACGGAAGTTGTTGAGATAATTACAGACTCTCAACAAAATCCCTCAAACGAAGAACATATAAAACCAGCCTCTAATCCCAACACACCTCAACTTATAGATAAGGCATCCGAGGAAGAAACTGACTTTAAAGCTACCCATTATAATATTGATGCTGAGACTGATGATTATGCTTCGAAAGTATCATATCAGTTAAACATACTACGAAAACAGAAGAACCGAGAAAAAACGGAGGGAAGAAAAAAACTGTTATTGAACTTCTGGAGGAGTTTGCTACTTCAGTTAGTGACAACCTGAAGCTACTTAATTGATAATATATATTGGTGTTAAAAAATGTTATATATATTTATTATTAAGAATCCCAAGATGCCTCCTTGAAAAATCAATGAGGAATGCCAGATAATATCGCGCTTCGGTTTCGAAATAAGGAAGAAACACCACTGAATTGTGGAAAATATGAATTAGTGGTGTATCTTGAAATTATCAATTAGGGTCTTCGATTTCTGTTAGACCTAATGATAGTGGAATATTTTGAGCTCCTCGAACTTTGTCCTACGCAATCTTATCCCAACCAATGGTGCACCGTAATTTCTGTAATCATGGCCTCCAGACTTGCTGAAATTCCACTTTTCATTCAAGACTTCATCGCCTTGACCAAACTTTCGAAAGGACGTGCTATTCCCTTATATTATCTCAGTCTTGATGGTGATCTCAAGATAATCGATGACTTTGTTGAGGCTGACAAATTTTAGAAACAAGACGTTTGTCTTTATTTCTGGGGCATGGGAGAACGGGAAAGAGATATCTGAAGAGAACCCATCGCGATCATTCGTTAAAAGAAAATTGATGTTGCTGAGAAAGGAATGAGGGAAATCTTTGGTGGTTTTTTGGAGGACCAATTTCACGGATTCCAAGCTGCCATATCAGAATTCCTTAGAGGAATCATTTATCTCAAAATCATCTTAGATTTATGCATAAGAAATAGATGAAAGAGCTCAACTCTTCTCACAAAAATAAGATAGAACAGCTCAATCTAAACATGCTCAAGAGTTATCTGAGGAGAAACAAAGATACTCCACTCTTCAACTTTCACTAAACAAGAGTAAGGATGAAAAGAAAAAAACTCACAGAAAAAAAGGATACTTAAGACTCAGTTCGAGGAAGAGAAACAACTTGTTGTGGAGGCTGCTGAAAATGAATGTCGGAAGGACATGCTAACAGCCATAAAAAATATTGAGGAGCAAAAAACTGTTAACCTTCTTCGTGAAATTCATGCCTCATTTCCAAAAGTTGACCCTTCAAAATTTTGGGAGTTGATTCTCATTATAAATCTCCATAGTGAAGCTTTTGATCCAGTACTTAGCTCTCCATCCGAAGAAGAGGAATCAAAAGAAACTGCTTCTAAACAAGGGGAATCCTCTGGATAAAACTCCGAGGATAAATAACTTTACTATCTTTCTTATTTCTTTTTTTTTTGTACTTGTCATCCAACTATTATATGATGACTTAATTTTGGTGAATGTTAATTGACTTGGCATTCAAAAATTTGTTTTTGTGTATCATCAGATTATCATTAATGCAACAGTATTTTGTTTCTCTTATACTTTAACTACTTTTATATTTATAATTTCATAAAAGAAGGCATGTTTACCTCGAAAAATTACACCTTCAACACAAATAATTTATTTAAAGAACGTAGCAATTCGAATATTATAGTGCGTTTAAAGAATATAACACTTAGAATATTATAGTGCGTTCAAAGAACGTAGCACTTCGAATATTATAACGCGTTTAAATAACGTAGCATTTCGAATATTATAGTGCGTTTAAAGAACGTAGCACTTCGAAATATTATATTGCCTTTAAATAACGTAAAACTTTGAATATGGTTGTTTCTTCGAAAAATGTTTATAATAAACATACAACACTTTGGAATAGTTACTCTTGGTCAACTTCAAAGATGATCATTCTTTGACTAGTTACCAAAATAATTTAAATCTTTATACTTAAACAATTGTTGGCTAAAAAAGACTTGTATTTATAACATCCAATATTTACATAGCCTCTCATTAAAACCTCCCTGGGTCATCAGGGTAGGAAAGAGTGTGCCAAGTATTCAAAACGTTTTCAAGAGAAAAAATGACTCCCAATACAATTTTAGATGTTGTATATTCCAAGGATGCTGAAGCATCGTCCCTTGCTCATCACAATTGCGATAAGAATCCGGTTTTATTCGTTCCACAACCATATAGGGATCGTCCTGATTTTGGGCCATCTTTCCGAGGTGCTTTTCCTTAGTATGGAGGAATACGTTTCTTAGAACTTTATCAACAAATTTGAAATCTCTCCTTTTTAACTTCGGATTATATCTACTCCTCATAAGAGTTTGATAATGAATCATATTCAGATGAGCTATAATTTGTTTTTATTTAACCAAGTCTATGGACTCCTCTTTTTACTTCCTCATTCAGGTCCTCAGTATACTGAAGCACTCTATAAGAAGGTAATGTAGACTCTTCATGACTAATAACATCCATTACATACACTAAGGCAGAAAGAATTTATTTAGTGGCCTCTTTAGGAGTTGTTCGATCAGCCCATAACACCTATTGCAAATAGTTAGGCCATTTTCATGCAACACATGTAAAATTATTCTTTAGACGTTCTAAAATAGATCTATTTGTGACCTCCACCTGACCATTTTCATGGGGATTAAAAGGTGTAGAAAAACACTGTGTAATTTCCCTCGAAGCATAAAAAGAAGCCATTTCCCTATTGTTGAATTGAGGACCGTTATGTGTGGTGATTTTTCAACGCACCCCAAAGCAGTAACAAATATTGTTCACAATAAACTTAATAGCATCCTTGGCGTTTGTTCCAGACAGTGGTTCAGCCTCTGTCCACTTCGAAAAATAGTGTAAAGCCACAATAATCATTTGGCGTCCTCCAGAAGCCATGAAAAATGGTCATACTAACTCTATTCCTCATATGTCAAAAGTGATGGCTTTGGTAATGGACATGAGTGGAACTGTAGGTTTGTGAATAGAATTAGAAAATCGTTGACAAGTATCACAACCTCGAACTAAACTCTTAACATTGTTCATAGTAGAAGGCCAATAATATACTACCAACAAAACCTGGCATGTCAATGCCTTGAACCCACATTGTAATGAACCCTCACTATCATGTAACTCTGATAAAATTTCCCGAGACTCTTGTTTATTCAAACAATGCAATAATGGCTTACTCAAAGACTTTTTGTATAACACCCCATCTAATAAAACATAGTCGTTAGCTTTATACTTCAATTTCTTAGCCAATTGAACATATTGAGGCAACGTTCATCTTAACAAAACGTTCAGGATATTAGTCCTCGAGTAACTTCGAATTACATCTGGTGTGATAAAAAATTCTTATGCATATTTATATTGCTTTGACCGGGTTAGAATTAAAGGACTCTCATGTAGTAAAATTCATGGATATTCTTAAGTGTAAGCCAGGGTTGCCAAAAATCAGCAACTGTATTGTCTCCTCAGCTGATATTTTCTACAAACATGCTCAAACAGAAGATTCAAGTTTCGAACTTCTCGAAGATATAAAATTGAGTTATCATTTTTAGCTTCGTAAACACAGACCACATGATTTGTTATTAATTGGGAATTTATTTTCAAACGAAATGAAGTTTCCCCACAAATGCTCGCAAGCCTTAAACTAACCAATGCAGATTCATATTCAGCTTCATTATTTGATGCATGAAAACCAAATTTAATGGCTTCAAGCATTGTCTCCCTAGATGGAGCAATCACTTGAGCTCCCGCAGTGCATCCTAGAATGCTAGAAACTCCATCAGTTCGAACCACCAACATCGAACTCCTTTGTAAGAGCTCCTTGTCTATCTCTTTAACTGATCTACTTGAATGAAACTCAACAAGAAAATCAACTAAGGCTTGGGCCTTGATAGCCGCTCGAGGAGCGAAAATGATAAATCTCCCAGCTCTACTAACCATTTGGTCATCCTTACAGAAATGTTAGGGTGCTGCAAAACATGTTTTAAAGACATGGGAATTTTTTTTAGCTTCAAATATATTTTCTCTTCGACCATCGAACTCTTACTGACATAATACACTAGCTTCAAAATTCTCGAATCTTCACTTACCAACACAGCACTTATTGTGAAATCCAACACTATAATATACAAAAAGAGTTGCTCTCCAATTCGAGGCTTGGACAGTATCTATGGTGATGACAATATTTCCTTAATGCTTGAAAAATGTTGTTTCACATTCTGAGGTCCACTCAAATTGCTTTGGTCTTCCTAATACTTGGAACAAAGGGAAACATTTGCCAAGAATCCTGGAAATGAATCTGCTAAGAGCAGCTAACCTTCCTATTAAGACCTGCACTTCTTTGGTAGTTCGAGGTGATGTCATTGATACCCAAGCCTTTAGCTTCTCTGGATCAGCTTGTATCCTATTTTCACTAATAACATACCCCAAGAAGTTTTTTGATCGAAGTCCAAAAGTACACTTCTCGGGATTTAGCTTCAATATGATAGCTCTTAAATTTAAAAAAGTCTCATCTAAATCTTCCAAGTGCGTCTCATCTACTAGACTCTTAACCAATAGGTCATCAATATAAACCTTTATTTTTATTCCAATTTGAGAAGCGAAGGCTTTATTTATTACCCTCATATATTTTCCAGCCTTCTTTAACCGAAAAGGCATAACCCTATAACAATACAAGCCTCGGTACGTGATGAAGGTGATACTCTCTTGCTTCTTGGATCCATTTGAATTTGATTATACCTTGTGTATGCATTCATAAATGAAAAAAAATCACGAAGTGGAATAATCAATTGGTCTATTCGAGGAACAATAAATGGATATTTAAGGAGACGCTCGATTTAAATCTATGGAGTCGACGCACATCCTCAATTTCCAATTCTTCTTTGTAATCACCATTGGGTTTGTTTTCTATAAGGAGTATTATGACTCTCTTATATGTCCGACCCTTGATAAAAAATCCACTTCAGTAACAATAGCCTCTCATTTATCAAAAGAAAAAGCATGTTTTTTCGTATAACAGGTTTAACCTTCGTATTAATTATAAAACAAAAATCATAACAACTGCTGACGTAAAGCTGGGGTAAGTAAATCCTATTGAAGTACCTTCTCATCTGGAAAAGCATACTTTTCTATACTTCACTTACTGTTAAAGAACCCGGGGTTTCCCTCCGATCACCAACCCTTTCCTCGACATCCAAGGTCAATTCTTCTGATTGTTGTTCAACCATTTTATCACCACTGCTTGACCATCAGATTCGATGAATTGTGGCATAACATTCTCTAGCAACCTTCTGATCATTTCGGAAGACCACCACGCGATATTCGATGACATACTACAAGCATTGGTGGACTGTATATACAACTGGATATATTATTGAAAGCCAAGATCTCCCGAAATGGCATTATAACTGGCCGGACATTCCACTACCATGAATAAAACTTGAACCTTGTTTCTAAAAGGCCATTTCCGAAACACACCTCACCCTAGAATAAAATAAACATCTCTCTTACCATACAAATGAGTAGACATACTTTCTTCTACTTGAGTAGCTAAGCTCACTACATGCCTCTTTCTAGAGCTATCAGTATTGTCAGTTATAATATCTCCTCCAAAGATTGCCAACGACTCAAAGCATTCACATAAACTTCGAACTCATCCTTGTTTTACTAGCTCATCCACTTCCATCAGAATAAGTCGATCGAGATGTGTATCCAAATATTCTGATGCAACATTGAAATCATCGATCGTAGAATCCATAATCATTGGATTTTCTGACTGTGAATTTGGATTTGTAACCTATGAAGTCGATCCAACATGAGCCTTTGATCATTGCTCTGTCGTTTAACATAAGGTAACAACTTACTATTTTCAATCAGAGTTTGCAGCTTCTTCTTCAAAGCGATACAGTCTGCTGTATCATGTCATATGTGGTTATGATATTTACAAAACCCGTTATTACGTTATTCCCTTGGTCTATTTATCGAAGCAGGTTTTTTGAAACTCACGTACCCCTTAGCATTTTCGTAACTTGCAGCAACGTTTTCTGTCAAATCAGCATAGTACTCTGGCATTATCCATTGATTTGGCCTCAGTCTCTGGAATTGATATCCTGTAGCTTAAGTTGGGTACTCTCCGGTTCGAGGAGGAAAATTGTTGTTGTTCCTCGGACGTGATGGTTGGGCTGAGTCTGAAGAATTCCCCTAATTATTTGGCACCTCCCTTGAAGTCTTTTGACTAGACCCAACTACTTCTCAAACTCTAGCTGACTCTTCTACTTTAATCTGATCTTCCACCTGAGCCATCAGCACTCCAAAAGTCAAAGATCTTTATTTAGTTGTTTTATTCCCTATACCTCTTGGTAACAATCCTTGTAAAAATATTTCCATTATTATTCACTGCTCGCAATTATCTAAACCAACTTTGGTTAACACAAATCATTTAGTATAGTCCTTCAACTTTTCTCCTACTCCTTTTTTGCACTGTATTATTGTGTCTCCATTTTCCTCCATCTATTTACTTCCCACAAATTACCGTCGGAAGGCTGTATAAAAATCTTTGAAATTAGAGATGGATCCCTTCGAAATCCTAGTGTACCATTTCAAAGCTTCTTCTTTGAACGTTTGAGAGAAAGCTCTACACACCAACCTATCATTGTCTTAGAAATTCATCATATAGCTTTTAAACTGTTTGATGTGGTCATCAAGATCTTGCATCTCATCAAACTTTTCAACCTTAGAGATATCGAATCGCTTTAGAAGAGTGATGGACCTTTTCTCAGTTGTCGAATGAGAATTTCTCCAGTCAATTCTGTGTACATACTGATTATCATTTCTAGTTCCCATAACAGCATACGAGTTTTGATCCTCCATCCATGGATATTGATTCAATGTGTTCCCTTCACACCATTCTGTTTACCTCAAACAGCGAGGTATATTCTCATTTCTTGTTTTGTATTGTATTCGTGATTTTCAAGGTTGATCTTTTTCCTCTTTCGAAGACCCCTGGTACCACTTGTACTCAAATCTTGAATTGTTTAACTCATCGTTACTAGACGTAACATATCTTTGCTTATCATTTTCTCTTTTCGCAAGGTATAACGCTCTTTGTTAGATTCAATATATTTTTTCTTCTGCTCACTTCGAACTTGGTGAGCTGTACAAGATCAATCATATTGGCTATCAACATCATTTTTATCATCCATCTGCCTGACCTTAGGTTTCAACCTATCCTATTGAATATCATGCTCTCTTTGATCATACTTCTAATTTAGAGCTATGATTTTATCTAATAACTTCGCCTTTCAATATCTGACTGAGTCTTTTGAGCTGAAACTGACTCATCTTTCTGACATTCCCCTCATTGCACGTCAAGTTTTAGCGTTTCAACTACTTTTCGAACCAAATGATCATTTTCATTAATTGGCCAATTATCGATCAAAATAAATTCAAATAATCGAACAATGGTCCCAAATTGGATGTAGACTAAATTCGATCTTAGAGAGAAAGTCAAAAGAAAGTAGATAATTTAACAAATAAGTAAGAATCCTTTATTAAGTCCAAACCTTGCCTTTGTATATATGCGTAGAGAGTTAAGCGTAACAAAAGGTTTAATTACATACTTATCCTTATCTTTACATAAATCCCTGAATTTCTCACATAACTATGCAACTTACGATACAAGGTTTTATTTATTATATTGTTATCCTTAACATTTTATTTCCTCAAAAAACGAGAGACGTCCAATTATGCAAATAAACTAGTTGCGCTAAACATATTAATTTTAACGTCTTCAGATAAGTTCCATCCATTCTTCCATGTATTAAAATTGAGTAGAGATATTGAATTAGAGTCCAACATCCGATAAAGGTTTCAATAATATAAAACGTTCGTAGCCTCCCAGTTGTATTTAAAAAGCCGAAATCAAATGAGCTCTTATATTTGTATTAGTAATTTCGTAATTTCGTGTTAGTTTTATGTCAGTTAGAGAAGAAATATATATATATATATATATATTATGTAATTATATCCTTATTAGTTGTCGAGACCCGCTACCTATAACTAGAAAAACTTACCTTGGTGTCGCCATATAACTGAGGTCGTACTTTAAGGATCATACTAACGTAGTAAGAGCCTCATTCCCTCTAGGAAGCATATAATAAAATTGTAATGTGTCTGGACGACTAACTAGATATTAAGTAGAGCTACTGGACTACAATATAAAATTTGAACCAATAAGTGCAATTGAGGCCAGAGTAACATATTTCTTATCATACTTTCAATCATAAAGTTTTATACATTTAGCATAACAACCAAAATTAATTTAGAAGGCTAAACCAAATGAAGGAAACAAAACTTAGGCCATGTAGCAAGAAGTCAGCGAATATATCCATAATGAGAAACCATGACATATTCTATCAGAATATTTTCTTAAATTACTATCTAACTTTCCATAAGAATCCCTTTGTTAATCATATTGTGAATTTGATTAATGAACAAAACAATTATATGAAGAACAAATAATTTCTAAGGATTGATGATTTGTAGCCCTCGTCATAAATATAGTATCTAAAAAATCAAGTGATAAGAAGTTCTTTAATGTAGAAAAATGAAAAGATAAAAGTAGTAAATTTTTATATTCTTTAAATCGAAAACGCGGAAATAAGAATCAAACGATATCCAAGAAAGTTTCTTCCAATAAAGTTTCTTGATATCTAAGAAACTTTCTTCCCTTCTCTGATTTCCATCTTTCGTGATTCTTTGATTGATGCTATCAATCACTTTAAACATATTTCTATTCTACTCCTCTCTGATTACCTTTTTGGCTCTTTGCATGCTCAATTATGGAATTCTTCCTGATTCCACAAGAAGCTATGAAAAAATCTACTCAAAACGATACAACACGGAATGGTTCTCAACACACAACCAATGCAGAAATTGTCAAGAAAATAAAATAAAATCAAGAAAACTTTAAATTCAAACTAGAAAGTGTTATTCACAAAAATGATCACATTTCTATTCAATATGGCAAGAACATTCAAGATCAGCTGAAGAATCTATCGAAACATACAATTGTGGGAAAGTTTGATCAAGGTTTTCCTAAAAGAAATCTTCTCATACAATTTATATAATCATTAAAATTTGAAACTGACTACAGATATAAAATATGGGACTCCGGGCATATCTTCTTCGAACACAACTCAAAATATAATCTATGCAAATTGTGGTCTAGATCTGTATGGACTATTGGAAGCACTATGATTCGTATTTTAAAATGGTCTGGAGATTTCAAAGTTAACTCTGAAAGCTCGATCTGACTTGTCTGGATTAAAATTAAGACTCCAAGGACATCTATATAACAAGAGCATAAAAAAGACCATTGCTTCTATAGTTGATGACCCTCTACTCATTAAATTTCCTGGAGAAAACAGAGCATACCACTCATATTGCATGTCTTGGGTTGAAATGAATGTGAGAAGAAAGCTGCTGAATGATGTGTGGATTAGATTTGGTCGCAATCAAAGCTGATGGGCTAAAATTACCTACATATATGTCATTATATATTGTAAGAATTGCGGGTCATAATATACAACAATGCAAGAAATACCAACCTGAAACTCAACTTGACACTAAAAAGAATCTGGTCAGTACTACAAATCAAGATGACATTATTACGTCTCAGAAAATCAAAGATAACAGAATAGAGAAGTACAATAAGCAAATGAATTTTTTTTATAATAAACCTTAAAGACAGCTATAAGTCTAAAGGGTTTAAGAAGCAGAAAAAGGCTGATCTGGATGACGGAACTCAATCTATCTCAATATATCAATACATTGAACAATCGAAGACATTAAGAGAAGATTTCAAAACTCCAGAGCAAGGAGAAATCATTGAAGCAATTCAGACTTTAGGTTATGGTTATACTATTAATACTATTTTAGACTATGAAAACCTGGTTTCTGAATCCTGTAAAGCTTCCATTGAATTAGAGAAGAGATGATCAAGACACAAGCTTCACATAAATATTCGACAAGAAACTAAAGGAAGTTAAAGGCAAAAATAAAACAAAAATCAAGATTATTAAGGACTTGCAATTCATAGGAACAAGTAAACCTAAAACCTCTCTTACTAATCATGATTAGTATTCTCAATTGGAATATTAAGTTAGTTGCTATTCAGGAACCTTTGACTAGCAGTGATAATATTGATGGTATTGCAAAAAAGCTAGGTTTTAACAAATTCAAAAATAATATATCTAACAAAAGTTGGTTTTTTGGCATGATGATATCACAATTAAGGTCTTAAATGATCATAATTAATGCATCCATTTGGAAATTAGTCATAATCTTTATAATCATTATTTTCTTGTAATAGTGGTTTATGCTAAATGCTAGAGAGTCAATAGAATTGACCTTATCTTTCATTTGGATGGAGGTTAACTCTAATTACTACTGTTCTTATGAGTATTATAGTTTACTTGATGTATAGTAATTCCATCCCCAAAGGTCTTATATATAAAATTGAAAATATTTTTGATAGATTTCTATGGGGAACTTCCAATTCTGATAAAAAAATTCATTGCTGTAGATGGAACTATATATGTAAAAATTTCGAGGAAGGAGGATTCAATATCAGAAAATTATATGATATTAAAAAATCCATCTCCTGTAAGATATTGTTAAGTTTCAAGTATAAAAAAACTCTTTGGGCTCATCTAATGAATAACATCTATTGCAAAGATTTACATCCTTTGCAGATATCATATTCTAAACCTGGTTCTATGATTTGGAAAAGGCTGGCAAGAATAAAAAAATATGCAGAACCTAATATAAGCTGAAGGCTTGGATCAGGTATGCTGGACTTTTGGCTAGACAATTGGTCTAATCATAAGCCTTTATTAACTTTAGAAGACAGCGTTGATAACATTTGGTTCAAGACTAAAAAGGTTAATTCCTACTGGTCTAATAATTCATGGAAACGAAATGGCTTAAATGATCTCCTGTCTCCTAATGATATAGACAAAATTAAGACTTTCTCTATAAAGTCTGATAATACTGATACTAAATTTGGAATATATCTAAAAGTGGCAGTTTCATTCTAAAGGAAACTTGGGACTATGTTAGACATCATTATAATGAATCTAACGTTTTTAAAAACATGTGGAATACGCTGACCCTTACAAAATAATTATTCTTTCATTGGAGGATGACTAATAACTTTATTCTTACTGACATCGTTATACAGAAAAAATACATTTTTATGGCTACGAAATGTCAATTTTGTATGAACTATGAATTATCTAATCACTTGTTTGTTTCTTGTAAGTTTGTTTGGCATATTTAGAGACACTTTGCAGATATTTTCAAGCTCCAAATTTTAAACTATATGACTATAAAATATATGACTATGACTTGGTTTTGGTCTTCTAGCACGGCCACTCATATAAGACATATTATGCCTTCAATCATATATGGTGTTATATGGAAATACAGAAGTAAATCTAAGATTAATGGCAAGGCTACTTCCTATCATCAAGCTATATTTGAGGTAATTAATGTTCTTACTAGTCTTGACCACACATATATTCTTAAATCTAAGCATTGGCATAATAATCTCAATGTTGCTAAGATTCTTGGATGCTTCAATCACATCATTGAAAACAAGATTAAGCCTAACTATCTTAAATGGAAACATCCTAAGATGGGTAGAATTAAATTCAAGTCTGATGCATCTTGCTTATCTAACGGAGAAACTATTGGAGGTATAATTATAAGAGATATTGAATGAATCTTACTTTATGGTGTTGGATTCCTCTATGGGAAGTTAAACCCTCTGATGGCTGAAACATGAGCACTGTTTGATGGCCTTATCATTTGTAAAGATAAATTTTGGAGTCAGGTGGATATTGAAACAGATCATTTACTACTTGTTAATTTTTTGAGTAATGGTAAATACCCATGGGCTCTGGACCATTATTAAATTGTACCAGATGATTACTAACTCGCAACATGGTTTTATCTCACATATTTAGAGACCAGAATCAAGCAGCCAATTAGCTTACTCGCTGGACTCTCAAGTGTAAAATGAAACAAGAATTAAATTTCAACAAAGCCCCAATAAATCTTAAATCAATTTTACTTCTAGAAAGTCTAGGGATTGTTTATTTCACTAACAACTCTTAGCTAAATTTTGTCTAAAAATTATGGTAGTATCAGGTTTTTCATTCATTTAAATGGTTTGAAAGGTACCTGAATTGAGGTAGACTTTGCTATTTTTCTATTTTTTGCACCATTATGCTATTCTTCAGCTCCAAAAAAAACTCTTATGGTTGCTTCACTATCAGTATTATCTAGTAGATTGCTACTCTACTTGGATTCTTAGAGGTTCATTCTCGTATTTTTTATGTTGATGGAAGCCTTACACGATTTTGTTAAGATGGATTTTGTCAGACAAGGGCTTGCTAGATTTTGATTGTTTTTCTCTCTCAGAGTTTATCCATATTCTTTGTTATTATTACCTGTAAACATTAATTCTTATTGTAACTAACAATCAATCAAGAACTTCCTAACTTCAATCTATAATTACAGAAAATCAATGAAAAAGAAGTCATACCCCTCTTAATCTACTTCTTGGGTCATTTATGTTGAGTCGACAAAGCCCTGGAATAGTCATGAGATGTATGGCATAGTCTTGATTCCTCAATCTCAAGCTCGATGTCCTTTCTTTGGATATTCTTTTAGACTTCTCAACTAGCTATCATGGAGTGGATTCTGAAATTAGTTTTACCGATTTTACCAAATCCAGTTGTTGCCTCGTCTATTGGTAGATTGTAGGAAGTTCGTCGATTTCCTCTAAGTCATCCCGTAAAATCACAAGCAACTATCAGTACTCTCTCAAAAAAATTACTAAAACTACATGGATTACATTCCTTCCTCAAGTCACTCAACCCTTTCAATCAGATTTCTAAAGCTAGAATCGTCTTATCTTGAATCAGATTGAGTTGCAGTGGCTCCAGATAATCGATCTTCATCCCTGAATCTTGTAAAGCTTCAACTGAATACAACAGAGATGATCAAGACACAAGCTTCAGAGAAATATTCAACAAGAAACTAAATGAAGCTAAAGGAAAAAACAAAACAAAAATCAAGATTATTAAAGCATTACAATTCATAGGACTAAGTAAACCTAAACCCTCTCTTACTAATCATGATTAGTATGCTCAATTGGAATATTAAATTAGTTTCTATTCAGGAACCTTTGATTAGCAGTGATAATATTGATGGTATTGTAAAAACGCTACGTTTTAACAAATTCAAATATAATATATCTAACAAAATTTTGTTTTTTGGCATGATGATATCACAATTAAGGTCTTAAATGATCATAATCAATGCATCCATTTTGAAATTAGTCATAATCTTTATAAAAATTATTTTCTTTTAATAGTGGTTTATGCTAAATGCTAGAGAGTCAATAGATTGACCTTTGGAAAACCCTTAAAAACATCTCTCCTACTAGCCTCGAATGGATGTTTATGGGTAATTTAGTGTCATTTCATCTATTGATGACGAGTTTGGCTGCTCTTTATTTTTCCAAAACAGTACGGATGACGTTAATGAAATGATAAGGGCTTGCGAGATAGAAGATCTTGGTTTTGTTGGCTCTAATTATGCCTCGTCCAACAAGTCAAAACGGAAACGTATGGACATGGCTTTCACAAACAAAAAATGGTCTGAATTATTTGGTGAAACCAAAGTTATTCATAAAGCAAGAACTTGCTCTGATCACATGCCCTTACTTATTAATATTTCTAAAAACAATCCAAATTTTTTAAAAAAAGTTTTAAATTTCTAGACATGTGGTTTCACCACAAAGAATTTCTTTTTTTTTGTTGAAAAAAATTGGACCCAGGATATTTAGTCGTCTCCGATGTTAGGAAAGTTAGATTGGATGAGAGGCGTTGCTAGGGTTTCAATTCTAAAGATAGACTATATATGTTGGGTTGGACTCGTGTCTTCTTCTGGCCCAACTGTGTCTTATTTTTAGGCCTATTATTTGTTGGATCCAGTTTTCCTTGGGAGATGTCAAGTAGCCTTTTCCTGCTTCACATTTCTTCAAATGTATAATTTTTGTTGTATCTCGATTTACCATATTTCTATCAATAAATGGTATTTGAATTTTAAAAAATATATTTAATGTACTTGGTTGTTGTTTGAAACTGGTAGACAAAACAATATAGCTACTCTTCATAAAGGGGTATCGGATACTCTATCTTCACGGAACTATAGTTAGAGAAATATTTAATGAGAGAAACTCGTAAAAGAATAAAAACTTTAAACAACAATTACTAGAATCAAGTTTTCCTTTCTACAGAGAACCGATAATGATTTAAAATGTTATATCAAACGTAAATCAATGATCGCTAAGTACCTAAGATGAGTAGCTAGGTGAGAACAAACTGATCTTGGAAAATTTCTCTTTCAGTGTTGGATACCTTTGAGTTGAATCTCTATATATATTTTTATTAAGACTGTAGAGAATGAATTGAAGACATATGAGGTTTTGTGAAAGAAGGCTCATACCATGTGCGACAATTAGAATTTTCCAACTAATAATTTCTTTAAATTTAGGATGATATTACCACTTGTTTAAGTATCGAAATGGTTTATACAATGAGGGTGAGGAATGCCTAGACGGTGACAATGATGTGGTCTGGTAGACAAAGAAAGCCATGATGGAAAAAAAATATTAAAAAGACTCGTCTGAGTCATTGTTGACTATGACAAGATCTATATGTTAGGAGATAAGACTATGAGGTTAATTGTTACTTCATCATAATTAGAATCCAAATGAATAAAAGTCGGTGAGCTCATATTGATAACAACAATTCCTGAATTATTCAATTTTTGAATTTGAATGCTCCATAGAGCCTATTTGTTCTAGTGATTTACTGATAACATTAAATGTCTAAGGGTGACTCAATAGGATTATGATCTAGCGCCCCAAAGGCGTCTAGATCTGTACAAATGAAAAGATTATGAGAGGCATCGTTAAAAGCGTAGATGGTAGTGAGATGATAATAATATGAAAAATTAAGACTTCTAGATTTATAGTGAATGTAATGAAGAGATGAAAATATGATAGAGTTAAAGACAACACTTGGATTCAAAATAGTCCATATACTTCCCAATGGATGAGAGGCGTGGTTAGTGAACATAACTCCAATTAAAACCACCTATTGGAGAGACTGTCATGGATTACTGAATCTTTGTAGTGCTGATCGCTGCAAGAGAAGAGCCAATGATGACATGACAAAAAAATATCAGAAAAAAGAGTATGCAAAGTAAATTAGCTTGTCAAAATAAAGAGCTAAAACCAACCGATACCATACTTTTCAAATTTGAAAAGTTTGAGTAAATTCTAAATGCTTTAAATTAAAATGAAAAAACTTCGGTAGAAATTAAATTTATTGGATGGAAATTTATATAGGTGCTTAATGAAAAAAATGAATTTTATTTTATGAGATTTAAAATACAAAAAATATTTTTTCACTTTATGAAATATTATAATTATTGAAAGCTGACATGTAAAATGATTTTAAAAGTTATGTCTAACATATTATTTTTTAATCATTGAACACTGCTGATAATGGTATTTATTAATGTATTTTATACGTGTTTTCATAACATTGCTCGATAATGTGCTGCTGATTAATTTTTAAACCTAAAATTAATATAATTTTTTATTAATAGATTTTCAAATTACTAAATATAAGTATTAATTTATTATTTATTATTACTCGTATAGTTGTAATTAATCAATTTATGGACGTATTTGGTCAGAAAAAACAATTGATCTATTATTATATATTTTTTCTGATCGAATGTGATTTAAAAATCGATGGTATAACTAAATTTTATCTACTATTAAAGAACTATTAATATTTCAATATTTTATCTCTCTTCTATATTTTTTATTTTTATGCGGATTAGAATCTTGGTCCTTCCAGAGTCCTAATGGCAGGAAGTATTCTCGTTTCCGTATACATAGGAGCATTGCTGTATGCTTATTGTGTGTATATGATACACCTTTTTCTTATTTTTTTTACCAACAACCCATTCTTCAAAAATTTGAGAATGCATGATAAGAAAAACTGATCGTATTTTTACGTTGGAGAGTTATATATAAGAGACATTTCTATACATTTATCATAAAATATAAATATTAAACTCAACAAGAGACTTTTGTAAATAGATACATAGCAGGCTTATTATGTCTACATCTTTTTGTTAAAACTATTTATAGTTAGTAAATGTCAAATAACTTAACAAAGAGACTGCCACTATTTACAGTTAATAAATGTCAAATAACTTAACAAAGAGACTGCCACTTGGTAAGATGTTTAGATTTTTATCAAGCATAGTCGTCAATCAAATGATATTAAAATTCTCATCCTCCTCTGAATTTTAAACAAGTAACATAACAATCAACCAACCACTGGTTTAGTTAGGGACTAGTTTAAGTTTGGTCGGTAGGTTATACCAGTAAATCACTGTTATGGTACGGTAAGGATAATTTTGCGAATGGCATAACAATCTTCTCAGAGTTTATAGGAAGGTTTCTGTTGGTGAGTGCGACAACACGTGAATTGTAACTAAGAGTGAGAGTGAGAGTGAGAATCCTCTCGAAATACATAAATATTGTTTTTGCGTTTTTCGTTTTATAATAAATACAAAATGTATTGAATCACTACCAAATTATTATTTATCCATAGCCTTTTATATTTACAAAGGCTGCCAAAGTAAAAATATGATGTAACAGATAGGTCTCATGAGTGTACCGAACGGTTCAAAATGTTATTTGACCGAGGATATTGAGAAGTAAAAAGACTTGTTCTCGTTCGACCGACATTAAAAGGTAAATCTGCCCAGGATAATAAAGAGTTAAAAGATTTGCTCTCGTTTGACTGAAAAAACCTATCCAATTTGGGTTGTGATAATTTTTTTTATTATAAATTGTTCTAATGACCCATTTATTTATTAAAATTCAAGATATATTTAAACGCTGCAAGCAGTTCAGAGCAAAACTTCGCCCAAATCGATTCTAACAAACAAATCCTAGAAAACAAAGTTTTTCTTCTTCCCAAATCTACAATGAATCAATCCCAAATCCTTACATAAACATTTCAAATCACTTCCGAGAACCTTCAAACCAACGAACAACCTACGCAAACCTTCCATCTCCAACAAATTAGGAACTCTTGATACAACACCCAGAAATCAATGAGGAAGAATCGACAAAGCAGGAGAACCAAACCCAAGAGCACTCAATCCCAAGACCATGTAATTTCGATTTAAAGCCAACATACTATGCATGCATCTCAAGAATTGGGGTTAGTCCTAATATCGCTTACCCCCAATCCTTCGAGAAACACAATATCATTTAGAACAGAAGGCACATCCTTGTTATCAAAGTCCCGATTTCCAGGATCTTCAGAGGCAGAATGAGCGAGCTAATTTGCTGCCTCATTCTGCTCTCTGAAGATGTTAGTAATCTTCATGGTAGGAGTGAGAACTTTGTAGCATAAATCGATTGAGGACTTTAGGTACCAAGGGGACTTGTTTATGAGAATCATCTCACAGACCAGACGAGAGTCTGTCTCTATGTCAATCTCGAAAGAACCCTTAGAACGGCACAAAAGAATATCATTCATTAGAGCCCTCATTTCCGCAATTAAAGGATTTCCTTTACCATAACGTTTGTTGAATGCGAACCCCATTTGGCCCTCACTGTCTCTGAGAATCTCACCACCAAAACACTCACCAGAAATGAGACATGACCCATTTGTATTCAACTTGAATCTCCCCAATTTTGGGCAAACCCAACTCAGAGAAATCAGAACATATTTCTTGATGAGAAAATTCACACAGCCAATAGACGGCCCAACTCTGCTATCGCGACCCCCAATGCTTTCTTTTGAGAAAATTGGCACTATCTAATGTAGTGGGAATGTAGATTACCTTTGCTATCAACTCCTCAGCCTTTAGATTTTTGTTCTCCATCTTGAGCTTATTTCAGGCTAGCCATAATACCTAGAAGATGATTGAAGGCATAATGTTCCTTATCTTGAATATCCCTAGTAGATGACCAATACCAAGTTCTGACCAGATGCGAAATGGTCATATTTTTTGTGATATAGATATTGAAATGCCCAGCAAAGAACGCCCAAACAGTCCAAGAATTCTGACATTCCACAAACACATGCTTCACATTTTCAGTATTCATACAATTTTGACATTTATAGACCAACTGAAAAATTCTTTTTTGCAAAATCGAATCAATTGGAAACCAACCTTTAGAGCTTTCCAGAGCAAAAAGGAATATTTGCGAGGTGTAACTTTATTCCACACTTTATCGAAAATGTAAGAAAACTGTCCCTTTTTACAAATCTTTGACCAGGTATCTTTGGAGTTAAACAAACTGTCGTCACTTATAGTTCATAACGTAGCGTCCTCATTAGAACAATCCAAAGAAACCTTGAGGATGTCCTAGATTTGTGAAGAATCCAAAACGCTCTCAAGCTTTGTAACCATCCAACCATCATTCTTATTCCAAAAGTTCTGCATGTCAACTTCATTAGTGAAAGATATAAAAGCAACATTAGAACACCATTTATCCAACTTTAGATCCATATTACCCTTCTTAGCCTGCCACATAATATGCTTATCATCCTTGTCCCTTACAGCCCATAGCCTCCTCCATATGTGTGAAGTGTTAGGTTGCAGAGGGACTGTAAGAGGGTGATTATTACTGAAGTTGATAGCTTTCATAACCCTTGACCAGAGAGAGTTTTGACACCTCATTATGAACCAAATCTTGTAAGAAAAGACCTCCATCATATCTTCAATACATCTAATATCGAGCCCTCAATTTTCAAAGGGCTTACACACCTTATTCCAATTACACCAGCTGATAGCTGCCCTATCAGGCTTATATCCCCATAAAAAATTGATGTAGAGAATCTCAAGCCTTATGATTTTAATAGGAATAGTAGTCTGCTGAATAGATAACATAGGAAAAGAGGTCACTACCGATTGAACTAAAATCAACCTACCACCAAATGACAGAGTAGTATGATCCCAGTCCTTAATCTTTTTCCTAGTTTTGGAAATGAGATTATCAAAATTATTGATCTATTTTTTGTTGTTGATAACAGATCCTAAGTATCTGAATAGAGGATGACAGTGCTTAAATCCAAAAGCCTTTCCAATCTTCTTATGTTCTGAGGTGATGTTTTCCTGTCCATAATCACTTTAAATTTATTCTTATTTATAATCTGACCTGAAATTTCCTCATAATGATTAATAACCTCCTTTACTTTGTTGACATATGCATTGGATCCATTGCACAAGATCATAATGTCGTCTGCAAAGCTTAAACAAGGTACCACCATCCCACCTCTAATCTTTAATCTCACATTTTGATCATTAGTAGATAGGTAGTCCAGACTCCTTCGTAGATATTCATGGGCAATGATAAACAGGGTTGGAGACAGTGGGTCACCCTGTCTCAGCCCTTTATTAAACCTTGAATAGACCTTCAAAGTCCCAATGAGTAGGATAGAAAAATGGCAATTCTCAATATTCCTTTCAATAAGTCTTATGAAATCCAAGCTAAACCCAAATGCCTTCATCACACTTAATAGAAAAGTGTGATCAATCCTATCTAATTCTTTGTCCATATCAGTATGAAGCATTATATTCCCATCTTTAACCTTAGAAGATAGGTCACCACAGAATTCCCGAGCCAACATAATATTTTCGTGATTACTTCTTCCCCTTGTAAAAGCCCCTTGCACATTAGAAATAATATTAGGCAGAATAACAAACAACCTTCTATTGATTAGCTTGGATAGGATTCTGTTGAAAAGAGTAGTCAGGCTAATATGCCTGAAGTCTTTCCACTCCCTCTGAGTATCACATTTAGGAATAAGACATAAAACAGTAGAGTGGATGCATGTAGGAAAAGCACCATCCTTGAAGAAGTCCTTCAAAGCATCACACAGATCATCTTTAATAATTGACCAGCAGACTTTATAGAAGTGCCCATTAAAACCATCAGAACCGGCTGCAGCATTAGAGCATAAATCCTTAATCACATCATAGATTTCCACTTCAGTAGGAATTTTCATCAGATTTTCATTGTCAATATCAGAAACCCTGCTAGGAATATAGTCACCCAAGATGTTAGAACACTAGGGATTAGGAAGATCACTAATAAGGTTCTTAAAATAGTTCATAGCAGAATCACAAATAGAATTAATGTCTTCATCCCAAACTTCCCATTCCAGATTCTAGTAATAAGAGATCTTTTTTTCCTTTTTTTAACATAGTTATGGAAAAAAAGAGTTCATTTCACCATCCTTAGCCCATTTGATGTTAGCCTTTTGGCTCCAGTAGGCTTCCTCCCTCTCAAGAAGACTCAAATGCTTGCTTTTAGCTATCTCAAGCTGAATTTTGCTCTGATCAGAGTTAGTGCTGATCACATTGGCCTTAATCCTTAAAATCTCCTCTTCAACGTGCTTTAAAGACTCAAAAAAATTCCCATACACAGTTTTATTCCAAACTTTAAGGCTAGCTTTTAAATTCTTAAGCTTAAACCATAATGTTTTGATAGGGGGCCCAGATACCGTTATGTCCCAATAATCTTGAACAAAACTATAGAAGTCTTTATAGATATACCACATGTTAAGAAATTTGAATGTGGAAACCCTTTTATTAGTTGAAGAATAGATATAAATCAACAATGGGGAGTGGTCTGAATAGGTCATAGGAAGATGATGAACATTAGTAACATCAAACCGATTCATCCACTTCCCATTGAAAAGAACCCGATCCAATCTTCTCCACTGCTTACAATTCGTCCAAGTATACATGTTACATGTAAAACCAGCATCGATTAGAGAGCAATCATGAATGAAATCATTAAAATAATCCATAATAGCAGTAGTATTGGAAGAGCAGTTGAGTTGCTCATTATGAGAAACAATTGCATCAAAATCTCCAAAAATCATCCATTCCCTTTCACCATCAGTAATGTCCCTTAGCTTATCCCATAAAAGCATCCTCAAATTAACAGTGCATTTTGCATAAACCACATTGACAAAGAATTACTTAGAAACCCAGCTATGCTTGACTTTGAGATGAATAAACTGCTCTTCATTAACCAGGATCTCCATATCATACAGACCATTGCACAGCACCCAGATTTCATTATTTGTATTAATAGCAAATCCCTGAAAACCTATCTTCTTTGAAATATCTTTAAGCTTCGACACAGATACCATAGGCTCTTGTAGAGCAACAAACTGAATATTTTTTTTATCTTTTTAAATATTTGATTCTAGATTAAGTCAACTTATTCCCAATCCCACGGACATTCCATTTAAGGATGTAAGCAGAACAAGGAATAGAGGAGCCTATGGATCGATGAATCATAGAAGAGCAAACCCCTTCCTCCATTAAAGCCAATGAATGGAAGCAGAACAAGGAATAGGCATTAGGCTAGGGACAATCTTGGAGAATTGTAACTAACTTTTCACCACAATGGTTCGATAATTAAAATCTCGGTTATGATAATTTAAAAACCTTTGTTATCGATCAGGCTTTATTGACGATCGGGCATATCCTGCAATGTGATGTATTGTCACGTGTCGGATCCCAATTTGGCAGTAGGTTCAAAGTATACGTCACACCTTTTAGTAGATGAACTCAATACACCTTATCTTCATCTAAATTCAAAGAAACTAATCGTCAAGAGTGAGAAGCTCTTCTAAAGATTATTTTGGCTGATGTATAAATTGTTTCGGACGATATCGTCCACCACAAATTAATTTCATCCTTCGATAGACTAATCCAGCTCCGTACATTTTTAAGGCGATCGCCCCTTAACAAGCACATTCTCGCAATATATTTTGTTTACTAAATCAATTCGTGGAAATTCTTTTGATATTGTTTAAAGACAGTGAAGATAACGAAATTGTCTGCTTGAGATTGAGAGTGAGTGTGAGGATGGGGCAACCCATTCCCTCTCCGGTTAACTGGAGGAGGAAGTTTGCTACGACCATTTAGTAATTGAAATAATTAACAAACCTTCTCAAGCTGTGAGGGTCAAAGGTGGTATGACCCGTATATTTTTCACATCAAGGGGCACTGCCTCCTGAACATCTTTAATTAGTCCTCAAAACGTCCTCCTTTATCTTTTTATTTCTCTATTTTTTTTATCTTATCAAGATTACTAGGATCTCTATTCCTAATGGGTAGGAAAAGCTTACCATCAGCCTCTTAAGTCCTCTTCAGAATTTCAGAAGATGGAGGAGGGGTAGTAAATTGTTCCTATGAGAGCTCACGGATCGAATTCATCCTCAATAGGTGAGCTCTAACCATATTTCAAGTCGTAAAAAAGTTATGTAATCCATTTGACCATTTTTCGGCCGCCCATTGATGTGTGTGTGTGTGTGTGTGTGTGTGTGTGTGTGTGTGTGTGTGTGTGTGTGTGTGTGTGTGTGTGCGTGTGTGTGTGTGTGTGTGTGTGTGTGTGTGTGTGTGTGTGTGTGAGTGTGTGTGTGTGTGTGTGTGTGTGTGTGTGTGTGTGTGTGTGTGTGTGAGAGAGAGAGAGAGAGAACCAATGTGAGGACCAATAAAAAAATAGCAAGCAATAAAGTAAGAAATACTTACACGAAGACTTCCAATATCTAGTAAGCATGCTCGAATTACCCTTACAAATAATTATTTTTCCATTCTCCCAAGACCCACTGATGGGTTCTCCAAGGTTTATCGAATTCTAATAAGTCATTAACTACTTATTAGTCATAGCCCATGTTAAAATAGTAGAAGGGAATGTTACCGTTTCGGCGTAAACTAGACACAACAGCAGACTCCTCCATGGCAATCAAAATCTTTGATAGCCTTGAATCTATAATGCTGGCCAGAATGGTAAATCAAGAGTTGGGGCTGAGTTGACTCGGAGATAGTTTTACCAAGTGAGAATACCTAATGATTTATGGGTCCAGAAGGAACCTGAGATCCCAGTTGAGCACTTCGGGATACACCATTAACTCACTCGCCTCGTAGTCCATCATATTTTCTTTATGGATTGGAATCCGAACTTTTATTGATTCAGGAACCCCCATTTGCTCTGAAGTTTACCCAGATTAGTTATGTGGGTGTACACATAGGATATTCTCTGCACAGCCAGCAGATATTTGACGCTATATTTTTTAAAGTTAGGTCAAACCTTTTCAACCAAAGTTTTTATGAGTGGTTATGATTCTAACATTGGAGGTTTCTTTATTTTTATTTTTTTTCTTTTTATCATCCCCAATGCAGTCTGATGTCTCCAATGGCGTATCTTTACCATTGTCCACCGACCTACTTATCGGGGTTATTTTCCTCAAAAGGAAGAACTTCAACAAAGGAAGTTGTTTGATGAGTCCAATCAGTTTTTCCCCTTTAATCGGTTGTTGCTGGACGAGTTTACTAACATCAGTATGACGACCCGTTAGAAGTTTCTAATATGTGAAACAAATTGACCATTCTTTCAAATATCGAGATCCGACTTCCCAAATCAAGATAAACTCCCCTCACTGTGGAGCAGGAGGAGTTGATAGTCTTTCATGAATGGGTCGATGCGAAAGTTGGTTTTCTTTTTTATCATGATATTATCTTTTTGTTTCGAGCTACTTGTCATATGTTCTAGAAAAGCGTGTCTTAATACATCCCACACTTTTATGTCTTTTATTATTGCCTTGAAATGTTTTAGAATCGACTTTAAGATTGACGCTTTTCTATCACTCTATACCGTAATCCCCAACTCGATTTACCTGGCCTACTACATGTCTCTTCGGAACAAGTACAAAATTTTCACCAACCTATTGGAAAGTGAAATAGAGTGGAAGTGTCATTTATTCTTTGTTAGCAGTTATTAGGAAATGGGTGACTCGATCTCTGTGCAAAATTTAAGCCATTTTAGGAGTACATGGAAGCGAGATATTACGGTTATGAGTTAACAAACCCGAACTTACATTTCCAATAATTGAATTTACTCAAGTTTTACTAGTTATATCTTGTACCACCCATCTTATTTTAGTCGTGATGTTTTTTAGACCCATCGTGAGGATCGGGAGATGTGATATCTTGTCACGTTTCTCAAACTCCAATTCTCATATTAATTGAGGAAGAAGAATGCTACGGCCCTACTGTACTTCAAATAGTTGAGAGACCTTATCAAGCTGTGAGTGTCAAATGTGTTATGACTCATATATTTGTTACATCGAGAGAACTCCTTCTTAAACACCTTTGATTAGTGTTCAAAATGCTTTAAATGACACCGACACTATCTCCCCTCCTACAGTTACTTTAGAGGACCAAACATTTCCTACAATTAATGAACCCTGATCAAAACTGCCTCTAAGAGGAAACGAAAGAATTTCTTAAACATGGATGACTATATCGACTTCGCTAAGGTGAAGAGGAAAAAAGGGGGAGGAAGAGGTTGCACCGGTCTATGAGAAAAATATTGTTCATCATCTTATGTACCACTTGGAGAAACCCATTCTTAACGCCTTACACCAAATTATATATATGTATGACGACCCGTAGGAAGTTCCTAATATGCAAAGAAAATAGACTATTACTTCAAATATCAGGATTCGGCTCCCCAAACTAGGCGAAACTTCCCTCACCATGGAAGAGGAACTGATAATCTTTCATGAATGTTTATATGTGGGCCTATGGTTTTCCCTTGATCCGGATATTATCATTTTCTTCGAATTACTAGACATATATCATGGATAAGCTAGTCCCAACATATCGCGCACTTTGATGTCTTGTATTATTACCTTGAAACTCTCAAGATTTGGCTTTAACATGGACGAGTTGTTATATAATATTCGAAATCACATAAAATAATATATAACAAATCGCTGAAAATTAATTAAATCCTTTTCTGGATTCATCTAATGAATAAAAAGAAAACCAAGAACACTTACGCGTTCGCCTGCTGCTCTCCATCTAGTATTATTTTTTGTTCATTTGCGTGCTTCAGTGATTCCGTTTATAAAATTGAAAAACCTGCATAATCAAATTAGTGAAGAAGGAAAAGGTTTCCAAACACTGAAGGAAGCGGCCGTATTTCTGATTAGGGTTTAGGATGATGAAATTCCTAAACCTAGCCTCTTATTTATAGACTTTACAATGTGAAGCCCAACATTGTAAATCTCATCCTTTATTACTTCCTTGTGTCTGGGGCCATAACCCGATAAATTTATAATTCAATTTATATCCTTAATTTATTAATTCAGGCTTAAATGTTGAGATTTGGGCCCTCTTCATCACAACGCCCAAATTCAACCTGGTTACCACACTTGAGCCCATAACGCCTTTTCACCAATAGGTCCAATTTAGTTAATTATATAATTAACTCGATAACTTTTAATTCAGACTTCCTTAAGACAATAACCAAATATGTTTATTTAGCATGTCGGTCCAAATTATTGTCAGTCCATAAATATATTTAATAAATATATTCCAACAATCTCCCACTTTGACCGTCATATGCTACTCAAGAATACATTTTCAACTTTAATTAGGTCTCTATATTCATTGTCAATGGGAAAACGGTACAACCCCGTACATGACTGATAACAATAAAGGACTAAAGACCGCTTTCTCGTAATGTGAACCATAGGATGCAACAGTAATGACATTACTATTATCAATCAATTACTTGGACCAATTATGGAGTGTGGCCTAAGAGTAATATGGCTTGTAATCGTGCATATTTACTCTTAAATGGTTCCTACCTTTGGAGATCCAATACTGTACATATATCAATAAATATTTCCAAGTATATATATATATTGCAATAAACTTTAATGTGCATAATACTGCAAAATATAACATTAGATCCTATTACAAACTCTCCCACTGAAAATAACAATCCTCTAAATCAACTACGCCCATACTAATGGTGTGTCTTTGGAAAACCTTAGGTAAAACCGCCTTTGTTATGGGATCTGCTATCATGGAGTTTGTGCTGATGTGCTCTATACTTATCTGACCCATCTGTACTATTTCTTTAACAGACATAAACTTTATGTCTATGTGTTTGGATTAAGACGAGCTCATGTTGCTGTTGGAGTACTGCATTGCAGAATTGTTATCGCAATATAACCTCATTTGACTTTCTATCCCTTATACAATGCGTAATCCAGTAACAATATTCCGCAGCCACTACTTGGTTTAATGCCTCAAAGCATGCAACAAATTCTGCTGCCATGGTGGACGATGCAATAAGTGATTGTTTTACACTTTTCTAGGATATTGCACCTCCATCTAATAAGAATACGTTTCCTCACGTGATTTTTAATGTGTCTACGAATCCACCAAAATCCGAGTCGGAATACCCAATGATCTCCAGTTTATCCGACTTCATATATGTCTACATGTGCCCCTTTGTTCCTTGCAGATATCAGAGTATTCTTTTAACTGATTTTCAGTGATCCATTCCTGGGTTACTAACATATTTCCCCAATATATTTACAAGAAAGGAAATTTACGGCGTAGTACAAACTTGAACATAAATTAAACTCCCACCTGCTGAAGTATAAAGGGCCGTTTTTATTTCCTCAATATCAAGTTTTATCTTAGGATATTCACTCAGACTAAGTCTGCCACCCTTTGCTATAAGGGTACTTAGGGGTTTGCAATCTGCCAATACATAACGTTGTAACACACTTTTAATTTATGTCGTTCATGATAATCCAAGAATACCACGAGAACGATCTCGATGTATCTGCATTCCTAACACAAAACTGGCATCACCAAGATCCTTCATATCAAACTTGTCTGATAGAAATCTTTTTTTAGTGTGTAACAATTCCTTATTGTTCGAAGCAAACAATATATCATTCACATATAATATAAGAAATACAAAATTACTCCCACTGAACTTATGATACACACAATCCTCAATCAAGTTGATCTCAAAGTCATAACCGACTATCACCTCAAGGAATTTGTGATACCATTGACGAGAGGCTTGTTTAAGCCCATCCATGGATTTCTTAAGCCTGCAAACCAGATCTTTTGAGTTACTTTCCACAAAGTGTTCTAGATGCACCATA
This sequence comes from Limnanthes douglasii subsp. nivea, assembly GCA_036936605.1. NCBI lineage: Eukaryota > Viridiplantae > Streptophyta > Magnoliopsida > Brassicales > Limnanthaceae > Limnanthes > Limnanthes douglasii. The sequence continues at coordinate 21,033,714 of JAUPFV010000001.1, read as the reverse complement.
TAGATCGTTTCCTCAATATTACCATTGAGAAAAGCGGTCTTAACATCCATCTGATGAAGCTCAAGGTCAAAATGTGCAACTAATCCCTTCACGTGAGTATACGATTTTTTAAATCTACCGCTAAAAGACATGCTTTATGTCTTTCCACATTACCCAGGGAATTGCGTTTACTTTTGTAAACCCATTTACAACCAATTATCCTTTTCCCTTCAGGTAATGGGACAAGATCTCATACTGCATTGTCTTGCATTGAGATTCAGAGCTTTCCATGGCTTGTTTGTAGGATGAGGGATCATCTACAGTTCGAGCACATAACTCATCATGCTCCTGAAGATATACTATAAATTATGGACCTATAGTACTCTTCCTTTCTCTCGTGGACCTTCTTAATGACATTATTTCCTATTGTTGCACTTCTTGAGGAGCTAAAGTTTGATCATTATATACGATGTCATTTTAATTCATTTGTGAAAGATTATCTTGAGGTTCCTCTTGTTCTACCTGGACTATATTTGTATCCTGGTTAGAACCTCAAGTGGAGCATCAGTGTTAAATTGAGGATTACCTTGTTCTAATAGGACCAAAATTAATGGCATTACAACCCAATCTTCAGATATCTCAGTATCCATATTAAAACCTTCATGAATCTCTACGTTTTCCTCCTCAAAATCAACATATGTTACCTTATTCTTCCTCTCAAACTCAACATCCTCTAGTAACTTGGGTGCTCCTGTCTCAAATATTGTACCAGTGACAGAATCATAAAACATAAAGCCTCTGGAATGTTCGGAATAACCTATGAAGAAACAACTAATTGTCTTTGGGTCTAGTTTCTTTTCATGAGGTTTGTAAGGCCTCGCCTCAGCTGGACAACCCCACACATCAGATGATTTAAATTAGGTATATGCCCGTTTCAAAGCTCATATGGATTCCTAACAGTAGCCTTTGCGGGTACTCGATCGAGTAGATAAGCGGCACATTTGATGGCTTCCCCCCCAGAGAGATAATGGTAAAGATGAGTGACTTATCATGCTTCTAACCATATCTTTTAGGGTTTGGTTTCGTTTCTCAGATACACCATTCGTGAGAGGTGAATCAGGCATAGAGTATTGAGGGACTATTCCACACTTCTTCTGGTACTTTGCAAAGGGCCTTGGACGTTGTTCACCTGATCCGTCATATCTACCATAGTATTCACCACCACTATCAGATCTAACGGTCTTAATGCTTTTACCCAAGTTGTTTCTCAGCCTCGTTCTTAAAAGCTATGAAATTGTACAAGGCCTCAGACTTTTCATGAAAAAGATATAGGTAACCGAAACGAGAGTAATCGTCGGTGAATGATATAAAGTATTGCTTCCCGTTCTACGATTCCTGTGGAAACGGTCCACAGAAGTCCGTATGTATCAACTCTAGGACTTCCTTCGCTCTATATGCTCCTAACTCTTTAACTTTGGTTTGTTTCCCTTTGATACACTCGACAGATATACCTAAGTTGGAGTAATCAAGAGGGCCTAATAAACCCTCAGCAACAAGCTTATCCATCATATCTTTGGATATGTGACCTAACCACTTGTGCCACAGTTTAGAAGATCTTTCAGATTTAGTAATATTGTTTGGTGTACGTTGTGTATTCATAGAAATGTTGTGATTATTAATAGTATACAATAAATACAAATTATCCTCTTTAATTAAATTTACATTTCCATCAATCATATTATTTAGAGAGAGTGTTAAAGAATTGTTTCCCATCAGACAAGAGTAACCTTGAAAGTATAAAACTGGAAAATAAATTAAGTTCCTCCAAAAGTGGGAACATACATTACATTCTCTAAAAATAATACATGTCCAGTGGAAAGTCTTAAAGAAAACTCAAAAATAGCTACAACATCACACGAGCTCTCGTCTGCCGTGAAAATGGATCTTTCATTCTCACTTAGCATCGTGCTCTTTGACGTACACTACAAAGAAACACAAACATGAGTTGTTGCAGCCGAATCAACCCACCAAGTATTTATTTTCACAAAAACTATATTAATTTTTGAAACAACAAAAGATGTGGGAATACCTTTGCTTATCATATAAGCCCGACCTTTCTCACAATCCTTCTTCAGATTTCCTTTCTCTTTGCAGAAAAAACATCGACCTACATTCGATTCCTCATGCTTTTCTTTACCGGACCTTGACCTGGTCATTTGTCATCTACCTTCCGTTTACATCATGCCTTATTTTCTAATGTAATCACATTAGCCTCAGGCGTTGTTCCTTTAAGTATTTCCTCCTCCTGTAAAGCGTGGAAAATCAACTCATTGATATTCCACTTTTCTCGCATGCAGTTATAGGTGGACTAGAAATACTGAAACCGGTCTGGCAGCGATTGAAATGTGAATTCTACTATGCGTTCCTCAGGTAAGTCTAAACCGATTGCCTTTAACTTTTGGCCAATCATCGACATTCCCAGAATGTGCTCCCAGATTTTACCTTTGCCATTATAATTTTTAGTAGCTAGCTCGATGAGAAACATTGTATATTTACCTTCTTATTTTTGGCAAAGGCTTTCTCATCCTTTGTGAGAAAGACCATGGCAGTGGTAACACCTTTAGGGACAACCCCACGCAATGCTACTTGTATCCCCTGTAACAAGAGCGCCATGCATAACTTATTTAACCTCTACCACCTTTCATCAGCCTTAGTTTCATCCGGTGTACATTCCGGACTAAGGATGGATGGTTTGGGAGTTGACAATGCATAGTTATAATCATGTATAGATAAAAACAACAACATGTCTTCTTTCCACAATTGGAAGTCCGAACAATCCAACATGGGTGAAGAGTTCCCCAATAAATTGTAACCATTGGATACTATAATAAGAACAAACAACACAAAGCACATTTAGCATCTTGACATATAACTAAAACCATATGCATGATCATGTCAAATACATGTAAAACATAAAATTCATTGATAATAGATACCGGAGGGAAAATCATACTAATATGCAATTTTATGAGTTTGAGCAAATGAGGCCTTCCGGAGGGCCGATTTCATCTACTTAACATTAAAATCAACACACCGACTATTTTTAGTAATTTTCTCTTGTTAATGATTAATTTAAACCCAAACGTGAACCTTCCTGAGGGCCGGTAACATTTGAAATTAAATTAATCCCCGAACCTTTCAAAGCACATGATCCATAAGAAAATTAATTTTAACCTTCTGGAGGACCGATTAAATTAATTTATTAGTTTCACCTACCGATCTAGGAAACCTTTGTCATGCATCACCATTTAAACATTCACGAACATACAATTTACTTCGCATATAAATAATAAGCCAAACACACCATATTTGAGAAAAAATCATCTCATACTTTAAAAAAATAATTTTTTTTTCTGCAATGCAACAGGCTGTTTGCTGGAATTTTGCAGTTGCTGCTGCAATTTTGCAGTAGGCTACTGCAATTTCGGTAGGGTGTTTGCTGAAATTTTGCAGCAGGCTGTTTGTAATTTGCAGCAACAACCTATCTGCTTGCTGCAATTTGCAGCAGCTTACCTGCATGGTGCAAATTGCAGCAACAACGTGCCTGCAGGTCCTCGGTAGTGTCCACCACGATTATGATGTGTTTAGCCTGCTGCGACACAATAGTTGTTGCTGCATCAATCCTTTTTGTCAATCCTCGCAGGTTACAGTTAGGGATGGCAATGGGCCGTCCTTTTTGTCAATCCTCGCAGATTTTTTTGTCAAGAACACTTACGGGTTTGCCTGCTGCTCTCCATCTAGTATTCTCTTTGTTCCTTTAAGTTTTTCAGTGATTCCGTTTATGAAATTGAGAAACTTGCAGAATCAAATTACTGAAGAAAGAAAAGGTTTCCAGACACTAAAGGAAGCGGTTGTATTTTTTATTAGAATTTATGATGATAGAATTCCTAAACCTAGCCCCTTATTTATAGACTTTACAATGTGAAGCATAACATTGTAAATCCCATCATATTTTACTTCCTTGTGTACGAGACCATAACCCGATAAATATATAATTCAATTTATATCCCTCATTGATTAATTCAGGCTTAAGTGTTGAGATTTGGGCCATCTTCATCACAGCGCCCGAATTCAACCCGGTTACCACACTTGAGCCCATAACACATTTTCACCCATAGGTCCAATTTAGTTAATTAAATAATTAACTCGATAACTTTTAATTTGGACTTTCTTAAGACAATAACCGAATATGTTTATTTAGCATGTCGGTCCAAAGTACTATCAATGTGTGTCGTAAACCCCAACTCGAGTTTCCCGACCTACTATATGTCTCTTCCGAACAAATATAAGATTGTCACCAACCGATTGGAATCTGAGAATGAGTAGAAGCACAATTTATCTGTTGTTAGCAGTGTCTGGGAGAATGACGATATTTGTGCAGAATACGAGCCACTTGAAGATTACCTAGAAGCGAGATAGTAAGGGTACACATTAACATATCCGACACTATCATCCAAATAATTTATTTTACTTAATTTTTGTTGCTTCCATCTTATACTAAGTCGTAGTGGTCTAGTTAGAAGGGTATATGAAGCTTTTTCCCTTTTCTATCGAAGGTGCTGAGGTTATCTTTGGGCTCAGGCTAACTGGATGAAAGGTTTCAATATTTCTTCGGTGCTCATAAAGTTTCTCAGGCTAAACTGTAAATCATTACTGACCATAAGCAATATGTCACGTCCACCGACCTTGCGACCGATCAAGATTTGATGTCACTGATGGCCCTCACATTCGCTAATATTTTCCTACTGTCTCGGAGATGTGACTTAAGAAATCTGTTGGGAATATGGGGGTCCGGTCCGCATATTTCGCCTCCGTATATAAGTAAGAACACAACCGATCTCAACACTAGTATGATATTGTCCGCTTTGGCACCCGAAGGCCCTCACGGCTTTGCATTTGGTCCACTACCAAAAGGCTTCATCCTAGTTGAGGTATGTTCTTACTTATATACCATTGATCCTTCCCATGTTTTAACCGATGTGGGATGTGGGACTTTGGTCGCCACTCTAACAATTTCTCCTCTCGAACAAAGTACCACTTAGCCTCCTCTCAATTGACTTTCATCCGCTCACTCTAATCAGAGATTGCTCCACCTGAGCAATAGAGCTTTTTACAGCGGATCTATCTACTCACTCGACCATCCTGCGCCTGTTCCTTAGCTCCACTATCCACTCCAATCAAGTACCACCGCTTGATGAGTCATGGACACTCCGAACCATCCTGCGCCGGTTCCTTAGCTCCACTATCCACTCCAATCAAGTACCACTGCTTGATGAGTCATGGACTCTCCGAACTAGGATGTATAGAGTAGATCATTCACCTTGAGCATGACTACTGGTTCATCATGTTTGACCTCCGAGAATATTACCACCATTGCGTTCCGTCTGGGCCTGACGCTCATCAAGCAGGTGGCTTGATCAAGGAGCGGCACAGTATCATCGAGTAGGGGGATGGAAGTCAATTGAGAGGAGGCTAGAGTGGTACTTTGTTCGAGAGGAGGATTGTTAGGTGCGACCAAAAGTCTCACATCCCATATCGGTTAAACATGGGAAGAAAGATCAGTATATAAGTTAAGAATACATTTCCATTAGCGTGAGGCCTTTTGGAAGTGGACCAAAATCAAAGTCGTGCGGGCCAGTGGGCCCAAAGCGGACAATATCACACTATTGTAGAGATCGGAGTATTCTTACTTATATACAAAAGGCGGAATATACTGACCCGATATTCCCTACAAACCTCACACTTCTCATGTGAAGACCGAAACAAAAGAAGCTCTAAATAAGAAAGTGAAGTCGGCCACTTCTCATGTTCGTGCTATTTTGGAAGACATGGAAAAAAAACCAAAAAGGAAGGACCTTTCCTGACGACAACTCACCCCACTATATTTCTCCTCCGCTCCTTCTTCATCATGTCCAAACCCTAAAGTCGCCAAAAGAAGGAAATTCCTAATGGGCTTGAGATTCAGACAAAGTATTGCCCGTTATGTCGTAAATGCTAACTTTTTAGCGGGCTCTACTAATCATTCCCTACCCGACGCAATGGATTGGATTACAATACTTCTGATTGAGGTATTGTTTTGGCTTATCTTCTCTTTCTAATCCACGTCTTCTACTCCAGATCTGACTACTAACTATAATATTTTTACAGACATGTACCACCACCTTCAGGATGAACCAAAACATAACTGAGCAGAACCACTTCCATGTCCATGTCAAGCATGTTAAATATGGTGATACAACTATTATCACCATCTAAAGCTGACAGTCTACCTACCCGCTGAAAAAAATGTTGGCCAACGAGGAGTAGTACAAGCTTAGCAAAATTTTAAAGATGTTTCCCATTGAGGTTGAGAAGTTGAAAACCGATGCGAATAAGGTTCAACTGCTCGATGCTGAAGTGATATGCCTAAAACAAAAGGCAGCTATGAATTTTGACGTACACAAAGCCACTACAAGATAGGTGGGGCTAACAAGGATACCGCTTTTTATGTGCTGCAATGGTAAATGTTCAATGTGTCGGCCAAACATGCCAAATGAGCTCAGCTCGCGAATTGTTTTCGGTTTTTAAGAGAACTTTCTCGACCTGCGCCTTGGATCTCTATCAAAACCGCACCTAATAAAAATATATCGACCATAGTTTCCATCGAAGATAGCAATAACGAGATGGGAAATGCCAAACAATATCACGAAGGAACGGATTAGAAGTATGAACATGGTTAAGGAACAAGGAGAGAAAAGAAAGAAGTAGCCTCCAAGAAGCCGCTAGGGTTTATTATTTAGATAGCCTGCGTATTATATAGAACATAGGTTTATATTTATAGATAAAATAAAGGGCTAATGGACATGGGCCCTTATATCTCTAACACTCTCTCTCTAACTCATAATGCAACAATAATAATCATTGAGAGTTTGTCACAAAGAAAATGAAACCGCGTTGTTGGCTTGGCCTTTGTGAAAATAACAGCAACGTGTAAAGCTGATGGAACATAAGAAGCGAGATATTGCCAATCTGAAAATGATGCCAAGTGAATTAACCATCTATTTCAATGTGCTTCGCCCTTTCACGAAAAAACAAATTTTTTTGCTATTTGCATGGCGCTTTTGTTATCACAATGTAAAGAAGTAGGTTTAGTAACATTAACCCCCATATCTGTAAGAAGCCATCGTAACCAAACAATCTCACATGTGGTCACATCCATAGCACGGTATTGAGATTCAGTAGACGATCTAGAGACAACATCTTGTTTCTTATTTTTCCATGAGATTAATAAATCTCCAACGAAAATACAAAAACCAGTAGTAAATTTTTTATCATGAGGATCACTATCCCAATCAGCATCGCTATAGGCACGCAGTTCAAGTAAAGAGGTCGAAGGAAACAAAATGCTTTGGAATTGAGTGCCACGAAGATATCTCAATATTTGAAGAACAGCTCCCCAATGGAAGGATGTGGGAGCAGTAACAAAATGACTAACCAAATGAACAACATAAGTTATACCTGGTCGAGTAACTGTAAGATACACCAAGCTCCCTACGAGAGTTCAATATAGAGTTGGGTATGACAAAAAAACATCATGAGTGAGAGAATACCGAACTTTGGTTTCAAGAAGTGTATCTACCGTCCTGTTATTAGAAAGTCGCGCTCGCTCGAATAAATCATATATGTATTTTGTCTCAGAGAGAATATAACCTTTCGAAGAGTGAGCCACCTCAATACCTAAAAAATAACACAAGTCCCAAGTCCTAAGTCGACAAACTTCACCTCTATTGTGAGAAACACTTGGAGGAGGATTCATGTAAATCTCCTCATGAACATCACCATTCAAAAATGCACTTTTGACATCTAGTTGGAAGATTTTCCACTGGCAAATGGATGCAACCGCGATACGAGTACGAACTGTCGTCATTTTTTCCATTAGGGAAAATGACGAATCATAATCCATACCATACTTCTGTGAATACCCTTTTGCTAGAAACGAGCCTTATATCTTTTAATAGACCCATCAAACTTTGTTTTAATTTTAAAAACCAATAGAGAGCCTATTATATGCTTACCGGATGAAGGTTTAATTATATCCCATGAACGAGTCTGATAAAGAGCGGTAAGCTCTTCGAGTATTACATTTTACCAATGAGGATCGGAAACAACTTCTTTAAACGACTGAGGTTCATATAAATCATGTATGTTTGCTATGAAAGAGGAAAAAAAGTTGAGTAAGTAGAATACGTAAAATCTGGTAGTTGGTAGACTTACTTGTACGAGTAGATCTTCTGAGGGGTGGAGCTAGTGGTTCACTAAAAAGAGCTGACCTAGTATCAGTTGTAGTCGATGTCTCATGAGCTGGCACATCAATATCAATGGGTATGTCGCTATTATTTTCAAAAGGATCAATAGTCTGAAGTTTGGTACTTGTTATATCATGTGATTTAGCTGGAATCAAATAAAACGAGATATGCTCAAAAAATGTAACATGCCGAGAAACATAAAGTTTCTGACTAGTGGGATAAAAACAAACAATCATTTCTGTCTAACACCATAACCTAAGAAAATACATGTTACGGATTTAGGTCCCAATTTGTTGCGTTCTACATGAGGAATAATGACAAAACATGTTAATCCAAACACTCGAAAAGAAGAATAATTTGGAAGTTGTCCGTGTAACTTCTGAAAGGGAGATATTCTTGCATTATGAGCAGTGGGAATTCGATTAATCACATATACAACACTATGAATTGCTTCTCCCAAAAAATAGTAGGAACCTCAGCAGATAAAAGCAAAGACCGAGCAGTCTCAACAAGGTGACGATGTTTTCTTTCTGTAACACCATTTTTCCGAGGGGTGTTAGTGCTAGAAGACTAATGTATGGTACCATCAGATGCAAGTAACTGAGTAAAATCATTACATGTATATTCACCCCCTAAGTCACATAAGGTAAACCCAAGTATATCGAGTATAATCATCGATGAAAGAAACATAATAGGACAAACTAGCCTTTGTGGAGACAGGAGATGGACACCGTACATCAGAATGAATAATATTTTGGACTAAAATTGTTCGAATCAGACTTTTTTTCACTCAAAACACCCTTGTTACTTTCCTCACTCTTTCTTCACTGAAACACTCTTGTTAAACTAAAACACACATACCTCGCTCTTTCTGTGTTTCACTCAGACACACATACCTCACTCTTTTTTTGTTTCACTCAGACACACATACCTCATTTTTTTTGTATTTCACTCAGACACACATACCTCACTCTCACTAAAATTGATTTACTCAAACGCATATACCTTACTCTAATACCATGTTAGAATATCAAAAAGTAATGTAAAGAAAGAATAAAACTCGATGTATTGAACTGAATCATAAAATGACATTAAATAGCTTACAAAAAGCGCTACATATACCAGTCAATAAATGATAGTTTTTATTGACCGGAATAATAACGTCTAAAATACGCATTGATGTAACGCTAAAATACTAACTAATTTAATGTTTAATTATTAAATCAAATAATTAAAAGAAGTCAATTCCAACCATATATGTTTAAATTATGGCTCATCGTCATTATTACCGACATAAATATATACTAAAAAATTTAAAACAATATAAAAGAAATGTAATTAGAGCACCGCTTAGCAAAACCTTAGTCAATTTACTATTATCATTATTAGAGTTGTGAATGAGATGTTTGACGGATAAAATGAACAATCCATCAAATATAATTTTGGAAAAATAAACAAAGCACGGACAATCTGGGGAGAGACCTTGTACAACTCGTAAGTTTTATCAAACGAAAGGTAATTTGTTTATAAGATATTATAAAAACACTAATTTTTCGATATTTCATGTAACTTAGTTGTCAAGTAAAATATGTTTATAATAAAAATATGAATATTAAATTTAATGCGAGGATATGAGTAAAAAAATCAAGAAATTTTTTTGAGAAAAATAAATTTGAATGAACACACTTTGGTTGATGCTTCTACTACAACCCTGATTCATGAGTATGGAATTTGTATTAGCATCTATAGGCTGCACTATATTAGCAGGAGCATGAACTTGCAAGGATGGAAAAGCCGCTCCGCCACAATCTTGCTGCCCTGACTATGATGACGGAATCTGAAGCTGGTACTTGGCATGACCTTGGCGGCATCCAAATATTTCATCACCAGTTTCGAAGTTTATCGGAACATCATCAAGATTCAGTCATTGACAGAGATTCTCTATTTCGAAGTTCCGGATCTTTTAAAATCGAGCAATCCTTTGACAAATCCAACTCTTCAGCAAAAATCGGACCAACAAAAGTTTGTTTTTTATCACGAGTTAGATTCTAAGAAAACGTAAAAGATGATGATCCAATCCAACCTTCTAAATCAAAAGTTTTCACATAATTTTCATCCACTTGCAACCTGAAGCTCATGGTGTATCGAAGACCGACAATCAAATTTTTGTAAAATCAACAGCCGTGGACATCCGTTATACAAATTTAATAGCTGCTTGATGTGCCCAAACCCGAACAACTCTTCCCACTCCAAGTGCCCAAACCCGAACAACTATTCTCACTCCAATCACACGGCTGAACAAAGAAATAATCTCTCGTTTAAGCATCGGACGAATTGGCCCTTCTGAATTACATTTATCATTGCCTACGACACTAAAGAATTTGCGGAGTTTACACACTCATTGCAGTGGAAACAAAGCCGTGCTTTACACTGCCCTGCTGTATCGGCTTTACAATAGACAACAGCTCGAAATACTTCACAGAAGTCGCATAAAGTATTTATAACTTCGTAATTATTATTTCCAAGCTAAGGAAATCACCTTTGGAATACACAAACCTTCCTTCTTAATATGACAAAAAATAATTATACTTTATTAAATGTTTTTAGTTATTAAAATTATATAATTATTCTATATATTTATTTTTGTTCTATTTATTAGGCTTTTATAGGTTGATATGGTTATATATTAACCTTTGTCTAGAGGTGTCTAGAGGTGTCTAATGGTTCAGGAACCATGGTTTAAAGCTGACAACCTGCTTAAGAACTGGCGGTCTACCTGCGAAACTGGCCCATTAGGACTGCAACCCGCCGAGACCGCAACCCGCCGAGACCGCAACCCGCCGAGACCGCATAAGGAGCAACCCGCCGAGACCGCAACCCGCCGAGACCGCAACCCGCCGAGACCGCAACCCGGCAGGACTGCGAAACCACGGTTTATTTGTAAAAAACCGGTGGTTTATTGGTAAATATTATGCTGATTTTATTTATTTTATATCCAAAATGTTATATTTAAAAAATATTGAGATTGAATATTATTATAGAATTATTATTACATTTTTGTTAATATTAATTTGTTTTGGTTATTAATATTTTAAGTGTTGTAATTATTATATAGTCTAAAATTTTAAATATTACTTATGTTATTATCATATTTTGAATATTATTATTATTATGTTTTTATATCTAATACAAAGCAAAACTATATCTTATCATGTTAAAATATTACAAATTCTACGGTTATAATTTTAATATTACATTTTGATTACTATTGTGATTTGGTTTTAAATTTTACAAGTGTTTGATATTATTTTTTAAACCAAAATTAGATCTTATGAAGTTATAAGTATTTCATAATACATTTGTTGTTGTTATAATAAAAGGTAAAGTTATTTTTGGATAATTTAGCCGTTCACAGTTTATACTCGTGCGGGCCAGGAGTTGTACAAATGTTTTCAAATTACAATACAAAATAGTAAAAAACTATTACAAACATCATTCATCTTCAGCTTCGTCTTCTTCGTAAGTAAAATCTTCGCCGTCAGCTTCGTTTTCTTCCGCAATTTCTTGTTCAATCCTTAACTGCCACAAGCACTCCAAGTGCTTTGCCCGTCAATCTTGTTCTCTTAGTCGTGTATTGCAACCTCGCTTGGCTGAAAGCACACTCACTTGCAACTGTAGACATAGGTATAGCATAAATCTCTTTAACAATCCTGCAAAGAATAGGAAACTCTTCAGTTTTGGTACCCCACCATCGTATGATATCTTCAATACCTTGGTCTTGATAATTCGTAAAGTCAAACCTAGTGGTCCAATATCTATACAACTCATTATCAGATTGAAGGGTTTCTGTAACATTGTTGTTTCGTAACATTGCCAATCGAATATAGTTAGTATTTCTCCCTCTACCCCTATTGTTACTACTGCTTACATTTGTAGATGTATTTGATCTATATCTTGCAGCATACTTATCATAGATATTATACAAACTATCATATATACCGCTAATATATCCTTTAGGGTCAATTGGTTCGGTCGGTGGTATATCTGTAGGAAACCGTACAGATTTATAAAAGCAATCAACTAGCAATTCAAATTTTTCTTTTCGTGAAAAAGGATCTAAAAGGCAAGCAAATGAATAACTATCAGGGATTGGATGAAAATACTTTGTGAACTTATATTCCATTCCAGGCACCATGTCTACGCATGCATAATGTGATCTAAATTCATCCATATGCATGGCAAGATTAGCAATCGTGAAAAGGGCCAAATGAGCATTAGGTTGATTTTGTGAAGAAAAGGTTAGGGTGTTTTCTTTAAAAAGTCTTAAAAATCTTAACATGTGTGCACAAAATTTCCAATGATCTGGTTCAATTGGTGTTTCACGATATGTATTATAAAGCGTCGATATCTCTTCTTTAAAAACATGCGCACGTGCAAGCATTGTGTAAGTAGAATTCCATCTAGTTTCGACATCTAATAAAAGTTTCTTATATTTTTTCCCATTTGAAAGAACAAGTGTTTTAAAAGCTCTTTTTTTAGCAGCGGATGTCGAGCAAAATAGGATCCCATTTTTTATAGGGGTAATATAATCACCCTGAACCTTACGTATTCCTTCTTTCGCAATTAATTGAAGTACGTGGCATAAACATTTGGTGTGAAACAATTTTGGAAAAGGAGGATTGCAATCTGCTATAAGATATGTTATAGCACTAATATTAGAAGATGCATTATCCAACGAAATAGACATAATCTTGTTTTTAATGCCATAAACATTCATGCATTCAGTCATACTCTCCCTAATTATTTGTGCGGTATGCTTCCCAATTGATTCAAACCATATAATTCTCCTTTGGAGGACCCATTGGGCGTCCATCCAATGGAGGGTAACACATATCATATCTAAATCAGTAAAAGTAGCTATGTCACTAGTAATCGAAACATTCCATGGCAAAGTCTGCATAGTTTGAATAATCTCTTTTTTTCTTTGTAAATAATATTTAAAGGCTAGCGATCGCAAAGAGGTACGTGGAATGCGTGTTGCCTGTGGGTTTACCCCAACTTGCATCCAATTTTCGTATCTCCAAGAATCCCCAAAACTAAATGGTTGTAAACTACCGACTGCATAAATCATTGTTGCTTCCCTATACGTATCGTGGTTAAACTCAAAAGGAAGACCTGTTTGAGGGTTCGTGCAAACATTAGTTGGGTTAGGTTTTGTAGGATCATATATTTCATGTTTCGATAAATGTTTTACCATAGTGCTAGTGCCCATATTTCTAGATCCACTTACGTGAAGATAACGTTTATTGCACTCTTTACAATAACAAAACAAACCATCTTCTGATAGAGTATAGTGTTTCCAAATCCAAGATGTTTTCTTACGAGATCTCCCCCCACTAGTACTTCCACCACCACTTTCGTGGGAGGAGAGTGTGTCAACGTGAGGGAATTCTGTAGAAAAATCATCCATGGTATTGAGATCCACATTAGATGGTGGGTTTATCCCAGTATTTCTACGTTTTGAATTCATTTTAAAACTAATAACAGTTTTTTTTTCAAATATGCAATAAAATACTAATAATAAAATCACAATTTAGACTAATAACAAGATATAACAACTAAATTTAGACTAATAACAAGATAGAACAACTAAATTTAGACTAATAACAACTAAGAAACAATTTGCGGAAAAACAAAAATCAAACAATTTCGAAAGTAGGAGTAGAATAAGTAAAATAACTAATTGTAGTTTTCTAGAACTTATCGAACAAATAGATAGATTTAGAGAGAAGTAGAGAGTTGTTTGAGAGGTGTGAGTATTGGTGTTGGGGTCTCCTCTACTTATAGGGGAGACCCAAAAAAAAAAAAACCGAAAAAACAAAAAAAAAAAATCGCCCGGACCATCCGGATGGGCGTCCGGATGGTCCGGACACATGATCCGGGGCATCCGGACAGTTTCGCCCGGACGCCCGGACAGACAATTCGGACCATCCGGACGCCCATCCGGATGGTCCGATTGGAACCGGGGCATCCGGACGATCGTCCGGATGCCCCGGTTCAACCAACGGCTAGTTCAAACGAACTAGCCGTTGGCAACGGCCAAAAGCGGACCATCCGCACGCGTGGCCGGATGGTCCGCTTGATGACGTCATGCTGACGTCATCAAACGGCTAGTAGAAAAAAAAAAAAAAAAAACACAAAATTACCCTATAAATACACCCTACATCCTCCTATATTTTTCACTACAAATCTCTCCCTCTCCACTACAAATCTATCCCCTCTCTCTACTACACTTCTCTAAATTTTTTTTATATTTTTCAAACTCTATTTAAATTTCAGGTTTCGCAAATGTCTTCGAAAACAAAAAAGAATGCTCGTAAAGGTGGACGTAGTGAACCAACCACTTCCGAATTGAGAGAGGTGGAAGAAATGTTGTTGCATACCATGGAGCATGAGGTAACGGAGAGCGAGACTATCGAACATCGCCCCGAGGGGGAGATTCGCATCCGTAGTAATCAGCAAGGAGGTCGAGGTGTAACAAAAATTTGGTCTGGTATGTTTCTGAACTACGAGGAACTGATCCAAATAGAGGGTATGCAAAAATTTTTCAAACTTATTGAGCCTACTAATGGCCAAGGTTGGATGAATCTAGCTAGATTCAAATGTGATTGGTATATAGAACTAGTGCGAAAGTTTTATTCCACGGCTAGATTAATCGAAAATGATCCAAGAGGTTTAGGATTGAATTGTTTGATTGATGGTAAAGACATTAGTTTTTTTGAAACTGATTTCTACGATCTTTTTTCCGTTCCAACCCATGATATCTATACCGGTAATAAATTACCTCCCATTAGTTATCGCCCTACGATATGGAGTGCTGATTGGCCTTTGTCTTACGAAGAAGCGGTAGAGATTCTTACTTGTCCTGGTGCGGAAGCTCCGGAAATTAGCGGTAAATTTCGAGCCATGCGGGGTAATTTGGATGGTATTGGGAAATTAGCTTTGAAATTGGTAAATAGTATATTTCTTCCACCTAGTAACAATGATTCGCAGCTTTCATATATTCAAACATTTGTTACTGCTTTTATGATTCGAAATCAGGGAATAATTAATTTACCCAGCTTGATGATTCGAAATATGGCTGCGAGGTGTGGTACGGATAAACTACCTTATGGGATGATATTGAGTAAATTGCTTGTTTCGAAAGGAGCTGATGTGAGTATGTACACTCCGGTGAAGGTGAGGCCGACTAGTGCTATAGGTAGAAACTCTTTGCGTTTGCAGGAAATATACTCTTGGGATGGAGAGTTGATTTCGAAATTAGAGGCATGGAACCACCATAGAGAAGACTTGAATCAGATATATATTGCGAACGGTCTTACAAAACCGCCAAATCCACCTACTCAGTATCGAGTTGAGGCTGAAGTGTCTTTCGATCCAAATGCTAGTGGTTCTTCGCGAGTACCGCCACAACAAAGACGAACCGATCGCGAATTTGCTGAGTTTGCGCATACTCAACAAATGGTTTGGCATGATGATTTTACAAAATGGCAAGGTGAATTTCAAAATTGGCAGGGGGGGGGTAAATGACCAGCTTAGCCAGATACAGCAGTGGCAAGTAGGGGTGAATGATCAACTTGGTCACCTCCAGCAGTGGCATGGTCAATACGAGCAGTGGCATGGTCAATACGAGCAGTGGCATCATGGACAAGATCAATGGAATGAGCGATTTGCAAACTCTCAAGCCCAACAGTCGGAGTATATGCGACAGATGATGGAGAACATGCATTTGCAAGGTCCATCACCTAACAACAACAACAACGATGAAGCTCCTTAGTTTTTCGCAATTGATTTTCATTATCGTTGTAATGTTTTTCTTTTTTATTTGATTGGAAAACTATGTTACTTGTTTGGTTTTTATTTTTAATGAATTGTTTGTTTTGCTTCTATTTTTTATTAAATGTTATTTAAATCACTTACCTAGCTTTCAATTTTTATTTTGTTCTTTACAACTTACAAGTAATTTATGTTTATGCATATAAACTTCTAATATTGAATAGTTCGAAAATACAATAAACTATATAATTCATCTAACCATAAACACTTCAAGCTTGAAAGAATCT
Source organism: Limnanthes douglasii subsp. nivea (assembly GCA_036936605.1). Taxonomy (NCBI): domain Eukaryota; kingdom Viridiplantae; phylum Streptophyta; class Magnoliopsida; order Brassicales; family Limnanthaceae; genus Limnanthes; species Limnanthes douglasii. Next base: position 21,017,267 of record JAUPFV010000001.1, on the reverse strand, counting down.
AAAGAATCACCTAATAATTTAAAATTTTAATACAATTATATGTCTAATAGGTATATATTATTTAATAGTAATATATTATTCAAACGTATCAAAATCAAATTACAATTATTTTTTTAAAATATAATTGATGATTATAAAATTTCGATTAAAATGATAACATATTTAAATTAAAATACATGAAATAGAATAATTAACTCAATTATTGAAATTAGATTCAATTAACACTTACAAATTAATTTTAAATAACATTATAATATATTCTGATAAACGGTTCTTAAATGGTTAAATGGTTTGGCTGATGGTTTGAACTGGTAAACGGCTCTTAAATGGTTCGTCTGGTGGTTTGAACTGGCGGTTTAACTGTGAAACTGGCCCATTACGACTGCAACCCGCCGAGACCGCAACCCGCCGAGACCGCATAAGGAGCAACCCGCCGAGACCGCAACCCGCCGAGACCGCAACCCGCCGAGACCGCAACCCGTGGTTCAGACTTAAACGGTGCGGGTTGGTGCTGGTTCAAACCGTTTGACACCTCTACCTTTGTCAATGCCAATGATAGACCGCACACTGACACAACCCTAGAAAATATTATACACACGAAAGATGAAAATATTAATCAAGAGACAATTAATATGTTCAATGTGTAAAAATAAAAACTAAATAAATATTAGAAAAGTTTCTAAAAAGACAGTAGTTTTAGCGTAAAGGTTTTAGTGTAAGCGTAAAGCTTGTAGTGTAAAAGTGATAGTCAGTCTGACGGAGAAGGAATTAAACATCTAAAGAGACAATGCTACGCTAAACATCTTTATAAAAACAAATGCGTAGTAAATAGATATTCAACAGGCTTATCTTTAGATATTCTTCTTTGAACTATTTATAATTAATCCATCACATATAACTTAACAAAAAAATTGCCACTTGGTAAGGCATTTATATTTTTATTGGTCAATAGTATATCAAATGAAATTAACATTCCCATCTTCCTCTAGATTTTAAACAAGTAACATAACAATCAACCACTGGTTCGCTGGAAGACAGTAAACTAGGAATAAATATCACTTAAAGCTTAAAACCTCAAATGTTGGTCATCGTAGATAACTATAACTACAGACATCAGCTATAATAAAATACAGAGTAGATCAGATCACTGACCGGTCCATGAACTTACCAAACTACTCCTCATATTTCTACGGAACCTGTCAAAATAAACATATGGTGCACCAAAGTTGTTTTATCCGTGCAGAAACTGTTCAAAAAAGATGATTAAGCTGAAGATAACAAAGGGCCAAAAAGACTTACTCTCGTTTGACGGACAGTCATCCGTCCTGCTTCGGTTGTGATTATTTTAAGACTGCCCGTGAGGATCGGGCTAATCATGCCATATGATGTCTCACTACTTGTCGAACCCTAATTCGGCACCAGGCTCAAAACGAGGTTACATTTACTGCTGAGTCGTTTATAAATAACACCTCAATACAACATAATCCCATCTGAATTTAGCGAGATAAATCGTTTTAGAGAAACCTCAAAGTGTAATTTGGCCATGTTGGCGGAAAATATAAAACAACACTCATTAAAAACAAACAAACAACTTTTATAAATATTGAAAATAAAGAAACTATACAAGACACTCTTACAATTCATATTAGTTCATATTAGAAGGGAAAATATTTTTCTTTCACTCAATAGAGCATTCTTGTCCCTCTTTTCTCTCTAATTTTTCTCTCCAGTTTACTTCTTGATGTGTTTGGTGACACTCTAGATGGTAGGAGAGCTCCACTATATATATAGAACCATAGTGGAGACAAAGATCCACCATCCAAGAGTTTATGGATACTTAAGCACTCAAACTCAAGACTAAAGTGTTTCTTACGCTCAACATAAAAGAGTATCTTGCACTCAACCTAAGGATGGTCTTACACACAACCTCCACTACAACAATAAATAATATTTAATTATTTCTAAAACATGATTTCTTGATGGGCCTTATAAGGAGGGTTAGACCTTTTAAATGGGTCAAGTTTATGACCCAACACTCCCCGTTAAACTTGATCTCGTGACCCCTAGTATTTTCAATGGCTTGGTGAAAATATTGGCTGTTTGATCTTGTGTCTTCACATATTCAACTTGCACATCCTTTCTTGAAATACAATCCCTTATGTAGTGGTAGCGGACATCGATATGCTTGCTTCGATCATGGAATACTGGATTCTTGGCTAACGTGATGGCTGACTTATTGTCAACATACACTTTAGTTGACTCATTATGTGCTAGGCATATCTCCTTTAATAAATTTTCTAAGCCAAATTGCATGACTAACACATGTAGTAGCAGCAACGTATTCCGCCTCACAAGTAGATAAAGTGACAACAGGTTGTTTCTTTGACATCCATGTGAAGGTTATATTTTTCATAAAGAATACAAATCCAGTAGTACTTCTTCGATTGTCTATGTCTCCACCCCAATCACTATCGTTATACCCAACAAGCTTGTAATCAATAGAAATATATATAGTAATCCAAAGTCGATTGTACCCTTCAGATAGCGAAGGATTCTCTTTGCAACCTTGAAATGAGTTGTTGTTGGAGATTCCATGCAGTGGCTAACCAATCCAACTGCATGAAGAATATTTGGTCTCGTGCAAGTTAGATAGCGTAGACTTCCCACCAAACTTTTGAACAATGTTGGATCTACACTTTCGCCTTCGTGACTTTTGACCTCATAGCCTAATGGTTGTCGAATGTAGATTTCTTCTTCAATGACGCCATTTAAAAATGCCGACTTTACATCCATTTGTTGTATTTCTAACTTGTTTTGAGCTGCCAGCGAAATTATTAATCTAATAGTTTCTAATCGGGCAACGGGGGAAAATACCTCATCATAGTCAATTCCCGCCTTTTGACTATAGCCTTTTGCAACAAGCCTCGCTTTGTGTTTTTCAGTTCCCCCTTAGCATTCCTCTTTGTTTTGTATAACCATCTGATGCTTATTGTCTTGCACCCTTTGGGAAGTGAGGTGAGTTCCCATGTGTCATTCTTCTCGACGACTCTAACTTCTTCGTCTATCGCGTCTCTCCATTGTTTATCTTGTGTAGCTTATTGAAATGTCACTCGTTCACAATCAGTAAAGAGACAAAAACGTGTAAGGTAATCCATTGGTTCGGTTACCTCATAAAGATCACTAAGGCTTCATGTACGTTCCATAACTCTCTCATTTTGACTACCACTTGATGATGATGAAGGTGGTGAGTCTGCATGAGTAGATGATGTTGGTGAAGCATGTGGGGTTGCAACCTCTTCTGATTGCTCATTCGGTGTCTGCTGATCTTCTTCAATTTGAGGGGAAAATGTGAACTTATTTGTATGAGACCCAAACTCTCATTCGCATTCTTCATCAACTATCACATCTCAGCTTATCACAACCTTCTTATTGTTTGCGTTGTACAACTTGTAGCCTTTGGAAATTGAGTCGTGACCGATGAAGATAAAAATATTGCTTTTATCATCGAGTTTGGTTCGTTGTTCGTCTGGTACATGGACATGAGCTACGCTTCCAAATACTCTCAGGTGGTATTTTCCGGGCTTTCTTCCACTCCACGCTTCTTGTGGTGTCTTTCCCCAAACACTTCTTGTTGGAGATCGGTTTGACAAGTAGACCGCACATACCACTGTTTCCGCCCAAAACATTCTTAGGAAGTTTCTTACTTTTGAGCATGCTTCTCGCCATATCAAAGATTGTTTTGTTCTTCATTTCTGCCACACCGTTTTGTTGAGGAGATCTGGGAACTGCCAAACGGCGACGAATTCCATGTGCTTCATAAAACTCTTGGAATTCATTGGATGTGAACTCTCCTCCTGGGTCAGATCTCATGGCTTTAATCTTATTTCTGCTTTCTTTTTCCACGATTGCTTTAAACTTCTTAAATATTCCAAAGAATTCAGATATCTGTTTCAGTAAATATACCGAAGTTTTTTTTGAAAAATCATAATTGAAGAGAATGGAGTAGTTACTTTTACCTAAAGAGCTCGTCTTGACTGGATCACACACATCATTATGAATAAGCTCGTGATTGATACACGGGAACCCTCTTATCATTTCCTTCTTGGACAATAACTTTAAACTTGTAAAGTTTAGATGTCCAAATCGAACATGGCATAGCCATGATGAATCTTTGTAACAAGCCTTAAAAAACTTTGCAACATCATTTTGAATATTCAAAGGAAATATTTTATTCTTTAACATTTGAACTTTAGTAATTAAATCTCCTTTGTTATCTCTCATAAAAAGACTATAATTTTTCATATGAATATCATAGCCCTTTTCTAGGAGTTTTCCCAAGCTCAAGATGTTGTTTTTCATGCTAGGTACATAATAGACATTTGAAATTATTTGGTGACTACCATCTTTTGCACAAATAAGAATGTTACATTTTCTTTTCACCGATATTTTTCTATCATCTCCAAAAGAGACATTTCCACTCACTACTTCATTCCTCTTTACGAACATGCTTCTTTTCCCACACATATAGTTGCTTGCACCGGTGTCAATATGCCAAGTGTTCCCTTGACCTTCATTAATGTTTTTATATGTTAGTAGTAACATATCGTTTTCCTCCGTATTCTCCTCCACATAGTTGGCCCTCTATTCAACTCTATTATTGGGGCGTCTGCATTCTGAGGCATAATGTCCAAAAAATTTACATTTATAGCATTGGATTTGTGAGTTATCTTACCTCAAGTTTGGATTTCTTCTTCCATGACCTCGTGTTGAGCTTTCTCGTTTCTCATAGTTGTAGTTTGAATTATTGTTGTTATAATTCCAGACACATCAAAGGCCATAGTAACCACCTCGTCTGCGGCCTCTACCTCTAGCTCGGCCAAGTTGGTTTCTATCATCCCCTTGATTTGCATGTGTGTTCTTGAATTCTATTTTGAGGAGTTGCTTGTGATCTCTTTCTTCTTTTGGTGCATTTATTCATAGCCTTGTAATGATCCTTGAAGTTCTTCAATCATTATTTTCTCCAAGTCTTTAGTTTCTTCAATCGTCACGACTAAATGCTCAAGTTTAAGATCCAGTGAACAAAGTATTATTTTCTATTACTCTCACAGCTTCTAACTTCTCACCATTTCTTTTTAATTGATTAGAAACAGTTGCTACTCTTGAGAAATATTCTAAAATTGATTCGGACATTTTCATATGCAAGGATTCAAATTAACCTCTTAATGTTTGGAGACGTACATTTTTCACCTTTGTGACTCATTTGTAAGATATATGTAATTTCTCTCACGCTTACTTGGCAGAAGATGCGCTTGAAATTTTTTCGAAACCATCATCATCTAATGCTTGATAGATGAGGAAGAAAGCTTTTTTGTCTCTCTTTCTTGAATCCTTAATAGTTATTTTCTCCTCTTGAGTAAGGTTTGCCTCATCTTCGGGTTCGTCAAACCCTTTTTCCGGCATCCCACACATCATGTACTCCAAGGAGAGCTTTCATCTTGATACTCCAATTGTCGTAGTTGTTGTTGTTGTTGTTGAGGTTTGGAATTTGGAAGAATGATACACCATTTCCATATTTTTCAGTATGTTGAATATTTGAAAAACAAAATTTCTAATAGAGCTTGTGGCTTTGATACCACTTTGTTGGCAGAAAATATAAAAAAAAAACTCATTAAAAAGAAACAAACAACTTTTATAAATATTGAAAAGGAAGAAATATTACAAGACACTCTTACAACTCACACTAGAAGAGAAAATATTTTTCTTTCACTCAAGAGAGAATTTTTGTCTCTCTTTTCTCTCACTCTAATATTTGTCTCTAATTTACTTTTTTGTGTGTTTGGTGATGCTCTAGACGGTAGGAGAGCTTCATTATTTATAGAACCATAGTGGAGACAAGGATCCATCATCCAAAATCTTATGGATACTTAAGCACTCAACCTTAAGACTACACTCAAGGTAAAAGTCTTTCTTACACTCAACATAAAAAATTATTTTGCACTCAACCTAAGAATGGTCTTACACACAACCTCCACTACAGCAATAAATAATATTTAATTTATTTCTAGAACATGATATCTTGATGGGCCTTATAGAGAGGGCTGGACCTTTTAAATGGGTCAAGTTAATGATCCAATATGCCACAAAAACCTTTTTTGACGAGATCATCGACACCAAAAAAAAATTTGGTGACCGCAAATCCATGGTTTATAAGAGCACTTAGAGTTCGCAACTTACTTTCCATTCCATCTTTGGATAAACTGTTCCAGCATTGTATGTCTACAAAACCCTTGCCCCCTAACAAGTACACTATCGCCGTCTCTTTCCTTTACTAGGGTGACAAATATTTTGACACCAATCAAAGGTAGTGGAGATTACGAAATCTCATGTTTGAGATAGGCTGAGGATGAGAAGACTTATTCCGATCTGGTTAACTGGAGGATGAAGAATACTAAAAACCTCCACTAGTCAAAATAGTTGACAACTTGACATACCTTCTAAATTTATTATAGTAAAATATGGTATGACCCGTATATTTATCACACCGAGGGACACACCCTCCTGAACACCTTTAATTAGTTTCAAAACTCTCCAAATGACCTGAATACTATCGCCCTTCCTATAGTTTCTAGGGAAGACCAAACCTTTCACAGTTATGAAAGTCCCGATAAAAAGCGGCATCTAAGGGAAAACGAAAGAAAGTTCTAAATGTGGATGGTTATGCGGACTCCTTTGAGATAATGAGGAAACGTGTAGGGGGATGAGCTTTCACATATCCGTGAGACAATCATGGTTTCTTATCTTATGTCGGACATCGAGTAACACATTCTTAAGGCCTTACATAGGATTCCTTATTTGTATGCCGACAATTTTATCATATGCGAAGAAAATAGACCATTCTTTTGAATGTCGAGATCGAACTTCCCAAATCATGGTTTTTAATCTTATGACTGACATCGAGAAACTCAGTGTAAATGGTCTTATTACATGGTATTTTAAGCTTTTCGTGTCTTTTGTTGAAGTTGCTGAGGTTATCTTTCGCCAACTCCGCTTTTGGGCTCATACCAATTTGGAATGAAGGATCCAGTTTTTCTTCACTGTTCATAACTTTTCTTAGACTAAAACGTGGATCATAGCCAACCAAAATTATGATACTACTTACACCGACCTTGCGAAAATCAACATGTACTGTTATTGATGGCCCTCCCATCGAACAATATTTTTCAATCGTCTCAGAGACGTGCCATTAGCAAGCAAGTTAAGACCAAAACAATTAAGCTCGAGAGAAGAAAATGAAGTCGGTCACTTCTCCATCCGTGTTTTTCCATAAGACAGTGAAGTCGGTAATGGAAATGAGCTACGATATAAGCTAACTGCTTGATTGTTTTGAATGGAAAACTCACTAAATTAAAGAGATAACTATTACAGAAAGACATTGGTGGAATTTAAACTAAGTTGATCCTATAAACCAGGAACTGCATACCTGATTTACCACCACTACTCCACTACTCCCTATTCTAACTCAACTGTCCATGACTCACACGGTAAAGCATAAAAAAATAAACTAATTCATGTTTAGATTAAATAAATAATCCAACAGATTCCCCTTTAATCTAAACATGACTTAGATTCTTAACTCCCAACAGCCCACGCATCTTTTCGAACTTGATCACAGACATAGGCTTTGTCAGAACATCTTCTCTTTGTTCATTAGTGTTGATGTTCTTGATAATGATCAGTCCTTTCTCTACACAATCTCGAATAAAGTGATAACGCACATCTATGTGCTTACTACGACCATGGAACACAGGGTTTCTTGCCAAATCAATAGCAGATATGTTGTCAATGTAAATCACGACCAACCCAGCTTGAACATCTGAAATTTGACTAAGCAACCTGTGTAACGATATTCCTTGACAAGCAGTGGACGTACCAGCCATAAACTCAGCTTCACAACTCGATAATGCTACACATCTCTGTTTTTTAGACCCATGTAATCAAAGATTCATCCAAGTAAAACGCCATACCTCCAGTACTTTTCCTGTTTACTACATCACCTGCCAAATCACTATCGGAAAATCCAGACAACATGTGGTCACCTCGACCTTTGGTGTATACCAGACCATAGTTTAAAGTTCCTTTTACATACCTCAATATTCGTTTAATAGCACCTTGATGAAGTGTAGTAGGCCTCTCCATAAAATGACTCACCACACCAACTGCGTATGCTATATCTGGACGAGTGTGTACTAAATACCGCAATCCTCCTACAGTACTCTTATATTCAGTAGCATTAATAGTTTTACCAGCTTCATCTTTGTGCATCTGCAGCTTAGGCTCCATTGGAAACTTCACTGCATTACAATCAGATATACCAGCTTTCTCAAGAAGTTTCTTAGCATATGCCACCTGTTTAAGTTCAGTGAAACCCCTTCCATGTTCGACCTCGATGCCAATATAGTAGCTTAACAAACCCAGATCAGACATCTCAAACTCTTGACTCATCTGCCTTTTAAACTTAACAATATTGCTTACACTAGTGCCAGTAACAATTAATTCGTCAACATAAAATCCAATAATTAACGACTCATTTCCCTCCCGTTTTGTATATACAGTATACTCCAGAGGACATTTCACAATACCAAGACTCTCGAGACACTTGTTCAACAGTATGTACCAAGCTCGTGGAGCTTGACGAAGGCCATACAATGTCTTGTATAGCTTGTAAACTTTTCCTTCTTGTCCCTCTTTTACATAACCTTCATGCTGTTTGACATATACTTCCTCATACAATCTACCATTCAGAAACGTAGATTTTACATCGAAATGATGTACCTCCCACTCGTTCTTGGCTGCAAGTGCTAGCAATAAGCGTACCGTTTCCATTCTTGTTACAGGGGTGAACACCTCTTCAAAATCAACACCAAATTTTTGCACGTACCTCTTCGCCACCAACCTTGCTTTGTGCTTCAAAACTTCACCATTTGTATGTCTCTTTGTTTTAAACACCCACTTCAAGTCTATTGCTCGATGCCCTGGAGGTAAATCTGTCAACTCCCAAGTGTTTTTTCGTTCTATTGTTTGAATTTCACAGTCCATGGCTACTTTCCAATGTTGTTCCTTGATTGCCAGATTATAGCAGACAGGTTCATCGATGCCAACTAATAGAAGTTCATCAGCTAGTTCGTCGGCGAGATCCACCTCCTCAGTCTCATTATAAATATCACTAATGAGCATGAATTTCTTTGGCGGCTCACTCCCGTCGTATGTCTCATCTAAGTCAAGTTGTGACTGAGCTGTACTGCCTGGATGTATAGAGCTTTGACTGGAACTTTGAACCGAACTGTGACTTGATGTAGGTGTCACTGAGTGAGGCGAAGAGCGAGGCGTAAGTATGTCACCACCTTCCTCCTCTTCTCTGCTGTCACCGTCTTGCTCCTCTACTCTTCTTTCAAGGTTCTGTTCCGGAAAATCCTCAAACTGATGTCATGTTACGACAAAGGATGAAGTCTTCACATGACCAGTTGCCTCTGTTTCATTCCAATTCCAACTCTTTGCTTCATCAAAAACCACGTCTCTTCTTATGAGCATTGTCCTTGTATCAGGTTCATATAACCTGTACGCTTTCGTTCCAGCTTCACGTCCAAGGTGTACAACACGTCTGCTTCTATCATCTAACTTATTTGTGTGTACGCTCGGGACTTTCATGTAACAAACACAGCCAAACACTCTCAGATAATCAACCTGAGGCTTCTCTTCTGTCCAGGCTTCATATGGTGTGGCTCCTCGGACTGCTTTTGTTGGTACTCGATTCAAAAGATAAACAGCATGTCTAATGGCTTCCCCCCACATATATGATGGCATATTCCTCTCCTTTAGAAGGCTTCTTCCTATAGCTACCACAGTCCGATTACGACGTTCCACAACGTCATTTTGTTGTGGGGAGTATGGCGCTGTGTAGTGTCTAATAATTCTATTGCTTTCATAAAAATCAGTAAATTCAATGGAGCAAAACTCACCACCTTTGTCTGTCCGTAGAACTTGTATCTTGTTGCCCGCTTTTTGTTTCTCTACCTGTGCCTTAAATTTCTTGAAGCAGATGAAAGCCTCATCTTTTGTTTTGAGCATGTATACCCACATAGCACGGCTGAAATCATCCACAAATAGTAAAAAGTACCTATTACCAGAGGGGGTTGTTGGTGAGATGGGACCACATATATCTCCGTGTATCAATTCCAATCGTTTCTTTGCAGTGAAGTTCGTCTAAGATGGAAATGGACGTCTTGCTTGCTTCGCCATTAAACAACCTTTACATACATCTTTAGGTTGAACAAAAAAAGGCAGACCTCGCACCATTCTGTTCCTAGACATGAGAAGCATAGATTGAAAATTCACATGACATAGTCGTGAGTGCCACAACCAGGTTGTATCATCTGTTTTTGCCAGTAAGCATGTATCTCTGTTATCTTTAACAATAATCTTAAACAATCTGTTCAAAGACTTCTTTACTTTCATGACCAACTTCTCATTCTTATCATAAATCCACAAGAAATCGCCTTTAATAAGTACTTTACTACCGCTTTTGGATAACTGACCTAAGCTAATTATGTTATTGCATAAGTTCGGAATAAAATATACCTCTCTAAGTATGCACTTCTTGCCATCCTCTGTTGTGAAGATTATTGAGCCCTTTCCATGTATCTGGACTTTAGAGCCATTCCCGAATTTGACCTCCCCAGCCACCGTTTCATCCAGCGTTTCAAACATACTACGCAGACCAGACATGTGGTTACTGGCTTCGTTGTCAAGATACCATGTGCTGGCCTCATTCAACTTATCATTCCCAGACGTACAGAGTCTTGGCAGCACACCATCTTCGTTCAACAGTACCATCTTTCCCTTATCATCATCACACTTAGCCAACAAAAGCGTGGGTTCATCATTTTCAACTCGTGTCAGGTTTGTTTCATTCTTGGGTTCCCTCTCTTTTCTTGGCTTACGACACTCAGACTGATAATGTCCAAGGCCACTGCAGTTGTAACAACGTATTTTACTCCTGTCTCTATAACCTCGAGAGTAATCTCTGCTCCTTGATTCAGTGTTGCTGCCTGAACCAGATTTGCATGTCCTTTTTAACCACTCCTCCCTTGTGAGAAGTAAGTGTCCATCTTTGTGTTCCCTCTTCGACCACTCTTCTTCTGTGAAAAGAAGTTGTTGTTCATCATCCTCCTTTTGCCCACGCACCCTTTCCTCGTGAGCCTTCAGGGATCCAACCGTTTCCTCCACAGTCATCGTCTCTATATCACCAAATTGTTCAATAGCTGACACGATCTGCATGAACATTTTTGGTACAGCTCAAAGAATTTTCTTTACCACATAAGCTTCTTCAATTTGCTCTCCCAGGGCCCTGATATTCGTTACCAGGCCATTCAATCTCATACAAAAATCATCAAGCTGTTCACTGTCTTTCATAGTTAGTGCCTCAAATTCCGATTTAAGCGTCTGAACCTTTGCCTTTCTCACCTTGTCTGCACCCAAATGAACCGTTTTGATAGCCTCCCATGCTTCTTTGGAGGTTCTCTTATCAGCAATAGACAACAGTAAATCTTCTGGAATTCCTTGGTAGATGATAGCCAAGGCCCGTTTATCCACCTTGTTGTCAGCAACAGCCTTGGGATCTTTCGATTCTATAGCATCCCACACAGCATGGGCTTGCATAAAGACTGTCATCTTCATGGACCAAGCTGTGTAGTTGGTCTTTGTAAGCATTTGATAACTTAAGCCAAATGAACCTTCCTTGCCCTTCGTGGTGTCCATCTCAGAAGAGTGTTTTTTTTTTGGTTTGTAAGTGTTGAAAGCTCTGATGCCAGATAATGGAAATGAGCTACGATATAAGCTAACTGCTTGATTGTTTTGAATGGAAAACTCACTAAATTAAAAAGATAACTGTTACAGAAAGACATTGCTGGAATTTAAACTAAGTTGATCCTATAAACCAGGAACTGCATACCTGATTTACCACCACTACTCCACTACTCTCTATTCTAACTCAACTGTCCATGACTCACACGTCAAAGTATAAAACAAATAAACTAATTCATGTTTAGATTAAATAAATAATCCAACAGTCGGTCACTTCTCCATCCGTGTTGTTCCATAAGACATGGAAAAAAACCAAAGAGAAAAGGACCCTCCATAACAACAACTCACCGTATATCTTTAACCATTGGGGAAATGGATATCTGTTTCCCTAAAGATAGTTTGAAAAATAGCTTTAATTAAAACAAATATCATTTTTTTGGGAAAAGTAATTTTTTATATCAAATATTCTCTATACGTGAAGAAGAAACTCCTTCATTTCTTATTATAATTTTTTTATAAAATAAATAAAGATATTAAAAAGGGATATATTTATAAAAAAATAAAAAATTGAACCCTAAAGTCAGATTATGTTATTCTCTTGAAATTGATACACTAATAAATCAAAAGAAAAGTAAATTACGTTATGATTCAAATCTTAAATGGTGATTTAAATGACAAGATTCAGATCTTTTTGCAATAAAAGTGACAAGCAACCAAACTATGCTTCCGATTCCGTAATACTGGGTCATCTCGTGCGATATCATCAAAGGCAAGTGCAGTAAAAGTATCTAATATGGTTTATGTCTCCGATTCATCCAGTGTCGCAGCTTTTACAATTCTTTCACCCTAAAAATATTTGTTCAACTTACATGAAGTGGCTCTTTCAGTCCTTCTGTGCGGTGGAAGTCTAGGAGGCGTAGGTAATGGGTCAGTCGTAGGTTGGGTAAAGACCGTATCTCTCATATATCTTCAGCTGACTCGGTCTTCTAGTTTTATATTGAACTGTATTATTTGTGTTAATTAGATTTTTATTGATACCATTGACCATAATTTTAGATTTTAAAGATAAATTTTTTATAAGAAAGAAGAACAAAAGTATTTTTTTTTTTAAATTTTTTAATTTTTTTTGTTTAGTACATCTCCTATATATATATATATATATATATATATATATATATATATATATATATATATATATATATATATATATATATATATAAACAAGAAGCTAGTGGATATGTTATTTTCAGAGATAGTTATTTAATGAGACTAGAGCTCTTCTTGATGGATTTCTTATTTGTAAAATTAATAACCGGAGGATGGTTGATGTTGAATCTGATTCCCTAAATATTATCAATGGGATCAATAATCATAATAACAATTCTATTGCCCCAAGGGGGTAGCCGAGTTGGTTGAGTATGGCATTCTTATAACCAAAAGGTCATGAGTTCGAGTCCCTCTACATACGCTTTCTCGGCTGAGCCTGTCACCTTGTGTGGTTTACCTTCTGACGTCGGTTTGCAGACTATCGCATCAGACTGAGGGTTTACCCTGTGCGCACTCATTGCACTCTGAGTAGCGGCTGCGGGTTCCCTCCGAAAAAAAATAATATAAAATAAATAAATAATAATAACAATTAGCTCATTACACATTGAAAACTAAAACTGTTTACAACATAATGCCTTAATCTATTCCGAATGAGCTTAAGGTTATTCTGATTTTAGAAGCCCTTGGTCTTGGTTACAAATCTAGTTGAAGTTAATAATGTCATTCTTATACGTCGATGTTATTTGCGATGTTCCATGAGTGTTAATTTGCTGACATTGAATATCTTGGTTGAGTTCATTTCTGTTTGTATCCCTGCTTGATTGAGACTAATGATGTTGTTTTCCTTTGTTTTCCTGAAATGCGCTGAGCCTGATGCTGCTGACTAATGCTGCTTTGAGGCTTCTTCTAGTAAAATAACCAATAATGTTGAAGGTGATGTTGATGCTTCTGATGGAGATGTTTCTTGATGTTGCTCTGAAAAGGATGGTGCTGATGACTTCGATAAGGCTGATTTCATGATGTTGCTCTGAGATGGTGCTATTCTGATAATGTTGAAGGTGCAGATGATGCTTCTGATGGAGATGATTTCTTGATGTTGCTCTGAAAAGGATGTTGTTGAAGACTTAGATAAGGCTGATTTCTTGATGTTGCTCTAAGATGGTGCTATTCTGATGTCTTGATGCTTAGGATGGAGCTTTGATGCCTTTGCTTCCGATATTTGAGGCTTCAATGATGTTGCTTTTTGAAATCCATCCTGATGTTAAGCTTCTGTTGTTGATAGGAGGCATGATTCCTCCTTTTCAATCTAGGATTCATGTAATAATCTAGGTTGGGTTTTTAGGCTAACCCTAGATTAGGGTTTTATTTTGGCGCCTATTGAATTTCGTATTCAATTTTGCCGCCCTTTTGTAAACATTATTCTATTAATAAATATCTCATTTTATTAAAAAAAATAATAAAAAATATTATACCGTTTTAATGAGAGAATAATATATTTTACTAATATAATACTCTTTAAAATATAAAATCAAATCTAAACATATTTTCAATTGAATAATATATATTATTCAAAAATATATTAATATATTATTAAAATATTTTGACTAAATTAGTTAATTAATATTTTCAAGCTTAATTAATTATTGTCCTAACAATACCTCCCTTAAATTAAGCTTGCTCTTGATTCCCAAACTTTCAACATTCCTTTTGAAGACTTGTGCACTTTGTGGCTTTGTCAAGATATCAGTCATTTGATCTTCAGTCTTGCAATAGTTAACTTGATCATCACCATTATTCACGAGCTCCCTCAGAAAATGATATCGAATCCGGATGTGTTTTGTTCTTCCATGAAGAACTGGATCCCTTGTGATTGAAATAGTAATTATTGTCACAAAATAAAATGGTTGACTTGACCTGCTTTCTTTTTAGACTTTCCAAAATTCCGTGCAACCAAATCAATTGACATCCTGCATAAGATGCAGCAATATATTCTGCTTCCGTAGTCGAAAGCGCAACAACTGATTGTTTCTTTGAGCTCCATGAAACTGCACCGCTACTAAGGTGAAACACATACCCATAAGTGATTTTGCTATCATCAATGCTTCCTTCTAAATCACTATATGTATAGCCCTTCTTGATCGAATTTGTTTCTATAGAAAAATAAAACATTTTTTATTTTTTAAAGTATTTCTTAATAATTTTTAGGATAGCCTATGGTTGTTCAAGGATCCTTTCATGCATTATGGTAGGTATCAAGGAAAATTTCTTTTGGCTTCAAAAGATACGCATCTTTTGATAAATAAATTAAAAAATTACTTTATAATTTTATGGCAATGTCATTTTTACGTGTGGTCTCAATCGCGAAGGGTCCATATAAACCAATTATCTATATTATCTAAAGATTCTTTAGGTTTCCTGGGTTATCTTTCAAGTTTATAAATAACTTCTTTAGTGGTACGCAGTCAAATGCTAGAAAACTCTTTTGTAATAGATAATGCTATAAATAAATTCGAGACAAAAATTCCAATTATTCCTATGATTAGATCATTATCTAAAGCAAGGTTTTATAATGCATTGGGCATCCTCGAAGTAAGTCGACTTGGGCCGATTCATCAGATTCTGATATGATAGCCCAATTTGTACGTATATGTAGAAATATTTCTCATTATCATAGCGGATCCTCCAAAAAAAAGAATTTGTATAGAATAAAATATATACTTCGATTTTCTTGTCTTAAAACGTTGACTCGTAAACATAAAAGTACTATGCGCACTTGCCTAAAAAGATTAGGCCCAAACGTTTTTGAAGAATTCCTTACGGAGGAAGAACAGGTTCTTTCGTTAATCTTCCCAAGAGCTTATTCTGCTTCGCAAAGGTTGTATAGAGTTCAGATTTGGTATTTGAATATTATTTATATCAATGCTTTGATCAATCATGCATGATTTGGTTATACTTAAAGCTAATTTTTTCCTAAATGATGAAAAGAAATACAAAAATTCATTAATGATGAAAAGAAATACAAAAAATCATTTACTAAATATTTAGGAAATCGTAATACTAAAATAATTCGTATTATATTAACTAATATCTAATATTAAATGTTCATAGAGTAAAAATGAATAAGAAGAATGATTGGATGAGTATTCTATGTATTCTA